>CM065599.1:7871532-9219032 GCA_033119425.1 Bufotes viridis | reverse complement strand
GGGGACAGTGGACAACCCTGCCGGGTCACTCTAGCTAGCCTGAAAATTGAACATATCCCCCAATTAGCTCCAATGCGTGTTCTTGGGTCGGAGTATAATGTTTGCACCCATTTAATAAAACACTGACCAAAGCCCATTGTGCGCAACATACACCACAAATATCTCCATTCCACATTATCAAAGGCCTTGGCGGCATCGAGTGTTAGGATTGCCCTATCTCCCCTATTATCCCTCCCCCCCAATCTGCAGACTGGTAAAGACTCTACGTATGTTGGTAGAAGTGGATTTTTGGGGCATAAATCCAGGTTGCCCTGGGTGTATCGTGGACAATATCACTTTAGATAGTCTCATTGCTAGGCCTTGGCCAGTACCTTGACGTCTGCCGCAAGCAACGAAATGGGCCAGTATGAATCCGGCAGTTTAGGATCTTTCCCAGGTTTAGGTATTACCACAATGAGCGCTTCCTGCGTTGATTCAGGGAGGGAGCCCACCTCTAGAGAGTGCTGGAAAACCTTCATTAATTCAGGGAGCAACTCCCCGTGAAACTTTTTGTATACCTCAATCGGAAGTCCGATATATACCAAGAAATATATACCACCACCAAAATCATTCGCACACCATCCAAAGTACAGTATAAGCATATAAACCTCCCTTCAGAGTCAACATGCTCCCGAATACATTCTAAACTAACACTTATGTATCAAGATGCTCACCCCTCTAGAATGCAAGGAGAACACCGCATGCTCCGAGAAGCCCACCCACGCCTTGTGGGTCTCTGGTAGGCAGTATATAGCTGGATGAAACCGTGTCAAATAATTAAACTTTGGCGTCTCGTCGCATCGGCCATTCCCCTCACATTCCAGCTAATTATCTTAGTCATTTTAGTAATTTCTGAATGCTTTCCAGTAGTTATGCCTCATATTAACCTGTATCCATATGCCAATCAATTCCTGCACGACCCTTGGTAATGGTTAATGCTGAAGTGTGTTAGCTCCTCCTGCCCCTCTTAACCCCCCCCAACTAGAAAACGTCAGGCGAATTGTCCAATATTGAACCATATAACCCGTCCAACCTGAGCGAACTCCCCCAAACATGCCCAACATCAATTGCAGCATAGCCCAGCCCTGTGCCTAGAGTCACACGGACTAGAGTCTCTTGATAAAGTCTCACATGTCTCACGCTTCTGCATCAAGGCTCCTGTTGGCACCTTTACAATGTAACATCAAGTCCCATTCAGGTCTGTACCTCCGGAAATGGTATTTTTTTCCCCCGCTGTAATAAAGGAAATGAAAACAAAACATGGAGGGAGAAGGGAACGAGACAAACCATACAAACGGGGGGACACCCCCAACAGGGGAAAAAATCTGAATAAAGTAGTAAAGCGACTTTTCCTCCTTCCCATCTTCAGGTGCCAGCGTCCTTTGTCTTCAGTTGGTTCTCGTGTAGATCCAGCCATTTCAGCGCCTCCTCCGGATCATAGAAAAACTGCGTATTTCCCATGGCCGCCACCCTCCCGCTAGGTTCACACCTGAGCGTTTTACAGCGCATACGAACGCGCTGTAAAACGCTCAACAGGCGAAATGCCCATGTTTCCCTATGGGCATGGTTCTCACCTGAGCGTTTTACAGCGCGTACGAACGCGCTGTAAAATGCCCTACACCCAAAGAAGTACAGGAGCTTATTTGGGGCGTTTTGTCACGCGTATTGTGATTGACGCCACAGTGGTCAATCACACGAACGCGCGTATAACGCACGTTTCCTATTTCCACAAACGAGCTGTAATACGCGCGACTAAAACGCGCGTCTCAAATACGCTCAAGTGTAAACCCAGGGTCAGTTTTACCGGGAACATCATGGAATTTGAAGATTCCGCAGTCTCCTTTTATTATCCGGGAAGAGCGCACTTTTTTTCTGGACCTCAGTGGAAAAGTCCGGAAAGAATGGTATCTGTACTCCATTAATAAATAAATCCGGATGATCTCGTGCTGGTCTCAATATAGTGTCTCTATCTCTATAATGAAGTATTTTCGTTAGGATCGGACGTGGTGGTCTCCCTGGGGGGAGCGGTCTAGTGGGCACCCCGTGTGTCCCTTCCACAGCATATAGGAGGTGAGAGGCCCTTGTCTTGGAACTTTTGCGAAATCCACTTCTCAATGAAGTCAGTGGCATTTACTTCCACAATTCTGATGTTGTTGATTCGTGGCCTATTCTCCAAGTCGTCTGTTTTGCAAACAGAGCAGCAATATCACGAGCGGTCGCCTTGGCCGCCATTTTGAGAGGTCTGGCTTCATCTTCCAGGCTGGACACCCTTCTTTCCACTTCGGTGGTTCTCTCTGCAATTTTATGTGAATCATTCCTAACAAATCTTCTCTTAAACTCCCCACTTGTAAAGATGGCGATTTGAGAGTAGTGTTAGTGCGCCACTGCCGTCATGACATATTTTAGAGTTGGTTCCTTCTCAGAGGAAATATGGCTTTCCCTGACTGCCCTTTTTTGCTTCCCAGGCGTTATTTGTGCCTGGGCCACATCGTCTCTTCTTTTTTCATCTGACGAGGAATCAGCCACCGTCTCGTCTCTGTGCCACTCCCTTCCCTTCTGGAGCGCGGGCATATTTGCTGAGCCGCGCAGCTATATCGTGGCTCAGCCTGTCTTGCAGGTCTTCCTCATCGGCGCCATGTTGTGGTGGTAGCTCTCGCTCTGGTCTGGGCGCCGATTTAGCTTTCCTGGGTATGTTTCTTTGATCCAGAGGATCTCGCTGCGTTGCCCCGCGGGTCTCACCCCTCTCTTGCCACTACAGAGAGTGTGCAAGACAGGTACCTTATACTATTTAAGCAGGGCACTGGCAGGAGCGCTTACATGTGCGTCTCACACCATGCCGCGTTAGGCCACGCCCCCGGCAGTTCTCTCCTATACAGAAAAGGAGAAAACTAGGTAGAAGCCTGTCAATCAACAGGTGGGCGGGCGGGAGAGCAGGAACTCATGAATAACCAGGACTCTTCTCAGGTGGCCGGGACTCTTTCCCAGTCTGCAATGACTGTGATTTTGGTTCTCGGCAACCACTTAACTTCTAAAAGACAGAGCGCTGAAATCAGCTCACCTGTCTCTGCTTTATGCTGCCGTTAGTATGGGCAACATAAAGTTGATGACGGGTTCCCTTTAACCTCTTGCCGCCACGCTAACGCCGATGGGCGTCAGCGCGGCGGCTCTCTCAGGTCTCAGTCACGCCTATCGGCGTCATCTCGTGAGACCTGAGATTTCACATGAACGCGCGCGCGGCGTGCGCGTTCATGTGATCGGAGCCGGGACAACTGAAACTACAGCCTGCCAGCGCTGATCATGCGCTGGCAGGCTGTAGATGCGGAAAAAACCGCATTTAAATCGCATATCAGACGCTGTTTTTTAAACAGCGTCTGATATGCCTAATGTCTGCTCGTCTGGTGGTCCCTTTGTTTGGGACCACCAGAGGAAACATAGGAAAAGTGCACCAATCACTACACACACACCCCCCACCCCCATCACTGATTAACCCCTGATCACCCATGTCACCCCCTGATCACCCCTGTCACCCCCCCCTGTCACTAATCACCCCCCTACAGGCTCATTCAGACGTCCGTATGTGTTTTGCGGATCCATGGATCTGCGGATCCGCAAAATACGGACACCGGCAATGCGCTTTCCGCATTTTGCAGATCCGCACAGAACTATATAGAAAATGCTTTTTCTTGTCCGCAATTGCGGACAAGAATAGGACATGTTCTATATTTTTGCGGAACGGAAGTGCAGACTCGAAGCGCGGATCCGTAATTCGGATCCGAGCGGGACAAAGTCTGTCCCCATAGAAATGAATGGGTCCGCAATTCCGTTCCGCAAACAGAATTTCGGACGTGTGAATGGGGCATAAGGGTCCCCTATCACCGCCAGTTAGCTAGCTACTTGTTAGGTAGCTAGCGCCCAGCCCACCGCACCGCAGTCACTGATTTTGGCAGAGATTTTTTCATCCACATTGACCGATGCGAATGAAAAATCTGTGCCGTTCATTTTTTTTTTTTTCAGCGCAGCGGCTGAACGGAAAAAAATCTCATTACCCGTATGCTCAATATACGGAGAATCGCAGAAACTCCTAATGCTGGCCATACGTGTAATGATTGCGGAGACCCCTCAAATGCCAGAGCAGTACAAACACCTCACATGTGACCCCATTTTAGAAAGAAGACACCCCAAGGTATTCCGTGAGGGGTATGGCGAGTTCATGTAAAATTTTATTTTTGTCACAAGTTAGTGGAATATGAGACTTTGTAAAAAAAAAATATATATATATATATATCAATTTCCGCTAACTTGTGTGAAAATTTTTTTTTATGTGAACTCGCCATGCCCCTCAGCGAATACCTTGGGGTGTCTTCTTTCCACAATGGGGTCACATGGGGGTATTTATACTGCCCTGGCATTTTAGGGGTCCTAAAGCGTGAGAATCCAAATACGTAAAAATGCCCTGTGAAATCCTAAAGGTACTCATTGGTTTTAGGGCCCTTTGCGCATCTTGGCTGCAAAAAGTGTCACACATGTGGTATCGCCGAACTCAGGAGAGTAGGGCAATGTGTTTGGGGTGTATTTTACATATACCCATGCTGGGTGAGAGAAATATCGCTGTAAACGACAACTTTTAAAAAAAATTTATTCAAAGTTGGCAATTTACAGAGATATTTCTCTCACCCAGCATGGGTATATGTAAAAATACACCCCAAAACACATTGCCCTACTTCTCCTGAGTACGGCGATACCACATGAGTGACACTTTTTGCAGCCAAGATGCGCAAAGGGGCCCTAAAACCAATGAGTACCTTTAGGATTTCACAGGCCATTTTTACGCATTTGGATTCTCACGCTTTAGGTTCCCTAAAATGCCAGGTGAGTATAAATACCCCACGTGACCCCATTTTGGAAAGAAGACACCCCAAGGTATTCTGTGAGGGGCATGGTGAGTTCACAGAATTTTCATTTTTTGGCACAAGTTAGCGGAAATTGATATATATTTTTTTTTAATTTTGTTTTTTACAAAGTCTCATATTCCACTAACTTGTGACAAAAAATAAAATTTTACATGAACTCACTATGCCCATCACGGAATACCTTGGGGTGTCTTCTTTCTAAAATGGGGTCACTTATGGGGTATTTATACTGCCCTGGCATTTTAGGGGCCCCTGAAGCGTGAGAAGAAGTCTGGAATCCAAATGCGTAAAAATGCCCTGTGAAATCCTAAAGGTACTCATTGGTTTTAGGGCCCCTTTGCGCACCCAGGCTGCAAAAAAGTGTCACACATGTGGTATCGCCGTACTCAGGAGAAGTAGGGCAATGTGTTTTGGGGTGTATTTTTATATATACCCCTGCTGGGTGTGAGAAATATCTCTGTAAACGACAATTTTTTAATTTTTTTATACAAAGTTGTCAGTTTACAGAGATATTTCTCTCACCCAACATGGGTATATGTAAAAATACACCCCAAAACACATTGCCCTACTTCTCCTGAGTACGGCGATACCACATGAGTGACACTTTTTGCAGCCTGGGTCCGCAAAGGGCCCTAAAACCAATGAGTACCTTTAGCTTTTACATGGCTGCTCACAATTTAGCCCCGCCCAAAATGCCAGAACAGTACAAACACCCCACAAATGACCCCATTTCGGAAAGTAGACACCCTAAGGTATTCACTGAGGGGCATAATGAGCCCGTATGAGATTTTTTTTTTTTTGCCAGAAGTTAGCAGAAATGGAAACTTTATTATTATTTTTTTCCTCAGAAAGTGTCATTTTCCGCTAACTTGTGAAAAAAATGAAATGATACATGAACTCACCATGCCCCCTGCGAATACTTTGGGGTGTCTTCTTTCTAAAATGGTGTCATTTGGGGATATTTATACTATCCTGACATTCTAGCACCTGAAGAAACATGACAGGCGCTCAGAAAGTCAGAGCTGCTTCAAAATGCCGAAATTCACTTTTTGCACCATAGTTTGTAAACGCTATAACTTTTACCCAAACCAATAAATATACACTTATTGGACTTTTTTTATCAAAGACATGTAGAACAATACATTTAGAGAAAAATTTATATAGAAATGTAGTTTTTTAAAAAAAAATTTACAACAGAAAGTGAAAAATGTCATTTTTTTGCAAAAATGTCGTTAAATTTTTATTAATAGCAAAAAAAGTAAAAATGTCAGCAACAATGAAATACCACCAAATGAAAGCTCTATTAGTGAGAAGAAAAGGAGGTAAAATTCATTTGGGTGGTAAGTTGCATGACGGAGCAATAAACGGTGAAAGTAGTGTAGTGCAGAATTGTAAAAAAGGGCCTGGTCACTAGGGGGGTATAAACCTGTGGTCTTCAAGTGGTTAATATACACAGGCATTCAGCAGTGCAGACGTGACATACTATCTAGAATTTGCTAGGTGCTAACCATAATTTGTGTAGTCAAAAAAAAAATAAAAAAAAAAATCACTCAATTGGTTATAGTCACACATTTAACCCCTTAGTGACCAGCCTGTTTTGGACCTTACGGACCAAGCAATTTTTTCATTGTCACCTTCCAAGAGCCATAACTCCCCCCAATCTATGTAGCCATATGGAGAACTCGTTTTTTGCAGGACAAGCTAAGTTATTAATGGTGCCATTTGGGGGGTACACATAACATTTCATGGGGGCTTCACGAAGTACGGGGGACCTGTTCTTGGGATCAGTCGGGGGTCCCAACAGTAGGACCTACACAATCTAATAGTTATCTCCTACCCTGTGGATAGGGGATAACTTAATATAGCAGGAATACCCCTTAAAATTCTATCAACGTGTCTACACTGGTCCCTCAAGTTACAATATTAATTGGTTCGAGGCCGACTATTGTAGGTTGAAACCATTGGAACTTAAGTAATCGGTTCCAAGGCCTAGAAATGTCATCCAAGATAAGAGAAAACGAAGAGTTAAGAAGAAATAAGCAGATAACTAAGACCGATATTGTTTCAATGAAAACGGATCCGTGCCCATTGACTTACATTGTAAGTCAGGACAGATCCATTTGGCTCCGCTCATCAGGCGGACACTAAAACGCGGCAAGCCGCGTTTTGGTGTCCGCCTCCGGAGTAGAATGGAGATGGAACGGAGCCAAACTGATGCATTCTGAACGGATCCTTATCCCTTCAGAATGCATTGGGGCAAAACTGATCCGTTTTGGACCGTTCCTGAGAGCCCTGAACGGATCTCACAAGCGGACCCAGAAAAGGCAGTGTGAAAGTAGTCTTATACAGCTGTTTTATCAAAGGAGGGGCCTTGAATGGTTGGATCTGAGTCATTGTAAGTTGATTCTAGTTTTTACACCTGCCGAATATTCGACAAATGATCGCTAATGTTCATACCAACAAAGAGATAATCTTGCAGTGTAATACTGCTGCCGATTGCCCGTTCATCGTTTGCCGGCAGCAGATCGTGCTGTCTAATTATGATCCGCCACCGGCAAACCACTAGACAGAGTGGGGAGGAACGATGGCATAGCGATCATTCCCCCCCATGCTGCCTAGGAGATTGCTGCATGTAATAGCAGTGGTCTCCTCTGCTAGCTAGCAAGTGATTGCCGGAGGGAAGAATTAAATCGCTATGTCAATAGGCCTGTGTAATACAGGCTTTACGACGGGTCAGAAAAGACCATTGTATGTAGAAAATATTGTATCCCGAGGCCGTTGTATCTTGAGGGATGACTGTAAATGCATTCTTTTCACAGCCTGTCACCTATGTTCAGGTAATATAAATTAAAAAAGAAAGTGAACTCGTTCATTAGTAAGTAATACGCAACCTGTGGCTCTTGAGCTGCTGTGAAACTACAACTCCCAGCCAGCCCTAAGGGCCATTTCAATGTGTCGTAGATGTCAGCGTATGGAACAATTCAAGAAAACACACCAAATACTCATCCTTGGGGTCAAAAGCAACGCTCAATACAGGAGCGCTGTGTCCACGCAGGGTCTTCTGTACACTACTGTCATCCACCTGCACAACTTTTACCAAGAAATCGCTGCAAAAAACAGAAAATCATTAACCTACAGTTAATTATTCACAGCGCAAAGCAAGTTTTCTAACAAGCGCTACACGAATGATTTAAAAAGGGCACACACTTTGACTCCCACACTCCCATCCTTGGACAGGAGGACCCAGTGCGCCCTGCGGAAATGCAAGATTAGTTCTCCCTATATCGATTTTTTTTACAGTTTCTTTTATAAATGTCTGACTTTAATATTAGACTAGCAATTAAAGCAAGATTAAGTCTTCGGGTCAGTTACCTAGTAAAATCAAGTCAGGGAGAACATATTAAGTATTTTATTCTCCCTCTGATTGCATGGACCATTTTCCAGGCTCCAAACAAAGCCTCATTCACACGTCAGAGGTTTCCATCAGTGATTGTGAGCCAAAACCAGGATTGGAGCCTCCACAGAGATAAGTACAAAGGAAAGATCTGCACCTGTTCTGTGATTAGAGACGCTCCTGGTTTTGCTCAAAATCAGTGATGGAAATCACTGACCGAACACTGACGTGTGAAAAAGGCATAAAGGTTTAGTTATGCGTTTCATGACAAGTAAGTCATGCGACATTTGATTTATTGTATTTTAATGGTGTCGCAATGCAACATGTCACACGTTATCTCTGCGACAGTCACATAAAAAAAAAACTGACTTGATGGATTTTTTGTGGCAGTATGTCCCATAGCGACACCGTTGAAATTCAATACATGAAATTTAGCGCATTTTTCTTGTTGTATGACCCTAATGACGTGTGAATTCCTTTCTACGACGGGGACTGCGTGCAGTCGCCGTACAGCGCTGATGAATATGTACTATATAATGACCGGGAAATACAAGCAAAGAAAATGTATAATGCAACAGCATGCATGTTCAGCATTACAGCATACCGCCAATTATACAGAAACACAGATATAGTGCAAAGTATTGCGATACTCGATACCCTGCGAAAAAAATACAACGCCAAAAAAAAAAGTCACGTGCATTCCACATTTTATGGAACGGCCGGGCCATAATACAACAGTCCTATCCTATTTTTGGGGGGGACAAGGCGACTAAAAGGAAATGGCGAATCGTGTAGTTTTTAATTTATTTGCTGCAATCCGCGGCAGTTAACTCCTCAGGTGCGGCACCTGCAGCTCCTCCGCAGCAGCACAGCCTAGTATCGATAAAACACCAATCCTGGTACCAAGCTGGATACCAGAGAAAAGGATCGAATGGGTATCGAAAGTTCGATACCCGAAACAACCCTAGTCAGGAGTACGAACAATTTTTAAAGCTACTTTCCCACTAGCTTTTGGCCTTCCGTTTGCGAGATCCGTTCAGGGCTCTCACAAGCGTTCTAAATGGATCTGTTTTGCCCTAATGCATTCTGAATGGAGAAGGATCCGCTCAGAATGCATCAGTTTCCCTCCGTTCAGTCCCCATTCCGCTCTGGAGGCTGTCTGCAGCGTTCTGGTGTCCGCCCGACGAAGCGGAGCCAAATGGATCTGTCCTGTAACACAATGTAAGTCAATGCGGACAAATCCATTTTCTCTGGCACAAGAAAACGGATCGGTCCCCCATTGACTTTCAGTGGTGTTCAAGATGGATCTGTCATAACTATAGAAGACATATTACAACCGGATGCGTTCATGATGGATGCATGCGGTTGTATTATTGTAACGGAAGCGTTTTTGCAGATCCATGACGGATCTGTAAAAAACGCTAGTGTGAGAGTAGCCTTAAAATGCAACGCATAACAGATTACCAGCACTGCGCAGCAAGCCGCTCATATCTATGCACTGGGAGAGCAGCCTGCTGTATCTCCTAGGACCCAAAGCATCGCTATGCAATATATTTCGGAAATCAATGACATTTTGGACACGGGCTCAGTTCTAAGGTTCATTCAACGTGAACATAGGCCGTCCATGTTGCGGTCTGCAATGCGGCACTGGCCGTGTGAATTCCATATTGCGGTGGAGTGATTTGAATGGGTCAGCGATCCGCAATATTAGGCAAAAGATAGGACACGTATCTTGAAAATTGCAGACCCATTCAAGTCATTGGGTCCACATCCGTGATTCACACGGCTGGCGGTCCGCTATACAGGCAAGGACGTCCTACAGTAATGTGAAAGGACCCTTAGTCTAGTGTACGTAGGAAGCAGACATCAGGTCTTTCTGCTTTCGGAATTTTTACTGTATTCCCTGTGACAGGCAGGTCTTCATCCTGGGTGGCCACTTTGGCAGCACCCCCTGTGGACGCTTATCGCACCAGTCACCTAGTCCCCCTTTCACTGCATCAGCAGCCCAAATTCCGGTAACCACGCACAGGGCGAGGTCACCAAGGGGTGACCCTGCAGCGCCTGATGACACTGGAAGGTAAGTTTATTGTTTGCTCAGCATGCATGTTGGTATTTGCATCCCTTGATCTGATGAACGCTGTATGGCACCAGACGGGGTTACAAGCAGAGTGTATCTGGCATGCATGCTGCACCTGCACTCCCTGGATTTTGTGTGGCTGATATGGCCCATAAAAGGTAAGAATTAATGTTAGGGACCACTCAGAGGCAACCATGACGTGGTGGGTGGCTTACATAATTTGGCCAAAATATAAACTAATGCCTCTTCTAACATCCAGCATAGTGGCAGGACGGAGCTCTAGCTGCAGTGTGCCATTGCACCTTTGTTTTTAAGTTTATTGTTTGACCTCCATCCCTGAGTAACTGGGCTCTGCCTAGGCCCCTGTCAGGTTCCTTCCTCCATCACCATCTCCTAGTGCACCCCCGAGTTCCCTCCTCTTGTCCCCGCCACTCCCAGCCGTGGCTCCTACTATAGTCCCGGGTCTCGGCTGGGAATAGGACGCACCACATCCCACTCCTTCCCTGGCTTCTGGGGCTCTTCTGAGAACTGCCTTCTCTCCCTTCAAGGTTGTTACTGCCCCTCTGCTAGCCTATGGCGGACTCTTGCTCCCCGTCAGTGCTTGTGGCATCTCTAGCTACACTGTTTTCTTCTGTCCCCAGACCAAGGAAGAGGTCGTTCTTCGTTCTTACCCTTCCATGGTTTACCGGCCACTTCTAGGGGCTCATTCTTCTGACTAGTGGTCGGAAGGAATGTTCCTGGTGCTACAATCCTGGCTTAGTGCTGGCGGTGCAGGGGTAGGAGTCATTTTGCCTTCTCCTTGGTAACCTTTCTCCTGCCCAACATACTAGGATCCCCTTCTCCTCATCAGCCACAGCTGCTTAGTGGGACTCAACACTTTACAGCCTGCTAGGCTAGTCCTCTGGGATACCCCCTTTTTCCTGGGCTCATTTTCCTTGGATTCATGTTCTTCTTCCAGGAAGATCCCCATAGAGAGCACGTTTCATGTATTTACATACGCCCGCTGCAACAAGCAGCAGCTAAGGGTGTGTTCACGTATGCGGCACTAAACTCTGGTTCCAGCAGAGGAACAGACCATCAGAGTTTACTGCATCCAGCAGAGCCAGATACTGCTGCGGACCCCTCTGGATGCCCCGAATACCTCTGCCCAAGAGCAGCCCCAGGCTCTCCTAATCTCTGGTTAAGACTCTGGTGCACTTGCCTGCCAAGATTCCTGAACCTTCTATTGTGGCTCCAGGAGAAGATCCTGCAAGTGGCTTAGGGTCTTACTTAATGTCCTCTGGACCCTCCCTAGACAGGGCTATTAGTGGCAGAACCACCTCCCCTCCGGTCCAGTCGGCATCCTCTGGGGACACCTCTGACTCAGATTCTGAGTCCTCCACCATGTAGGACCTCATCTGGAGGTTAAGGACACTAGCAGTGATGTTCTGCCTGTGTGTCCATGTCTTTCACCATTCACTGCACTATATGGGTCAGTTCCTGGGCAGGTGTTGCAAGTCCGTCACAGTCCAGGATCAGCTGTGGAGCTCCCATACAAGTCAACATGCTGAAGTTCAGAGTCATATTCTTGGCTCTCCTTCGTATGTCTCACCTCTGAGGTCATCCTTTCAGGATTCAGACAGAAAACTCAACAACAGTGGCTTATCTCAACAACTAGGGGATACCAGGAATGCAGACGTTCTGCGGGGAGAGAAAAATGTCCCTGCCCTTTCCGCTGTCCCCTGTCCAGGGGTAGTTAATGGATTGACCGACTTTCTCAGCAACTAGACCCTGGATCCTGCAGAGTGGTTCCTCCATTCAGACATTTTTCTTCAGCTTTGCCACCGTTGAGGTCTCCCAAACATGGATCTCTTTGCCTCCCAATTGAAACACAAGCTAATGGCTTATGTCACCAGATCTCAAGACCCTCAAACTCTGGCTGTAGATGCCTAGTGGTCCCCTGGACCCAGTTTGCACGTCAGTATCCCAATTCCTCCTCTTCCATTTCTGTCTCGCGTCCCCTAACAGTTTAAGCTATACGGGGTCTCGCCCATCTTGGTGGCTCTAGACTGGCCCTGCAGGGCATGGGATGTCCTGTCCCTTTGTTTCTTCCCAAGGTGGTTTCCTCCTTTCTTATTATTGAAGACATCATCATTCCCTCATTTTGTTCCAACCCCTCTCATTCCCAAAAGCGGTAACCTCGCTGCCTTGATGCTGTCCAGGCAATCAAAACCTGTCGCTGACTGAACCCTTCTATTGCTCGGACTCCCTTTTTGTCATTCTTGAGGGTCCATGCAAGCGCATTCCAGCCTCATCCATCTCCCGTTGGTGTCGGTCGACCATTAACAAAGCCTAAGGGCCTAGAACCTCCCTTTTGGGTGACTGCTCATGGCTCTTTGTTTCTTTTTCACCTCTCCCCTATTGCTTTTGTTACTACCCTATAAGCCTAGTGCCTCTGGACAGAGCCAATACTTTTTTACTTCTAGTGTCAGCTGCGCATACACACACAGTGATGTGTCTTCCAATGTATTGAACGAGAAAGAGATTATACGTTAAGGCCAAAAGTTTAATTGTTGCACCTAATCCCGCACTATAATAGTCTATTATCAGAGCTGCGCTTTATACCATACAAAAATGTAATTGTGACAGCAGTTAAAACAGCATCTGTGTGTATAACTTATTGCCCCTTACCCTGAACCTGCTGCAATTTTAGTGCCGTCAGAATTAAAGACCACGTGATTAGCGTTGGTGGTGAAGCGCGTCAGAATTCCATCCGGGTCTCCATCGGGAAACGTGTGCATCTGAACTGCATTATTGGAAGATGCAGTGACCACTTTTCCATTCTGGGGGGAGGAGGGATAAAAACAGACAAGAATAATGCAGAAAATCTGAAAGTAGCCCTTCTAAATACAATAAAAATGTATATCATTATATTATATGGGCTAAGGGACCTTTGACTGCATGGCAGCGAGGGGAGGATTTGTCAGGGATTTCACTCTGAAAATTGCAGCATAAACCGACATGCTGTACAGTTAAAATCTGCAGCACAGATTAATTTATGCAGTGAATTTTCTTTGTGGGGGATGGAATTTGCCAATATCTTAAACACTCTTCTGTCAGCTGATCAGATCTTTTAAGTTAACATGTAACATAACGACCTATCACCCCAGCCCCGTACAGTTTAGGCCGGGTTTGCATCATGTTTTTGCCCTACATTTTATATATATGTTCTGGATAAAAAAGGATGCAAAAGTGTAGTAAACTGCGAAAAAAGTACAGTTAATGCATACTTGTTTTTGTTATGTAATGGAACCCTATGGTAACGGATGCCACTGTATGTCATCCATCTAAAGCACCTGTTTGACGTATACGTTTTTTGCATACGTTAAAGCGAGAAATTAGGGGACTGCTGCAGGCAGGCAGTTTCTTATGGCAGGCCTTGGAGCCTTCCCAGCAGCCTATCAAAACCAAGTAATTTCACTGCAGTGAGTCCAATCCAAGGAGGGGGACCCCTCTCTCTATTTGGATGCTGCGGTCGCTATTAACAGTGGCACTTGAGAGTTTAAATATCCTCTCAAGTGCCACTCTCCTGCCGGGTATGGCACCTTCTCCACTCCTGTGGGAGCCATTTTTAAAGCCCAACATCAACTGTACAAGGGGGTAAAGTTGGAAGTAAGGGTAATAAACTAAAGTGTGCTTACTTTTAAAGCAAATGAATACGCCTTTTCGCCAACACTGATGGACTTGGGATCGTCATCTTCTATATTTTCCCAGATCCGAATGTCTCCATCACTGCCACAGGTCACCAGACAGCTGAGAGGAATGCATAGGAATGTTACCAGCAGCAGTCAATCAGATGCCACATTTCCTATCTCACTGAAGAATCCGCTGACAGTCTACAACAGGCATGTCCAAACTCCGGCCCTCCAGATGTTGCAAAACTACAACTCCCATCACTCCTGGACAACCTACAGAAGAGCATGATGGGAGTTGTAGTTCTGCAACACCTGGAGGGCCAGAGTTTGGACATGCCTGGTCTACAAGAAACATCGCCTCCAATAGGATTATAACTAGCGATGAGCAAATAGGCTCCCCTCATCAACAAGAGTTCTTCACCGTGACAGGCTGTCCCCACTGCTGCAGAAGCAGTGACTGTGCAGCTAGTGGGGGCAGCCCCTCGCCGCGGTAGAACCCTTATTGATGAGATGAACCGATTTGCCCATCTCTAATTATAACCAATACAATATCATTACTTATCTCACCTAGGAAAGTTTGTTCCCAATAACTGCCCCAAGTAAAAGGGTCTTAAAGGTGTTGGCTGGTTTCCTATCTTGATGGCCTATCCTCAGGTTAGGTCATCAATATCAGATCTGTTGGGGTCCAACTTCAGGCACCCCCGTTGATCAACTGTTTGAAGAGAAAGCATTGCTCGTACAAGCTCTGCATTCTCTTCACTGTTTACCTGCTTGCTGTCGACATCACAGCAGTGTAATTACAACTCGGCTGTTCCATTCACTTCAATGGGAAGGAGCAGACAGAGTGTAACTACTCCTTCTCATTGAAGTGAATGGACTACGTCCAAAGGGGGTGTAAAGAAAATCCACCAAAGATTTTGCAGGTTAATTGTTGCATTTGCAGTCTATGCATTGTGTAGGGCGAATCCGTGGCGAAAACGCGCAGAAAGAAGCGGTATGCTAGGGCATAGAATCCGCAACGTGTGTTAATTTCTGCAGCGCGGATGAGATTTGTTAAAACCTCATCCACTTTGCTTCTACCGTAATACTCTGCGGATTTGCTGCCCGCTAACGAACCCGCCACATGTGTACTCACCCAACATGAAACTAGAACTATAAAGGCTACGTTCACACGACTATGAATGTGTCCGCATCCGTGCGGACCCATTCACTGTCTACGGGGCTCGACGAGGTGCGGAGAGTACACTATGTGCTCTCCGCTTCCGAGGAGCGCGGCCCCGAACTTCCGATCCGCGGCTCCGCAAAAGATAGAACATGTCCTATTCTTGCCCGCAGCCTGCGGACAAGAATAGGCATTTCTATGGGGAGGTGCATTGCGGATCCGTAATACGCTACGGTCGTGTGAATGTAGCCTAAATCTAGGTGCAGAACTTAAGGATCTTTACCTTCCAGTCTCATTAAAACAAACATCGGTGTGACCTTCGAGATGCGCATAACGCATGGGCTTCTTCTCGGCAGGCATGGTCTACAAGCGTAAAATACTGAAATAGTCACATGTAGAAGTAAACAAGTGCAACACAAGCACAAAAGACAAATCACTGTAACAAGCTCCAGGCCGGGTTTCAGACGAGCGTGTGCAGCCCGCGAAACACACTCTCGTGCGACGCCCACATTTCCCAGACTGATCGCATTTGGCCGACCTGAACCCACTGCATCATAGATCCCATGGGTTATAACCTAACTGCGGGTCTACTGTACTCTGATCAAATGATGCTGGTGAATGGGAACAGCGCACCCCCGGTCTGGAAGTCGCAGCATCATAAATCACCAGAAGGCAGTGAGTTCAGGACAGCCGAGTGCATTTCACGAACCGCACGCGCTCGTCTGAAATGGCCTTACAGGCATGCAGCTGTAATGTTGGCCGTATTTCTTGGAGGCAGATCCTCTCAAGTCTATTGAGGCTGCACTATGCTGAAGAAGGATCTGATCGGTTGGATGTCTAATCCCAGAACATAGGGACGCCCTATTAGGGTCACCTGACGAAACGGCTTCTGCTAAAAACCGCACTGAAAGCCGCAGGCGAGCCTCCGAGAGGGATTTCTTGTTTTAGTGAATAAAGCATACTCATCGTACAATTCATTTTCTATGTTGGCCATCATTTCCACAAGATTTTTAAGACCTGCTTGCTGCAAGGGAATGGAAGCCTACATTATTTACATCCAGATGAAGACGCCGGAGCAGAGCGTTCTACAAATAAGTGCCGAGCCCTGCACCTGCGTGATGCCCACACAACCAGGCTGGAGAATCAGGGTAGGGTAAGAGTATATTCACACAAATGGAACCAGTCGCCACAAAAAGGCAATGTTATAATAGAGCAGGAGGAGCTGAGCAGATTTTCCAGACTATAAGACGCACTTTCCTCCCCAAAAATGTATGAAAAGTGGTAGCGTGTCTTATAGTCTGCTAACAACCGATTGCATTATGGAAGCAGTCATCAGCATGCAGGAGGCGCAGTGAGGGAAGCGCTGCGCTGGCTCTACTTCACCCTCCCTGGTCTTCTTGTCCTGATGGCCTAAAGCATTGGGCTATAGGTCATAGTGCACGCCTGTGTGCACTAACGCTGTGTGACGTCACGGTGCAGCGCGGGCTGGAAACCGACCAGGGAGCTGCGAGTGCACGGCGGCACCGTCCGGAGCAAGAGGGGTAAGTTTATTTATTTTTTGAACGTCTGATCTGAGGTATGATGTGGATGGGGTCCGATCTGAGGCTCCTGATGAATTTTTTTTCTTATTTTCCTGTCATAACTGAAAAGTTAGTCACGCATCTTTAGGACATGCATGGCTTATCCCGTGGACGTGTCAAACATCCGAGATGGGAATACATATTTAAAGGGGTCGTCCAGGATTTTGATATTGATGGCCTGTGCTCAGGAAAGGCCATTAATAACAGATGGGGGGGGACACCATGACGGTCGGACCCACTGTGGTAATCGTAAGTACAAGATCCCGCCGCTGGCTTCCGGCTCCATCCATGTCATCATCCAGTTTGACAGCTCGCATCGATGAAGAGTCACATGTCACCACTGCAGCCAATCACTGACTGCAGCAGTCACATGACCAGCGTGAAACCAGATGTTGACACGGGGAGACCTAAGACCTGCCGAGGCGCAACCCAATGGCAGGAATCAGGCAAGTAGGATTACCACCGCGGGTTCAGCCACGTGGGGTGGGGTCTGTAGACAGGGTCCCCA
Organism: Bufotes viridis; assembly: GCA_033119425.1. NCBI lineage: Eukaryota > Metazoa > Chordata > Amphibia > Anura > Bufonidae > Bufotes > Bufotes viridis. Next base: position 9,201,688 of record CM065599.1, on the reverse strand, counting down.
AGCAGTAAACGACCCTGTTAAAGTTGTATTCCCATCTCAGACAATGGGGGCAGATCGCATCGCTAGGACCTACACCGAGAACAGAGCGGGGAAATGCGCAGCCGCCCTCCATTCATTTCTATGGGGCCGCCGAAAATAGCCGAGCGCTGGCTCGGCTATTTCCGTCTGCCCCATAGAAATGAATGGGAGCACGGGCAGCACATGCGCGCCTGTTCGCTTCTATGGGAGCATCGCTTGGTGGTGGACGGACCCCGGAAATCCAGCCACATCGCCCCCCGCTTCGTTCTCGTTGTAGGCCCCAGAGGTGGGACCCGCACCTATCAGACAATTGGGGGGGGGGGGGCGTATCCTAGCGATGGGAATACCACATTTTAAGTAGTTGCTCATAGCAACCAGAAGCCATCTGTCATTGTCCTAAGGCACTTAGGAAACAAAGCAGTGACCTCATTGGTTGCTATGAGCAACTGCTGCTTTACGCGAGTGTTGATACATCTCCTCCTCATTGGTTGCTATGGGCAACTACCCTTTTACACTAGTTTTGATACACCTCCAACCCCCATATTCTCCACCAGTTTTGCAAAATCTATATAAAGTCTTGAAATGAATTAAATGAATGAAATGCCATTAGAATCACCTCAGGATTGGAAATATATGAAAATATAATATAATGCTACTTTTCCATAAAGTCTCTTTACAATAAAAAAAAAACCACCCTGCGATAGAAAGACAGCGGTGAAGGAGAAGCGAACAGGGAGACGCTGGTGAACTAGGACATAGCACACACGTGCGGTATATGTCACACACAAACTGTAAAAACCCCACTAAAACAGCCCTAGGTCACACGTACCGGTCGTCCGCGGCTCCTCTCTCCGCGTTTTCAACTTTCGCGGGAGAATTTGCATCTGTTGGCGGGAACCTCTGTGACACGGAGCCGGAACCGGAAATGCGTTCCACGAGGTCCCCCTTACTGAGCGTTCCAAACCTCGCTTTCAAACACCACGCCCCCTGCGCGATCACCGCGAGGTTTTTGACATAGTGTCACATGAGGATGTTAACCATTTTGTTGCTGGACACTTTAGTTTCCTAAAGGGTCTGTTTGTGTGATTTTTGTCGCTTTTCTCCCAGATTTTCTTAGTTTTGACTTCAAATTAGTCTTCTTCATGGTCTGTGGAGTAACACTAGGTCTGTTTTGGGTCAGCAAATTAATTATATAAATTAATGTAAGTTTTTTAGCAGCATACAGTTGTATCTACACTCGTATTAATTGTACCAATGTACCTAACATGAAAGTATTGTAAATATTCATCCTTAAATATTTACTGCGGTTTTGTGTCTACAGGTACAGTGCAGACCTTTACATCTCCATGGTAACAGACAACAAACAAACCCAGTGTAGTCTGATCCTGCAGCCATTGGGTGAGAAGGTGTACCTAACTGGGTTTCTGGCCCCCTGGTGCTTGGACAAGAGCTGCCCCTCTTCATTGTAAGGTAGTCGCAGCACCACACATTGTATAGTGGCTGTGCTTGGTATTGCAGCTCAGTTCCATTCCCTTCAGTGGGACCTAGGCCACGTGACGGATGGATGTGACGCCACAGGCAAGAAGAAGAGGCCGTGGCCCTTTAAAACAGCCGATCTGCGGGTCAAACGCAGTGAAGCCGATGCACCCTGCCTAAGCCCCGCCCACACGTCCCGGCCGACGACCCCACAAAGTGAGTTATTACCTTAAAAATCATGTGCCCATTGATCTGTGCAGTGTTTAAATCTAAGGGGTGCAGCTGTACCCCCAGTTCTGGAGCCTGAGGCCCGTCTGACACATATGAGGACAGCGGTATTAAACGCAGCCCCGTTTTGCAGACAAGAATAGGCATTTCTACAATGGCCCCTGTTCGCGGAACGGAACGCAGAGCAGCTTCTGTGTTTTGCGGATCCGCGGTTAGCGGTCCGCAAAACACATACGGTCGTGTGCATGAGGCCTAAAAGGGGCACAAAAAAGTCAGCGGGTTTGGAACGTGGACTGGAGAAGAGGCACATGAATCCTTTTATTTCTCGTCATTCTTCTTTCCTTCTCACAATCAGTCACAAGGGCTGACTCAGACCCCGTGATACCTAAGAATGACTCACCAGGCTTCCTATTCACTGTCAGTGATACAAAGTGTATGTAGTCTGAATAGAATGCCAGAGCTGCAGTGGAGACTGACGCCACATAGGGAGATGGACCGCTATGGGCGCTGTAGTTAACTTGCAGTCAGTGACAGTGGCTCCTTTGGTCAATAGTCGCCGCCTCACGTCCTTTGGTTTTGTATCGGGTATTTTTAAGTATTTTCCGGTTTTGGATAATAATCAGAAGAAAATCCCCAACAATGATAAAATCTAGAACATTTCCATCAGATGTGAAGGGGGATCCACAGAATCCAGCGCGGTGTGGCCAAGATTGCGCAGTAACTTCCAGGGAAAGTCAATGTATATAAGCCTATCATGTGTAATACTGTCTACTGAGCAGTGTATCTAAGCCTATCATGTGTAATACTGTCTACTGAGCAGTGTATCTAAGCCTATCATGTGTAATACTGTCTACTGAGCAGTGTATCTAAGCCTGGTATATATGATACTGTCTACCCAGCCACAAGTCTTAGCCTATCATGTGTAATACTGTCTACTGAGCAGTGTATCTAAGCCTATCATCAGGAGCGTAGCTAACGGCTCATGGGCCCTGGTGCAAGAGTTCAGCTTGGGCCCCCCTTCCCTCAGTGCTTTGTGTGTCTTCTTATGCAGCACAAGGGTCTTTGGGCCCCCTCAGGCTCCTGGGCCCGGTAGCGACTGCTACCTCTGCACCCCCTATAGCTACGCCCCTGCCTATCATGTGTAATACTGTCTACTGAGCAGTGTATCTGAGCCTGTTATATATGATACTGTCTGCCCAGCCTTGAGCCGGAGCCAATCATGTGTGATACTGTCTGCTGAGCTGTGTATCTAAGCCTGTCATGTGTGATACTGTCTGCTGAGATGTGTATCTAAGCCTGCCATGTGTGATACTGTCTGCTGAGCTGTGTATCTAAGCCTGCCATGTGTGATACTGCCTGATGAACTAGTGTATCTAAGCGTATCATGTGTGATACTGTCTGATGAACTGGTGTATCTAAGCCTATCACGTGCCACACTGTCTGCTGAGCTGTGTATCCAAGTCTACCATGTATGATATAATATCGTGAGCTGATGTTTCTAATTGTGTGTGATACTGTCTAATGAACTGGTGTATCTAAGCCCATCATGTGTGATACTGTCTGCTGGTGTATCTAGTCCTATCATGTGAGACACTGTCTGCCAAGTTGATGTATCTAATCCTGTCATGTGCGATACTGATTGCTGACCTGGTGTATCTAAGCCTATTCTGTGTGATACCGTCTTCTGAGCTATTGTATCTAATCTTGTCATGTGAGATACTGCCTGCAGAGCTGATGTATCTAATCCTGTCATGTGTGATACTGATTGCTGACCTGGTGTAGCTAAGCCTATTCTGTGTGATACTGTCTGCTGAGCTATTGTATCTAATCCTGTCATGTGTGACACTGTCTGCAGAGCTGATGTATCTAATCCTGTCATGTGTGATACTGTCTGCAGAGCTGATGTATCTAATCCGGTCATGTGTGATACTGTCTGCAGAGCTGATGTATCTAATCCGGTCATGTGTGACACTGTCTGCAGAGCTGATGTATCTAATCCGGTCATGTGTGATACTGTCTGCAGAGCTGATGTATCTAATCCGGTCATGTGCGATACTGTCTGCAGAGCTATTGTATCTAATCCTGTCATGTGTGACACTGTCTGCAGAGCTGATGTATCTAATCCTGTCATGTGTGATACTGTCTGCAGAGCTGATGTATCTAATCCGTATCTGACGGACATTTTATTTCGCCCATTGCCTGATCAGACAGCCTCATGAAATAAATGATCCGCCTCTAGGAAAGCTGGGTGACATCCAGAATGACTGCTGGTGTATGACGTCAGGATCAGACTACACAGGATGCGTCTGTAGTCTGTATCCACAGAGGCACATAGGTCTGCATGGGAGCTGTATACACAAAACCATAAGAGACGTTTTAAGCAGATCTATAGGCAAAGCTGTGCGCTGGATGCAGCGGAGCGCTGGATGCAGCGGAGCGATATAAATGTCTGAAAAGGTAGACTTACCCTTTAAGGGATCATCTCGTATGCCTGTCTTGTCTAAAAGGGGGTTTCTAGTCCCTCTGTATTGATGGCTCATACCCTGAACCGGTGATAAGTGACTGATTAATGGGCGTCCCACTGCTGGGACACCCCCGCTGATGAGAATGGGGGCCGTGTGTCTCCCCCTATATATAAATGTTCCAAAAATCCATGGTAAATCCCACTATTTTGAGGCCTTGCTTCTGCTGGTGACCCCTTCACATGGGGGGAGGGCGGGCATAGCCTATGGCGGGTGCCAGGTCCTAATAAGCCTAGGCCAGGATAGACGCAGAGTTTGGCTGGCACGTCAAATCTGTGCCCATGTGAAGAAAAGCCCAGCTATGACCAGAGGCGTCACTGGAAGCTCAAGGGCCCCAATGCCCGATCTGTAACAGGGCCCCCACCAACCATGTGGCACAGGAGCTTTTGGACCCCAGGGTCCGGGTGCATCCGCGCCCCCTACAGCTCATTCATCCTAGTAGTTTCCCAAATGTCTTCCCCCATCCATCAAGGAGGAGAGCAGCCGACCCCCCGAGCGTCTCTTCTTGTGAAACCGTCTGGTAGATTTCCGTAAAGTCTGATTCACTGGACTCCAACATTCTTTCAAATTTAGTGTTTTCCAAAGGGAATAACAAAAAAAATCCTGAACTCCAGTAATAATCTAATAAATCAGTACGGCGACAGCGGCCAGCGCTCCGGAAATCCTGAGAGTCTATTATCTGTCTATCTATCTATCTATCTATCTATCTATCTATCTATCTCATATCTATCTATCTATCTCATATCTATCTCATATCTATCTATCTATCTCTCTATCTCATATCTATCTATCTATCTATCTATCTATCTATCTATCTCATATCTATCTATCTCATATCTATCTATCTCATATCTATCTATCTCATATCTATCTATCTATCTATCTATTATCTATCTCATATCTATCTATCTATCTCATATCTATCTATCTATCTATCTCATATCTATCTATCTATCTATCTATCTATCTATTATCTATCTCATATCTATCTATCTATCTCATATCTATCTATCTATCTCATATCTATCTATCTCCTATCTATCTATCTATCTATCTATCTATCTATCTATCTATTATCTATCTATTATCTATCTATCTCCTATTTATCAATTATCTATCTATCTATCTATCTATCTATCTATCTATCTATCTATTATCTATCTCATATCTATCTATCTATCTCATATCTATCTATCTATCTCATATCTATCTATCTATCTATCTATCTATCTATCTATCTATTATCTATCTCATATCTATCTATCTATCTCATATCTATCTATCTATCTATCTATCTATCTATCTATCTATCTATCTCATATCTATCTATCTCCTATCTATCTCCTATCTATCTATCTATCTATCTATCTATCTATCTATCTATCTATTATCTATCTATTATCTATCTATCTCCTATTTATCAATTATCTATCTATCTATCTATCTATCTATCTATCTATCTATTATCTATCTCATATCTATCTATCTATCTATCTCTCTATCTCGTATCTATCTATCTATCTATCTATCTATCTATCTATCTATCTATCTCATATCTATCTATCTATCTCATATCTATCTATCTATCTATCTATCTATCTATCTATCTATTATCTATCTCATATCTATCTATCTATCTCATATCTATCTATCTATCTATCTATCTATCTATCTATCTCATATCTATCTATCTCATATCTATCGCATATCTATCTATTATCTATCTATCTCCTATTTATCAATTATCTATCTATCTATCTATCTATCTATCTATCTATCTATCTCATTATCTATCTATCTAATATCTATCTATCTCATATCTATCTCCTATCTATCTATCTATCTTATATATATATCTATGTATCTATCATCTACTTCTGTGTAATAACTTTTATAACAATATTTATATTTATAACAATATTTGACAAGATGGAAAAAAAACTATAAAACAAATCCTGTAAGCAGAGAAGAAGTTACTGCAAAAACGGAGCCAGTCAAGGGTTAATAAAGAAGTGTCATCGGGCGGCGCGGTGCATGCTGGGAGTGGTGGGCTGCCGGAGTCTGGGTAATGTAGTTGTGTGTATAGGAAATGGCTGCTTGTGCTGGGAGCTGTGGCGGCTTCTCCCTGTCTGGCTGCAAAGATATCCTTTCCTTTGTTCTTGTGGCCACATAGCAGCAGCCTGGATCCAGAGCTGGGGCCCGGATACAAGGTAAGAGGGGCCCAGGAGCTGGGCTGGGGATGCTGCTTGTTACATATGATAGGTGTGTTCCCTGCTGCTGTACTGTACATGATCACTACAGAGCTCTGCATGCCTGGACATAGGGACCTAGCTGGTATCAGGGACCCAGACCCACCACCCATCTCACCCGCCGCATCCCGCCTGTCCGGTAAATCCCAGCACTGGACCCCAAATGTAAGAGCTTTTACTGAAATGTTTAGAGCCTAATAATGTTTATTTGCGATAAAGCGTCCGTAATCATCGCCAGCAGTTACGTAGAATTCACTTTTATATTTCTATTTTGTGGACCTTTGTATGATATGAACTTTTCCGCTTTCCCCCATAGTTAGAAATCTATGCAGTCGTGGGTATTTTTTAGGTTATTACGCTTAACTTTAGTAATAATAATAATAAATGCTACCTACCGTAACAGGATTTTTTAAGCAGTGTGAACTTTTTATTCATTTATTTTCTATAAAAATAAATAAATAAAGAAATTACAAACATTATTTATACTAAATAATAATATTAGATGGGTTTGCAGTAATTCATATTATCAAAAACTTGTTTTCATGTATTATTTTTGTATTCGTTTCTTTATTTTGATAATTATGGATTTATGATTATTTAATATTCTAGGTTTCTTTTATTTTTAGTTAATATTTATGTATTTATTTTCTAAAATGTATAAGTTTTCTATATTTAGGAATTTATTTTATTTTTTACGTAATAGTTATGGATTTATTTTAATATTTGTGTTTTTTTTAACATTTATGGATTTATTTTATTTTTATTTCATATTTATGGATTTATTTTTATTTCATATTTATGGATTTATTCTAATATTTATGGGTTTATTTTATTATTTATGGATTTATTTTATTTTTATTTCATATTTATGGATTTTTTATTTTTATTTCATATTTATGGATTTATTTTTTTCATATTTATGGATTTATTCTAATATTTATGGATTTATTATATTTTTATTTCATATTTATGGATTTATTTTTATTTCATATTTATGGATTTATTCTAATATTTATGGATTTTTTATTTTTATTTCATATTTATGGATTTATTCTAATATTTATGGATTTTTTTTGTTTTATATTTACCATACTTTTTTTTATTTTATGGTAGCCTTATAACCATATTTTTTTTTTACTGTATCTTGTTACTAACTAACCCCTGACCTATAGGTAAACCCCTGACATTGCCCAACTGAGGGCCTTTCCAAACTGATTGCATAGACAGGTTTATCTTACTAGACCTTTAAGCCTTACACTGGTGCGGACGGTGACATTTATTATTTCTCTCTTATTTCTTGCACGTGTGTGTGAGATATGATGTCATCTACGTCGATATCCTGCACACATCAGCCCATGTGCAACTTTATTGTTATCCTTCTTTTTCTTCTTTTTGCTTTTTACCACAATTGCTCAGTCGTTTGGCTTTCTAGGTCTTATTTTTGCTGCGTTTGGTTTCCTGGGTCAGGATTTGCCTTTTATACGGCCGGGTTGTTAGTGTGGAATCTAATAGTGACTGCACAAAGCCGTAACGAAAACGAGATTATTTTGAGCTCTGAGCGGAAGCGTCGACCATTAAATGTTCACTTGAGGAACTACAGATGCGAGATTTCATGTCATTTACCAGCAGTGGCAGCGGAAGTCACTAATGAATAATTTAGTGCGATCAAAGTGGAGCCAAAGGCAAAAATATATACATTGCGAGTGTGAAGACCGCACTGCGCGTGTGGCCGTCCATTTACAACGCGGATCTGTCATACGGCCGACTGCAGGAGGCCTTAGTCAGACTAATGTTCCCATCCTTAGGCCTCACTCACAATTCCGTATCCTTTTGACATCCACGATTTTTTTTTTCCGTGCTTTATCCGTGACATTTGAATTTTATCAGTGAAGAATCCATGTTTGGTCCGTCTGTCCGTTTTTTGCCCTTTGTGTTTAATTTCTGCATCTCCTATCAGTGGTCAGTGAAAAACAAACCAAAAACGGATACTGTCATGGACCCGTAGACTTCAATTGGCGTGGTTAGTCCGCATCACGTGTCTCTGTGATTTTTACACTGACCTACGGTCAGAAAAAATTACTAATGTGTAAACGAACGCATTAAACTCTATGGGTACAGGCGCTGTCCACAGAAAAAGCGAAAGTGTGAACGAGGCCTTAGCCTGCAGCTATGCTACATTGCACCTAATGCTACACGTGACATTCTGCCTGATGGATTTTGTGTCGCAGGTCGGAGCGGCTGGTTAGAAAAGCGCACCGCCGCTCCATTCATGTCTATGGGAGCGCCGCAGTGAACGGATATCTCCGGAATTCCCATAGAAATGAATAGAGTAGAGGCCTGCATTTCTGACCAGCCGCTCTGTCCATTTCAGGGGGGGCCTCCGTTGTCGTGATCGATGGGGGTCCCAGTGCATAGGGGATAACCAGAATACCCCTTTAAAGAGCACCTGACAGCAGGATCAATATTGAGGTGAGTACTAGCACATTTGTTATTTTATAGCCTTGTCAGGTGTTGGTTTTCCGGGATTTTGATGCCGATGATCTATCCTCAGGACAGGTAATCAATATCTTGTCGGTGGGGGGTCCAACAGCCAGGACCTCCGCCAATCAGCTGTTTGAGAAGGCACTGGCGCTCTTGTGAGCACCGCGGCCTTCTCCGTGCTTACCAAGCACAGCGCCCTACATTGAAGTAAATGGGGCTGAATGTACGGTGCTGCGCTTGGTAAGCACCGAGAAGGGCATGGCGCTCACAGGAGCATCGGTGCCTTCTCAAACCGCTGATGGGCAGAGGTCCCGGGTGTTGGACCCTCACCGATCAAATCCTGAGCATAGGTCGTTATCAAAATCCCGGAAAACCCCTTTAGGCTGGGTTCACACGAGCGTGTCCCGATGTGTTCAGTGAAAACTGTGCGATTTCACAGGCAAAGCCATTCAGTTTTGCCTGCGATTGCGTTCAGTTTTTTCCGCGCGGGTGCAATGCGTTTTGTTGCGTTTTTCACGCGCGTGATAAAAAACTGAAGGTTTACAAACAACATCTCCTAGCAACCATCAGTGAAAAACGCATCGCACTTGCTTGCGGATGCAATGCGTTTTTCACGCAGCCCCATTCACTTCTATGGGGCCAGAGCGGCGTGAAAAACGCACAAATATAGAACATGCTGCGATTTTCACGCAACGCAGAACTGATGCGTGAAAAACAACGCTCATGTACACAGCCCTTTAGAAATGAATGGGTCCGGATTCAGTGCGGGTGCAATGCGTTCACATCACGCATTGCACCCGCGCGGAAAACTCGCCCGTGTGAATGCAGCCTTAAAAGAAGTGACCAATTATGTCCCTGTAAATGGCCTGAAATAACAAGTGGATGGATACTCACCGCTTTTCTTTGCTGTTCCTTCAAGTGTTGCGCTCCTGTCATCTTGGCTGCAGCGGTGACGTTCCGTACACACAGGCCACTGCTGCAGCCAATTGCTGACCTTAGCCATGCACGGTGCGTCTCTCCTGAGGCCGCAGTGGTCACTTACGCACTGAATGTTACCGCCGCAGCCAGGAAAACAAAGAGCAGCAGTGAGGACCGAGCACAGCGCAGGAAGAGGCAGAGGAGGAAACCGGTGAGTATTCAATTATTTATTTTACAGGGGTTGACAGAGTTTTTATAACTCAGACAACCCCTTTAAAAGAATAATTGTTCACAGTCACCCACAGTGGTGTCGGGGGGACTGCTAAGGACGTTGGCCTTCAAAAAGAAACCCCTAGCCCCATCACACACCGCTGGAATTTATGTAGCGTAGTAGGTGACTACCCTGGTCTCCACAGAATCATGGGCATCCGGCCTAGTCGCCTGCTGCATAGGGCATCTGTTGCTAGGCAACAGACCAAACTTATACTGCGTCTGTGAGTGAACGGATGTTCAGTTACCTGCCCGATCTCGTATCAGGAGAATACTTCTGGCCAAGGTTAGCAGCGGCAGCCATTCAGTATGTGCAGAGGCCGCTGCATGCTCACGCCGAGTATCCTTCAATTGTCTCATTGCAACACAATAGAAGTCTGTTTTATGTCAGATGCTTCACCGCGCCATCTCCTCTGCTCTGCGGGTCACGGTTTCCTGCATTAAATCGTGTTGTCTAAAAAGACGCCTCTGTTCATGTCCGTGACTCATGAATCGGGTCTCTTGCATAGCATTTAGGCCTCATGCAGAAAACCAGATTTTTGGTCCGCGTCAGATCCTCCCTTTTTGCGGATCGCACGCGGACCCATTTATTTCTTTGGGGCTGGAACAAATACGGACTGTCATCTGTCTGCTTTCCACATCCGTGTGGATGTTCCGCAAATCATAGAACATGTCCTATTCTTGTCCGTTTTGCAGACAAATAGCCATTTCCATAATAGGGACAAAGGAAAGTGGGGGATGCACACAGCCGGTCTCCGTATTTCGCAGATCCAAAATACATACTGTACGGCTGTGTGCATGAGGCCGTAGGCTGTGTTCTATTAGTCCCTGCACCGCCATTAGGCCTCAGGCGCCCGACCATATGTATTTTGCGGTCCGGCCAAGTATAGGACATGTTCTATCTTTCTGCAGACATACGGATGCAGAAAGCACACGGATCACCCATGTGCTTTCCGCATCCGTATGTTCGTTCCGCAAAAAGATGGAACATGCCCACAAAATGCAGACCACGTTGAAGTCAATGGGTCCACAAGAAAAATGTAGACGACACATGGTCTGCATCGGTATTTTGCAGATCTGGACCGCAAAACGGACATGGTCGTCCATTCTTTTCCCCCTTGATGGTGACTGTTTGGCTGCGTGCACCCTATGTTTCTGGGAATATAAATGCATCTGATTATTGGGGGTCCAACCACTGGGATCCTATGTTCCCCTTTTTGGAGCGGTGCTCAGACATGTCTGCTGCCGACCTATTCCCAACAGTCCCGAAGAGTTGCATGGACATGTGCATCTGCCACTCCATTCCCGTGATTGGTGGGACCCTTGTCGATCAGTATTTTTCGGCAGAAAACCTCAGAGGACTAATGGGGGTTGTCCCCCTTTCTAGTGCTTTTTTTCAGAACCCGCCCCCCGCCAAGTGTGGCTGGACCCCAGGTATTGAGCTTACTTGACTGATCCACGCCCCTGCGTTCCAGCTCAATCGCTTCCCCTTGTGTGTTGCCGGTCCTGTAGCGTCAACATCTTGTTTGACACGGGTTCCGTGACCACCGTAGTCAGCCACTGGATGTTGACGCGGCTAGCTACAGGACCAGCAGCTCATGATGGGAAGCCATAGAGCCCGGAGTCAGGGATCAGGTAAGTAGGCTCACCACTGAGGGTCAAGCCACACTAGGGGGGAGCTGAAGAAAAAAAAAAAAAGCACTAGAAAGGTGGACACCCCCTTTAAGGAAAAGCCTTGTAATAGAGGACAAACCCTTTAAAACCAGCTGCACTGCGCCTATAAATCGACAAGGGCCTACGTTCACGGTGCGGCTTCATTGACATTCCCTGCACATCGGCTCTTGAATGAAGTCAGCAGAAAGATGAATATAATGTGGCTGTGAGCGGCGTAGGTGACTGGAGCGGAGCTAATGGCTGCTTCTGCCGAAGAGCGTTTTATGAATGAGCCCAGGAGTCATTCACAAGCCGCTCTCCATTCAGGGAAATGTGTTTTGTCAGACGTCTCGGGGCTTCATCGCTGCAGACGTGCGGGAAACGGTTAATGTTAGGACGAGCTTTACGGGAACCTAGGACTATTTATTGCCTGTGTACATTGCCCCTTCTTTCCAGACGCCTTTTCCCCCCCTTCTTTTGTCTTGCTTGTACTTGTCTGGACTTGTAAGGAAGATCACGGCTACTAGATATCTAAGGGAGAGTTTTTTGCCAAATGAGGGGCCTAATCCTTTGAAGGTGGACCACCAGTCACTAGAATGGGGGTCACAAGTCTCCCATTCCTCCTCCCTGGATTGCATTACTGCTAAACTTATTATATATGAAAACTTGAAGCTCTTTGTGCCCATTTTTGACCAGAATTGTGTCTGGCCCCCATGGTATCCTGAAAGCTGACCTTTGCTAGCTCCATCCCCGAGGGATCCAGCGATTCTGCAGCGTGACCATGCATTAGGGCTAATTCACTTGCAGAATACTTGCAAGAAATCCAATTTTGTGTTCTAATTGCACAAGCCTGACTGCAAATTGAGAAAAAACACCACTGCCCCCAAAAAAACGAACCTCACAGGTAAAAAAAGAAAAGAAAAATATGCAAAAATTCCAGCAAAACAAATCACCGAAAATATACAAATGACCTCAATAACACCAGAAATAAAGTATGTGAGACACCAGCCAACAGGGGGTAGAAATCTGCTTTTCTTGCGGATGACATCTGTGACAAGATGGTCATGAAGAGTCCGTGTGTCCGTTTTTCGCTCTCCATGTGTCATCCGTTTCCAGAGCATCTCCCACCAATAGTCAATAAACACCACGGACTAAACATTGATGGCATCCCTGTTGTGGCCATCATTTTTCATGGAGCCATAAACTTTAATGTGTGTGAGGGATCCATAATCACAGAGAAAAATAGGGAATGCTTCCGCAATGTCACCACTGTCTGCGGAAAACCACTGACGTGTGAATGCACACATTAAAGCCAATGGATACGTGTGCTGTCCGTGTAGACTACAGACGGCACACATATGTGATTCACAGACGTGTGAAAGAGGCCTTGGGCCCCTTTTAGATGAGCGAGTTCCACACTCCGGACTTGCAGCGTGAGTATGCGGCAGCTCCCGTCCTGACCTCCCTAGCACTGACGAGGTCCGCATAGCATTATATTGATTTATGATGCTATGTAACCCTTACAGTTCTGGAATGTCTTGGATAACACTGACATAATGCTGTCAATGTTATCCAATACATTCCAGAACTCTAAGGGTTACATAGCATTATAAATCAATATAAGGCTATGCGACCCTGTCAGTGCTCAAGAGGTCAGGACGGGAGCTGTTGCATACTCGCGCTGCGTGTGGAACTCACTTATCTGAAAGGGGCTTTAATTGAAACATAGAAACATAGAATGTGCAGATAAGAACCATTTGGCCCATCTAGTCTGCCCAATATACTGAATACTATGAATAGCCCCGGGCCCTATCTTATATGAAGGATGGCCTTATGCCTATCCCATGCATGCTTAAACTCCTTCACTGTATTTGCAGCTACCACTTCTGCAGGAAGGCTATTCCATGCGTCCACTACTCTCTCAGTAAAGTAATTCTTCCTGATGTTACTTTTAAATTGCATGCTATATGATTGACATGAGACCTTGCAATTATGTACATGTTACCTTGGTGGGCAGGGGCGTCTGTCACTTCAATGTCCAGGGTCTCCTGACCGTTGTGACCACCTACCCTGTCCTAGCTCTTGAGGGATGTCGCAGGTTTGCAATACGTGTGGCCATGAAGAACAGCTACATCAGCTGCAATGATCAGATTGGCCAAAACACGGCCCAGACGTACACATGCCGTCCTCAAGTCTGGTACCTAATGCAGAAAATAAGAGACCATTTGTTACAAGATTGTGGGAACGCTGCAAACCTCAATTCACAAATTGTTCCTTCTCCATGGGATTGCTGGTGAGTCATTTCCACTAGGATGCTGGAGGTTTGGGAGCTGGGCATGTGCCCGGCGGAATCACTCAGCGGCTCCCAGCAGCTTCCTCTTAGATTGCTAATGGAACAGACCATCATGGGGGCGATTCTCAGCAAGTAGTTCCTTGCTCGGGTGGCAGGTTATTGGTCATGGCTGATAGACATCGGGTAGAAGTGCACTTGTGGGGGTCATTTATTAAAGACCGGCTTTTTATGTTGGTCTTTGATAGCCCACTGCGCTGCCGGGGGATGTGCCTAAGTTACGACAAGGTGCAGGCCTCATCATAAATTAGGTGCACCTCCGGCAGTCCATGCGCCTGGAGTGAAAACTATGCTAGCCCCTGCCTGGAGTAGCTTTCACTCCTCTTAAGGGCTCATGCACACGACCGTTGATTGGGTCCGATTGGGCAGTCCGTATTCTGTCTGCATCCGTTGCTCCGTTCCGTGCCCTCACAAAAAAATCGAACTTGTCCTGTTCTTGTCTGTTTTGCAGACAAAAACAGGCATTTCTATCATGGGTGGCCATTGTGTTGTGAAAATTGCGGAACACACGCGGCCGTCATCCGTGTTTTGTGGATCTGCAAAACACAGCACGGTTGTGTGCATGAGCCTTAAGTCTGTTTTTAGGCATAAGGGCTCATGCACACAAACATATTTTTGTCCGCATTGGGGCATTTTTTGGAGGAGATTTCGCTGAGATTTTACAACCAACGCCAGAAGTGGATTCAAAAGGAACCGGAAATTTAAAGGACGGACTTCTACTTCTGCTTCCTGCTGGATCCACTTCTGGCTTTGGCTGAAAAACCTGCAGGAAAATCTACCTCAGTGTGAACGTACCCTTATTGGATTGTATAGGTGCAGTGTTAGATCTAGCATGGGTTTGTGTGTCCATCCTTAGGGCCCATTCACACGTCCGTAGGTGTTTTGCGGTTCGAAAATTGCGGATCCGCAAAACACGGACACTGGCAATATGCGTTCCACATTTCGTGGACCACACATGGCCGGCACCAAAATAGAAAATGCCTGTCTGCATCCATTCTGGCTCCATTGAAAATGAATGGGTCCGCACCCAAGTTGTGGACGTGTGAATGGACCCTTACCCTATGTATTCGCTTCTGGAAAGCCCCCAGCCCAGACCCCTGAAGGAGGTTCTATGGGAATCTAGGCTTATATAGACCTTACTAAGCAGTGTCAAGCTGTTATCAAAGAGATCACTTTACTGGCTCTGCTATATCCTGCCCGTCTGCTGGGTCTCATTCATTGGTCACAAATATTGGGCGACCCACTGGCACCGTGTCATGAAGCCGTTTCTAGTTTAAGTAGTTCATTTTAGGCTATTTTCCCCCTAGCTTTTCCAATTTCGCTATTGGGTTATTCATTGTCAATGGGGACAAACCTGAACTGAACGAAACGGAGTCACCAGGATGCATTTCGTTCCGTTTGTTTGCGCTTCCATCGCGGACAGAATAACGCTGCAAGCAGTGTTTTTGTCCGCGATGTGGTGCGGAGAAAGACGGATCCGTCCTGGCACACTATAAAAAACGTATCCGTCCCCCATTGACTTTCAATGGTGTTCATGACAGATCCGTCATGGCTATAGAAGACATAACACAACCGGATTCGTTCATGACGGATGCATGCGGTTGTATTATTGTACCGGAAGCGTTTTTGCAGATCCGTGACGGATCCGCAAAAAAATGCTAGTGTGAAAGTAGCCTTAAATGAAAAGCTCTACAACTTTCTAATATACTTTGTGTTCCAGTTCCTCGCAGTTTTCTTTTCCAGACCTCTGCTTGCTGTTGGTGAATGAGAATTTTTGGGTTTACCGTAAGAGCCTGTAAACCTGTACAGAACTCATCCTGCTCTTCTGAAAAGTGGATACAACCGTATCCAGACCAGACGATGGGCTGTGAGATAAACTATTTGGAATACAGACTGATACATTGTAGCAAACTAGCAGAGAAAACTGTGCAGTTGCTGCTGATGGAGATATTGCTGGTTGCGGCCGCAGTGCGTTTTTCTCAGGGGTGCACCTAGCCTTTCTGCTGCTTGAGGCAAAAACTGAATTTTTTGCCAATTTTTTGCCAAATTTGCAAATTTTTTGCCAATTTCTTAACCTAGCCCCTTTGCCACAATGAAGGCGCTCATTGCCCATGGCCCTTCCGCTGCCTTCTTCTTGCCCCTACCTGGCTGCCTGAGGCATTCGCCTAACCTGGCCTCATTGTTGGTGCACCCCTGGGTTTTCTTATGTGTTTTTTAGCCAGGCAGCTCGTATAGGTGAAGAACATGGTCTCCATGGCCTTTACCTGTGGACAGGCGAAATTTGCAGCAATTCCTTCCAAAGTTGCATGCACGCAACACGTTACCGCACCTTGGTCGAAACACGTTATAGCCTCTGGCTCACAGATCATTGCCTAAACTGGCTACAGTAAATAGATACAAAGGGTGTTCACGTTTACCGACAGCAAGCAGAGATATTGGAAACCAGCATATTAGGAGAAAAAAAAAAACATACCAACAATATAAAGTTTATCTAAATATTTTATTCTATTTAATATGCAGATCCTGTCGAAATCCAGGAAAGGAGTGAACCTCCCCAGCATCCAGAGGGTTAATCATGGCTGAAAACATCGAGGAGAAGCTCGGCGATCTCGACGTCAGGCCAAAAAGCAGTCGAAGTCGCAGCGCGGACCGGAAAGACGGATATGTTTGGAGTGGGAAGAAGCTTTCCTGGTCTAATAAAAGCGGCCACTTGGACGATGGAGGCGCCGTGCGGGCTGCGGACAAGGCGGAGGGATCGTCAAGGAGCCAGGAGAGAAAGCACAGCAGCTCCTCCATAGAACTGGATCTGGACCGCTCCTGCGGACATAAGCTCTTGGGTCGGTCTTTGAAGCAGAAGCTGCAGGATGCGGTGGGTCAGTGCTTCCCCATAAAGACCTGCAGCAGCAGCCGCCACCAATCAGTATTGTCTTCCAAAAGGAAAATTCACATCAGCGAACTGATGCTGGACAAGTGCCCCTTCCCCCCCAAATCAGACCTGGCCTATAGGTGGCATTTTATTAAAAGGCACACTGCCCCTGTAAGCCAGCCGCACACCCAGTACGTGGTTAAAGACGCCCCTAAGGTGGACCCTCTAGCCATGGCCGAGGGGGAGGAGGACACGTTATCAGAGGGACACGCCCTGTCTTGTGAAGTAAACATGGGGACGGTAGAATCGGTCACCACCAAAGCCTTGAGGGGCGCCAAGGAGGACAGCGACGTCGACTCGGACGACGAAGTCCTGACGCTCTGTACTAGTTCTCGTAAGCGGAATAAACCCAAATGGGAGCCGGATGATGAGGTGTTTCTGGCCGCCACCCCTCCGAAATATCACACCCAGATAGATTACGTCCATTGCCTGGTTCCAGACCTGTTCCAGATCAATAACAACCCGTGCTACTGGGGAGTGATGGACCGGTACGCGGCGGAGGCCCTATTAGATGGGAAGCCGGAAGGGACATTTTTACTGCGGGACTCCGCACAGGAAGACTACTTGTTTTCTGTAAGTTTCAGACGTTACAGCCGCTCCCTCCACGCCCGGATCGAGCAGTGGAATCACAACTTTAGCTTTGACGCCCATGACCCGTGTGTGTTCCACGCCCCCGACATCACGGGGTTGTTGGAGCATTACAAGGACCCCAGCTCCTGTATGTTCTTCGAGCCCCTTCTCTCCAGCCCTTTGCACCGGACATTCCCTTTTTCCCTCCAGCACATCTGCAGAACCGTCATCTGCGGTGCCACAAACTACGACGGCATCGACGCCCTGCCGGTCCCTTCTTCCATGAAACTTTACCTAAAGGAATATCATTACAAATCCAAAGTGCGGGTCCGCCGCGTCGACATACCGGAACGCCACCATAAGTGATAAACCAGACGTATTAATAGTGATTTTTTTAAATGGTATTTTACCCAAGAAAGTTTGTGACCCCCTGCGTTGGCACCTGCACATTGTCAGTGATGAGGTTCATCTATGTGCAATTAGCTTCCTAATGAAAGGGCTCATTCACACGAACACGCTCGGTCTGGGAAACATGGCTTGTGTGTCAGCCGCATCCACCGGACCGACGGCAGAACTTCTGACCCGACATGATGATTTGAGTACAGTACAATAGCCCGGCGATCAGATAGAAACTCAGTCGTCACTATGGTGCCATCAGTTCGTGTCAGAGGAGCTGCGTCCGACACACGAGCCATGTTTCCTGGACCGAGCACGGTCGTGTGCACGAGCCCTTAGAGAGGTTAAAGCTCAGTTTTTTTTTCTGAGAGAGAGCTCCAAAACTCCTGCTGAGCCCTAGCGCTATATATAATTCTAAGACTAGAGGGAGCTTACTGCATACAGTTATACACGGAATTCTATAATAAAGCAGTATGCAGTAAGCTCCTGCACTCCCCCTAGTGGTGGCTGCAGGCAAAAAACATTCTATACTTTGTCTTTGCAGGGGATTTTTAGCTCTAAGGCATGGAACAGCAACCTTCGGCACTCCAGCTGCTGTAAAACTACACTTCCCATCATTCAAGCATGTTCAGCTGTTCATTTAACTCCCGTAGAAGTGGATGGAGCACTCTGGGAGTTGTAGTTTCGGAACACCTGGAGTGCCGGAGGTTGCCGATTCCTGCTCATGCTTAGAACTCATGTACGCACCTATTGCCGTTTTTGTAGACTGCAAATTGTGGATTTGCAAAACACGGATACCGGTCGTGTGCATTCTGCATTTTGCGGAACGGAACGTCCTATCCTTGTGCGTAAAACGGACGAGAATAGGACATGTTCTATTTTTTTTGCAGGGCAGTGGAACGTACATATGGTTGTGCTGTCCGCGTCTTTTCCAGCCCTATTGAAATAAATGGGTCCGCATCTGACCCGCAAAAAGGGCGGATCGGATGCGGACCGAAAATACGTTCATGTGCATCAGCTCTAACCGCTGTAAGGATCTATTAGGAAACTGATCGGCACAGACTGTTGGACCTTAACCACACCTCACAGACATTCCCTTTAATTATATCTGACTCTGGGAAAGTTGTGTGACGGCATTCAAAGAGTGGGCAAGTCTGTCTAGTTTGGGCGCTGTAGGTAGCAGGGGTCGTTCAGGAGTCTGGGTGAGCTGTATGACAACCCATGTGGGTAATATAAGGGCAATATTGCTCGTCACCCAGCTTTTCCAAAGACAGCTATAACAGTAACAACGCGGGGGGTGGGGGAGTACAACTGAACCTATTGGTCCCCCCAAGGGTCGGTACTGCCCTCCAATCACTGTGCCTAACAAGCCTTTGCCATGCTCTATTTAACCATTTATTGCCATGACGCATTGGTGGATCCCCATATATTTGTTATTTATCACGTACCCCTCTGCTGTTTGCTGATCCAAGCTCGGTGCTGGAGGATTTGGGGGTCGTGATGCCTGCGGGCCTCTATCCTCCTGTTTGGCGGTAACACAGGGTATAAATGTAAAGCTATACACGGGTATATACAGTGACCGTAGTGGTCTCACATTTCAACAGGGCCTGTAATTAAAGGGGCTCTCCTAAAGTAGAGGTCTACAAGCTGTGACCTTCCAGTTGTTGCAAAACTACAACTCCCAGCATGGCTGGACGGCCTCTCCTGAAGTACCCCTTTATACATGCCTATAGCACCTGGCCGGTGTGGGTTTGTCCAATATTAGAAACAACATGGCTACTCTCTGCCAAAAACAGCGCCACCCCTGTCCGCAGGTTGGGTGTGGTATTGCAGCACACAGCCACATTTATTCGGTGGAGCCGAGCTGCAATACCGGACAGAGCCTGAGGACAGGGGTGGTGCTGTTTCTGGAAGTAAGCTGCCATGTTTTTGTTTTGTTTTTTATCATGTACAACCCCCTTAGAGGACATGTCTTCTCCTTTAAGGGGGTTGTATCTGATCCTGTGACCAGGGGGTGCTATCTCTGAACATTAGTGTCCTCGTATATGTAAGAAGGGCATCAGGGCCTGGTTGGAACTCAATCTTTCGACCCCCCCCCCCCCTATAACTAGAGATAGCGTTTGTAGTGATTTATTAATAACTAACTTTTTGCAATTGAACTTGCGGGGGTAACAAGTAACCCTAGGACCCCACTTCACCCCCCTCTCCCCCCCCCCAGGGAAAGGAAAGGTTATGATTGTTATAGTTTGCACTGTATGGGCACACATACCTCACCCGCCCCCCCCCCCTATCTTCAGTAACTGCCCCTTTAAGAGCAGACAGGGACCTCCTTCAGCTGCTGGGTCCCATAAACAGCTGGCACCTCTTATATTGCTAATCACAACTAAAATTTTTCGAATCCAGCCATAAACTTGACACTCCCGGGCCAAGACGCAAAATCGGTAGCAGGACCCCCACGTATCGTGTACCGTCTAATATCAGTGCAGTTGGTTTGCCCCCACCCCCCAGACACCGGGGCCCTGTTGAGACTACGTCTATACCCCTTAGGCTCCATTCACATGGCCATGTTTTCGGTCAGCATTTTTGCGGATCAGATGCGGACCTATTAATTTCAATGGGGCCGGAAAAAAAAAAAATGCGGACAGTACACCGTGTGCAGTCCACATCTGTTCCGCGGGCCTGCAAAAATGATAGAACATGTCCTAATGACGTCCGTCCTGCAGACAAGGTTAGGCATTATTGCAACGGGTCCGCAAAAAATAAACTGATGCAACACGGAAGTCACATGCATCGTAACAATAGGGCATCTTTTTTGCAGGACTGCTGAACGGACATATGGATGCGGACAGAACACGGTGTGTTGTCCACATTTTTTTGCGGCCCAGTTGGGGGGGCTTTTAAATTTTTGGGTTTTTTCCCTATTTCACACGAGCGTATAGAAATCTGTCCATATTTCGGGTCTGGACAATATACCATCCGTATTCTCATAGGTATCGGTTCAGTAATTCATCCAGATTTACATGCGAATTCCTTCCTTCCGCCATTTTGGATGCCCTCCTGTAGACTATAATGGACGTATTTGGAGGCAAATTTCCCCCCCAAAACTCTGACACGTTGCGGATTTCGAATACTGGCGGAAAATATACACCCGTGCGAGTAGCCCTATTTATTAACATTAGCAGGCCTTTACCTGATAATTCAGCTCTGGTGCCACGGATTAAGGCCTCTTGCACAGGACCGTATGTCTTTTTCAGTATTTTGCAGTCTACAAAATCCGGATCCGCAGAAAATACGGATGACGTCCGTGTGCATTCCGTTTTTTGTGGAACGGAACAGCTGGGCCCTGATAGAACAGTACTATCCTTGTCCGTTAGGCCTCATGCACATGAACGTTTATTTTATCAGTTTACGGGCCGTTTTTTTAGTTCCGTATACGGTCCGTATACGGAACCATTCATTTCAATGGGTCCGCAAAAAAACGGAAGGTACTCCGTATGCTTTCCATTTCCATTCCGTTCAAAGATAGAACATGTCCTATTATTGTCCGCATAACAGACAAGGATAGGACGGTTCCATCAGGGGCCAGCTGTTCTGTTTCGCAAAAAACGGAATGCACACGGACGTCATCAGTATTTTTTACGGACCACAGAATACTGAAAAAGCCATACGGTCGTGTGCAATAGGCATCAACTGGTTTAGTAAAGTTTTATGTTAACCCTTTTTCTGCCACTGGTCGGCACCCAGTTAAAGGGACAGTCGCTAACAGAATAAATCTTGTGATCGGTCGTGGAGGTGGGATCCGTGAGCTGGCATTGCCACAGATGCCTGAGGTATAGGGGCTGCGTAGCCCGGATGCCTTGGTACCCTACAGGAAACCCTTTCTAAAGTCGACTTTGGTCTTTTGTTCCAGAGAGTGCTGCTTTAACAGTGACTTGTGTATAATATGCAGTTTTCCGATCAAAATAAATAACGTTTCTGGTAATCTGATGCGTAGAGCGATTCTATGATTATCGTCCAGCCTGTAATACAGCGACCACTTGGAGACGTTCCCATCGCGCAGACTACCTGCATGGTTGTGCACCCCCCATGGGTGTGGCATCTACATAGTGGCCCCAACCACCAGGATACACTGTTTCCCAGACCAGCAACTACATATCAAACCCTAGGAACCCTGCACGCACAGTGGAAGTCATGTGACCAACTAAGCTCCGCCCAGGAAGAGGCGCAGAATGGCCGATGAGTAATTTGACATATTTGCGCATTGGGTAAATGGTTCCTAATTTATATATGGATCCGACAGAAAACATCTTCCCTAAGGTGATCGCTGCTTTCCGTGCAAAACAGCGCCACTCCTGTGCACAGGTCGTGTGTGGTACTGCAGCCTAGCCCATTCAAGCGGAGAATATTGGTAAGCGGCTGCCAGGTACATATGGTGCTGCTGATCTCCGATGGGAAGCAAAAGCGGTGGAAATGAAGGTATACTAGTCTTTGAGCGCTGTATGCCTCCTGGGGGGGTCTTCTGCCGCCTGAGTCACTGTTTGTCGTGCTGCAGGTTCAGACTTTTTACTATGACCTCAGACGGGGGGAATGACCTTTCGCACGGGTCACACCTTCATGAGCAATCGTTTCTGACTCATCTGCCGGCAGCTTATCCTAGCGCTGGGAATACCCCTTTATGGGTGTCATGAAAATACATCATAAATAGCGACCCCCTCCACTCTACACCCCGAGAGGTGAGCCGGTAAAAAACGAGTAGCCCCTACCGTTCGCTGGAGGTTTGTCACTTAGGCCCCTTTCACACCAGCGTCTCCGGATTAGGTCCGGATGCGTTCAGTGAAAACTGTGAGATTTCGCAGGCAAAGCCATTCAGTTTTGTCTGCCATTGCGTTCAGTCGTTCAGTTTTTTCCACACGGGTGCAATGCGTTTTGATGCGTTTTTCACGCGTGTGATAAAAAAACTGAAGGTTTACAAACAACATCTCCTAGCAACCATCAGTGAAAAACGCATCGCACTCACACTTGCTTCCGGATACAATGCGTTTTTTACGCAGCCCCATTCACTTCTATGGGGCCAGAGCTGCATGAAAAACGCAGAATATAGAACATGCTGCAATTTTAACGCAACGCAGAAGTGATGCGTGAAAAACAACGCTCATGTACACAGACCCATTGAAATGAATGGGTCAGGATTCAGTGCGGGTGCTAGGCGTTCACGTCACGCATTCCACCCGCGCGGAAAACTCGCTCGGATGAAATGGGCCTTAGGCCGTCTGTGCCCGTATTGAGGCTGTTCTGCAATACATGGGCACTGGCCTTGTTCACTCTTTTTCACAGATTGACTTGAATGGGTCTGCAATTCGCAAGATGCGGAGGTACAGATCTGAAGCGCTTCCACGGGATTTCAGTTCGTGCCTCCAGGCTGCAAAAAAATGGGACGTCCTATTCTTTTGCAGTGCGGACTGTCTATTGCGGATGGCAGACCCATTCAAGTGAACGGGTCCGCATCCGCAAACGGCGCGCACACGGCTGGTGCCCGTGCTTTGCGGACTGCTATTTGCAGTCCACAGCATGGGCCGCACACGTTCATGAGCCCTAATACAACATATTAAAGGGGTTCTCCACTTTGGACTATGAGATAAAGCTGATGGCAAAGTGTGAGACCCTCCGGAGATCAGCTGTGATCTGGGGGAAAACATAGCGATAGGTGTTCTGTTTCCCTGCAGCGCCACCACTGGAGAAATGAAGCATTACAAAGTGTTCATTCTCATCAGTAGGTTGTCTGTGTAAGGCCTCTTGCACACGAACATGTGCGCTCCGTGCCCGTATTGCGGACCGCATTTGCGGACCCGCAATACACGGGCACCGTTCCGTTGCTGTTCCGCATCACGGATGCGGACCCATTCATTTCAATGGGTCCACAAATCCGGAGATGCGGAATGGAATGACGGAACGGAACACTACGGAGTGCTTCCGTGGTGTTCTGTTCCGTACTTCCGTACCGCAAAAAGATAGAACATGTCCTATCTTTTTGCGGAACAGGCAGATCGCGGACCCATTCAAGTGAATGGGTCGCAATCCGCTGTCGGTGCCCGTGCATTGCGGGCCGCAATTTGCAGCCCGCAGCACGGGCACGGGCTAACTAAAGCCGTGTGAAAGAGGCCTAAGGCTACATGCACACGAACGTTGTTTGTTTCCATGTCCGTTCAGGGTTTTTTTTGCGGATAGGATGCAGACCTATTCATTTCAATGGGTCCACAAAAAATGCGGACAGCACACCATGTTCTGTCCGCATCAGTGTGTCCGTTCCATAGCCCCGCAAAAAAAAAAATAGAACATGTCCTATTCTTGTCCGTCTTAGGCATTTTTTACAATGGATCCGCAACAAAAAACGGATGGCATACGGATGTCATGCATTTTTTTTTTTGCGGACGCAAAACACATCTGGTCGTGTAAATGTAGCCTTATGCAGGAGAGGACGGGTCCTCCGGAGCGAGAGACGCTCTTCGTCACCTCTTTCCACTATGGCCAAGAGATGAGGACCCTATAATTGCCAACAGAAAGGAACGTCCGGCCCCTAATAGAACAGTCCTGTCCTTGTCCGTAATGCGAACAATAATAGGGCATGTTCTATTTTTTTGTAGAACGGACATAAACACACAGAGTCATTTCCGTTTTTTGGCCGCCCTATTGAAGCCAATGGATCTGTATGTGGGTCGCAAAGAACAAAACAAAAAAACCTGTTTGTGTGCACGAGCCCTAACACAGAACTGACACAGGCCTCTAACAGGGCGTGCCGTCTCTGTCCCGAGAGTCTCACATGATAAATTGCTCAATGCAGAAATTCCAACATAGAAACGAGAGAAGTTGCGGGAATTTCCTACCGCCCGATCCTGTAAACATTACAGTCTCACGGGGCCGGAGGACAGGAAGCTTTCAGGGAATGGGTTTATTGACTACGGAGAATTCAATAGTATTTCCTTCGCGTAGACCCCAACGAGTGCGGCTTTTAAGGAGGAGGGAGACGCCTAAGTGTCCGGGGCAGGAAACCTGTCTGACATCTGAGACGATTGTATTACCCCCTGACCTACTTCCATGAAATCAGCTGTTGCCGCGTGCTTTAACCCATAGCAACCAGCCCGATTTCAGCTTCTAGCCATGGAATGGAATAAAAATGGAATGGCAGATTTTCTTCCCCAAAAAAACAGCGCTGCACGTGTCCTCAGGTTGTGTGGGGTACTGCAGCTCATCCCCATTCACTTCATGGACTGATTACCGGATTCATGGGACGTGGGCTCAGGAAAAGATGCGATCAGCTGTAAACGAGCCTGTGCGTTGGAGTCCACACGGGCAATAATCGAATGTTCATTCCCGATCATTGGCTCATGTAATGGTCTTAAAGGGGTATTCCAGTAAGGCCTATTGCACACGACCGTATGGCTTTTTCAGTATTTTGCGGCCAGCAAAAATACGGATGATGTCCGTGTGCATACCGTTTTTTTGCGGAATGGAACAGCTGGCCCCTGATAGAACAGTCCTGTCCTTGTCCGTTATGCGGACAATAATAGGACATGTTCTATCTTTAAACGGAATGGAAAAACGGAACCGGAAGGCATACGGAGTACCTTCCATTTTTTTTTGCGGATCCATTGAAATGAATGGTTCCGTGTACGGAACGCAAAAAAATGGAACGGAAAAAATAAACGTTCGTGTGCATGAGGCCTAAGGGCTCTTACGACTGAAGTAATTTTTCCGCAAAACACGTATAGTGGCCGTGTGTGTCCCGCAGTTTGCGGAACGGAAGGTCTAGCCCATAATAGAACAGTCCTATATACAGACAAGAATAGGACAGCGGAACAGACATCGAAGTGAATGGGTCCACATCCGATCCGCAAAAGAATGTACTGGACGGAGGATAACGAACTAATTGGGGGTCTGATCACTGATTCTCAGAGCGGAGGTCCTGTGCCCCCATCCTGAAGGAGTGGCAGGTTGAGCATGTGCCCTCCATGTGCCCTGCGCTCACCTACCTCCGACAATAGAGAATGAATGGAGTGGCATGGCGCATGCTTGACCCAAGGGTATTGGACCCACGTTCTCCGGATCTATGGGGGTCCCAGCGGTCAGACCCTATCATCAGTTAGTAGATAAAGGATAACTTGAAGTTGCTGGAATACCCCTTTAGGGCTCATGCACACGACCGTATTTTCTTTTCACTTCTGTTCTGTTTTTTTTGTGCGGCCTGTATGCGGAACCATTCGTTTCAATGGGGCTGTAGAAAATACGGAAGTTACTCCGTGTGCATTCTGTTTCCGTTTGTCCGTTTCGCAAAAAAGTAGTGCATGTCCTATTATTGTCCGCAAATCACGGTCCGAGGCCCCATTCAAGTCAATGGGTCCGCAAAAAATACGGAATGCACACGGAACACATCCGCATTTTATCCGTATTTCGCGGATCCATACTGTAGAAATGCTATGCCCAGCCCATATTGCTCATGTGTTTGGTGATTAATAAGTTACTGTTTCCAATCCGCAAAAAAACGGATCGCATTCGAAAATACGGATAGATACGGATATGTTTTGTGGAATAACGGAATGGAAGAGGACTTAAATCAGAGACAAAAAAACCTCAGATGCGGAAAAACGGACCGCAAAACAACAACGGTCGTGTGCATAAGCCCTTAAGCTGAAGAGGGACTAATAACTGATGAATGATCAGGACTGATAAGTGTCTGTTGCGCCTTAGGGCTCGTTCACACGACCGTATGGTGTTGCGATTCATTTCTAACAAATCCGTTTTTCGTTTCAGTAGTGTTTCTGTTTCGTTTCCGTATGGTTTCCATTTGTGATCCGTTTTTTTTCAATAGATGCTTCCGCAAAAACGGAACGGATACGGAAGACATACGGATGCATTCTGTTTTTTTTACAGCCCCATTGACTTGAATGGAGCCACGGAACGTGATTTGCGGGCAATAATAGGACATGACTTAAATGTAGCGGAACGGAAAAATTGGAAATACGGAAATGAAATGCATACGGAGTACATTCCGTTTTTTTGCGGACCCATTGAAATAAATGGTTCCGTATACGGACGGTATACTGAACGCAAAAATCGGCCCGTATAAGGAACGCAAAAAATTGCTTGTGTGAATGAGCCCTTAGGTTTTCATCTAGACCCCAAATCTCTCCCCGAAGCCCTCTTCTCCAGCGGTAGCTCCCAGATGTCACTGTGGGAGATCTCGTCTTGCTGACTGTCTCCTCTCCTATATGCCCGGCTGATAAAGTTGTCAAACATTAACCTGTCCCAAGTGACTCATGTTAAGCCCACACGTTATCTGGACAGAGGCCAGAGCCGTCCCTGATAAATGGGGTGATGGCGGCGCAGGTCATGTGACTTCGCTGCCTTTACTTAATGGCGGCTTTAAATGATAGGTTAACAAGTGAGAGTAAAATCAGACGCAGAAAGACCAAGTGGTAGGGTAATGGCCTGGGGAACGCATGGCCTTCTGTACCATATCTGCCTAGTGCAGGGGTAGGCAATCTCCGGCACTCCAGCAAACTACAAATCCCAGCATGCATACTTCCTCTGCTCTTCTCAGAACTCCCATAGAAATGAATGGAGCATGCTGGGAATTGTAGTTTCACAACAGCTGGAGAGCCGAAGGCTGCTGCCGACCCCAGTCCTAGTGCAATGTTAGATACATTTGGGGCGTAAGGATTGGATACTTTGTATACGTTATATCTGTTTCTGGAAAAGTAGGGTAAGGATCAGTAGGGTGCTGTACAGCTCAGATGGGGTATCACCTACCTTGGGGGGGCATTGCTGGATTACATTTGCTTTGGGTTACCAGGTTGTACCCAGCTTTTCCACAGGCCTGTCGTAATCCCCTTGTATCACTGACGGACTTGACATTCAGGACCCTGGAAAAGTGAGTGACAACCACTATGGAAGCTGGAATGGCAGCCTGTCAACTGGATCTGCTTGGGAAAGCTGTGTGACAACCAGTATGGGGCACTGCACAGGTTTTCACCCAGCTTTTCCAGACTCCTGAACATCCAGTCTATCTAGAAAATAGACCCCCCCCATTTTAACCCCTTAAGAACCACCCATTGTCGTCACTGTTTTAGAGGAAGCAGAGCACTTCTGTTCTTAGGCTGGGTTCAGACTTGAGCGTCCCGCTTCGTGCGTACGACGCTCTATCTTTACTTTTATTTTCGCATCGTAAAAATAAAAGTAAAAATCGCGCGTCGTCTATATATCCCTATGGGGGACACGCGTCAATATGCTCCAAAGAAGCTCCTGTACTTCTTTGAGCATAGGGCGTTTTACAGAGCGTTCGTACGCGCTGTAAAACGCTCAGGTGAGAACCATGCCCATAGGGAAACATGGGTTTTCGCCTGTTGAGCGTTTTACAGCGACGAGGGAACGCGCTGTAAAAACGCTCAAGTCTGAACCCAGCCTCAGAGCAGACTTTTGCTCTACAGCTGGGATCAGAGGTCGCTCCAATGCCAACTGGTTACCATTTCATTGTCACAATCTGTGACCACAGCATGATCAAAGCATATTTCCCCCACTGATTGGGTCCCAGTGATCTGATCGTAGGCTAGGCGAGACCTCTGCACCCAGCCGTGAGGACCTAGAAAGGACCCCAGGTCTGTAGGTTCATTAATCCCGCTGTTAGGGTGCACTAGTGTTCAGGAGCGGACTGGCCCTGAAAAAAACTAAAAGTGACCCCATATTGTGGTCGGGGCCAAATTGACAGAAGGCAGGGCCGACACAGATAGGGGAGGTCATCGGTGCCATATTGCGGCACATTATACCGCCACATACCACAGTGCATGACAAAAGACTGCCCCAGAAGCACAAAATACCTGCCCAAAAACTGCCCCTCTGCCCAGCTGCCACGTTCCGTGCTCCTGCTCCAGTTGCCACCTGGGCATCAACCGGGAAGTAGAATTAGTGTGAGGGGCCCGACGTATGGGGAGCATTTTTTAGTCTCGGATTACCCCTTTATAGGGATTAAAAAAAAAAATGCTGAACAACATTTAAATAAAAAAAGCAAAAAAAAAAAAAAAAACATCATTGAGCATAAAATACATTTTATTGAGCGTACATTACGTAAAAAGCTAAAAAAAACACTACAGTTAATAGGTATCCACACATCTGAAATAACCTGAACAACTAATGTAACAGGTTTGAAATATGGACAGTGTACAATAATGTAAAAATGTCAAAATTCATTTTTTTCTATTTGCAAAGCAAAAAATGTATATAAATTACAAAGTAATTCATGTGCTTTCAAACAGCAACAATAATAATAAAAAAACAATTTCTTCGGCATAAAACTAGGCCTCATATAGCCATATCAATGGAAAATATGGCCCAGCCCCCGCAATCCCTAAGGGCTCATGCACACGACCGTGTGCCCCCCGTGGCCGTATTGCGGGTCCACAATACACGGGGCATCGGCCGTGTGCTGCTTGATCACGGACTCATTCACTTGAATCCGGGAGATGCAGTGAGGAAGCACGGATCGGAAGCCCACGGAAGGACTCCGGAAGTTGATCATAAAACGTCCCCTTATTGGGACCTCTAGCGATCAGCTGTGATCTGTGGGGAAACCTGGCAGTAAGCGCCCAATTTCTCTACAGCGCCACCACAGGAGAAATGAAGCATTACACAGGGACCATTCACACCTGTGTAATACAGGACAGGACAAGTTCTCCAGAGCAAGAGACGCCCTTCATAGCCACTCCAAGTGATGAGGGTCCTAAACAGGGACCCCGCCAATAACTCCCTTAGGCTAGTTTCACACTAGCGGCAGCCTTCTCCGGCAGGCTGTTCCGGCGGGTGAACAGCCTGCTGGATGCGTGCTGCCGCTAGTGCACGCATCCCACCGGAGGTCCGCTCCGGCCCCATTGACTATAATGGGGGCGGGCCGGAGTTCCGGCGGCAGCACGGCAAACATGCCGAGAGGCGGCCGGAATAAAACTACGACATGTATAGCCTTATAGGGTTATTAAAATGGATTTTCTAAATTGTATAACTCCTAAATGTCCTGTCCTAGAAGGTTAGTCCTATAGAGGGGGATCCCCTTTATTAGGCCTCATGCACACAAACGCATTTTTTGTCTGCATCCGATCCGCATGTTGTGCGGGTTAGGTGCGGACCCATTCACATCAGTGGGCAACAAAAGATGCGGACACTCTGTCCGCAAAAATATAGACAATGTCCTATTCTTGTCCGCATTACGCATTATGGGCCGGATGTTCCATACCGCAAAATCCGGAACTCTTACAGCCAGTATCCGTGTTTTTCCGACTGCAAAACAGGCAATGGTTGTGCGCTTGCGTCCTTACCCAGACCTCAAAAAGCCATGACCATGTGTTACAAAATAATCAGTACACATAGACGTGCCCTCAAATTCTGGACTATCAGATGCCGGATTTGTAGGATTTTGTTGTCAGGATTCATGAACGGCGCAGCCTGCGGTCTGTTCTACGTGAATTTTAAATTTGAGGAATATTTACTTCCCCCCTTCCAATTGTTTTACAGGAAGATGAACGGCCGCCATGATTACTTATTTATGAAGTGTCTCCATTACGATGATAAATGAGATTATCGGCTTCCTGCCTCGCTGCCGCTACGATCTCTGCGGATCAAGTCATGCGGTGACAATTTCCTTCCTGTGAAGCCGTGACCTTTGGAGACCTCCCTGCGGTACATGCAGCCATGTTTCCTCTCTCCGCCGGGCAGGCTGGAGTAATTAGGCTGAGAGTCCCATCTATGAGAGCAGGAAGGTGCTGCCATACGGTTCCAGGCAGCGGTGATATGGGTGCCTTCACCGTACCACCGCGAAAAACACGGCTGATGGGGGGCATTATATCAGGGGTGAGCACGGTCAGCGGCGATTATAACCTACAAGTGAGAGGATGATGAAATATTTATTTACTATCGATTAGGACTTTTTTTTGGGGAAGAAATGTTCACTTTCACGTACAGTATATATTGAATGGGTTCACAGTATAGCACCCCCTGGTGGACAGAGTATGTTATTACAGAGGCAAGTAACTGACCTCTGAAAAGTTAAAGGGGTTTTCCAGGAGTAAAATATTGATGACCTATCCTCAGGATGCCCGACTTCCCGCCGATCAGTGCTGAACCCTCCTCACAGAATACCAGGCACAGCGCCCCACATTGTACAGTGGATGTGCTTGGTATTGCAACTGAATAGGACTGAGCTGCACATAGGTCATGTGACCGATAAATGTGACGTCACAGGCCCGAGAAAGAGGCCGCAGCGATCACCGCCTCTTCAAACAGCTGATTGATGGGGATGAGGGATGTCGGAGCCCCATGATCAGATATTGATGACTTATCCTAAAGAAAGGTCTTCATTATCTGAATCCCAGGAAACCCACCCTTTTTCATGTTCGCTTCCTGCCTTTTATTTTTCTGCTTACATTTTTTGCGGGGCAAATTGCACTTTCTAATGGCTCCATTAAGTATTGCATATGATGTAGCGGGGAGCTGGAAAAAAATTCCAAATGGTGCGAAATTGGAAAAAAAATGCAGTTCTATGTTTTTTGTTTTTATGGCGTTCCCTATGTGGTAAAACTGACCTGTTACTTTAATTCCCTGGGGCGGTACGATTACAACGATACCACATTTGTATAGTTTTTATGATGTTTTAATACTGAAAAAAAAATAAAAACCTTGAAAATAAAATAGTTTTTTCTTTTCATCGCCATATTCTAACCCCTATAACTTTTTTGCAGTGTACGGAGCTGTGTGAGGGCTCATTTGTTTTGCAGGGTGACCTGTAATTTTCATTTATACCATTTTGGGGTGTATATGACTTTTTCTTCACTTTTTATAAAAAAAAAATGTGGAAGGTGAAGCGACCAAAAAGCATCAAATCAGGCATTTTGACTCCTTTTCTGTTTTGCCATTTTCCGCATGAGATGCATGATGTTTTTTTTTTTTTAATTGTTTATGTATCTAAAATATTTTTTTCTTTGACACTTTTTTTTTATAGTTCCCATAGGGAACTATAACAAGCAATCATCGGATTGCTATTCTCATAGACTCCTATGCATTAGCATTGGAGTCTATGAGGATTACATCATGTACCTATGGAGACCTGCCACAGGCAGGGGTCTCCATAGGAACTTGTGTACGGTAGCCTCGGAGGACAGAGGCACAGTCACCATCTTGGGGGAGCACACGCCTTCGGGTTTTCGCGTTCCCAGATATCGTGGTGACCTTCGACCGTGGCATCTGAGGGGGTTAAAGGGGTTATCCAACCCCTATAATGCCCCCAAAATACCAGGGTACTGCATACAGTTTATACTAATCCTGAGCCCGTGTTGCTCCTGATGCCCGCTGCATCTCCCCGTTGCACGGATCAAAACATCCGGCGACGGACAGACAATAGCAGGCTGCGACGGGAACAAGCCTCCTGAGCATCATGGGTGACGCTAGGGAGGCTTGTTCCCGTCCGCGGCCTGCTATTGGCTGCCCCGCCACAACCACCATTTTGATCAGAGCAGCAGGGAGATGCAACGGCGGCCGTGCGGGCATCAGGAGCGAGGTAAGTATAACCTGTATGCGGTGCCCGGGCATTTTGATGGGCATTATAGGGGTTGGATAACCCCTTTAAATGTATGTGATTGACTGCTATGGCACCTGCCATACATGTATGGCACAGGGTGGGAAGAGGCTAAACATAATTACATTTTGGATAGGCCTAGGTTGCACTATTTGGTATAAAAGCTTAATGACCACAGACAAAGGAATTCCTCTGATTTGGGTTTTCCCCGCGCTGAAGTATCCTAAGGCCTCTTGCACACGACTGTATAGCTTTTTCAGTATTTTGCGGTCCGCAAAAAATACGGATGACGTCCGTGTGCATTCCGTTTTTTACGGAACAGCTGGCCCCTAATAGAACAGTACTATCCTTGTCCATTAGGCCTCTTTCACACTTGCGTTCTGAGCATCCGGCAGGCACTTCCGTCCCGCCGGATCCGTCAGAACGCAAGTCGCCTGAAAGCATTAGAAGACTGAACAGGATCCTGATCAGTCTTCGAAATGCTTTCAGTGTTACTATGGAAGCCAGGACGCTATTAAAGTCCTGGTTGCCATAGTAGTAGTGGGGAGCGGGGGAGCCGTATACTTACAGTCCGTGCGGCTCCCGGGGGGCTCCAGAATGACGTCAGAGCGCCCCATGCCCATGGATCACGTGATCCATGCGATCACGTGATCCATGCGTGTAGGGCGCCCTGACGTCACTCTGGAGCGCCCCAGGAGCCGCACGGATGGTAAGTATACTGCTCCCCCGCTCCCCACTACACTTTACCATGGCAACCAGGACTCTGGCTGCCATGGTAACCATTGAGAAAAAGCTAAACGTCGGATCCGGCGATGCGCCGAAACGACGTTTAGCTTAAGGCCGGATCCGGATTAATGCCTTTCAATGGGCATTAATTCCGGATCCGGCCTTGCGGCAAGTGTTCAGGATTTTTGGCCGGAGCAAAAAGCGCAGCATGCGGTATTTTCTCCGGCCAAACAACGTTCCGGTCCTGAACTGAAGACATACTGATGCATCCGGAACGGATTTCTCTCCATTCAGAATGCACGGGGATAAAACTGATCAGGATTTTTCCGGCATAGAGACCCGACGACGGATCTCTATGCCGGAAAACAAAAACGCTAGTGTGAAAGAGCCCTTATGCGGGCAATAATAGTACATGTTCTATCTTTGAACGGAACGGAAAAACAGAAACGGACGGCATACAGAGTACCTTCCTTTTTTTGCGTATCCATTGAAATAAACGGTTCCGTATATGGAACGCAAAAAATGGAACGTAAACATAAAAAAAAAGTTGGTGTGCAAGAGACCTTACTGTGTCCAGATGCATACTGTGAGGATCTATACATCACTCCTATTGGATCATTTGTATTTTTAGGCTGTAAGGGACACACCCAAGTTTTTCCTAATAAAACAGGAAGACTCAAATACCCCCATGAGTCGTGTCTTCTCATTCCTTTACCCCTAGATTGGATTTTAAGATTTGGAGCATTGCAGATAACATGGTTAGGGATGTTGTTTAGGGATCATACAAAAATTCTACCATGACACTGTCGCCCCACGATCTCCACAGGACATGTGCCTATTCGAAGTCTATGAGCATCATATTTGCCTATCTCCATTGGCCCCACAGCAGGGGCAGGGGGCATGCTCAACTAGCACTCCATTCGGACTTTGCATGACCGCGGTGAGGTGGGACAGGACAGCCGACGGGGGTCCCCAGTGATCAGACATTTATCACCTATTCTGTAGGGTTCGTTCAAAAAGTTGAAATTTGGATCCGCTATGTTGGATTTGTTTTTTCAGGTTGTCGTCGGCTATTACTTGGTGTCTATCCGGAACAAGCCAAAATTGCTGTGTTGTTCGTTGAAAGAACTGGTGACGAGCGCAACACAGGACAGGATAAACCAGTCCTGAACATGAAGACCGCAGAGCGCGCGCTTGTGTGTAGCTGAGTATTTCATGTGCGGACCTTCACAATAAGGAAGGAAAAAGATGAAGAAACTATGCAGAATATGGATAGTGAGAAAGACACGTTACAGCGAGGGAGCAAGGCGTGACTAAGTTATCAGACTACAGCATGGTGCACAATACATTGGGGCGTACTAGACGCGCCCTTATGGTACCTGATTGCTGTCACGGGTGTAAGGCGGTATTTGTCACAAAAATGGCGATTACTAAAGTGAATCTCGCCACAACCCTCTGAATGCATCTCCCGTCCTAGACGCTGGCTCTCGTTCCTCCATCTTCTGGTTCTCCAGGTATGGACATGGTCACCCGCACCCCTGTAGAAAAAGGGAAAACGTCAGCGTAATAAAATACCAGCAAAGTGCATAAGACAAATATCATGTACACTTTACTTTAAATGGATGCGTCGTGTGGATTTTGAAATCCGCGGCATGTCAATTCTTTTGAGGGGATTTCACCCTTTTCAGTGGAAGGGAGATCTACGGCAAAACCACATCCAAGGTGCACCAAAACCTGCAAGTAGGGGCTCATGCACAGGAGCCTGTGTGCCCCATGACCATGCTGCGGACCATAATGCACGGCTACCGGCTGAGTGCACACCATTTACGGAGGCGGACCCATTCACTTGATTGGGTCTGCTATCTGCAAGATACGTTCCAAACCTCAGACCACAATCCCACGGAAGCGCTTCGTAGTGTTTCCAATACGTGCCTCCGCTCCGCATCTTGCGGACACATTCA
The DNA here is from genome assembly GCA_033119425.1 of Bufotes viridis. Classification (NCBI taxonomy): domain Eukaryota; kingdom Metazoa; phylum Chordata; class Amphibia; order Anura; family Bufonidae; genus Bufotes; species Bufotes viridis. Next base: position 9,166,336 of record CM065599.1, on the reverse strand, counting down.
AGTCATTGGGTCCGCATCCATGATACGGGATTTACACGAGCGGGATTTACACGAATGTAGCAAAACAGACACCAAAATCCACAAAAAGTAAATTAAGCTTTGTTCACATCAGCTTTCAGGAGCAGGAGAACGGAGAAAATACGTTCATGTGCATGAGCCATAAGATGGGCCTACTCCCTGAACATACGTGTTGTAAACAATGGCGATTTTCCCACAGCGGAATTGCGTGTGGAAAATCTGCAGCACTTTACAGTAGCAGAAAAGTGGATGAGATTTAAACAAATCCACACGACGTGTAAGATATTCGCAGGGCACATTGACCTCTCGTGTAGGTTTGAAATCCCCAGAATGTCAGTGTGCTGCAGATTTCCGTTTTTCACCCTTTGCAATACAGAGGGTGAAATCTGCAACCGAAACGCAGCCAAAAATTCTACTGAGGAAAATCCACTGCGTGTCTGCTGTACACTGAGGCCAAGTCAAGCTGAGTGTATTATAGACTTTGGATGTGTGATCTGCCTCGACCAAGGGGTTTAACTGACCCCAACTCATAGATCGCGGATCCATAAACTCCTGGTCGTGGTGGGATACTCACCGAAATACGGACACCGAATACACCCGTCATACACGTGTGGGCCTGGTTTATATAAAGACGCATGTATCAGCTGCCATTTGATTGAAGTGCTGCTGACTGTGAGTGCGGAAACCGTGCCATTGGGTGGTCTCGCAGATAAAACCACCTTGTCCTTGCAAAAACCGTATGTAGATTCACAAGCTTTTGAAAAAAGCGCAAAGGTTTTCGATGCTCCTCAAGCAAACAGCGTCTTACTACGTTTTTTTTATCTCTTTAACCCATGGGTGCAAAATGCTGCAATTTAGGAAAAAAAATAAAAAAGGTTAGGGCCTCTGAGCCACCACATGTGCAAATGTCAGTTATTCAGAAACTCTGGATGTTAAAGAGTTAAATGCCGATATACAAAAACATAATGGGGGTCATTTACGACTTTTTTCGCCAGTCTTTGTTTCCCCTTTGGAGGAGGCGCCTAATTTATGATGAGGCACGGAGTTGACTGGAGTAGTCTATCACCAACATTTACACCTGTCAGGGTCCATGTCCCTGCCTCCGCCACTCCCTCAACACTCCTAAGTGTTGAACGCGGCGCAAAAAAGCATTTGCGACAAAATGTTGTCACGCTGGCATTTAAAAAGATGTAAGAATGGCCCCTGCAGCTTTTTTTTAATGCAAAAAATAGGCGTAGCGCTGTTTGTAAATGACCCCCAAATGACGCCATTTCTTGGCACCATTTTAAGGAGAGAATGAGGGTGATTCACTAACATTTTTACGCCAGTTTAGGCCTCATGCACACAACCGTATGTCTTTTGCGGTCCGCAAACCGCAGATCCGCAAAACACGGAAGCTGCTCCGCGTTCCGTTCCGCAATTTGCGGAACGGAACGCGCCACCATTGTAGAAATGCCTATTCTTGTCCGCAAAACGGACAAGAATAGGACATGCTCTATTTTTTTTGCGGGGCCACGGAACGGAGCAACGGATGCGGACAGCACACGGAGTGCTGTCCGCATCTTTTGCGGCCCTATTGAAGTGAATGGGTCCGCGCCCCGGTAGCAAAATATGCGGCTCGGACGCGGACCAAAACAACGGCCGTGTGCATGAGGCCTTTCTGTTTAAAAAAAAGTCGCAAGACCCCTTTTTTGCGACTTTTTAAACACCTGTGTGCTAATATATTGTCACCTGGGCGTATTTACGCCGCCCTTGCCACTTAGGGGTGTCGGGAGTGTGACAGAGGCCGGACCACGACACATTTACTAACATTTACCCCTGGAAATGTTGGTGAAAAACAACTCCATTCAGGGACCGGAGTCGTTTTTCCACCAGACGCACTCCTCGTCATAAATTAGGCGTATCCTTCGGCAACGCAGGGGGAATCGGAGACCCCCAATAACTTTTGGGCATAAAGGCAGAGCGGCAGTCACTGTGGGAGCAGCTGCAGTGCGGTCAGAGGATCCTGAGCCTTCCCCTCCTCAGCACACACATCCACTACAGGCTGTTGGGTGTGACACATTTTTGGCCTTTGAACCTGGGCTGGGTGATGAGAGCAGGCTTCCTCTTCCTGGGAGGACCCACACAACTTTCTCTCTCCGCTCAGACTCCACTGCAGACCCCGGGAGACCCTGCTTGTCCTAAAGGTATTGTACTGGGTTACAATGTATCCGTGTCTCACTGTGGTGGATACATGGGGGCTGCTGTCTACATAGTAGCAGTGATTTTGTATCTAAATCCTTCATACGGGCTCGCAGGGGCACACACGTACAGACACGTACGTTTCTAGGGTTTTCCCAAAATCCAACAACCGGGAAAAAGATTCTTTCTTAAAGGGACAGTAAAGACAACTTACATAAAGCCATCTGCTGCGATTCGCTTGAAGCTGGGTTTCCACGTTCAGGGTTTTTGAAGCCAAAGCCAGGAACGGATCCTAAACGGAGGACACGTATAAAGGAAATACTTGAATATATATATATTTTTATTTTTTTCAAAAAACCTGAATGTGGAAACGCACCCATAGAGTTACGTAGGAGACCTTTCAGATTTGCATTGCAAATCTCAGATAGACTTTGCGAAATCACAATATCTGTTGTTCTCTGGTATCAGCCGGAGACGCTGATTTTTATTTTATTTTTGCGTTTTTTGAAAAGAGAAGTCAAATCAGGGTCTTAACTCTCTCTTTACAACCCCCCTCCCCTTCCCACACACACTTAAAGGGGTAGGTAAAAGTTAACTGCAGCCGTTGCAAAACTACAACTCCCAGCATGCTGGGACAGCCTACAGCAGGGACTGGTGGGAGTCGTAGTTTTACAACAGCTTGGGGGGTCACGGGTTGGGCATTACTGCCTTAGGGCATATCAGATCTGTGCGGGCCCTACCGCTGGGACCCTCCCCGATCATGGCAACAGGGGCCCCGTACCCCCTGCTGCTCCCCTGAAACGCCCAACGTTTCTATGGTATTTCTGGAGATAGCCAGGTAGAGCTAGGGCCCACTGTCCCTCAGTCAGACGCTGGGAGTTGTAGTTCTGCACCGACTGGTTGGAAACCTTTGCTTTACGCTACGGATACGTTCGGTTTGATATTGCAGTTCGGATCCAATGCGATAACTGCACCTGCTTAGCTGATGTATTGTCCATCTTGCCGTAAAACTGGGGTGGAAGGGGTTAAGGAGCGCAGTGACAGCCCAGATTCGGAGCAGGCAGGTCTGGTCGAACCTGTTGGTCTGTTTACTCTCTTAAATATGCATATACCTGGAAATAACGTAACCCCCCCCCCCCAGGTCGGAAAAGCCCTATGAGAGTAAACTGCGCCTGAACCTTGTCCTGCATTATAAATGAGTGTCCGTCCTGCAGATCCAGAACGTAAAGAACCTCGGGGTAGCGAGCTGAATCTAATGCTGGGTCTCCTGCACTAATATAGTAGAAAATTGCATAAAAAGCAGTTCCTTAAAGGGGTTATCCCAATAATTTAAAGCGTTTTTTTTTACTCGCATATTTGGAGGACTTTCAGTGAGGGGGCAGCAGCTGCATCTCCCAGAATGAATAGCAATCGGCTCAACGCCTTACATGAAGACGGTCCCGAACATATAGCTCAAGATACATGGGGTATGCACTGCCCCCATAATCTCCACTGTCTAGAGAGAGATATAGCGGTATATTACTATGAATTTAGGAATCGGGGGTGAATGAAAGAAAGGCGTCTCCGCTGCTTCACAATGAGATCACGACGGGGAGGGGAGCAAGGAAGCTACTGAGCATGTCAGTCCACCACTGAAAGCAGGAGAAGGTGGACTACAAGGACAAACACCGGGGGGCGCTACCAAAAAGGGAACATACATAGTCTTAGTGAGTTCCTTCACACATCACAGGTAGCCCGCGCATCCACTGACATTAATGTCACACCAGTAGTTTTCCACAAACCGCGGAAACGTGCCCTATGTTTGTCCGTGATTATGGGTCCCTCCCGCACCTTACAGTCTATGCGCTTGTGAAAACCACGGCGTATAAAACACACGGACGGCGTCCATGGTTTTATGGAAATGAACTGTCAACCTAGCAGTGTCCATGATGTACAGATAACACGCGAAGGGCAAAAAACGGACACCCAGACCACTTCTATAAATATACATTAGGGAATTGCTAGTTATGCAGTTCTCTATTGCAGTAGTCTGAATACGGTACGACTCGGACATACTGATACACTTTATATCCAGTGCAGCGTCTGGGGAGGCCTCGGTGTTTTGTTTTTGCATGTAGTGCCCCTTTAAGTGGCTGAGATTTCTTGCAGTACCGTGGTCTGTGCTCCGTGGAACTTACAATCTACTAAGCAGCTGCAGCCTTCACATTCCCGTTTTTTTGTAATATTCAAAAAGATTTGCATTGCCAAAAAAGGGTCCTCATCGCACTTTTGGAGTACTACTTGCAACATAAAATCGGGTTATAATAAACCTGGACCTCCTCCTGATTTCTCTGTGGTGGATCCCTATTGTCCAACCCAGGCCTGCGGTGTCCCCCATAACCTTCCTTGGTTAAAGTCCATCTGTCAGCAGTTTCGTACCTATGACACCGTCTGACCTGTTACATGTGCGCTCGGCAGCTGAAGGCATCTATGTTGGTCCCATGTTCATATCTGTCCGCATTGCTGAGAAAATGTGTGTTTTAATATATGCAAATAAGCCTCTAGGAGCAACGGGGGCGTTACCATTACACCTAGAGGCTCTGCTTTCTCTGCAACTGCTGCATCCTCTGCTCTTTGATAGGGCCAGGCAGTGTAAACATCATCACACCTGGTCCTGTCAATCAAAGTGCAGAGCGCGTGACAGTTGTAGAGAGAACAGAGCCTCTAGGTGTAACAGCAACGCCCCTGTTGCTCCTAGAGGCTCATTTGCATATAACACAGACGCCTTCAGCTGCCGAGTGCACATGTATCGGGTCAGCTGGGGTCATAGGTAGAGATGAGCGAATTTCCGCTTATGAAATTCGTTCATGCTTCGTTTACTGGTAAAATGTGAATTGCGTTATGGATTCTGTTACCTTTAGAGGCATTCCGTTATCCATTCCGTCATAATAGAAGTCTATGGCCTGCATAACGGATCCGTCCCGTTTCCGTTATGCAGGAGAGGACTCAGGATCAGGAGCGGACTCCCCTGCATAACAGAAACAGGACGGATCCATTTTGCAGCCCACAGACTTCTATTATGACAGAATGAATAACGCAATGCCTCTAAATGCATTCCGTTATAGAATTGCGTTATGGTCCGCGGTAACGGAATCCATAACGCAATTCTAGTAAAGTGTGAACGAATTTCAAAATATGAAATGCGCTCATCTCTAATCGTAGGTACAAATCTGCTGACAGATGCCCATTAAAAAGGGACACCGCTTAGTTTGGGAACTACCATGTTAATTGACCCTGACCAGCCGACTCGGTAATATTGGTAGTCCCTACTGTGTGACCATGCCAGTGCTGGACAGATTGAGCCGCCCCCTACTGGATGGGTAAGTGGGCCATGAATATTTAGGGTCGATTTAACCAACCAATAGGGGTCCTATGTATTATGGCATGTGACCCAAAGGTCTCTCTGGCACCCAAGATTTTGCATTGGGGTCCAGGAGCCTCAAGTTACGCCACTGTTCACACCAAAGAAAAGCTGCTTCCACGTGCTTGGTGACATATCACACGTTTCACGGACACCATTAGATCACTCACACAGACCTTTGGATATTTGACATTTTTACACAACTCCACCCAAACCTGTCAACAATGACTCAAAGGAAAAGGACTGCAATGTCTGCTGGAAGCGGGCACTTTCTAGGGCTAGGAACTAATGGGTACAGAGGGCACGAGGCCGTAGTGTCAGTCTGCATCCGATCCAGGTTTTTTGCAGATCGGGTGTGTCTGTATCTGCACATGCGTTCCGAAAACCCGCAAAAAAATAAAAAATAAAACATGCCCTATTCATGTCTGTTTTGCAGACAAGGATAGGACATTTCTACAAAAGTTTAAAAATAAATGGTGGCATGCACCCAGCCGGGATCCACATTTTGTGGACTGCAAAACATGGCGGCGTGCGGGTCGTATCGGACTGTCTCAAAAGTCTGTCTGGAAGTTTTGTGTAATTGATTTGCTGCATCTATTTTCTGTAGGCGCAATAAATTCTTCAAGGAACACTCCATGTAAAACTGATACTGTGTTATGCCCAGGGCAGGGGCTAAGGGGGCGGAGCATGACACAGGAATCTAACAGAATAGCGTGCTCCACCCATTAGGTCCTGCACTGGGACCAGTCATGCCCAGCATGTTTTGCGGGACTTGGATATTGATGATCTATCCTCATTAGGTCATCAATATCAGATCCCGGGGGGGGGGTCCTGACACCTGACACCTCCAGGAACTATTGAGTGCAGAAGGCTCCATCCGCCGTGTAGTGGCCATGCCGGGGTACTGCAAGTGAACTTTTATATAGTGTCCGGCGGCTGCCAAAAACAGCTGATCGGTGGGGATGTCGGACCAATGGCGTTCAGACATCGATGACCTATCCTGACGGTAGGTCATCTATATTTAAGTCCCAGAAAACAGCGTTTTAAGGGGTTTCTTTAGCTATTTAGGACTTTTAGCTTATCTGCTACTGGGTTCTACTACTCAGGACCAGCTCCTAGGTGCTACAGGTCCACACAGCAGATCTCAGGAGAAATGCTGGGGTGTCCTTGTAAGTGATGGAAGCCCTGGATCTCCGGGGAGGGGGCGCCCTTTCATGCTATATTGTATACGGCGGCTCCCCTGCCATTGAAGGGTTGCTACCAGCAGGAACTGCCCTGTCATAGTTCCATTTTATGTTAATGTTTTGTTTTTTTGTATATCTTTTAATGATATGATTGTTGCATTTACTTTTTTTTTTTTTTTTTTTTTTTTATTCCATATACAAAGTAAAATGACAAAATAACATTGTAATCACTTTTTTCTTCTCCTTTAGGACAATGTCTGGAACAGACGATTTTTCGGTAAGAGATGTTTGATTTTGTAGCAAATATTAAAAACTGACTGCATCGGCATTTCATCCTGTCCCTTCTTAGGGCTCGTGCATAGGAAAGTATTTTTTTTTCCATTCCGTATGGGGAACCATTCATTTCAATGGGGCTTGAAAAAAAAACTAAAGGAAAAGACTCCATATGCATTCCGTGTCCGTATGTCAGTTCCACAAAAAAAATAGAACATGTCCTATTCTTGTACGTTTTGCGGACAAGGACAGGCATTGTTACAGTGGATGCGCAAAAAAAAAAAAGAGTTGCAACACGGATGTCACACAGATGTCATCTGCAAAATACATACAGTCGTGTGCATGAGCCCTAAGGTGCATTTACATGGCCTGATGCAGGACCATAACGAGTCGATCTGAGTTTTTTGGGTTTTAAAAAGGGCCTTTACGTGGGCCGATGAGGTGATGATCGCTCCTTACTGCCACACCTTTACATTGGGTCGGCAGCACGTTGCCCATGTACACGGGGGAAGCTGGTCATAAGCAGTCATTTACGCTCTCATAAATGATCTGGTTATCTGACAAATGAGCATCTACTCGCTTTTTGGCTAATTGGTGAAGAGGGGACCAACAATCGTTCCTACAGATGTTCATTCCAGCATGCCGCTGTATTCTGGAATCTGCAATGGAGGCCCCTAACAAGGCCACCAATACGGATCCTAAAAGGGTCCTTAGTGAGGAAGCTACCATCTTACTTGGCTGCAAAAAGGTGTCTAGACATTAGCAGCTTTAGGTGTTCTGACCCCCAGAAACACAAAAAAATTAAGAAAAATTTAGGCTCCATTTTAAAAGCAATTTCATTAAAATTGGTGGGAGGTCTAGGATTTGTGACTGCCAATAGGTTTCGTGTTTGGTGTTCACCTCATGTAATGTTTGCATCTTCTTCCTATAGCTGGCGGATGCCTTAGCAGATACTACTCCTGCCAAGTCAAAGAATGTAAGCAACCCAAAAGATGGTCAGCAACCAGGTGGCTGGTCTGGATCAAACCCTTGGGGCACAAATCCAAGTGCTCCTTCTGCCCCTGGTTTCACACCGTATGGACAAGGCCAAGCAGGAGGACCATATTCTAGTGGTGGACCTCAGCCTGGAGCACCATCTCAACAATATCCATCCGGACCTCAGCCGGGAGCTCCAACACACCCATACCCATCTGGACCTCAGCCTGGAGCACCATCTCAACCATACCCATCTGGAGCACCATCTCAACCTTACCCATCTGGACCTCAGCCAGGAGCTCCAACACACCCATACCCAGCTGGACCTCAGCCTGGAGCACCATCGCAGCCATATCCAGCTGGACCTCAGCCTGGAGCACCATCACAGCCATATCCAGCTGGACCTCAGCCTGGAGCACCATCGCAACCATATCCAGCTGGACCTCAGCCAGGAGCCCCAACACACCCATATCCAGGTGGACCGCAGCCAGGAGCCCCAACACACCCATATCCATCTGGACCTCAGCCTGGAGCACCAAGTGCACCTTCAGGTCCTGCTGGGCCTTATCCAGGGGCTGCACCTGGTCAACAGCCTTCTGCACCAAATGCCCCACATCCTGCAGGACCTACTGGACCCTATCCAGGAGCCCCTGCAGGACAACAACCAAATGCACCAAATGCCCCATACTCTTCTGGACCCTACCCAGGAGCGCCCACTGGGCCACAACCAGGAGCTCCAACTGGGCCCTATCCTAATGCACCTGGGCAATATCCTTCAGCTCAGTATCCTTCTGGGCCTGCTGGAATGCCAGGACCCTATTCCAACCCTTCTGGGGCATCAAGTCAACCATATCCAAGTGCACCAGGTCAAGGTCCCTCACCAGGTGGATCTTATCCTGCTCCTTATGGTCAGTCAGGTCCTGCAGGTGCTGGCCAGGGTGGGCCTTGGGGTTCTAATCCATGGGGATCTCAGAGTGGCCAGTATCCATCAAACCCAAATCTGCCATACCCAGCCTCCAGTCCATTTCCAAATCCTGGAGCTGCATCATCTGTACCATGGGGTGCTGTGCCTTCAGGTCAGTGGGGGCCATCTGCTCAATTCCCTGGAGCTGGTGGATCATACCCTAAACCAGGCTCGTATCCATGAAGCTGTCTGTTCCAGTGGCTGACCCCAGAACCCACCCTAGTGAGTATAGTGTTCGTGGGACATTGTGTTTTATATTGTTTTATGCTGAGATATGGAGAGACTAAGGTTTTCCATTTTTGTATTCTAGATGACGCTCTGACCCTGTGCTAATGTTGTCAGAATGTTTCAGGACACCACTGTAACGTCCAGTTCTCAAATCATTTTGGCATTTCCAGTAGGAATGATGGAGGGATGGCATACAGAAATGGACATGTAGGAGCTGACAGATCCTCTATACTACACCACACAGGAGAGCTGACAGATCCTCTCTACTACACCACACAGGAGAGCTGACAGATCCTCTATACTACACCACACAGGAGAGCTGACAGATCCTCTATACTACACCGCACAGGAGAGCCGACAGATCCTCTATACTACACCACACAGGAGAGCTGACAGATCCTCTATACTACACCACACAGGAGAGCTGACAGATCCTCTCTACTACACCACACAGGAGAGCTGACAGATCCTTTATACTACACCACACAGGAGAGCTGACAGATCCTCTATACTACACCACACAGGAGAGCTGACAGATCCTCTATACTACACCGCACAGGAGAGCCGACAGATCCTCTATACTACACCACACAGGAGAGCTGACAGATCCTATATACTACACCACACAGGAGAGCTGACAGATCCTCTATACTACACCACACAGGAGAGCTGACAGATCCTTTATACTACACCACACAGGAGAGCTGACAGATCCTCTATACTACACCACACAGGAGAGCCGACAGATCCTCTATACTACACCACACAGGAGAGCCGACAGATCCTCTCTACTACACCACACAGGAGAGCCGACAGATCCTCTACACCACACAGGAGAGCCGACAGATCCTCTACACTACACCACACAGGAGAGCCGACAGATCCTCTATACTACACCACACAGGAGAGCTGACAGATCCTCTACACTACACCGCACAGGAGAGCTGACAGATCCTCTACACTACACCACACAGGAGAGCTGACAGATCCTCTACACTACACCACACAGGAGAGCTGACAGATCCTCTCTACTACACCGCAGAGGAGAGCCGACAGATCCTCTATACTACACCACACAGGAGAGCTGACAGATCCTCTATACTACACCACACAGAAGAGCTGACAGATCCGCTATACTACACCACACAGAAGAGCTGACAGATCCGCTATACTACACCACACAGGAGAGCTGACAGATCGTCTATACTACACCACACAGGAGAGCTGACAGATCCTCTATACTACACCACACAGGAGAGCTGACAGATCCTCTATACTACACCATACAGAGAGCTGACAGATCCTCTATACTACACCACACAGGAGAGCCGACAGATCCTCTCTACTACACCACACAGGAGAGCTGACAGATCCTCTATACCAGTGTTTCCCAACCAGTGTGCCTCCAGATGTTGCAAAACTACAACTCCCAGCATACCCGGACAGCCTTTGGCTGTTCAGGCATGCTGGGAGTTGTAGTTTTGCAACAGCTGGAGGCACACTGGTTGGGAAACACTGCTCTATACTACACCACACAGGAGAGCTGACAGACCCTCTATACTACACCACACAGGAGAGCCGACAGATCCTCTCTACTACACCGCACAGGAGAGCCGACAGATCCTCTATACTATACCACACAGGAGAGCTGACAGATCCTCTCTAATACACCACACAGGAGAGCGGACAGATCCTCTATACTACACCACACAGGAGAGCTGACAGATCCTCTATACTGCACCACACAGGAGAGCTGACACATCCTCTATACTACACCACACAGGAGAGCTGACACATCCTCTATACTACACCACACAGGAGAGCTGACAGATCCTCTACACTACACCACACAGGAGAGCCGACAGATCCTCTATACTACACCACACAGGAGAGCTGACAGATCCTCTCTAATACACCACACAGGAGAGCTGACAGATCCTCTATACTACACCACACAGGAGAGCCGACAGATCCTCTATACTACACCACACAGGAGAGCTGACAGATCCTCTATACTACACCACACAGCAGAGCCGACAGATCCTCTATACTACACCACACAGGAGAGCTGACAGATCCTCTCTACTACACCACACAGGAGAGCCGACAGATCCTCTATACTACACCACACAGGAGAGCTGACAGATCCTCTATACTACACCACACAGGAGAGCCGACAGATCCTCTATACTACACCACACAGGAGAGCTGACAGATCCTCTATATTACACCACACTGGAGAGCTGACAGATCCTCTATACTACACCACACAGGAGAGCTGACAGATCCTCTATACTACACCACACAGAAGAGCTGACAGATCCTCTATATTACACCACACAGGAGAGCTGACAGATCCTCTATTCTACACCACACAGGAGAGCTGACAGATCCTCTATACTACACCACACAGGAGAGCTGACAGATCCTCTCTACTACACCACACAGGAGAGCCGACAGATCCTCTATACTGCACCACACAGAAGAGCCGACAGATCCTCTATACTACACCACACAGGAGAGCTGACAGATCCTCTATACTACACCACACAGGAGAGCCGACAGATCCTCTCTACTACACCACACAGGAGAGCCGACAGATCCTCTATACTGCACCACACAGGAGAGCTGACAGATCCTCTCTAATACACCACACAGGAGAGCTGACAGATCCTCTCTACTACACCATACAGGAGAGCTGACAGATCCTCTGTACTACACCACACAGGAGAGCTGACAGATCCTCTATACTACACCATACAGGAGAGCTGACAGATCCTCTATACTACACCACACAGGAGAGCCGACAGATCCTCTATACTACACCACACAGGAGAGCTGACAGATCCTCTATATTACACCACACAGGAGAGCCGACAGATCCTCTCTACTACACCACACAGGAGAGCCGACAGATCCTCTATACTGCACCACACAGGAGAGCTGACAGATCCTCTCTAATACACCACACAGGAGAGCTGACAGATCCTCTCTACTACACCATACAGGAGAGCTGACAGATCCTCTGTACTACACCACACAGGAGAGCTGACAGATCCTCTATACTACACCACACAGGTGAGCTGACAGATCCTCTCTACTACACCATACAGAGAGCTGACAGATCCTTTATACTACACCACACAGGAGAGCTGACAGATCCTATATACTACACCACACAGGAGAGCTGACAGATCCTCTATACTACACCACACAGGAGAGCTGACAGATCCTCTATACTACACCACACAGGAGAGCTGACAGATCCTCTACACTACACCACACAGGAGAGCCGACAGATCCTCTATACTACACCACACAGGAGAGCTGACAGATCCTCTATACTACACCACACAGGAGAGCCGACAGATCCTCTATACTACACCACACAGGAGAGCCGACAGATCCTCTATACTACACCACACAGGAGAGCCGACAGATCCTCTATACTACACCACACAGGAGAGCTGACAGATCCTCTATACTACACCACACAGGAGAGCTGACAGATCCTCTATACTACACCACACAGGAGAGCCGACAGATCCTCTATACTACACCACACAGGAGAGCTGACAGATCCTCTCATTGCCACCTGAATCTTTCCGCTGCAAAATCTGCCTGTTACATGTGACATTTTCACTGACTGTGCTGTGAATTTTACTCTGTTCTTTGCAAAAAATCCACAGTGGATTTAATTTTTTTCCCCTGTAGTGACATTTCGCAAATTGCTGCTACCGTGTACGCTGCGGATGTTCTGCTCGCAATTTCTTGGCGGAAAATCAGTGTATATAACCTGTGTGAATAGAGCCATATGGAGAAACTAATGACAATGCTCCACTTTTTAAAACCTAAGAATTGAGTTGTATACTGCCTATATGTAATATATGTGGGGGTCACATACTAATTGTTGCATAAACTTGTCTTTTTTTAATTCCCTCTTCTTAGATTTTCCAGAATTAAAAATAAAAGCTCCAAAGCCCCTCCCGAACCCAGGCCATCGTACGACCTACAGCAGAACTGATCAGCCGATAGAAATCTGGGGGATGTGAACCCCGATCTCCTGTCTTCTATACACGGGTGACGCGGCCGCTCCCCCGGATTCATTATACGGACAATGTTTCGCTTTTTCTACCGATACAAGAAAATATATTTACACACAGATTATGTGGAAGCCTCTTTTTGTAATTTTTGTATACTTTGTTCTTCTTTTGCCTCACAAGGGGAATTTCACCTAAATTCTGTAAAGTATAACATTGGGGGGGGGTTAAAAAAAACTGATGCCTTGGCGCTCTAATCAGTGCGGCGATCCCTTTGGTGCTGCTCGAAATAAGTCCTTTCTGGTATGTCTATTTTGGCCAAACTTTTTTTCCTTAGGGCACATGCACATAAGGGTATTTTTTTTTTTTTTCTTCGTCTGTTCAGTTTTTTTTTTTTTCGCGGCCTGTATTCGGAACCATTCACTTCAATGGGTCTGCAAAAAAACGGAAATTACTGTTTCTGTTTTCATATGTGAGCAAGGCTGTTCCGCAAAAAAGATAGAACATGTCCTATTCTTGTCAGTTTTGCGGACAAGGATAGGCACTGTTACGACGGATGCAATACGGATGTCACACGGACGTCATCCGTATCTTTTTGCGGATCCGTGTTTTGCTGACCACAAAATACATACTGTCGTGTGCATGAGCCCCTCTAAGGGGTGGAAATGCAGCAAATCAATGTAGGATCATCCCTTCCCTTACAGCTGCAGATGATATCTAGGGAAGGGGTACGATGCATCCCAAAAAATGGGTGATAAGGAAAATTGGGAGGGTGGGGAGTTTCATAGTATTGGACAAAATAAATTTTTCTTGAGTATTTTTCAGTGGCGACAACTATTCCCCCCCCCCCCCCCCGTAGGAATTAAAGGGGTTGATTTTTAGTGCCGCTCATTTCAATGAGTTGTATCTAGTATTGTAGCATTCACTTGAATGAGCTGCAATACCAGGCACAGCCACAAGAGGCGCTATTTCTTGAAAAGCAATTTTTTTTTTTGTGAATCTCGGATGGCTACCCCATATAAATATTTTTTTATTTTTCCTATAATATCTTACCCAAGATCCTAAGATCTACTGTGGGTTGCTGGCAGGATCCCTTCTATCACAAACAAGTATTTATTGTGTGGTTGTCAGAGGTTTGCACGTTGTATTATACTAACCAGGGTGATTTATTGCTTGATATTCTTATATATTTCTGAATTTATTATATTTTTCTTTCTTTTTTTGGAATAGTTTGTAGAAGATTTCAGCATTTATGGCGTTTGCACTGAATTTTATAATAGAAATTCAATAAAGACGAGGATATCAATGAATTTTAATATATATAATAAAGGTATAAGAATTTGGCATGAAATTCCGGTCTTGTGATCATTTCTAGGGAGCGAAGTAGAATTAAAGGGGCCCTCCGGGACCTGTTTGCAGGATCGACCCTAATAAACCACTGTCTGGTAGCGTTGATCTTGTTGATTTAAAACGACACCTGTCTTGTGAAAATTGGTTGCGGCGTTACCGAGGGGAAAAAAAAGATTTTTATTCTTTTTGCAAATGAGTGCACCGAGGGGTGTGACCAGCACAGAAAAGGCCCCGCCTCTCAGTGCACTGAAGCCCTTTTTTGCATAAAGAATAAAAGTCTTGTATTCTCCTTCTGCGCCCTGCCGTGTGCCCTTACATCAGTTTACGACCACATGTGGGGTGTTTCTGTAAACCGCAGAATCAGGGTAATAAATATTGAGTTTTGTTTGGCTGTTCACCCTCGATGTATTAAAGAAAAACATAGTTTAAAATGGAAAATCTGCCAAAAAAGTAAAATTTAGAAATCTCATCTCCATTTTCCTTTAATTCTTGTGGCACACCTAAAGGGTTAACAAAGTTAGTAAAATCAGTTTTGAGTAACTTGAGGGGTGTAGTTTCTACAATTGGGTCATTTATGGGGGTTTCCACTATGTGAGCCCCACAAAGTGACTTCAGACCTGAACTGGTCCTTAAAAAGTGGGTTTTGGAAATTTTCTTAAAAATTTTAAGAATTGCTTCTAAAATTCTAAGCCTTCTAACGTCCTAAAAAAATAAAATGACATTTACAAAATTTGTATTCTAAATATAGGAAATACAGGCACTCAAATATGGAAACCGCAAAAGGTAAATTTAATATACACAATAATAACAATTCATCAATAAAAATCCATTAGTAAAAATTCTTCAAATTAAAAAATATTCTATCATTCAATACGAATATTCAATATACCTATCCTCTGAAAATTCAAAGTGCCGCAAATCAGTTTTCACATATAATACAAAGTGCCGCAAATCAATTTTCCATCATCACATATACGTATTGCCGCAAATCAATTTTCCATCATCAGACATACATATTCAATACATCCATACACTAAAAATCAATATTCCATCAGTTAATATATAATCATTCACTCTGAAAATGATATTAATTCGTCTGGGTCACTGTCGTGTGCATGTAGCCTTAACATGTATATTTGATTGGCAACCATGGTATTAACCGATCACATATATTTTTGGGACTAAGGCCTCATGCACACGAACGTATTTTCTTTCCGTGTCCGTTCCGTTTTTTTGCGGAACCATTCATTTCAATGGGTCCGCAAAAAAAACGGAAGGTACTTCGTGTGCATTCCGTTTCCGTGTGTCCGTTTTTCCGTTCCGCAAAAAAATAGAGCATGTCCTATTTTTTCTAGTTTGCGGACAAGGATAGGCATTATTACAATGGATCCGCAAAAAAAAAGGATGCCATATGGAACATCATCCATTTTTTTGGCGGATCCGCAATTTGCGGACCGAAAAAACTCATACGGTCGTGTTCATGAGGCCTAAATCAGGGACCAGCAAACACCGGCGCTTCAGCTGCTCTGAAACTACAACTCCCAGAATCCGCCTTTCACTTCCATGGGAGTTACAAGAACAGCCAAGCTAGCGTGCATGCTGGGAGTTGTAGTGTTCACAGAAGCTCTAGTACTGATGCTCCTTTTACCTTTCCATGACTTAAATGGGAGCTGCACTGCAGTAACCAAGAACGGCCGCTATCCCGAGGACTATGCAGTGTGGTTACTGAGGATAGACAATTGCTATAAAAATCCTGGACAACCCCTTTAAAAATGGTAGAGAAGACAAACTGCTTCCACTAGAGGGCGCTCATGCACTACACAGGTAGATGTCTCTGTATGGCTGCTGACTGTGAATGTGGCCCTTTGTAAACCCTCAGTTGGACTAATTTTGTAGCGGCAGGAAGAATTCCCATGAAAATGACAATGTGCAATATCATCTGTGTACGTTTCCAGGATACGTTTGCTGTTAATGGATCCAGGTTTGCCCTGCTGTGGCTTTGCAGCGCCGTCTCGTCCCTTTGCAAATTTGCAGTTCAGATGATGGATCTGTAGATCTAAAGGACAGGCTCGGACTGTTAAAGGGACAGTGCATGTCTCCTGATGGATAAGCAGTGATTGCTCCATATACATGATGTGCGGGGTGTGTGCAGCTATTGGGATCGTCACCTGAAGCGGTCTGCTGATAATTAGATGGTTCCTGGTTCCGCACCTTCCCGCGTGTCTGATCTGGTTACGTGCTCACTTTCAGGACCATTCTTCTGCCTGTTATGTGCAGACCTGAGGGAGTGGGAAGCGGCAACGTGTCAGGAGGTCCCCAGTATTATCTCAGCCTGACAAATCCACCGTGACACCCAACCCATCCACGGGTGTAACAGAGGGACCAGTCCACCATCACCGCCTGCAGGAGAGATCGGAACGTGAAAAGATCATGATTGTTTTGGTCTCTTTAATACACAGGGAAAACGCACACAGTGATGTCACAGTACAGAGATAATGAACAAAGTGATGTAACAGTACAGGGATAATAAACACAGTGATGTCACAGTACAGAGATAATACACACAGTGATGTCACCGTACAGAGATAATAAACACAGTGATGTCACCGTACAAAGATAATACACACAGTGATGTCACAGTACAGAGATAATACACACAGTGATGTCACAGTACAAAGATAATAAACACAGTGATGTCACAGTACAGGGATAATAAACACAGTGATGTCACAGTACAGGGATAATAAACACAGTGATGTCACAGTACAGGGATAATACACACAGTGATGTCACAGTACAGAGATAATAAACACAGTGATGTCACCGTACAGAGATAATAAACACAGTGATGTCACAGTACAGAGATAATAAACACAGTGATGTCACAGTACAGAGATAATACACACAGTGATGTCACAGTACAGAGATAATACACACAGTGATGTCACAGTACAGAGATAATAAACACAGTGATGTCACAGTACAGGGATAATAAACACAGTGATGTCACAGTACAGGGATAATAAACACAGTGATGTCACAGTACAGGGATAATAAACACAGTGATGTCACAGTACAGGGATAATAAACACAGTGATGTCACAGTACAGGGATAATAAACACAGTGATGTCACAGTACAGGGATAATAAACACAGTGATGTCACAGTACAGGGATAATACACACAGTGATGTCACAGTACAGAGATAATAAACACAGTGATGTCACCGTACAGAGATAATAAACACAGTGATGTCACAGTACAGAGATAATACACACAGTGATGTCACAGTACAGGGATAATAAACACAGTGATGTCACAGTAAAGGGATAATAAACACAGTGATGTCACAGTACAGAGATAATAAACACAGTGATGTCACAGTACAGAGATAATAAACACAGTGATGTCACAGTACAGAGATAATAAACACAGTGATGTCACAGTACAGAGATAATAAACACAGTGATGTCACAGTACAGGGATAATAAACACAGTGATGTCACAGTACAGGGATAATACACACAGTGATGTCACAGTACAGAGATAATACACACAGTGATGTCACAGTACAGAGATAATAAACACAGTGATGTCACAGTACAGGGATAATACACACAGTGATGTCACAGTACAGAGATAATACACACAGTAATGTCACAGTACAGAGATAATAAACACAGTGATGTCACAGTACAGGGATAATAAACACAGTGATGTCACAGTACAGAGATAATAAACACAGTGATGTCACAGTACAGGGATAATGCACACAGTGATGTCACAGTACAGGGATAATACACACAGTGATGTCACAGTACAGGGATAATAAACACAGTGATGTCACAGTACAGGGATAATAAACACAGTGATGTCACAGTACAGAGATAACAAACACAGTGATGTCACAGTACAGGGATAATAAACACAGTGATGTCACAGTACAGAGATAATGCACACAGTGATGTCACAGTACAGAGATAATAAACACAGTGATGTCACAGTACAGGGATAATACACACAGTGATGTCACAGTACAGAGATAATAAACACAGTGATGTCACAGTACAGAGATAATAAACACAGTGATGTCACAGTACAGGATAATACACACAGTGATGTCACAGTACAGGGATAATAAACACAGTGATGTCACAGTACAGAGATAATAAACACAGTGATGTCACAGTACAGGGATAATAAACACAGTGATGTCACAGTACAGGGATAATAAACACAGTGATGTCACAGTACAGAGATAATACACACAGTGATGTCACAGTACAGAGATAATACACACAGTGATGTCACAGTACAGAGATAATAAACACAGTGATGTCACAGTACAGAGATAATACACACAGTGATGTCACAGTACAGGGATAATACACACAGTGATGTCACAGTACAGGGATAATAAACACAGTGATGTCACAGTACAGAGATAATAAACACAGTGATGTCACAGTACAGGGATAATAAACACAGTGATGTCACAGTACAGAGATAATAAACACAGTGATGTCACAGTACAGGGATAATGCACACAGTGATGTCACAGTACAGGGATAATAAACACAGTGATGTCACAGTACAGGGATAATAAACACAGTGATGTCACAGTACAGGGATAATACACACAGTGATGTCACAGTACAGGGATAATAAACACAGTGATGTCACAGTACAGAGATAATACACACAGTGATGTCACAGTACAGAGATAATACACACGGTGATGTCACAGTACAGAGATAATGCAAGCACTTAAGTCACAGTACAGAGATAATACATACAGTGATGTCACAGTACAGGGATAATACACACAGTGATGTCACAGTACAGAGATAATACACACAGTGATGTCACAGTACAGAGATAATAAACACAGTGATGTCACAGTACAGGGATAATAAACACAGTGATGTCACAGTACAGAGATAATAAACACAGTGATGTCACAGTACAGGGATAATGCACACAGTGATGTCACAGTACAGGGATAATACACACAGTGATGTCACAGTACAGGGATAATACACACAGTGATGTCACAGTACAGGGATAATGCACACAGTGATGTCACAGTACAGGGATAATAAACACAGTGATGTCACAGTACAGAGATAATAAACACAGTGATGTCACAGTACAGAGATAATAAACACAGTGATGTCACAGTACAGAGATAATAAACACAGTGATGTCACAGTACAGGGATAATACACACAGTGATGTCACAGTACAGGGATAATAAACACAGTGATGTCACAGTACAGGGATAATAAACACAGTGATGTCACAGTACAGAGATAATAAACACAGTGATGTCACAGTACAGGGATAATAAACACAGTGATGTCACAGTACAGGGATAATAAACACAGTGATGTCACAGTACAGAGATAATAAACACAGTGATGTCACAGTACAGAGATAATACACACAGTGATGTCACAGTACAGGGATAATAAACACAGTGATGTCACAGTACAGGGATAATAAACACAGTGATGTCACAGTACAGAGATAATAAACACAGTGATGTCACAGTACAGGGATAATAAACACAGTGATGTCACAGTACAGAGATAATAAACACAGTGATGTCACAGTACAGGGATAATAAACACAGTGATGTCACAGTACAGAGATAATACACACAGTGATGTCACAGTACAGGGATAATAAACACAGTGATGTCACAGTACAGGGATAATAAACACAGTGATGTCACAGTACAGAGATAATAAACACAGTGATGTCACAGTACAGAGATAATACACACAGTGATGTCACAGTACAGAGATAATAAACACAGTGATGTCACAGTACAGAGATAATAAACACAGTGATGTCACAGTACAGGGATAATAAACACAGTGATGTCACAGTACAGGGATAATAAACACAGTGATGTCACAGTACAGAGATAATAAACACAGTGATGTCACAGTACAGAGATAATAAACACAGTGATGTCACAGTACAGAGATAATACACACAGTGATGTCACAGTACAGAGATAATAAACACAGTGATGTCACAGTACAGGGATAATAAACACAGTGATGTCACAGTACAGAGATAATAAACACAGTGATGTCACAGTACAGGGATAATAAACACAGTGATGTCACAGTACAGGGATAATAAACACAGTGATGTCACAGTACAGAGATAATAGACACAGTGATGTCACAGTACAGGGATAATAAACACAGTGATGTCACAGTACAGGGATAATAAACACAGTGATGTCACAGTACAGAGATAATAAACACAGTGAT
Organism: Bufotes viridis; assembly: GCA_033119425.1. Classification (NCBI taxonomy): domain Eukaryota; kingdom Metazoa; phylum Chordata; class Amphibia; order Anura; family Bufonidae; genus Bufotes; species Bufotes viridis. Next base: position 9,145,433 of record CM065599.1, on the reverse strand, counting down.
GTCACAGTACAGAGATAATAAACACAGTGATGTCACAGTACAGAGATAATACACACAGTGATGTCACAGTACAGAGATAATAAACACAGTGATGTCACAGTACAGGGATAATAAACACAGTGATGTCACAGTACAGGGATAATACACACAGTGATGTCACAGTACAGGGATAATAAACACAGTGATGTCACAGTACAGGGATAATAAACACAGTGATGTCACAGTACAGAGATAATATACACAGTGATGTCACCGTACAGAGATAATAAACACAGTGATGTCACAGTACAGAGATAATACACACAGTGATGTCACAGTACAGGGATAATAAACACAGTGATGTCACAGTACAGGGATAATAAACACAGTGATGTCACAGTACAGGGATAATAAACACTGTGATGTCACAGTACAGAGATAATAAACACAGCGATGTCACAGTACAGAGATAATAAACACAGTGATGTCACAGTACAGGTATAATAAACACTGTGATGTCACAGTACAGGGATAATAAACACAGTGATGTCACAGTGCAGGGATAATAAACACAGTGATGTCACAGTACAGGGATAATAAACAGTGATGTCACAGTACAGAGATAATACACACAGTGATGTCACAGTACAGGGATAATAAACACAGTGATGTCACAGTACAGAGATAATAAACACAGTGATGTCACAGTACAGGGATAATAAACACAGTGATGTCACAGTACAGAGATAATAAACACAGTGATGTCACAGTACAGAGATAATACACACAGTGATGTCACAGTACAGGGATAATAAACACAGTGATGTCACAGTACAGGGATAATACACACAGTGATGTCACAGTACAGGGATAATAAACACAGTGATGTCACAGTACAGGGATAATAAACAGTGATGTCACAGTACAGAGATAATAAACACAGTGATGTCACAGTACAGGGAAACAGTGATGTCACAGTACAGAGATAATACACACAGTGATGTCACAGTACAGGGATAATAAACAGTGATGTCACAGTACAGAGATAATAAACACAGTGATGTCACAGTACAGGGAAACAGTGATGTCACAGTACAGAGATAATACACACAGTGATGTCACAGTACAGGGATAATAAACAGTGATGTCACAGTACAGGGATAATGCACACAGTCATGTCATAGAGCAGGGATTATACACATAGAAACATCATGGAGCAAGGATAAAAGCACACAATGACGTCACAGGACAGATATAATGCACACAGTGATGTCATAGGGCAGGAGTAATGCTCACATATGATGTCAGAGTGCGGGGATAATCCACATAATAAAGGTCCATTATTGTGACATCACAGTATATATGAACAACAATTAGTGATGTAATAATGCATATGATTTACAGAGCAGGAGTAATGCGCAGGGTGCTGGGGGGGGATAACGCACACCGCAGGACGGGGCCCTATAGTTAAAGTTGGAATGGGGCTGCATCGCCCACAGTCGTGCCTGGTACCCTGCGATGGTATTATCTCTATTTGCTATGCAGATGTCAGAAATGTCTGTCCAATGATTGCTACTTAGAGGATCTTTCCATCACATTAGGGCCATTGGAGGTAATGGAAGAGGTGGGGCCCCTCTATTCGCCATGGGTGAAATCTACTACATAGAGCTGCATACAATGGTCAGACAGTGGCACCCTGGAGGTCCGCATGGACTCTGCTGTATCTGAGTACACTGACACCAGGTATGGCAGTGTGAAGGACGCCCCCTGCTCACTCTCCCTGTGTTAATAATTAATGGCCGGTCGTCTGTAACCACCGCTTCTCCTTTTACCTCCACCGTATCCCGGGGAGTTTCCACGTAATCAAGAAGTGCAGGATTCACCTCTTTAGTCACCTGAGGGACATCGCGGATGGGTGCAGTGAGGGGTGACACCTAATGATCCGTGTGTCCAACAGGGTGGACACCAAAAATAGGAACATTTATGTGGCCCTGAATGAGCCAGTGTATCTAAGCCTATCACATGTACCTCTCTCTGATGAGCCAGTGTATATAAGCCTATCAGATGTACTCCTCTCTGATGAGCCAGTGTATCTAAGCCTATCACATGTACCTCTCTCTGATGAGCCAGTGTATATAAGCCTATCAGATGTACTCCTCTCTGATGAGCCAGTGTATCTAAGCCAATCATATATACTTCTCTGTAATGAGCCAGTGTATCTAAGCCGATCATATATACTTCTCTGTAATTAGCCAGTGTATCTAAGCCTATCATATATTCTTCTCTGTAATGAACCAGCGTATCTAAGCCAATCATATATACTTCTCTGTAATGAGTCAGTGTATCTAAGCCTATCATATATACTTCTCTGTAATGAGCCAGTGTATCTAAGCCAATCATATATTCTTCTCTGTAATGAACCAGTGTATCTAAGCCAATCATATATACTTCTCTGTAATGAGACAGTGTATCTAAGCCTATCAAATGGACCTCTCTCTGATGAGCCAGTGTATCTAAGCCTATCACATGTACATCTCTCTGATGAGCCAGTGTATTTAAGCCAATCATATATACTTCTTTCTAACGAGCCAATGTATCTAAGCCAATCATATATACTTCTCTGTAATGAGCCAGTGTATCTAAGCCAATCATTATATACTTCTGTCTGTCAAGTCAGTGTATCTACACCTGTCAAATATACTTCTCTCTGATGAGTGTATCTAATCCTATCATGTGCGATACAGTCTGCGGAGGCCGAGTGTCTAACCCTGCCATAAGGGATACTGCCTGCTGAGCTGGTGTATCTAATCCTTTTAAATGGAATATTGTCTGAATTTATGTATTTAAGGCTATTGTGTGTGATACCGTCTGCAGGTCCAGTGTATCTAAGCCTATCATGTGTGATACAATCTCCTCAGCCTGTGTAGCTATGCCTGTTATATAAAGTGCTGTTTGATTTTTTGATGTATCTAAGACTGTCATGTATGATACTGTCTGCTAAGATGATGTATCTAAGCTTATCATGTTTGATACAGTCTCAGAGTGCCACAAGGCACTACATTCCCCATCATCTAATACTACTTTTAGGACAGCTCCTGGTAAGCGCCCCAGACAAGGTACTTATCCTCTGTGCAGTCCGGATGATGGGGCTGATCGTCTTTTTATTAGACGGTTATCCTGCACGTATGCAGAACCCATGAATCAGCCACAGCAGCATCAGGCGGCACACGGGTGAGTCAGACGTGTCCGCACAATTATCTACACAGCTCAGCTACGCCGGGAACGTGCATGAGTGCTGAGGAGGAGGCTATCCTGTTCCAGGAATCACTATAGAGGGATGCGGCACACGGGTGAGTCAGACGTGTCCGCACAATTATCTACACAGCTCAGCTACGCCGGGAACGTGCATGAGTGCTGAGGAGGAGGCTATCCTGTTCCAGGAATCACTATAGAGGGACGAGACGCCATGTCCAGGAATCACTATAGAGGGACGAGCCGCCAAGTCCAGGAATCACTATAGAGGGACGAGCCGCCATGTCCAGGAATCACTATAGAGGGACGAGCCGCCATGTCCAGGAATCACTATAGAGGGACGAGCCGCCATGTCCAGGAATCACAATAGGGGGACGAGCCGCCATGTCCAGTAATCACTATAGAGGGACTAGCCGTCGTGTCCAGCAATCACTATAGAGGAACTAGCCGTCATGTCCAGTAATCACTATAGAGGGACGAGCCGTCACGTCCAGTAATCACTATAGAGGGACGAGCCGTCATGTCCAGTAATCACTATAGAGGGACGAGCCGCCATGTCCAGTAATCACTATAGAGGGACGAGCCGCCATGTCCAGTAATCACTATAGAGGGACGAGCCGTCACGTCCAGTAATCACTATAGAGGGACGAGCCGCCATGTCCAGTAATCACTATAGAGGGACGAGCCGCCATGTCCAGTAATCACTATAGAGGGACGAGCCGCCATGTCCAGTAATCACTATAGAGGGACGAGCCGTCATGTCCAGTAATCACTATAGAGGGACGAGCCGCCATGTCCAGTAATCACTATAGAGGGACGAGCCGCCATATCCAGTAATCACTATAGAGGGACGAGCCGTCATGTCCAGTAATCACTATAGAGGGACGAGCCGCCATGTCCAGTAATCACTATAGAGGGACGAGCCGTCATGTCCAGTAATCCCTATAGAGGGACGAGCCGTGATGTCTAGTAATCACTATAGGAGGACGAGCCGTCATGTCCAGTAATCACTATAGAGGGACGAGCCGTCGTGTCCAGTAATCACTATAGAGGGGCGAGCCGTCGTGTCCAGTAATCACTATAGAGGGACGAGCCGCCATGTCCAGTAATCACTATAGAGAGACAAGCCATCATGTCCAGTAATCACTATAGAGGGACGAGCCGCTGTGTCCAGTAATCACTATAGAGGGACGAGCCATCATGTCCAGTAATCACTATAGAGGGACGAGCCGTCGTGTCCAGTAATCACTATAGAGGGACGAGCCGCCGTGTCCAGTAATCACTATAGAGGGACGAGCCGTCGTGTCCAGTAATCACTATAGAGGGACGAGCCGTCATGTCTAGTAATCACTATAGAGGGACGAGCCGTGATGTCCAGTAATCACTATAGAGGGACGAGCCGTGATGTCTAGTAATCACTATAGAGGGACGAGCCGCCATGTCTAGTAATCACTATAGAGGGACGAGCCGCCATGTCTAGTAATCACTATAGAGGGACGAGCCGCCATGTCTAGTAATCACTATAGAGGGACGAGCTGTCGTGTCCAGTAATCACTATAGAGGGACGAGCCGCCGTGTCTAGTAATCACTATAGAGGGACGAGCCGTCATGTCTAGTAATCACTATAGAGGGACGAGCCGTGATGTCTAGTAATCACTATAGAGGGACGAGCCGTCATGTCTAGTAATCACTATAGAGGGACGAGCCGCCATGTCCAGTAATCACTATAGAGGGATGAGCCGCCATGTCCAGTAATCACTATAGAGGGACGAGCCGTCATGTCCAGTAATAGCTATAGAGGCACGAACCGTCATGTCCAGGAATCACTATAAAGCAGGGGTGCACAACCTGCGGCCCGGGGGCCACATGTGACCCTCGATACCATTCTGTGCGGCCCCCAAACATCTGGTAAAAGACATGTAGGTCTATGTCTTAAGGTTTCTTATATGTATCTTTCATGTATTCTCCTATTAGATGGGAGTCCTAGAACTGTAACTAGATATTTATAGTATATACTGTATGTTCAATATGTGAAAAGTACAGTATTTCAGTTGGTAATACCCCTTTAAGTTTTATTTTCGGCCCTTGGAAATGGTTCAGGCTGACAATGTGGCCCCCAACCAGAAAAGGTTGTGCACCCCTGCTATAAAGGGACGAGCCGCCATAGTTTCCAGAAGGCCCACAGTGGAGAATGCAGAGGCGGCCGCTCATGTGCTGCTTGCTCTCCAGTCACAGGATTTCTGAAAAGAGCTGTTCACTTCAGAGCCCTGTTCTGGGGATAAGGGGGGGGGGGACTTTGGACGCAGAACTTAAAAAACAAGTTCGCTCAACACTATTTATAGTAGAAATGGCAGGACCCCCGACTCAGGAAGAGTCGCCCCTCCAGCACCCAGCAGAGGAAAACCCCCTGTGGAGGAAACCTCTAGGAACCATGGCTGGAGGGCCGTCCTTCCGTTTGGCTTAGAGGGTAACGCCCCCATGTGGCTGCCACATGAATAGAGGGGGTGCAGCAGCTGGGCTGATCTGGGTTGCCCTTTTCTCCCGTTGGGCGATGGGCTTCCTGCTAGAACCTCCAAATTTCACCAAAGTGCGGTGGGCGTATGTGGGTGAAGTGCAAGGTCCTCGGGCCCTCAAGTGTGGCACCAAATATGGCCTCCTGCCAGGGGATCTTCTCTTATGATACACGGGCCTGTGATGTCACATGTGTCTGTGAGTAATGTTCATGAGGTAACCTCGCCGGCAGTGTTAGTGACCATCAATGTGCAGAGGCCCTTAAAAAATAGAACATGTCCTATTCTTGTCCGCAATACACTACGGACGTGTGAATGGACCGTTACGGCACGGTCCCAGTCAGTTTTATGTGTGACCCTTGACCTTATTCTAGGACGCTGACACTTACATCCTGACTTTACCCCAGCAGGGGGCGCAGTGATTAGCGGTTACAGTCGCCACTGGTACAATTATAAGTTGTCGGTTACTATGGGCGGCTGGACGGTCCATCAGGTAAGCAGCTTGATGGTTTCAGTCTCTCACTGAGGCACACCGCCCTGTGGTTATAAATCTTACCCTGAGGGCACTCGGCCACAGTCTCTGACAACTCACGCTAACAAGATGTGGCTCAGGGCTCTCTTGTCAGGGCCCCGCTGTGGAGGGCGTCAGACGCTCTCTCTTCCCGGCGGCTCCCGTCACCTTCCTCTCGTCTGCCTCCTCCCCCTGACTGATCCTGGACGTCTGATTGGCTCCTGCATAGGGCCACACAGTTCAGGGGACAGGGACGGATTTTCCTGGCTTTTGCTTCTACATAAGAGCTCATTCCATGACTCTGTTCACACCTGAGGCCGACGCAGCATAATTAAAAATGACTGGAAAACAGTTTTATTTTATTTAAAAAATGGCGCAAAACTGAAAATACGATCAAACCATCAGTGTCAAATAACCCCCCCCCCCAAGTAATTTCCACTTGAGGGTGTGTCCCACCTAAAGGGGTGGAGCCTAAACTCAAGACATTATAGGCCTCATTTATTAAAACTGTCTCAGTTTCCCCTAGCTACCAATCAGAGCTCACCTTTCATTTCTTAAAGTGTGCTGATAAAATGAAAGGCGATCTCTGATTGGTTGCTAGGGGCAACTAAGGCAGTTTTGCTAAATGAGGCCCTAACACTGTTCTCAACGTCTCTGAATGCCATAGGCATACGTGTACAGGGCAGCACACCCCTCACACACTTACTTCCCGGCGGCCATTGTCTTATGGCTTATGCGGTCACATCTACACGTCTCATGATGCAACAACGTCTCCTGTCATGAAAGGATGCCCCGCCCCTCCACCGCCCAGGCGAGGAGTGGGCGTGGCCTTGATGTGTTTATAGACACGTACCGCTCGCTGCGCACGTTTACGTCACGCGTGACGTCACGGAGAGCCCGCCTCCCCTGCCCAGGGCCTCTTCCGGGTTCTGGTGGAGCCTTCAGAGTGATGCTGCTGCAGGGAGTCAGGGTGGACATGAGATCCGTCATCCTCCTCGTCGTCCTGGGCTGCCTGCTGCCATGGGAGGCCCAGCCACACAGACCGGGCTCTGCTGCCCACAGCTGCTTCTGCCAGGTGAGCGGTGCCAGGGGGCAGACACAGGCGAAGCCGTGGGGGGCTCTATTTCTTTATTATGTATGAAAGTATTACAATGTTATATAAAATGTCATCATATTTTCTATATATAGACTATCAACTGCTTATTTATTGCTTTATCTGCCCTGACGAGACGCCAGAATACAACGCGGGCTCTGCGTTATCGGGCACGGCGACTTGAGTCGCATGACGCGGCTTTCGCACTCTTCACGTCGCCCCAAATTCATCGGTCTCCCCCTAGAAGTCCACGGAACTTTCCACGGACGCTTAGGTCGTGTGAAATGGCGCTAAAGTTGCAGGAAGATGCGATAGTTTTGCCTTTGTACATACGAAAATAGAACAGAGTTATCGCTAGATGGAAGCATTGGGTGACGACGGGTAGAATAATAAAAATTCAGAGCCTTAAAGGGGAACTCCAGCTACGTATACATAAATCAGCCAGTGTAGATTTATCGTTCTAGACGCCTTTGGATTTTTCTCCGACGTCAAGTTTCCACAAGTTCTTTCCAGCCATTGGGTAACGACGGGTATTATTGTGGAAATCGGAGGTTTAAAGGGCAACTCCACCAAAAAACAACCAGTATATAGAATTATCTACACGCCCTGGGTTATTCTCTAATTTTCCAAAGTTGTATTTTTTTATTTTTGTTCGTTTTTTTTTTGTTTTAATAACTTTTTGTTCTCTAGGAGTTTGACAAGTTGAAATAGAAGCATTATGAATATGCCGGGGTTGTCACCATCGTAGATTGGATACGTCCTTGATACTTTGTTGCTCCCTTATTGCCAGGCAGAAGTTTAGGAAAAAAAAAACGGTGACAACCCCTCTAGTAGCTGGTGGGTCCGGTTGTCGACTTGGAAATGACTTGATAAGAAAAGGGCTTATGCGCTGATGCATGCTATCTGTGATTTTAAGGGGTATTCCAACCCCAATATATGGCATATTCATAGGATACTGAGCCGGATCTCAGGAGGTGTAAATGGGGCGTTTACAGCAGCCCCCACGTCCTCTAACTGCCCACACAACTAGAATCATGAGCATGGTATTATAATGCACGGTAGAGCTGTTATTCATGGCGGGATTACATGGGCCCTCACACAATGCATTGCCTCCAAAGGCCATGGGTTGCCCAGCAGAAGTTCTGTATTTGGAAGATTCTTCAAAAAAAAACAGCGCCACCCCTGTGCACAGGTTGTGTGCGGTATTGCAGCGCTGTCCCGTTCACTTTAATGGAGCTGAGCTGCAATACCAAACACGACCTCGGAACATGGGTGGCGCTGTTTCTAGGAGAAAGCAGAATTTTATCTATTTTTTTATATTCTGGTTCCAATATATTCTGAATATTTGATCAGAGGAGATCTGACTGCGGGGACCCCCTTTATGTTTAGGGTCTGAGGCTTAAATAGCTATTCCCAGATGAGTGATCTGCATATACGGGGAAAATCCCTGGCAGGGAAGTCTGCTAATCCCAGTATTTTAGGGATTTGCTATTGAAGTCCTAAAAATGGGGTTACACCTGCCAACTTTTTTTTCTTTTTTTTCCGTCTAGGTCGCCGGCTACCTGGACGATTGCACGTGCGATGTGGAGACCATAGACCAGTTCAATACCCAGAAGCTGTTTCCCAAATTGCAAAAACTACTGGAAACTGACTATTTCAGATACTACAAGGTAAGTCCGCGCGATGCCGGCAGCGCGCGATGCCATTGGGTGGGACGTGGCACCGGCTGGCGTGGGGCACCCCATCCGCGAATGGTAAATCAGCAAATGTTGTCTTTGTAGGCGAATCTGAAGAAGCCGTGTCCGTTCTGGAAGGATAACAGCCATTGTGGGATCAGAGACTGCGCGGTGCAACCTTGTCCTACGGTAAGAGCGCGCGCCCTCCTGCAATCTGACCGTGGGACTACCAGTCCCAGCCTGTCCAAGCCCTTCGACACTTGGAAAGCCGCAGGTTTTACGTCTGACTTAATTCCCCGAGTCACTGCTGGGTAGGAAACCTGTCGCCTGCCAGCTGCTACCGAGCGGAATCCTCCCATGGGGAATCGTAGTTTAGCAACAGCTGGAGAGGGGCGGCCGACCTGCAGGTGATCACGTCGTCTAATGTGTGCACAACATGACTGTGAGGATGGGGACCGTGCATGGGGCGCTTAGAATTAGGCAATCAAGAGCCAGGATGCCGGTGTCTCTGAGCAATGTCTGTATATACCTGCGGAGATCCAGATTGGGATCTACATGACGGCACCTAACTGGAAGTGCTGTCATGGGCATTTCTCAGTAGTGCAGCCTCAGGCTTTGGGCCTGTACAATATAAGAGTTAGAAATTGATATTTCTTTAAAGCCCAGAATCATGTTTTCCAAATGACACCTGGATACACTGTAGGGGCAGGATTCGGGGTTGCAGCACTGTTTAAAGTCGGGGGGGCAGGTTGAGAAGTTTTATGTTCTGTGGGTGGGAGTGAGCTGCCAGTGGGAGCGGAATAATCTCTTCTCCAGTTACTCCAGGGGGATATACAGGAGCTTTTTCTTTGTCATCACCCCTCTTAGCCATCAACTCTCGACCTGTGCAGCCCCCAGTGGGGAAGGGGGAGTGTTACAGGAGCTTTTCTTCATGTCATCACCTCTATATTTTTTTATACTAAGGAGAGTAGAGCAGTAGTTACTCCTCTAACCAGATCCGATCACGATGGCGATAACTGGACAATGGCTCATTCACCATGTATTAATCTACTGTGTTTTCTATCTAGGATGCGGTTCCACCCGGCATAAAATCTCCTGGATTTAAGGTTAGAGTTCCTTTGTTTTTCTTTTCGTTGCCATCACATTCCTTTAATTTGACATCTGGTAATCCAGAAAAAACTGGTGCTACTACTAGCATAAAATGGGTATTCCGGTTTAATCAAGTTATCCCTTATCCACAAGGGGATTAAAGGAGGTTCCCCGACCCTTTCACCTAATTAGTGATTGTGACTCATTTAGATGAGCAGATAATTGTTCAGGCGATTGGTGACAACGCCAATGAATACGACAAGCGTTTAGGGTACTTTCACACTCGCGTTTTGGATTCCGTTTGTGATATCCGTTTCAGGGCTCTCACTAACGGTCCAAAACGGATCAGTTCAGCCCCAATGCATTCTGAATGGATAAGGATCCGTTCAGAATGCATCAGTTCGGCTCCGTTCCGCTTCTACTCTGTTTTTGAGCTGGACACCAAAACGCAGCTTGCAGCATTTTGGTGTCCGTCTGAAAAGGCGGAGCCTAACGGATCCGTTTTTAATTACAATGTAAGTCAGTGGGGACGGATCAGTTTTCAATGACACAATATGGTGCATTTGAAAACGGATCCGTTCCCCATTGACTTTTTTTTTTTAAATCAGGTTCTTTTATTGGGAATGTCACCATTGAGCTGTCGCTAACATATGCCGACGCTCAGGTTCATAGCATGCGCTAGGCTCATCTAAACAATGGTAGTGCATTTTGTCAAAAACAGGTTTAACCAACCTGTCAATCACACATTGAGCCCAGCGAGTCAGCGACAGTGCCGCAGACGTCGCTGCATGTAGTCAGCATTCGTGCCGCTTCCTCCCCTCTCCTGCTGTAGCGCTGGCTCGTGCACACGGCGCGTGCGCACTTCACTCATGAAGCCGATCCAAGAAGTCCGCACGGGTGCATGCCTGTGCGCACGCGCGACTTCTTGGATCGGCTTCTGAAGTGAGAGCACGCGCCGTAGCGCACGAGCCAGCGCTTACAGCAGGAGGAGGGGGAGGGAGAGGCGGCACGGAGCATTAGGAGGCGGTGCTGGCCACATACAGCGATGTCTGCGGCCGGGCACCCTGCATCGCTGGACCTCCCCTTGGGCTCCTTATATGTGTGATTGACAGGTTAGTTAAACCTGTTTTTTGACAAAATAACGCTACCATTTGTTTAGATGAGCCCATATTAGGCATGCTAATGAGACCCTGAACGTCAGCATATGTTTAGCTGACAGGGCTCAAACCTGGTGACAGATTCCCTTTAAGTAATCTTGGACAACGTATAGCATAATACAATGCAAAAAGAACGTTTCACTTCACAATAAAGCATGCGGTTGTTCAAGCAATAACAAAGTAGTTTTGTCTCATTGATCTGTGCACCACACGCATCCAACATTTTCTTTTTCTTAGGCCTCATGCACACGATCGTTGTTTGATTCCGTGTCCATTGCTCCGTTTTTCGTGATTTTCTGCGGACCCATTGGTTTTCAATGGGTCCGTGGAAAACTCGGCAAATGTTTGTCCTCCGTGTCCGTGGTCCGTGATTCCAGTCCTTTAAAAAAAAAATATAACCTGTCCTATTCAAGTCAATGGGACCGTGAAAAAATGCGGATGGTCATCCGTGTTCTGCGTCCGTTTTTTTTATGGATCACTTGGCAGGCACTTGGCAAAAATTGTCAGCCTGTCTTTTGGTAGAATCTTTTGGGTCATGTCCGCTAAAAAAAACGGAAGACACACGGAAACACAACGGAAGGCAAAAACGGACACGGATCACTGAACAACGGAACCCCTTTTTGCGGACAGCATAAAAATACGGTCGTGTGCGTGAGGCCTTATATACACTTATACAGGAACCTGAGAAAAAAGGAGTACAGGTCACCTGAAAATTAACAAACAATCCCATACCCTCCCCTCCCTAACCCATAACAGAGCGCATTTTAATGTCCAATGCATATACAATCATTTGGAATATAGCGGTGTGCGGCGAGGCGGTCCCTCCAGCAGTCCCCAGTATCACAACCCCTACAGTAATTAAAACATAGACCTCGTAATTTCACAAATAAATGCAACCCATTGTCCCTAGGCGGGGCACTCCACCCCACCAAGCCCATCCAGTCAAAGGTAACTACCACACTCCCCAACATACTTATATAATTACCGTACAGTGCCCAGTTCAGACAATTGATCCCTGACACACTCCCCCCGCCAGAGGCCTCGAAACCAGACTCGGGTCAGACACCCAGCCCCCCCACACAGACATAAACTTATCAGGTTTTTTCCTTTTCAAGTAAATACCTCTCTCTTAGCGGAGAATTACATTCAGTCTACTAACAAATTCTCCTCTCGTGCGAGGGTCAGGCGCGACCCAATATCTAGAGATCAGTACACGGGCGTTCCCCCACTGACTTTCAATGTAATTCAAAACGGATCCGTTTTGGACTTTATTTTTCTTTAAACCTAATGCAAATGGATCCGTTCTGAACGGATACAAACGTTTGCATTATAGGTGCGGATCCGTCTGTGCAAATAAACAGAAGGATCCGCACCAACGCAAGTGTGAAAGTATCTTTACATGCAGGGAGTATCTTGTACACATTCATTCATATTCCATTGTATCCAGTCGGCGATGGGTCACATGATGCACAATTCATAACGACAAACGATAACAATTTTACGAGGGTTGAACAAGCGTTTTTAGTAAAATCATTCCATCGTTACATACATTCGCATTGCATTCACACCGTGAATCGCTAGTGTTCGAATTGTAACGATTATCTGCTCGTCTATAAGAGCCTTAGGGTACTTTCACACTGGCGTTTTTCTTTTCCGGCATAGAGTTCCGTCGTCGGGGCTCTATGCCGGAAAAAAACTCATCAGTCACATCCCCATGCATTCTGAATGGAGAGAAATCCGTTCAGGATCCATCAGGATGTCTTCAGTTCAGTATGTAAACGTTTTTTTAGAAATGGGAAATACCGCAGCATGCTGCTGTATTATCTCCGTCTAAAGTGCCAGAACACATGACGGATCCGGCATTACAAATACCGCAATGACTGATCCGTCCTTCTGGTCTGCGCATGCGCAGACCTTTAAAACTGTGCAAAAAAAAAATCAAGATTGATCCGTCTCCGTCTGAAAACGGAGTGACGGATCCGCACTTGCTATGCATTTGTTGTGAGACGGATCCGCATACGGATCCGTCTCCAAATGCTTTCAGTTGTCATGCGGTATGATGGATCCGGCGGGTAGTTCCAGCGACAGGACTACCTGCCAGACCCTCACACCGCAAGTGTGAAAGTAGCCATAAAGGGCATCTGTCAGCAGTTTTGTCCCTATGACACTGGCTGACCTGTTACATGTGCGCTCGGCAGCTGAATGCGGACACATATGAACATGGGACCAACACGGATGCCTTCAGCTGCCGAGCGCACATGTAACAGGTTTGCCAGTGTCATAGGGACAGATCTGCCGACAGATGCCTTTTAAGGCTTGCAGAGGACATGCCCACCGTGCACTTGCTGTGGTTTGTGAAGATCTGTATCTTCCACTAATGTCGTCTTTCATAATCGTGTGGGCATACATTCTCGAAGAAGAACTGTTATCTCTTTGCAAAACTTCCTTCCTCCTGATTATATGTAGCTGCCCGTCCTGTGCTCGGCGATATTCAGAATGCTGCAGAAGTATGTCTGGCACTGAGCGAGCTTTAGCAAACGATACCCCAGGAGAGGTAGAAAATCTGCAAGACGGAAGGGAGCGGAGCCGCTGCCCAAAGCAGCCAATCAGAATGCTGCTTTTATTATCGAGCCTGCTCTGGTGGAATGAAAGCTGGCTCCAGTCTGTGGTCCGGGCCTAATCAAAGCCTTTTGCTATATCCAGACCTTCCAATGTTTAATCCCCCCACCCCCTTTGCAGGACTCTGACCCCCAGAAATGCAAATTTTGGGTCTCCTATGCATAAGTTACCGCCGTTTTTGAGGTACGTCCCGTGAAGAATTGTAGGAAGTATGCGCCAAGTAAAACCAGGTGACTGTGAGGTTCCGACTGCTGCAGCTCTGCCTCGATTTAGCAAAAACCGCCAGTCTTGTTTAATTGCTGCAGTTAACCACGCTTTGACCGCACCATGTGAATGAGCCCTTACGGCAAAAGTAGAACAAAAAATTATTTTACGAAGCAGCAGAACTCTGCTGACAACCCCTCTAGGAGCTGTAATGAGGGCCCTGTGGGTTGTCACCCAGTTTTAGCAGAGACCACTGAAACTAAAAAATGTAGAGGGCGACTCAGAATTTACTCCTGGGATCGTCGCCGATCATTGGAGAAAAAGGAGCGAGATCCCTTCTGGTGATTTCCCTGCATGGCGCGGACGATCGCTGTGCAGGGAATTGCAACACAGTCCTATTCATATAAAGAGGAAGAAGCCGCGGGGTCATCAGGGAAGCGCTCGGTAACCTGAGGTGATCAGTTATGAATGAAGCTTTGTGCGGCTGATGGCAGCGCACACCGCAGAGCCTGCCTGGCGACTGGTGAAATATGGTGACGGTACACGTGTATGTACCCGCCAGGGGTCAAAGAGCAATCCCTTATAAACCAGGAAAGATTAGATCTTTTGCCGGGTTATTAAAAAATATAATTTTATTAATTTGCTAGAAAAGCTGGGTGAAAATCATCATGGCTGCCACTTGGGGTGTTATTTTGCTTGATTACACAGCAGTGCGTCCGTTTTCTCGGGTTTTCAGTGGGGAAAATTCCTTAGAAAGGGCCCAAAAATGAATCACTGATTCAGGGGCCCTCGCTGGTCTCTACGTCCAGGTCCTATCTTGACGCACAGGAATTGCCTGCTTGGCCAATCGCTGGCCCCAGCCGTGACCCGCCTCACACAGTGATTGGCTGAGCAGGAGTTTCTTGTGAGACAGGACCTGGACTGAGCCCTTTCTAAAAAAAAAAATCCATTCCCTCCCCCCGGGAACCCCTTTAAGGCATGGGGAAAAATGACTGCCGGCCCCTGTGAAAGCTGAGTGACTGCCCCTTTAAGCTGTATTAGACTTTCAGGACTCTGGAAAAGTTGAGTGACAGCCCTTTCAGAGCTTTCTAGTAAATGGGGGGAGGGGGGTACCCTCCACAACCGAAAAAAATCCTGCCCCGGGCTCTGTATATTCACGTGTTTAATTTGCAGTTTACCTTACTGATAATTGCAGCTGAACCACAAAGGGGAAATAAAATGCGGTAATTACTGTGTACGGCTGGCTGGTTGCCTCCATTAATATTTACACTGATTAGTTGCCGTGGAGATATCGCCAAATCTATAACGCGGCAACGGCGGTGAGTGCTAGAAGCGTGTACTTCTTTCCCTGTGCGGTACATTAATGCATGAACTCAGGATCAGTACAGGATAAGTAATGTATGTACACAGTGACTGCACCAGCAGAATAGTGAGTGCAGCTCTGGAGTATAATACAGGATGTAACTCTGGATCAGTACAGGATAAGTAATATAATAAATGTACAGTGACTGCACCAGCAGAATAGTGAGTGCAGCTCTGGAGTATAATACAGGATGTAACTCAGGATCAGTAATGTATGTACACAGTGACTGCACCAGCAGAATAGTGAGTGCAGCTCTGGAGTATAACACAGGATGTAACTGAGGATCAGTACAGAATATGTAATGTATGTACATAGAGACTGCACCAGCAGAATAGTGAGTGCAGCTCTGGAGTATAATACAGGATGTAACTCAGGATCAGTAATGTATGTACACAGTGACTGCACCAGCAGAATAGTGAGTGCAGCTCTGAAGTATAATACAGGATGTAACTCAGGATCAGTACAGGATAAGTAATGTATGTACACAGTGACCCCACAAGTAGAATAGTGAGTGCAGCTCTGCAGTATAATACAGGTTGTAACTCAGGATCAGTACAGGATAAGTAATGTATGTACACAGTGACTGCACCAGCAGAATAGTGAGTGCAGCTCTGGAGTATAATACAGGATGTAACTCGGGATCAGTACAGGATAAGTAATGTATGTACGCAGTGACTGCACCAGCAGAATAGTGAGTGCAGCTCTGGAGTATAATACAGGATGTAATTATTATTATTAGGCGTTCTTGCATGGCAAGACCACTTACTGTTCTCACATATATATTCTTATTATAGCCAAATTTACCACCCTAACTCCTCGCACAGTTTTTACACTACATATACAAAAACGTGCGGATTGTTCCCGATTGGTGTGCTATTACTTTCTGGAACGTTTCGCCGAATGGTTCACCAAATATCGGCGTTTTTGTGGCAAAATTGGTCCCATAGGAATGAATGGCGGAAAGTTCAAAACTAGAGTGGGAGCTGAAAAATCTGGACATGATTTCTAACCTGCCACCACTCCCTCATTTTCGCAACGTTCAGCTATCCCTGCTGTTACTAAAAATGTCCAAGGCTAAGCCACAGTCCTGATAGTTTTCACAATATGACCATTTGTTTGCAACTCACGCCGTCCATTGACATTCATTAAAGCTCCACTCTAGCCACCTCAAATTTGAAGAGCAATTTCTAAACTGCGACTGTGCCTTCAGTTTTTATATGTCAGAGACACTATGCATCAAAATGTCAAGAAATTGTAGCTTTTCTAGTTTCTCTCTCATCTCTGTACATGAAACTGATGCGTATGTAGGCCAGGCGGTTTGTCACGTGTTTCTCCGTGCTTTCATAATGACTATTTACTTGACATTGCGCTAGTGTCCCGCTTTCTACACTGGTTATCAGCTTTGTGGTGTTATCAATGTACCCAGTACAATTTTTTATTTTTCTTCCAGCAAGGTCCTCCCTATTACACTTGGTTGAGCCTGCTGATATAAAATGATACCTGTGTTGTAAAAATCGGTTGTGGTTTTCCTGAGAAAGACCTTTTATTTATGCAAATGAAGGCGTCAGGGCCAGCCCTAGAACGCTTAAGTGCACCCAGGTCTAGGCCCCGCCCCTTGGTGCACTGACGCCTTCGTGAGCATAAGTAATGTAAATCGTCTTTTCACAGGAAGGGTATCATTTTAATCAGCAGGATCTACCCTACCAGACATCATGCCTGGTGTAATAGAGTTGATGCCGCTGAACAGTGCTTTTTAAAAAGGCATGCCCTCCTTGATATGACCACTGACTATTATCAGTCACAGGAACTTTTGGCTGCGGGGTAACTGACCAGTTTCCCCATTAACCCTGGGTTCAGACCTGAGCGTTCTTGAAACACGCGTTTTAGTCGCGCGTATTTCAGCACGTTTTTGCAAATAGGAAACGTGCGTTCGTACACGCGTTCTTGTGATTGACTACTGTGGTGTCAATCACGAAACGCGCGACAAACGCCCCAAAAAAGCTCAAGTACTTGTTTATGCATTGGGCGTTTTACTGCGCGTTCAAACGCGCTGTAAAACGCTCAAGTGAGAACCAGGGCCATAGGAAAGCATTGGTTTTCATGTGTTGAGCGTTTTACAGCGCGTTTGAACGCGCTGTAAAACGCTCAGGTGTGAACTTAGGGTTACACGTTCGATCTGGTTGATCCAGTGGAGTCGCACAGTGGGATCAGTTTCCAGAAAAAATCCTATGAGACTCGGTGCAGCAGCGCTGGGGCGTATTCACATCATGCAGTCATGTCCTATATTTGCATGCGATCTGATGCACCTAGGATCAAATTCGGCCTCTGTGCCATAGACGTGCGGTTTATGCATCTGTGCCGAGAGGGCCGCCGAGGGTACGCATGTATATTTGGAGAAGGCTTATCACGTGTGAAGGTCATGGAACGTGAAGGCTGCCTCGTGTTTCAGGTGTCCCGGAAAGATTATGGAGCACGTGCCAAGGAGATATAATGGGTATTTTGGAACATTATAAAGGAAAGTATAATCCGTGTTTGCAGGTTAAAGGCCGGCTGAATGTGAACCATTGCAGTCATCCCTGGTGCTAATTATACGTCGTTCACCTCTCTGGGGGGGAAAGTGAGAATCGGGAGCTCTAGGAATGTTTGTGTAATATTTAACTGCACTGATACATTGTAACAAACCAACAGAACAGGGGAGGTTTATGCTGCTGACGATTGTCTAGAACCGATACATTGTAGCAAACCTTTAGCAGGATCTGGACATGAACATGGAGTGTTGAAATTTGCAGTATGATTCAATATATGCAATAATATGTAATATTCTGACCCGTCTTGTGATTACATTTTACAGTATACAGAAGCTGCCAACCTGGCCAGTGGAGAACTGGAGTGTGAGAAGGAGAAGAGACTGGGGGCCGTGGATGAATCCTTGAGGTGAGGGGTCACACTGAGGGTCTATGTGGAGGGGTATGGGCCAGAGGTGAAGCTTCGGGCACCCAGGATCAACATGTGTATCAGGATCCCCCCTCTCTTTGCACTCATGCTATTGATATTACGGTCTGATATGGCAGAGGGGCATTTGGAGACATCACAGCTACAACTCTGTCCCCATTTTGTAATGTCTTCTATGAAGCAATTCCTTTCCCAAGAACAAATATCGGGAACCAGAGTAGCAGATGCGTGGACACATGGACATTGACCTTCCCAACTACAGGCTTCCCATACAGCACCCTTTGCCGCCTCAAACGTGAAGTCTAAGATTAATGTTAAAGGAATACAAAAAGTGTGTGTGTATGTGTGTGTGTATATATATATATATATATATATATATATATATATATATATATATATATATATATATATATATATATATATATATACCTCGACCAAAGTGTGTATGTATGGAAAAAAAAATGGTGCTGCCATTCATAATACATAGATATAGATTTAATTCTCCCCGCCGATTATTGGACTAAAATGTGTCTTGTATAATATGGCGCCAGGTGCGATAACAATGCAGGAACCTGGTCCTGTCAATCCTGAAGGAGCTGGCAGGGAGAGCAAGGGTGCACTAAGTGGTTTGGGCCAACCCTCTGTGCGCTTAACTGCTCTTTTGCATATTAGTTAAGTAATTTTTCTCCCGAATGAAGCAACTGATGCATGGTTCCGGGTTTAACCGTTAATTTCCTGGTGGCACACTCCCTTTAAAAACATTCTGGCGACCCAATCTTTTATACTAGAAACCCCCCAAGTCCCATCTTCACAGTAGCTGATATTCGTGTCATCTGCGTGTCCCTCCCATGAAGTGATCGCTTCCGTTTTGCTCTTGCAGTGAAGCGGCCCAGGAGGCGTTCTTTCAGTGGAATCAACACGACGACTCCAGAGATGATAACTTCTGTGAGCACGATGGTATGTACGGTGTGTTGTCCCATGTCAGACGGCAAGGCCCTAGGAGGAAGCGGATCTCATGTAGTTCTGTTTCCCTTTAAAGGGGGGGGGGGGGATTTGCAAACTCTGTTTCTGGAAATGACTGTCCACGTCTTCATCTATTTTCAGACGAGGAGTCGCCTGATTCTGAATATGTCGACCTGCTGATTAATCCTGAGCGTTACACCGGTTACAAGGGACCCGACGCCTGGAAGATCTGGAACAGTATCTACGAGGAAAACTGTTTCAAGTATGTAATTCAGAAAAAAAAAGTAAACCTGCCGTACTCCACAGCATCTGTCTTGTTGAGGGGTTGGTCAGTGATCCCCCTCGATGCTCTGTTTCGTTGTATTGCCCCATATTACTGTGCACCGCTCCATCGAGGTCTATGGTACTGGAGGAAATGGAGCGCTGTCCATCAGACTCGGAGAAGTGCATGGAGCAGTGGCCATGGATGCTCATTACTACTCCATCCACACGAGACCTAGGGACTTGACTTGTGATTTCTAGGGGTCTCAACAGACACTCACTCTCCTCCTGTGGACAGGGGATAAGTGTACATTGTGGGAACATTTCAATCGGGCGTTTTTGGGGCCATACTGTAGGTGTTTAAAGAGGATCTGCAACCTTCCATGTAATGACAATTTTGTAGTATCCATTCTTATGCCATTCCTCCATTATTACTACTAGAAGTTATGAATCAATTACTAGCTGTTTGCAGTGAAGGTCCATGTGGCTGTTACCAGTTGGGGGTGTGTCTCCCGCGCATTCCGACACTATCTGATCAGTGCTGCTGGTGTCACTGTGCAAAGACATATTCCCAACTGGTAACACCCATCTGGACCTTCATTGCAGACTGCTGGCCATTTATTCATAACTTTTAATTCATAATTTCTTACACATAAGTTGGTCGTCTGGTTCTGCCGAAATTATTAAGGTCGGCCGACCTAAGTCTATTGTGTATGACCACCATTTGTTTTCTGATGTCGATCGATATTTAATGTAGAGAGCTCCCCATTGGGCTCTTGTACATTATGCAGTCTGAGCTTATCATTTCCTATTGGCGCTGTCACAATCTGTCCCCCCCCCTTTGTCCTCGTACACAAGTATGTATTACAGTAGAATCCACGCGAGTACGCCGAGCGGTTTTATATCTGGGTCTGTTTTAGTGTGTGCTTTGTTCTTTTATTATTTGCTTTTTTTTGTTGGCAAGTCTCTCTTGTTTGCCTATGTAGATAAACATAAAACTGCACGTGTCGCCCAGGACACCATCCGTCCAGATCAGAGATGGCAGGTAATGAACAGACGCAGTTGGCAGGAGAAGCAGAAGTAACTCCAGGTCTTAACTATTCATAGACTTGGAAATGTTCAGGCGATTCATTCTGTGGGCTGCAGAAAAAGCACAAAGTCTATGAAGTCCCCCGAAAAAAATCGTTTTGAATGAGCGTAGCTAATTTCATCATGAAGCGCTGCAGCCACATATTGTCACCGTCTTACTTGCACAATGCGGAGCAGAAAACTTCCCATTTAAACATTTTCGTTACTCGACAGGAAAAGTTGAGACATTTTTGTAAATTCTTTGCACAGATGTTTGACCTATGACTTTTCCACTCTTTGCAGCCCCAGCAAATGTAGAAATTCTTCTGGCTGTCCGCTATTCCTTCTGCCCCTCCATACACATGCACACATTGCCCAGCTGAGCATGCATGTGTTCTCAGAGGGGAGTAAAGCCGGCCGTACACATTAGATAGCTGGATGCTTGTTTGGCCAACAGCTCTCTTCCCCCGTGCACATCCAAGCATGCATGTGCCCTAAACAGGAAGATGGCTGCTGGAAGACACAAGCCTTTCCCTCCTCGTCAGAGATCCATCCTTGTGATGGTCGCGACAGACCCTCAGCAGTTGAGAACAGTGGGGCTTTTTATTTTGGAGGGGGAAAAATGGCGACTGGGCCAACACAGCATACATTTTGTCACTTACTCCATTTAAGGGGTTGTCCCAGTGCTTTATACTAATGAACGACATTTAAGATGGGTCATAAGTTTCCCAGTGTGGACTCCAGCACCCTCAATTGGCTGTCTGGTTAGCGCAGCTGCCTTCTTGCAGCTTACCCTAGGAAATGGTAGGCCAGCGACGTCATCGGACATGGAGCCGAGGTACAGCTCATTCCCATTCAAGTGTCCGGTAAACGGCATCGTGCAGGAGTCAGACCCCAACCAACCATAGGTCCTCAGAAAACCCCTTTAAATCTGCCAGTTTTTTTTTTTTTTTTTTAAACTTTTAGGACATGCATGACCTGGGTTAGGGAGCAATAACCTTGTATCTTAAATGTTGATATTGTCTCATAAACACTGGTGGTGTACAATGGCCTCGGGATACAATATTTCCAGCATGCGGTGGTCTTTTCTCACCCATCGACAGTTGAAACCAGATGCAATGTCTCAGACTCAGATCCAACTTATCAAGGCCACTTCTGGTAAACTAGCTGGATTAGTTGCTAGTTATCAGCTGTCATATGTAAGGACTTGTTTTATCTGCCCTTATTTTTCTTAAATTTTCACTTTCTCTTATCTTTGACCTTTTGAAGCTTTGGAACTGATTACTGAATTTACAATGGTTTCAACATGCAATGGTCGTCCTGCAATCAATTAATATTGTATCTTGAGGGAGCACTGCATATCGGTAGGACAGTAGCAGCGGCGCTAGGAAAGTGCGGCGCCTTGTGGTTGACCCATTATAATCCATATTCTAGTGATATGCACTATATGGCGGCACTGGCTATTCAGTGAAAGGTTGAGTGCACGTTCTGAGGGAATGGGCTTCTTACCCCAGTATTAGTCCAGAAAATGAACAGCACTCCGGTAAAAAGTGAACAAAAAACTCCTTTATTCACCCGTACGGTGCAGCGTTTCGGCTCGGTGCTAGAGCTTTTTTCAAGAAAAGAACATATACAAATGGTAGGTGTGCATATAGGTGAAGCAATCCACATCAAAATCATGTGACCCAATCAGATCAATGGGTGTTAACCAAAACAACATGCAATATAGTAGCAAAAAAGTGCAAAAATGTGTACAAAATACAAAGCATATTCAAGACCTGGTCATATATATCAAGTACGATACATGTTGTAGTATTCTTGTGTTAAAAACCTGCGGTTCATAGTGATTACAATTCTATCCAGTGATGGTCATGTCAAAAAATAACTTAAAGTACAGGGGGAGGAGCCAAAGACTGAAAGTGCAATCATCCCGGTCGGGTGAGGCACACGATACATGCATCATCTCGGCGTTGTGTACATCCTAATGCGCCTGCTCAGAGTAGTGCCAATCGGGTAGCACACAAGCAGCTGAGTACGCCATGCGTCAGAGATAATAACCGGCGCATGCACATTCCTCAGCTACCGCTCTGTTCGCCATCTTTGGTATGTGAAGTACTACGCGCATGTGTATGCTTGGCATCGCCTTTGCTGGGGTCAAAGGACATTGTCTGCTCCCTCTGATTTAGGCTAGGTCTACACAATGACATTTTGTCGCGTGACAATTTTTATAATGGGAGTCTATGGTGTCGCATTGAGACATGCGACATGCTGTGACTGCGACACGACAGTCGCAAAAAGGTATGGGCGTTTACATGGGCCTCTTGTGGTAGGACTTTAAATTTTCAGAGAAAAAAAATGAATGTGCAAAAAAAAGTGTGATATGAACGCATTGCACCCGCACTGAATCCTAACCCATTCATTTCAATGGGTCTGTGTACATGAGCGTTGTTTTTCACGCATCACTTTTGCAGCATTGCAGCATGTTCTATATTCTGCGTTTTTCACGCAGCTCTGGCCCCATAGAAGTGAATGGGGCTGCGTGAAAAAACGCATTGCATCCGCAAGCAAGTGCGGGGTGCGTTGCGTTTTTCACTGATGGTTGCTAGGAGATGTTATTTGTAAACCTTCAGTTTTTTTTTTTTTTTATCACGCGCGTGAAAACGCATCAAAACGCATTGCACCCGTGCGGGAAAAAAACTGAACGCAATCGCAGGCAAAACTTAATGGCTTTGCCTGTGAAATCGCACAGTTTTCACGGAACGCATCCGGACCTAATCCGGAGACGCTCGTGTGAAAGAGGCCTTAGTGTGGTTGTTGGATGCAGCAGTGAAGCTCCTGGTGTGTGTATAATGCAGTAGACTGGGTTAAAAAAAAAAAAAAAGCTAAAAATTTGAAACTGCAGAACTTCCGGGCAGCTTCCTGAGACGGTCAGGGCACTGTTACATAATGCCGGCTGATTGCTGCCAACCCATCAGCTTGGATGAGGCTCCAGCAGCCAATAGGACTTGACCATGTGGCAGCTGTTCGTTCTGTGTGCGCCGTCACGGGATGTCTGCCCCTGGAAGGTCGAGTTCTGCAGCATCTGGCAGAAACCCTCTGCTCCCAGTAGACTGTAAAAACAGCAGCAGAGACACAAGGGCATAGAAAGCACTCAGGACAGCGGGGGCCGGGCGCTCTCTCTGGATTAATAGTTGTTTCAGTATTTTTTGCATTCACAATTTTTAGGCTGCCAAGTGCTGCAATGTTACTTTACCCAGAGGTGCACGGGGTTTTACCATGAAGCAGCTGTAAAATTGCAGCATTAGTGTTTGCCTATGGGGCAATAAAAAAAAAAAAATATTAAAAATCCCGAGTCCTAGGCTGAAAATGACAATCTCTGACCAAACCAATTGAAACCACAGCTGTAACAAAAAAATGCAGTGTGCTTAATATATTGCTGCATTTGCCTCTGATAAGGTAGACCGTAATCCTGTGGCTTATACGTGATCTGATAACGGTGTTCCTGTAGATAACGGACGCTTCGGCTTTTGTGGTGGATTTCTCAACGTTTCTACTCGCCACGTAGATTGCTGTGAGGTTGCGTCACTTTAAGGGTCCATTCACACGTCCGTTGTTTAGTTCCGCATCTGATCCCGATTTTTCGGAATAGTTGCGGACAGAATTCGGACCCATTGATTTTCAATGGGTCTATAAAATATGCGGACAGCACAAAGTGTGCTGTCCGCATAATTTTCTCAGTACATAGTGTCCGTCAAAAAATAAAACATGTCCTATTCTAATCCGAAAATTGCGGATAAAACTTTATTGGAATAGGAAAATGTATTCTTCTATCCGTTTTTTTTTTTTTGCGGATCCGCAAAAAACGGATGACAAACGGAAAGAATTCTTGGAAAATAGGATCCGCAAAAAACGGACGTGTGAATGGACCCTAATGTCTACTTTTGCCATCTGCCGGATTGTGGAAGGTGGAGGAAGGACGCTCTCCTTATTGGTCATCTTCCCCCGCAGCCATGTCTCTGTAGTGATGCAGAGTGCCTCCTGGCCGGGGTAAGTGGCCTTTTACACAGGGCGATGATCAGGCATAAACATTCGTCTGAATCGTCACCCTGTCTAAACATGCCGCTGTTCACACAATAAACGGGCAAACGCACTTTAGGTGGCACCAAAACTCTTCCTTTACCGCTTGCACATTGCTCCGTGTAAACATAGGACGTGCTGCCGACAGAGGAAGGCTGTCCGGGGATGAACGATCGTATTGCCAATCATTTACCCTCGTACTAAAGAGAATTGCCGCGGGTATATGGCAGTTAATGAGACAGACGTGCTGTATTGACGATCCGCGATTAGTTAACAGTCAGATATTTATCTCGCCCTTTCCCTGCTTTACCGTGGTAAAACTGATTAATACACAGCAGGTCATATATAGCCGTGTTGGTCTCACCAGACAGCTGCGGGGGGAAAGCGTGCCTATATATTGGGGGTCATGAGATGAAATCATGACTTTGAGCGAGGCATCTCCATCTGCATACAGATTACTGAGACCATGCACGAATAATGCCGCCACATCGGGCAGATTTATAAACACTGTCCTAGATGAGACCGAAATATGTCTAAAATGCATCATTTTAGTGCACGCCATGTATACCATGCAATTTGAGACCGAATTCTGTCACAAATCTCCACCTATGGAGAGCTAAAACTACCTGCTCTGTTCTGGCTCCCGGCCTGTCTTCACTGGACTTCAATCCCTGTCTGTCAACTTCTGCATAGCCGGGTTCGTGTCCACCACTGCAGCCAATGCCTGGCCTCAGCAGCGACATGTCTCCAAGCAGAAAGCCCCTGTTGGGTCACTTGTTGCTTGGGGGACAGGTCACCGCTGAGGCCAGGCATTGGCTACAGCACTGAATGTAAACCCATCCTCCCAGAAACTGGCAGACGGGGACCAGAAGTCAAGTAAAGGCGGCCCAGGGGCCGGTCCAAAAACAAAAAATAATGGACAGCCCTTTTAAGGGCATGTTCACATGGCAGGTTTTCTCACAGAATCTGCTTTCATTGTTTCTTATGGGAATCCAAGAAGGGATATGTGTTTGGAAACCGTGGCGGGTCTCCGACATAAAATGGGTCTCATCATGCAGTCGGATCTGCACCATTCAACCTACAAGACCGTGTCAGAAATCTGAGGGTCAGCCTCTGATCTCTGCTGCGGATGGCACATGTATTTCTGCCATGTAAACGCGTCCTATGGGGCAGACTTTTGATAATATGTCTAGGGGGTTATGGGATGTTTCAAACAATGAGTTGTCGCCAAATACAAGATTAT
Source organism: Bufotes viridis (assembly GCA_033119425.1). Taxonomy (NCBI): domain Eukaryota; kingdom Metazoa; phylum Chordata; class Amphibia; order Anura; family Bufonidae; genus Bufotes; species Bufotes viridis. The sequence goes on along the minus strand of CM065599.1, from coordinate 9,119,416 downwards.
TTAGCAGGTCTGATATTATTTTTATTTCTTTTTTAGGCCCAAAGCAGTAAAACTGCCCTTGAATCCTCTGGCAACCGGACGAGGTAACTATGGAACCAGCCTCACTAGGCCTCAGGCCTAAACACTGCTCTGAGAATCCATATCACTGTTGCCCATAGCAACCAATCACACTCCAGCTTTTATTTTTCCACAGCAGCTTTGAAAATACAAGCAGGGATCTGATTGGTCGCCATGGGCAATGCTGACACGGTTTCTCAGAGCAGTGTGTAGGCCTGAGGCCTCCTAAGTGATAACTACTATTATATGCTCGTTGTTTCATTTACTTTTATCTTTTGCTTTTAGGTGAAAATGACGGTAAGGAGGATATATGTCAGTCCTCATGCTATGTGCCACCAGCCGGGTCCTGTTTGAACTGGCCAATGTCCACGTGACTTCCAATAGTGTTGAAACTCTCCTAGTCCAGCGTGTGTGTCCTGCTTGATGAGGAGCCAAAAAACGGGTCGACATAATTGGGACCTCTCCAATGAAACTCCAAGGGATAGTGGGAGTAGTAGTCATCCTGGGCTTTCTTCCTGTAGGATACCTTGGAAGTATTATTGTCACATGTCGCCCCCTGTTGGCCAGATATTGTATTGTGTTTCTTTTTTTATAAGGCCCCTTTCACACAACCTGATACGGATTGGCTCCAGATGCGTTCAGGGTGCGTTCAGTGAAACTCGCACCATTTTGCAAGCAAGTTGTCAGTTTTGTCTGCATTTGCGTTCAGTTGTTCAGTTTTTTTCCGTCCAGGTGCAATCCATTTTGATGCGTTTTTCACATGCGTGAAAAAAACTGAAGGTTTACAAAAAACATCTCTTAGCAACATCAGTGAAAAACGCATTGCATCCGGATGCAATGCGTTTTTCACTGCAGCCCCATTCACTTCTATGGGGCCAGGGCTGCATGAAGAACGCAGAATATATAACATGCTAGAACACAACGCAGAACTGATACGTGAAAAAAAAAAAAACGCTCATTTACACAGACCCATTGAAATAAAAGGGTCAGGATTCAGTGAGGGTGCAGTGCGTTCACGTCATGCATCACACCCGCGCGGAAAACTCGCTTGTGTGAAAGGGGCCTAACAATAGCTGATACATGTTGATGATCACGTATAGGTAAGAGTCTGTTCACCCTGCGCCTGGAGCGTCCGCCTGAGGCTTCCGTCGGAAGGATTTACCACTGGAAACCTTGGTCACATTAGATGCTACTGAGTGGCATCCATTATACATAGTCAACCATGTTGGGCTACTTTCACACTCGCGTTTTGGCTTTCCGTTTGTGAGATCCGTTATGGGCTCACAGGCGGTCCAAAAGGATCAGTTTTGCCCTAATGCATTCTGAATGGAAAAGGATCCGCTTAGAATGCATCAGTTTACCTCTGGTCAGTCTCCATTCCGCTTGACGAAACTGAGCCAAACAGATCCCTCCTGGCACACCATGTAAGTCAATGGGGACAGATCCGTTTTCTCTGGCACAATAGAAAACGGATCCGTCTCCCATTGACTTCCAATGGAGTTCATGATGGATTCTTCTTGGCTATGTTACAGATAATGCAAACGGATCCGTTCAGAACGGATGCATGCGGTTGTATTGTAATGGATCCGTTTTTGCAGATCCATGACTGATCCGTCCAAAACGCGAGTGTGAAAGTAGCCATAAAAAATATATGCTGATAGATATAGATATTATTTTATTATTACCATTTATTATTTTTTATATATAATTATTTTATTTATTAGTTTATTTTAATTAGCTAGCACTGTAGGGAATAGCGAGGTCTTTTCCATATAGTGGGAAAAACTGAAACCTGCCAATGGCGGCCGATAACTCTTCTCGCGAATGTCGATATAAAGGGTCCGTTTATTGTAGGCACCAACAGCTTTTTGAGTGCGGAATGATAGACAACGTGCCAGAGGCGGCAGATTGTTTTATATCCCTTTGCTATGTTAGGGCCCTGTAGCACCAGCGTAATGTACTGCTCTGGTATGATGAATATATCCCGCTACACGTCCCCATAACCATTTCTTCTGGTGTTTTGCAGAGGTCATGTTCTACAGCTGGTTGGAAGGTAAGTCCTCTGCATTCTTGCAGCAGTTTATTAAGCTGATTGCTTTAAAAGGGGTTTTCTCACAATTTAACACTTGTAATTATAAAGGGTTGTTCCCATCTCAGACGCTGATGGCGTATCGTTAGGATAGGCCACCGATGTCAGATGAGTGTGGGACCCGCACCTATCTCTAGAATGGGCCGCCGAAGTGAATGCGGTTGCACTGCGCAAGCGTGGCGACCCTCCATTCACTTCTATGGGAGTGGTGAAAATAGTCTATTTCCGGACCGCCCATAGAGGTGAATGGAGAGGCAGCTACGCATTCGCTGTGCCCTTTCCTTCACTTTGGAGGTGTGGGTCCGAGATGTGGAACCTGCGTCTATCTGACACTGGTGGCATATCCTAGCAATGTGCCACTAATTTGTGAGATTGGCGAACCCCATTAGGTACTAGCTGTCCCCTCTCCTGACGTGCCTGTTTTAGTACTTACTTGCATTCCTCATGTAGTAATTCTGGAGCATCTAACCTCATGACTCTGTGCCGTTCATCTATTATTCCTACTAGAAGTTTATGAATTGCCAGCAGTCTGCCATAAAGTTCCAGATGGGTGTTACCCGTGGGAGGGGTGTCCCTGCACACTCTGATATTATCTAATGAGTGCTGCTAGTGTCAGACTGTGCAGGTACACTCCCCCCAACACCCCTCTGGACCTAGACTGCTGGAAATTAATTCATAAAATTCTTGTGTGAATAATAGAGGAGTGCCACAACATAGTCATAAAAATAGATGCTCCAGAATCGTTACAACATGGGGAATGCAGGTATTATTCAATCAGACATGGCAAGAGATTTACTTTAATTATTTACTTGATTACCCAGTTATTGGGTAAAAGACCTACGTATATAACAGTGGCCGTATCTGGTACTGTGAATTCTGTTTCCTTCACTTGAATCGGTAGAGGACACGCGTGCACAGACATGGACTTGCTGACCAGTGGGGCTACTGAGGAATGGTCCCCCACTATTCAAACCAGAGGCGGACATTGTTTAACAGCTGATTTATCAAGCGAGGGGCTCCTTACTGTGACGCTCGATCCATCCATCCGTTTTTGAGCTTAGGGAACCTTGGTGACGTTTTTATTGGGGTGTGGGCTCTCCTTGCCTAAAGGGCCCCTGTGCAGATGCACCAGTGAAATGGCTGCCCCTGAATCATACATTCAAGTGTCTTTCCAGAACATTATTGCCATTTAATTTATAATATGGATTCAAGGAGGGGTTGACTTGTTTTTGCCTTTTTGGTGTAGGTTTTATTATGTCTTAATTTTTTTTTTTCATACATAATTATTACTTTGGTCTCCTCCTTTTCAGGCCTGTGTGTGGAGAAGAGGGCGTTCTACAGACTCATTTCTGGACTTCATGCCAGCATCAATATTCATCTAAGTGCAAGATATCTGCTGCAAGGTAAAGACAAGGAAGCTTTAGGCCTCTTTTGCACAAACTATGCGGATTGTGTCAGTATGAGTTCAGTGACACTTGCACCAATTTCGCAAGCAAGTTGATTCAGTTTTGTCTGCAATTGCGTTCAGTGATGGAGTTTTTTTCCACGTGGGTGTAAACAGTTTTGATGCGTTTTTCACATGTGGAAAAAAAAGCGATCAGTGAATAATGCATTGCATCCAAATGCAATTCGTTTTTCACTTCTATGGGGCCAGGGCTGCGTGAAAAACTGCGATTCTCACACAACGCAGAAATGATGCGTGAAAAAGAACGCTCACGTACACAGACCCTTTGAAAGGAATGGGTCAGGATTCAGTATGAGTGCTGTGCGTTCACTACACTCATCGCACCCACGCAGAAAACTCGCTCGTGCGAAAGAGTCCTTAGTCTTAGGGTTTGAGGCTGGGGACTGCATAGCGACACGAAGATCGCAGTGTTGTATTGAGGCATTGCATGTAATGTTTGTGAAGTCACAATGCGACCGAGATGTGACCGGCACACAAAATCCAACACTTGGGGGGACATTTACTAAGACTGGACATAGACTAAGACCAGCGTCTAAATCACCACTGTCGATTTATGTGCCTAAGTAATGTAGAGGCACCGGCCTCGACTTAATTTAGTCGCTGGCGGTGCGACTTAAGTTTGTCAGCTGCCTTGCTGGTGTAGATTTGTCACTTTCTACGCCAAAAACCGGCATAGAAAATGATAAATGAGACATGCCAGCCACGTGAGGGGAAGAGCAGCTCCATGAGGCAGGTGATGGATTACAGACTTCCATTAAACAGTGCTGCTCCGCTGGAGTCCCTGATCATGGCTGTGTACTAATGGAGCAGAGCTCAGTGTCACGGATGACTTTGGCGCATAGGTTCAGGTTGGCGCAGCAGTAACCACTCTGCATCTAATATGTTCCTCTTCCATAGACACGTGGATGAATAAAATCTGGGGCCACAATATCACAGAATTCCAGACCCGCTTTGATGCTGTTCAGACCCAGAACGAAGGCCCGAGGCGACTGAAGAACTTGTACTTTATTTATCTCATTGAGCTTCGCGCCATTTCCAAGGTGCTGCCCTTCTTCGAGCGCCAGTCTTATCTGCTGTACACAGGAAACAAAACGCAAGACCTGCAAACCAAGGAACTCCTGCTCGACATTCTTCGGGAAGCCAAGTAAGGCCCATGAACTTGCCCTAAGTTTTCTGCTGCAGAGATCTGCGGGCGCATTTCACACTCCTCTGTCCTTAGAACCCCACAAAATACCTGTAAGTCACTGCCTCACCACCTACCACCAATACATACATACATACCTACCAAAAAATGAAACGGCACCTCCTAGAGGTAATTTAAATGCAGGTGCAAGCTACACAGGCAACTATACAGCAAACTAGAGAAATAGCAGCACATTGCTGAATGCACTAAGAATGGGTGAACAGGTGAATGTGTGAACAGGGTCAAATACATGACTGCCATACTTACTATAACATGGGGTAGAAGCTCTTAGCGCATATAGTTGATCAAACATATGTCGGGCCTGAACCAAGCGGCAAGGTGGCTTCTAATCAGACTGGGACCTATGCTAACACGGAGTGTCCAACTCCAATATGATGTTGTGATAGTACTGATTAAAAGCACCACGCAGGTGGGCAGGTAAGTAGGTTTGCTAAGTTCCATAGAGGATGCCTATTCCTCATCTATACATACCTACCAAAAAATGAAACCGCACCTCCTAGAGGTAATTTAAATGCAGGTGCAAGCTACACGGGCAATATTCTAATAAAAAAAAAAAATATATATATATATAAAAATGTGTGCCCCTGTGTAATGTTAATTCTTCTGTAGAGCAGTTTAGAGAAAATACATTGGTACAAGAGAAGTCCATGAAAAAATGGTGAACAGAGACTTAGATGACAGATTATTATTTATTTTTTATTTCGTTATTTACTTATTTTTAGAGCTCCAACCTATTCCATAGCGATGTATATGTTCTGAAATATGGTAACGCTGCTTATTCATTTTATTGCAGAGATTTCCCTTTGCACTTCGATGAAAACTCCCTTTTCGCTGGGGATAAAAAACAAGCCAACAGATTGAAGGTAAACCGAATGTAGGAAATGGGTGGGAATTCACGTTGTGCTCCTGTGTCTTTTCTTATGGAGTCACTCTACATTCTACAGATACAGAACTATGTATTAAAGGGGTTGTCTCCACTGAGACAATGGGGGCTTATCACTAGGATATGCCCCCATTGTCTGATAGGTGTGGGACCCGCACCTATCTAAAAAATGGAGCGGGCCAAAGTAGTGGTTGGAGGACTCCGGTCTGGCCACCACCAAGTGCTCCCCCCCATACAAGTGAATAGGAGTGCACCGCGCATGACCCGCCACCGCTCCAATTTCATCGGCCCCATAGAAATAAATGGAGGTCAGCTGCACATGTGCAGTGCACCCTCCACCACTTTCGGGGCTCCGTTTAGGAGATAGGTGTGGGTCCCAGCATACCCGTACCTATCAGACAATGGGGGCATATCCTAGCAATATCCACCCATTGACTCAGATGAGAGCCCCTTTAATCTAGCCTGTTATTCAGTCACAGCCACTAACCCACTCCCTCTCTTCTACTCCTTTGTCGGTCTTCACTGGATTTCAGTCTTCACTGTAGTCCTTGCGTTCTATTCATCTGGTGTCTCATCTGGATGACATGAGACTATTAGTAGTTTAGTAGTTGATCGGTAGACATGAAAGGGCGGTGGATGATGAGGTTATGTGGATGATGGACTACACACCAGACTGGGCAGCATGATCGGGCCAATTATCAGGGGCGAGCTTTCCTAGGAACACTTGTTCCAGATAATTGACTGCTCGGTTGTACGAGGCAATCGGCTGATGCACAAGCAATCGCTCACTTATCCACTGATGGGCATGGATGTAAGATGCCCGATTGTTAGCATCGTGTCTCCCCGTGTAATCGGGGATGTGCTGCAGATTATATATAGAAGAGAATGACGAATGAGCAGTCGGTCCTCCCGCATTCATTTTGCATGAGCCTGTGTAATCGGGGCAGCGCAAATGAGTGCGATCACACAAAACAAAAATCACTCGGCCCAATCCCACCACGAGCCGTGTGAGCGGCCTATGGCTACAAAACGTGTGGAGACCAGCGCCTCGCTTTGTATTTGTTGCCTGCATGTAACGCTGTCTTCTCTCTTCTTACAGGAGGAATTCCGGCAGCACTTCCGTAACATCTCTAGGATAATGGACTGCGTCGGCTGCTTTAAGTGTCGGCTTTGGGGGAAGCTGCAGGTGGGTGATGTGACTATGGGGAGGTGAAGGAAAATTAGAGCTTCCTCATCCGGAGGTGACTCATGATGTCTGAAGCCAGTGGTTTTCTGGATCTTAAAATATCTGCTAGGTCCTAGTATGTTACCTGGCGGGATCAGGTGACTACTGCAGCACTCCATCCCTCAGATCCTGCAGGATACCTCCTGTCCTACAGGTGGGCGACAATACAGTCTCCTCCACCTGCAGCGTCCAGTGCTTTCTTCCATAGGAAAGCAGTGTGATGCATGTCGGCAGGAAGTAGTTACCATATTGAAATAAACCAATCGGATTTATCTTTTGGTGGCAATGAAACATGGCGGTAAAGGGGGTAGAACTCATTAATTATTTTTTAATGATTTTCATTCTCCACCCCACAGACTCAGGGGTTGGGCACAGCGCTGAAAATCCTTTTCTCAGAAAAACAAATCCAGAGAATGCCGGAGACCGGCCCTTCGTACGGATTTCACTTAAAGCGTCAGGAAATTGTGGCTCTTCTCAATGCTTTCGGAAGGTCGGTGTGCTCTTTTCTTATGGGAAAGGGGTTTATTTATTTATGTCGACTTTTTCAATATACTTGCTATGAACAATTTTTAGGATCTCTGCTTGCCGTCAGTGAAAGGAAATATTTGCGTTTACATTCAGGGGCTGAAGTTCTTCTGACACAGATGGGGCACAGAGAGGGCATAACTACTGTGAGGGGGCACAATGTGGATATGATTAGGGGGCACATATTTGCATATAACTACTGTAAAGGTTGTACAATGAGGGCAATACTACCGAGGAGGCACAATTTAAAGTATTTGGGTCCTTTCTCTGGGACCCCCAACACCTTAGGCATGCCACTGCATCTCGGGTTTCTTCCTACTGAGCTTCTCTTCACTACTGCTCGTGAGCAAACTGGTTAGGCAGGGGGAGCTAACAGTTTTGGCTTAGTGTCCGCCTCCTTGTGGCAGCGGCTATACTCACGATCCAATGTCCCTCAGTAGGCTCAGTGACAAAGCTGTTACAATTGAGCAGCCCTAGTCCTATCTAGGGTTTGGCGATAAAAAAATAAAATCAACCCTATGGACGATTTTCTATTTATTTAAATTTTTTTTTTTTTTTTTTTTTTTTTTTTTTTTATTAAACAGAAAAAAAATGCCAAGACACAATTCAAAAAATTTATTTATAGAAATAACTTTTCAACATATATAAAACATATCTAAAAAATTCTTTGAGGTTAACTTGAGGAATAAAAAAAACAATTGCACCAAGGTTTTTAGGGTTTTGACATCACAATGCACTAAAAATGACGTAATTATACTGGGACTCAATCTGAATATGGCGATACCAAACTTGTATGTTTTTTTTTTTTTAGCACTATAAAAAAAAACTTTGAAAAACAATGTACATTTTTTTTGTATCGCCATAATTTTTTTTTATCATTTCGGTCTACAGAGCTGTAGGAGGACTTGTTTTTTTACAGGACGAACTGTAGTTTTTATTTGTAGCATTTTTGTGGTACACACGACTTTTTTTATTTATTTTTTTTATTTTTTTATGGCCTTAAAAAAAAAGAAGACCAACCGTTCATCCCAGCTCCATTTTTAGTTGTGGCGATACCTGGTGTTTTTTTTATTTTTTATATGTAACATTGGGAATGGGGGTGATTTAACCCTATTTTATCCGATCAGAGCCACGTGCTTTTACTGCGGGGGTGCCGATTAGAAGGCAGAGGGAGCCCCATCCATTACCTGAGTTGAATGTGACATCTGAGGGGTTAAATGACAAGGTTCGCCATGATTGCAGTTCCCCGTCATTGTTGTATTATACAGCCAGCAACAAGACGCTGTCCTCCTGTGAACAAAGAGGTAGGGGAGCTCCTTACCCCCCCCCCCCCCCACGCTTCTTCGTGCCGAAGATTAATTCCTCCTGAAAACTTTCCGCCAGTGCACACATGGGTGCCGTTTTTGAAAAATGAATATGGCGATTGATTTTTTTTTTTGCAGCCCCTAGTCCTATGCAAAGAAGACATTGTGATGCTTCCAGATACTGTGCCAAATGACAAACTTGTCTCTTCTGTGTTCTTATGTATATTATTATTTTTATTATTTTTATTATTTTTATTTTATTATTTTTATTATTTTTATTTTTATTATTTTTATTATTTTTATTTTTATTATCTCCTTTTGCAGAATTTCTACAAGTATAAAGGAATTGGAAAACTTTAAAAGACTCCTGCAGAACGTGTGACGAGAAGGGAAGAGGATCCGGGAGGACAGACGTTTGCACTATGGAGGCCCCGACATGTTTGACAATAACTATTGGTCAAAGTCTGAGAATTGTACATTCTCACTGTGAAAACTGGTCCTTGAAGGACCTTCCTGTGTATATTGTAAAAAAAAAAAAAAAAAATACGCTTCAGGTTTTCTATTTAGTGTGACTTTTAGCTGCACTTCCACTGAATCGCCTGATGAAGCGCTGATTGCCTTTTTCATGTTAGGATAGGTTTTTCTATCCTAAAAAGTTACGCCCAATATACCTCATCCCTTTCTGTCCATTATCCAGTCTTTAAAGGGGTTGTCCGAGTTCTATAAAAACTAGGGCAACCCCTGTAAATGGCCTAAAATAACAAATGATTGGATACTCGCCTGTTTTCCCTCCTGTTTCTTCGAGCGCTGTGCTCCGGTCCTCCCGCTGCTGATGTCATCCTCTTGGCTGCAGCAGTGACATTCTGTGCACAAGTCACCACTGCAGACAATTGCTGGATCCAGCCGTGCACATGCTGAGGCCAGTGACTGGCTGCAGCGGTGACTTGTGCACTGAATGTCGCTGCTGCAGCCAAGAGAATGACATTAGCAGCGGTGAGGACCACAGCACAGAAACAGGCGGACTACCCCTTTCAGTCTTGTCTGCACCCTATATTTCCTGTAGTTTCCAACCCTGATATTATTGATCGTACATTAACCAACATTGGTTATAAATGCTCCTGCTTAAGTATGAAAAAATAAAAATATCCCCAGAGCGCTGGCCTATAGCAAACGACAAGTTTGTGCAGCCTACTGGTATGATGCAGAGCAGCCCTATTGAATGTTTTTTGTGTTTTTGTTTTTTTTACTTTGTTACAAAGTCATAACTTTATTTTATTTTTTCTGTATATTGTTCTCCCTGTGGAGGTTTTGGGGAGAGATTGAAGGAGTTGTACATACTAATGGTACTCAGGGACCACGAACAGTTCACATTCTTATTATACTCAAGTTTCTGCGCAATTAAAACAAACAAAAAATTTGCATAATATTTTGCAATGTTTTACTTGGAATTGCATTGGTGAGTGCTAATGCCTCCATCTAGTGGTGAATCTGTGAAACTGCATTCCTGCTGCTCTCGCGTGCAGTGCCATGGGTTCACCACCAGATGGCAGGGGCACTTCAGAACAAAGTTCACAAATGCTTAATTACCTATTAGTGTCTGCATGTAGCTTTCTTTTCCTTTTTATTTTTAACCCTTTTTTTTTCCTTGTCCATTCCACTGTCCTCCTTCAGAGCCGTGTCTTAAGATCTCTGAACGTAGTATTTGTAGACCGTGCCATTTAATTGCTGTCGGACTTTGAAATATGACTTGAATTTTTTGGAACTAATACAGAATGCCCCTTAAGAATGAGAACAGGGAAGCTTTTTTTCTTCCATAGGAAGCAGCTCACATACAGTCATTTTGTACCTTTTCACCGTAGATGTAGCAGAGCTGAGTTTGCCCTGATTTGCATGGGGCTGCAGCTAAACCGCTGCATTCTCTAAATGGAGACATTCAGGGCCATGAACTTAAAAAGCAGCCCCCAGAGCCCTTTTCAACCCTGCTACGTTTGTAGATTGCAGTAGTGGTGTGTTGGATTTCCGAGCTGATTCTATAGGAAGCTTTTGTCCCACTTTCAAGCAGCTGTCATTCCCATAGCTTCAGGCTGAGATCATATTGGACCACCATGCTTTATACTGCAGAACTGCGGGTGGAATTTATTAAAGGATCCACGTCCGTTTTCTGGCACAGAAAAATTGCAAAAAAGTTGACTTATTTTCCCATTTTGTGCAATGCTTGATTGATGTTTGCTAGTTTTATGGTGCAAGCTGCTTTCTAGCCTGCGTAGTTTTCAGATTCTGGTGCATGGGCCTGCTGAGGTGCACCCAAATGATTGAGGCATGCACCTTTTGATAAATTCCCCCTTTGTAATATTTCATAACTGTATGATCCTATACCAGTGCTCTCCAGCTGTTTCCAAACTACAGCTTCCAGCAGGCACCTATTGATTTACATCTGAGGGGAGTAGCGCATGGATGAGCAGTTTCCTTAAAGGGTCCTTACCTTGGACCTTGCATGGCTTCCTAAAAACGTTGTTTTAGACCCTCCTACCAGAACCAGTCCCTTCTTGAACGCGGTCTCATGCCCTCAGATTTTGAGGAATATTATGACCCCACGGCCGAAGGCCTGAATCCATTCTAATTATACAGCCATATGATAGTCCAGGCTCCATGCCTCAGCGTGGCACAGAGCATCTGCTAACCCAGGTACCGCAACCACTAGAGATGAGCGAATTTCCACTTATGAAATTCGTTCACACTTCGTTTGGTGGTTAAAAGGTGAATTGCGTTATGGATTATGGTCCGTGGTAACGTAACGGAATGTCTTTAGAGGCATTCCGTCATAATGAAAGTCTATGGGCTGCATGACGGATCCATCGCGTTTCCATTTTGCAGGAGGGGACTACCCTGCATGACGGAAACAGGACGGATCCGTTTTGCAGCCCATAGACTTCTATTATGACGGAATGCCTCTAAAGGCATTCCGTTATTGTCCGTGGTAACGGAATCCATAAGGCAATTCACCTTTTACCACCAAACGAAGCGCGAGCGAATTGCTGATCTCTAGCAACCATGTTCTGTCTCTAGATTGCAAGCTCCTGTAAGCAGAACAGCCGGCACCATTTTGTACTTGTATGTTATGTGTGTGTATTTATTAACCCCTTCCTCTCCAGCTGTACAGAACTGTTGGCACATTGTAATAAATTTTATGTCTGTAACATTGTCGTCTTCTTCCATTGCACGGTTTATGACTCCCAGCCATATGCTGACAACCACAGCTCCAAGATGAGTTGTCACCTTCCATTTCACTCTATGGCTGCAAGGAGGAGTGGGAGTTTTAGGGTTTTGGTGTCCTGCTGTTAAAGGGGATCTCCGCATATCTGCTTCACCGCAGGGTGGAAGCGAGCCAGTGCTCGGAATCCAGATTTGGGTTATGACATACATCGCATAACAACCAGTCTTTTCAGTGTGGTTGTCGGGTAGAACAGCCTTAGTCTAAATACTTGGGTTAGTCTTCTACAAGCATTTCTTAAAGGCTTTATCCATTTTCATAACCAGTGAAGCAATGTCGCATTCTACTTTAAATAACTTTGCACGCTCACCTCCATCATGGCTGCTCCTGTCCCCAGATGCCATCCCATTCATAGTCCTGTGCACCGCTGCAGCCATCCACTGAACTCAGCATTAGGCCTCATGCACACATTCATTCCGTGCATTGGGGATCGAAATTTGCGGTCCCCGAGGCATGTGTGGCTGCTGCAGACAGATCCAGACTCGTTCAACTTGAATGGGTCTGTGATCCGTCCGCACAGCAAAAAAAAAAAAAAAAAATAGAACATGTTTTTTTTGTGGTGCAGAGAAACAGACAGAAGCGCTGTGTAATCCCTCCGTTCCGCAACTTCCAGATTACGGGTCCGCATCCGTAATGCGGTGCACCAATGGCACCGCTTGTATATTGCGGACCTGCAATATGGGCACGGCTGTGTGCATGAGGCCTTAATATGTACAGTGTGTGTGGCGGGGGTGCACTCACTTTTTGGTAGGGTTTGACTAGCTCATAGCAATTTACACTTAAAGGGGTGGTCAGTTTATACTGGTCAGGGAAGGCGTTGCAATATTAAGTTATGCTTGCTTGTTCAAATACTCATTGCTCCAGGCATAATGCCATGTTCTTAGCTGCTGCAGTGACAGGCTGGATATTGCTCCTGACCACCGGAACCAAGCTCTGGCCTTGGCAGTGACTGACAGCAGCGGTCACATGCGGTATAGGTGCACATCAAATATAGGACTGCAGCAGTGGTGCTTGAACAGAGGGGTGTTTTTGTTTTTTCTTAATTCTGAAAGCCCATTTAAAAATCTACATAATCAATTTGGCTCATTTCTTCTCCAATCACATATAAAGCAGACTCCAGTTTCTGGTTATTGGAGAGCAGTGCATTGTGGGATCTCAGAAGAGGTGAGAGCTGCAGAACTGAGCTGTTGGGTCATATGTCTGACAGCAGGGTGCAGTGGAGCTGTTGTCTGTTTCCAAGGGCAACCAGCAGAATTTTTAAAAGCATGAACAGGACGTGATCAAAGTGCAGGTAGAACCTAGTCCTGTGACTGGTGCTGCGGGATGCGTCCATCCTCCTCCAGTCCGGAAGGCAGATGGCGGACTCCTCAATGGGCAGTATCTGAGCAGGTGTCAGGGCACTCATAAAATATACACACGGGAACGAGTATAGTGCAGATCAGTTTATTTCAGGATGGTAGTGCTTCATTACAGGTTTAGTAAAATGACTGGACATTCATTGGCCGCTGAAGGTTAAAAACAACAAGTCAAAAACACTGGTAAAAAAACCTCCGCTACCCTAGGGCTTGACCAGATCGCAGTTTGTTGCTGGCAGTCACGGGGTTAAATAAACGCTAGGAGAGCGCACACGGGCTCATACCAAAAAAAAAAAAAAAGCTACAAGCAGTCACCACAGCAGCCAATCGGATCACAGCTCTTGTTTTCTATCACACACCAAGCTGATCCGATTGGCTGCCATTAGACTCCTCCCTGCTCTTGTGCCAATTAGAAAACAAGACCCATTTTCCATATAGCAAAACGGCTTCCGCCGCCCTACGGAGAGCGGTCCTAGAAAACTGCCCTCAGGCCACAACATTAAAGTCTAGCATTCATAATAGGACAGATATCTGTAACAATGGTCAAGGGAGAGAAAACCATGAAAGACGGATCCAAAATATACACATCCCTGAAAAAATTCTGCGCTTAAAGTGCCTAAGAACGCACAGGGGGGGGGGGAAGAAGCCAATCCAAAGTCTTTGGCAATAATGAGAGCGTTTTCCAGTCTGAGCAGAACGCAACCGTGTCCATAAACCATAATAAGCTCCGGTTTATGCTGCGCTATAATCAGGGCTGTGGAGTCGTTAGAAATGTACCAACGGCAGCTTTAAAAAATTGTTAATATTGTGCAATTGATTAACATTCAAACAAGTTTACAAGTGTGTGTGTGTGTAATATCAGTCTGAGGCCCTGAATTATCCATCACAGTGATAAGGGCGTCAGTGATGATAGACAATCAGTTCTCACCTCTCCTTATACTACAATCAGTGATGATAGGACAGAAGAGGTGAGAACTGATTATCTATCATCACTAGAACAACCTACATATCACTGATTGTAGTATAAGGACAGAAGAAGTGAGAACTGATTGTCTTATACTACAATCAGTGATAGACAATCAGTTCTCACCTCTCCTGTCCTTATACTACAATCAATCAAAACAATATCTGATCTCAGGGAGACCAGCTACAGAAAACATTGCGGAGTCTCAACACAGCAATCCAAAGTGCAAAGCTCCCTGGGAAACAGGAATATGCAAAATAAATGTGGAGCCCCAGTTATGGGTCTACAACACAGTGAAAGCCAGATATCCCTCAAAGAAAGGGAAAACCAAGCAAAGGGGTGTCTCCATTACAGAGATCACCAAATCCACCATATTAAGTGGCCCCTATGTCAAGATCCCGCTTTTTTACAAGCTTTAAGGATATGATGGGGAAAACCTAAACCAGTTATCCATCCACAGACAGCTGTTTCGGGGTGTTGCCCCTCATCAGTGCGGAGAAGGAGTCTGGCTAACCGGGAGCAATGCCTCGGAGACTACTCAAACACAACAATAGCTGATCTCAGGGAGACCAGCTACAAAAACACTGCGGAGCCTCACTTAAGAGTCTCAACACAGCCATCTGTACTACAATCAGTGATATGTAGGGCGTTCTAGTGATGATAGACAATCAGTTCTCACCTCTCCTACTACAATCAGTGATATGTAGGGCGTTCTAGTGATGATAGACAATCAGTTCTCACCTCTCCTACTACAATCAGTGATATGTAGGGCGTTCTAGTGATGATAGACAATCAGTTCTGTCCTCTCCTGCCCGTGTTCTCTCCTGTCCCTTATACTTTAAACAATGAACCAGGCTTTCTAGAGGTGAAAATCTGTTCTCACCTCTCCTGTCCTTATACTACAATCCGTTCTCACCTCTTTTGTCCTACTATAATCAGTGATATGTAGGTTGTTCTAGTAGTGATAGACAATCAGTTCCCTCCTGTCCCGTATACTCTATTCCAGGGATCAGCAACCTTCTACACTCTAGCTGTTGTGAAACTACAACTCCCAGCATGCAAACCTGCCCAGCTGTTCTTACAACTCTTATAAAAGCAAATGGAGCATTCTGGGAATTGTAGTTTCAGAACAGCTGGAGTGCCAAAGGTTGCCGATCCCACTCTATACCTTTATGTTTCTCCAAGCTTCTTAGTTACAATGCCTGACACTGTGCTGCACATGCGCCGTGGTGAAGACCAGAAGAGGAAGTTCACTACTGGTCATGCCTGCAGTCACCTCCGACAGAGCCGGAAGACGGCATTGTCCAGGAATACGTAACTTTGCAGCCTGTGCTATGGATAGGGCCATACTTACACAAGTATGCAGGACCAGAGTAGGGGTGTCCATCATCCAGTCCGCAGCTTGTTTTATTTGTCCCCAGCGCGATCATCTGCCTCGCTGCAGCCAGTAACTGACTTCACCGGTGATGTGTCTCTTGTGCATTGTCTGCAGTGGAGCAGATGATCATGTCCATGCCCAAAGGGTCAGAAACAAGCCACGGCCCAGAAGATGGACACACAGGAGCGAGTGCGCAGGACCGGAGCTGCAGCTAGCAGGTAAGCGCATCTTTCCATAGCGGAGGCTGCAGACTCCTGTGAAAAGTTACTTATTCCCAGACAACCCCTTTAAGAGGAGAACAGACTATAGCGGTTTTTTATTCCCATTTAGACTCGCACAGGATTCTCTGCGTTTCCAGCACATACATATAGAGCTCCACTAAGGACAAATCCATACGTTTCTTACAGTTATGACGCGTACAACAGTTTTCCAGTTATTAAATGTATAGAACATTGTGTATTTACTTACAGGAATTTAGAAAGTGTCAGGAATTCCAGAAATTGTGTTCCAATAAATATGGCTTAGGTTCTAAATCACCCGATTACTTACACGATAGTAAGAAAAAGCCCAATTTAAACGTTTTACTACAGGAAAATTATTACTAACTTATTGGACATTTATAAAAGAGTTTGAGTCTGAGCTTTGGCTTCTCGGCTCCACAGCCCTGGTTATAACTCTGTTCACACTGCGACATGACCTAATGCAACTAATCGAAAACTGCAAGAAGGGGGTTGATTGAGGAGGGGTAGATGCCCCCTTTAATTAGGTATTTATTACTAGTGCACATCAATCCGAATATAAACTAGCCAACAGTTACAACTACAGTGAAGCTTCGCCTTGGAAGAGCATGAAAATCAGCAAGCTGCTGTTGACTGATCTAATGTTCTTATTATGTCTTGTATGTACGATGACTATTAGGCTACTTTCACACTAGCGTTTTGGATTCCGTTTGTGAGATCCGTTTCAGCGCTCTCACAAACGGATCAGTTCAGCCCCAATGCATTCTGAATAGATAAGGATCCGTTCAGAATGCATCAGTTCGGCTCCGTTCCGCCTCTATTCCGTTCTGGAGACGGACACCGACCAAAACGCAGCTTACAGCATTTTGGTGTCCGTCTGACGATGCGGAGCCGAACGGATCCATTTTGACTTACAATGTAAGTCAATGGGGACGGATCCGTTTTGACTTTGACATTTTTCTTTAAACCTAATGCAAACGGATCCGTTCTGAACGGATACAAACGTTTACATTATAGGTGCGGATCCGTCTGTGCAAATAACAGACGGATCCGCACCAACGCAAGTGTGAAAGTAGCCTTAGTGATTTTATTTATTTTTTTAACCCAATTTTTTTTCCAACGCCTTTTACGCATTTCTGTTATATGAAAACCAAAAACCAGCAGCACAGTCTTGCGACCGGATAAACTGTGTCAGGGAACCCGTTGACCCCTATGGACTATAATGGGGTCTGTCAGGTTTCAGTCATGGGTAAAACAGGGCAGCATGCCGTATGACTCTCCTAGCAGAGTTTTGCCACATTAAGATCTGTTAAAAGCAGCTTGTTGACTGTTTCCATGTAGCAATTGATTCATCATACACTGAAAAGAGTAACAAAGGGACAGAAAACAATGAAACTCACCAAAAGGTGAAGATATTGCAAAGAAGAAGAATTTTATATGCACGGATAAAAGCCATTTTTAGACGGCAGAGCTTCCCGTGCGAATGGATAAGAAATTAAAATCAGTGCAAGTTATTCTTCAGTGATAAGGCAGGGTCATGGAGCACGATGGAGACTCCGGTATTCTGCAGCATTAAAAAGGTCCTCCCCTCCTGAATATTTACAGAAAAATCTAATGATATGACTGCTGCCAGGCAGCTTTACCCCCTCTCCAATGCCAGCACAGGACTGACCGTCTGGTTGCTAGGGATTCATTGTCCAATAACATCCATAGCAACCAGTTTGTCTTACCCAGGATGAGGCAAGTAGAGGCACTCGCTAAACAGCCAATTCTACACGATCCGTTATCGGTACTGCCGCCATAGTTCATGGCCCTGGAGACATCCAGCTCACCCGAGTGCAAATATTAATTAATTGTGACCATTTGGTAAGGACCTCCAGGCTGTAATAAAACATTTTTAAAGGGGTTTTACAGGACAAGAAAAACATGGCTGCTCCATCCCAAAAGTCGCGCCACACCTGTCCATAGGTTGTGCGTGGCATTACTACTCCGCTCTGTCCACGTCGATGGACAATCCGTGGACAGAGCAGATGCTGGAAGAAAGCAGCCACGTTTTTCTAAACCTGGACAACCCCTTTAACACCGTTCATAAGGAGCCACCAAAACGGAGCATGGGCTTCTTTAATGCAGTCCGTCCCCCGGTGCACAGCAAGAACACCTAATATATAGACATGGAGGTACTTTATGCCTCATACCTCACGACCCAATTTGTTCATTTGTTTGAAATGCAGAATTTGTAAGAATATTCAAGCAGCAAAAAAACCTTTACTAATCAGTTAAGAAGCTGCAAATGGAAACCTGACGAAGAGCGGGGGAGGGTTAGGGCAGGGAGTGTCATTTCTAGTACTTGCTTGTAACTAGCGCCATTCCCTACACCACCAGCAGAAATAGATTACAGCGCCCTCCTTTCTACTGGCTGCATGCCGGTACTGCAACCCCACACAACACCTATGGACAAGGGTTGCAACCTGTCGAAGTCGTGTATTTGAGGCCAGTCCTTTGAGAAGGACCCCATGGGTTACATACATTGTTATAAAGCAACAATCAACCTGCATAACTACTACTCCCAGGAAGTCTAGGCAGCTGAAGGCTGTCGGGATGCGCTGGGAGTTGTAGTTTTTCAGAGAGCTACAGGTTGAAGAGCGCCGCCAGTGAGGCATCTATATAGCCGAGGAAGGACCTGCAGGAAAACCTTACATCAGCAAGTCAACAGGGGCTGTAACCCTGCGCAGACCCCCACCCACGTGTCCGATCCGGGAAAGTCACAGGAGATGTGATACCGGTCTATTGGCCAATGCGCCAGTCAAGACTCAGCATATACAAGAATGGCGTGTGTGGGGGGGCAAGAGGGCAAACCCATTTCTTATGGGCACAGTGCAAGAAATGGAGATGTAGGCAATGCGGGAGGGGGGGGGGCACATATTGCACCTAATGGCTTTGATTTGCACCGGGCTAACCTTTCACCTGCTGCAGTGGTTTGTTCCATTACATCTGCCACGGACTCAGTACAAAAAGAACTTAATACTGAAGTAGTCAAAGTAGTAAAAAGGACTTTACTTTTAGTACAGAAGTAAAAAAAAAAAAAACTCAAGACAAATAAATTACGGTAGGTTCTGAGAGCGCGACTGTGGCCGTCGCCTGCAGTAACCAGGCGTTAGGATGCCACCACTTTGATTCCCTGACCCATGGGGCAAGACCGGTAGTCAGAGGCAAATCTATTACCCCATCCCCCAGTTAATTTTTTCTAAAAGCGAAGTGCACGGAAGTCACTGCTGCAGTAAATGCCATGGATGAGAGGTTACCAAAATCACAAATGCATTTAAAGGGCGTCTGTCGGCAGATTTGTCCCTATGACACTGGCTGTCCTGTTACATGTGCGCTTGGCAGCTGAAGGCATCTGTGTTGGTCCCATGTTTATATGTGCCCGCATTGCTGAGAAAAATGATGTTTTATTATATGCAAATGAGCAACGGGGGCGTCACCATTACACCTAGAGGCTCTGCTCTCTGCAACTGCCACGCCTTCTGTACTTTGACAGGACCAGGGGTGACAATGTTTACACTGCCTGGTCCTATCAAAGTGCGGACTTTGCGGCAGTTGCAGAGAGCGCAGAGCCTCTTGGTGTAATGGTAACGCCCCTGTTGCTCCTAGAGGCTCATTTGCATATATTAAAACATCATTTTTCTCAGCAATGCGCACACATATGAACATGGGACCAACACAGATGTCTTCAGCTGCCAAGCGCACATGTGACAGGTCAGCCGGTGTCAGAGGGACAGATCTGCTGACAGATGCCCTTTAACACATTTGGATTTGCAGCAGACTCCTCATTTCGTGCCCATTAATCTCTGAATGTGTCGCTATTGGGGTCGGATTTCCACTTTGCTCATACAGAGCTCCAGATCTCCTGCATGGATCCAGACACAAAATATAATGGCTGCACACAACGCCCACTAGAGGGAGCTCACTGCCTATATTATGAAGCTCAGTGGATTTATGCAGTGAGCTCCCCCAAGTGGTGGCTGCCGGCAGTAAGAATTTACCATGTACCTCAGTATGCAAGAGATTTGGGGGATGGGGGAAGCATTACATCCACGTCGACGCGTCATGACGTTAGGCTAGTTGCTCCTCCATTTTATTTTGGTTTAAACTGAAGGGCGGCAACTTACTAGTGCAGAACCTAGAAGAGACACCATCAAGCCCTCTGGAGAATTTGCCTGCAATGATGATTGAACGCATTTCAATCCTTTTGGTTTCCTGTGTCTGGGAGATGGCAGGAATCAGTCTTTCCACATGAAACAATGTGCAAAAGAAGAAAAAAAAACAAAAAACCGCCGTTACAGAATTCCTTAAGCGAGAGCTGCCGGCTGCTATTCCGCTCCTGAAGACCTCTCCAATACCTCAGCAAGTCTTAAGGACGTTTGCATCCAAGACCGGGTGTCAGTCTTGGGGGGGGGGGGGGGGGAAGGAAACGAACAAAAAAAACGGAATGTGGAATTCGCAAACGCTGCGTTAACGTAAACATAAGTTATCGGACGCGCCTTACTGTGTCACAGCAGCAGGCGGCTGCAGAAGGTGCACACGTCACTGTCCTGTCAGTAGGGTCACGCCAGCGTATTCGCTCCACATGTGAACAGGATAGGAGTCCCTGACGCCGGCTCGCTCAGAGGTGGGGCCAGTGCACAGCTGCTGGTCGGACATATTGCTCCATACCATCCGGAGGATTTCGGGGTGGATGACAGACTGAAAGAAAAAAAAAAAAAAAAAAAAAAAAAAAAAAAAAAAATCAAGCCAAAATACAGTGCGTCATGGCAGAAAATTCATCAAGGGGTCCTCTATGGGTCACGCTTGGATTTAAATGTCTGGGTCAGTGAGGCTTCTCATCCACTCCACTGTGGATTTCCTGCCCACGATTTAGCGGTGTCTGTCCTGCACCGCCCCCGACTGACAGCTTATGGGCCTACTGTAAGGCCGAGACATCCTCTTTGAACAGGATTTGCACTCAACTCTTTTTTGGAGATGGGGAAGAATATAGTTTAAGTGGCACAAAAGCCGAGCTCTGCAGGGTAAAAATGAGCCTAGGAAAGAAAGTCCCTGCTGACTGTCTCCTCCATGTCACAGGGAAGTAGAGGGAGAGCAGCTCTTTCCCAAACTGCCCATCATCTCTTACCCTTCTATACGGACACGGGTGAGGTATATTCTATTAACCCCTTACTGACCAAGCGTTTTTCTTCCTTTTTTCACAGTCACGTTCCAAGAGCTATAACTTTATTTTTCCATCTATATAGCAGTATGAGGGCTTGTTTTTTGAGGGAAAAGTTTTTTCAATGGCATCATTTTGGGGTACACACAACATTCTGGTTAACTTTTATTAACCCTTTCTGGGAGGGAGATGGAAAAACAGCAGTTCTGCCTCTGCGTTTTTACGTTATAAATTTTACGGCATCCATTTTTCAGTATAACATAATATCTTTATTCTCTGGATCAGTACGATTACAGTGATACCAAATGCATATTTTTTTTTTTTTTAAGGAAAAAAAAAAGTGCTTTTGCATTGCTGCTTCCCAAGACCCATAATGTTTTAATTTATCTTTCCTTCTATGGAGTCGTGTGAGGGCTTGATATTTGCAGAACGACTTGTATTTTTCATTAGTAATTTTAATTTTTAATTAGTAATTTCGTGGCAACTAAGAATTAGCAATTCTGTGTTTAATTTTTTTTTTTCTGCATTCACCATAGGGTATAATATATGTGATATTTATGTAGTCCGGGTCCTTACGGACGCGGCAATACAAAACATATGGGGGATATTCTTTCAATTTTTTTTTCATTAAAAAAAGCGCATTTTCAATGTAAAAAAAAAAAAAAAAGTTTATGGATTTTTTTTTATTAAAGTTTTTTTTTTTTTAACCACTTAATAGTCCCACAAGGGGACTATAACAGACAGTATTTTGCTTTTAAAGTACAATGCACTATCCCTATAGTGCATTGCATTTTAATGGCAATGCTATACATTGACGCAGCGTGCTGGAAATTACTCAAGGCTGGTCTGGGGCCTATAAGAGAACCCAGCCAGCTTTCACACACATCGGCACCCTACGATCACATTTGCCGATGGGAGACAAAGTCCACTCCCCGAGAGTCCGCCATTGCCCGCAGCTTGTAAAGTGTTAAACAGCCCAGAACGGCACTCCTGCTGGTCCGGGCTGCGGCTCTCATGTGACAGCCAGGTCCCCGCTGCACAGGGTACCGCTTAGACTGGGCCGTTGTAAAAAAAAAAAAAAAAAAAAAAAAAAAAAGTAGTGGGTGGTCCCTAAGGGGGTTAAAGGGGATTTCTGGGACTCAGGTCATTAATATTAGATTGGTGGGGCTCAGTCTCCACGCACACCCTCCAATAAAGGTATTTTAGGTAGCCGCCAGCACAAAAACTATACAACAGAAGTCTCCATCCACTGTAGTTTCCGTTGCAGGCATTACTACAGCTCAGCTCCCATTTGCTTGAATGGCAGCTGAGCTACAGTACCCCAGTATGGCCAGGCTTCAACCACCAGTGGGGGTGCCCGGAGTCGTTCCCCCCCTATCACCACTGATCTGATACTGATAACCTATCCTGAGGATAAGCCATCAATATCCAAGTTCCAAGTCCCAGCAAACCCCTTTAACTGCAGTAGTCACCTGTGAAGTTCTTGTTTTGAGCACAAAATTCTACATAAATTTCCAGTCCGAATGTTGCTTTGGGTCTCACCTTCCCCTCTCCGTCCTGGCACCCGCCAGTCTGGGCAAATCGTCATCGCTGTCGTATCTTCTAGGATTGTCAAAAAAGTACGCTCTTGACCCGAAGCTGTGACTATTTACCATACCAGCTGGTTCCTATGAGAACAGATAAAAATCTGGCGTTAGTGGGGCCCACAGAAACAGAAATCGGGGTTCTCTTCCATTAAAAAAATCTTAAAGGCTTCGGACACCTTTGACATAGAAAAAGGCTGCACTAGGTTTCAGGTTGCAATCTTCACTCTCCGTACCCAAATATTCCGTTTTAGACTGTTCTCGTGTGGATATGTCACTCCCAGTAATGTTGGATCTGTGACTCCAGAATGCTGCTGTCTTCACCAGCTCTCATTTATCAGCACAGTTTAATTTCTGAACCAATTTATCTTTTCATAACTCCTTGTTTCAGACTGTTATTGTGTGGACATGTCCACCACAAATGTTGGATCCGTGATTCCAGAATGCTGCAGTCTTCACCAGCTCTCATTATTAGCATAACTTCATTTCTGAACGGTTATCTTTTCACAGCACATAATCACCTCTCACTTGTACTGAGACATCGATACCAAGAAATGCGATTCTCCCTCCCTCACCCCGCAGAGTCAGCCATTGTTCCCTGCTTTCTATGAAAAATGCCTTGTGTGTGCTTTCCTTCCCAGCTACAAGCTGCGTGAGCTGCCCTACTTGGATGAATTCTCCCCTCCCCACACACCGATCTGCTGTGTACAACCTCCTCCCCCTCCCTGCTGCTTTCTCCAAGACACAGAAGGGACGGGGACATCAGAGAAAGCTGTCGAATACCGAAGCAGTGAGGTGACAGATTTGTGTCAGATTCAACAACCTCAGCGGCTAAGTGAAGGATTTACACTCTGCAAAGCAAAACGGTAGGAAGTTTTTAAAACGTAAACCATTTTAAAAAGTTGATGGAAAAAAACAAAACAAAAAAAACAAAACTTATATATCCATAGCCTTTAAGGGAAAGACTGACTGGCCACGGAAAATGAACTCACCAAGTTTTGGCTCAGCTTCTTGGCCCGGAAGAAGTATGCCATCAGGCTCATTGGCAGGAACTCGCAGAACAGGAGAATAATCTCGAAAATCAGATATTCCAGACTATTGGTCTCTTCTGTACCATCCTGGAGGAGACAGATATTAGGGGGGAGTCTTCATATTAACCCCCCATTCAGAATCCCCTCCCCCAACAGATGTAACAAATTCGAACAATTGCTATACAGAATCACAGCATTAAAGAATACAATTCTGTCAGCCTGACGCTATCACTAGGGGGCGCTCATCGTATACAGATTGTTTATAGGGCATGTCCTTTAGGCAATTTGAAGGCATCTTGCTGGTGGGACCCTCACTCAAATCACCCACCATCTCCAGAGAAGAGCAACGCTGGGAGGTGGCAGCTCTATAATCTGGCTAATAGGGTGGCCCCAACTTAACTCTACGTACCCCAAAATAAGCTCATCTATTACACAAATCCCATGTGATATACTCCCGAGGGACCTCCAACATTGCCGATTACTCACATGATCAGCGAAGACCCCGCTCCAGCCATAACTGAAGGGGCTTGGCTTGTCTTCTGGCTGGATGGAGACCACAACCAAGTTGTACAAGGCTCTCAGAATATACAGTACGCTGATTATGGAGCCAGTTATAACGGCTTGGCTTCCAGAGGTGCCCTAGACAAAAATCAAACAGATTAGGCCTAAAAAAAAAAAAAAAAAAAAAAAAAAAAACATACCTTTAAGAGCACCTTCCTTTAATGGGAGGTTCAAAGACTTAGGATACGCCATGGATATCAGATGGATGGGGGGGGGGGGGCGTCTCCTGAGGCAACTGAACAGCTGACGCTCCCCTTCATAGTTTACCAGGCACAGCGCAACGCATCTGTAGTGGCTGTAGCTGGCACTGCATTTCTATACAGTGGATAGGGCCTAGCTGCACAGGCATTACTAAAGTCGGACCCCCACCCATCTAATATTGAAGAGCTACCCTAAGGAAGGGCTATTAATATTGAGTTCCTGGTAAACCCCCATTAGTAGGCACAGTATTGGGCCAGTCACACGACCGTGTGATGCCTTCCATGTGCTTCTGGGTCTGCAGAGGATCGGACATGTGCCATCTTTGGCGGCATCTTGCGGACCCATTGAAGTCAATGGGCGTGCACCGCGATGCCGGGTGCACACTGCCGGTGTCTGCTGTCCACGAAACAGACATGGGCGTCTCAGTCGTGTGAATGCGCTCTTCTCTGCTACATTAGGACATGGCTATAAATTGTGCACTGGAGTCCACAATACACCTCCTTTCTTATTAGAAGGACAGGCTTTTGCTTTGTCCATCCCTCATGCTTTACACTGCGGCTGTGCTCATTTCTTATAGCAGTAAGGCAGCATGCAAGAGAGATAACTTCCCCTATAGCAAAGGCAGAATGAATATAAAAGTAAGAAACTGGTTCAGAGCAAGGGGCGTGTCCTCAATAAAGAAGAGGGGCCTAGATATGGTTTTAAGGCTCATCTGCTAGGAGTTTGCCATCAGTAAAACTATATAACGCACAGAACGAAGTCACTAATAAGCCCATACTGGGCATTTTTTCAGTTTCACATACTATTTTCAGCTGCCGTGGACTCTACGCACCACAGTCTGACCGATTCTGAGAAATGCTGAAGTTTTTATTTCAATGTCTACCAATGCATTAGCCACCGTCACAGTGATATACTTAAAGGAGAAGTCCTATATAAAAGCCCTTTAAATAGGGTGGTGCAGCCTTGCCATAAAGGTGGAGTGGGGTGGCCAGCATGGATATTGCCGACACGTGGCCAGTGATGTGGATAAAGAGCCTCACAATGGGCTCCATGTATTGGATCTGGGGACGGAGGATTCTGCCATCAGACTGCAGCATTTTTTTAGTACAGGCAGAAGCAAATGGATCGGTTCAGCTGCAATGAGAGGCCCGGCCTCCCTATGACAACACTGACGGTCTATAGACCTACCTTAGATTCTAGGTAAACGTAGGCCGGAGACATGTTGGCGATCCTATAGGTGTTATTGGCCAGGGAGATTGAGCAGGCGGCAAAGAGACAGTCGCTGAAGATCATCCTGACCATGGTGATCCATCCGTGCTGGTCATCCTCCCCGTTACCAATCAATATACAAGATACGTTCACTATCAGGAAGGCGAGACTAGTGAGAAGAAACCCGAAGTGTAGCGGGATCCTGTAAAAGAAGACCTTTATTATAACCATACAGTAGCTGGATAGGACTAAACCTGGTGTCAGTCATGTGACTCACGTATCATGTGACCTGGTTTTCAGTTAAATAGTATATTGAGGAGCAGAACATCCTGTATATACAGTATTACCTGCAGCTGTATCTTATGTCTATCTAGAAGCAGATCTATGTTTCTTTCTTACACTAAACTAGTAAAATTACATCACCTAGAGACAGGTGGACATTTTTACAAATCACCTAGAGACAAGTGGCCATGTAAATACACAGGAATGCAGTTACTGTAATAATCACAATAAAAATTATGATTCCACAACTAGTCCCATTTACTTATCACATGGATGTGTCCCGTGTGCTGACCCAGCCCATGTATGTCATGTAACACTACAGCTTACTTCAGGTCGGGGATTATATGATGTGAAGAGAGTCACATGACTGATGCCATGTTTGAGTTAGGCCATGGATACATTACACAGGACTCCTACATGGGCCATACAATTCTACTGCATATAGGGGGTCAACCACCTGATATAAGAAAGGTATACATGTAGAATTTTAAACGCCTGTATATTAAAAAGTTGTATGATTACTATTATATAAACAAATAAAAAAAAAAAAAAAAAACTGGAATACCCCTTTAAGGGAAATTTTAAATATTTTATTCATTCAGATTCCCCTTTGGCCACAGACAGCTGAGCTACAGATATTCACTTCAGCTTTAAGGGGGTTGTTAAAAAGTTATCCCTTATGCTCAGAATAGGGGGTAACTATTAGACCACTCTGGGTCCCACCGCTGGGGCCCCTCAATCACAAGAACGGGTGCACCATACTTCTCAGAGCAGCGGGTTGAGCACACGCACTGCCGCTCCACTCTCTGGGAAGTCTGGGGATTGCAAAGCACAGCGCTCCTCCATTTCAAGAATTCCCATAGAGGTGAATGGCGTGCATGCTCAACCTGCTCTGAGGGGCCCCCGTTCTTGTGATTGCTGAAGGTTCCAGTGCTAGGACCCCCACTAATCTAATAGTCATCCCCTATCCTGTGGCTAGGGAATAACCTATAACAAGAATGCTCCTTAACCCTGTGTTCACACCTGAGCGTTTTACAGCGCGTTCCTACGCGCTGTAAAACGCTCAACAAGCGAAAACCCATGTTTCCCTATGGGCAAGGTTCTCACCTGAGCGTTTTACAGCGAGTACGAACGCTCTGTAAAACGCCCTACGCCCAAAGAAGTAAAGGAGCTTCTTTGGGGCGTTTTGTCGCTCGTATTGTGATTGACGCCAGAGTGGTCAATCACACGAACGCGCGTTTCCCATTTTCAAAAACGCGCTGTAATACGTGCGTATCAAATACGCTCAAGTGTGAACCCAGCGTTAAAGAGGTTGTCTCATGACAGAGAATGGGGGCATATTGCCATTGAGTTATAGGTGCGGGTCCCACACCTATATCGAGAACAGAGCACTGAAAGTGAAGGAGGACGCACTGCGCATGCGCCCTCCATTCATTTTCTATGTGGCTCGGCCATTTCCGTAAAGCCCATTGAAGTATATGGGAGCGAGGGCCGGTCATGCGCGGTGCGCTCCCATTCACCTCTATGGGGAGCCGGCTTGGTGGTAGTCGGACCGGAGTCCTCCAGCCACCACCTAGCACAAAAGCAATACCACTATCCATACAGAGCAAACACAGGGGATTGGTAATCAGTGGCAGTTTTTTAGCCTTCAGTGGTTTGCGTCCAATACTGGTAAGGCTACTTTCACACCAGCGTTTTTCCTGGATCCGGCAGGGTTCAGCAAAAACGCTTCCGTTCTGATAATACAACCGTCTACATCCATTATGAACGGATCCGGTTGTATTACATTCAACATTGCCAAGACGGATCCGTCATGAACACCATTGAAAGTCAATGGGGAACGGACAAGTTTTCTATTGTGGCAGAGAAAACTTATCTGTCCCCGTTGACTAGTATTGGGGGGGGGGGGGGGGTTATGACGGATCAGTCTTGCTCCGCATCCCATCCGTTTAGTTTTGTCCCCATTGACAATTAATGGGGACAAAACTGAAGCGTTTTTTCCCCAGGATTGAGCCCCTATAACGGATCTCAATACCGGAAAACTAAAACGCTAGTGTGAAAGTAGCCTTAACCTGTTAAAGGGGATCTCCAGCATTAGAAAAACATGGCTGCTTTACTCCCAAAACAGCACCACCCGTCCATGGGTTGTGTCTAGTATTACAGCTCTATTGTATTGGGGCCGATCTGTAATACCCCACACCTCCTGTGGCTCTTTTTTTTGGGATGAAAGCAGCTTTGTTTTTCTAATTCTAGACAATCCCTTTAAGACAGACATCAAGCGGCAAATGATCGGGAACTAACGGTTCGATCCCAGTCATAGAAGTGCCCCAAGAGTCAGATCGTCGTACTTACTTGTATCTATTGAACTCTGGGGAGCAGCGGGCTTTGAAAATGACCTGGAAAACAGAGACAGACAAGGTTAATAGACGACCTCGTCCCCGGAGCTCACAGACACAGAGGAGAAAAGTCCAAGAGCTTTTACACAGACGGTAGGTACGTGTATTATATGCACCAACTGGTCGCACAGCAGAGGACGGCGGCTTCGGGCTTCTGGACCGACCAGATGACCCCGATGCAGCCAACTGAAGAAGCCATGTGTGTGCGGTGTGAAGCCAGTGGGTGCGGTGTGAAACCAGTGGTGACCACTGGTTTCACACCGTCATATTATCTGGTCCTTGGTGGAGGATATGGGTAAAAACATATCGTAAATAGTGCGGTGGTCCCGCAAGTACGCTACCTCTACATTTACACAGGGGACCCCCTTTTGGATGATTGTGGGGGTCTCAACACAGAATGACGACTCGTCCTATGGATTGGTGAAACGTCATTTATGGTGGCTGATCCCTAACCTTACTGCCCCCTACTGACAGCGGAAAGAGCCCTCAGTACCCCATGAGATAAGCCAGCGCCAACTTCTCTCCTTATCCCCAAACTCATACTTGGTCGGTGCACATTTATGTGGGGGTTGAATGGGATATATAGTCTGCTAAATCTCACCACTCATCCCAGTGACGCCCCCTAAACATAACACCATGGGCACATGTCCTCCCAGCATAATATATACACGTGTTTCTCCCCAAGCCATTAGTGTACCCATTAACCCCTTACATCCAATGGAAGTAACCCATTTGATGGTCAGAAACGCGTCAGCCTGGCGTCTGGAGTAAGGCAGTGCACGGTGCGGAACATTAACGCCCCCCCCCCCCCCATGGTTCAGCGCGATGAAAAGAGGAGGAAAGGAGATTACGCTGCAGCTGAAAGCAGAACCCGGGGGACGGTGACGTAATGGCTGACAGGGAGCCATCTGCAACCACACAGGGGTGAGGAGCCATTGCCAAAAATACACATGCACCCCCAGAATTAAATAAAAAAAAAAAGTAAAGTAATTACAGAAAACTCCCCCCTTGTCCGCTTCCTATTCTTCTGGTTTTTTATAACACGGACAGTCTAATAATTTGGGGCGAGCCTTTGCGGGTGACTACAAGACATTGCTGGGGGCAGAGTAATAAAGACGACGGCCCAATAATTGCACAGCTCCTCAAGTCTCCTTGTAGTAACCTCTCAGTCACTGAAGACAGTAATGCCCACAGTGACATCGCAGGCCGTGGAGAACGCACGCAGGATGGTCCCTGAAGTAAAATTTTGAGTAGGGCAGAATTTAATATCCCACCCTCTTCCATTGGCCATCGCTAACTGCACCTTATACCTGAATGGAGACGGGCCCCTGAACATCGGGCCCCATAGGACCTTCTCAGCCTGCTACCCTGGTAGTTCCACCCTTACGTCGGTTCCTAAGGAGACAACCTCTCAAAAGGTTTCTTTACGAGTTCTGAATATTGATGGCCTTTCCTCAGGATCATGAATACCAAATTGGTGTGTGTGTGGGGGGTGACCTTCAACACCCCCTACCATCATCTGGGGGGCTCACGAGAGCAGCAGCCTCTCCAGGGTTTAATGGAACTGTGTCTTCGTAGCAATGGTGCAGGGTCCTTCAGCTTAGTCCTGATGACCCCCCAAAAAAAAAAAAAAAAAACAGCCGATAGTCGGGGTGTCGAGAGCTGGACCCGACATTGATGGCCTATCCTCAGCCCACGAGACCCCTTCAAAATATTTGGATTACCTTTGTGTGCCTGCATTTATCTGATATATAGAGAACAGAGGGGGACTCAAGTCTCCCTCCACCCCCTCATTCATAGCAGGTAGGTGGCCATGCATGAACTCTCCTTAATGAGCTAGAGATACGGAGACTACTCTGCGTGTGCCCTGCGTTATTCTGCTATGATGGAGGTTAGCGGTGCACAGGGTCATCTGTCCGCCATTAGGGTCCATTCACACGTCCTTAAGTGTTTTGCGGATCCGCAAAACACGGAACAAACATGCCCAGCACTCTCATAGAAAATGCCTATTCTTGTCCGCAATTGCAGACAAGAATAGGACATGTTCTATTTTTTTGCCTAACGGAAGTGCTGTCCGCATCTTTTGCAGCCCCATTTAAAGTGAATGGGTCCGCACAGTTGCGGAACGGATGCAAATGTGTGAATGGACCCCAACTGTTGTCGAGGGGACAAGTGTACAGTGCGGACCCTCCGATGGAGTCCAGGGCTGGGCCTTAGCCCCCATAAGGTGGTAGGTGAACCACCACTGCTATAGATGAAATACAGTCATTTACTGAGCCTGGTGCCTACTGGGTACCAAAAAGTATGAGACTGAGCAGCAGAAGCGTTTGCTTTATACTGGTTTTTGATTATTTTTATTTTAGTTTACAAGTTGTTTTTTGGCCACATTTTGGTTGAACCCTTGTGCTGACCGGTCAAGGCCTGGAGTCCACAATCCCATCAATCCTGTCCCGTGCGGCCTCCATGGATCCCACAGATGACGATCGGATTGAGATCTGGTAATCAGGAGACAAGTCATCACCTTCACCTCTTGTTCTTCATTCCTGGACAGTTTTTGCAGTGTGGCCGGGGTATTATCCTGCTGAGAGGGGGAACTGCCATCAGAGGGCACCACTGCCATGAAGGGAGTACTTGTCTGTACAATGGTTAGGTAGGTGTCACATCCACATGGATGCCAGCACCTAAGGTTTCCAGCAGAACATCGATGCCTCCGCCAGATTTTCTTCTCATAGTGAACTTGGTGCCATCTCTTCTCCAGGTAAGGGGCACATGTGCCTGGCCATCCACATGATGTAACCCCATTCCTCAGCAGGGTCCTCCTTCTACCCCTGGTGCCATCTCTTCTCCAGGTAAGCGGCATATGTGCCTGGCCATCCACATGATGTAACCCAATTCCTCAGACCAGTCCTCCTTCTACCCCTGGTGCCATCTCTTCTCCAGGTAAGCAGCACATGTGCCTGGCCATCCACATGATGTAACCCCATTCCTCAGACCAGTCCTCCTTCTACCCCTGGTGCCATCTCTTCTCCAGGTGAGCGGCACATGTACCTGGCCATCCATATGATGTAACCCGATTCCTCAGACCAGTCCTTCCACCCCTGGTGCCATCTCTTCTCCAGGTAAGTGCTGCGCCACACTTGGCTGTCCACACAATACCCCAGACCACAGTCTTCTTCCATTGCGCCAATTCTGCTGGCATTTTGACAAGTTGACAGGTGTCAGCACGTGCGCCCCGATCAGTATGGAGGTACAAAGCCAGCTGTGATGTCCTGACACCTCTAGCATCACTAGTAGTAATGTTGTCAGCACTCTGTCTTGGCCGTCTATTACCCCGTCGCCGGTCACCACTTCTCCTTTGGACCACGTTTGGTTGGTAGGTACAAGCCACAAGTCCGGCCATTCCGGAAGTGTTCTGACCCAGTTGTCTAGCCACAATTAGATCCTCACGCTTCCTCATTTTCCTGCTACCTACACGTCAACTTCAAGTGCGGACAGGTCACTTGTGGCCTAATCCCCCCTCCCCCCCCCCAGACGCCATCGTCACCAGATAATCGTGTCATTCCCTTCACCTGTCAGTGCCAAATGACAAACTCAGCACTGCTATACATGAACCACAAAGAAATGACCCTGCAAGATAGAAACCCATTGGTCGATGAGGTTTCCCCATCTACACGAGGATCATGACTACACAAAAGAGCCGTCAGCAACTCTACAGCTGCCAGGTGGGAAACTACGTCATCCCGGAGAGGCGACGCAGCAGCTGAGGCCCCGGGAGGATACAACCGTAACTCAGCATCTCTGCAGGAAGCCCTCACCCCCCCGACGAAGCATGAGTAAGCAGCTCCACGGTGAGGAGGGGGTTAACCAGTGATGTCACCCATTACTGCACATCTAACAGCTGATCCCCGACGAGCCGCACGCCCCCTGCAGAATGAAGAGCAAGGACCCTGCAAAGCGCCAGGGTGCAAAGAGTTAAACAGTGATGTCACCGAAGGAAAAAAACTAAACAAACTCACCCTAAAGAATTAAAAAAAACAAAAACACACTGAGAAATCACAAGAAATGGCGAAGAAATTAGCACGACCCCCACAGGACAGATAGGGAATTACATTAAAGCTTTGGAAGACAATGCATCCTGGAGGAGAGCAACGCGCCCCCCGGAGGCCACATGGGGAATAACCAGTGATGTCATCCTGAACTGCACAGCACCCGAAACATTCAGCTTTACCTCATACTATAGGGGAGCAGCACGCCCCCAACAGTGCAAAGGACCCCAGAACAAACAGACACCCACTCCTGCACTGATAAGCCAGTTAGCACGCCCCCAACAGTACAAAGGACCCCAAAATGGACACCCACTCCTGCACCGATGAGCCTGTTAGCACGCCCCCAACAATGCAAAGGACCCCAAAATAGACACCCACTCCTGCACCGATGAGCCTGTTAGCACGCCCCCAACAATGCAAAGGACCCCAAAATAGACACCCACTCCTGCACTGATGAGCCTGTTAGCACGCCCCCAACAGAGCAAAGGGTGCAAAGGACCCAAAAACTGACACCCACTCCTGCACCAATAAGCCAGTTAGCACGCCCCCAACAGTGCAAAGGGTGTAATTTAGGACCCCAAAATAAACAGACACCCACTCCTGCACCAATGAGCCTGTTAGCACGCCCCCAAGCAGGCCACAGGGTTAGCATGCACCCAAAAAGAAGCAGAGACTCATTCCTGCACCCATTTACCAGTTAGAACGCCCCCAACAGGCCACAAGCACCCCACGATAAACAGACAACCCCTCCTGCACAGATTTGCCTGTCAGTACGACCCAGGGGGCCACAGGGTGCACCAAAATATTCAAAGCCCCATTCCTGCACAGAGGGGTACAATGGGGTACCAGAGAATAAAGAGTTAAAGCAGTGACGTCACCTCCTTCTGCAAAACAAGAACTTATCTGAAGACTCGAATCACAGGACGGGGGAAGACGGCGACAGCGCGCCCCCTGCCGGCCACAAGCGGAACAGCGGGCGATAGAAGTCAGCAGAGACGCCCCCTAAGAAGACTCACCTGTGAAAAATAGAGGTTGAGGAGACACAGGGTGAAGAACTGCAGGCAGATGGGGGCGCAATAGAGCAGCCAGTGCGGGAAAGGCTGCAGTGCATTGGCCTGGGCACAGTTTGTAAGGTAGAAGGAGAAGAGGACGGTCCTGCAGCCGGCCCAGAGCAGGCACAGGAACAGGAGCAGGCTCTGGTAACTCAGCCGCTTCTGCTTGTAGCGGAGAAGCAGCCAGAGCTGCACGTAGACCGCCAGGAAGAGCAGGGAGCACAGCACCGTGCATAGCACCGTCAGCCCCAGCTCCACCGCCCAGGGGATGGCAGCGGTCATGGTGAGTCAGGCAGGACGGGGCATGTCACCGCGCCCCCGGTCTCCTCTGCAGTTCTCCCTCTCTTCAAAACAACTCCGCTGGAAGACATCAGCTGAGCCCGACCATTTGAGGTACTCTGCTGCCAGCCGATTGGCGACTCGTAGCCACGCCCCCCAGCGTTTCTGCTCTCCTATAGGACGCGACGTCTGTCAATCATCTCTGCGCGGACCGGCCTCCCCCGAGCGTGGACGGCACTGGCGACGGATTGGAGCGTGGTGACCCCGCCCAAGAGAGGAGAAGGAGGCGATTGGTTGATTGGAACGTCTGTCACTCCTTTGTCTGCGGGTTGGAATACGCCCACAGCCGGATGGTGGTTGGTTCTGGGGGAGGTCGCTATGGCGACAGGTGGGCGGGACTTGTAGGTGGCGCTGCTCGGGCTGGCTGTCAGTCTTGGGGGTTAGTGGTACCCTTCTGCTGGGGGGTGAGGAGGCGGGAGCGGGACTGATGGAGGAAGGGGAAGTGACTGCGCGTGAGGGTGAGTGCCAGGGACGGAGAGAAACTACAACTCCCATCAGGCTTCTGGAGCTCCCATTCATTGTAATGGAGATAGACCGCAGGGCAGGGAATTGGGGTAGGAGCACCCCTGTTTTGGAGATCCCAGCAGACAGACTCCCGAATAGGACAAGTGGGCCGAAAACGCCTTTAAATTCTTTACTGCTTTCCACATATCTGTTTTCTGTCAGTGAATGGAAACATTTCTGTTTTTATTAAAGAGGTCCCCGCATAAAACCACAGAGGTGACAAGTCTCTGATCCCTGGGGCCCCCACCGATCACCAGTACGGGGGTCTTAGGGTGTCCGAATGGAGCGGTGATTGAGCTTGTGTGGTCCGCGCCATTCAGTGTCTAAGGGGCTCTTTCTGTTGACCATTTCTCCAGTCAGACTCCTCCTCACTGCGCAAGCGCATGGTGGGGGGGAGGGGCATGGGCGTAGCTATAGGGGGTGCAGAGGTAGCAGTCGCTACCGGGCCCAGGAGCCTGAGGGGGCCCAAAGACCCTTGTGCCGCATAAGAAGACACACAAAGCACTGAAGGAAGGGGGCCCAAGTTGAACTCTTGCACCAGGGCCCATGAGCCGTTAGCTACGCTCTTGGGGAGGGGTTTGGGACTGCTGCTACACTTAGACTCCTCCTCACTGAACAAGCGCATGGTGGGAGGGGTTTGGGAGTGCTGCAATACTTAGACTCCTCCTCACTGCACAAGCGTATGGTGGGGGGGGGGGGGGGTCGGGACTGCTGCTCCAGTCAGACTCCTCCGCACTGTGCAAGCGCATGGTGTGAGGGGTTTGGGACTGCTGCTCCACTTAGACGCCTCCTCACTGTACAAGCGCATGGTGGGAGGGGTTTGGAACTGCTGCTCCACTCAGACTCCTCCTCACTGCGCAACCACATGGTGGGAAGGGTTTGCGACTGCTGCAACACTTAGACTCCTCCTCACTGCACAAGCGCATGGTGGGAGGGGCCTGGGACTGCTGCTCCACTCAGACTCCTCCTCACTGTCACAAGCACACAGATTTTTTTTTCCTCTGTGTGTGGATTTCCACCTGCAAAATCCGGACAGGCTATCTGCAGTGTATCCGCACAATGTGATCACGCCCTTACAGAGTTCTGCACTTTTACAAGCCGGGCAGGATCAGGACACGTTTTCAGCCTCTGGGTAATTTCATTCACTGACAGCATGCAGTGATCTTGAAAGCACTATAGAGTGGGTGATCCTAGGTTGTCACCGAGCCCAAGAAACCATTCACCGGGGTCTGGAAGGTTTCCCCATGATAAACTGCAATTCCGGAGCCCCCCTTTAAGCGGCTCGGATCTGTCATGTTGACATTTTGTGTCTTGCCTCGTTCCAGGCTGATCCGTGATGACCGGTGACGGTGCAGGTGGAGGAAGGCGTTTACTTTAGTGCCGCGCACAGAGGTAAGAGACGGTGACGAAGGTTAAAGTACAGCGTCCGCCGGAGAGCCCCACCACAGATAACACTCGCTCTGCCCTACATGAAGGAAGTGTCTGCGTTTAATGTTTAAAGGGGGTTTCCGCTCATAGACTTTTATGGATCACCATAAAACTGGGATTGGCTGGAGTCCTACTGCTGGGACCGTGAAGATCCCGGGAGAGGAGGGTCCGGCGCTTATTATAGGGGGAAGGGGCCACACACACAGGAGGATGCTGGGAGCGAGGAGGGTCCGGTACTTATAGGTGGAAGGGGCCACACACACAGGAGGATGCTGGGAACGAGGAGGGGCCCCACATACACAGGAGGATGCTGGGAGCGAGTAGGGTCCGGTACTAATTATAGGTGGAAGGGGCCACACACACAGGAGGGTGCTGGGCGCGAGGAGGGGCCCCACATACACAGGAGGATGCTGGGAGCGAGTAGGGTCCGGTACTTATTATAGGTGGAAGGGGCCACACACACAGGAGGGTGCTGGGCGCGAGGAGGGGCCCCACATACACAGGAGGATGCTGGGAGCGAGTAGGGTCCGGTACTAATTATAGGTGGAAGGGGCCACACACACAGGAGGGTGCTGGGCGCGAGGAGGGGCCCCACATACACAGGAGGATGCTGGGAGCGAGGAGGGTCCGGTACTTATTATAGGTGGAAGGGGCCACACACACAGGAGGGTGCTGGGAGCAAGGAGGGGCCCCACATACACAGGAGGATGCTGGGAGCGAGGAGGGTCCGGTAATAATTATAGGGGGAAGGGGCCACACACAGAGGAGGATGCTGGGAGCGAGGAGGGGCCCCACATACACAGGAGGAAGCTGGGAGCGAGGAGGGTCCGGTAATAATTATAGGGGGAAGGGGCCACACACAGAGGAGGATGCTGGGAGCGAGGAGGGGCCCCACATACACAGGAGGAAGCTGGGAGCGAGGAGGGTCCGGTACTCATTATAGGGGGAAGGGGCCAAACACACAGGAGGGTGCTGGGAGCGAGGAGGGGCCCCACATACACAGGAGGGTGCTGGGAGCGAGGAGGGGCCCCACATACACAGGAGGATGCTGGGAGCGAGGAGGGTCCTGTACTGATTATAGGGGAGGGGGCCACACATACATCGGAGGATGCTGCGAGCGAGTAGGCTCTGGTACTCATCATAAGGGGGAGAGGGCCAATCATACATGGGAGGGTCCCGGGAGCGAGGAGGGTCCGGTATTCATTATAAGGGGGAGGGGGCCAGGTGGTCTCGGTATAGTGCTGCCAGTTATCTTAATAGAGGGTGACTGTAAGCCCCCTCAGGATCATGTTATGGTTTTTATATTGTCAGTCAGGGTCTCTAACATATCAATGTCCAGTTTTTGTGAAATCACTCCTCCCATGCCACAGCCTCCCATGCTGGGAGTAGTAGTTTCATATCAGACAGAAAGCCACAGCTTGCTGGCAAAATGTAATAAAAGTTGCTCTCTCCTCCGCCTAGTGGTAGTGCAGGGCACTGCGGGTTCTTTTGCACAGTGAGGCTCCGAGCTGCTCATACCTTACCTTTGTCATAGATTGTAACAGAGAAATGTAATACCGAGAAATCCACGTCACACAACGCCGCTCCCGCACGTGAGGCGCAAGCACCGGGTCTGCAGCAGGCGATTCTACACTCTAGATGATAGTATGAATGGATTTCTATAATTCTGTGCAGTCATTTCTATAGTTCTGTGCAGTCATGTCTTATATGACCGGTGATTACTGACTTCTTAAAGGGATTATCCCCTCAGGATAAGCATATGTAGTATAACAGGATCAGTACACAGTGACTGCACCAGCAGAATAGTGAGTGCAGCTCTGGAGCATAATACAGGGTGTAACTCAGGATCAGTACAGGATAAGTAATGTATGTACACAGTGACTGCACCAGCAGAATAGTGAGTGCAGCTCTGGAGTATAATACAGGATGTAACTCAGGATCAGTACAGGATAAGTAATGTAATGTATATACACAGTGACTGCTCCAGCAGAATAGTGAGTGCAGCTCTGGAGTATAATACAGGATGTAATTCAGGATCATTACAAGATAAGTAATGTATGTACACAGTAACTCCACCAGCAGAATAGCGAGTGCAGCTCTGGAGTATAATACAGGATGTAACTCAGGATCAGTACAGGATAAGTAATGTATGTACACAGTGACTCCACCAGCAGAATAGTGAGTGCAGCTCTGGAGTATAATACAGGATGTAACACAGGATCAGTACAGGATAAGTAATGTATGTACACAGTAACTCCACCAGCAGAATAGTGAGTGCAGCTCTGGAGTATAATAAAATATGTAACTCAGGATCAGTACAGGTTAAGTAATGTATGTACACAGTGACTCCACCAGCAGAATAGTGAGTGCAGCTCTTGAGTATAATACAGGATATAATTCATGATCAGTACAGGATAAGTAATGTATGTACACAGTGACTGCACCAGCAGAATAGTGAGTGCAGCTCTTGAGTATAATACAGGATGTAACTCAGGATCAGTACAGGATAAGTAATGTATGTACACAGTGACTGCACCAGCAGAATAGTGAGTGCAGCTCTGAAGTATAATACAGGATGTAACTCAGGATCAGTACAGGATAAGTAATGTATGTACACAGTGACTGCACCAGCAGAATATTGAGTGCAGCTCTGGAGTATAATACAGGATGTAACTCAGGATCAGTACAGGATAAGTAATGTATGTACACAGTGAATGCACCAGCAGAATAGTGAGTGCAGCTCTTGAGTATAATACAGGATGTAACTCAGGATCAGTACAGGATAAGTAATGTATGTACACAGTGACTGCACCAGCAGAATATTGAGTGCAGCTCTGGAGTATAATACAGGATGTAACTCAGGATCAGTACAGGATAAGTAATGTATGTACACAGTGAATGCACCAGCAGAATAGTGAGTGCAGCTCTGGAGTATAATACAGGATGTAACTCAGGATCAGTACAGGATAAGTAATGTATGTACACAGTGACTGCCCCAGCAGAATAGTGAGTGCAGCTCTGGAGTATAATACAGGATGTAACTCAGGATCAGTACAGGATAAGTAATGTATGTACACAGTGAATGCACCAGCAGAATAGTGAGTGCAGCTCTGGAGTATAATACAGGATGTAACTCAGGATCAGTACTCACAGCTCACTAGTGTCAGTAATTTTCCTTGGTAGGCGCCATGCTATATGTTACCGCCGTCTTCTGACATTTCACCCTGTGTCTCGGTTTCAGCTGTCTTCCATGTTACCCCTCGCAGATCGGAAGATGACGGCGTTCCCCTGGTTTTTCCTGCTGCTTCTCTATGTATATAGCTTTTTTATGATCAGTGCTGAACATACGCTGCCTGAACTTACCTCTGATGACTATGCCGACAGCCTGGCGCCCAGGAAGACTTCACTGCTGTATTTTAGCGGCTCAGGTAAGTGATTGCTGTGTAGCAATTCTCTATGAGCTAAGCACAAACCTCTGCTGTGCTGATGATTTGCTACAGTGTATCAGCGTAGGTAACGTATCAGCCTCGAGCTTAGATTGTTGAGCTCACAGAGGATTACCTAGACTAAATACAACTGTAGCAAACCCTCATCTGTGAAAGTATTAGGTTTGTACAGGGGTTATCAGCCTTTAACTGCAAATTTAAAAAAATTCCTATTCACTGACAGCAAACACATTTCTTCAAAATAACAGGGAATTGAAACGCAAAGTATACAACAAAGTTGCAGAACTTTTCATTTTACAATAATTAGTTTTATTTTTACATAAAGCCATGCAAATCAGTTTAGTTAATATCCAGGGCAGACTTTTGCCTATCGCCTAATTCACACGACCGTCTGCAAGCCGCTGATCTGTGTGCCTTCGCCTTTTTATTTCCTTGCGGACCCACTGACTTCAATGGGTCCGTGGTCCGCCTTTTGCAGACATATTCTATCTTTTTTGCGGAAAAGACATACGGATGATCCATGTGCTTTCTGCGGCCTTCTGTCCATTCCACTAAGGATAGAACATGTCCCATACTTAGCCTCCAAACGCAGACCGTGGACCCATTTAAAGGATATGTACACCTTCGGAGGCAACTTTTGTTTACGATTGCATTTTACTCTTTTTTTTGGGGGGGGGGGGGGGCTAAAAATCTGATTTTCAATTGGTCTTTATTAAAAATACTGAGCTGTGTGACTGGTACTTTCACTTTGTGCCTGTCATCTAATAAACCTTATCTCTAAACTACAGAGAGGTCATCAACACTAATTTAAGTTACATTATTATCAGTAAGATAAGAACTGACCTCTAATGAGTGTTTATAAGGTCAGAGAGCAGAGAGAAGGAGCCCGTCAGCTCCTCAGATGACGGAAAAGACAGAAAATCCACAGGCTGCAGCTAGAGCATCTCAGCTCTGTACAGAATATAGGGCTCCATATTTTTAATAAAGACCAATTGAAAAAATAAGTACAATGCAGTAATAAAAAAAATGCCCCCAAAGATGTACATAGCCTTTAAGTCAAAGGATCCGCAAAAAATGTGGATGAAACACAAACGGTGTCCGTGGTTTGCGGACCGCAGAATACAGACGGTCGTGTGCATGAGGCCTAAAGCACGCACTCGGCTCTCTGCTGTCCGCCGGCTCTGGCGCCCGCTTTCTCTTTATAAAGTTACAGCCTTCTTGACGGCAAATTTAAAAAAATTCCTATTCACTGACAGCAAACACATTTCTTCAAAATAACAGGGAATTGAAACGCAAAGTATACAACAAAGTTGCAGAACTTTTCATTTTACAATAATTAGTTTTATTTTTACATAAAGCCATGCAAATCAGTTTAGTTAATATCCAGGGCAGACTTTTGCCTATCGCCTAATTCACACGACCGTCTGCAAGCCGCTGATCTGTGTGCCGGCGCCTTTTTATTTCCTTGCGGACCCATTGACTTCAATGGGTCCGTGGTCCGCCTTTTGCAGACATATTCTATCTTTTTTGCGGAAAAGACATACGGATGATCCATGTATGTTGTTGTTGTTTTTCTTGGCCTGCACAGATTATGGCAGATGAAAAACCTCTCGGACGCAAGCGTCCTATTTTTTTTACACTGGTAAAATATCTGTGCAGCCTTTATCTACATACATCTGTTTCTGGGAAAGTTGGGTTACACACAATATTAGCCCCAGCTTTCCCAGACTTCAGAATAGTGTACTTACCTATTTAGGCAGCAATACAGGAGGTATGACTAGACAATGGCACTGCCACTGTTGTGAAAACTACAACTCCCAGTATGCTTCATTCCTTTGTAAAGGAGTTCAGAGAACAGCTGAGGAAGTGTGCATGCTGGGAGTTGTAGTTTCACAGCAGCTGGAGTGCCAGGGTTGCCGACCCTTGGACTAGATGGATCAACCAGTCAGTGCTATAGGAAAGCCAAGTTGCAAACTCTTTAAAGGGTTTCTGTCATCAAGTTTTGACATTATAAGCTGTCTGACATTAGCTATGTATTCGGCGCAGGCGCGGTGAGCAGAGGACGCTGGTGCCTGCTGTCCTCTGCTCACCGCGCCTGCGCCGAATACAGAGCGGCGGCGCAGGCGTGGGATTTCAGAAGGAGACAGTGACGGAGGATCGCTGCCTGGCACTGTCACTCAAAGTAAGAAGGGACGTGCCAGCAGGTTGCCGCACGAAGCCTCTAGGAGCAGGGCAACGCCCCCCCTGCTCCTAGAAGCTAATTTACATATTATAAAAGTACGTTTTTCAGCCAAAATATAAATCGGATTTTTATAAAAAAGACATTATCAAGCTGCTCTGACATTAGCACATAGCTAATGTCAGACAGCTTATAATGTCAAAACATGATGACAGAAACCCTTTAAGAGCTGTAATGGCGGCCATGTTGGTTGTCACTCAGCTTTTTCAGAAACCGTGTATTTCTTTTATTGCAGATCGTCCAGGTAATGTCATATTCCTGGAAGAATTACAGAAGTCGTCGAGCGTTCTCCAGGACTACGGGATTTCCGTAGCTAAGGTAAATAAATATATAATGAGGTAAATTAGACTCTTTCCAGTGCAGAACAACAACTCCTATTATGCTCTAACCTGCAGGAGCTTCTTAGCATCGGTCAGTTAAAGGGGTATTCCCATCACTGACAATGGGGGCATATCGCTAGGTCCGAGACCTGCACCTACACCGAGAACGGAGCGGGGAGAGTGGCGGCTGGAGGACCCCGGATTTCCCAGGGTCCGGCCACCGCCAAACGCTTTCCACATACAAGTGAGTGGAAGCACACAGCACTTGCGCAGCTGCCCTCCATTAAATTTTATGGAGCTGCCGAAAGTAGCTGAGCGCTGGCTCAGCTGTTTCCGTTGGCCCTATAGAAATGAATAGGAGCAACGGCCGCTTAAGCCAGATTCGGGACCCGCACCTATGAGACAATGGGGGCATATCCTAGCGATATGCCCCCATTGTCTGTGATGGGAATACCCCTCTAAGAGATAGAGTAGTAATCACAGGGGTAGGGAATCTGTGTTGAGGCTCCTGTCAGTTACTTTTCCTCTGCTGGAAATGGCTGATAACAGGGAGACAAGACAGACTTCAGGGTTAGTGTCCCTTTAAAGACTGGAATGGGGAGATTAGGGGTTATACTACAGAGGGAGTCTTATAGTCATACGCTTTGTCGTTTCTCCTTAGGTTCGCTGTGTCGAGGAGGCGGCGCTACGGTTTTGTGCAGAGGACAAGGCCTATTTATTCAGGTATGAAAAGCATGGGGGACGGGTCATGTAATTGTATCAGGCCATATCTCATGGCATCAAGACAAGTGGGTTAAAGTCTATTGAGATGTGTGGGAAAAACGATGGCCAATGCCCGTTCACAGAGCACCTGAACACCAGCAATGGGGTTCGGGACTCGGGACCCCCCTCTGTTAGCCAGGAACGCCTTCTGATTTTTACTCTTTAACCACCTAACTGTTTTGCCCCAGTCCAGCTCCAGCAGTGGGAAAAGTAGCTGACTGGACGGGGAGTGATGCTTTAGATGCTGCTATCTCCTGAATGGGTGCAGCTACAAACATGCATCTGTCAGCAGTTTCGTACCTATGACACCGGCTGACCTGTTACATGTGCGCTTGGTAGCTGAAGGCATCCGTGTTGGTCCCATGTTCATATGTGTCCGCATTGCTGAGAAAAATGATGTTTTAATATATGCAAATGAGCCTCTAGGAGCAACGGGGGCGTTACCCTTACACCTAGAGGCTCTGCTCTCCCTGCAACTGCCGCGCCCTCTGCACTTTGATTGACAGGACCAGGTGGGATGATGTTTTCACTGTCTGCCCCTGCAATTGCAGAGAGAGCAGAGCCTCTAGGTGTAATGGTAACGCCCCGTTGCTCCTAGAGGCTCATTTGCATATAATAAAACATAATTTTTCTCAGCAATGCAGACACATATGAACATGGGACCAACACGGATGTCTTCAGCTGCCAAGCGCACATGTAACAGGTCAGCCGGGGTCATAGGGACAAACCTGCTGACAGATGGCTTATAAATGAGAAAGTCAGCCAAAATCGGATCATTACTTATTTTTAGAACAAAGGGTCGGGAGTTCTCTATAGCGCCCCCTCAGGGTAAGGGACATATGTGAGGGTTCAGTTAGGGTAAGTTCACTTCCTGGGCTCCAGACTGTTTATCTCACAGATGTCACATGCACTGGGTATATTGTGGCAAACCTTCAGCTGGGAGAATTATTAGGTTTTTATTCACTCATTCACCGACAGCAAGCAGAGACTTTAAAAAGGTGGAAATTTGGCCACTTTGCAATGTCTTTAGATTACTCGTCGGATTACAGTCACTGCTTCTGGTGTCTTCAGTGACTTCCACCCATATTCTGTTTCTTCTGCACTTTTGGTCCTGGCTGCTGCTCCTATAACTAGGGTCTGTGGTGTGTTTTGGCAGCTGTGGCCCCTACATATGACATCCCTCAACATGGCGGCATTGCCTGTTCTCATCTGTGCAGACTCCAGAACAAGCATTGGGCGTCTGTGCAGTAGAACCAATTCTCTGCCTCCAGTGTCCCGTCCTATGTGCTCCGCTGCCAAGTGAAGCGAGCGTGCACACTGTGGAAGCCTGCGGTGGGACAGCGCGGTGGCAGCCCTTATTCTGCACCTGTGGATAGTTCCCTTGTCGTTTGAAGTGTCGCAGCCAATGAGGTTGTACTGCACAGGGGCGTTCAGTCATCAGCAGGTGGGCAGGGAGAGCAGGAATCCATGAATAACCAGGACTCTTCTCAGGTGGCCGGGACTCATTTCCAGGCCCAGTCTGCAATGATTGTGATTGCCTGCGCCTGCGTGATCCTAAGCCAACTGAGGGCAACAGCGCTCTGAAAACGTCACTGGGCTCAGCGCATGCCCAGTGACACTATTGAGGCTGTTGCCCTCAGTTGGCTTAGAATCGGCGGCACTGCGCCTGCG
The DNA here is from genome assembly GCA_033119425.1 of Bufotes viridis. NCBI lineage: Eukaryota > Metazoa > Chordata > Amphibia > Anura > Bufonidae > Bufotes > Bufotes viridis. The sequence goes on along the minus strand of CM065599.1, from coordinate 9,075,184 downwards.
CGAGAATTCCGGCGGCCGGCGAGATGAAGATCGGGGTGGTATTGTGGCCTGAAAGCGGAGGTAGCCGGGGCGGAGCCGTCAGCCTCGCCTCACGGAGGCGATTTCTGCAGCTGTAGGCGTGCTTGGGGATTCAAATTTAGGCGGGCTGGGCACATTAAGGGGGGCGTTACTGGGCTCCTGAGCTGGGAAAAAACACCCCTCTGGGCACCTTGGACCCTAATTAGCATAAAGGAAAATTAGTTTTTTTAATCAAAATGACAAAGAAAAAAGAAGAACAGATGCGGATATAAGGTACTTTATTACACATAGATAATGTGACAGAAAAAAATGATGATAGGCAGGTGACTGACTCCCTTATAAAGAGAGAGTTATAAATAAGAGACCTCTGAAATCAGCTCACCTGTCTCCGCTTTATGATGCCGTTCGTATGGGCAGCATAATGTTGAGGACAGGTTCCCTTTAAGCTTTTTTGACTCTTTCCTTCCTTTCTTTCATGCTTCCTCCTTCCCCTCTTTCTCTTTATCTCTTCATCCTTTGCTCCTTTCCTTTCTTTCTCATTTTCCCCTTCTTTCCTTTCTAACTTCCTTCTTTCCTCCCATCTTTTATTCTTGGCATTCTCCTTTCCTCTCCTTATTTCTTTCTTCTTCTTTTCTTTTTTTATTTCACTGACCCTTACTTATTTTAGTTTATTTCATTCTTCCTTCCTCCTTTGTTCTCCCTTTCCTTCCTTCCTTTCTTTATTGCTTCTGCCTTCTTTTTCCCTCAATATCTTTCTTTCTCACCTCCTCCTTTTTTTCCTTCCTTCCCTCTTTTTTTTCCTTAATTTATTCTTATCATTCTCCTCTCCTTCCTTCCTTCCTTCCCTTCCTCTTTCTTGTCCTTAATTTATTCTTGGCATTCTCCTCTCCTCTCCTTCCTTCCTTCCTTCCTTCCCTTCCCTTCCCTTCCTCTTTCTTGTCCTTAATTTATTCTTGGCATTCTCCTTCCTTCCTTCCTTCCTTCCCTTCCTCTTTCTTGTCCTTAATTTATTCTTGGCATTCTCCTCTCCTCCCTTCCTTCCCTTCCTCTTTCTTGTCCTTAATTTATTCTTATCATTTTCCTCTCCTTCCTTCCTTCCTTCCTTCCTTCCCTTCCTCTTTCTTGTCCTTAATTTATTCTTGGCATTCTCCTCTCCTTCCTTCCTTCCTTCCTTCCTTCCCTTCCTCTTTCTTGTCCTTAATTTATTCTTGGCATTCTCCTCTCCTTCCTTCCTTCCTTCCTTCCTTCCTTCCCTTCCTCTTTCTTGACCTTAATTTATTCTTGGCATTCTCCTCTCCTTCCTTCCTTCCTTCCTTCCCTTCCTCTTTCTTGACCTTAATTTATTCTTGGCATTCTCCTCTCCTTCCTTCCTTCCTTCCCTTCCTCTTTCTTGACCTTAATTTATTCTTGGCATTCTCCTCTCCTTCCTTCCTTCCTTCTATGTCAGTGATGTGACCTATAGATTCATTGCTGTTTTTCCATGATTCCTCTAAATTAAATTCTCACCCAGTTTACTGTATCTAGCCGATTATCGTGATTAATCTGTCGTCATTTCTTCTTCAGGGGATCCAAATTATTGCGGGAATTCCCCGCGGATACGCTGTTTGACGTCAACGCCATTGTCGCCAATGTTTTATTGTGAGTAGCGCCTGTTCACACCTGACAATACCGAGCAGCGTCTCTTCTGTCTAGTTGCAAATGATACTTTCCAGCCATAGTCTGTTTTATCTTCTTCCGGGAAAGCTGGGTGACAACCAATATGGCTTCAATTAGCTATCACAGGGTGTCACAGGCAAATCTGCCTGGTAATGCTGAGGTGAGGAGGCACGGGAGGTGTCACTGCTGAATGTGTCTGCCAGGATCCCGGGTGATCATCCCAATGGAAGGGGTCATTGCAGTTTGTTTCCCATAATGATGGATATGGGCGCCGCTGTCCAGGGAAATCATCAAGGGGGCTTGTGTCCCGGTGTTCTCAGGATCAGCGGCGGTCCCAGAGGTTGGGCGCCCACTGATCATGAAGCGATCCTAGCAATGTTGGGACTTCCGCTTGGCATCGTCACACACATATCCGTATATTTCAGCGTTCTCCTATATAACGAAGTTAAGTACATCACCTCCACCTTGGAACTCCAGAAATTAGAAGACGCCGCGAAAGGGAAGAAGAACATTGTTTTCACTTACGTCCGGGCGATCGGAACGCCAGGTACGGCACACATAACATTAAACCCTATTCTCTGTCTTGTATCCACTGTCTGAGCTGTTGCTCCCTGTTATCAGCCATTTCCTAGTGACATAAATCTCAGTAATGCATTTTATATGTGTGGCATCCCGATGTTCAGTTTTATACTGCTGTTCAGTCGCTTCTTTCCCTCCTCCTGTCCTCAGAGCACCGTTATGTCATGGAAGCCGCTTTTGCACATGGATCGACGCACCAGTTTGTGGTAACCACAGAGAGCAATGTGCTGAAGAGCATGAGGTACAGATGTTGTCATGACGTTGTCTTTTTTCCCTCAGTCGTTAAGTATTTTTTTGCAATCAATGGCATAAAGATGAGATTTTCCTCTTGTTTTTGTTGCACTTCCTAATATCTGCCAGCAGAGGGCATGCTTGTATCATTTACTCATCAGATCGCTGAGCTGCATCTATAGCAGTGTTTGCAGACTGTAGCTCTCCAGCTGCTGAGGAACTACAACCCTGTGCATGCTGGGGATTGTAGTACCCTACAGCTGGAGAGCCCCGCGTTGCAAACCATTGATTTATAGCATCAAGTAAGCTTGCAGTTTTTTGGAAAAAACTCACAGCACTGCTAAATTAGTTTTCCAGCAAATGACATTGGTCACCTACCCCTCCACAGAATAGGTGATGATGACTGGGACTCCCACCAATGACTAGGATACAGGGAGGAGGTGTATGAATGGAGTGGTGGTCATGCATGTGCCTTGCTGCTCCACCATTCCAAATGGGGGGGGGGGGGGGAATCAATAGAAACCGCTGAGTACTGTACGTAGCTGTCTCCATAGGCCCCATAGACTTTGATTGGGGCGGCAGGGCGCATGTGGGACTGCTGTTCGTGGTCCACCCCTTTTAGCCGCTTCCCATCCCTAGACGTGGCTGACATAGGATGAAAATACCATACATATTAATACCTCTACATGTATTTATTTCATTTAAAAAAATCGCCTATTATTTTTTTTTCTAGCCCTGAAGACCCCAGCCTCATATCGGCAAGACTTGTGTTCATCCATTGTAAATCAGTGATGAGCGCCGATCAGAAATGTCAGCGAACGTTGTCAGACCAGCCCCTGACCACTATCCACATCCATCGCTTTCTGAAACTCATGGGGCTCCCTCTAGTGGTAGGTGCCTGCACTACAAGCATTAGTAGTCTAAAAGTTACCTATAAAGCATTTCATTTTAGATTTTGATAATTTTTTTCCCCCAGAAGATACCTCATCCCTCTGGCCCTCCCACGAATTGATCATACAGCCTTGTGCGGAGGGATTACAGTCAATTTAATGGAAATGATAGGATATGACATTGCAGACTGATGCCATTGGTGTCTATGTTTTTCAGGTTGAGGTTTCCGACGATCCTAACAAATTTAGCAGCGTTCACCTCCAGCTGGGATTACCTGTGGTCTTTATTCTGAGTCAGCAAGAGACCTATGAAGTTGACATGGAGACGGCGAAGGACGTGGCCTGGCAGCTACTGGGGAAAGCCGGTGTGGGCGTAGTACAGAGGTGAGAGTCTGTGGCTTCGCTAGGTTCAGCTTAAACCCTTTTAACTATAGGGTTTTTATTAGTATTATAAGAAGGATTTCAACAAGCCCGATTATTTATTCCCTTGTAAATAAGCGGCACCAGATATTCTCTTGGCCACTTATCTCTGCATGCAAGCGTGGCTGCTCTAAGCCTGTATATTTATGGGTAGGGGAGATCTTCGGAGTAAGTCCAGCTTTTCACGTTAGTGTATGTGATAAGTCTTCTGTACTTTTTTAGTTCCAGAGTTAAATTGTTGCTGTTATTTCCAGGGAGAAGTCCGGGATAAACATTCCTGTCGCTTACAACGTGGCTGTGAAGAGACCAGATGAAGTAAGTGTAGGCCGAGTATCCGACCTCCACAAAAGTCCACCATTACTGCTGGCTGTATTAGTGACCCCTGTGTTTAAAGGGGTTGTCTGCTTATCCTATATTGATGACCTGTTCTCAGGATAGGTCATCAATATCAGAACAATGGGGGTCCGACACCTGGCAACCCCGACGATCAGCTGTATGAAGAGAACGCAGCGCTCATATGAGCGCTGCATTCTTTTATCTGTTTACCTGCTCGCCATCGACATTACAGCGGTGACCAGGTGTAATTACAGCTCCGCCGTCCCATTTACTTTAAAGGGGTTCTCCAGGCTTTTAATACTGATGACCTATTCTTAGGATAGGTCATCAATATCAGATTAGCGGGGGTCCGACACCCAGGACCCCTACCGATCAGCTGTATGAAAGGAAAGGCTTCCTGCTCACCATAGACATAGCAGCAGGAAGATAGAAGGGAGATGGAACGTGCTCACTGCGCGCACCTTCCCTTTATACAGCTGATCAGCGGGGCTGCCGGGTGTCGGACCCCAACCGATCCGATATTGATGACCTATCCTGAAGATAGGTCATCAATATTAACGTCCTGGAGAACCTTCAATGGGATGGCTCCCTCTAATTTACTTGAATAGGACAGAGCCATCCCATTGGAGAGAATGGGACGGTGGAGCTGTAAACAGAGAAGAGAATGCAGTGCTCATATAAGCGCTGCGTTCTCTTCATATAGCTGATCGACAGGGGTGTCGGCAGTCGGGCCCCCGCCAATCTGATATTGATGACCTATCATGAGGATAGTGCATCAGTATAGGATAAGCGGACAACCCCTTTAAAGGGGCATTCCCATCATATAAAATGATGGCATATCGCTAGCATACATCAGCATTTTTTTGATCGGAGTTCTGGGGCTTGCACCGATCCTGAGAATGAAGGTGTAGCATTGCGCCCCTTTACTGTTTTCTTCCCGCACACCAGCACCCAAATCGCCTGAAGTGAATGTGGTTGGCTGCAGGTAGGCAAGTACAAGCGCTCAGTTATTTCCGGCAGCCCCATAGAATTGAATGGAGCGGCGCCGTACATGCATGTCCACTCTGCCATTCAGTTGGGAGGACACAGGCCTCTGTCCTGGTGATCAGACACGTATGCCCTATCCTATGGATAGGGTATAGGTTGTTTTATTGGGACAGTTTCTTTAAGAGGGTAGGCACTACATCAGTGCCGCAGGAACAGTGTAGATTCCAGAGGTCGGAACCCCACCAATCCAAAAATGATTGCTTATCCCAGCGGTAAGTCATTACTTTAACTATCTCCCTCTTTACAGAACTCACCGGTAAAGTACCTGAAGTTGAAAGAGATTCAGCAGATCTTAGACCTCATACATGTGCCTAAGGAAGAGCAGCCTGAGAAGCCCGAAGAAAGTCATGGTGATCCAGGTAATCTTCCGATCCTGTAGTTTTTGAGGCCCCAGTGCATTCAGTTCTGTAAAGTGCAACATTCCTTATATGGGCAGCTGGCGGTATTCATCCTCTGACCATGTGACCCTCCCCTACAGTCGCTGCTGATTGGTTCTTCCACTTTCTAGCCCGCATTCATGTGTGGTGGACACACACTGTTTGACCTCACGGCAGCGGCTTCCCTGTTCCCTTTATGTATGGACTGAGACACTGTGACGGCACCTATCCTGTATGAGGTTATGTACGCACTGAGGACCTCACAGGATGTCACGAACCAGCGGGTGTGAACCCACTGTGCCACGTGTCCTACCTCCTCTAAGGGCGTTGTCTAAGTGAACCCCTCGATCTTCACAGTACCCCTGATGGTGGGGATAGATTTTCCCGAGGGGAACACCAGGTTGAACACCTCTTGAGGAGGATAGGTACACGAGGCAGCTGGTCCAGGAGTTACCTGAGAAAGGTACCAGAGGTACAGACGTAATCAGACAGGCGAAGTCGTTACCAGGAGCAACAGTGCAGGACCGAAGGATGAGGCAGAGGCGAAGTCAGACAGGCAAAAGGTCAGGGCAGGCAGCACAGGTACAGGTCAGGCAATCCGGGTCAGCAACAGGAGGGTCAAGGCAAGCAGGCAGGGATCAGACGGGTAGCAGAGTCCAGGAATATAGGTACGAGTCAGGAACATGAGCGGAAATCAGAAACCTTAGCAGGACACAAGGACCTTGACACTGAGGCATCTGGGAAGGGGGCTAATCCACTTATATATGTGCAGGAAGGCTGGGATTGGTCAGCGAGGTCACATGATCTAACCCATAAAGCCCAGGAAGTGACGTGCGCCGGCCCTTAAGGAAGTGCTGCAGGAAACAAGCAGCAAGCATGCTGTGGGCTGAGAGCAAACTGTGGAGCGGATCCCAGAACAACAGCACCCACACAGACAGAGCCCAGGACTGCAGCGGTAAATGGGAAGCACCGGCCGCTGAATGCGGCGGTAAGGAGGGGAACAGCGGCGCACAGCAGCCACTGTTTCACAGGTCCTGATACCAGAGGACACCTCCGAGTCTTCCGGAGTCCAGGCCTTGACCGGTCAGAGCGGTTTCGTCAGCATAAGGATCCTTCATAACATTAGGCAGGGGGGGTTCAAGAGCTGAGTATTTTCCTTTTACCCCCTAATATTCGCCGTGCCCCACACATCTTTCCAGCCCGTGCCATGAATGGCTCCTGTCATGTGCTCCTGACTCAAAGATTACAATATCATCCTTCTTTTCAGGATTTAAACAGCTGTCAGTCCCATGTAAATATTTAAGCTGCACATACTTTCCTTACTGTAGGGGTCCAGGATGATGAGGTAGCGAGGGACGTATACAGGAACAGAAGGCCCGTCCTCCCGCTGAAGCTGGTGCCCTCTCTGACAGATGACACGTTCAAGACGGTCTTCTCCAGCGCGCGCCCCACGGCCGTCCTCTTCTACATGATCTGTGAGTTCCCAGACGCATCTGTCCTGGAGGTAGCGGTTGATATGACGATCTACATGATGTCTCCGTGTTTAGCTTTCCTGTAATCCTGCTTCATCTGAGCTAATAAGTCACGTCCACCCGGGGGTCCTTCACGAGGGAGACTAAACATATGCAGATAATTTGTAGGAACGTGAGCGCACGTCGCACCATTTTGTACAGAGCTGTTATATGGCTCTCAGAGAGGTGCATGGTGCACCTCAGCTTTGTAGTGGGGATATCCCCTTTAATGATGTCCTAAAAGGGCATATGGATAGTCCTAGTCCTGATAGGACAAAAGCTGCCAATGCATCTCCTTCCCACCTCATACACCTGCATGCTGGGCTCAGCAGAGCCTGCATGTGCTTTTAATGGAGAGCCGCCGCATCTATCTCCGACGGCGTCTTATCTCCTGTAGGAACAAGGATCAGGCGTGTTAAGATCCAACATGTCTGATCCTTTTTTCGCACAAAATTTGCTGTCGGGGACAGTTGGGAGGGCACCATATACATTAGATAGTCAGCTGGCCATGCTGATAATCAGCAGGGATGGGCACCTAAATCATTTGAAGGGGTTGTCCACGTGTGATCTCCGGGCAATCTGAGGCAGCTGTCTGACACCCAGCAGTATTGTGCATGGGTCTTCTTCTAGTTAAAGAGGTTGTGGCAAATTCTAAGATTATTCTCAGGGGTAACCTATCTGATAGGTGGGGGTCCCCAGAATAAATGGAGCAGCAGGCCACGTTTGACCTTCATCTCTGAGAGAGCCGAGTACTGCGCTGAGGATGAAGGGGGCGATAGCGGTAATGCTCGGCCTGCCACTGTATTTGGAGGAGATGGACCCCTGTTCTGGCGAGGTGTGGGGGAGAAGGGATTTTGTGTTCTTGATACATCATCTTTTTCTCCTACAGGGGAACACATTTCCATCATAACTCTTCTTCAGTTCTTTCAAGAGGTGGCCGAGAAGTATAAAGGTACGCAGCTCCTCTCCTTTCTCCCCCAAGTGAGTGCCCTTTAACCCCCCCCCCCCCAAGTGAGTGCCCTTTAACCCCCCCCCCCCCCAAGTGAGTGCCCTTTAACTGTTTATTATTGCCGCTTTGAAGTGAATTTTTACGGAGGAATTGCTTTAATGTGGAGTTTCTTTCTCGGTAGACGTAACGGAGGGTGAGGGCAGGGATTAAACTTCAGAGGTCGCCCTGTCTCTCCATCCTCTCACCTTACAAGGGACTTTTTCGGTGAGAAGTAAATATTTAGTTCATATAGAGACGTGAGGGAAACCTGATCTCTATAGGGTTTAGTGATAGACGCTTCGCAGCTGAAATAATACCGGGCAGGACGCGGCGGAGAGCGGTGCATTCCTCTAAGGCCACGTTCAGACGCGGCGGAGAGCGGTGCACTCCTCTAAGGCCACGTTCAGACGCGGCGGAGAGCGGTGCATTTTACAGATTTTGTATTCTGAAAATTTGCACTAAAAATATTTAATATCCTATCCACACTTGAAGGGGTATTCTGATTTGAGAAAGTTACGTCCTATTCACAGGATAGGGGATTACTATTATCAGTGGGGGTCCTACCGCTGGGACCTCCGCCGATCACGAGAACATGAGCCCTGGAAATGGGCAGAGCAGCTGATCGGAAATCTACACCACTGCTCCATTCATTTCTATGGGAGTGCCAGCGATAGCCGAGTACAGCGCTCTTATATCTCCAGCACTCCCATAGAAATGCCAATCCGTCCATTTTAGGGGGCTCTACGTGGTAGAGGGTTCTCGTGATCGCTATAGGACCCCCACCGATCTAAAAGTTATCCCCCTATCCTGTGGATAGGGAATAACTTTCTTTGACCGGAATATCCCTTTAATGTTTTTTCTGCTTCTTTTCTTGCAGAGATCTAATTCTGGCCACCTGCAGCCACCACTAGGGGGAGCTCACAGAGCTCAACAGGAGCTGTAGAAATCCTGATGCAGCGAGTTCCCCTTAGTGGAGACGAAAAGAAGTTCAGTAGGGCAACCGTGTGAAGTCCGCAGATCTTTAAGGCCTAATTCACACGTCCGTAGTGTGTTGCGGATCCGCAACACACCTTGCCACCAGCCCTATAGAGATGCCTATACTTGTCCGCAATTGCGGGCGAGAATAGGACATGCTCTATATTATTGATCGGCGGCGCGCTCCGCAAATACGGATGCAGAGAGCACAGTGTGTACTCTCCGCATCCATCACGTCCCCCTTCAAAATGAATGGGTCCGCACCTACGGAACGGGTGCGGATGGACATTGCGGACGTGTGAATAGGGCCTAAAGGAGTATTCCGAGTTTCTTTTAGGCTAGTGTCACACCCGCGTCTGGCAGTTCCAGCAGAGAATACCGCGTGCTGCGATTTTTGTCTGGCCAATTTCCTGCATATTTGCCGGATCTCTGCCAAACCCGATTATAGTCCGTGGGGACTGGCAGAACTTCGTCAGGCTGTTCAATGCTCGAACAGATGCAGGTGTGAAACTAGCCGTACTGAGGACCTACCCTCAGTTTAGGTCATCAGTATCTGATCATGGGAGACACCCCGGACCCCTGATCAGCTGTTTGAGGAGGGCGTGTTGCTCATCTATATTATGTAAACGATTTAGCCTCTCGGAGCAATCCCACCCTTCTGGGACAGCCCCCAAATGCGTTTTTTTGGGGGGTTTATAAACCCATGTGTGTGTCACTTCCAACATGAATATACTTACGTGATGAAGGGGACTTGAGTGGGGTTCCGTCCCGCGATGTTTTGGGGTGCATTCACCCAACCGTATATTTGGGTCCCGGTGCGGACCCATTCATTTCAATGGGGGCGCGAAAGAGTAGTTCCGATCCGCGGCCCCGCAAAAAAGCTAGAGCATGTCTTATTCTTGTGGACAAAAATAGGCATTTCTGTCATAGGGCCGGCTACATTCACACGGCCGGTATCCGTGTTTTGCGGACCGCAAAACATATACGGTCATGAGAATGTAGCCTTATTCTGGACATGTCAAATATTCTACAATTAATAAAAAAACCTTGGATGTATAATCCATCTGCACCGGTGTTTTTTGCGCCAAATTCAGGATTACTCGCTTCCAGTCCATTATAGAGTGGCTGTGCTTGGTATTGAAGCTTAGCCCCATTCACTTGAATGTGTCTGAGCTGCACTGTGTCGCTGGCCTAGTGAATGGGCGTGGCACCCACCGGCCCCGTCAAAAAGCTGATCAGCGTTAGTACTGCAAGTCGGACCCCTGCCAATCTGATACTGATGACCTATCCTGAGGATAGGCCGTCAATATCGAAATCTCAGAAAACCCCTTTAATGAGAGACTTCATGAGGCACAGTTAATAAAACTGCCATTTTTCCGTCTTTTGTAGAAATTCAGCAGGGGGGGCGTGGCCTCCCACAGACAAATAGAGTTATTATAACTTGCAAATGATGGCGCAGATCTACCCTTGCTCATAGATTTTAATTTCCGCTTCAGGGACCACGCTAGATGCACCGACTTTATTTGGGGGAGTTTTTATGGGCACACTTGTGTCAGTGTGAGGTATATGACGCGTGGCGGTGGTGAGAAGTGACGGCTCTACATCTGCAGAATTTCCACTCTTGCTGTATACATTGCCGGCGCTGTGTTTATATGACTCACATTACCCATCTGTATATACAGCATGAGCTGGAGCGGGATGAGACGCTCGCGGTCACCTGTCACCGGATCAGGACGCTGCCGGTCACGTTTAGAACAATTGGGCCTCACACCCCAGGACTGGTGCGGTTGTGTCAGCCTGTGTTCACTTGTTCCGTTTTTGTCCCCTTTTTTGCTGCGCTTTTCTAACCTACGATGGAGAAATCGTCCCATGCTGGATTAGCAGAGATTTACCATGTAGTCCGGCACTTCACGTCCTCGGTAAATGGGGGCGTCCCAGGCACCAGGGTTCTCGTCATTATAACATGGCGAGGACCTATATGGACAAGAAGGTGCAGTGAGTGATGCCGGATTATTGGAATTTTTCTCGTATATTCCGATAGGGATCCTGGAGGTGTCTTTGGCCGCAGTGAATTGTGCTGACTGGACGGTTGTCTGCACCAAGGAGAAGATCACGCAGTTTCCCTCAGTACGGATCTACCAGGCAGGGCAGGAGCCGGTCCTGTACCAGGGCATGATGGGCACCGATGAACTGGCAAGGTTTCTCATACTGTAAGTCCATCGAAGCAGCCATCGTGGGCATGACCCAGCTTTCCAGACTCCTGAACGTGAATTCTGCCTGGGTGTCCGATTACCACTGCGGCTAGGCACAGAAGCCCTAGAAAAACTGGGTAACAAACCCTTTGAGAGCCGTCATGTCAGCCATCTTGGTTTTCACACAGCTTTCCCAGGAACAGATACAATTTTTCCCATTTTCTAAGGGAATTGGGCCTCTGCTCACGCACCACAGTACTTGGAGCAGGTCACGTTAGGGACACGTCCGCTTACGGTCCAGTCTTAATCCAATGATACGTAATTGTATCCGATGCGTTGTCCCAGAGCCGGCTCCTCTCATCCTGATTTTATTATGGCCGGTGATTCAGTGGCAGACTTCCCTTAATTTACTGCCAATTAAAGGGGAACATCAGTTACAGGAATACAAGTTTACATGTAATTATACATGTCATGCCCCGGTCACTGCTGCCATGTTTCATGTGTCTCCTCAAATAGCACAGTGCAGTGAAGGAGATTCATCAGAACTAGGCCTAAGGACACATGGAGCCATTGCCCATAGCAACCAATCAGATCGCAGCTTTCATTTTCAAAAGAGATTCTGGAGAATGAGCACTGAAATCTGATTGGTTGATATGAGCAACAGTCCTGATGAATCTCCCTCAATGTTTTCATGCAAAAGCACAGACGTCCTGACACTACCCAGTGACCAGAACAGCCCTGAGAACGGTGACAACTAATGTAGCTGACGTCACAACTCTGAAGGGGTAGTCACCCAGCTTTTCCTGGGTGACTACCCCTTTTCCACAGTGACTCCACCAGCAGAATAGTGAGTGCAGCTCTGGAGTATAATACAGGATGTAACTCGGGATCATTACAGGATAAGTAATGTATGTACACAGTGACTGCACCAGCAGAATAGTGAGTGCAGCTCTGGAGTATAATACAGGATGTAACTCAGGATCAGTACAGGATAAGTAATGTATGTACACAGTGACTCCACCAGCAGAACAGTGGGTGCAGCTCTGGAGTGTAATACAGGATGTAACTCAGGATCAGTACAGGATATGTAATGTATGTACACAGTGACTACACCAGCGGAATAGTGAGTGCAGCTCTGGAGTATAATACAGGATGTAACTCAGGATCAGTATAGGATAAGTAATGTATGTACACAGTGATTGCACCAGCAGAATAGTGAGTTCAGCTCCGAAGTATAATACAGGATAGAACTCAGGATCAGTACAGGATAAGTAATGTATGTATACAGTGACTGCACCAGCAGAATAGTGAGTGCAGCTCTGGAGTATAATACAGGATGTAACTCAGGATCAGTACAGGATAAGTAATGTATGTACACAGTGACTGCACCAGAAGAATAGTGAGTGCAGCTCTGGAGTATAATACAGGATGTAACTCAGGATCAGTACAGGATAAGTAATGTATGTATACAGTGACTGCACCAGCAGAATAGTGAGTGCAGCTCTGGAGTATAATACAGGATATAACTCCGGATCAGTACAGGATAAGTAATGTATGTATACAGTGACTGCACCAGCAGAATAGTGAGTGCAGCTCTGGAGTATAATACAGGATGTAACTCAGGATCAGTACAGGATAAGTAATGTATGTATACAGTGACTGCACCAGCAGAATAGTGAGTGCAGCTCTGGGGTATAATACAGAATATAACTCAGGATCAGTACAGGATAAGTAATGTATGTACACAGTGACTGCACCAGCAGAACAGTGAGTGCAGCTCCTGGGTTACACATTTGTATTACTGTCTGTTGCAGCTGCTGGACCATTATCAATGCCTTCATGTTTTTATTAGGTTTCATCTGGAATGTCCCCGGCAGTTACATACCGTGGAAGAGGCGGGCGGCTTTATAAGTGGGGCGATGCACACGTCACTACGGCCCTATCACAACACGTCAATACTGGGGTTATTTACCCTTGATATGAAAGAAGGTACCGGAGCTCGGGCATAGGATATCCCCTAATGGAGGTGCTGCAGCTTTCTAATATACTTTGTGTTTTAATGTCCTACCTTTGTCAAGATCTCTGCTTGCTTTCAGTGAACAGGAACATTGTTATTTGCATGCAAAGACAGAAAACTCATGCTGAGCTAGCGTTGGTCTCACAGCTGAGGGTTTGTTACAATCATATCCAGTCTTGACAGTCTTTTGTGAACTAAACAGCTTTGACTCTAGGCTGATACATTTTACCTGCACTGATACATTGTAACAAACTATATTTGAAAGGAGAGATATTTTGCTTCTGATCCATTTAGGTCACAGAGGATTGTCTGCAATAGATGCAACTTTAACAAACCCCTCCTCCCCCAAACCGTTGCCATTCACTGACAGCAAGCAGACACAAACAAACACAAAATATATTAGAAAATATCAGAACTTTTTATTAATTTTCTCCTGCAGCGCTTATTAAAAATAAGTTGGTTTTGTTTTCCCCACAAAGATGTATAAATCAATTTTTGCTTTCTTGTTTTTTCAGGAGCAGCTGAAGATTTCATCATGGCAGCAAGACAGCTAAGAGGTTCTGCAGTAGTGGGAATTTACACCGGAGAATCCGCCTCTGTCCTGTGAGTCTGCAAAAAAGTCATTCTGTACATGTTGTAAATCTTTGTCCCCTGGTGAACCCGGTATACCAGGACTAGGGATGAGCGAATCAACTTCGGATGAAACACCCGAAGTCGATTCGCATAAAACTTTGTTTCAATACTGTATGGAGCGAGCGCTCCGTACAGTATTAGAATGTATTGGCTCAGATGAGCTGAAGTTATTACTTCGCGAAGTCTCGCGAGACTTTGCATAACTTCAGAAATGGATTTATATTGTAAAAACCATTTCCCGAACTCTGGTTCGGTTCCAGAAGGTACCTTGGAACCGAACCAGAGTTCGGGAAATGTTTTTTTACAATATAAATCAATTTTTGAAGTTATGATGCAAAGTCTCGCCAGACTTCACAAGGTACTAACTTCACTCGCTCCGTACATTATTGAAGCACAGTTTTATGCGAATCGACTTCGGATGTTTCATCCGAAGTCGATTCGCTCATCTCTAACCAGGACCCATGACTTAATAGGGTTGTCCAGGACTAGAAAAAAAACATGTCTTCCAAAAACAGCGCCACACCTGTCCACAGGTTGCATGTGGTATTGCAGCTCAGACCCATTCATTTCAGAGGAGCTCAGTGACAATACCTAACTGAACCCATGGACAGATGTGGTGCTGTATTGGAAGATAGCAGCCATGTTTTTCTAACCTTGTACAACCCCTATAAGAAAACCTCACAACACTATAAGGGTACATTCGCAGACCCCCAAAATACGGATGATGTCCATGTTGCGTTGTTTTTTTTGCGGACCAATTGACTTAGGCTACTTTTACACCAGCGTTTTTACTGGATCCGTCATGGATCAGCAAAAACATTTCCGTTCTGATAATACAACCGTCGGCATCCGTTATGAATGGATCCAGTTGTATTATCTTTAAAATAGCCAGGACGGATCCGTCGTGAACACCATTGGAAGTCAGTGGAGGACGGATCTGTTTTCTATTGTGTCTGAGAAAATGGATCCATTCCCATTGACTTACATTGTGCTGCTTGCTGCGCTTTCGTGTGTGTCATGGGAACGCAACCAAATGGAACAGAACGTATTCCGGTGTGCTGAAGCGTTTTCCTCCGCTATTGAGATCCTGTGCCGGATCTCAATAGCGTAAATTGAAAAGACTGGTGCGAAAGTAACCCTTAATCAGTCTGTGAACCACCTTTGGTAGCCAAGAATAGGACATGTTCTACCTTTTTGTAGAACGGACATACGAATGTGGAATGCAGATGCCATGCATAATACGGCTATACACAACCTACTAAATACTTTCATAATGTGTACCTAAATAATACTACCATATAGAGCCTACATAGCACTGCCGTACATAATACGGCTATACACAACCTACTAAATACCGTCATAATGTGTACCTAAATAATACTACCATATAGAGCCTACATAGCACTGCCATACATAATACGGCTATACACAACCTACTGAATACTGTCATAATGTGTACCTAAATAATACTACCATATAGAGCCTACATAGCACTGCCGTACATAATACGGCTACACTCAACCTACTAAATACTGTCATAATGTGTACCTAAATAATACTACCATATAGAGCCTACATAGCACTGCCGTACATAATACGGCTATACACAACCTACTAAATACTGTCATAATGTGTACCTAAATAATACTACCATATAGAGCCTATATAGCACTGCTATATATAATACGGCTATACACAACCTACTAAATACTGTCATAATGTGTACCTAAATAATACTACCATATAGAGCCTACATAGCACTGCCGTACATAATACGGCTATACACAACCTACTAAATACTGTCAGTAGCAAAATAATACTACCATATACAGCCTACATAGTACTGCCATACATAATACAAATATATACTATCTACTAAATACTATCATAGACTGTACCCAAATGATACTACCATATAGTGCCTGAAAAAATCACCAAAATATTAAAAGTTTATATCCTCTGGTCCTGGGGAAGGGGGGGGGGACGTCAAAGGGAGGGGAGGAGGAAGAGTGTTTGTACCCTTTATTTTGTTTGAAAATGTTCAATAAAAATAATCGGATTGAAAAAAAAAAAGTTTAAATCCTCTCCCAATTTTACATATAAAAATATATAAACAATAAAAAAAATAAACATTAATAAAAAAAAAATAAGAAACATCATTAACGGTATCGCTGCATCCAAAAATATCTGAACTATTAAAATATATTTAAAAAAAATTCCTGTGGTGAATGCCTTAATGGAAGAAAATGAAAAAGACACCATTCATTTTTTGTCACCTTGTGTCCCCCCCCTCCCCCACAAAAAATGGAATAACAGTGATCAAAAAGTCATACATACCACAAAAATGGTAGCAATGAAAACTACAGTGCATTCCGCAAAAAAAAGCCCTCCTACAGCTCTGTAGACCGAAACGTAAAAAAAAAAGGATGGCAAAAATTTGGTATTGCAATGGTCGTATCGAGCTGCAGAATAGGGACGTCAGGTCATTTTTCACGCACAGTGAACGCCGTGATGTCAAAACCCCAAAAACCTTGGTGGAATTGTGTTTTTGTTTTAATTCTACAAATCATTTTTTGTCCCGTTTTTCAATACAAGACATGGTAAATTAAATGGTGGCATTAAAAAATGCATTTTTTCCCGCAAAAAATAAGCTTCAATATGGCTATATGAACAGAAAAATAAAAAAGTTATGGCTATTGGAACGTGGGGAGCAAAAATGAAAAATGAAAATAGGCCTGGTCTTTAATGGGTTAAAATACAGTGCCTAAATAATACTACTTGTATCTGCCTTGGCCCCCCCGAGCTGTATTCTGTTTGTTACCCCATACATGTGACGCTTTCATTTTCACACACGCGTTTCGGGTTGAGTTTCAAGTCATCATGATTAAGGCTCCATTATGGTTGTGGGAGGAAAGTGGAGCATCCGGAGGAATCCCGCACGATGAAGGGTCGGATGACGAGAGATACTTACCGCATCGCAGCGCACAAAGCCTTTCATTAATCTTCCATCAGAAGTCGCGCCCTTGTGGTTTTGCTGCAAACCTCGCACCTCTAGGAGGCCCATGGTAATGGCGCACGACCAGTCACATCAGAGCTTCCATTATAGATGGAGCCCCTTTATGGGACGCCCTTTGAAGTACGATCCCAGTGGAAGCTTTACGCCGCCTGTGGTCTAAAGATTCGGATATGATTGGGTTTCCCTCAAGAATACCGGGAATTTGTTTTTTTAACGTTTCCTCATTTCATGGAATTTTTTTTCACCCCCGCTGCAGAAAGTTGGATAAGATTAATGCTGGTAAGAGGGTTGAGTAAACGTTCGTAGCATGACATGCTGCTCAGCCATATGGCTTTCCTGCATCCTCCTGACCCCGGAACGCAGTGTCATTTAGGAGTCTGGTTCCTCTAAATGACACCGTTTCTAAGTCCTAAGAATTCCCAGGACTACACAAATACAATAGATCATACAGACATCGGAAGATCTGGGAAATACGGATGGAGGCGAGGGCGTCAGATGTGGGAGCTGCTGCCTCCGTGAATGTCATCTGGAGTAGTACATGTGGCAGTGGTTTGATCTGATTCATGTCTTGACATATTCACCAGTAGTCACAGCAGACAACTCCCCAAAACAATCCTCTGAAGTCATAGCAGGCGCCCCCTCACTTATTCACAACACATGCACTCTTGGCCGAGCATGCATGTGCATGGGGGATCAGGAGAGGTAATGATCTGATATGTTTGGGTGGCTTTAGTGTAGTCGCCTCAGATTTCCTAGTAGTCACAGCAGATAACCCCCAAAACTTCCCCTGAAGTCATAGCAGGCGCCACCTCGCTTCTCCTCTTCCCATTCACAACACATGCATACTTGGCTGAGCATGCATGTGCATGGGGGGGGAGTTTTTATCTCATATGTATGGGTGACTTTAGTGTATCCACCTCCAATCTTCCAGTACCCACAGCAGATAACCCCCCCCGAAACCTCCCCTCAAGTCATAGCAGGTGTCCTGTCACTTCTCCTCTCCTCATTCACGACACATGCATCCTTGGCCGAGAATGCATACAGCCACAGCAACCCTCCCCCCTCTGTCCCAATAGACCCTGACGGTTTCATTTCCACAGCTACGTGCTGGGTTAAGTTTCAAGTCGTCACAATTAAAGATCCATTATGGTTGTGCGAGGAAACAAAGCCTCCAGAAGAATTCGTCAGCAGGCAGACACAAGACTGATGATTTGCTACAATGTATCAGTACAGGCACATTCTACCAGTCTCGGAGTCCAGACTGGCCCGCTCACACAGAGGATTCATGTCTTGACTGAATACAATTGTAAAGTCACAGTACTGGCAAGTCAACCGTCAGTTGGTCAAGATAAATATTTTAGTGAAGGCTTAGACAAATCACCGTGAATTTTACACTAAAATATAACCTTTATTAAATTAATCTAAAATATGAGCATTTCTGAGACAAAGAATCAGTGTCGTCTGAGGATAGCATCGGACACAGGCTTCTGTTCTCTGGACCTGACTCTCCCCCACTGGCCTCTGAGCTCTGGGAACATCTGGAGGGACACGCAAGTAACGGGTCCCTTGACCCCTGCATCTATATGGAAGTGCTTTGTTATCACATGGCCATGTTGGGACATATATGTATCTAGCTCTTATATCTGAGCAATCTGATTACCGTTTTAATATTGAATCTACTTGTGTCTTTCTACCATTGAACCTGTAGGAGTAACTGTAGGAATAACTACACTGCGGTTGGATATTGGGTACTGCCTGTGGATTATGTACATATATAAGTGAACATCATTATAAGCTTTATGGGGTACTAGAAGTGGTTGAGCTTATTATATCGTTATATCGTTATGGTTCATCTTGTTGGACCGGGTTTATATAATTGAACAAGGGGGAGCTATCATTTCTGTTCCTCCTCTGGTGTGAGATCCCCTGATGATCCAACTCCCTTTGGGGTTGGTGAAACGCGTCGGGATATGTTGTGATTAGACAATTTATCGCTACTGTCCATCATTTGGGTAATACCTATTACCTTGTACACCCGGTATATACATCCTTTGGTTGCTCTTAGCAACAGTAGTTGCAACGAGTACTCCCACACAACATTAGAGAGTACCAACAGTACCAATTTAGATTTAGCCTGTCCGTAGGCCCACCATGCATTTAATTGTGAGTGGTTGACGTGACTATAACACTACGGACGACTTATTTATTTGTTTATGTGTATTAGCACTTTTTGGTGGTGGGATCTGTCCTGTGGCAGGGTCCGACAGGGCTTCCAGGAGGTTCCTGGTACGGGATCGCCCTTATCGGGGCGGCTATTCCGTCTGTAGGCAGGGCCATAAGAAATAGGGTCTAATTAGGGATAATAATTTTTTCCTTTAACATCCCTCTGGTCCCTCAGACGGCACTGATTCTTTGTCTCAGAAATGCTCATATTTTAGATTAATTTAATAAAGGTTATATTTTAGTGTAAAATTCACGGTGATTTGAATACAATTGTAGCAAACCATCAGCTGTGAGAAGCATTAGGTCTGTACAAGGTTTCAGCCTTGGAATGGAAGTGAGAATCTCATTCACTGACAGCAAACAGAGACCTTGAAAATGGTAAGAAACGGAAGCCTAAATTAGAAAGTTGAAGAATTTTAGAAATGTTATTACCTTCCACAGCGTTATCAAGCACTGGATAGGGGATTTTGGTTAGATTGGTGGTGGGTCAACCGCTGGGACCCCTACTAATCACGAGAACAGGGGTCCTCTGTCCTCCATATAAATGGCGTGGTGGTCCAGCATGTGCACTGCTACTGCCCCATGTATCTCTATGGGACTGTCGGGATCTGCTGGCTATTCCTGGCAGTCCCATAGAGTCTGACTGGAGCAGCAGTGCACATGCTCGACCACCGCTAAATTTACACAGAGGGGCCCTTGTCTCGTGATCAGTGGGGGTCCCAGCAGTTGGACCCCCACAGATCTAACAGTTGCTGTAACCAGAATGCTCCTTTACATCTTATGACATCTTCGGCCCCATTCACACGTCTGCAAATGGGTCCGCATCCGTTCCGCAATTCTGCGGAACGGGTGCAGACCCATTCATTCTCAATGGGGCCGGACACATTTGCGGAGCATGGCCCCGAACTTCCGGTCCGCGGCTCCGCAAAAGATAGAACATGTCCTATTCTTGTCCGCAGCTTGCGGACAAGAATAGGCATTTCTATGCGGGGTGCCGGCCGGGTGTGTTGCGAATCCGCATCACACCACGGACGTGTGAATGGACCCTTCTTCTATCATAGTCTCGTTTGTCTTCGCTGCGGCTGACGTCACCTCGTCTCTTCCTGCAGGGCACAGCAGTATGGCGCGCCTCCCCCCGCCATCTTGTTTTCCAGGCGCTCCGTGCAGAAAGTCAACGCCGTCTCCATCCACAACGTTCCCGCAGATGAGATCCTTCCGCTTCTAAAATGGGAGCTTCTTGGAGAGTTTGTGAGTTTTATACATTTTGTGAAATATGTTTCCAGTGATTAAAAGGAACAGAAAGAAAATGACAGCCCCCTCCCCCGCACAGTATACAGCGGGGGGGGGGGGGGGCACACCTCTGGAAATATGCTGCTGTTCAGTAATTGCTGGACGCTGTGGGACATTGTATTATGTGGGGTCAGCACAATTCCCTTCTGAAATCCTCTGTGCTGCTGGGAGACAAGGCATTTTTCACTTCCAATCTGTGACCTCTCAGTTGTCTTCAGTCACTGCTCACAGTGTGGCATGACCTGTCCTCTGTAGCCTAATCACACAAGGGGTTAGGCGACCTTTACAAGATCTCCAAACTTATATGCTAAAATACTCTGTGCTGCTGAACCCTTGTGCTCCCAACCTAAAATGGCACCCTCCTGTCTTGAAGTGCTTTTTGCTTCTAGGATGCCGTTCTGTATAAGGCCACTGACTCCTACAAGGTGATGCAAACTCCTCTTCTGAAATACTCTGTTCTGCTGTTCTGCGCTGTTTCACAGTCACCTCCCGCTTCCCCTCCTTACATTTCCGTCCTCCATATTCCGCCTAGAACAAGTTATACCTTATCCACTGGATAGGGGATAACTGTTAGCCCTTGGGGATCCACTGATCACAACAATGGGGGTCCCGTGCCCCCAATATAAATGGAGTGGCAGGCTGTGCATGCTCCCTGCTGCTTCATTCATCTCTATGGCACTGACGAACATGAGTCCAGCGCCCCGCTACCTCCGGCAGTCCGTGCACTTTCAGTGGAGTTGCAGTGCACATGCTTGACCATCACTCCATGCATATGAAGGACGCGGGACCCCCAGTCAGACCCCCACTGATATAACAGGTACAACTTGTTCTAGCCCTGATCGGACAGGTCACTTCTACTCTAGTCCTGAAACACTCTGTGCTGTGGGGGTTGGGGGGACCCTGTTCCTTTCACTGGGTAACTCTCCGGCCTCATGCACGCAAACGTATTTTCTTTCCGTGTCCGTTCGGGTTTTTTCTTTTTGCGGACTGTATACGGAACCATTTACTTCAATGGGTTCGCAAAAAAAACTGAAGTTACTCCATTTCCGTATGTCCGTATTTCTGTTCCGCAAAAAAATAGAACATGTCCTATTATTGTCCGCATTACGGACAAGGATAGTACTGTTCTATTAGGGGCCAGCTGTTCCGTTCCGCAAAATACGGAATGCACACTGACGTCATCCGTATTTTTTGCGGACCGCAAAATACATACAGTCGTGTGCATGAGGCCTCAGTCTGTGACGCTCGTCTCTCCTCACACATCATGATACCGAATCATCACCTGCAGCCCTAAAATAATCACAGGCCACTCTCCTGAAATACTCTGTGCTGCTTTCTACTACTCCATACAAACTAAGAAGTATCTAATCCGATGCTGGAGATGAGAATTGATGATCATTTTTGCCTCTAGCCGGAATAATATTACGTTCCGGCTGCGAGATTAAATCCATCTCACTGTACATTAGTCTTGGATAATAAGACTGCCCTTATAATATCCGTCCCGCTTCCCATCATCCCCGCCTTCCAGTAATGGATCCTGTCATTACAGTGATCTCATATTCACCGCTTTGCCAAGGGCTTCGTTAGGGAGGCGATTTTTGGCGCTGTGATTCTCACAGGGACATCTGCATATTCCTATAACAATCATCCCAGCCGTCACGAGAGGCGCAGTCATGATATGTTGAATTTTTTCTAATTTCAGGGGTTTTTGTCAAGTTTCCGTCGTTATAAGATCCCATTGAGCCAGTATTGTCTCATAAGGACGGAAACTTCACAAATATACCAGGTGCATTCTGACGTCAGAGTGCACCCGTTATACAGAGAGACCACCCGCTCTGTAACCAGACGGTGGAAGGGGTTGCCCAGGATTAGCGAAACGTGGCGGCTTCCTTTACGGAAACAGTGCCAAACCTGCCCATGGGTTGTGTCTGGTACTGCAGCTCAGTAAATGGAGGGCTGAGCTGCAATATCGCAAACAACCTGTGGACAGGGGTGGTGCTATTTTTGCAAGAAAGCAGCTGTGTTTTTGTAAGCCCCCATTTAAAGCAATGACCTCCCATAACTGTCAGCGACCTAATGTCACACTGTAATTGGCTGTTGCCGTCATGTGACATGACATCATTATAGAGGATATGTCATCTCATCAAAACACCAGAGAGCTTGGGTCTCCCAGCCCCACCCACTGTAGTCACCTGATACTTAAAGGGGATGTCCTCCTTCAAGAATCCACTAAGATCCCCCTAATGACACAGGGTGCTCCGCCGCTGGCACCCCCAGTGACATAATCTGTGTCTGAACCCAGCAGCAAGTGTTTAGTTTCCCTGCAGCGCCACCACAGGGCAAATGAAGCATTACACAATTCCCATTGGAATCAAGAGACTGTCTGTGTGATGCATGGACGTGCTGGGTCCTCCAGATCGCAAGGCAGTCTTGTACATGAGGGTCTAGCACTATTGACCCCCTTCTTTTGACAGTTCCTTGCAGGTATCATTCAGTGCACGGCCCTTTAACAACCCGCATCCTGAATCAGAACACTAGTCGGCTCGGCCTGGCCGTTTATCTTATGGTTTATGATGGTCGTCTCATTTTACTTGGACTAGAGATAATCCGTGCTTTGTGTCCAGTCTCCTCCACAGTCCAGCATGGCTTCTCTTGTGTTTCTGCAGCCGGAGGTCACCGTGGAGTCACTCCCTGCCCTCATGAAGCGCCAGAAGCCCCTGCTCATCCTCTTCTCCGATGGCGTCCCCAGCCCCCGCAACGAAAAACACATCTTGAGTTTGGTGAGAGGGAGATACCTGGAGCAGTATGTGACCTGCTGGTTAAATGTGTAAGTAAAGGGGGAAACGTCCCTCGCGTTGTAGTGTATTTAGGGTACGTTCATGGGAACAGGATCTGCTGCAATGAAGGAATCATGTCTCATCGACTTCCAGTGAGGTCCAATGAACAAGAATCTTATCATTCACTGACAGCAAGCAGACATCTTGAAACTAGAGAGGAGTTGAAACACAAAGTGTATTAGAAAGTTGCAGATCTTGTTCCTGCAGGGGGACATGCATTATCATCCTGTGCGCACCATCAGCAGCGGGTGACAGCTGTAACCTGCTGCAACGGCCGCTACAAGATGATTTCTGTGGACCTTAAAGGGATCCTCTTCACGGTGAGCAGGTGTAATTAGCACTATGGCGTCCCCATTCACTTCTGTGGGACGGCTCCTTCCTATGCTCTTGAACTGACAGAGCTGCCCCATAGAAGTGAATGGGGAAGCCATACTTGAAATTACACTGCTTACCGCTGCTGTTGCGATGGCGAGCAGGTAAAGGGTGACGAGAAGGCAGCGCTCGTACGAGTGGTGCTTTCTCCTCAAACAGCTGATCGCTGTTTTAAAGGGCTGTTAGGGCATAAGCCGAGGGTCTTGGCTCAGACCCATCTCTGTCAGTCCGAACTGAGAGCTGCTGCAATCAGTGGCTGCCACTCTGGAGGACGCCATGACTGACAGATTGTCTGTCCATTTGTCTTTCTTTCTCACAGGAAGAACACCCCGGCGGGTCTCCTCGTACTGAAGACGTATTTCAGTGTAATCCCACCTTTGCCTCAGCTCGTCCTGATCTCGTTTGATTCACTGGGACAAGTCTTCGCTCTTCCCGTCGGTCAGCAGATCAGTGAAGTCAGTATATTATATTGGCTGGAAATGGTAAAAGCCGGAGAGGAAGTTCCCGTCTGTAAGTACCGATCACGTCATGCTTTTCTTCGGGGGGCATGGAACGTACAAGTGAGCTCCCTTATCGGTGATTGCGTTTTTTATGCAGACATTGAAATAGTTTTTTTGGCAGGACGTCTGTCTGTGTGAACAGGGGATGCGCTGACAATAATAATGCAAACCGTATGAGGATGAGCGATCGTAGGCCTGGACATACTGACGATGATCAATGCACGTAAAGGGTGCCCATCACAGTCAGATTATCTGCCAGTGTAAACCATTCACATGTCCGCAAAATGGGTCCGCATCCGGAACAGGTGCGGACCCATTCGTTTTCAACGGGGCCGCAAAAGATGCAGACAGCATACCGTGTGCTGTCCGCATCCGCACTTCCATTCCGTGGCTCCGCAAAAAAATAGATCATGTTCTATTCTTGTCCGCATCCATGGACAAGAAAAGGCATTTCTATCATAGTGCCGGCCATGTGCGGTCCGCAAATGAATGGACCCTAAGGTTGTGTTCACATCTTGGCATATATGACATACAGTTATAGACATTGCTCATAGACTTACATTGCAAAAGAAAGGTATAAAGCGCACTATATGCATTTTTTTGAGAAAAAAATCGACGTACTGCAATACCTCTGTCGTACGGCTCTCAGGACTTGTTAACACAGTAGGGGTATGAACATTTTTATGCCAGTTTTTGGTGTAAAAATTGTTGCAAGACCGTGTTTTGCGACTTGCTAAATATTCGTGTGACAATATTTTGATGTACAGGCGTTTTTGCGCCATCTTCGAGTGTCGGGGGCCCTGACCCAACACTTTTACTAACTCTACACCTGGAAGCAGGTGTGAAAGCAGAGTAAAAACTACTCCAGTAGGGGCTGGAGTAGTTTTTACACCAGACGCACGGACTGCCGGAGGTGAGCCTAATTGACCATGAGGCCTGCGTCTTGTCTTTAATTAACTGTCTCTTACGGCAGCGCAGAGGGGAATCTAAGACCGCGTAAAAAGCCGGTCTTAGTAAGTGACCCCGTGTTTTTTGCAGGGAAATCCATTTAAAATTGCTTAATGCATACGGCCCATTTTCTTTCCACACACAGAATCGAATTTCTCATCATGACAGCAAAGAATCGACACAACATGGAAACCATGATGGGTGGAGGGGGGGCATTCTGGGGCCGTGCAAAATGCAGCAGAAATCTTCCCTGGATTTCACTGCAAAAGTACACGTTGGAATTTTCTGTCAGGCACGCAGAAATGACAGACCAGATGTCGTCTTTAGGCCTCCATCTGCAATAGAAACTCACTTGTATCCCGTGGTTGCGTCACAGGATTGCCTATGGGGTGACAGATGTAGCCCCCAACCGCTTAGATGCTGTGATCAGGAGAGTGTCCGCTGCAATATGCAACTGTCCGTGCTCCGTAAATGGATGTGCTAAGGGGTTAAACACTGGGGGTCATTTATTAATGAGTAATATCGTGTAACAATTTTTATAATGACCGTCTATGGTGTCGACAGTGGCACAAAACTCTAAGGCCTTATGCACACGACCGTTTTTTTATGCTGTCCGCAAAAAGGGGTTCCGCTGTTCAGTGATCCGTGTCCGTTTTTGCCTTCCGTTGTGTTTCCGTGTGTCTTCCGTTTTTTTTAGCGGACATGACCCAAAAGATTTTACCAAAAGACAGGCTGACAATTTTTCCCAAGTGCCTGCCAAGGGATCCGCAAAAAAAACGGACACGGAACGAGGATGACACACGGATGGCCATCCGCATTTTTTCACGGTCCCATTACCTTGAATGGGTCTGTGAACCGTTTTTCACGGACAAGAATAGGACAGGTTATATTTTTTTGACGGACTGGAATCACGGACCACGGACGCGGAGGACAAACGGTGCATTTGCGAGTATTTCCACGGACCCATTGAAACCAATGGTGAGTACACTGTCAGAAAACTCACTGAAAAACTGCGAGCAACGGACACGGAATCAAACAACGGTCGTGTGCATGAGGCCTAACTTGGATGGATTTTTGCACGACTGTTGTGTCGCGGTGCAGCAGCATAGACTGTCATTATAAAAATTGTCACCCGACATGTCGCAGTGTAGTTGTACCCTTTTGTCGCAAAACGTATTGTTGCGCGACGAACGTCCTCATGTAGTCGTACCCTACAACATAAGTCATTTTTTGATGGTCTTTTTTGTTTATTTTACATCAGCGTTGCTGCCGGAAGATGTGCCTCATTTATGACGGGGTGTGCGCCTACTCATAGATTAGGTCATCTTTTGTAGTTCTTGCTCCTGGCTGGCGTAGTTTTTCGACAAGTTTTACGTCTTTTTTTTTCTGGTGTAAAATTATGCTGAGGTCGGAGTCCCGGACTTGCCATCCTCTGGTCATGCCTTTGTGCCAAATGTAACATATAAACACCATTGTGACAAATATTGTCGCATGGGTGTTTAAAAAGTTGGAAAAAGGGAGACATGCCAATTTTACGCCAAAAAGAGGCGTAAAACTGTTCAGAAATGACCCCCACTTTATGTAAAGCTGATACACTGTTCTGCCTAGTCCGGGGCCCCAAAAGTAGAGATTCATTTTCCATCCCCTCAGGCACAAGGCAGAACACAATGGCGCACGTTTATCAAGCTCGTCTGTTTTTGGTCATGAAATTAGCCTGGCGCATTTCATTCATCTGTTTTTCTTTTGCAAGTATTTATTGAAAGTCGCACAGCACTTCATGAATTAGATCACTCGTATTTTTATTAGGCTACATGCACATATTTCTATTTTCATTCCTTTTTTTGCGGCTAGGATGCGGACCCATTCATTTCAATGGGTGCGCAAAAAAAAATGCTGACAGCACAACGTGTACTATCCGCATCCGTATGTCCGCAAAGAAAATAGAGCATGTCCTATTCTTGTCCGTTTTGCAGACAAGGATAATCATTATTAAAATGGATCTGCAAAAAAATGGATGCCATACGGACGTCATCCGTTTCTTTTGCGGACCGCAAAACACATACGTTCGTGTGCATGTAGCCTTAGGGTCCATTCACACGTCCATAGTGTATTGCGGATCCGCAATACACCCGGCCAGCACCCCCCATAGAACTGCCTAAGAATAGGACATGTTCTATTTTTTTGCGGAGCCATGTTTCGGAAGTTCGGGGCCGCTCAGGAAATGCGGATAGCACATAGTGTGCTCTCCGCATCCATTCCTGCCCCATAGAGAGTGAATGGGTCCGCACCCGATCCGCACACATTCACGAACATGTGAATGGACCCTTAGTCTGACGTCTGGTGGTTGTTTTTCAGTACAACAGATTCATAGTCACTTAGACTTGTCTAATTTATTTGCATGTGAAAAAAAAAAAAAAAAAAAGACGCTTCTTTGCGGAGAAAAGTCGCATGTCTCCCGGAAACCACCGAAAACAAAGAAAAGTCTGCCAGCCCTGGGGTGGAGTTGAAATTAGGCTACATGCACACGACAGTTGTTTTTCTCGGCTTCCGTTTCAGTTTTTTTTGCGGATAGGACAGGAACCCATTCATTTCAATGGGTCAGCAAAAAAATGCTGACCGTTCATCCGTGTGTGTTCCGCGTCCGTTGTCCGTGTTTCCCTTCAGCAAAAAAAGTAGTGCATGTCCTACTTTTTTCTCATTTGCGGACGAGGATAGGCATTTATTACAGGGGATCTGTGAAAACAAAGGAATCCTCCAAAAAAAACTGATGGACCATCAGTTTTTTTTGCTGATCCCGATTTGTGGACAGCAAAAAACAACTGTCGTGTGCATATAGCCTTAGACTGTTTTTGTGGCAAATTTAGGAGCAAAAAAAGGCACGCCTACATAAATAGGTCAGAAAAAAGTCTCAAAAGTTAGAAAACTACTGAATTAGTCTAAAAAGATCAAAATAGTCTATCAAGGCACAAAAGCCTCCAAAACCGGTGTCATTTCAGTAGTAAATGCGACACAAAAATAAGGCAGCGTAAAGCCTCATTCACACGTCAGTGATTTCCATCAGTGATTGTGAGTAGAGATAAGCGAAGTGAGCCTTGGAACCTATATCCGAAGTCGATTGGCTCAAAAGTCCGGTTTAATGCTGTACAGAGATCGTCTCCGTAAAGCATTAAAATGTATGGCCTCTGACGAGGCGAAGTCCGTTATTCTCGACGTTTCGCTGGAATTTAGTGAATAACTTCGGTATTTGATTTTTAAACTGAAAAATCCATTTTAAAACTTCGTTCTGTACTTGGGTTCAGTTCCGAGGTACCAGTCACAACCGAAGCCGAGTTCGGATCCAAGTTTTGAAATGTTTTTTTCCAGTTTAAAAATCAAATACCGAAGTTATTCATCGAAGTCTCGCAAAACTTCGGGACTAACTCACTTCGCCTCGTCAGAGGCCGTACATTTTAATGCTGTGCGGAGACGGATCCCCGTACAGCATTAAACCGAAGTTTTGAGGAAGCAATTTCGGATCTAGGATTCAAAGCTTGTTTCGCTCATCACTAATTGTGAGCCTTTAGGCCTCTTTCACACAGGCGTCACGTTTGACGCCCAGATAAGAGGCGGGTACATTGCGGGAAAATGCGCAATTTTTCCACGTGAGTGCAAAGCGTTATAATGCATTTTGCACGCGCGTGCCAAAAAATCGGCATGTTTGGTACCCAGACCCGAACTTCGTCACTGAAGTCCGGTTTCGGGTTGAGTATTCTGTAGATTTTATTATTTTCCCTTATAACATGGTTATAAAGGAAAATAATAGCATTCTCAATAGAGAATGCAAAGTAAAAAAGGGCAATACAGGGTTAAAAATAATAAAAAAATAAACTCACCTCTTCCATTTGATCGCGTAGCTGCCGGTTACCGATCTCCTGTTCTGTCTTCCATCATAGAAGCAGGTGATTGGACCATGTGACCCAGTGACGTCACTGAAGGTCCTTCACCCCCTGCCCAGCTGAAGACAGAACAGAACACCGGCAGCTACTCCGTCAAATGGAAGAGGTGAGTTTTTTTTATTATTATTTTTAACCCTCTATTGCCCTTTTTACTTTGCATTCTCTATTGAGAATGCTATTATTTTCCTTTATAACTATGTTATAAGGGAAAATAATAAAGATCGGGTCCCCATCCCGATCGTCTCTTAGCAACCATGCGGGTAAATCGCACCGCATCCTCACTTGCTTGCGATTTTCCCGCAGCCCCATTCACTTCTATGGGGACTGCGTTGCATGAAAAACGCAGAATATAGAACATGCTGCGATTTTCACGCAACGCAAAAGTGATGCGGGAAAATCACCGCTCATGTACACAGCCCCATAGAAATGAATGGGTCCGGATTCAGTGCGGGTGCAATGCGTTCACCTCACGCATTGCGCCCGTGTGGAAATCACGCCTGTGAAAGGGGCCTTACAGACATAAGGTATAAGGGAAAGATCTGCTCTGTGTTTAGAGCCGCACCTGGTTTTGGTTCAAACCATTGATGGAAATCACTGACGTGTGAATAAGTAACAGCGCAAGGTGCAAACACTGTAGTAAATGGGGCATGTAGTACAATTTTACAACTATTTTGCACCTGTTTTTCTGTGGGTTGAAAGTTATCAGTTTCTCCTCTTTATCAGGTGTTTCTATTCGAGTTGATGAATCCGTTTTTTGCCATTCTTTTTAGATTGTTTTAAGGTGTGTCGTATTTTCTAGGTGTTATTTATGTCTGGTCTGGACTTTGAAAGTCGCTGATCTAATGCTTTAAAAAGTCTCATTCTCCCCAGAAAAGTCGCAAGTATATTTTAAAAAGTCGCAAATTAAGGGTGCTTTCAAACCAGCGTTATTCTTTTCCGGTATTGAGTTCCGTCCTAGGGGCTCAGTACCTGGAAAAAACGGATCAGTTTAATCCTAATGCATTCTGAATGGAGAGCGATCTGTTCAGGATGCATCAGTTCAGTCTCTCTTACGTTTTTTGGCTGGAGAAAATACCGCAGCATGCTGCGGTGTTTTCTCTGTCCAAAATTCCGGAACACATGCCGGATACGGCATTAATTTCCATTGAAATGTATTAGTGTCGGATCCGGCATTAAAATTACCGCATTGACTGATCCAGACTGCGCATGCGCAGACCTTTAAAAATGTGAAAAAGATAAATACCGGATCGGTTTTTACAGATGATCCGTCTACAAAGGCTGTCCGTTTGCATACAGATTGCCGGATCTCGCAGGCAGTTCCGGCGACGGAACTGCCTGCCGGAATCCAGCAACGCAAGTGTGAAATTACCCTAAACTGAAAGTCGCATCCATTAATTTTTTCAACTTTTTTATATCAAAAGAGATCCAACTAATCACAGCTACATACGCCTGGCAGGAGCTGGCTGAGATTTGCACATGTAAACTAATCAAATTTAGACGTTGAAAAGGCGCGCATACATAAATCGCATTAGTCCACTGACTAAACAGTTAGCTCTATCTCCGAAACAGATAGAAAAACAAAACATGTGCAAATATGATGTAAAGTCTAAGGGCTCATGCACACGACCGTATGTATCTTGCAGTCCGCAAAACAAGGATCCGCAGAAAATACGGATGACATCCATATTGCATCCTTTTTTTTCTGGATCCATTGTAACTAGGGATGAGCGAATCGACTTCGGATGAAACAGGAGCTCTGTACAGTATTAGAATGTATTGGCTCATCCGAAGTTGATTCGCTCATCCGTAAGGCCCCTTGCACACGACAGTATTTTGCGGACCGTATACTGGCAGTTTTTTCAGTTCAGTATACTGACAGTATACTAAACCATTCACTTCAATGGGTCTGCAAAAAATACTGAAGTGTCTCCGTATGCCCTCCGTTTTTTCTGTTCCGTTTAAATATAGACCATGTCCTATTATTGTCCGCAAATCACGTTCAGTGGCTCCATTCAAGTCAATGGGTCCGCCAAAAAAACGGAAAGCATACGGAAGTGCATCCGTATGTCTTCCGTATCCGTTCGGTTTTTTGCGGAGCAATCTATTGAAAATTTTAAGACCAGCCCAATTTTTTCTATGTTATTACTGTATACTGTATATGCCATACGGAAAAACGGAACCGAAACGGAAACACAACGGTAGCAAAAAACGGATCCGAAAAAAACAGACCGCAAAACACTGAAAAAGCCATACGGTCGTGTGCAAGAGGCCTAACTGTAACAATGCCTATCCTAGTCCGCAAAAGGGACAAGAATAGAACATGTTCTATCTTTCATGCAGACATATGGAAACGGAATGCACACGGAGTCATTGAAGTGAATGGTTCCGCATATGGGCTACAAACAAAAAACGGAACGGACACAAAAATAGCCCTAAGACAAGGCACAAACCTAACAATAAATGCGATTAAATAGAAATGTCTGCCCAACACAGATAAAACATGACTGAAACAGGCGCAAAACCTCTTGATAAATGTGCCTCATTATGTGTTTTCCCGGAATGTCCCTTTAATTAACACAGAGGATAACAGTAGCTGTGTGTATGGCGGGTTTATGGCCCAGCTGCGCTTCCCTCTGAGCACTTTGGTTTCCTTCCCTCAAACCTAATTACATCTAATTACCATCGAGCCATTACATCTGTCTGCTCCGGATTTGTTAATACAGAGGAAGGGACTGCACAAGCTGCGGAGATATTACTGAAGCGTTATTCTAAATAATTCATCCTCGGAACCTCATTTCTGTCTGTGCCGCGTGCAGGGATAAGTATGGGAGGCTTTATCTGTGCAGCCTTTCAAGAACTAAAGGGGGTTTCTAGGGTATAACCATCAAGGCCTATCACAAAAGTAGACACATATCACGTGGATCCCCGCAACCACCCAACACAGCGCCATCTATGTCTGTGTGGCTGTGTCTGGTACTGCAGCTCATCTCCGGTGGAGTAATAATAAGCTTTATATAGCATCGACATATTTCGCCACGCTTTACAAATCAGAAGATACGTGTCCAGACAAAATGAGACATTACAGGGTAACAGACTACAACAATTCAGACACTGCTCACAAGAGCTTACAGTCTATGAGGAAATAGGGCAGTGTGATAGGCCACACTAAAAAGATGTTTTAGGGCAAACTTAAAACTGGAGGTTAGGAGTTCATCTGATTGTTGGGGTAGGGCATTCCAGAGAACTGGGGCAGCACAAGAGAAGTCTTGGAGACGGGAGGGAGAGGTTCGGATTGTGGAGGATGTTACCCTAAGATTATTGGCAGAATATAGAACGGTAAATGGGATGTAGGGGGGTGCGGAGACTTATAGGCCATTCATACTCCTCTGGAATTCTGGGAAGAAAAGGATGCAAATGAGCTCTTAACAAGCTCCGCCTCTACTGCCACCAGATGTAAGGAAGCTATCCTATAAGTCAAAGTTTAAATAAGCCCTAATATATGGCTTGGATATTACTGTATTTTTCGCCCTATGACGCCCCTAGGTTTTAGAGGAGGAGAATAAGAAAAATATTTATTTTTCATTAGACCTCAGCTCAGACACCCAATGTTAATCAGACCCCCAGTGTTAATAAGACCCTTAATCAGACAACAATGTGAATGACCCCCATTTAGACCTCAGATCAGACAACAATGTGAATGACCCCTATTTAGACCTCAGATCAGACAACAATGTGAATGACCCCCATTTAGACCTCAGATCAGAGCTCCTATATGAAGAACCTCCTATTCAGACCTCAGATATGACCCCTAGGCCTCAGCTAACAACCCCATTCAGATTTCAGATCAGACCACCCAATGTGAATTACTCCAGACCATAGATAACAGCCCCATTCAGACCTCAAATCAGACCACCCAATGTAAATGACCCCCAGACCTTAGTACAGAACCCCTTGCTCAGGGCAATTAAAATAAAAAAATCCACTTACCTGTCCTGCTTCGGACACCGCCACCTCCACTTCCAGGATCCAGATCCATCTCTTTTTTTGCTGTGACCGGACACGCACAGCGTGAGGTCACAGAGCTTCCTCACGTTATGCGCAGTCACAGCACAGCCGACGGCAGAGGACCAGGAAGCAGTGAGTACAGAGCCCGGGGAGCGCAGCATTCACCACTTCTCGGTCCTCTGGTACTAATAAGTGCTTCCATTAGTATTCACCCCATAACATGCACTGGCATTTTCCTAAACATTTTGGGGGGGAAAGTACGTCTTATGGAGTGAAAAATACGGTAAATAAGCCAGTAGCTCACCTGCAGACAGCTGTTTCGAGCTGATTTGCATCCCTTTCTTCACAGAATTCTGGAGGAGCATGTATGGCCTATAAGGCTCCTCTGGTAAGGCGCTCTCTCCCCAAGGAGAGAGAGTATCCCCAAATCCTGACCTAGGCCTCTCACCCAGTTAAGCTAGTTCTCTCTGCTCTGTACTGATGAGGGGCAATCACCCCGAAACAGCTGTCTGCAGATGAGGTGCTGGCTTATTTATTATCCAAGTCATGTCTCATGGCCTATTTAAAGAGTCGAATATTAACTTATAGGATAGATGCCTTACAGCTGGTGGCAGTAGTAACAGAGCTTGGTAGGAGCTCAATTACATCCCTTTCTTCCTAGATAGAGAGAAGACATGATGTTAGAGACAGCGGACAGACACCAGTCACTGGTGATGGGGTGAGGTGCTGTCACGGTGGGGAGTGGGGCAAATTCCCCACCGTACAATGTAGGTAGGCAGGATAGCAGCTAGGCCTGGACTTAGGAAAAAGGGAGCAGGTAACCTCCTAATGCTTCCCTAAATCCTATCCCTGACCTCCTACCTGTATGAGTCGACCTAAAAGGTAGGAGGGCTCATACTCCGTAACCTGAGCCCTACTTACCCTATCGATCCCTGGAATAAAGGTCAGAAAGGGAGACAACCTGTTCATCCACAACACGGATAAACCGGAGTCTCCTGCAGGCCTAGAAACAATAGACATAAGAAGACAATAGAACTGACTGTCAAGATCAGGTCCACCTGACCCCAAGTACATGAAACAACAACAGTAAGACATAACATCAAATAAGTGAGAAACCAAAATGTTTGGCAGGTAAGAATCCAGAGACAGGAATCCCCCCTGGATAACAAGCTCTGGGACACATGGCATTTAACCTGCCGCTGGAATGGGATGAAAGACGCTCACTGCCTAGACTTGTGGTTCACCCTTCCGGGAAACCATGGAGCCCACTTCCGCAGGCAGGTGGTCAACGCTGTTCCCCCTCCGAGGAACACAGAAGCCCCCTCACTGGACGCACAACACACAGGGTAATGCCTTGCAAACATGCTGGGACAAACAACACCAACAGACCAGACATATAACTACAAACAAGATGTACACCATACCCTGAACATAAACCCACACAGGTAAGGTAGGGCACAAGGAGGATACTATGGGAATACAAACTATGTCCAACAAGGTGGCCCTCAAGCTGGACAGATGGAAAAGTCCAGCATGGCAGCATAACTCCAGCTCCCAAAGAAGCTGAAGTCCCAATGAGCCCAGGCTACAAGCAAAAGTAGGACGCGCTGTAAAACGCTCAACAGGAGAAAACTTATGTTTCCCTATGGGCATGGTTCTCACCTGAGCGTTTTACAGCGCGTTTGAACGCGCTGTAAAACGCCCTACGCTCAAAGAAGTTCTTGAGCATCTTTTGGGCGTTTTGTCGCGCGTTTGCACCCATAGACTTCAATGGGAATGCGCGTTTAACACGCGTTAAAGTGTAGATATGCCTTTTTCAATTGGTCTCCACAGTCACGAACGCGCGTATGACGCGCGTTTTCTATTTGCAAAAATGTGCTGTAATACGCGCGTCTCAGAAACGCTCAGGTGTGAACCCAGGGTAAGAGACATGTGTCCGTGCACAGTCTGACCCTGGCATCTCTGATTGGATAGTGTCAGACTGTGCAGGGACACCCCCCAACTGGTAACACCCAGCTGGACCTTTATTGCAGACTGCTGGCAATTTATTTATAACTTCTAGCAGCAATAATAGAGGAATGGCACAATATAATACATGCTTCGGGAACCGTTATTTCATGGGAAATGCCAGTAGTTACTAAAACAGACTTCTCTTTAGGCCTCATTCACACGACCATATTTTTGGTCTGCATCTGATCTGCATTTGTTGCTGTTTGCACATGGACCCACTCATTTCTAAGGGACTGCAAAAAATGCAGATAGCACATGGATGTCATCCGTGTGCTGTCCACATCTGTGTGCCGTCCACATCGTGTGCCTGTCCCCCAAATTTGAGAACATGTTGTATTTTTGTCTGTTTTGCGCACCCCTTCTTTGGTCCGGTTGGTGGGGTACCAGGGTATATGTCCTGTTAACCCCTTGAAGTCTTCCATGGTGTATCCTCTGCTGTGGACCAATATTTTCATTGCTCCCTTCCCAGACTTTCTGTCTAAAGATGATTGGGGGCCTCCCCTTCCGCACTACGATTTCCTTGCCATGATGGACGAGGTCGACCCAAACTTGGCTGCGCAGAAAATTCGGATACGCATGAAATCCACCAGAAGTAAAAAAGCCGAAATGTCCACCAAAGAGGAGAAGCGACAAAGCACGAGTCTGCGCAGAACTATTCCAAAATTCATAGACGGTAAAGAAGAATCCGGTCGTCACGAGGAGCTTTGAACAAAGCCTAATTTGGCCACATTTACCAGGGAGTACTGATGGAAAATCAGGCTACTCGCCACCATGCTTTACATGGCAGCTGTGCTTTCTCACCAGGATCTCACTGATCGTTGCTGTGAAATTACACAGCAGTCAGTGCTGAAGAAAGCAAACCTCAGGTAAGCAATGTCCATGGAGAAGTGCAGTAAGTGTATTTATTCCATGGGGTGCAGAGGTAGCTGGTGTGCCCGGGCCCTGGTGCCTGACGGGGCCAAACACCCTGCACCCACATAAGAAGAAACCAGTGTTATAAATGATGCATGCATGGTAGGCAGGGGCCCTATTACAGACTATAATTGGGGCCCATGTGATGCCACTGCATCAACAGGAAAACCCGTCCCCCACACGGACTGTACCTTTGTATCCTGAATAAATTTATTTTACCATGTGGTAGACCGGACGATTACTCACTGAGCCACATTTATCACGCTCGTCTGTTTCTGGCTATAAAGTTAGCCCAGCATATTTTATTTGTCTGTCTTTTGTTTGCGACTACTTATTAAGAGCCGGGCAGCCGTTGATGAATTGGACTAGTCGTAATGCTATTAGCCTGACCTCTGGTGGTCATTTTACAGTATGACAGGTTTATATTCACTTAGACTGGTCTAATGTACTTGTGCATGAAAAAAGTTGCATCTTTGTAGAGAAAAGTTGCAGCTTTTAATGCAGAAAAAGTCACACTTCACCACTGAAAACAGATGAAGAAAAGTCCGCCAGCCCTGGGGTGGAGTAGAAGTTAGACTGTTTTTGCGACAAATGCGAAAAAAAGTTAGAAAAGTTTAAAAACGTATAAATTAGTCGGAAAAATCAAAGTAGGCAAAGAAGGCGCAAAAACCTGCCAAAACAGTAAATGGAACTTTAAAAAAAGCGTCTAAAACAGCATTTTTTAGACTAAAAACAGACGCAAACACTTTAGTGAATGTGCCCCACTGACTAGTGACATCATCATATGGTCCATGTCACGGCCGCATTTATGGAACTGAGCACAGTGATCAATGATGCTGTAAGTTTCATCCTTAGTGCAGCCGAGCCGCAGTAAGTTTATGATGGGAGGGTCTTTCTGCTCTCCTGATTCTTGTATTCTCCCTATACTAACAGTTGTGAAGCGTCTGCACTGTGCTGTTCCTCTGTTATTCCTCCTGGAAGTGAATGACTAAATTGACACCTGGGCCATACCATGAGAGTAATGCCTCATTCACACGTCAGTGACTTTGAGCCAAAACCAGGTGCGGCTCTAAACACAGAACAGGAGCAGATCTTTCCCTTACACCTTATGTCTGTGGAGGCTCCAATCCTGGTTTTGGCTCAGAATCACTGATGGAAATAACTGACCAAAACACTGATGTGTGAATGAGGCTTAAGACCACACAGAGCGGACGTGCTGCACTTGGGATGCCGCCACGAGTAGGAGCTGCCGCTGCATCCTATTAACTAATTACCACCACGTTGTTCCTTCTTGTCTTGATTGGTCATGGGTTCACATCTGCGTTCTGGATTCCGTTATAACATGGTTATAACGGAATCCATAAGACGGGAGCCTTTAAGAGGCATTCCGTTTTGATCCTCCATAATACAAGTCTATGGGCAGCAGAACGGATCCGTCCTGATTTCCATTATTCAGGAGTCCACTCCTCCATAACGGAAATGGGACGGATTCGTCATGCTGCCCATAGACTTGTATTATGACGAAATGTAAAACGGAAGCCTTTAAAAGGCATTCCGTTGTGCTTTCCGTCATAATAGAATATGGGAATCATAACGGATCCGTCCCGTCTCCGTTATACAGAACGGAGAAAAAAGTCCTGCTGACAGGACTTTGTTTTCCGTCTTGCATAACGGGAACCAGACGTCCGCTCCATGTGGTCTCACCCTCGCCAAAATACCGCATGTCCCTGCACAGTCTGACACTGTCAGTGCTAATTATTCAGTAGGAACACACAGTATATTTTCAAGAGGAATAACAGAGGAACGGCTCCATCCAGAGTAATCTCAGTCCTGGGGATATTGTGGATCTGCTCCTACATAATCCTGGGAACATGGGAAGAAGAAAACAGATGAAGAAAGTCTGGCGAGACGGATCACGGATTACGTCGTGAAATAACAGATGTCGGTTTCTGTTGTTTCTCAGAACCACATGTTTTCCAATGTGACGGCGCCAGGTCCAGACATGCACCCCTGGGAACAGTTACACGCACCCTCCTCCTTCCTCACACGGCTGTTCTGTTGATATTTGCCGCATTGGGTCCTGGCAGTTGCTCCTCAGCATCTGACAAGCAGCCGTCGCTTTCTTATTACAGAGGTTTTCTGTACCTGAAGCTTAATCTTTGTAGGCGGAGAAGTTCTGCAACTTTCTAACGTACATTTCATTTCATGGCTTTTGTCAAAATCTCTGCTTGCTGTCAGTGAATGCATGCATTCCTTGACTGAAAACCTGCTCTGGTCATGGCCTGCTTACCCCAACGTAAGCGTGCATTCACAGAGGGACGAGTTTGAAAACTGCAAGCGGTTTTATTGCCACAGTTTTGCGGTATGGTTACACGGCGACATTTGGGGTACAACTACAATGCGACATTTTTTATAATAATAGTCAATGGTGTCGCCCTGCGACATGCTACGTGATTGACAGTCACACAGAAATCACACTTGGATGGATTTTTGGCGACGGCCGTGTCACACCATTGACTATCATTATAAAAATATGTTGAGCGACTTTTCCGAGAGACATGTTGCCGTGTAGCCCTAGCCCAGGGATGGCCAACCTGAGGCTCTCCAGCTGTTGCAAAACTGCAACTCCCAGTATGCCCAGACTGCCTACAGCAGGGCATGGTGGGAGTTGTAGTTTTACAACAGCTATAGTGCCAGAGGTTAGCCATCACCGCCCTAGCCTAAGGATCTGAAACCCCACCCTGAAACAGTGCCGCTCCACGCATAGCTTCAAAGCCTGTAACTTTGACAACACATAGGTCCGCATAGCAGCTGTATACACAAAACGGTCAGAGATTTACAATGAAGACTATCTGCAAGGTCGCTTCATGTTTTTTTTTTTACTGAATTGGGGCTGCTATGAAGATGCTGATGCTCTAGGACGATTCCTGCTTTTTGGGGGGAGAACATTCACATGCAGGAGGCAAGGACACAGGGCCTGCTGGAAGTTGTAGTTTTGCAGCAGGAGGAGGTGCAGACCTAGCTGTGCTGTGCTGTGGAGGCTGCTGCTAATTAGCTCCTAACGAGGCGATTCCTGCCTGTGTTATGTGCAGCCTGCAGGTCAGAACTCAGGACACAGAGAGGTAAGTGTCCTACTATATGGCTATAGGACCAAGTTCAGCCTTTACTGTAACCGCACACGTAAAACCGCCCTCCCCTCTGAAGAGTGATACTGTGGCCTCAGTGCAGCCGTTTGTACAGGCTTTAGGTTTTTGTCCTAGAGCGAGTCCACTGCGGCAATCGTGCGCCGTGTGTGAGCGTGATCCTCCGTTCTGTACTTGCTGGAGCGCACGGCGTTATCGTGATTTATAATGCTGTGTGCCTCTGCATGAGCTGATTTCTACAGAATCATACTGACAGCTTTATGTCACTGTGATTCTGTAGAAGGAAGGTCATGCAGAGGCACACAGCATTATAGATCATGATAACGCCCTGCGCTCCTGCAAGTGCAGGGCTGCACGAACTACCAAAGCTGTGTCTAATGCAGGGGTGCACAACCTGCGGCCCGGGGGCCACATGCGGCCCTTGATATCATTCTGTGCGGCCCCCATCCATCTGGTGACGGACATGTATGTCTATGTCTTGTGGCTGCTCACATGCATTTTATTTATTCATATTTGTTTATATTATTAGGCCTCTTGCACACGAATGTTGTGCACTGGGGACCGCGACTAGCGGTCCCCAATGCACGGGCAACGTCCATGCGGCGGTCGGGATGTATCAAGACCCATTCAACTTGAATGGGTCCATGATCCGTCTACACCACAAAAAAATAGAACAAGGACAGAAACACTCTGTGTTTCGATTTGCCTGGGTTAAAACGGGGGTATGTCCGGGTTCAGCACCGAACCTGGACAACCCCTGCTCCATGTACATTTTTTCTGCAGCGCGTGGATGAGATTTAAAAAAAAAAAATCTCCCCTGTATTGCTGCTGCTGCAGAGGTTGTGATGTCCGCTACGGAAACCCACATCCTAAATGTCGCAGATTTAGTACGTGCAGCAAACGTGCGGAGCCCAGTGCCATTTTACACGGCAAAAACACGACCAAAAGCTTTCCATTGATTTAAATAGGAAAAATGCAAAAATGTAACATGGTCGCTTTATGTTTTTTTTGGTGGCGTTACTTCTTTGAAGCACATTTTAGCTGCGTTCCCTGTTGGTCAGTGGGGAAGGGCTAAAATAGGACACGGAATTGGGCGCGTTTTGGTCAGCAAACACACCTGGGGGGTCATTTACAAACCGTAAAGGGCTGGGGTATTTTTTTACACCTGGTGCACGCTTCCTCTTGAATGATATGCTTCCTCCGCAAGCGCAGAGGGGAGACAACGACCAGCCTAAAAAGCCGATCTTTGTGAATGACCCCCCTGTTCTCATAGGCTGATCAGCCTTTCCTATCCGCCGCTGGTTTTTCATCCCACGTCTTTTTGGTTAGTGAACATAGCCCCAGGAAGTATTGCTTTTAAGGAATATCTCGGCACATATGATGGAGCCTTTATGGCTGCAGATGGAGGTTGTGCAGCAGTATGGCTTCTGTGCCCTTGGCTCTGATGGGAGGGGGTCCCAAATAATCCAGAATAAACAAAAGCAGCTTGTGAATAATGTATTTTTATCTTGAAGCCTCCGCCGCCTTTGTTTTCCAGTGATATGCTGCTGACTATTGTCCCATTTGTTTTTTGTTTTTTTGCTATCTGTGCCCTTGAATTATAGGAAACTCATTTTTTTTATTTTTTTTATTTCTAAACCGGTCGTTGTCCAGCTACATACAAATCCTGATGGTCGGCAGCGGGGGCTGTGGGCGCTGTGGATGACAATGGCGGCTTCCCTTCCTCCTTTTGCTTTGGGCCGGGCTGATACGC
Source organism: Bufotes viridis (assembly GCA_033119425.1). Classification (NCBI taxonomy): domain Eukaryota; kingdom Metazoa; phylum Chordata; class Amphibia; order Anura; family Bufonidae; genus Bufotes; species Bufotes viridis. The sequence continues at coordinate 9,034,370 of CM065599.1, read as the reverse complement.
TATCTTCTGCTGCAATGTGCCCAGAAGCGCAGGGAGGATGTGGTCCCCGGATTTAGACTTAAATTAGAGCAAAGATATCAGAAACAGGAAAGTTTTGTTATGAAAAGCCATGTACAAAAATGAAGAAGTTTAATATTTTTGCTGGCAGGGCCCAGAGTTGCTGGGGGACGTCATTTAAAGTGGCGGTACTTTCTTGTGCGCAAAGTAATTAAGGGGGTTCTCCGGATTGTACATATTGATGACCTATTATCAGGATAAGGCCTCATGCACACGACCGTATTTTGTTTCCTTGTCCATTCCGTAGCTCCGGAAAAAAATAGAGCATGTCCTATTTTTTTCTAGTTTGCGGATAAGTATAGGCATTATTACAATGGATCCGTAAAAAAACAGATGCCATACGGACGTCACCCGTTTTCTTTTGCGGACCACAAAACGCATACGGTCATGTGCATGTAGCCTAAGTCAACAATATAAGATCGACTGGGGTCTGACACAATTAGCTGTACGAAGAGTCCGCATGTGACGTCACGTTTATCGGTCACATGGCCTAGGTGGTGTTCAGTGCCATTCAAGTGAAAGCGCAGTCACTGTACAATGGATGGCGCTGTGCTTAGCCGAGAGGAGGTCGTCACCCACGTGGATTTTTGTGTGGAATGGCCATGGATTTACAGTGGAAATAATCTGCCACGTCTAAACCCTTACTAGTGGATTGTTAGTGAGATGTATATGGGGGAGGGTCTATGATGAGCTCTTCCACGCCAAGTGTATAAAATGGAGGAAGGTATGGACGATTGCTTGCAACGTGAAATTGGCGCACTGGGCAGTAACTTGCAGATCTACCCAGATGGCACAGTCACTGTACAGGACAACCCGCCAAGGTATTGACAGCAACGACCTCTGACTGACGGCAACAGGAGGCAGTTTTCGGTTTCCATGAACAAGGTCTTACTCGCCGCCACCAATTCGCTGCCATTCCGACTCTGCTCCAGTCCCTGCTAATCTGCACTTCCTGTCCCGGCTCAACAGACCAGAAATGCTACAAAAAGGTCAGCCCGACCAACTGAGGGCTGTGGGTGGGCCCTTTCTAGAGGTTCTCCCTGGAACACCCCTTTAAGTTTAAAGAATAATGAACTCTAAACTTAACTTTTTTTCTATCTTCATGAAAAGGTTATTAAAGGGAATGTTTCACCTCTGACGAGCCATAATAAGCACAGTAATACATGTATAGAACCCCCGCCACTGATTTTGGATCAGTAAACTGTATGTTGATCGACACCCCCATCCACCTGCTGTGCACCCACAAACCAGCCATGTACTGAGAGGACTCCTGTGCATGCGCATATATTGTAGAGGACTCCAGCAGAAGTCCTCTCTCTGCATTACATGGCCGGTTTGTAGACTCTTGGCGGGGAAATGGGGGTGAGAATCAATATACAAATAGCGGAAGCTAGTCTCTATTAAGAGTCTGCCGGAGGTGACAGATCCCTTTAAATAATTTCTGGAAAAAAAAGCATAAAAGTGATATAAGTAGCTCCACAAATAAAATAAAAAAAGGGCACCTAAATCGCCATGTGTGCAAAATCATTAAAAAGTCCCAGGTCCCTTAGGACTGAATGACCGGGTGTGGGGGGGGGATCATTAAGCGGATAAAAGCCCGTCTGTCACATATGTCTATTATAAGGGGCTAGTTTGCGGCTGCGCGATACAAGCCAGAAAACAGAAGCCAAGATCGACCACTGGGATACAACTAAGAAGTAATGGGAAAGCGCAGAGCCCCCGTGACCTGAGGTTTCCAGCGAATCTGTGGATATCTGAGCGCTGTCTATATTAAGACCCGGGTGACATGACAGCAGACATCTGTTCTCTGGGCTAATGAAGCGGAGGGAATTGGGGCTGAGCTTCTCTTGCAAGTTCAATTTTTTTATATTAACTCCTTACGGGTGTGTGTACTTTTGCAACCAGTTTATTATTGCCAGTGGTGCATCTAAAATAAGAAGCAACTTTGCTCAATCTGTGAGGGATTATAGAAGAATGCTTTTCCTTACTGAATATGAAAAACTAATAGCAGCGCATCCAGCAGCAGTTCGTATCCTCCCAGAAGATGACATTCAGAAGTTCGGTAGCTGACAAAATCTCTCTCCTGATTCCCTTTCCTATGGATTTACACTGGCATCTGTGGCTGCAGGTGTCCCCTGTGTGATGCAGTCTTCTAGCTATGCCTTTCCTGAACTGCGGTGGTGGTGTCTTGACATGTTTCCCCCCACATTGCAGCGGAGTCTATGTAGCTTGATTGCTTGATCACTTTGCTGCTGATGATAATATGCTGTGATCTCCAAGATTTCTGTAGCTTGGGATTCTGCAGGCTCTCAGAAGTAGTTGTCCTCCCAGATGAGCAGACTCTGGGGTCCTCATGGCCTAGAGGAGCAGAAGCTGAATCACATGCTCCCTCACTCCTTACTCTCCTTTCCCCTCTAACTAGCTCTGCTCCTCCCTTGGCAGGAAGTCAGACCAGCCCGCTCCTACCATGAAGGGAGGAAAAGGATGGCAAGTCCCATTCCTGTTGCCAACCATTACCCCATTTGCTGGTGGACAAGGTGTATAGCATGATGTGTGACATAACATGAACATTACAAAAGCATTAAAGGGGTTGTCCGGGTAGAGAACTGAACCCGGACATACCCATATTTTCACCCAGGCAGCCCCCCTGATATTAGCATCGTAAGGGCTCTTTTGTTTACAATAACACGCTGCCGGGCGGAAGCTTCACCGGCTCTGTTGGGCGTGCTTTAGCGCCACCCTAGCCGTTTTACTGGCTAGGGCAGCGCAAAAGACCGCCCATCAGTGCCTGTGACGTCACTGGGCTTCCTGGCAGCCCCATGGAGAGCCCGGTACGTCACCGGATCTCCAGAAAATGCCTTTGTCCTGCGCAATTTAGCGCAGGGCAAAGGAGAGCATCGGAGCATGAACTGCTCCGATGCTCGTCAGGGGGGCTGCCTGGGTGAGAATGGCGGTATGTTCGGGTTCAGCTGTGAACCCGGACACCCCTTTTAATTTACAAACCATTTGCAGTACCCATGTAGATGTAGCATTAATCGCTGAGCTGTGGCATATAGGTGGGGTCACACGTACTGGAATTTTTGGGCATGAAAAACCCCACAGTTGAATTTTCGTTAAGATCAGCATTTACGGAAGATTTTACCATTTTCTTTGGTGTATATTCATCCACCCTACTGATCAGGAGTGGGGGTTTAGATAGAGGCACAGAAGCCTGCTGCTGCGCATGCGTCATGGCGGCAAGCCTGTGCAGCCGCCACATTACAAGGCAATTGCCACATGCTCACGGGAATGTATTTTATGGGGATTTTGCAGCATTTCTGGTATGGATCCCATTTTGTTGTAGATTTTTCCTGGGTTTCACCCTTTTTCCTTCGGTAGCATTCCTCCTCAGTGTAAAGATCTGCACTTTATATTCTATTCCCTTTCTGCAAGTGTTTTTTGTGGCGTTGCTGTTCTATTATGACTGCGGTCCTTAAAGAGACTTGAACTGGAATTTTATCTGCCATTTTTTTGTAGGGTAGAGGGTGGCTCTTGCATGACCCGCGGAGTCACATAGGTTTTCGATAGCCCCTAAGCCCTTGGGGTTGAGCTCCCCAGCTGGAACCTCTGGAGCACAAGGGTGAATGCTCTCCAGTAAGATCATGCTGGACGTGACCGCCGTCAGTTTTTGGCCTTGTTACAAGTGCCTATTCAATGTATAGTTATAGCGTGAGGTCTGGGGAGGGGTGAAAACAAAAAGGCTAAATGAGTAGCTGACGTCAGAACATGTGCACGGCTCCGACGTTACTCGTACGGCAGGGAGATTTGTAAAAATCTCATTCACAATTTGCATTACAAAAAAATCCCAAATACAGTATATTAATGAGGAGCAGGGGCGCTAACTTCTGGGGATCCACGTGAACGTGTGTACACTTCTCCACCACTTGCACACTGGACACATGGCACAAGCACCACTCACTCATAGGATACATGCCGAAATTATGCCACATACGCTTAGCACACACCATGCACACGTGCCCACCTGCACCACTCCCTTATAGGATACATGCCGCACTTATGCCACATACGCTTAGCACACACCATGCACACGTGCCCACCTGCACCACTCCCTTATAGGATACATGCCGCACTTATGCCACATACGCTGGACACACACCATGAACACGTGCCACACATTCTCTTTTTGCAAGTCGCACTTGCAGAACTTGCATGTTATCACGCTAGTGCATTACCAGATCTTTCACCCAGTGCTGACCCCCGCAAGATGGGACGAAACACTAGATATGCCCAATACTTGTAAGCCACTCCGTGCCTTTATGGGTCTAATATGGACATAGCAACACTATAATATGTCCCCGATTCCCACTGACCATATAACATAGCCGATTTAGCTGTTGCCTATAGCAACCAATCACAGCTCAGCGTTCATTTTCCTAGAGGAGAATATGAAATGAAAGCTGCACCGTGATTAGTTGCTATCGACAGCAAGGCCAGTTCTTCTTTTAGGCAGATTCCTCGATGTCCTCTGTGTGTCCCAGGCTTCGTGTCAGGGCCGCGCACTGTTTACATGGCGGTACATCGGAAAGTAAACATCGGATGCGGCCATCTGCACTAATCCCTGGAGATTACATCCTAACTGATCCCTGTAGAGTCGGGACATATTAGGGGCTTAGACTGTGGGCGATGCATTCGGTTTTCCAGATCCAGTTCCTACATTTTTCTGCCGACAGTTTACGGCTGGCGAGTTTGGCTAGGACATATTGCACAGCCGTAGGTCACAGTGTAGTCTGAGGGTATGTTCGGACAGAGGGTTTTAGGTGCGGATAAGGTGCCGAAAACCGGTCCGAACATGCTCTGAAATTATTGCTTCAAAGTGTGGGGGACTTGAAACGCGAAACTCGGGGTGCATGTAGCCCCAACCCTTCTGATTTTAGGCACTGGTCCCCTGACTCTAGACCCCCTGATTCTGGAAGACTGGGGCTTAAAAGAGGGGGCCCCTAGCAGGGGTGCACGGAACAGAGCAGGGGTGCACTCGTCATGGGGTCCTGGAAGAACCCTCTTCCGAGCCCTGGTTCTCGTGAAACGGGAGCTAGAGACATGGGACCGGTGGCCGCACTTAGAGGAGGGTTTGCGCTTCAAGAGCCACGAGTTTTATGTTTCTAGGTACCACCTCCTCGGAGCAATCGGCCAAGAACGGAGATAGTAAAATCGTATTCATTTTAAAGTCTAAAATGATGGTAGCACCCAGAAACGTGGGGTGCATGTAGAACAAACCCTTCTCTAATTTTGGGCACTCATTTGGTGCCTCTAGCCCCCTGGTTCTGGAGGACCAGGGCTCGGAAGAGGGCCTCCCTGGGCAAGGTGCACTGATTTTGGGGGATGACCCTCTTTGTAGCCCCGGTTCTCCGGATCCATGTGGTCTAGTCAACTGAACTGAACTGAATTCAACTGAAGTAAACTTAGAGCGGGTCCGCATGAAAACCCACCGCTTTGCTGCGATCCCTGCAGTAGGAGACACGGTGAATTTTTTTTTCGTGGACAAAATCCTCAGTCTGAACATACGCTAAGGGGTTGTTCACACGACAGATTTTGAAAATGCACTGAAAAAAATCAGAGCAGAATCCCTGCTGATTCTCTGCGCGGCTTTTGTCGTGTTTTTATTATTTTTTTTGTTTGGCTTCTTATTTTCTCAACTTTCTATTCATTTCAATGGGAGAATTGGCATGCAAAAAAAGCTACTTCTGCCTCTCATTAAGGCCTCATGCACACGTACGTATTTTCTCTCCGTGTCAGTTCCGTTTTTTTTGCGGACCATATGCGGAACCATTGATTTCAATGGGTCCGCAAAAAAAAACGTAAGGTACTCCGTGTGCATTCCGTTTCCGTATGTCCGTTTTTCCGTTCCGCAATAAAATAAAGCATGTCCTATTTTTTTCTAGTTTGCGGACAAGGATAGGCATTATTACAATGGATCCACAAAAATAACGGATCCCCAAAAAAATGGATGCCATACGGAACGTCATCCGTTTTTTTTGCGGATCCGCAATTTTGCCGTGAAAAACAGCACCAAAAAAGTTGTATGAACTAAGGAGTTGCTTGGCCTTGAGCTTGTAAACTTACTAAAGGGGTATTCCTGCAACTTCAAGGTATCCCCCTATCCAGTTGATAGGGGATAACGGACTGATTGGTGGGGATTTGACTGCTTGGACCCCCCCCCCCCCAAAGACTCCTGAGTACTGGGGTCCCGCAGCACAGTGCTCGGTACCATTGAGAATTAATAGAGGAGCAGGGCGCATGCTTACCGGCAGTCAGACCCTCACTCATCAGTTAGTTATCCACTACCCAGTGGATAGGGGATAGCTTGAAGTTGCCGGAATACCCCTTTAACAAGTCTACATGCTCCACCCCAATGACTCAATCAGGGACCAGCAGCAGTAGACTTAGACTGTAATCTGTGGTTGTGCAATACGTGGTAGCCCTATCCAGTTTATATGAAATGTCACCTCTCAGGGTGCAAAGTTCAGCCATCTTTATATCACCTCAGTATAACACTCCCAATGAGCAAACACGGCGGGAACAACTCCCAGCAGCTCGCGACTAAGACCAGAAACTACTACTACACCTAATAATTTCCTTTGGAGATAAGTGAACGTGCAGCAGAGTGATGGCTGACACTCCAGAGCTGAAAACCATGAAACACTTATGGGAATTTTATAATTTCATGTCGGTGAAGAAGGTTCTGCAAGTTTCAATAACCCTTTGTAAGATCTCTGCTTACTTTCTCTTTTAGAGCGGTTGGCCACCTTTGGGGGGGGCATGGGGTTTGGGTTTCACTGACAGCAAGCAGATATAAGTCTACCGGTGTCAATTTTGTTAGCCATATTTTTATGATTTAACACAGGAGTTTAATACGTTCCCCAAACAATACCTAAAATTGCAAAATTTTACTTAAATTTAGAAGAGATATACGGCCATAAGAAGAAAATGTCTGGTGGTTCCTACACTTACGTTATATATTCTTCTTGTGGATTTCTTGGGACATGCGGGTTTATGGCCACAGTCAACAGAACAGGATGAGACAGCACCATCAAAGATCGTTAGATCAAACGTTGCGTCTCTGAGGTGGAATAAGAAGTTTTCATTGCAAGACATTGGAGTGCTGCAATTTTCTTCATCTGACTGGTAGTTATGGCCACAGGTCACATGAAATAACTGGTAAACTGAATGTTGTATCTTGTGTACATGCCAAAAATCATTATCTGTAAAGGGAAAAATATTATCATAATGATCTTCTGATGGGTCATAGACAAGGTACAAAGATAGATCTGTGGGGCTGGTGCTACTTTGGTGGCCATCAGTGGCGCTGGTGCTCTTGTGGTGGCTATCTGTGGGGCTGGCGCTCCTTTGGTGGCGATCTGTGGGGCTGGCGCTCTTGCGGTGGCCGTATGTGGGGCTGACGCCCTTGCGGTGGCCGTGTGTGGGGCTGGCACCCTTGCGGTGGCCGTGTGTGGGGCTGGCACCCTTGTGGTGGCCGTGTGTGGGGCTGGCAACCTTGCGGGTGGCCGTGTGTGGGGCTGGCGCCCTTGCGGGTGGCCGTGTGTGGGGCTGGCACCCTTGTGGTGGCCGTGTGTGGGGCTGGCGCCCTTGCGGGTGGACGTGTGTGGGGCTGGCGCCCTTGCGGGTGGCCGCGTGTGGGGCTGGCGCCCTTGCGGGTGGCCGCGTGTGGGGCTGGCGCCCTTGCGGGTGGCCGCGTGTGGGGCTGGCGCCCTTGCGGGTGGCCGCGTGTGGGGCTGGCGCCCTTGCGGGTGGCCGCGTGTGGGGCTGGCGCCCTTGCGGGTGGCCGCGTGTGGGGCTGGCGCCCTTGCGGGTGGCCGCGTGTGGGGCTGGCGCCCTTGCGGGTGGCCGTGTGGGGCTGGCGCCCTTGCGGGTGGCCGCGTGTGGGGCTGGCGCCCTTGCGGGTGGCGCGTGTGGGCTGGCGCCCTGCGGGTGGCGCGTGTGGGCTGGCGCCCTTGCGGGTGGCCGTGTGGGGCTGGCGCCCTGCGGGTGGCCGCGTGTGGGGCTGGCGCCCTTGCGGGTGGCCGCGTGTGGGGCTGGCGCCCTTGCGGGTGGCCGCGTGTGGGGCTGGCGCCCTTGCGGGTGGCCGCGTGTGGGGCTGGCGCCCTTGCGGCCTGACAGCCGTAGGCAGGGAGTTGCATGTGCACAATAGCTAGAGACGAATGGGGACTGCAGCTTTAGAAAACCCATGTTTATTACATAGGGGAAATAATCTGCTGATTGGTCCCCTTTAAGAGAGACGTTGCTTTGCCATCTTCATTGGTACGTTGCCATATTAAATGGAGATTTAATCAGATGCTTATAAACTGGAATATTACCTAAGATAAATGTTAGTGAAAAGAAGATGACCGCAGAGCGTGAGAATGGTAAGGGCGGGGGTTCCTGGCAGCAAAACAGAGCTTTTACAGACCTTTAACTGTGCCTGAAGCCATTTTATTTATATCCATGTGATATCTCTCTAATAACAGCGACTTTGCAATGGTTCTTGTGCCCGTCCTTCAAAGAAACGCAAAATATGGACCCTCCAGGAGATGGGTATAAGAATGTGTCTTAAGGGTCTGGTTCACGCAGGTTCTCATTCTCTTTTGCCTTCTTTCACCTATTTGAGAACAGAAGTTTGTTCTCCAGAGCTGTTCTTCCTACTAAAATTGGACAGAAAGTTACAACCACTGTCAGCCATTTTGGAGTGGATGGAGTTGAGTCACCCTGCCACCCTCTTATATATACACGGACCCCTTCTAATTGCTGCTTGGTATGTTATGCCCCCATGATCTCCTAGGCCAGGAAAAGTGAAGGCCTCAGGCAGAAGTTGTAGAGAAGATCCATATCTTGATGACAGAGGAGACGTTCATATCAGAAATTGGGCCACACCACTTGCCATAGCAGTAGAGAGAAAGAGACAATGGTGGTGATGGGGGGAGGAGATTGATCGGGAGCATGGGGGGGGGGGGGGGTTGAAGGTGAATAATCCAATGGAAAGAGCATATCTTTTATGTTTTGTTGTTGTATTATGGGGCCCAGGGACCTTTGAACTTTTATGGGCACCAAGGCCAAGGAGCAGCTGCTCCTTTGCACCCCCTGGAAGCCACAACTTGGAAAGAAAATCAAAATCCTACAGTATATAGGGCAAACGCGGTGAAAAACCTGGAAGCTTGAGCAGCATGTAAGAATAGTATTGTGGGATTTTCCAGTGTTTTTTTACTATTTAGGTTAACTCAAAAGCAAATAAACGTGAGTAATCTCAAAACTGAGCCTTCAGATTCGGCCTGTTTCCACCTTGTTTGGCCTCCTCAGAGCAGGATAGGTTACACTAGGACCCAGACCTCCGCTCCCCGCCAACTGACACATAGTTTGATGAAGAGCGTCTTGGTTTATAAAAGAAGAGTTTCTGTTGTCTTGGGTAACGAGACATGAGCCTCCACGTTGGTGAGAGCATCCCTGCGATCTGTAAATATAGTTCAATTAAAACTTTTAGCGCACGTCAGACCTCAGCAAAGCTGTTTACTTTTACAAGAGACCTGCTCAGAAGTTCTGTAGCCGCAGAACATTTTGAAGTCATCCGTGTCAAGGAATTCATTTGGTGCAAGACTGCAACTTTAGGCCTGGATATATATTGGATGAAGCCCAAGATGGTACTATTAGCTGGATGCCTGTCTATATGGTCATACAGTGAGTGTACAAATCCCCCATACCATAGTGTGTCTAATAGTAAGCACCCAAATACCTTCCAAATGTTGGCCAAATAAATCTATACAATGCTCAATGAATCCCGCCGTAGAGTGTTCAAATAATACAACTGTAGAGTGCTCAAAAAAGCCACCATATAGTAGTAAAAAAAATGCCGCCGCAGAGTGCCCAAAAAAAAATGCCGCCGCAGAGTGCCCAAAAAAAAATGCCGCCGCAGAGTGCCCAAAAAAAAATGCTGCCGCAGAGTGCCCAAAAAAAAATGCTGCCGCAGAGTGCCCAAAAAAATGCTGCCGCAGAGTGCCCAAAAAATGCTGCCGCAGAGTGCCCAAAAAAAATGCTGCCGCAGAGTGCCCAAAAAATGCTGCCGTAGAGTGCCCAAAAAAATGCTGCCGCAGAGTGCCCAAAAAAAAATGCTGCCGCAGAGTGCCCAAAAAAAAATGCTGCCGCAGAGTGCCCAAAAAAAAATGCTGCCGCAGAGTGCCCAAAAAAATGCTGCCGCAGAGTGCCCAAAAAATGCTGCCGCAGAGTGCCCAAAAAATGCTGCCGCAGAGTGCCCAAAAAAATGCTGCCGCAGAGTGCCCAAAAAAATGCTGCCGCAGAGTGCCCAAAAAATGCTGCCGCAGAGTGCCCAAAAAAATGCTGCCGCAGAGTGCCCAAAAAATGCTGCCGCAGAGTGCCCAAAAAAAATGCTGCCGCAGAGTGCCCAAAAAAAAATGCTGCCGCAGAGTGCCCAAAAAAAAATGCTGCCGCAGAGTGCCCAAAAAAAATGCTGCCGCAGAGTGCCCAAAAAAAAATGCTGCCGCAGAGTGCCCAAAAAAAAATGCTGCCGCAGAGTGCCCAAAAAAAAATGCTGCCGCAGAGTGCCCAAAAAAAATGTCGCCGCAGAATGCCCAAAAAAAGTCGCCGCAGAATGCCCCAAAAAAAACAAAACCATGCCATACTCAAAAAATACCATCATACATAATATTGTTGCCTTCTTATGCAGCACAGGGGTCAATTAAGCACACTTAAAGTAAGCCACAACCTGGAAACAACAATGAGCGTATAGAGTGCATTCTAGAAAGGAATATGATGCTCAAATAATACTACTATACAGTGCCTATATATAAGCACTCAGATAATAATGTGATATGTTGGCCAAATCATAAATCTATACAGTTCTCAAATGATACCACCATACAGTGTTCAAATAATACTGTCATACAGTGCTTAAATAATACCGCTATAAACTGCTCAAATCATACCCCGATTCAGTGCTCAAATAACTGTTCCATATAATGCATATTCAATATAGACTTGTGGTGAGTACAAACCTCTGGTGCCAAGCAATCTGTATTGTATAAATGAGCGCTACAAGGACATTTATAAAATAACCCAACCCATTACGAAAAGTTTTGAAATTTATAATAAAAAAATTGTTGTGGACTTACAACTGCCCAGAGGACAAGCACAGCCTTGTGTACAGCACTTCCCTTTAATTGCAGAGCCTATGTATCTGTCCAGCGTGGGAATCCTTGGAAAGTCCTATAACCCGTGTGGGATGCATGATGTATAGCATGAAGTGTGTCATCTGCCACTAAAATGGGAGCTAGAGAGTCCACTACAAGACGGACAGGTGTTTGCAAATCCCATGAGTGATTCACTTGGCAAAAGTTTAGTTTTTTTCAGGAATCAAAATTTCCTGTAAGGCAAGCAATGGGAGTCAGTGTGTGCGGAGAATGAGGAGGATACGTACTGGATATCTGAGGACTGTGCGACTATTACATGTTATGAGACCCCAAAATAGGTCTCTCTGTAATCCCTCAAAGTTTTGGCTGACACTCCAGTGATCTTCACCACTAGCTAAGCCTTAAAGGGGTTCTCTGGTTTCATAGTGATTTTTATTTTATTTTTTTCTGCAAGGATTTTCCCATACACCTGTTTTCCATGTCGGCACTTTTTGTTCCCGTGTTTTCAGCATCACTGCATCCTGGCAGGATGTTTACATGCAGAACTTCCTGTTTTCATTATCTTCCTGCTGGGTTTTTGACTAGGTTTTCTCTGCCTAACTAACATAGAGAGGGGAGGTGTAGGGACTGTGACAACTGCAGAGGGAACAGCGTGGCAGGTGGAGCAAACCCTGTGAAAAATTACAGTGCAAAGCATGCTGGGATTGGTTCAAAAAACAGGAAGTTCTGCATGTAAACATTCTGCCAGGATGCAGTGATGCTGAGAACATTGGAAGGAAAGTGCTGACATAGGAAAAAAAGGTATGTGGGGGAAAAAAACATGCATTGTTTGGGGCAAGTAAAAATATGAAATTGGAGAACCCCTTTAAAGGGGTTGTCCGAGCGAGATTAGAAAATCATGGTTGCTTATTTCCAAATTCGTGTCACCCCTGTCCATGGACTCTGTCTGCTCTTGCTGTTAACTTCCATTCACATCAGTGGAGCTCAGTTGCAAAACCAGACAAAACATATGGGCCAGTGTGGTGCGGTTGCCGGATTGAAGCAGCCATTTTTTATTTTTTTTTTAAATCTTGTGCAACCCCTTTAAAATGCTTGCTTCCACAGGTCATTATCTGGCAAGCATCTTGTCCTGTTTTGTATTAATCCTTAAACATCTGATTAAGGCCTCATGCACACGGCCGTTGTTGTGGTCCGCGTCCGAGCCGCATATTTTGCGGCTCGGGTACGGACCCATTCACTTCAATGGGGCCGCAAAAGATGCGGACAGCACTCCGTGTGCTGTCCGCATCCGTTGCTCCGATCCGTGCCCCCGCAAAAAAAATAGAGCATGTCCTATTCTTGTCCGTTTTGCGGACAAGAATAGGCATTTCTACAATGAGCTGCGTTCCGTTGCAAAGCACACGCTGTCTGCATCTTTTGCGGCCCCATTGAAGTGAATGGGTCCGTGCCCGAGCCGCAAGATATGCGGCTCGGACACTGACCCAAAATACGTTTGTGTGCATGAGGCCTAAGGCCCTATGCCCAATGGTAGTCCTCAGGAGTTTAGTCCATGTCAGAAGGGTCAGATGTTGTCTATCAGCCTCCATTTTGCAAAGATCCGTCTGGACTATTCCTGAGAGAGCTCATAACCTCGAGAATTCTCTCATTCTTGCTTCTATCAAGATGGCCTCCTGACATTTGGTGGTTCATCTCATCTTCTAGCTGCAACCTAATATTTGTGCATGGAGCAGATAGACGAGGTCGGAATATGAGGACCATACTGGGACAATGCCAGATAAGACCAGCGGAGGAAGCTGTTGACTGACAGGTCGCGTGTTGACATGTCAGCCGGAGCAATTATTCAGTGTTTTTGAGGAACTAAGTCATGCTAGCTACAGCATGTCATCTACTGGATGGTGCAACCAGAGACGTTAGTCATGCCATGGGTTCAACAGTTCATAAGGGCAGTGATCCCCAATCTGCTGTTGCAAAACTAGAACTCCCATCCTACAACTGTCATGGCTTTCTGGAAGTTCTAGTCTTGGCGGTGGGAAAGTCGGGAGTGTGATGGCCATCTTGCTTGCTCTGGTGCTCTCATCGCTTTCTGAAGACACTAAGTGCTTTATGTTGACTACAGCACCACTGAAAGAGGTTATTGCTTGGTAAATGTGGCCTATAGTGTGCTGGAGGGACAGCAGGTTTCACTATGGTTTAATTAAGTCAATAAGCAGAACTGCAGTGTAAAGCATGGTGGAGAGACAATTCAGTCGCCTGACTGGGTCATGAGACCTGAGGTGGGTACGGCAGCGCCTAGCTGGAGTTACTGATCATAGCCATGTCCTAATGGAGCAGGCTGAAAAGCACTGAAGAAAATCTTCGATGTCAATCTGGACATCTGCTGGAGACGTCTTTAAATAAACCTTCGCATTGTCTTGTTTCAATCACTTTTATTAGAAAAGAGACGCTCAACACACAGACACATTAAATTAAATAACACTCTTTGTATAAGTGTAGTCAATAACTCATGGAAAAATACAGGATAAGTGCTTTCTTTATAATTTTTTTCATTTTATGAGGTAAATTCACCAGTTTTTATTTCCCTTTTCTTATGTTTTCACAAAATGGGGCCTCGTCTGTCAATACTTCCACATGGATACTGGCCTTGCTGCCCCTGGCAACCAATCAGAGCTCAGTTTATACTTTTTACACTGCTGTGGTAAATTGAAAGCTGTGCTGTGATTGGTTTCTGGTCTTGTTGCCTTGAGCATCCAATCACAGTGCAGCTTTCGTTTTACCACAGCAGTTTACAAAATGGTAGCTGAGCCCTGATGGCTTACTAGGTCACAAAAAAAGCGATTTTGCGGATGAAAGTGTATGTACACCCACCCTAAAACTGGCCCTGTCTTTTAAAATTGCCTAGCAGTCCACCATTTTGGAAGGTAAGCCATACGTGCTTCAGTTCAGAACCAAAAAATAGCTGAAAATTCCTTTATAAGGGTTTTGATCTGAATCCTAGTGGTCCCATCCATGCGGGGTTAGCTGCATTACATGCTATATGAATCGATCATTATGTGTGTGTCCTGCAGCGCTGTGTGCCGACATCAGTTCTCCTTGGCTCTACAAAGTGCAAACATAAAGACACTGGAGGAAGATGAGCCGTTGTCATAAGAGCTTACAATCTATGAGGAGACAAATCGGGTAGAATACAACCTATTGGTAAGTTAGAAAAGAAAAAAAAGAGCATACAATGGAACTCTATGATGAATGGATGCCACTTTATGGCATCAGTCTGAGGAATCAGTTTGTTAGGGTCCATTCACACGTCCGTGGTGTGATGCGGATCCGCAACACACCCGGCTGGCTCCCCCCATAGAAATGCCTATTCTTGTCCGCAAGCTGCGGACAAGAATAGGACGTGTTCTATCTTTTGCGGAGCCGAGGGCCAGAAGTTCGGGGCCGAAGCCCGAAAGTTCAGGGCTGCGCTCCGCAAATGCGGAAGCGGAGAGCACATAGTTTGCTCTCTGCTTCACGTCCGGCCCCATTGAGAATGAATGGGTCGGCACACGTTCCACAGAATTGCAGAACGGATGTGGACCCATTTGCGGACGTGTGAATGGGGCCTAATGTATACTTTATTTGTATAGGTTAAATGGATGGGAAAAACGTGATGTGAACCCAGCCTTAAAGGGGTTTTCTCATCTGAGACAATGGGGACATATTGCTAGGATATGTCCGCATTGTCTGATAGGTGCAGGTCCCACCACTGAAACCTGCACCTGTTTCCTAAACTGAGCCCCAAAAGTGGTGGCGGGTGCACTGCGCATGTGCAGCCGGCTTCCTCTCATTTCTATGGGGCTGCCTAAAGCACTGGCTATGCTATTTCCATCGGGCCCATAGAAGTGAATAGGAGCGATGGCCGTGCATGCGCAGTGGGTTCCCCATTCACTTCTGTGGGGTGAGCACTTGGCGGTGGCCAGACCCGGAGTCCTCCAGCCAACACTTTGCCCGCTCTGTTCTCGATTTAGACACTGGGGGTATATCCTAGCGATATGTCCCCATTGCCTCAGATGAGAATACCCCTCCCGAAAGTCTGGGAGGCTCCTGGAAAAAGGGGAGACTTCCCAGAAGAGCCCATGGACGGTTGCTTCCTCCTGGAAAACATTCCTCCATGAGGGCTAATTGTAGATGGCGCCAGGATACTGCAGTCTCTGGTGGCAGTGGGGCCTGCGGTATCCCGGCATGTTGCCGGTGTCCATAACTGTCTCGAGGAGTGTGTGATGCATCTCAAAATGAAGCGTGATTACATAGGGAGGGGGGGGGGGGTAAAAAGGTGGCAGCCTACGTGTGGAAAAATTTTGTGTGCTATCTGTTCTCCCACGAGCCAAAGTTGTCAAGTATGATTGAAAGGGTTCGTAGTATCAGGATGGTCCTTGTCCTATGTCCTTTTAGGACTCCTGGACACCAAAGAGGGCATTTCCCTTCAGGGTCGGACTTACCCATCAGAGTACAATCTGGTGGGCCCAAGCTCTGACCATAATGGACCCTTGATTAAACAGGGCCCTTAACGTCCTATATACACATAGGGTAGGTCATTTCCTCTGGTGGGCCCAAGGGACTTCAGTCCTTAGAGGTTTCCTTTGGTGGACCAAAGCCACCCATGTATTTCATGGACATGCCACAATGTAATACTACAAAAATGTCTGACTGGTTGTGGCTTCTCCAGGCCATGTCCACTGGTTGTTGCGGGTACTGATACAATAGTGGTCATCTCCATAGGGGTTGTCTGTGAACCACCTTAAATAATACCCACTGAGAAGCCATGTTTTTGTGTTTCGTATCTGGGTGAGCTGGTCCACACTATTCTGCCACATAATATTTTTTTCCAAATGAACAGATATATTGATATACTAACCCAAAAATGAATGCCCCCCCCCCTTCCTGCCCTGTGATAAGAAGTGATCTGCTGCAAAGCCAGGTTCAGGTGGGGTTGTCTTCTGGCTCTACGCCCACCTAGGTTCTCCTCTGGAACAGTCGACCATGTTTAACCCTGTACTGTTGTATAAACTCCGTTTTGTAGAAATGCCCCTTTTTCATGACCCTGTCTCTTTTCTGGACCAGTTCGAAGAACAAGTCAAGTGGATACTGGGAACGTTGACCTGTATGCAGTAGGTAGGAGGTCGTCTGAGATCGAGCCAGTGCTGATGTGAAGGTCCCTAAAACCAGCCTTGGGAAACCATAAGCATGGAGTCCTAAAACATCTAAAAATGGCTGGTGTCCCTTACTTATGCTCTCCCGTTGTTGCCTCCATGATGGATTCTGTGGCCGCTGACTGTGTGAACCGATTGTTATAGCTCCTCAGGGTTCTGATGATCTCTTGTACTTTCCTTGGCCATGACCCGAGCTCCTTCGCCTGTCCTATATTATGCACTATACATGGACCGTTTGTAGTCTATTATACTGTTTAAATGACTAGGTGTCTGTTTTTTCTCCCCATGCGATCTTGTCCTCGTCGGCCATGTGTTTCTTCTGGGAAATCCCATAGGTAGTGTCGAGCTTGGTGGTGGTGGACAGACGAGTATTGAGGGAAGGAGAGTTTCTGATGCTCCTCATGTTAATCGAGCTCCGCCAGCACAGAACCGAGCGCATCAGCCGGAGCACAGAGGGTCGTAGTATGGTAAAGATCCACGGGTCGATAATCGAATTCACCGATAAAAATCTTAGGGCTAAAAGGTCCATTTTCTGATCTCCTTTATAGCTATCGACTCTGTTAATGTAGGCCCGTACCTGAAAAACATAAAGTGCGAAATTCACGTAAGGATGGTTGAGTGATAATTGTGTGGCAGAATACTTCATTAAAGGGGTCCTCCGGGACTTCATTAGGTCATCAATATGGGGGCTCTGACACATGGCACAGAAGACTGAATCGATGTTGTTGAGGCACTGTATGGTATGTTTATGGCTTTGCTCCATGGCACTGTATGGTATGTTTATGGCTTTGCTCCGTGGCACTGTATGGTATGTTTATGGCTTTGCTCCGTGGCACTGTATGGTATGTTTATGGCTTTGCTCCGTGGCACTGTATGGTATGTTTATGGCTCTGCTCCGTGGCACTGTATGGTATGTTTATGGCTTTGCTCCGTGGAACTGTATGGTATGTTTATGGCTTTCGTCCGTGGCACTGTATGGTATGTTTATGGCTCTGCTCCGTGGCACTGTATGGTATGTTTATGGCTTTGCTCCGTGGCACTGTATGGTATGTTTATGGCTTTGCTCCGTGGCACTGTAGGACGCTATTACCAGGTCACAGTATGGCACTACTAGGTAAGCCGTATACAGTACAATTATACACCTGCATGAGATTATTTAGGCACTGTATAGCACTACAATGTCACCACTATGGAGTACTTTTTATGGGCATTATATGGCGCCACTGTGCAACAATATTATGTGAACACCATATGACATAATACTTCATAGCTCACCATTATTTGGGCTGAGTTAAGGCAGTTCATACTGGAAAGGATATTCCCCCAAGGGCCCTTCAGTCCTGCATCTGATATATTTAGATTAGATGTAGGTTTACGCACTTCTATATTAAAGGGAGTTTTCGAGACTTCCACAGGCTAGGTCATCAATGTCTGATTGGTGGAGTTCTGACACCTGACACCCCTACTGATCGATGGATGGAGCTGGAAGCAGAAGGCGCCTTCCGCGGTGTAGTTTCTGGTGCCGACATATGAATTCGCATGAATGGGAGCTAAGCTGCAGTACCCCGGCATAGTTACTACACGGTGGGTGGAGACTTTGATTCCAGCTCCGCCTCCTTTATAGACTCCGGTGCCACACAGGGGGGTGTCAGATCAGATGCAGGACAGAATGGCCCTTGGCCAAAATGAGGGAAGACGTGTAAAATCCTTCCCAGTATGATTTGTCATAATTCAGCACAAATAAATAGCGTAAAGTGTACTATGTGCCTAAATAAAACCGCCATATAGTGTTCACATAACCATAGAGTGCCTGTAAAAGCGCCCACATCATAGTGCCATAGAGTACCTAGGTGTATAATTATACCATATAGTAGTGCCCTGCTAATAGTGTCATATAGGGCCACACAGAAAACAACTCTGCTATACAGTGCCCAGCTAATAGTGTCATATAGGGCCACACAGGAAACACATAACCCTGCTATACAGTGCCCAGCTAATAGTGTCATATAGGGCTACACAGGTAACTCATAACCCTGCTATACAGTGCCCAGCTAATAGTGTCATATAGGGCCACACAGGAGACACATAACCCTGCTATACAGTGCCCAGCTAATAGTGTCATATAGGGCCACACAGGAAACACTGCTATACAGTGCCCAGCTAATAGTGTCATATAGTGCCACACAGGAAACACTGCTATACAGTGCCCAGCTAATAGTGGCATATAGGGCCACACAGGAAACACATAACCCTGCTATATAGTGCCCAGCTAATAGTGTCATATAGGGCCACACAGCAAACGCATAACCCTGCTATACAGTGCCCAGCTATTAGTGTCATATAGGGCCACACAGGAAACACATAACCCTGGGTACAGTGCCAGCTAATAGTGTCATATAGGGCCACACAGGAAACACATAACCCTGCTATACAGTGCCCAGCTAATAGTGTCATATAAGGCCACACAGGAAACACATAACCCTGCTATACAGTGCCCAGCTAATAGTGGCATATAGTGCCACACAGGAAACACATAACCCTGCTATATAGTGCCCAGCTAATAGTGTCATATAAGGCCACACAGGAAACACTGCTATACAGTGCCCAGCTAATAGTGTCATATAAGGCCACACAGGAAACACTGCTATACAGTGCCCAGCTAATAGTGTCATATAGGGCCACACAGGAAACTCATAACCCTGCTATACAGTGCCCAGCTAATAGTGTCATATAGGGCCACACAGGAAACACATAACCCTGCTATACAGTGCCCAGCTAATAGTGTCATATAGGGCCACACAGGAAACACATAACCCTGCTATACAGTGCCCAGCTAATAGTGTCATATAGGGCCACACAGGAAACACATAACCCTGCTATACAGTGCCCAGCTAATAGTGTCATATAGGGCCACACAGGAAACACATAACCCTGCTATACAGTGCCCAGCTAATAGTGTCATATAGGGCCACACAGGAAACACATAACCCTGCTATACAGTGCCCAGCTAATAGTGTCATATAGGGCCACACAGGAAACACATAACCCTGCTATACAGTGCCCAGCTAATAGTGTCATATAGGGCCACACAGGAAACACATAACCCTGCTATACAGTGCCCAGCTAATAGTGTCATATAGGGCCACACAGGAAACACATAACCCTGCTATACAGTGCCCAGCTAATAGTGTCATATAGGGCCACACAGGAAACACATAACCCTGCTATACAGTGCCCAGCTAATAGTGTCATATAGGGCCACACAGGAAACACATAACCCTGCTATACAGTGCCCAGCTAATAGTGTCATATAGGGCCACACAGGAAACACATAACCCTGCTATACAGTGCCCAGCTAATAGTGTCATATAGGGCCACACAGGAAACACATAACCCTGCTATACAGTGCCCAGCTAATAGTGTCATATAGGGCCACACAGGAAACACATAACCCTGCTATACAGTGCCCAGCTAATAGTGTCATATAGGGCCACACAGGAAACACATAACCCTGCTATACAGTGCCAGCTAATAGTGTCATATAGGGCCACACAGGAAACACATAACCCTGCTATACAGTGCCCAGCTAATAGTGTCATATAGGGCCACACAGGAAACACTGCTATACAGTGCCCAGCTAATAGTGGCATATAGTGCCACACAGGAAACACATAACCCTGCTATACAGTGCCCAGCTAATAGTGGCATATAGGGCCACACAGGAAACATATAACCCTGCTATACAGTGCCCAGCTAATAGTGTCATATAGGGCCACACAGGAAACACATAACCCTGCTATACAGTGCCCAGCTAATAGTGTCATATAGGGCCACACAGGAAACACATAACCCTGCTATACAGTGCCCAGCTAATAGTGTCATATAGGGCCACACAGGAAACACATAACCTGCTATACAGTGCCCAGCTAATAGTGTCATATAGGGCCACACAGGAAACACTGCTATACAGTGCCCAGCTAATAGTGTCATATAGGGCCACACAGGAAACACATAACCCTGCTATACAGTGCCCAGCTAATAGTGTCATATAGGGCCACACAGGAAACACATAACCCTGCTATACAGTGCCCAGCTAATAGTGTCATATAGGGCCACACAGGAAACACATAACCCTGCTATACAGTGCCCAGCTAATAGTGTCATATAGGGCCACACAGGAAACACATAACCCTGCTATACAGTGCCCAGCTAATAGTGTCATATAGGGCCACACAGGAAACACATAACCCTGCTATACAGTGCCCAGCTAATAGTGTCATATAGGGCCACACAGGAAACACATAACCCTGCTATACAGTGCCCAGCTAATAGTGTCATATAGGGCCACACAGGAAACACATAACCCTGCTATACAGTGCCCAGCTAATAGTGCCACACAGGAAACATAACCTGCTATACAGTGCCCAGCTAATAGTGTCATATAGGGCCACACAGGAAACACATAACCCTGCTATACAGTGCCCAGCTAATAGTGTCATATAGTGCCACATAGGAAACACTGCTATACAGTGCCCAGCTAATAGTGTCATATAGGGCCACGCAGGAAACACATAACCCTGCTATACAGTGCCCAGCTAATAGTGTCATATAGGGCCACACAGGAAACACATAACCCTGCTATACAGTGCCCAGCTAATAGTGTCATATAGTGCCACATAGGAAACACTGCTATACAGTGCCCAGCTAATAGTGTCATATAGGGCCACACAGGAAACTCATAACCCTGCTATACAGTGCCCAGCTAATAGTGTCATATAGCGCCACACAGGAAACACATAACCCTGCTATACAGTGCCCAGCTAATAGTGTCATATAGGGCCACACAGGAAACACATAACCCTGCTATACAGTGCCCAGCTAATAGTGTCATATAGCGCCACACAGGAAACACATAACCCTGCTATACAGTGCCTAAGCAGCATCAATTCGGTTTGCAACAAGCTTCTAAGGAAGACATTTGGAGGAGACCTACCTGTTGGAGAGGAGACCCTTGTGGATGCCACTGAACAATGACCCGTTTTTTAGTTATTTTAGTGTCCCTAAAAGTTAACATTTTTCCTCCTGAAATTTAGACCCAGGATGCCTTGCTGCAAGGTCACAAGCTGAAATACCTATTAGGCCTCATGCGCACTACCGTGTCCATACTGCACTCCGCAAACCACGGATCGCTAAAAATACAGACACTTTCCGTGTGCAATCTGCATTTTTCTCACTCCTGTTATTAAAAATCACTATTCTTGTAATACAGACAAGAATAGGACATGTTCTAGAATCTGCAGAATTTTAATTGTTTTTCCTAACCCATAGAAATGAACGGGTCTCTGTGTGATCCTCCAAAAATGCAGATCGGACATGGATGCATAATACGGCCGGGGAGCACTCCACGATCACCTGCCGCCTGTACGCCGTGACGGGCCAGCATACCATGGGCAGCGTGCTGTTGTGTTTTTTCCAGGAAGCCTGATACTTATGGAGGCTCTCGTCCAGTTTCATGAATAAATAAAGGAGAGAATGCATTTGTTGATTAACCCCCGGAAGAGCTTTATGGTCCTAAAACCTCATTAACAGGCTGGAAAATAACCATAAAACCCATTGTCTGACTGGTCACAGGAGATCTGGTCGCTCCCCATTACATGATGCTTTTTTTTTTGCTCAGGCGGCTTTACATAAGTCGTCTGCAAATAATTGACATATAAAGGACCCATTAGTCCTTCCGGGAAAAGTTTGAAAAGATTTTCTCCTGTAAGGATTTCTAATGTCTATTTCATCCGGTTATGTAGCCCAAAATCAATTCTGACACAAAAATCTGATATTTTAATTCAGCTTTTGAGAAAATTTCTTGTCTGCTGGTTGCCCTTGGAAACAGACAGCGGTTTAGCTCCACCCTGTTGTCAGTCATGTGATCTAACTCATCTGAGTTCCCACAATGCACTGCTCTCTGGTAGCCGGGCATCCACAGAGTTTTAAATGTTGACCTGATTGGAGAAGAAACATCTTGTAGTTTAATACGAGTGTGAGCTAAACAGGCCAGACCCCTTCTGTACAGCATGTGACGGTACGTCCTAGCAATGAGCCATTACTTACTGTGCAGGGGAACACCCCTTTAAAGTAAAAGGTGCTTTAATGCACCCATATCGCACAAAAAGTCTGAAATTTTAATGCATTAAGTGATAAAATGCCCTAAATAAACGTTTTCGTTTTTTAGGTGACGAGGTAAACACCTCTGCCATGGGGTCTGACCTGCCCTTGTTCCCCTGCTATTGGGCGTTACCTCCCTTTTCACCTCTACTATCGGATCTCACACCTACCATTGAGCTTGGCTCTACAAGATCACTCCAGCAGGTAGGTCTAATACATTCTGTTGCAGGGGTCAGCAACCTCCGGTAGCACTGTGTGCTGTCCGCATCTGTAGTTCCACTCCGCAGCCCCGCAATAGAATAAGGCAAGAATAGGGGTTTCTATCATGATCGGTCCAAAAATTTGGAACACACACGGCCGGTATCTGTGTGTTGCGGATGCGCAATATGCGGACTGCAAAACACTTACGGACATCTGAGTGGACCTTTAAGGTGATTCTATAGTTTTGTGGTCTTGATGGAAAAAAAAAAAAGGCTACATGCACACGGACATTGTTTGTTTCCGTGTCCGTTCAGTTTTTTTTTGCGGATAGGAAGCGGATCCATTTATTTCAAAGGGTCCACAAAAAATGCGGGCAGCACACCGTGGCTCCGTAGCCCTGCAAAAAATATAGAACATGTCATATTCTTGTCCGTTTTAGGCATTGTTACAATGTATCCGAAAAAAAAAAAAACGGATGGCATACGGATGTCATCCGTTTTCTTTTGCGGATCCGCAATTTGCAGACTGCAAATTGGATTTGATCCCGTGCTGAGCCACGCCCCCTGCACTGATCACATGATGGTGACGTCACCCCAGGTCCTTCGGCTGTTCAACAGTTCGGGTTCGTGGAAGCCGCCCCTTATGGATTCCATATGCCGCGATAGTGGAATCCATAACGGGATGCGCGACTTACCACAACCCGAACGCCGAACTTTTTTTTTTAAAGTTCGCTCATCTCTAGTCACGTGCTCTGCTGTGCTGTCGCATGATGTGATGTCACAAGTTGTGCTGTGATGTCACATGCTGTGCTGTCATGTGCTGTGATGTCACGTGCTCTGCTGTGCTGTCACGTGCTGTGCTTTCATGCATTGCAGACAGAGTTCATGTTGGCACTCCACGGAGATGGCCCCCTGCCCTCACTAACCTCCTGAGACCCTGCCTGATATACCATTCCACCTGGTACTGTACAGTGACCCCTCAAGATACAATGGCCTCAGGATACAATATTTCCAGCATACGGTGGTCTTTTCTGATCCATCGTCAGTTGAAACCAGACTCAACATACAATGTCTCAGACCCAGATCCAACCAATAAAGGCCACTTCTCTGGTAAAATATCTGGATTAGTTACTAGTTATCAGCTATTCCTGACTGTTATATGTAAGGACTTGTGTTATCTGTCTTAGTTATCTGCTTATTTTTCTTAAATCTTTATTTTCTCTTATCTTCGATGACATTTTGGGGCTTTGGAACCAATTATTCTACATACAATGGTCGTCCTGGAACCAATTAATCTTGTATCTTGAGGGACGACTGTATATAGCCAGAGCAGAGAGCCCGAGGACGGGCCCCGGGGCATTTGCAGGCTCTCCTGTTGTTGGACGTTTCTTGATTTGGAGGCGCAGCTTGAAATGTCTCGTGTACGTGTCACATCTGTAAAGCGCACGTCACATTTTACAAAAATCTGTCTGGGTCAGATGCTGTGGCCAATGTGGAAGATTTAAAGGCTATGGACACCTTTGGAGGCGATTTTTGTTTATGATTGCATCTTGCTCATTTTTGGCTAAAAATCATAATATGATTGTATGATCCTATAATCATACAAAGGGTTAACTGTTTTTTCGAACTGTGTGACTTTCACTTTGTGCCCAATAAACCTTATCTCTAAACTACTGAGGGGTCAGACACCTATTTAAGCCACATTCTTAGCAGTAAGATAAGAGCTGAGCTATAAGGAGTGTTTATAATGTCAGAGAGCAGAGATAAGGCGCCCGTCAGCTCCCTGAGTGAGTGCAATGCAGTAACAAAGGTGTACATAGCCTTGAAGGCACAAATATGTCTCCGATGTGACATTTTACTTATTTTGCAATGCTTCTGTTCGCCTTTGAGGCTGTCGGCAGTGAGTGGCCTGCTTGTTGACGGCCTCTGCACGAATATCACTGACATTTAAGAGGTACTATTGAGTCTGATGTTATCTTTGGTAGTCATTTTATTACCTCTTCACTGACTGAGAATGAATCCATAGTGGATGTGAGTCAAAATAAAATCTATAAACTTTATTCATATGCACAAAAAGCCTATAAATGTACAAAATATAGAGAGAAACCAACCCTCAGAGGGGAGACCACGTTCTCTACTACTGTCACACTGGCGTCCTGGTGCGGATCCAGCATGTATCTGCACAGACGGATTCGCACTGATAATACAACCGCATGCGTCCGTTCAGAACGGATCCGTTTGTATTATCATGAACATAGGCAAAACGGATCCGTCTTGAACACCATTGAAAGTCAATGGGGGACGGATCAGTTTTCTATTGTGTCGTAGGGTGTGTTCACACTAGCGTTATGGAGTCCGTTATGGTTATAACGGAATCCATAAAACGGAAGGATGGATCCGTTTTGCTGCCCATAGACTTGCATAACGACAGAATGCAAAACGGAAGCCTTTAAAAGGCATTCCGTTTGCTTTCCGTCCTAATAGAAGTCTATGGGAGAACATAACGGATCCGTCTGGTTCCTGTTGACAGGACTTTGTTTTCCGTCTTGCATAACGGGACCCAGACGGATCCGTTATGTTTTCCCATAGACTTCTATTAGGACGGAAAGCAAACGGAATGCCTTTTAAAGGCTTCCGTTTTGCATTCCATCCTATGGATTCCGTTATTTTACGTTACCCTGTTATGACGGAAAGCCATAACGGACTCCATAAAGCTAGTGTAAACCCACCCATATTGTGTCATTGAGAACGGATCCGTCCCCATTGACTTACATTGTGTGTCAGGACGCATCTGTTTGTATTATCATGAACATAGGCAAAAACGGATCCGTCTTGAACACCATTGAAAGTCAATGGGGGACAGATCCGTTTTCTATTGTGTCATTGAAAACGGATCCGTCCCTATTGACTTACATTGTATGTCAGGACGGATCCGTTTGGCTCAGTTTCGTCAGACTGACACCAAAACGCTGCAAGCAGTATTTTGGTGTCCGCCTCCAGAGCGGAATGGAGGTGGAACGGAGCCGAACTGATGTATTCTGAGCGGATCCTTATCCATTCAGAATGCATTGGGGCAAAACTGATCCGTTTTGGACCGCCTATGAGAGCCCTGAAACTGATCTCACAAGCGGACCCAAAAACGCCAGTGTGAAAGTACAGTAAGTTGCAATGAGCGCAGACAGGGGTGCACCACCAGATGAGGCAATCCCCTCAGGCAGCACCAGGTAGGGGCAAGAGGGGGGCCATGGGCAATGAGCGCTTTTATTGTGGCCGTTTCAGTTTTAGGTACTGAGCTGCAATTGCAGCATCTCAGATTTAATCCTCACGCCATACTGCCACCGTCAGAAATCTCAAAAATTGCCAAGCCACCAGATAGTATGTGGACTCGCACGGAGCGCGAGATGGAAATAGTCGAGCCAGCGCTCAGCTATTTTCAGCGGCCCCATAGAATGCGCAGTGCGCCCTCCGTTCATTTACCTGCTCCGTTCTCATTGTGGGTGCGGGTCCCAGCGGTGGGACCCGCACCTACCACACATTGGGGGCATATCCTAGCGATATGACCCCATTGTCTGAGATGGGAATACCCCTTTAAGGCTAGCAGGACATTGACGGCCATAAGGACTGCACAGCCGCATCCAATCCACTCCACGATGATGACTTTTTGGAAAGGAGAAAGTCCTGATTTTTTTTTTCCCAGATGAAGAGCTTTTATTAAAAAGAAAATGAGCAAACAAACCACTGGAAAAAATGCCGGAGCCGGATAAGACTTTTCTGTAAACTTTATTATTATTTTAACTAGTCTTCAAAAACAATATTTACACGGGATGAAATACAAATCTAAAGCACAAACCCGTGTTCTTTTTCAAGTTAGGACATTATAAGGAAGCTGGGAGGCATTCATTATTATTTTACATTTCGCTTGGCACAGTGAGGTTCTTTTAATCCAGCACTTGACGATACTCCAAGTCTGATAATCCAGCACTCCCATCGTGCCCTACAGGTGATTACTGTCAGGGCATGCACGACCTGTACCCTCGCTATAGCTGAAGGACTTCTGGTTGCGCATCACTGCCCTACACAGCAAAAACGCAGAGTATATAGTGTATCACATGTATTGGTAGTGGTAAGGCTGAGGGCCTTGTACTGGGGCCCAAGGACCCTTCCTCCTTAAAACCCTTTTTTGATTCCTCTCCAATATCCAATCCACCCATAGATTGAGCCCACCACACCGGTGTCAGATGGTGGCATCATGCCAAACTAGGGGGGTACGCAGAATAAACAGGGCCCCTTATCAACTGGTAACATAGGGCCCCAGCGGGTGAGGTTCAACCCCTTAATGACTAAACATCGGCACGTGGTGGATTAACAGCCTTACCCATTTTATTTGTAGGGCTTCCAAAATAATTGTTGCAAGATTTTTAATTAATGCTTCCTTTTTTTTCTTTTTTAGTTTTACTTGGGTGTATCTGTGCACAAAAATGTCTTCTTTTTTTTTTTTTAAGTATTCTTTAAATATGCAAACTCACACCAAAATAAATTGTATGGTGATTTCCGTATTTTTGGTGGTTGTTTTTTTCCCCCGTATATAGTATGAATAGTTTTGCATGACTATTTTGGTTGGCATGGGCATCTTTTTTTTCTAATTTCTATTTTATCTTTTTTTTTAATTTTACAAAAATGTTTTTTAATACATTTTACATATATGTCCCCCAAGAGATCATTTAAAGACATTTGCAGGACATTTGCACAGTATTTCTTCTGTAATTGATGCCGGCAGAGAAGCCCCACTTACAGAGAAAAGAGACCCTGCTGGGGGGCTGTACACATGCAGAGCTGATCAGGGTTTGCTAAGACCAAGCCCTACTCGAGGACACCGGCGATCAGATGACTGCTCGGTCCATTAGAGGAGTGTCCTGCACCAAGGAAAGGAGAACGTATAGCTGGTTATAAACCACTCCTGTCTCCTCCTCGGGGGTACCCTCCATGCTTTTGCTAGATGTACAGGGCTACGGATTAAAGCCCAGCCCAAGCAGTGCTCGGTCGCTGTGAGGTTAATACCGCCATACCCGTAACCACCTCTTAACTACGCCATACGCGTAACCACCTCTTAACTACGCCATACTCGTAACCACCTCCTAACTACGCCATACTCTTAACCACCTCTTAACTACGACCCCCTTGCTTGGCTCAAAACTCCAAAATGAATGAAGCATGCTGGGAGTCGTAGTTTCACCACAGCTGGAGTGCCGGAGCTTAGCCATCACTGACCTAGGGGTTGACTTTGTCCGTGTCTGCTCTCCCATCTTACCACCCATTAAAATTAGAGAAGGAGCCAACCTGGACTGGGCGCAGGCAGCAAGCTCTGCCTCTGTGGTGCGTACTTGGCTGGTTCGTAATGTGCAAGAGAAAGTTCTGCCACATGAGAGGAAACCCTGATCTCAGTAATATTACATTTGTTTTATGTGTCACAATTCCATCTTTCTGGAGCTCTGGAATCATTCATACATGGAGCCTGAAATATCATCCCTTCCCAGACTGACCAAGCCGGTGACTCCTCTGAGTCATAGATGACTAGTCGATGTCCTCTCCGCTCCTGCCCTGACACCTCTGCACTTATTCATATCTTCGTTTAGAGCCATGCAGGGGGCTTACTGTTGCAAGTAGTAATTACCCCACAAACTCCCCCTCCCCATTACTGACCACGCTCATGGCAAAATGATTTCCCTTTTTATGGAAAATTCCTGGCCGCTAATTTCCTGTTTCTTTGCTTGCGTAGTAGATGAAATATTTAAAGTGGCGGTTTGTCTTTGAACAGCATTTTATAGTTTACATATAGATACAGTCTACAAAATATTCTGAGTATATTACTTATCATGTACTGATCCTGTATTATACTCCAGAGCTGCACTCACTATTCTGCTGGTGCAATCACTGTGTACATACGTTACTTATCCTGTACTGATCCTGAGTTACATCCTGTATTATACACCAGAGCTGCACTCACTATTCTGCTGGTGGAGTCACTGTGTACATACATTACATTACTTATCCTGTACTGATCCTGGGTTACATCCTGTATTATACTCCAGAGCTGCACTCCCTATTCTGCTGGTGCAGTCACTGTGTACATACATTACTTATCCTGTACTGATACTGAGTTACATCCTGTATTATACTCCAGAGCTGCACTCACTATTCTGCTGGTGCAGTCACTGTGTTCATACATTACATTACTTATCCTGTACTGATCCTGAGTTACAGCCTGTATTATACTCCAGAGCTGCACTCACTATTCTGCTGGTACAGTCACTAGGTACATACATTACTTATCCTGTACTGATCCTGAGTTACATCCTGTATTATACTCCAGAGCTGCACTCACTATTCTGCTGGTGCAGTCACTGTGTACATACATTACTTATCCTGTACTGATCCTGAGTTACATCCTGTATTATACTCCAGAGCTGCACTCACTATTCTGCTGGTGCAATCATTGTGTACATACATTACTTATCCTGTACTGATCCCGAGTTACATCCTGTATTATACTCCAGAGCTGCACTCACTATTCTGCTGGTGGAGTCACTGTGTACATACATTACTTATCCTGTACTGATCCTGAGTTACATCCTGTATTATACTCCAGAGCTGCACTCACTATTCTGCTGGTGCAGTCACTGTGTACATACATTACTTATCCTGTACTGATCCTGAGTTACATCCTTTATTTTATTACTGTGTACTATAGTGAATGCAGCTCTGGAGTAAATAGTTAAAGGGGTCCAGGATTACAAAAGCATGGCTGCTTTCTTGACGGACCAAACTAGTGCATGTCCATGTTGTATTTCCATTGACTTACTGGATGACTCGGGCAGCACAAGCAGAATGTCTTGCATTGTCTTGGTTTACCGCATGTAGAATAACATAATGTCATGCTTGGTAAATGTGCGTGACTTATGAGAGCGGCAGCGATGAATGAACCACATGAAAAAACATCGTAAAATGATATAATTGCATCTCAGACCAACCAGGAATAGACTCTGTTGAGTCTTTGAGTCTGGGTATGCTGCTGGACTTAAAGGGGCACACCACAAAAAATAGACAAGTCATTAAAAAACATTTTACAGGGTTTGAACCCCAATTTGAAATTCCTTATTACCTAAGGCCCCTTTCACACGAGCGAGTTTTCCACGCGGGTGCAATGCGTAACATGAACGCCTAGCACCCGCACTGAATCCTGACCCATTCATTTCTATGGGGCTGTGTACATGAGCGTTGTTTTTTTTCATGCATCAGTTCTTCGTTGCGTTTTCTGCATTTTTCATGCAGCCCTGGCCCCATAGAGGCGAATGGGGCTTCAGTGAAAAATGCATTGCATCCGGAAGCAAGTGCGGGTGCGATGCGTTTTTCACTGATGGTTGCTGGGAGATGTTGTTTGTAAACCTTCAGTTTTTTATCACAAAACGCATCAAAACGCATTGCACCCGCGTAGAAAAAAACTGAACGCAATCACAGAGAAAACTGACTGAACTTGCTTGCAAAATGGTGCGTGTTTCACTGAACGCACCCGGAGCCAATCCGTCACGCTCGTGTGAAAGAGGCCTAAGAGAGAGGGCAGAGACTTGGGTCTTGGGTTTCATTTCGCCATAGATCTCACAACAGATCTCTGACCATTTTACACCAATTAGTGATTGTTTTTTCCTTGCTGTGACCACCCAAGGATTCTACCGACGTTCTTGACTGATATACCAGATGTTTGTAAAAACTGGAAACTTCCCTTTAAGTAAACATTGAAGTCAGATCTCAATCTTAAGAAACAGACCACATGCTGCTTATTACACTGATGTTAAAGCTGATAAGCTGGAGTAGCAAAGACTTAAATATGTGACCTGCTAACATGCCATATGACTACACCCCTCATAACATTCGGTGACAAAGTTTAATTAAAGTTTTGATGACCCTGAACTTCTGTAACAGCTATAAACTACCATACAGTGCTCAAGTAATACCGCCACCATACAGTGTTCCCTGCACAAAAATTGTCCCTCAAGACTAGACAGGAGGGGCGGCCACTAAAATCCCAAGGCAGATGTCTGCTGAATACGGCATAAGTGGCAGTGCTATCCAATGCATAATGCTACCATACTGTGCTCAAATAATACCACCGTCATACAGTGACAAAAAAAAACTGCAAAACAGATGTTTTAAAGGGCACTTGTCGTCATTTTTGACAATCCCTAAACACTAAAATCTGTATATAGAGACAATGAGAGATATTCGGAACATAAGTATAGATATAGAGACTTCTCCTTAAGTGTAGAGACTTCTCCTTAAGTGTAGAGACTTCTCCTTAAGTGTAGAGACTTCTCCTTAAGTGTCCGCAGGGTGGTTCTTCAGCAGACAAGTGTCTGTCATCTTGGCAGCAAACCCCCCTCCCCCCATCCAGTCTTGATTGGCATCTCTTTGCAGGGAACTTGAATGGTGCAGGATGGGATTCTCAGTGAGATCCTAGGACACTTGTCTGCTGAAGAAACACGCAGCGGAGAGTTTGCACATGGTGCAGGAGTAGTAGAGAATCTGTCACCAGCTGTTCACATAGACACACAGCTGTGGTTCCCCTGATTAAAACACTGTTTTTCTTTTGTCGATCAGAGGCTCCGTTTCCAAGTTATGCAAATTATTCAGAATATGCAAATTAGGCCTTCAGTGCAATGAGGGTGCCACCATTGCACCCAAGCTCCACTCCTTTCTGTGGCCAGTCCTTCCCTCGCTGATTTGATTGACACGGCCAGGCAGTGCTAAAGCAGCGAGGGAGGGGCTGGCTACAAAAAGATGCGGAGTTTGGGTGCAGCAAGAGCAATGGTGATGCCCTCATTGCACCAAAGGTCTAATTTACATATCAAGAAAAAGTATGCTATCTCAGAAACGGAGCCTCAGATCAACTAAACAAAATCAGCGTTTTAATCAGGTGAACCACAGCTGTGTGTCTATGCAAACAGTTTGATTGGAAGGTCGCTTTATCCTTTAATTACTGCAGATGCACATGGACATGTTCTGAAATGTCTCTTCAGCTCCTTTGTAGTGGTTTAGGGTTGGTTTAGCTCTTATTTGGTCACCATATGGTGGTGGTATTACTTGAGCACTTTATGGTAGTATTATGTATTCTGTGCCACTTGGGTAACGTGCAGTATGTTATTTTTGCAGTGCATGGTCATGTGGGCACTGTATATCACTGTTATTAAGGCAGCTGTATGGCGCTGTTATTGGGGTACCATCCCGAATGGTGCTAATAATTAGGCGCTAGATGGTTATTCGTACACATGGGGGGCGGTACCCAATATAAGGCCATTTCTGCCCAGAATCATTGCAGTATAGTTTTAGTTTTTGGTTTGGACTCTTGTTACTTGCTATGACCCTGCTCATCACATTAGCAGGGGCGTTTTCATTCGTCAAAGCGACACTTTAAAGGGGTTCTTTTTTAAATATTGAGCTGGAATGGGTTAAAAATAATAATAAAAAAAAAAAAATTTATCAATGCAAATAATAAATACCCGCACTGATACACGAGAAATCACGTGGACCGCTGACTTGACCAATCACTGGCTGGGGCAGGTCACTACTGTGGTCAGCGTGGATCAGTGCATTATAATGACTTGGGGGGTGTTAAATCATTGTGGGTGAGTATTTTAAAAATAAAATTATTTTTCCATCCCTGTTAAAAAAAATAAAAAAATAAAAATCCTGGGAAAACTCCTTTAATGATTGACGTGTCTGTGAGAAAATCTAGGAATGATGCATGTAATAAAGAAAGGGTGCTGAAGTTTACTGCCAGTGAGAGCTGGTCTGCAGCCAGAATCCGACGGCTTCAAAGCCAGCTATTTCACAACGGACGTAAAACTGCAGGAAGACGCGTGTCTCATTTAATGATGTCCCAAGGTTAAGTAACGTGAAGAGCAGTTCCCCCAGAAACGTTCTCCTATTGGCCGTGTTCACACGTGCTGTTTGTTTTCCTTTTTAGCTGTGGTTTATGGTTCATCAAAACTGCCGAGGACTGGGATCCCACTCACCGTTTGAGATGTATTGGAATTCTTAAAGGGACCACACCCTATTCTTTTGTCAGGGCTGGCCTTGGAGCACATTAGTCTCCCCTACTGAAGGAGG
This sequence comes from Bufotes viridis, assembly GCA_033119425.1. Classification (NCBI taxonomy): domain Eukaryota; kingdom Metazoa; phylum Chordata; class Amphibia; order Anura; family Bufonidae; genus Bufotes; species Bufotes viridis. Next base: position 9,001,418 of record CM065599.1, on the reverse strand, counting down.
CGCCACCTGAGGCAAAGTGTTTGGTGGCGGCAGCGCTGTGTAGCTTCATCATCCAGTGGGGTATTGGAACCACAAGGGAAATTGCAAACATTGGTTGATGTTCCAAGGCAGTAGCCTCCATTCTGTGGCTCTCGAGCGGTGGGAAATCTTCAACTCCCAGCATGTCTTGGGTCACGTCGGAGAGCTACAGGTTGGAAACTATGATTCTATGGGAACACTAGGGGCATGGGCCTAACTCTAAAATACTGACCCAGGGCCAAAGGTAAGCAAGTTCATTGCTGCAGGCAGGGGCCTAACTACCATAGCGGCAGACCATGCGACTTGGGATGGGATCATCTCTTCTTCTACTGGAGGTAAAAACGTGTTCAGGACTTTACCCTCGAAAGGAACTACTTTTAGCAAATGAGGCAGTAGAAAAATGGCCCAGGGTCATTAAAAGGGGTTTAGGCAGAAACCCTTCTGTCCTGTGTGGGGGCCCGCTTTGATTCTTGCTATGGGGCCCTTACCTCTCTATGTACGCCACTGGCTGCAGGTTATGGTGCTGCGCTGATGTTTTTAGTTGTTTTTTTTTATCTTTACCTTTTCCTTTAAATGACCTACATGTTGCCTGGCTGTTAACCACAGGATAGTGATGTATCGATAGGAAATCACTCGCAGAGTACGAGGCAGATGTGGGCAGGTTAGACAAGTAGATGGTAATCTATGATATGATGTATGTGTATATGGTTTAAATGCTTATATGCTTTTTTTATGCGCCTGTGCCGAAAGTAAGGAAATTCTCTGTATGATCTCTGCGTTTTTAACAAGACGTAGCATGGGGACTGTACGGCTGTGTTCATACTAGCAGACCCCCCCTTCCCCCACACGGCAGTGAGGGGAACGCAGTTATGTCCATTTCGGCTGGGATTTTATTTTGCTATATTATTGCTTCAGTGCATGTCAAGTTTGGATTACAAGTCTAAAGCCTTGTGTATGCAGCTCTTATGCCGTTCTTCAAACCCAAAACCGCACTTTGTTATTTCACGCCCTCATCTTGATAACATACAGGCAGTAGAAGAGGAGAGTGAGTGATGACTGCAGGATCGGGCGACATAAAGGGCTTGTAACTAGAGTTCAGAGAACTTCTGTTTTAAGTTCGGCTTCCAAAAGTTCGGGTTCGGGTTATCCAAGCATCCATTATGGATTCCGCTACCACGGACCATAATGGCATTTGGAACACAGGGTGAAGGACCTGGGGTGACGTCACCATCATGTGATCAGTGCAGGGGGCGTGGCTCAGTACAGGATTGGATAGGAGGTCGTAGGCTACCACCTCTTATATAATCCAGTACTGAGCCACGCCCCCTGCACTGATCACATGACAGTGACGTCACCCCAGGTCCTCCGTGTTGTCCAAGGTTCGGGTTCATTGAAGAATCCCCTTATGGATTCCAAATGCCGTTATGGTCCGTGGTAGTGGAATCCATAACGGGATGCTACGATAACCCGAAGCCGAACTTAAAACAGAAGTTCGCTCAACTGTACTTGTAACCACAGAGGCACATAGTTCTGCATCAGAGCTGTGGACACACAACAATAATTTTTAAAAAATTGCATTTGAGCAATGAAAAGTTGGTTGCTTAGGTGGGTATATCCATACAGGTGATGCCTGGACTTTGAAAGGTTCGTTTATGGGCCATGGAGATTTTCCGAACACCTGGCAAATTTGGATTTTCAGCAATTGCGTTTTGGGAATCATAACTGTAGTTTCCACACCAGTTGTGGGTGAATTCTTAAACTTTTTTTTTTTAATGTATATATTCTTTAAATTTTATTTCTGTTTGTGTTTTTCTGGTTCCTGCTGAAGCCTGAATTGTTATTCTGCCAAACTATCGAGGTTACATAAGATTAAGAGGGCAGCGACCTTCTGAGGTGCATGAGAAGATCACTTTATTTGGCTTGGTGGACTTCATGTGGTCATACAAGATAGATGAATATTGGTCACACATGTATCATCATCCAACCAATGAACAGTCATAGAGGGTGTCCGAACCTTCCCTCTATGGTAGATGTGCAGCGTTCCGCTCCGGAGTGGGAGCACACTGCAAAGTGCACAAGAAAGTATTTCTGTGTAAAACGTATTTATGCACAAGTTATTGATAGGCCATATCAATAGCCACCACTAGATGGGGCTGATGTCTCTCTCTATAAATAAATATAGATAGATAGATAGATAGATAGATAGATAGATAGATAGATAGATAGACCGAGAGAGAGAGCCGAACCCGGATCCATTCAGAGATGGGTCAGACGGAACCACTACAAAAGCAGGCCAGATGTAACAGAAGGGTGTAGAGATAACCTGTCTAAAAGGACTTTTTGACCTGATGGCATCTATGTTCAGGTGTTGCCTTCAGTGCCTGAGCATAACAAATACCAGTTTGGCCCATTGTGAGAAATACCTATAAAGTGCAGAGTAAGGGTACTTTCACATTTGCGGCATAGCTATCCCGCGGGTTAACAGCCTGCCGGATCCACCATGTCGCAAGTACCCGTATGCTGCCGCTCCGTCCCCATTGACTATAATGGGGCGGGGGGCGGAGCTACGGCGCAGCATGGCGGTGCACGGCAAAGATCACCGGACTAAAATGTCGGACCTGGAATACTTTTAGTCTGGTGATCTCCGGCCGTGCTGCGCCGTAGCTCCGCCCCCCGGCCCATTATAGTCAATGGGGATGGAGGGGCAGCACACAGGTACTTGCGGCATGGCGGATCCGGCGGGCTGTTCACCCGCCGGAACAGCCTGCCGGATAGCTATGCCGCTAGTGTGAAAGTACCCTTAGGAAGACTACTTTGAAGAGACACTTTGCCCTGTTAACTACCTGTGCAGCCGTAAGACCTGTAACATCCGTCCATTGCATGCTAAGAACTGTCCTGATCTGTTTGCATTTGAAGTAAAGAACTGTTCTTCTGCACAACGGCCTCCTCATTGCTTCCTGCACTGCTACTACACTGCAAAGTGTTGGCATCATGACTGGCACCCTGCCTTGCACCTCCAAAGCACCACTGCCCATTCATTATGGAAACCAGGGGCCCCTCGAGCTTGTGGTCTCCAGCGTCTTCTGACTTGCTGCCAGTAACAAGTAGACGTAGGTCATTGGGCGGTAATCCGCGTGAGCTACTTGGGTTTCAGAATAAATTATGGTCATGGAGGCCGCCTCTTTGCAGAACCAGCGCCCCGACGGAGGCCCAATGTATGTAATAGAGCAGCCACACAAGTTCACTGTGCAGCCTCCTCGTCAGAAATCCTGGCCTTGATGAGTAACAGAACTGAAAGACTGGAAGCAGTTTATGTTGGCGCGGAGAAGTAAAGCTATTTTGAACAAAGACTAAATCCAAAAAAAGTAAAACAATATGAAATTCCATCTCTGAGACGCGATTGCCAACCAAATCTGCTGGTTCTCTGAGGAAAATGTCTAAGGCTGTGTTCACATCAGGTTTTTGTTCCACATTTAATTTACACACATGAGGTATACATTTAACCTATGCCGTACAGTGGCATCCGTCACCACAGGGTTTCATTGTAAAAAACAAAAAACAAAAACATTAACATATACGATTTTTTCTGTAGTATGGAAACCGCGGTGTACTACGCCTTTGCATCCTGTTTTCCCAATGTATATGTTAAACGTGGGACAAAAATGTGATGTGAACGGCCCCTGAGCTACTGTACTAAACTGTATATATCATAAGTCAGTCAGTAATATAGAAAGAATATGTAAATAATTCATATAGGATTCATGTACACACGAACTTCACTATATTCATTACTTATCTTCTATCAATCCTGTCTAGTATGCTTTAAAGCTGAAATCCCAATTCTGCAGACTTCAGAGCTGAAATCTCTCAATTTCCCTGCTTGTTCTTTGTGTACACAGATGGTACTCTGGTGATATGTTTTCACAGCAGGTAGTATACAGTCATCAGATGTATTAAAAACGACCCACTTAACTATAGCAGCTCAGCCAAGCTGTTGCAGAATTGTAAATACAGCTCTGGAGTATAATACAGCCTATAACTGAGGATCAGTACTGCATAATGTAATGCATGTAAAGTAATGTACCTGTATGTACACAGTGACTCCACCAGCAGAATAGTGAGTGCAGCTCTGGAGTATAATACAGGATGTAACTCAGGATCAGTACAGGAAAAGTAATGTATGTACACAGTGACTGCACCAGCAGAATAGTGAGTGCAGCTCTGGAGTATAATACAGGATGTAACTCAGGATCAGTACAGGATAAGTAATGTATGTACACAGCGACTGCACCAGCAGAATAGTGAGTGCAGCTCTGGAGTATAATACAGGATGTAACTCAGGATCCGTACAGGATAAGTAATGTATGTACACAGTGACTCCACCAGCAGAATAGTGAGTGCAGCTCTGGAGTATAATACAGGATGTAACTCAGGATCAGTACAGGATAAGTAATGTATGTACACAGTGACTGCACCAGCAGAATAGTGAGTGCAGCTCTGGAGTATAATACTGGATGTAACTCAGGATCAGTACAGGATAAGTAATGTATGTACACATTGACTGCACCAGCAGAATAGTGAGTGCAGCTCTGGAGTATAATACAGGATGTAACTCAGTATCAGTACAGGATAAGTAATGTATGTACATAGTTACTCCACCAGCAGAATAGTGAGTGCAGCTCTGGAGTATAATACTGGATGTAACTCAGGATCAGTACAGGATAAGTAATGTATGTACACAGTGACTGCACCAGCAGAATAGTGAGTGCAGCTCTGGAGTATAATACAGGATGTAACTTAGGATCAGTACAGAATAAGTAATGTATGTACATAGTGACTGCACCAGCAGAACAGTGGGTGCAGCTCTGGAGAATAATACTGGATGTAACTCAGGATCAGTACAGGATAAGTAATGTATGTGCACAGTGACTGCACCAGCAGAATAGTGAGTGCAGCTCTGGAGTATAATACAGGATGTAACTCAGGATTAGTACAGGATAAGTAATGTATGTACACAGTGACTCCACCAGCAGAATAGTGAGTGCAGCTCTGGAGTATAATACAGGATGTAACTCAGGATCAGTACAGGATAAGTAATGTATGTACACAGTGACTGCACCAGCAGAATAGTGAGTGCAGCTCTGGAGTATAATACAGGATGTAACTCAGGATCAGTACAGGATAAGTAATGTATGTACACAGTGACTGCACCAGCAGAATAGTGAGTGCTGCTCTGGAGTATAATACAGGATGTTACTCGGGATCAGTACAGGATAAGTAATGTATGTACACAGTGACTGCACCAGCAGAATAGTGAGTGCAGCTCTGGAGTATAATACTGGATGTAACTCAGGATCAGTACAGGATAAGTAATGTATGTACACAGTGACTTCACCAGCAGAATAGTGAGTGCAGCTCTGGAGTATAATACAGGATGTAACTCAGGATCAGTACAGGAAGTATCAGTAATGTATGTACACAGTGACTTCACCAGCAGAATAGTGAGTGCAGCTCTGGAGTATAATGAAGGATGTAACCCATAATCAGCACATATAAATAATGCATTCATTTGACCAAACCCCAGTTTCTGCCAGTAGCTTTCTATTTTTGAGTGAAGCCAGAAATGTAGAATTGATGACCTTATGCGAGTAGTAGGGGCTAAGTCCCCACTGATACCATACACCCCCTATAGCAAATTCCCTGCCCGTCAGTGGCAATGTGCGTGCCTGTGATACATATAAAATATTTTAATTTTATTGGAAAGTTTATGGAAAATTAGGATGACCTAATCTGATTACACAAGCTTCTGATCAGTACATAGGGGATCCTACAGACATAATATACTGGATGTGTTAGAGCTCGCCTCTTGATGCCTCGGGCAAAACTGTAAATTGTTATAGAAACTCTCAGCGTAGAATGAAATGGGGCAGACGAGGCGAGCGTTACGGGGCCTGCTGGATCCGACCACAGAAAGGGTTGTTTGGAGAAACATTAGTACAAGTTGTGGACGGCTGATTTCCTGTTTATCTCTAGTAACTGGTCTGTGTTAGTAGATGTTACTTCTCATGGTCGTTCCGGATTTTGTCATATGGCGAGAACGTGTTCTAACCGCTAGACATCAGAGTACGTGGCCATCATGGGGTGTACACCGAGGAGAGGAAACTCCATAGTAAATGATGGCCCCTCCATGTGATGGCTTACCCACCACTGCCACCACCATCTCTTGATAAGACAGCCCGGCACATGCTCGTCTTCCACTTTCCATCCTCTGGTAAAGAGAAAGGTGACATAACCCCAAGGTTTAATTTCTCGTCCTTTGGTTGCTGCACCAGTGGACCAGAAGAGCCTCCTGGTTCTAACCACCCATGAGGCAAGAGCATAGAAAAAACTGACCTAGCCGAGCAGCTGGCCCCTGTTAATGGTGCCCATAGCACTAAACGGGCAAGTTCTATGATTTATGACCGTCAAATGCTCATTTTAGAAGCTGGGCTTTGACTGGTCAAATGAATGCATTTATCATGTTGTAATTCGGATTTACATCATGTATTATACTCCAGAGCTGCACTCCCTGTTCTGCTGGTGCAGGCACCGTGTACACACATTACGTTACTTATCCTGTACTGATCCTGAGTTACATCCTGTATTATACTCCAGAGCTGCACTCACTATTCTGCTGGTGCAGTCACTGTGTACATACATTACTTATCCTGTACTGATCCTGAGTTACATCCTGTATTATACTCCAGAGCTGCACTCCCTGTTCTGCTGGTGCAGGCACCGTGTACATACATTACGTTACTTATCCTGTACTGATCCTTAGTTATACCCAGTGACTCCGGAGTATACTCCGGAGCTGTATTCGATTATTCTGCAAGCTTTAGAGCTGATATCACCCCAAATGCATCAGATTAGTATAAGATAAATGATATATGTGTCCTTTGACTCCACCGGAAGAATAGTGAGTGCAGCTCTGGAGTATAATACAGGATGTAACTCGGGATCAGTACAGGATAAGTAATGTATGTACACAGTGACTGCACCAGCAGAATAGTGAGTGCAGCTCTGGAGTATAATACAGGATGTAACTCGGGATCAGTACAGGATAAGTAATGTATGTACACAGTGACTGCACCAGCAGAATAGTGAGTGTAGCTCTGGGGTATAATACAGGATGTTACTCGGGATCAGTACAGGATAAGTAATGTATTTACACAGTGACTGCACCAGCAGAATAGTGAGTGTAGCTCTGGGGTATAATACAGGATGTAACTCAGGATCAGTACAGGATAAGTAATGTATTTACACAGTGACTGCACCAGTAGAACAGTGAGTGCAGCTCTGGAGTATAATACAGGATGTAACTCAGAATCAGTATAGGATAAGTAATGTATGTACACAGTGACTCCACCAGCAGAATAGTGAGTGCATGAGTGCAGCTCTGGAGTATAATACAGGATGTAACTCAGGATCAGTACAGGATAAGTAATGTATGTACACAGTGACTGCACCAGCAGAATAGTGAGTGCGGCTCTGGAGTATAATACAGGATGTAACTCAGGATCAGTACAGGATAAGTAATGTATGTACACAGTGACTGCACCAGCAGAATAGTGAGTGCAGCTCTGGAGTATAATACAGGATGTAACTCAGGATCAGTACAGGATGAGTAATGTATGTACACAGTGACTGCACCAGCAGAATAGTGAGTGCAGCTCTGGAGTATAATACAGGATGTAACTCAGGATCAGTACAGGATAAGTAATGTATGTACACAGTGACTGCACCAGCAGAATAGTGAGTGCAGCTGTGGAGTATAACACAGGATGTAACTCAGGATCAGTGCAGGATAAGTAATGTATGTACACAGTGACTGCACCAGCAGAACAGTGAGTGCAGCTCTGGAGTATAATACATGATATAACTCCGGATCAGTACAGGATAAGTAATTTTTTATAGATTATATCCATTAAGTATAAATTATAAGATGTTGTTCAAAGGTAACATGGGTTGTAAAGTGTATTTTCTGGGAGGGTTATGCTAGAATGACTCACTGTGACAAAGTTCAGTGTGATTACTCCAAGAAACAATTGTGATGGCTGCCTGACCGTCACTACTAGTGTATGGGGTCTTTGAGCATAGATGCAGTTGAAGTATCATTGTTTTATGTGAATTGATGTTTAGATACAGATGTAGCAGAGCTGGATGAGTCATTTTGACTCCTCACAATACACAGCGGCACATGATAATATAGATTTTAACTTGCTCTGTCTCTGTTTTAGATCTCTGAAAATGGAGCCACATCTATTGAATGTGCCCAACAATCATGTAGAGGGTGCACAGATCTATTTACAGGGTACTTGTCACATTGTATGGGCATTCACTGGTCAAAACTCATCCAGAGGGCATTCTGCTAAAGGAAAGCACCGATATGCAAAGGATCAAATAAAGGTCCACAAATATAGACGTTGACTTCACAGCCCTGTCGCCTTATTGCATACTGCAAAATGACTGTCATGTCACATCTTACAGTGACAGCACGTTACACTTTTGAAAAACTGTTCTCCAGATATGATCTGCCATTATCTGGATAAAATTATTGGAAAAGTAAAAATGGGGTGCAAGTGTTGTGAGAAAAGGGCGGGTAAGTGAAAGGACTAGCATTAAATTGATGTAGTGCACCCTTGTTGCACCAGGATAAGGGTGAAGGATCACAAATGTCTCCACTTTTACATAAGATAATTGATTAGGTTTACAGGCAATCCTAATTTGTCTCTCTTACATCTCCAAGAAATAGAAAGATTTATCACTTCTCATGATTTGAACTAAAAACCAGTAGAAAAGCTTCAGAATAACTCACCGTGAAAGGCACTGAGCAAATAATGAAGGTAATGGTCATGATAGACAGTAGTATGAGATGGTCAATTTCCTCGGACATGGAAATCTGCTCCCGCTTGTTGGTCACCAGAGAGCCGACCCTCCGGGACTTTTGTCTTTTGTGCATTCTGACCAGACTGACGATGACCGTGAGGTTGCAGACCAGCACAGCTATGATGAGAATGAGAAGAAGGGTGGCATATAGCATGGAGTACACGTTGCTGATGTACCCATCCCTTTTTTGACCCCGCATGTTTATAAAGCACCAAGTCCCGGGACAGTATTGTATGAATTCTCCGAATCCCATAACTGGGAAGAGGCAGAATACAATGCAAAAGGAGTAGATAACGGGGAAGGTGATGATTCCACACCGCTTCTTGATGAACTTCTTATAAAAATAAGGATGCCCTATGGCCAATGCACGCTCCAAGGCCATGGCGAAGAGAACCATCATGGTGGCCAAGCTGAAAAAAGTCATGGCAAAGGCGAAATAACTGCAAAGATTCAAAGCCTTGAGTGTAAGTTTCTTAGTATAAGATGCCAACACCACGGGGCTGATCATACAAGTGCCCAACAAGTCCGTGATGACCAGACCAGTCACAAGGATGAAGAACAGCGAGATCTTGCCCCTGTTCCCTCGTCGGTGTGTCTCCAGTAAAACCAGTGCTATTAAGTTGCCCAAAACCCCTGCAGAGAACATCACAGCGCTGATAGCCGGACTCCCGTTGGGTTCTAAATGTATAGTGGACACACATTTGTTGAAGGTATCTAACTGACCTTCGTCCATCATGGTTCCAAAAGTCAACCCTTGGATTCTTAGCCACTACTGGTCCAGATCTTCAGGCACATGGCAGGTGAGTCCTCAATGCTGGGAAGACTGTGACTTAGGGAAGAAAAGGCACAACGTGGGAAGCCTCTGACATCACACAGAACTCTCACTCCTCCCCGAAAACACACAACGAGGAAGAAGAAAAAACAATGAGTTTACAGTTCTTGAAAGGTTCCATCCTTAAGGACACTTTCTCAGAGTGTAGTCAAGTCTTCAGTGCTGGAGAGAAGATCTGGGAGCATCTCTACAGAGACCGAGTCTGCTCCTCTGTGAAGAAGTTCCAGAGAGTGTTTCAGCAGCTGTAATTCCACGCTGCTTCTATCTCCTCCCACGTCCCCTGCCCACATCAAGTTCTGTAGGGCGAGCCCCATTGAAAATCCAGTCAGTCATCATCACTGCACTGGGTGAATGCTGAGCGCACGGAGTAATAACAGGACTTTATAATCATGAGATCTAAAATCTGTCGCTGCAGGCGTCGCAAGTGGAACTAGATTATTGGTTAAGAATTGCAGAAGTTTCCCAATCCTGTGAATCACCCAGTGTAGATTTTACTTTAAATTTTGGAATTTGGTCTGGGTGAAGATTTTTGCTTTACTTTCTAAAATATGTTTCCAGTTTTTTATTTATTTTTAAAGAGGGTTTCCAGTCTGTAGATATTGGTGACCTACCTTCAAGTTAAGTCATCAATATCGGATATAGAATTTTTCCCCAGCTCCCCATTACATTGTGTACAATATTAAATGGTGCCATTAGAAGGTACAACTTGTACCACAAAAAAATAGTCTTTATATGGCTATGTGAAGGGAAAATAAAAACGTAAAAACCCGAAAATCACTGCAGGATAAGGCCTAATTCACACGTCCGTAGTGTGTTGCGGATCCGCAACACACCTTGCCACCAGCCCTATAGAGATGCCTATACTTGTCTGCAATTGTGGGCAAGAATAGGACATGCTCTATATTATTGCGGAGCCGCCGGCCGGAAGATCGGTGGCGTGCTCGGCAAATGCGGATGCGGAGAGCACAGTGTGTGCTCTCCGCATCCATCACATCCCCATTCAAAATGAATGGGTCCACACCCGTTCCGCAGATTTGCAGAACGGGTGCGGACGAACATTGCGGACATGATGTGAATAGGGCCTAAAGGGGTCAAGGAGGGCCTGTCGCCTCTCCTGAGACAGCAGAAGTGGTTGTTGTGGGGTCCAGTGAAAACGGTGTCGGCTGTCCCCTTCCTCACATAGGTTGTGGATACTTGTCTAGGACCCCCCATGCCATATTACCATTATCTACTCAATGAATTGGAGCATATACCCCAAGCCATTACTTCGATTTGGGAACCTGGTGATGTAAATCAGAACCAGGGGACGAGGGTGTGCCAACTGCAAAAGTAGCCCATTGTGTGCTTCAAGTGAACCATAGCAAATGTGTTGCAGCCTGCCGTGCCTTTAAGACACATTCAGAGAGACCTTTTACTGTTGTTAATCTCCAGACTGATGGAAGGACATGGGTTAATATGCTGCAAAACGACATTAAGGGAAACCATTGACATTTTCTTCCTGCATGTAATTTATCTTTTAGGGTCGATTAAAAAGAAAGTGTCTTATCTCCAGATCTTGTACAATTCACTGATATTTTGGGCACCTACAAATGACTCATTCAGAATGGCTTGGAATTACTTACATTGCAGTACAGATGTAGCAGAGCTGAATAGTTTATCATGACGGACTGTGTGAAGAGGACGTGGTAGGTTTACATGCACTCCTGTGGACACTGCAGGATATGACGGCACTTTCAAAATCCTCTCTACTGTATGTGAATGTTTATCAGCCACCCAGTAAAAGAAATCACTCGTGGATTATATTATTTGTCGACAATGGGGCCTTTCAGGGAGTGGGATATATTCGACGGCAAATGAGCAGTCAGTTCTTTAAGTTGTTGTGTTGGAAGCAGGAAAAATGGGCAAGCATAAGGATCCGAAAAAAAGAACCACAGACACGAAAGCACATCCCATCCCACATGTCAATAGATAAGAAAAGTTTATTAGGACACATAAGCACATTAAGAATTGTATACGAGAGCAGGTTCTAGCACAAAATGAGGTTAGCGCCTAACACAGCATCCCCGTATCCTAACATGAAGACATACCATATATAACCCAGCTACCTCAAAGTGTATATATATAAGCATAAATAAAGTATAATAAAACATCAATAAGGTCAAAATCAAGCTCAGAACCCATTCAAGATAATGGCCCCATAACCTGTGTAGAAGCTGGTGCGTTGGACCTGTGGCATATAAAAAACGCCCCATGTGTATCGCCGGTAAACTCCGGCTTCCTCAGGGGTATGGGATGGGATACCCCTGAAGAAGCCGGAGCTTGATTTTGACCTTATTGATGTCATATTGTACTTTATGCTTATATATACTTTGAGGTATCTGGGTTATATATGGTATGTCTTTATGTTAGGACATAGGGGGATGCTGTGTTAGGTGCTAACCTCATTTTGTGCTAGAACCTGGTCTCATTGTATACAATTATTAATGTGCTTATGTGTCCTAATAAACTTATCTATTGACATTGGTGGGATGTGCATTCGTGTCTGTGGTTCTCTTGGCTGTCTCGGTCAGGTTTTTTGGTGGTGTTGTGCTTTTCTCCTGAACCACTGTTTATTCATATTTGTGTGCCCCCCAATTCCCATTGTTATTTATATGCAAGCGTAAGGATCCGAGCGACTCTGACAAGAGCCAGTCTGTGATATGTGAAGGACTGGGCCAGAAGATCTCCGGAACGCCCAGTCTGTAGTGAGGTAGTGTTTAGTGCTTACCAAATGCGGTCCAAGAAGGAACCGGTGACCGGTGGCAGGGTCATGAGCGGCCAAGACTCATTGATATGTGTGTGGGGTGAGGACGAGTCTGGTCCAAGCTGCCGTAGGACAAACTGTTGACAATGTTCCTGCTGGCTATGCTAGAAAGGCCTCAGGACACACAGGACATGGCTGTATATGGAGCCGGGCACCTTCAACAAACATGCAAAAATGGCTTGAGGAACGTGACAAAGAGTTCTATCGATGATGGATTTCAATACTATTATTTTTTTTGGCATGTGCACAATTTGCTATTTCTGAATGAATTTCCTCTGAACTGTTCAGAGAAATTGTCCAGATACTCGGATGTCCATGAGAAATAAAGCCTGGGAAATGGGGGGGCAGGAAGACGGAGCAGTAGATGCATCTCTTTTGGGACTGATGTATAGGTCGGTTTGATGCAAACAATTACAGAATACTTTCCGACTCTCTCCTTTGTGTGAACTGTACACCCCCCTTGATCTTTTCCCAGCCCTAAATAGTTGGATTCGATGTATATAAGGCGCTGTATTGGAGAGTGATTACCATCGTTTAGCTCCAGGGTTCTGAGCTGATTGATTTCTGAATATATATTAATAGCGATTATCAGTATTTTTCTGATACAGAGCTCCAAATCCCCAGCATGAACATACTGTAGATTTAAAAACATACATGCTTGCTACCTGCAGCCACCACTAGAGGGTGCTCACGTACTTACTGCATACAGTCTTAGGGGACATTCACAGCGCAGTGAAAAGAAAGTCCGTAAGGCCCCATTCACACGTCCGTGGTGTGTTGCTGATCTGCAACACACCATGCCGGCACTCCCCATAGAAATGCCTATTCTTTTCCGCGGGCTGCGGACAAGAATAGGACATGCTCTATCTTTTGCAGCCGGATGTTTCGGGGCCGAAACCCGGAAGTTTGGGGCCGCGGCTCTGCAAATGCGGAAGCGGAGAGCACATAGTGTGCTCTCCGCATCACGTCCGGCCCCAATTTCGGAATAGATGCGGACTAAAATGCGGACATATGAATGGGGCCTATAAAAGAACTGTCAGTTTTTCATAGTCATTTTGCTTCAGTGTGTGCATACATTTTCTGACCAGCTATCCATTTTTAAAGGGGTTATCCTGTAAAACATAATGATGACTTCTTCTCAGAATAGGTCATCATTATCATATTAGTGGGAGTCTCAGTCCCAGCACCCCCGCCGATCAGCTGTTTCAGTGGGGCGCTCTGCTCATTAAAGCTGTGGTGAGCAATGCAGGCTCCAGGGAGCTTTCCAAGGACAGCGCCGTACATCATATAGTGGCTGTGCTTGGTACTGCAGCTCAGCCCCATTGACTTGAAGGTGGGGCTTAATAGGAGGGGACAGGGCAAGTCACACCCCACTAGACTTGCTATAATTTACACAAAAAATTGATGTAAATCAAAGTTCAAATCTATATGGGCCCATAGCCATGGGCGTAGCTATAGGGGGTGCAGAGGTAGCAGTCGCTACCGGGCCCAGGAGCCTGAGGGGGGCCCAAAAACCCTTGTGCCGCATAAGAAGACACACAAAGCACTGAGGGAAGGGGGGCCCAAGCTGAAGTCTTGCACCAGGGCCCATGAGCCATTAGCTACGCCCCTGCCCATAGCCATCATGGATCTGAATTTCTGGAGCACGGGCTGAAGAAAAATGCATGCGCCATATGTATTAAGGCTAATCTGCCTAAATCTGGTATATCATACTCCAGCAGTTTTGCTACCAAGACTGGCGTATCAAACGCCAGCCTCAGTAAATTTGCACCGAGAGTGTTATGAGTAGGCTCTGTGATCTGTGAAGAGGTCACTGCGCAGGGAGGGGGAGGAGGTGAGCTGTAACATCACCTATTGTGAATGGTGGATCCTGTGTTATCTGTATATACAGTAGGTGTCGCCAGAGAAATTATCTCTACAGAACAGGAGGTGTCAGAATATTATGAGCCTCAATAAGAAAACTGCAGGATTTTAGAATTTAGATAGATAGATAGACAGACAGATAGATAGACAGACAGACAGATAGACAGACAGATAGACAGACAGATAGACAGACAGACAGACAGATAGACAGACAGGCAGACAGACAGACAGACAGACAGACAGACAGACAGACAGGCAGACAGACAGGCAGACAGACAGGCAGACAGACAGGCAGACAGACAGGCAGACAGATAGGCAGACAGATAGGCAGACAGACAGGCAGACAGATAGGCAGACAGATAGGCAGACAGATAGGCAGACAGATAGGCAGACAGATAGACAGACAGATAGACAGACAGATAGATATGAAATAGAAGACAAATAGATAGATAGATATGAGATAGATAGATAGATAGATATGAAATAGAAGACACATTGATATGAGATAGATTAATTAAGGATACTTAAGGATATTTTCATGCCAGCTTTTGGCATAAAAGTAGTCGTAAAACCACTTTTTTTTTTTTCAACGCCCATTTGACAATATTATGATGCACAGGCATTTATGCACTTTCCTTACCACTTGGGAGTGACGGGGTTTGGACTTAGGCCTCGACACATTTTTCGGCTACCTTTTTCCAGGTCCCAGGTGTAAAAGGCGAGTGAAAACTACTCCAGTCAGGGGGGCTGGAGTCTTTTTTTTCACTCCAGGCACGGACTGCCGGCTGTGCACCTAATTTATGACGAGCCCTGTACCTCATCATAAATTAGGCCTGTACCTCGTCATAAATTAGGCCTGTACCTGGTCATAAAGACTGGCGTAAGAAGCTGGTCTTTGTAACTGATCCCCATTCCCTTTAAAGGAGCTGTCCAGGAGTAGAAAAAAAGGTCTATTTTTTCCTTTGTCCTGTAATAGTGCCTCTCACCATAATAGTGGCGGTGGGCGGTGTCCGGTTTTGCAGTTCAGCCCTGATGCCTGTGGTCACCGTCATCTTTATGTGACACCACCTTCAGCCCAGGTATTTTCTCTGTGCAAACATTCCAATCTCCTACATGTGATGAACACGCCTTGTACATGTCACTACATTCTGCAGTTTTTGTTATGCGTACAGTATGTATGCTACATGTACAATACAGAATTTAAAGATCGCAGAAAAATGTTGCAGTCACTCCTTCACCCAGGACTAATGCTGGCCATACACATTCACTAGCTCTGGCTCTCTCTCCCGTCTCCCTCCTGGCTTCCACATACACATTCACTGGCTGTGGCTCTCTCTCCCGTCCCCCTCCTGGCCTCCACATACACATACACATTCACTGGCTGTGGCTCTCTCTCCCGTCCCCCTCCTGGCTTACACATACACATTCACTAGCTGTGGCTCTCTCTCCCGTCTCCCTCCTGGCTTCCACATACACATTCACTAGCTGTGGCTCTCTCTCCCGTCTCCCTCCTGGCTTCCACATACACATACACATTCACTAGCTGTGGCTCTCTCTCTCCTGTCTCCTCCTGGCTTCCACATACACATACACATTCACTGGCTGTGGCTCTCTCTCCCTTCTTCCTCCTGGCTTCCACATACACATACACATTCACTAGCTGTGGCTCTCTCTCCCATCTCCCTCCTGGCTTCCACATACACATACACATTCACTAGCTGTGGCTCTCTCTCCCGTCTCCCTCCTGGCTTCCACATACACATTCACTAGCTGTGGCTCTCTCTCCCGTCTCCCTCCTTGCTTCCACATACACATTCACTAGCTGTGGCTCTCTTTCCCGTCTCCCTCCTGGCTTCCACATACACATTCACTAGCTGTGGCTCTCTCTCCCATCTCTCTCCTGGCTTACACATACACATAAACATTCACTGGCTGTGGCTCTCTCTCCCGTCTCCCTCCTGGCTTCCACATACACATTCACTAGCTGTGGCTCTCTCTCCCGTCTCTCTCCTTGCTTACACATACACATTCACTGGCTGTGGCTCTCTCTCCCGTCTCCCTCCTGGCTTCCTCATACACATACACATTCACTAGCTGTGGCTCTCTCTCCCGTCTCCCTCCTGGCTTCCACATACACATTCACTAGCTGTGGCTCTCTCTCCCGTCTCCCTCCTGGCTTCCACATACACATACACATTCACTAGCTGTGGCTCTTTCTCCCGTCTCCCTCCTGGCTTCCTCATACACATACACATTCACTAGCTGTGGCTCTCTCTCCCGTCTCCCTCCTGGCTTCCACATACACATACACATTCACTAGCTGTGGCTCTCTCTCCCGTCTCCCTCCTGGCTTACACATACACATTCACTAGCTGTGGCTCTCTCTCCCGTCTCCCTCCTGGCTTACACATACACATACACATTCACTGGCTGTGGCTCTCTCTCCCGTCTCCCTCCTGGCTTCCTCATACACATACACATTCACTAGCTGTGGCTCTCTCTCCCGTCTCCCTCCCGGCTTCCACATACACATTCACTAGCTGTGGCTCTCTCTCCCGTCTCCCTCCTGGCTTCCACATACACATTCACTAGCTGTGGCTCTTTCTCCCGTCTCCCTCCTGGCTTCCTCATACACATTCACTAGCTGTGGCTCTCTCTCCCGTCTCCCTCCTGGCTTCCACATACACATTCACTAGCTGTGGCTCTCTCTCCCGTCTCCCTCCTGGCTTCCACATACACATTCACTAGCTGTGGCTCTCTCTCCCGTCTCCCTCCTGGCTTCCACATACACATACACATTCACTAGCTGTGGCTCTCTCTCCCATCTCCCTCCTGGCCTACACATACACATTCACTAGCTGTGGCTCTCTCTCCCGTCTCCCTCCTGGCTTCCACATACACATTCACTAGCTGTGGCTCTCTCTCCCGTCTCCCTCCTGGCTTCCACATACACATTCACTAGCTGTGGCTCTCTCTCCCGTCTCCCTCCTGGCTTCCACATCACACATTCACTAGCTGTGGCTCTCTCCCCGTCTCCCTCCTGGCTTACACATACACA
The DNA here is from genome assembly GCA_033119425.1 of Bufotes viridis. Taxonomy (NCBI): domain Eukaryota; kingdom Metazoa; phylum Chordata; class Amphibia; order Anura; family Bufonidae; genus Bufotes; species Bufotes viridis. The sequence goes on along the minus strand of CM065599.1, from coordinate 8,983,916 downwards.
TTCACTAGCTGTGGCTCTCTCTCCCGTCTCCCTCCTGGCTTCACATACATTCACTAGCTGTGGCTCTCTCTCCCGTCTCCCTCCTGGCTTCCACATACACATTCACTAGCTGTGGCTCTCTCTCCCGTCTCCCTCCTGGCTTCCACATACACATTCACTAGCTGTGGCTCTCTCTCCCGTCTCCCTCCTGGCTTACACATACACATTCACTAGCTGTGGCTCTCTCTCCCGTCTCCCTCCTGGCTTACACATTCACTAGCTGTGGCTCTCTCTCCCGTCTCCCTCCTGGCTTCCACATACACATTCACTAGCTGTGGCTCTCTCTCCCGTCTCCCTCCTGGCTTCCACATACACATTCACTAGCTGTGGCTCTCTCTCCCGTCTCCCTCCTGGCTTACACATACACATTCACTAGCTGTGGCTCTCTCTCCCGTCTCCCTCCTGGCTTACACATACACATTCACTAGATGTGGCTCTCTTTCCCGTCTCCCTCCTGGCTTCCTCATACACATGTTTGGCTCAGCCGTACATGTATGTATGTATGTATGTATGTATGTTCTATGACGGGGATCAGCTACCTCCGGCGCTCCAGCTGTTCTGAAACTACAACTCCCAGAATCCTCTTTTCCCTTGTGTGGGAGTTACAAGAACAGCCGAGTCATTTTGCATGCTGGGAGTTGTAGTTTCACAGCAGCAGGAGAACTGAAGGTTGCTGATCCCTAATCTATCTGGAGTGCGGAGAAAGCTGGACACTTTGAGCCTATCTTTCGGGAGGATATTCATTTCGCCCGATCCTTGTCTCCCCTCACATTGGTTTGTCAGCCGAACTTTGACATGTTTTATTACCTGACCAAGCCGAGAAGCAGGCACATTCATAAATGTGGACCATTGGGTAAAGAAAAGTCTTGGAACTTTTGGTATTTCTCTGCATGCTGTCAGTGAATGTGAACATTCCTATTTATTTTCAGAGTTTAAAAATTAGTACAGACTTATACTTCTCACAGCTGAGGGTTTGTTGCACTTGTAAGGGTACTTTCACACTTGCGTTGTCGGAACTGCCTGCCGGATCAGGAAAGCCTTATGCAAACGGATAGCATTTGTTTCCGGATCCGTCTAACAAATGCATTGCAATAACGGATCCATCTCTCCGGTGTCATCCGGAAAACTGGATCCGGTATTTCTTTTTTTCAATGGAAATTAATGTCGGATCCGGCATTCCAGCAAATTTTACGGAATTTTGGCCGGAGAAAATACCGGAGCATACTGCTGTATTTTCTCCGGCCAAATACCGTAAGAGGGACTGAACTGTCGACATCCTGATGGATACTGAACAGAATGCTTTTCATTCAGAATGCATTGGGATAAAACCGAAGCGTTTTTTTTTCCGGTATTGAGCCCCTAGGACGAAACTCGATACCGGAAAACTTTAACCCTCAGTTCACACTTGCGCGTTTTACAGCGCGTTCGAATGCGCTGTAAAACGCATAACCGATGCAAACCAATGCTTCCCTATGGGACTGGTTCACATTTTCGCGTTTTACAGCGCGTTCGAACGCGCTGAAAAACGCCCGATGAATAAACAAGTTCTTGAGCTTTTTTTTGGGGCATTTGTCGTGCGTTTTGGCCCATAGACTTCAATGGGAACGCGCAACGCTTGTATTTTGCGCGTTTTTGACACTGACGTGTTTATGAATTTGCAACATGCTGGAAAGGCCAAACCCCAGCTCTGATTGGCCAAACTTCATATAGACAGGGATATTTGGTCATTGGACAACACTGCAGTCAATCATACAAACGCGCGTAAAACACGCGTTTACTATTGCGAAAAACGCGCATCTCAGAAACGCTCAGGTGTGAACCCAGCGTAACGGAAGTGTGAAAGCACCCTAATCCGTCTATATACTCCTGTGTGATGTATCAGTCTGGAATCCAGCCTGATACGATTTTACCTGCACTGATACATTGTAGCAAGCTGTTAGTACAGGATTGAGATTTGGGCCATTGATGTATTTATTGCAGGGTACAATTGCAGCAAACTCTCTGCTGTAAAAGTATTAGCTCTCTGCTGGTTTTCATCCTCTGGGTTTAAATTACATTGTTCCCATTCGCTGACACCCTGCAGAGATCTTAGAAATGATGAGGAATTGAAATGTAAAGCATCTCGGAAAGTTGCAGAAGTTTTTTTTATGCATTGCGACTTCCTTTACAGAAAGTTGGAAACCGCCCTTCTACAGCTGCAGGTTTATATACACGTAATGTATTCCGTGTCAGGCCGAAGCTGCCGGGGGTGAAAGTCGAAATTAATTTAATTAGACAGAAGATCTGTGCATTATCCTGCAGTGTGCCAGCTGTTACTGGTGATGACACTCAGAATGAGCACCCAGCAAAGCAAACAACCCCGACCGTCACCAGCCCGATCTGTCACGTACTTTCCGCACGGCTTACTCTTTACCGTGAGCTGCTGACAGATCACATCAATCTATTATCCAATGCTGAATGTTTAAAATTTTTCCCACAAGGTGTGAGCAGTCGGACAGTAAAATATTGTCAGAGCTCAGCGCCACCAAAATTATTACATTTATATTCAACATTCTCTTACATAGGATGTCAATAGTTGGAGCAGTAGTTGTGCTTCAGAGCAGCACTTCCTATTGTAATCGATTTTTGGAAGCTTTGGGAAGCAATGTGGTATCATCTGGTCTCCCAGGGAGACATATGTCATGACCCAGCAGATCTAGGGGTTAGCCACCTACCTGTTTTTCTTCTCATCTCGCCCACAGTGGTGAGTCTTAGGCCTCATGCACACAACCGTTTTTTTATGCTGTCCGCAAAAAGGGGTTCCATTGTTCAGTGATCCGTGTCCGTTTTTGCCTTCCGTTGTGTTTCCGTGTGTCTTCCGTGTTTTTTAGCGGACATGACCCAAAAGATTTTACCAAAAGACAGGCTGACAATTTTTGCCAAGTGCCTGCCAAGGAAAACGAGCGCGGAACACGGATGACACACGGATGGCCATCCGCATTTTTTCACGGTCCCATTGACTTGAATGGGTCCGTGAACCGTTTTTCACGGACAAGAATAGGACAGGTTATATTTTTTTGACGGACTGGAATCACGACCACGGACGCGGAGGACAAACAGTGCATTTTCCGAGTTTTCCACGGACCCATTGAAAACCAATGTGTCCGCAGAAGATCACGAAAAACGGAGCGACGGACACGGAATCAAACAACGTGTGCATGAGGCCTTACAAGAATAGGACAACGATAATTTTTTATACCTACCGGAGGAGCGCTGTGTAATTCAGTAGTGGGCACTTCTGGGATCATGTGCTGTACACGCTCCCGGACACTGCCTGAGTGCACATATGCAACCTGCGAGCACTGTGGGTTGAAACGAGGCTAGGATCACGTGATCCTGTGGGTGTCCCCTAAAGAACTACATGGGGAACCCAATGCTCGCCCGGTAAGGATAAAAAATAAGTCCTCCTATTCTTGTAAGACTCGCCACCGTGGCCGAGATGAGATGAATATAACGGGATAGCCCTGTTACTTTTATGCCTGAGAGTTAAATGTTGTGGTTTGTTGCTAAAGTTCTCTTGTGTTGCCACTCCCTGAAAGGATACTAAAATAAAATAATAATGATTTTATTGCTAAATAGTTCTAAAAGCACAGAGGAGAGGGGCGCTTGCCTCTATATTTCAGGCACAGCCTCACTGCCACCAGGCTGTGAGGGGGCAGGGCAGGCAGAGGCCCGCAGCTCCCGCACAGCCGCCTCTCCTATGCTGATAGAAGATGGACGGCCCTTAGAGACGCTCATGTGAGAGAGTGCTGCTAAGGAACGTTTCAGCCCCAATTTTCTACTAAAAATAAACGTTTTCCGTAAATAAAGTACATTCCAAAAATGTTCCTTGTCACTGTCCCTACACATTAACAAAAAATAAATAAAATAAAACGGCAGTTACGCTTTAATACTCCTGGGAGGGGAGCATGGAATCAATCAGGACTAATGTACACCTAGTCCTTTCCCTAGTGTAGCCGATCCACAGTTGACAATGGGTTAATAGCAAATATATTGCCTATACAATATACAATAACCAAGTCACTGTGGTTCGGGAGGGAAGAAAATAAATGGATCCCAGGAGCCCAGGAACATGTTGTACCTGGTATGTGAACGCTCCTGGTGGGATTGTTACACATGTATCTTGTTGAAATTACTGATAAAGAGCCCAATGTTACATTGTTTCAAACGCTCTTTCAGTAGAAACCAGTGTGTAGTCAGCGATCCTGATCTTTCACTCAGTCATCACTCTGTAATATCATTGCTATATTTATTTACTATCTTGGCCCTATAATTTGCCCTAATTTGTTATTGATGTCTAACATATAAACAACCCCTCTACAATATTAGGCCCTCATCGCTCAACGCGTTTCAACAGCACCACCTGTCTCATCAGGAACATCGGGTATGAAAAGGAAGAAGGCAGTAAAGGATTGGCTATACTCTGGGAAGGCAAAGGGAAAGGACTAGGTGTACATTAGTCCTGTTTGATTCCATGCTCCCCTCCCTGGAGTATTAACATTGCGGCTGTGCCTGAATTCTGCTCTGTGCTTTTAGAACTATTTATCAATAAAATCATTATCATTTTATTTTAGTATCTTTTCAGGCAGTGATAATATTGATATGTGGATACCTTCCCATTTATCTTCTTTCAGTGATTTGTTTAAAATTCTTTTGTGCCCTGTGTGTGGGCAACAAATAGCTAACACTGGCAGTCCCAGTTAGGTTGCTGTGAGACAGGCTGGACCTGCCCCCTCTGGTTTGTAGAGAGTCTATAAGTGAACAAGCAAGAGACCACATCGGCATGTGTGAGCTCCTGAAAGCTAGGCCTAGCGCAGGTAACCATCATCCCTGAGACTGAAAACTAAACTAAAAGTCTCCACGCCTGAGAGAGAAAAATAAGTTAAAAACCATTTCAAGGCAGTGCTGGAAGGTCCGTAAGGTAGCGCACGTTTATGGCAATAAGACTTTACTGCTGTGGAAAGGAAAAAATAGAAGCTTCTGACTCCGCCTCCCTATTAGCATATTATTTCCTTACCTTCTGACGTGCGTGCTAGGACTAAGGATAGACATGCTGAGTACTAATATAATATATTTATTGAACCCTACAATGTCTTCAGAAACAATTATTGTATTATGTAAATATATATATTATATATACAGTGTATATACCGACTTTAATCTTCATTTAAATCTAGCAGAGCAATGAATGTGGAGATCTCTGGATCCATATGAGGTCCAGGGCTGGTTCTAGCTTTGATAGAAAGAGACTGTCATGTCCTATAGGATGACTGATTATCATTTTTTACATTAGTCACGGGACTGCTGTGGAAAGGTGTCTAATAATGAATGCTCCTCTAGGGGATACAATAAAAGGTTAATAATGATATATGTGGGCTAAATGCAGGGGTTGAAATAGGGGGTAAAGGGTTAATTGATATAATGCTCCTTGTCTAGGGGTTCTACTTAGGGTACTTTCACACTTGCATTAAAATTTTCCGCCATTGAGTTCCATCTTAGGGGCTCAATACCGGAAAAAAAACTGATCAGTTTTCTCCTAATGCGTTCTGAATGGAGAGAAATCCGTTCAGGATCCATCAGGATGTCTTCAGTTCAGTCACTGTTTGGTTTTTGGACAGAGAAAATACCGCAGCATGCTGCAGTTTTGTCTCCATCCAAAATTCCGGAACACTTGCCGGAATACCGGATCCGGCATTAATTTCCATTGAAATGTATTAGTGCCGGATCCGGCATTAAAATTACCGCATTGACGGATCCGGTCTTCCGGTCTGCGCAGACCTTTAAGAATGTGAAAATTAAATAAAATCCGGATCCGTTGTTCCGGATGACAACCAGAGCGACGGCTCCGCATCTGGATCCGTCTACAAATGCTGTCCATTTGCATACAGATTGCTGGAATCCAGCAACGCAAGTGTGAAAGTACCCTTAGCCAGTTCCAGGGGGTTGCTCGTTTCCAGGGGATGATTCTCGCTTTCTTCTGCTCGTTGCCCAGGGGATGACAGTTGCTTGTGTGACCGCTCACCTGAACTGATGAGACGTCCACTGCTGGGTTATTGAAACCTGGCGGGGCGCGCTCCCTAGCGTTCCTGTATGCAGCGCGAGGGCTGGTGCGGTGACTTGATGTCACCGAGCTAGCCCACGCACATGCCTGCATACAGGTGCCAGCACATCTCCTGCTCTGCATTATGCCGCACCGCGGGTACCCTGTTGGGCGGCGGTTGCCACCAGGCAGAGGATCTCTTTGAAAAACTACTACTCCCATCATTGCTACTGCCTCTACACAACTATTGGGAAAAGTGCTGAGACCCCCCCACAGATCGCTAGAATGAGGAGAAAGAAGGGCTCAGACAGAACGCCATATTTCCTTGCTGCAGGAGACACACTCAGTAGAAAGTCTATGGCCCCCCTCTCGTGGCCCTCTCCTGGGGTGAGCGCTTCTTTCCACTTGTTCTAGTGATCGGTGGGGTCTCGGCACTCAGACCCCCATGATTTACACCTTACATATGTCACTATGACATACAGGTACGCAGCGCTTTAAGGAAATAAAAATGTAATCACATTTTCTTCCAGCTCCATCCACCCACGTTGTGTCGATGGCACGCTGACAGGCCTGTGGAGGAAGTGCCAGGGAGATGAGAATTTTTGAATAGGGGATGATCGGGATTATTATAAAGAGCTCCCAAAAATAAAGCCAAACACAGAATTCTCTCCTGCTTCAGGACGGGGCCGTCGTCTGCTCATCTTCAAGGGCCCCGCTGAGGCTGTTATAAAACGTGCCGCCCAGAGGACAGAGGTGGCCATCGGTAGAGAAGGAGGCCAATATCCAGAGATGGCTTCAGGTATAGAGTGACCGAGTCATGGATCGCTGTGTCCCCCAAACCCAGTGGGCTCAGGATTCTGTGGTCCTGCCAACGTCAGCTGTGAGATATAGTCAATGGTGCAGGTCTCTGGGCAGATATTCTGGGACGGAGTGGGACATCAGCAGTCAGCACATTACTGATGAATTCTGCTGGATAGACAGATGCCGCTGTATAGTCCAAAACGGAGCTAGTCCTTTAACCCTTAACAACCAGCCACTTTTTTATGGATTTTGCACATGCGGTGGTTTAAAGAGGACCTCTCCTGGCGTGTCTAGTTTCATCCCCCATGTAATAACAGTTCTGGAGCATCTATTTTTAGGACTCTATGGTGTGCCATTCCTCTATTATTCCTGATAGAATTTCCGAATGAATGGCCAGCAGTCTGCAATGAAGGTCCAGATGGGTGTTAACAGTTGGGTGGGGGAGTATCCTTGCACAGTGTGACACTGAAAGTCCTGATTGGTACCTGGTAACACCCAGCTGAACCTTCAATGCTGACTGCTGGCAATTCATTCAGAAACATTTTGCAAAAATAACAGAGGAAAGGCACAGCCCTGAGATGGATGGCATGATTGGCAGGGGCGTAGCTATAGGGGGTGCAGAGGTAGCAGTCGCTACCGGGCCCAGAAGCCTAAGGGGGCCCAAAGACCCTTGTGCCGCATAGGAAGACACACAAAGCACTGAGGGAAGGGGGGCCCAAGCTGAACTCTTGCACCAGGGCCCATGAGCCGTTAGCTACGCCCCTGATGATTGGATATGTTCAGTCACGCTCTTTAAAGGGTTGTGTCACTTCAGCAAGTGGCATTTATCATGTAGAGAAAGTTAATACCAGGCACTTACTAACGTATTGTGATTCTCCATATTGCATCCTTTGCTGGCCGGATTCATTTTTCCATCACGTTATACACTGCTTGTTTCCATGGTTACGACCACCCTGCAATCCATCAGCGGTGGTCGTGCCTGCACACTACAGGAAAAAGCACTGTCCTCTCTGGTGGATGGGGCCATGGGAGCTCATATAGGCTGGTGCTTTTTCCAGTAGTGTGCAGGCACGGCCACCGATGCTGGATTTGCAGGGTGGTCGTAACCATGGAAACGAGCAGTGTATAACGTGATGGAAAAATGAATCCGGCCAGCAAAGGATGCAATCTGGAGAATCACAATACATTAGTAAGTGCCTTGTATTAACTTTCTCTACATAATAAATGCCATTTGTTGAAGTGAGAGGACCCCTTTAATACAAGCCATCCCCCTTGTAAAGACTATTGCCACCTTTTCTGTGACCCCCTGAACACGTATCACTCTGAGAAGGGCTCTCTTGGGTTGACCTCTCCACTGTAAGTGAGGGGCTCCACCGCTAGGACTTTCTACTGGCTATTAGATGGTATATAGGGGACTAATGAACTCATGGCTCACTGTTACTAAGGACATTATGATCTATGATGTGGAGAGTAAGGGCCCCATTTGCTCTTCTTGACTGGGGCCCTCTGCTGTCTGTGCCTACCTCTCCCATCAAATTGATTTTCTTTTAACATCATTAGTTGTAGACTTATACATTGTGTTTGTGCCGAGACGATCTGGTTATAAATGGCAGATGTTAAGCAGATGTGACAAGGGGAAAGCAAATATTTAGACAATAATCTCCCTCAATGTTAAACATCAGCTTTTTATTATGGGAAGAGGATGACTTTAAGTTGCTCATTATGAGTGTGAACATCCTGGTACGCATGGATGCATCTTATTACCTAGAGCTTCCCCCCTCTAGGCACTCCAGGAGTAAAGATGAATTAAATGGTGCATTCTTTTCTGCCACCACTAGAGGGAGCTCACCACTCTCCGAGTGGAACTGGAGCTCTGTAAATCCCTGTGCAGTGAGCTCCCTCTAGTGGTGACTGCAGGCTGGCAGAATTTGTTTGTGTGCATCAAGGGATTTATAACGGTGTAGCAGCAAAATATTCTGGGGCTAATGAAATAAAATGAAATTCTAGGAACACTTTGCTGCCTACTCTCATGTAATATTAAATGTTATATATCACTATACCACCTCCATTAGCTCATGACCACCATGTATAATAAATCCTAGTATTAGCCCCTTCATCACTATAGGCCCACAACTAGAGAAGAGCGAATTTCCGCTTTTGAAATTCGTTTACTCTTCGTTTGTTGGTAAAAGGTGAATTGCGTTATGGATTCCGTTACCGCGGATCATAACGCGATTCTATGACGGAATGCATAACGGAATGCCTTTAGAGACATTCCGTTATTCATTCCGTCCTAATAAAAGTCTATGGGCTGCAAAACGGATCCGTCCTGTTTCCTTTATGCAGGAGAGGATTCCACTACATAACGGAAATGGACGGATCCGTTTTGCAGCCCATAAGATTCTATTATGACGGAATGAATAACGGAATGTCTCTAAAGGCATTCCGTTATGCATTCCGTCATAGAATCGCGTTATGATCCGCGGTAACGGAATCCATAACGCAATTCACCTTTTACCAACAAACAAGTGCGAATTTCAAAAGCGGAAATTCGCTCTTCTCTACCCACAACCTCCAGGGATTTTAAGCATTAGCTCATGGAGACCCTAGACCACCATGGATAATAAATCTTAGTATTAACCCTTTCATCACTTTAGGCCAACAGAAATACTACTTATTAACATTTTTTTTTTATTTGGTCTTTTGTATAAACAATACTGATTATTAACCACCAGAAATATAAGAATATACAGTATAGCTCCTGAACCCCCCCATGTAGACTGTGTGATAGAATTACATGTAGGGAGAATGTCACCGTCTCTATTCTGAGCTTCAAAAGCCCTAATAAATCCCAATACTGGGTAAAACGGAAACATTAGCATGCTTCTCTTTGGGAATATTTCCAATTTTGCACTGTGCTGGCATGCATTCCTGATTTTTGGCCTGAGTAAACAGTCTTCAAGTCTACAGCTCCTGTGCAGACCTATGTGTCTCTATAGTATTTAGTCTGGACTGACTAGGCAGGAGTTCTGACCGTGCTTCTTGCTGCCTACCGGGATGGAAGAAAGTAACGCATGACCATATGATCAGACTACATATCGTAGTCTGTGACCTTGGAGATACACAAGTCTGCATAGGAGCTGCATACCCAAACGGGTAGGAGAGTTTTGATTGAGATTTTTTTTCATTTATTGAATGCTGCTGTGTCCTTCTTGATGTTCTGTGATCCTTCGCTCCTACCATGTTTGATGTCTGCTGCTGGTCTAGTCGGCTGTATGTCAGCACTGATACCTGCTGAAGGAACACAGAGACACAGAAACTAGTTCATGAAGAGGTCCTAGGGAAGAGGAATGCTTAATATTCACTTTACAAGGCAAGGTCTTAGGCAGTGATTTAAAGAGCCCAGCCGCCGATTGGAAACATGTGGACCACCCAGCACATCGCAGCAGATGAACCATTCTGCCTTACAGATATTGAGTTTTGTTCTGTATTTTTCTGGGCATTCAGCTCTTTTAAGACGACGCAGCCCTTTTTAAGTTGAGAGGATGGAAATGTCTCCTTTTATTCATCTTTACTCCTGAAACCTTTAGTGCTCTGGTACCAGTGACATACGGCACGGTGTCTTCTGTTTTACTGCAGGCAGTAAAGCGTTATCAGGGCCGGCCTTGTGTGTGCAGTGGCATATCTCGACCTTTCTGGAGGCAATCCCGCAAGTGACTGTGCGGAATCTTAAAGGGAATCTGTCCGCTCCAATACATCCCCCAAACTAGAGTAGGGGGTGTACAGTGAAACTGACGCCGAGTCCGGGTATGTCATTTTTATCTTCATAATCGCTGGAAGTATGAAGATAAAAATTACATAACCGGACTCGGCGTTACTCCCGCTATACATTGCTAACTCTAGGTCTAGAATTATTTAGACCTTGTGTGGCACTTTATGTATAGAGCTATTATGAGGTCACTGTATGTTGGTATTATTTGAGCGCTGTATGGTGGTATTAGGCATTGTGTGGCGCTGCTACTTGAGCACTGTAATGTATATTGTTTTGCATTGTCTGGGGGGGGGGCAGCAATGTAAAGCAATATTTGCCTGTGTTGTTTTGTCTGCGTATTGCACTTGATGGAGCCCAGCGCTCACTTATAATCAAGCACTGTATGCTATGGGTATGGGCTGGCACTAGACGTCTTAGCAGCTGCCTGCATTGGCCACCAGGGGGAGCTCCTTGCAGACAGATGTATTTAGCTCCCCTAGAGTAAAGTACTAAGAGCCACATTTATTAAGACTGGCATTTAGACGTCAGTCTTAATAAAGGCCCATCGCTGGCGGTGGATCCGCCAAAATTATGAAGAGGCCCAGTCTTCTCTGCGGTCTTCTCTCAAATATTTGCTTTAAGCTGGATAAAGTTGATCTCTCTGGAGAGTCTCTTACTGGAACAGGAGCTCAGCAGTGTGCTTCCTCTCCTCTCTGGACAGGAACTCCTGGCAGGAAGCAGGACCAGCCCAATCCCACCAAAAGGGGAGGAAAAGGGTGGTTAGCCCTGTTCCTGCCAACCTTTGCCCACCGTACCTCTCAGGAAGTTACGGCCAAAACAATACAAAACACATAACATTGCATAACGATAACAATAAAACAACCGAAGATACTGGGATATCAGCAAAATCCCTTTAATAGAAGTGTAGCTCATTTGCCGGAGCTCTCTTATGAGCCTTTACATAAAACCCTATGATGTGCGCGATGGTCAATCTATTGATTTTAATAGACACCACATAGTCCTTCTGAGTCAAAGGCTGGGTTCACATCCCGTATTTGCCATACGTTTAATGTATAAAAAAACAACAACACATATGTTAAACAGATGCCATACAGTGGCATCCGTTCACAATAGAGTTTCATTAAAAAAAAACAAAAAAAAAAACAATAGTATACATTAACGTATAGTTTTTTTTTACTGGACTTTTATATCCTTTTTCCCCTCAACTTATATATTAAAAGGATGGTAAAAAACATGATGTGAAGTGAACCCACCCAAAGCAGTATGCCTATTCGAGACATGGGGTATATCCATAATTGATTAGGTCTGAACTCTTGCACCCGCACCTATATCTAGAATGGGGGTTCCCCAACCCAGTCAAGGAGTCCCCTGCCCACTACATTGAGGCTGGGATTGAATAGAAAGGAACAGCCAGGTTTAATGTGCTACTCTGCTTCAGCAAATCCAATTCACTTCTATGGCAGAGTGCACTCGGCTGTTTCTATAATCCTGGTCACCTTCTGTCTTTCAATCCCAACCTGGATGTGGTGGCCGCAGCCTGGAAGACCCTGTTCTAGAGAGAGGGTCAGGTCCCAGAGGTGGGACTCGCCTGCACCTATTTCACTTTTTATAACGTATCCTTTGGGAGTCACTTGTAAAGGTGGGCCTATTAGATAGATCCACTGGTCCAGGATGTGGTGGCCAGCATTCTGGGGGACGTGCGACCCAGCTTCACTCTCACATGTCATACATTCTGGGGGACCCTGTTCTGGAGAGAGATTCAAGTCCCAGAGGTGGGACTCGCCTGCACCTATTTCCCTTTTTATAGCGTATCCTTTGGGAGTCACTTGTAAAGGTGGGCCTATTAGATAGATCCACTGGTCCAGGATGTATGCAGCCTGGAAGACCCTGTTCTAGAGAGAGGGTCAGGTCCCAGAGGTGGGACTCGCCTGCACCTATTTCCCTTTTTATAGCGTATCCTTTGGGAGTCACTTGTAAAGGTGGGCCTATTAGATAGATCCACTGGTCCAGGATGTATGCAGCCTGGAAGACCCTGTTCTAGAGAGAGGGTCAGGTCCCAGAGGTGGGACTCGCCTGCGCCTATTTCACTTTTTATAGCGTATCCTTTGGGAGTCACTTGTAAAGGTGGGCCTATTAGATAGATCCTCTGGTCCAGGATGTGGTGACCGCAGCCTGGAAGACCCTGTTCTAGAGAGAGGGTTAGGTCCCAGAGGTGGGACTCGCCTGCGCCTATTTCACTTTTTATAGCATATCTTTTGGGTTGTCACTTGTAAAGAGGTCTAGGGTTAGCGGGAAGCCTATTAGATAGATCCATTGGTCTTGGATGTGGTGGTCAGCAGCCTAGAAGACCCTGTTCTAGAGAGAGATGTTCAGGTCCCAGCGGTGGAACCGACCTGCACCTTTTTTAGCCTATCCATGGTAGTCACTTGTAATGGGGGGCCTATTAGATAGATCCACTGGTTCAGGATGTGGTGGCCAGCAGTCAGAGGGACCCTGTTCTCGAGAAAGGTTCAGGTCCCAGAGGTGGGACCCACCGACACCTTTTATAGCCTATTCTTTGGGAGTCACTTGTAAAGGGGTGTAGGGTTAGCGTGGCGTCTATTAGATAGAGCCACCGGTCCTATATATTGAGCAGTTCTATTACATGACTGTTAATGAGCTCTGTAACGTCCAAGAGAGGAGATGTCTACTTCCCTGACGAATCTGTCACTGGACGTCTAATACTAGTTAAATATAAAGATATCCTAATTAAAAAGTAGACATTAAGTACACAAGTCACACGTCTCATATCAGCGGCTCCAGCGCAAGCTCTTAGGATTTATTAGGAGCGTGTTAGATGTTCTGCTGAGCTTTATCTAGGCTTTCATCACTCCTTGCTTGGCTTGGCCGGGTACCAGGCGCTTCTGAAATGTCATACGGCCGTCCTGCGTGTTGATGACAGAGTCACTGATGTCAGAGTTTATTTGGTAAACCCGGTCTTCACGGATTGCACCGTGCAGGATCTGGTCTCATAACCTACATCGTCTGCTCCCAGAGTAGACAACCCAAGGAAATGAAATGCTTAGTTTTTCCTAAAACTCAAAAGAACAGTGTCCTTCTGCGTCCCACGCGAGGCGGTTTCCAAACACAGTGAATCATTGCACATCTAATTTTGTATCCTGCCGGGACAGGCAAGTGCCAGGAGGGTCAGATATCTGACTAATGCGAAAACAGTCATAGAAGAGCAAAAGGACTTCTTCTAGTTTTTGTCACCCTCTGGCAATGGTAGCTGAGAAGGTTGACGGCCCTTAGGAAGGTATGCAGTATAATAGGGCTAAGGCCCTTTAAAGAGCACCTATCAGCAGGATCAACCCAATTAAACCAGACATACAGACTGATGGGGTTGATTCTGCTGGTTAAAATGCTACTTACCTTGTGAAAATCGGTTTTGCTGTTCCTAAGGAAAAAACACTTTTTTTTTTTTTCTTTATGCCAACAGGGGCTTCACTGCACAGAGGGGCATGGCCAGCACTGAGAATCTGAGTCACACTGAGGTCGGGGCGTGGTCCTTCAGCCCCTTGGTGAGCTTAAAGGGGTTCTCCGGGAATTGAAAATACTTAAATATTACTTGATTATAAATACATTACCAAATACCTATCATTAGTTATAATGACTCATTTTGTCTGGGGAGCAATCATCAGGGGAAACAAAATGGCCGCCGTCCTACTAGTCCACACAAAACCTGTCCTAATTACACAGGAGGACAAGTTAAAGAGCTGCGCCATCTTCCTCTCTGGGATGTCAGGGATTGTGATCCTGAATACAGTTAATAAGATCTTCAGCCGAATCTTTGTAGGAATGGAGGTCATTAGGAGACATGAAGTACAGAGAGGATAGTGGGGGTGTAGATAATGAGCAGCGGCACTTGTTTACAGTCTCCATTACCACAGTCTGTCCTGTTCGTCCTCTCTGTACTTCATGTCTCCTCATGTTCTCCATTCCCACAGAGATTCAGCTGAAGATCCTATCTGCTGTATTCAGGATCATAATCCCTGACAAGCAGAGCAGAGAGGAGGATGAGGCAGCTCTTTACCTCAGTGTTGTGAAGTAACTTGTCCTCTTGTGTGATTAGGACAGGCTTTGTGTGCACTAATAGAACAGCGGACATTTTATTTCTGCTCCCCAGACCGGGGATGGGCAAACTGCGGCTCTCCAGCTGTTGCAAAAAAACTACAACTCCCAGCGTGCAAAGACTGCTCACAGCTATCAGCCCACAGCAGGGCATGGTGGGAATTGTAGTTTTACAACAGCTGGAGAGCCGCGGTTTGCCCATCCCTGCTTAGACGAACCATTATAGCTAATGAAATGCATTTGGGAATATATTTATACTAAAGTAATATTTAAGTATTTTCATTTTCTGAATTCCCGGAGAACCCCTTTAAGTCGTCATTTACAAAGAGAATGCATTTTTATTTTATTTTGTTTCTCAGGAATGCCACGACTGACTTTCACAAGAGAGGTATCATTCTAATCAGCAGGATTAACCCTACCAGGCAGTATGCTTTGCTTAATAGGGTTGGCCCTGCTGGCAGGTGCTCTTTAAACAAAGGCATCAAGGCGCTTTTAGATTTAGTGGGTGCTTGGAGATTTCGCCGTACAGTTCTTGGAGGTCGGGCATCCAGCTGAAAAGGAGTTTTTGGGGGGAACAGTGCAAGGAGAGACTCATCACTCAACTGATCTCAGTCAATCAGCATCACCCAGAATGTTGTCAGAGATTGCACTAGAAACAGCGCCACGCCTGTCCACAGGTTATATCATGATATTGCAGCTCAGACCCTTTCACTTCACTGGAACTGAACTACATGGATAAGTGGGACTTTACTTATCTTGGAAAACTCCTTTAAGAAAAGGCTTACATGGGGTTCGAAAAGTGTTCTTTTTATGATAAAAGGTGCCCCCCTTGGGCTGTTTCCGGTATTGCAGCTCAGCACCAGAATAACTAGACACAGCCCATGTGTAAGAACGGTGCTGCCCATGGAAATGCTGACCTATTTTCTAATCTCATGCAACCGTTTCTTGTAGGCAACAGCGACCTCTTCAGTCTAGAAGACGGTATTGCACTCCACTTTGTAAGCTGTTTGCAGATGTGCTTGTAATTCAAGAACTCATCATGTCCTTGTAATGGGAGGTTATTGATGAGCCTGGACATCCTCAGATACTTGACGCTGCATTGGCTAAAAACTGCAAGTGTAGAGGGACCGCCATATAGCGTTCATCATGATGAAAGCCACTGATAAAGAACTATCAGATGGTAGGGGGCTTGAATATTAAAGAAAGTCCATGACGTAGGGAAGATCTGTGTGGAGATTGTGGAGGGGGATGGCGATGCTTAGGTTAGTGGTCACCCATTTCCAATGGGTCACTTAAATATGTGCGCAGAGCCCCTCTCTAGATGAAGGGGGGGTTGACTGAAATCAAAATGTTCAGGGCTGCTTGTGAGGAGAAATCATGGGTGGCCATGGGGGTAGCTATAAGGGGTGCAGAGGTAGCAGTCGCTACCGTGCCCAGGAGCCGGAGGGGGCCCAAAGACCCTTGTGCCGCATAAGAAGATACACAAAGCACTGAGGGAAGCGGGCCCAAGCTGAACTCTTGCACCAGGGCCCATGAGGGGTTAGCTACGCCCCTGTGGGTGGCCGTACCCCAGCCACCCTTGATCATTAAGAGGGCACATGACCTGTATTGAAAGACATCCAGACCTCAGCATCCATACAGTCCAGTGGCAAGGCCTCACAGACTGACTGCTGCACGACTATTAAAGGCTCCATCGTCTTTAGACTCTGCAAAACACCCCATGCAGTGACCGGGAGGTCCCCAATTTACCCTGCGTCTCTTGTACGTGCCCAGAGAGTAGGCAACACTGACCGACCTAAGGCACAGGCCGGATTAGATTTTTGCCACAGCGCCCTTTTTGCAAGAACATGCAAAAAAATCACTTATTTCCCTTCCCTGAAGAGCATGTGGCTGCAGTGATATTCAGGAATACACGCAGTTGTTACGGAGCAGATTAAATCGACCTTTACAGGACTAAGTACATGTAACATGTCCCAAAAGTGACTGGCCCGGGTCCCACGCAGATGTGGAAGAATGTCTATGCTACAAGGATGATGATCAGATGCGGAGATGCGATGTGCACCATGTTGTAATACTAAATTCCATCATGAAATTCTCAGGAAAAAAGCTGGGATTCGTTAACCGTAGTCAGGATATCTGGAGCGCACATGGCGCGGTTACTCCAGTGCATGTGTACTGGATTTACATTCTTTTCTGTAGCTTTAAGTTTCTTGTTCATGTTTGGCACATTATCACATACTCATGTCTGTCTTGCCTCTTTTTTTTAATGTGGCTTATGGACTGGGACATTTCTAAATGTAAGGGTACGTCCAGCTTCTCAGTCATTTCTTTACTTGATCCAATGCCTCTTAAAAGGGTTGTGCCACGAAAAATATTCTACCTTTTTCATACCAGCAGCTGGATCTGAATACTTTTGTAATTGCATGCAATAAAAAATTTAGTATATCCCCTGAGCTATTTAATGAACTGTACCTGTATAGCGCCACCTGCTGTCTGTTCTCGTTCTTATTTTTTGTCCACATCACTGAGGTAGTCTCACAAGCTCACTTAAAATCTTCAACTGTTACCAGCCATATCTTCATTTTTACATCAACCATGGAAGAACCCTTTTAAAGGGAGGCTTTCACCTAGACTCACCATGATAGTCTGTAATCATGGAGACCCATAGCTCTGCATAGGGGCTGCAAACGCAAACAGTAGGACACAAAGTTGCTTTTTTTTTTTTCATTAAAGGGAGTCTTTCACCTAAACTGCCCATTATGGAACACTAACACCATGATCTGCATTATAGTCCCCATATTGGAATGCTACTTGCTATATAGCTGTCCGTGGCTTATTTTCGCTAAAAAAAAAAACACTTTAATTCAATATGTTAATTAGGTTCTGAAGGTGCCCAGGGGCGGTGTTCCAGCGGCCGGTGCCCCGGCCCCTTGTCACTTTTTATATGAAACCCCTCCCCTTTCACCCCTCTGGGGCCGCCCTAGGTTCTTCAGAAATCCAGAGCCAGCGCCGTTCACAAGAATCGCCGCGCCTGCGCACTTCATTCCCCATTATGGGAGTATTTAATGCGCATGTGCCAGCCCGTACATCTATCCGGCCTTGTACCTCTGCCCATAATGGGGAATGAAGTGCGCAGGCGCGGCGAATCTTGTGAACGAACAGCTATATAAGTAGTAAGTAGCATTCCAATATGGGGACTATAATGCAGATCATGGTGTTAGTGTTCTATAATGGGCAGTTTAGGTGAAAGACTCCCTT
Source organism: Bufotes viridis (assembly GCA_033119425.1). Classification (NCBI taxonomy): domain Eukaryota; kingdom Metazoa; phylum Chordata; class Amphibia; order Anura; family Bufonidae; genus Bufotes; species Bufotes viridis. The sequence goes on along the minus strand of CM065599.1, from coordinate 8,965,857 downwards.
TAACGGAAAAAAAAAAAGCAACTTTGTGTCCTACTGTTTGCAGCCCCTATGCAGAGCTATGGGTCTCCATGATGACAGACTATCATCAAACCCTGTGACTCTTACCCACTTATGTTCTCCTACTTCTTTCTAATTTCCATTTGGTTAACAGGAAGTCGGAGCCATCTGGAAGTGATCGCAGGATCATAAGTCACTGAAGTTCCTGTATTTTGAAACTGGTTGAGGTCCAAACTCAAGGACTCATTATCTGCGGAAGCCTCTATGACCCGTCAGAAGATCCATTGAAGATATAGGGAGAAGCTAGCTACTTTATCCATCTCTCTAAGAATTCCTTGTAAAACCTTTAAAAGGGGTCCTTCATAACTTTAATGTTGATGACCTCTTGTAAGAGTAGTCTGTGCCGTGACCCCTTCACTGTCCTTCCTGGTCCATCACTTTCTACAGACTGTAGGAATTTCTAAACGACCTCCCAGGCACTCCTTATGACTGTCTGTCTACACGGACACTACAAGGAGGACGACATGTTTATCTGTAGTATAAACCAGGCATGTCCAAACTCCGGCCCTCCAGATGTTGCAAAACTACAACTCCCATCATTCCTGGACAACCTACAGCTATCAACCTACAGAAGGGCATGATGAACACCTGGAGGGCCAGAGTTTGGACATGCCTGGAAAAAATGCCAACAAAAAAAATACAAAAACACTCCGGTGCATAAGATATTGCCTGGCTGGTGAAACCAAAATGAGATCTGATACATTCCATATAAACAGAAACAACATTTTAAAGATCAGATTGCAAGTATCTAGTTTGTTATTGTTTTTTTTTCTAAAAAGGGCAAAGAAATGATGTGAAAGGGTTAGGAACATTCACAAACTGCCGTTTTCACTTTTTATCAAAACTTGTACACAATCTGTAGCATCTCCGTTAGGTTATAGCAATCCTCGGAGACTTGTAATTTCCTTATAATTTACAGTAATGGATTCATCATGATGTCTGTAAAGCAGCCTGAGGGTTCCTGGTCTCACATAAAAAACGGAATTCTGAACAAAACCAGTCAAACAAACATGGAAATGATTATTTACTTGTCATATTTAGTAACACTCTTGGATTAAAAGAGTTTCTGAGATAATTAAAAACCCGGACGAGCCCCCACAATTGTTGTAAAGTCGAAAATGATGCTATAGTTGCTTACCTCTTACTTCGGAACATGACGGTGATTGGCTGCAGCTGTCACATTCTGTACAGATGTACGCCACTGCTGCAGTGTGTAAATAAGCAGCGGCAGAAGGACAGGCAGCATAGAGAATGGTGACGGAGAAAGAGGCGAGTATAGGTAAAAAAAAATCATTATTTATTTTACAATAACTTGTGTGAAATGTTTATTTTTCTGTGACAACCTCTTTAGTAAAATCCAAATAAACCCTTTTATAATGGTGAATTTTGGCGCTGTCAAATCCGCTGTATACCCAGTGACAGAAACGGCCTCGGTTTTTGACACAGTTCGCTTTAAATGCAGCACACCGGAGCGCGGCTTACCTCCATTGAATGGAGCTAGACCGCAAGTGGACACCTGCCGGGGCTTCAGGTAGTGTTCATACAGACCCCGCATCAAGAGGGGGCTTGTCTCAGGTGTTGAACTTAGGTCTGCCCCTAGCTTAGGGAGTTCTGTGCTAGTGGAGGAAGTGGGAGGAAGCCACATGTTCCAACTCCTCAGGGAACTAGGCTTGAACTCCAGGGAACCACTACTTCTGAGAGATCGATGGTGAGGAAACTATCTCTACTTCACAGTAGAGAAAAGAAGGTCCAGAATCTGCATGGTTGAGCATTGGAGTCTGTCAGTAAGGTATTCGCTATTGAAGGCTTGAGTACACTGACAGGGACATTTCTAAAACACCTTTCACACTCGGACATGGTGTGGCCCACCTTATCTCAATCCTGTACCCCTCAGCTGGAAATGAAAGCCACCATTCGAAGAATTATATTGCCAGCCTTAGATTCTGCAAAAAGAAGCATTGTGTAGATAGAGGGAAGGAGTACTACAGACCCCATCCTGACCTATATCTATACATTACTATCTCTGGGAAGATTGTCACTGTAAATTGTTTGGAACTGCGTTGAATGCAGTAGGATGTACTACAACTCCCATTCTGCAGTTTAGTAGAGACTTGTTTGTTTTCCGCAAACAGCCTGGTTATTGACTCCAGCACCATGCACCGGCCACTTCACCCTCACAACATCAAGGACACCCCAACTACCATCAGTCAGTAACCCCAATATTAGGGTTTGCCCTGAGGGAAGAACGTATGTCCCTCCCGTCACTGCCCTCGCGCTAAGGAGCATCGGTGCAAGGATGGCCACTGTAAATGATTACCATCCTCTTCTCCGCTCCTCCGGGACAGGGCGGCAGTTGTCCTTAAAGATGAGTGTAAGCTTCTAGTAACCACCATGTGGTCACTGATGGGAACTGAAAGTGATTGCCTCGCATTCTGTAGAACTTTACAGCGTGTGAAGGTCTAAAATTAGAAGCTTCTCATATTAGGTTACTCCCTTTCACAATAGAGATTTGCTCCTGGATCAAGCTTGAATGTTTGAGTCACTTCATGCTTTAATATCTCGGCCCTTTGTATATTTCCGTAATCACTGATATCATTTTACAAGTTTAAAGGGGAATTCCTATTGCTTAAAGTGGAGTAGAATTGGAATATCGCAAGGATGCGCCAACACTTTATGATTGGTAGGGTTTCCACCTCTGGGACCTCTGCAGATCCTGAGAATGAAGGAGTAGTAGCACTGATTCAAAGTCTCTTACTGCATAGTGGTGTCCAGCCACCCGATGTACAGGGGATGTGGAGCACAGATCCATTTTAGTGGATGGGGCCAACTTCAGTTGGATGGCCGGGAGCACCACTGCGTAGGGAGAATCAGTGAAGGGTCGCAGCATTGATTTAATGCTTTATTTTTAGGATAAGTGGAGTCCTAGAGGCAAGGCCGCCATCAGGGGGGTACAGCCCATACCCCAGTAAGGGGCCCGGACCCTGGGGGGGCCCGGCCGGTCCCGAGCCTTTTTTTTTTTTTTTTTGTGGCCGCTAGACCTGGGGCCATGTGCTTAAGAAGCTGGGGGGGACAGACATGGTCAAATCCCCCCCAGCGGGGCAATGTGGTGTAAATATAGCCCGGCACCCCAGAATCAGATCTGCACCGCCGGGCCCGGACAGCAGCGAGCACGGCAGACGGCGTCAATCCCACGAGACCTGTGAACTCTCGCGGCAGATCTCGTGCCAACATGCGCGCGCCGTGCCCGCCAGAACTTCAAGAGACTCGGAGGCCGGAACGCAGGAGAGTCATCATCCAGACAGAGCCAGGACAGGAGGAGCAGGTAAGTTTATTACAATTACTGTGGGGGCAAATTAATTAATATGGGGGCAGTGTGGGGACAAATGAATTATTATGGAGCAATGTGGGAGGCAAATTAATTAATATGGGGGCAGTGTGGGGACAAATTAATTATCATGGAGCAATGGGGGGGGTGGAAAATGAATTGATATGAGGCAGAGTGGGGGGCAAATGAATTGATATGAGGCAGAGTGGGGGGCAAATGAATTAATATGGGGGCAGTGTGGGGACAAATTAATTATCATGGAGCAATGGGGGGGGTGGAAAATGAATTGATATGAGGCAGAGTGGGGGGCAAATGAATTAATATGAGGCAGTGTGGGGAGGCAAATGAATTAATATGGGGGCAGTGTGGGGACAAATTATTATGGAGCAATGTGGGGGCAAATTAATTAATATGAGGCAGAGTGGGGGCAAATTAATTAATATGGGGGCAGTGTGGGGACAAATTATTATGGAGCAATGTGGGGGCAAATTAATTAATTTGAGGCAGTGAGGGGACACATTAATTAATATGGGGGCAAATCAATGAATATGGAGCAGTGTGGGGGCAAATTCATTAATATGAGGGCAGTGTGGGGGCAAATTCATTAATATGAGGGCAGTGTGGGGGCAAATGAATTAATATGAGGGCAGTGTGGGGGCAAATTCATTAATATGAGGGCAGTGTGGGGGCAAATGAATTAATATGAGGGCAGTGTGGGGGCAAATTAATTAATATGAGGGCAGTGTGGGGGCAAATGAATTAATATGAGGGCAGTGTGGGGGCAAATTCATTAATATGAGGGCAGTGTGGGGGCAAATGAATTAATATGAGGGCAGTGTGGGGACAAATTTATTATTATGGAGCAATGTGGGGGCAAATGAATTAATATGAGGCAGTGAGGGGATAAATGAATTAATATGGGGGCAGTGTGGGGGCAAATTAATGAATATGAGGCAGTGTGGGGAGGCAAATTAATGAATATGAGGCAGTGTGGGGAGGCAAATTAATGAATATGAGGCAGTGTGGGGGCAAATTACTTTACACCAGTTTGATAAATTACCCCAATTATGAGAAATCTAACATGTCTGTGTAACAAACTCTGCAGAGACGAGATGCGGCTGGAGGAATTTGTCATGGCGGTCAGGGTTAAACGGAGGAGAAGAGGAAACTGGATGTAAGAGGTAGGTGGTGCTGGATTCCCCTATATGTACAGTGGGCTCACTACTGTCACCTGCGTCTCATCTCCCCCCCCCCCCCAAGTATTTATCATAATCCTATGTATTTTAAATTTGGCAACTACATTTTAATTTGTCACCTGCAGTCCTATGTAACATACCAGATAACAGTGATAACTGTCTGTGTGCAGATAATGTAGTATATGTTCCCTGCAGTCCTATGTAACACCCCACATGACACAATAGTTGTGTTATGTGGGGTGTTACATAGAACTGCAGGTAACATCTATAACATCTGTACTCAGACAGTTATGAGATAATGGTGATCCGGCGGGTTGGGGGGGGGGGGGGTCCGCGACGAAGAGGGGGCCCCATGGATTGTGTGTACGCCACTGGGCATCTCCATAGTCATCTGTTTGTATGGGTGTGGCTTGAGGGTGGACGGGACACGGGCCCCATGATCTCCTATTCCTGGGGAAAGTGCCCCTCCAAAGACCAGGCTCTGGATCCTCTACTGGGGCAGTGTCGGGGAGGGGGCGGCAGTGGGGGGGGGGGCCCAGGCCTTGAGCTGTGTAAGGGGCCCCGAAATTTCTGATGGCAGCCCTGCCTAGAGGTCCAACCCACCCCACGTGACCATAATGTCAAGGCATATCCTAGTGATATGCCATAACTTTATGATATGGTATTGCCCTTTACTCCTTTAATTTCCAATGAGAGTGTAACTTTCTTTTTTCACAAACTGATTTAGTTCTGTCTTTTTTTCTACTGGCCACCAGAGAACACACAGTCCGCTGTCCTTTCCTGTATTCTTCAGCCCCTTTTTCAGCTTTGCTGTGTAGACTGGCACAGGGTCAGCACAGGCATCTCATTATCATTAGAGGGTCAGGGATTTAAAGGTATTGTCTCATCGCTAATATATGCCACCAATGTCTGATAGGTGCCGCTTTTGGGACCTGCACATTTCTCCACAACAGGATCCCCGAAGTGAATAGGGAACAACCGTTCATGCAGGGCTATCCTCCTTTAATTTCTATGGGTGTTTTGGAAAATAGCCGAGCGCTGGATCAACTATTTTCAGCAGTCCCATAGAGGTGAATGTAGTGGTGGCCGCGCTTGTGTGGTGCGCTCTCCGTCACGATTGAGGGCCCAAAAGGTTAGGTTCGCATGGTGCTGATGGTAGTCATGATCTAGCCTACAAAGGTTACCTGAAATGTTTTTTAGGGAGATTACTAAAATGAGGTTCAGCATAGGGAATTTTTTGGAACTTAAGAGGGTTGTGTCACTTCAGCAAATTACATTTATCATGTAGATAAAGTTAATATAAGCCACTTACTAATGTACTATGATTCTCCATATTGCTTCTTTTGCTGGGAGGATTTATTTTTCCATCACGTTATTCACTGCTTGTTTCCATGGTTACGACCACCCTGCAATCCAGCAGTGGTGGCCGTGCTGGCACACTACAGAAAAAAGCACCAGCCTATATGCGCTCCCACGGTCCCAGTCACCAGAGAAGCCAGCACTTTTTCCTATAGTGTGCAAGCACGACCACCGTTGCTGGATTGCAGGGTGGTCGTAACCATGGAAACGAGCAGTGTGTAATGTGATGAAAAAATTAATCCAGCCAGCAAAGGAGGCAATATGGAGAATCACAATACATTAATAAGTGCCTTGTATTAACTTTCTCTACATGATGAATGCCACTTGTTGAAGTGAGACAACCTCTTTAAGTTTGAAAAGTGGCAGGAACTTGTACATACATTTTCTGGATATTTTTAGTGGCCGTCATTTAGAACATTTACAAAATGCCGTGCAGTCCTTTTATTGTTAATGACATCTGAATGCAGCTCAGGAGAATAACCAGAGACTTTTCCTAGATCCAAAGGCCTTGATTAGAGTCCCCGTCAAGCTCGGCCTCGTGTGAACCACTCAAAGCATAAAAAGCAGACGTCTCCTGACGTGTATAGCAGCTCTGAAGACGGGCGCAGAAGTCTTGGTTCTCAGAATATTGAGTTGAGTAACTTTACAAATACTTTGCTTGATTTTTTTATTTTTTTTTATGCAGGTTTCCAGTTATTTTGTTCTTCTCCCTTCATATTTAGAGCCATTTTCGAATCCGTTTTCAAATCCTGCTGTATTTGAAACGCGTTTAGCTCCATATGACTTATAGGTGGACTCCGATTGGGTTGCTGTTAAGACCTATAGCAGTCATTAGGTAATAGATGACGGTGATCAGGGGTGCACCACCAATGAGGCCAGGCGATCGTCTCAGGCAGCACCAGGTAGGGGCGAGAGGGGGGCAACGGAAGGGCCATGGGGAATGAGAGCCTTCATTGTAGCAAAGGAGTTAGGTTAAGAAATTGGCATTTGGGGGGGAATGCGCCGTTTCAGTTTTCGCCTCCGGCTAGGTGCACCTCTGATGGTAATATACGGAAGAGTTCAGATATTCTGATTGTAGAAATTTATTTTACGCTCAGTTGTAAAGAACAGATTGAATTGTAGACTCATCATGTCCTGCTGTGTGGTTCCACTTTACCCAGGTACAGTATGGGCCCATGGCAGTCTATGAGCCCCGTATTACAGATTTGTGCAACAGAGATCCATAATTTGGCCATGTGCATCATGCCATAGGGTAGAGAACCTTCAGGAAACCCGGGAACCCAAAATGTATTCATACAAAATCTACTATCGCTCTGCCGGAACATCGGATGCCAGACTATGTGTGTGTTCAGATCACAGCTATCAAATGTTCATATCCTCCTAACGGATGGGAAACCGAACCCAAGGAACAGTCCATTCATTAAATATATACTAACTCTTTACATGTCCTTCCAGTACTTGAGGTTTTTTTGGACTCCTTGAGTTCAACCTGCTGAACAGACGACTCATGTGGATGTGAAATTTTGATGTCCGTAAAAAGATGAAAACCCAGGGGTCCACTATAGAATTGGAGGACTAGAAGGTCCTAATATTCGCTTGTGTTATCTGAGAATGCTCCCACATAGGCAGGTCCCTGTCAAGAGAAGTACAGAGTCATCAACCTTCATAATAATGCAGGGATGCAGATGAGTTGAGCCATTCAAGTGGACCTTACGTTGTGTATTGTAATGATGTTTTGGGACCTGAATAGCTGAAACCGTGTAATATATCACATTAGAGGGACGTTGTATCTTCTCACCAGCCTACAGGAGCTTAGCCAAAAACGAGAATGGGGATGGGTGAATGCAGCTGTACCTTCTTAATGGTAAAGTAAAAAGGAAAAAAAAGATGGCGTCCGGGGAGCATCAGATGGAGACATTTGATTGGCTCAGAGTACATAGAGGGGAGGAATGGATGACCTCGTGATGCTGCTTCGGCGTCGGCATAGCCCATCAGTTACGGTTGTCCTGCCCACATAGTTATGGCAGTGGCAGTCCATTTATAGGCGATTCAGGCAACACTACGGAGTTATTCGGACACTAATAGGCAGGAAGAAGAAATGATGCGGAATTAAAGTGCAAAGAAAACTGAATTTACCTCTTAGCACTGAAAGGCAGTACTAAATTGCCTTCCCTGACAGCTCTTTCAGCGAGGGGAGGTGAGGATGGGAGGAGCAGTAGTGGCTATAATGATAGTAGTAGTACTCACAGTTCATGGTTGCATACCTCACCCTGGCACTCCCTGGGCCATGCCGTGATAGGAGGGCACACCCTTTAGTCCCTCTAGGACACTTCCTGATATTGGGGCTCCTGCCAGATGGTAGGGTGCCCTCGGTGGTGGATAGTTGGCAGGGTGCAAGGCCGGAGATCAATTGCCCGCGGTCAGTCATGGAGTCAATAACCAGGCCCATTTGGTTGCAATACATTAAGTCTCCCTTTACTGAACTGATGATAGGATGAGTAGTACAAATAGCATCAAAGGCACAGGGCCGAGGTATATGTATTTATGTATAGGCTGTTTCCCCAATAGCTGTGTATAGGCAGCAGTGATGGAAGTAGTAGTCCTCCCCGAGTGTCACTCTAAGTTCACTTTTCAATCTCTCCAAATCCTATTCTAATTAACTTCTTCTGCACTTCGCAGACCGAAGGGGGTAAATTTAAGACATGGGTGGCCAGTCCATCTCAGTGTGGTGGTCGCCGAAGCAATATATACCCTTTACACAGCAGCAAAGACTTTGTGCCATAAATGAGCGAATACCTTACTTTCTGAATCCTGCACCGCCTTGATGGTTATTGTCCTTCTAAGATGTCTGTTCTCTCCCCCTGAGGCAGGGATGCCCAACCTGCGGCCCTCCAGCTGTTACACAACTGCAATTCCCAGTATGCCTGGACAGCCTACAGCTATTAGCGCATGCTGGGAGTTGCTGGGATAATTCTCTCCTTTGAGTTGTTCTCTGATAGCTTTCTATCTCAGGAATGGTGTTTCCGGGATGAGGCTTCACTTTGAGCCTACTTGGTAGGAGCACATACACACACACACCTCTTGCCTCTAGACACTCCCCAAGAGGCAAAACCAGCCCATCTCCTAAGCAAGCTAACAAAGACTGCCAGTGTTAACTATCTATTGCCCATACATTGCCATTTGGTATACATAGTGCATAGAGACGTAAGTGTTTTTACATTAACTTACAGCATTTAACTTGGTAACATGAAATGAACCCTTTGCATTGGTCCATTGGGGCACTGTGCTTTCAGGGCCTGACTGCTGGGAGTTGTAGTCTTGTAGCTGCTGGGGCACCATAGGTTGAAGAAGGATGTTACCTCCTAGTATGGAGCACTACATTTAATTACGACAGTTTCCACTCATCTTCCTTACTGGGGACCGTGACGCTCAGTACAAACAGTGCTTAAATAGTTAAATGAATGCCTAAAGTGAATATCCACAGTATCTAATGGGTTTTCAATCTTCTGGGTGCTCCTGGAACTGCAGTTATACATTTCACAAGGTTACACTGACCTCCAGTGGTCAGCCAGCTATGTGACTATGCATCGGTCCAGGCCATTCATTATGAATGAAAATAAAGGTCATTTTAATATAGAAAATATTAAAGGGGTATTCCCATCACGCCGTTTCATACTTACCTGCTACCGGCATGCCGTCCACTTCCGGCAGGGGGCGGGCTTAATCTTGATTGAAGTCTTCTCCCGTCCGGGGCTCGCGCTGGACTGAACGCGCGCACCACCGCGCATGCGCCACGGTGACTTCTTCCTGGCATGTATACTATAATCAGGCACCATGGTGCATGCGCGGCGTCGGCGTGCGCGTTCAGGACTGCAAGCGGCCTGGCCAGGAGAAAAGAAGAAGTCTTCTGCGCAAGCGCGGCCACCGCAATTCCAGAGAAGAGCGGTGGCCGTAACCAGGGGAGACGGAAGACTACAATTAGATAAGTATTGTTCCTTCTTTCCTAATGGGTGGGAATTAGTTAATTACATATATAATCATTAACCGATTTAACAGTGATCATTGTGATGGGAATACCCCTTTAATAATCCGACATGCTGAAGGCTGCACCATATTCCTTTGCACCAATTCTTGTAAACCTTCTTCATTCCCTTCGTTATAGGGCTAAAAGGGTCAACTGGGTTAAAGGCTCAATAATCAAATAATAGATAATATAGCAAACTAAATCATGCTCTCTGCTCCACCTAGTGGCAATGCTTGGTGCTGCAGTCTTTTGTACAGTAAAACACCCATGAAAGCCACTCACTTAAAATTTGTTGGATGGCGCGGAAATTGTAAGGGCTCTTTCACACTTGCGGCATGGCTGTCCGGCAGCTCATGATCTAATCATAAATGGTGCAATTTGGAGAGGTGGCCGTGTGTCCCATGGGTGTCCAGATGGAATGACCTCTTTAATGTTATAGTTTATTTACTTGATCCTCTTTTTCCTACAATCGGCTTTTCCACGCACGGTAAACTGCGTTTTTGTTTGCTGAGGAAATGATACTTTATACCTCCAAATGTTTCTCAGAGCTGGAAACGATCTTTTATATCTGTTCATGATCGCAGTCATAAAGTCCACCTACAATAAACCTCACATACCTGGTTATCTGCTCTCTTACTTATTAAAGATTAATCAGAAACTTCATTAAAAAGAAACAACTGTCTTACTACCCGAGTCCAGGGTTTGGGCCAGATTTACAGTTAGTCACAAGACAGGGACTTCAGAGAACCCCATGGTGATTTAAGTTTGTACACGGTGACTCCACCAGCAGAATAGTGAGTGCAGCTCTGGAGTATAATACAGGACGTAACTCAGGATCAGTACAGGATAAGTAATGTATGTACACAGTGACTGCACCAGCAGAATAGTGAGTGCAGCTCTGGAGTATAATACAGGATGTAACTCAGCATCAGTACAGGATGAGTAATGTATGTACAGAGTGACTGCAGCAGCAGAATAGTGAGTGCAGCTCTGGAGTATAATACAGGATGTAACTCAGGATGAGTACAGGATAAGTAATGTATGTACACAGTGACTGCACCAGCAGAATAGTGAGTGCAGCTCTGGAGTATAATACAGGATGTAACTCAGGATGAGTACAGGATAAGTAATGTATGTACACAGTGACTGCACCAGCAGAATAGTGAGTGCAGCTCTGGAGTATAATATAGGAAGTAACTCAGGATCAGTACAGGAGAAGTAATGTATGTACACAGTGACTGCACCAGCAGAATAGTGAGTGCAGCTCTGGAGTATAATACAGGATGTAACTCCGGATCAGTACAGGATAAGTAATGTATGTACACAGTGACTGCACCAGCAGAATAGTGAGTGCAGCTCTGGAGTATAATACAGGATGTAACTCAGGATCAGTACAGGATAAGTAATGTATGTACACAGTGACTGCACCAGCAGAATAGTGAGTGCAGCTCTGGAGTATAATACAGGATGTAACTCAGGATCAGTACAGGATAAGTAATGTATGTACACAGTGACTGCACCAGCAGAATAGTGAGTGCAGCTCTGGAGTATAATACAGGATGTAACTCAGGATCAGTACAGGATAAGTAATGTATGTACACAGTGACTGCACCAGCAGAATAGTGAGTGCAGCTCTGGGGTATATTACAGGATGTAACTCAGGATCAGTACAGAATAAGTAATGTATGTACACAGGGACTGCACCAGCAGAATAGTGAGTGCAGCTCTGGAGTATAATACAGGATGTAACTCAGGATCAGTACAGGATAAGTAATGTATGTACACAGTGACTGCACCAGCAGAATAGTGAGTGCAGCTCTGGAGTATAATACAGGATGTAACTCAGGATCAGTACAGGATAAGTAATGTATGTACACAGTGACTGCACCAGCAGAATAGTGAGTGCAGCTCTGGGGTATATTACAGGATGTAACTCAGGATCAGTACAGAATAAGTAATGTATGTACACAGGGACTGCACCAGCAGAATAGTGAGTGCAGCTCTGGAGTATAATACAGGATGTAACTCGGGATCAGTACAGGATAAGTAATGTATGTACACAGTGACTCCACCAGCAGAATAGTGAGTGCAGCTCTGGGGTATATTACAGGATGTAACTCAGGATCAGTACAGGATAAGTAATGTACGTACACAGTGACTCCACCAGCAGAATAGTGAGTGCAGCTCTGGAGTATAATACAGGATGTAACTCAGGATCAGTACAGGATAAGTAATGTATGTACACAGTGACTGCACCAGCAGAATAGTGAGTGCAGCTCTGGAGTATAATGCAGGATGTAACTCAGGATCAGTACAGGATAAGTAATGTATGTACACAGTGACTCCACCAGCAGAATAGTGAGTGCAGCTCTGCAGTATAATACAGGATGTAACTCCGGATCAGTACAGGATAAGTAATGTATGTACACAGTGACTGCACCAGCAGAATAGTGAGTGCAGCTCTGGAGTATAATACAGGATGTAACTCAGGATCAGTACAGGATAAGTAATGTATGTACACAGTGACTGCACCAGCAGAATAGTGAGTGCAGCTCTGGAGTATAATACAGGATGTAACTCAGGATCAGTACAGGATAAGTAATGTATGTACACAGTGACTGCACCAGCAGAATAGTGAGTGCAGCTCTGGAGTATAATACAGGATGTAACTCAGGATCAATACAGGATAAGTAATGTATGTACACAGTGACTCCACTAACAGAATAGTGAGTGCAGCTCTGGAGTATAATACAGGATGTAACTCAGGATCAGTACAGGATAAGTAATGTATGTACACAGTGACTGCACCAGCAGAATAGTGAGTGCAGCTCTGGAGTATAATACAGGATGTAACTCAGGATCAGTACAGGATAAGTAATGTATGTACACAGTGACTGCACCAGCAGAATAGTGAGTGCAGCTCTGGAGTATAATACAGGATGTAACTCAGGATCAGTACAGGATAAATAATGTATGTACACAGCGACTGCACCAGCAGAATAGTGAGTGCAGCTCTGGAGTATAATACAGGATGTAACTCAGGATCAGTACAGGATAAGTAATGTAATGTATGTACACAGGGACTCCACCAGCAGAATAGTGAGTGCAGCTCTGGAGTATAATACAGGATGTAACTCAGGATCAGTACAGGGTAAGTAATGTATGTACACAGTGACTCCACCAGCAGAATAGTGAGTGCAGCTCTGCAGTATAATACAAGATGTAACTCAGGATCAGTACAGGATAAGTAATGTATGTACACAGTTACTCCACCAGCAGAATAGCGAGTGCAGCTCTGGAGTATAATACAGGATGTAACTCAGGATCAGTACAGGATAAATAATGTATGTACACAGGGACTCCACCAGCAGAATAGTGAGTGCAGCTCTGGAGTATAATACAGGATGTAACTCAGGATCAGTACGGGATAAATAATGTATGTGCACAGTGACTGCACCAGCAGAATAGTAAGTGCAGCTCTGCAGTATAATACAGGATGTATCTCAGGATCAGTACAGGATAAATAATGTATGTGCACAGGGACTGCACCAGCAGAATAGTGAGTGCAGCCAGGGCCGGTGCAAGGATTTTTGTCGCCCTAGGCAAAAGAAAAGTTTGCCGCCCCCCCCCCATGTGACGTCACAATGCCCCACCCATATGATCTGCCATATTACAGGGGTTCTGCAGTATTTTTAAACTGATCGGCAGGGGTCCGACACCCGGCACCCCCGCCAATCAGCTGTTTGAGAAGGCAGCTGCGCTAGCAGTAGGAGCCTGGGTGGGACTAAGCTTCATTCAAGTGAACAGAGCTTAACCCCGCCAAGGCCAGTGATACTAGTCGTGACGTCACTGTGCCTGCGGTAAACAGCAAGAAGGCCGAGGTGCTACTGCCAGCACCACTGCCTTCTCAAACACCTGATCGGTGGGGGTCCCGGGTGTCAGACCCCTGCCGATAAGATGCGGATGATCTATCCAGAGGATAGATCATCAGTTTAAATAAACTGCAGAACCCCTTTAACTAACGCCAGTTCTCTCTCTCTCCCCCCTCTTGTCATTCTTCACTCCCCCCCCTTGTCATTCTTCACTCCCCCCCCCCCTTGTCATTCTTACTTCCCTCCCCTTGTCATTCTTTCTCCCCCTCCCTGTCATTTTCTCCCCTCTTGTCATTCTTCACTCCCCTTGTCATTCTTCACTCCCCCTTGTCATTCTTCCTCCCCCCTTGTCATTCTTCCTCCCCCTTGTCATTCTTCCTCCCCCCTTGTCATTCTTCCTCCCCCTTGTCATTCTTCCCTCCCTTCCCTTGTCATTCTTCCTCCTCCCCTTGTCATTCTCCCCCCTTGTCATTTTGTCATTCTTCACCCCCTCCTTGTCATTCTTCACACTCCCTCCCCTTGTCATTCTCTCCCCACTTGTCATTTTGTCATTCTTCACCCCCTTCACTCCCACCCCCTTGTCATTCTCTTTCTCCCCCTACCTCTAGTGTAGCGCGGCCAAGCTCTTTATGGTCCACAGGTACAGGAGCTTTTTTTTCCTGTACCCGAGGGGACTGACAGGAAGTGCACACTGTGTGCGCACTTCATGTCAGTCCGGCCGGGTACAGGAGACAGATGCTCCCTGTACCCGAGGACCATAAAGAGCTCGGCCACGCTACAATGGAGTGACAGGAGGGAGCGCTGAGCGCTTCCCCCCCTGTCAGCTCGTCTCCTCTTGGTGCGCCCGGGCGGTGCGCCCTCATGGACGCGCCAGCCCGGGCAGTGCACCAGCCGCCAGAGGATCAATTCAGAGCGCTTGGGTGGCTGCAGCATGAGGCGGGGCCGGCGCTCCTAGCAGCGCCCCTTCCCAAGGGGCGCTCTATGCGGCGGCCTATTCCGCGTATAGGACCCACCGGCCCTGAGTGCAGCTCTGGAGTATAGTACAAGATATAACAGAATGTGATTATTGAAATGACATTTTATTGCATCAGAGAATCTACAGTCTACAGATTTTTTGGTACATCTCCATGCAGTTACAGGAATATATTTGAGGCCCGTGTTCTCTGACGTAAGTTCTTGCGTATAATTGAGAACTTATTGATGAGGAAGAAGGAAATTCATTGATATGGAGAATATGCTTCCTTCTACTTTCCAATGAGAATGGGCTTCTGAATATGGAACTATGCACACAGCCATATTTCTAAACATTACATTTACATGAATTTCTCAAGGTCCCTGTCGTGCCGCGCTGCATGAAATGTTTTTGATGGCACAAAATCAATGTAGCTTATATTTTACTTCCTTATGACAGAGGGATCTGCGATGCTGTTAGTTCCAGTAGAACCAGAGGGGTTTGTCGGTATTTAGTTCCGTATGAAGTGTGAATGAAGCCTTTGTAGCCTTTGTAGGCTGTAAACTGAACCTAAATTCTTAAAGGGATATTTCAATGTCAGACAAGCATTACATAATGTTTATTTCTAAAGAGGGTGGGCTCAATTGGGGCCCTCACTAGCTGTGAAAATGGGTTCCTGTTGCTGGTTATAACTTGTCATCAAAGGGACAGAGAAGTGGGGAGAAGCTGGCCATGCATGGATCTGGTATTCACCATTATAGTCTATGGTGAATTATGGAATGTGTGGTGCGGCTATAGGGGGTGCAAAAGGGCCAATGCCAGATGTGACCCAATGGTCCACTCTGCCATATAAGAAGGACCCAGTGTCTGAGGGGGCCCAAAGACCATTGTGCCGCATAAGAAGACACAGAAAGCATTGAGGGAAGGGGGGCCCAAGCTAAACCCTTGCACCAGGGCCCATGCCACTTGATAGGTGAGGGAGCTTGTTACAGATTTTGCATTGGGACCCAGCAGCCTTATAAGCGTAGCTAACAGCTCATGGGCCCTGGTGCAAGGGTTCAGCTTGGGCCCCCTTCCCTCAATGCTTTCTGTGTCTTCTTATGCGGCACAATGGTATTTGGGCCCCCTCAGGCCCCTGGGCCCGGTAGCGACTGCTACCTCTGCAGCCTTTATAGCTACACCCATTCTTATATAGGACTTGGCCCCAACCCATCGTCTCGGTCACTGAGGGTCCCAGTAGTGCTTCTTATTGTATAATTGCCCATTCATGAAATACCCCTGTATAGCACCTGTAGTGTTCATACGTCCATACTTTGTAATATACATACAGCTGAAATCATGCTGCTACCTGTAGTCTTGGGATATCACTAATAAACGGAAGGCGTGTTCACACTCACCATTTTACCCATTCAGTCACTGCAGTTTTTTTTTTACCACTGTGACCAGATGATACTTGTTGGTCAGAGAGATTTGAAAAGGGTTTTCCGAGACTTATAGACTGATGACTTTAGGTCATCAGTATGTGATCGGTGGGGGTCCGACACCTGGGATCAGCTGTTTGAGAAGGCATCGGTGCTCCTGTGAGCTCCGCGGCCTTCCCCGTGCTTGCCATGCACAGCGCCATACATTGTATAGCAGATGTGCTTGGTATCACAGCCCAACCCCTTTCACTAGGCCACGTAACCGATGAATGTGATGTCACATGGCCTAGGGAAAGTTGAGTGAAGGCCTGTTCTTGATGCAAAACCACAGGACCTGCTAATTCTGAGAAGTGTAAAGCTCTACCGCCCTGGGCTGGCAATGTGGAAACTCAGCCGAAGGGTGTTGCCACACATTCAGGTTTTGCATGCAGTTTTTGAAAAGCTGCCGGGAGCTGGCTGCGCTCACCATCGCTCCCGTGAGAGCGGCACCTCTCCGAAACAGCTGATCGGTGGGGGTCCTCGGACTTGAACCCTCACCAATGTGATAATGATAACCTATCCGGAGGATAGGTCATCATTATCTTTACCTGGATAACCCCTTTAATCCCCCTTTATGATCCACTGCTGATTTTGGCTTCACAAACTGCATTAAAAAAACCTGAATGTGTGGCGGCATGTGAGAACCGAATTCCACCGCTGGGAAAGTCCCTCAGAAAGGGTTGTGGTTTTTTTGCATTTTCCTGTAATAATCTAGAAATGATCAGGATTGAGTTATTTCATTTATATAACACATCGGTCTGCTCTTGATTAATAATTCTTCCCTCGGGGGTGCAAGTTGTTGTCATTGAGCGCATTTTAGGAAACCTCAAAGAATCAGGGAGGGGTATTTCTTTGGAAATTAGACCATGACTTTCCGCAGAAGTTATGCATTAGTTTATGACTGAGCCTTCAGTTTTTCTCCACCTCCAAGGGGTATATACAATAACTACTGATATAGTTGAATAGGTAAAACTGGCACACTGTGATTTGGAGTCTTGGGGTCTCTGGTACTAAATCAGAATTCACTCAAAACCTGAAAATTTCCGGATTGAGTTGGTTGTGCAGGCAGCTGAAATGGACTTCAGGGAGGGGCATTGTGGGAGGATCCCTGTTAGACACTTTCCGGTTTACCTTCTACAGTTGTAGTCTAGGACAATGGTGGTGAACCTATGGCACGTGTGCCAAAGGTCGGCACTCAGAGCCCTCTTCGTGGGCACCCACGCCCTGGAAAAAGTCTATGGTAAACCAATATGCCTTTTCCTGCCATTCATCAGCGCAGGGCGCACTATGAACAGCGCAGGCAGCGCACTGAATGTAGGCCGGCTATTATTAGCCAGATGGTAAAATACATGGAGGATATACTATATTGGTATTCAGGTTAAATTGCCATGTTGGCACTTTGCGATAAATAAGTGGGTTTTGGGTTGCAGTTTGGGCACTCGGCCTCTAAAAGGTTCGCCATCACTGGTCTTGGATCATTGAAGTGAGTGTGGCTAAAAGCAGAAGAGCAAGACAAGACAAGAGAACAGAAATAAATCAAGTTAAAAATAATGGAAAAAGATGATTTGTATTTTGGGATGGTCAAGTCACAATCCTGACCTTACCACTATGGAGATGCTGTGGTATAATCTGAAGAGTCCTGACCTTACCCCTATAGAGATACTGTGGTATAATCTGAAGACTACTGACCTTACCACTATAGAGATGCTGTGGTATAATCTGAAGCAGTGTCGGACTGGGGTACCTAGGGCCCACCAGTAAAATTTATTTTAGGGCCCATCGTTTGGATACATTATTACATATTTTTTATATGAACATCGGCTGGTTGAGGTGCTGTACATTGAATATATGTATGTAGTGCAATAAATCTACTGTGTTATGTGCCACTTGTGCAGGGGGTGGGAGACTAGGGGCCCACCTTGCTCAGGGGCCCACCGGGGGATTTCCCTGTACCCCTGTGGGCAAGTCCGAGCCTGATTTGAAGAGTCCTGACCTTAACTCTATGGAGATGCTGCGGTATAATCTGAAGAGTCCTGACCTTAACTCTATGGAGATGCTGCGGTATAATCTGAAGACTACTGACCTTAACTCTATGGAGCTGCTGCAGTATAATCTGAAGAGTCCTGACCTTAACTCTATGGAGATGCTGCAGTATAATCTGAAGAGTCCTGACCTTAACTCTATGGAGATGCTGCAGTATAATCTGAAGAGTCCTGACCTTAACTCTATGGAGATGCTGCAGTATAATCTGAAGAGTCCTGACCTTAACCCTATGGAGATGCTGTAGTATAATCTGAAGAGTCCTGACCTTAACTCTATGGAGCTGCTGCAGTATAATCTGAAGAGTCCTGACCTTAACCCTATGGAGATGCTGTGGTATAATCTGAAGAGTCCTGACCTTAGCTCTATGGAGATGCTGCAGTATAATCTGAAGACTACTGACCTTAACCCTATAGAGATGCTGCGGTATTATCTGAAGAGTCCTGACCTTAACCCTATGGAGATGCTGTGGTATAATCTGAAGAGTCCTGACCTTAACTCTATGGAGATGCTGTGGCATGACCTGAAGAGTCCTGAACTTTAAGTCTATAGAGATGCTGCGGTATGACCTGACAATTTCTGATGTTAACCCTCCTTATCTGCTTTCTGAGCTCCCTAGAAGAAAACAAACATAGAGGAAGTGAGGAAAGTGAGGTCTCTGCATACAGTACTTGGACATTCAAGAGATAGGAGGAACCCTCTGCTTGTGAGAGAAATGCATCTAGTTGTGCTGCTGAAACATGAAATAATATGGCTGAATTAGACTTTAGGGAAGCCTAAACGTGTGTTCCTTCACAGTTAAGATTGTACAAAGAAGCACAGCCATTATGCAAACTTCTTTTGAAAACTCAGACATGCTTTAAGTCTGTGGAGATGCCGTGTCCTGACGTTAAAGGGATTGTGTCATCTCATACATTGGGGCAAAAAATCAGTGTGAGACAGCACCATCGGCGGCCGGATGGCCGGTAGTCCAGGATGTGGCGGTGCCCGCAATGTCAGGTCCTGACCTGAAGAACCCCTCCAATGGTAACAGATGAAAGAAGATCGCAGCACTCCAAGGTCTTCTAATTTTCAAAGTTTATTCCACCACGTGAAATGCGACGTATCGACCCAGGGGGGGGGGGTCTTTATCAAGTCTTGATAAAGACCCCCCCTGGGTCGAAACGTCGCATTTCACCTGGTGGAATAAACTTTGAAAATTAGAAGACCTTGGAGTGCTGCGATCTTCTTTCATCTGATCTCATACATTGGGGGCACATAGGTGGGATCTGCACTTATCAAACATTGGGGGCATATCCTAGCAATATGCCCCCATATATGTATGAGATGGACCAACCTCTTTATCTCTATGAAGATGTAGTGTTATGACCTGAAGAATCCAGAACTTAACTATATGGACATGTTGTGATATGACCTGAAAAGTCCTCACCTTAAGGGGCTTGTGTCATCTTATACATTGGGGGCCCAGAGGTGGGACCTGCACTTATACATTGGGGGCATATCCTAGAGATGTGCCCCCAATGTATGATATGGACCAACCCCTTTATCTCTATGAAGATGCAGTGTTATGACCTGAAGAGTCCTGAACTTAACCCTATGGAGATGCCGTGTCATGTCCTGAAGAGTACGGGCTTCAACTCTATGGAGAGGATGTGATGTGACCTAAAGAAGGCTTTGTGCACTCCCAGAAATACTGATAAACTGAAAAAAACATTTGCTGTGAGAAATGTCCTCAAATTCCTCCTCAACGTTGTGCAAATCATATTTGCAGCTAAAGGAAAATATTTGGTGAAGGTGATCTCTTCCAAAGGGAGATCTACAGGTGTAGAGGGAGGTGCATATATTGGGTGTAACATATATATAGTTATTATCCTCTGCCAGAGCCCCCCCTCCCCGTCCGTATAGAGACTGTTTATGATGTGGGTGGGTGTGCCATTGTATATCTGGGGGATGCTCTCATTTACACATTGGACAGGAATTCTTTTGCATCTTTATCTGTACAGATCCTGAGCCTTAGGAGGGCAATTTGCAGTTATCTGTTACAGTCTAAGTGCATGCATTCCGTCACATGCGCAAGATGATGTCATTGTCACGGACGTTCCCGTGGAGCCCCCTGATACCACTGCATCGCCACTGCCATATTCCTATACCACCCTTTCCTTGACATATTTCTCCTGATTAGAGTTGAGCGAACTTCTGTTTTAAGTTCGTTTTCCAAAGTTCGGGTTATCGTAGCATCCCGTTATGGATTCCGCTACCACGGACCATAACGGCATTTGGAATCCATAAGGGGATTCTTCAATGAACCCGAACCCGAACCCTTGGACAACACAGAGGACCTGGGGTGACGTCACCGTCATGTGAACAGTGCAGGGGGCGTGGCCAGGGCCGGTGCAAGGATTTTTGCCAACACAAGTGAAGCTACATTTCGGCGCCCCCCCCCCCCAATGATCACTTTATGACCCCTATTGTGTCACACTTCTTTCCTTCCCCCTCCCCCCATGGCACATCATCCCCCCATGTCACATTTGTCCTCTCCGTGGCACAAACTACAGATATTTTATTTGTCCCCCCTCCCATCATGTCACCCATGACCCCGCCCCCCAATAATGTTGTGTAATAATTATAAACATTATGCGCTCTGCGCTCATCACCTACACCTACCCTGCGGGAGTCGACAGTCCCTTTGGGCCGTACTGGGCTGGCTGTGTGAGTCACAGTCACCAACAGCTGCTCCAGTCCCTGCTGCTGCCTCCCGCGGAGCCGCTCGCTAGTCGCACACCCCCTGAGTGACTCCATGACTGTGTTGCCATGCTGCCGCTCTGTGAGTGAGGAACGGGGCCGCACGGCACACGCAGGCTGGGGTGAGCGGCCGGTGGCGAAACTCGCTGCAAGTGATTTAAAAAAAAAAAAGTTCATTTTTTTCGCCCCCCCTTCTCTGCGCCCTAAGGCAGCCGCTTGGTCTGCCTTATTATAGCACCGGCCCTGGGCGTGGCTGAGTACTGGATTAGATAAGAGGTGGTAGCCTACGACCTCTTATCCAATCCAGTACTGAGCCACGCCCCCTGCACTGATCACATGACTGTGACGTCACCCCAAATTGACGTTGAACTGCATACTTGTTTTAATAAATATATTTTATTATAAAAATCCAAGTACATAATCTTTTGTCGCCATAGCAGTCCAGTATAGTTCAGTGCACGCAGTTCAGGAAAGGTAGGAATAGGAAACAGGCAGCCAGCAATAGATATTTACATGTATTGATATTATTATTATTGAATCAAAATATGAATAGTTTATTTTCCCTTTAACAAGGTTATTAATTTCAAGGGTTCACTTTGCCCCCCCTAAACTTTGGATGCTTCTTCAATGTGCTCAGCACAGCTGGTTGTGTTATTAGTTTAGTTACATTGTGTTTGTCTATCGTTGTGACTTTGGACCGCAATTTATTAGTCATCAATGCAGAAATCTAGGTCCTTCCAAAGGGTTCACTTACTTTTTCTTGCAACTGTGTACTGGTTTGATAAGATTTAGTTTTACTCTTTGTAGTACATCAAGCTTTTGTCCTACTGTCTGCTTCCTGTGAATTCGACTGGGATATCTGCCATGATTACCGTGTCTCGATCACTAGTAGCCAGAGCTTTTTATTATAATTTAACTATTTATGGTTTTGTTATCAGAGAGGGTGGAGCTATGTATACCGAGGGACCGTGAACGTGGAGCTACAAGAATCAACAGGGTTTATCGCTGTTGATAAGGAAGGTTTTAGAGGATACACCTTTTTATTTGCTTTGCACGCAAACGCATGCACCAACTGCACAAAAAGAATTTCCTGTCGACTTCTCAACATCCACTTCATCTATAATCCTTATCATTCTTCCCGTTTTTCACCATTCTGTGAATGCTACCCCTTACCCTCCTAGAGAATGACCTACCCTAACTCTCCATATATGGTCTCATTTACAGGAGCGTGTCCGGATGCGCTGCGGATGCGTTCTGTGAAAACTGTGCGATTTCGCAGGCAAAGCCATTCAGTTTTGCCTGCGATTGCGTTCAGTTGTTACGCTTTTTCCGCGCGGGTTTTAATGTGTTATAATGCGTATTTCATGCGCGTGATAAAAAACCGAAGGTTTACAAACAACAGCTCCCAGCAGCCACCTGTGAAAAACGCATCACACCCGCACTTGCTTACCGATGCAATGCGTTTTTCACGCAGCCCCATTCACTTCTTTGGGGCCAGAGTTGCGTGAAAAACGCAGACTATAGAACATGCTGCGACTTTCGCGCAACGCAGAAGTGATGCGTGAAAAACAACGCTCATGTACACAGACCCATTGAAATGAATGGGTCAGGATTCAGTGCGGGTGCTAGGCGTTCACGTCACGCGTTGCACCCGCATGGAAAACTCGCTCGTGTGAAAGGGGCCTCTTCTGCTTCTTCTGTATTATTAACTTCCCCCTCTTACTCCTCACTATTTTACTTTCTTTCTGTGCCATTATCAGCTGATATCATTAAACAAAATCCACTACAATCGTAAGGCATATAGCAAAACTCAGAATGCACCCCACTGCTCCACCAAATGTACTATACCTTAGTTTTTAGGTACGAAATTCAGTGGCCATTAAAGTCATAGTATATGTGTATGTGAGAACTCAGGTTTTCGGACTCCCTAAATGAGAGAATTGTGGTTGTATGCAGCCACCACTAGGGGGAGCTCACTGCATATGAATTTATACAGCGAGCATTGAACTCAATGGTAGCGTAAAAAATCTTTGTGGTAAGCTCCCCTTACTGTCACCACCTTCTGAATGTAGATTACAAGCCAGTAATGACCCAAAATGCAACACAGAAGGTTAGAAAATGTATTTTTTAACAGCAACTGGGTGACTGAATGTGCATAAGAAATGGCTGGTTCTCAAAAACACTTGCGTCATCTCTTCCCAGTAGGTTAATGTGAAGAAAGAAAAAAATAACTTTGACTTTGGGGGTGGGGGGAGTCTGACCCATGGAACCCCCAGAGAGGGCTAAAACAGATCACCCCGCCCCCCACTCCATAGGACCGCCGCTGTGGGGAGGAGTTGTATTGATTGGTGGACGTCTGTGCTGCCCCTATCTACAATTCTGTGGTAGCTATGAGAACTTCTCAGCATGCTCACTTTTCTTGCTCACAGCTCCATGCAAATTCTCACCGCTTCGGCTCTTCTGGTCTGGAGCCAATAGTCTAACCTCTATCACCTATCCCATTGCCCCTTCTGATCGTGACAATCCCCAGAGTTGAGACCAGCCACTGATCACAGAACGACGGTCTATTCTAAAGTTCCTTTTACACACGTGCTGATAACCCGGATTGAGCATTTGTAGGAACATTTGTTTGGCTCATCTGAACTCCCCGCCGATCAAGGGGACAGCCAAGCCAATGCTCATTTGTTGGCCGATCCAGTCTTTTATGCAACTGGAAACCGTACTTTGTCCGCAGCACATCTCCAAACCAGATTGGGGGGAGCGAACCGTGTAAGGGCCCTTTAAATGAGCGCCAGTTGACTGTTTGCTTATCGCGGCCCCACATCAGGGTGTGCAAAAGGACCCTTAGAAAAAGTCATTTATTTGATCTCTTGGATAACCCCTTTGTTTTTACTGCTTGGCCACAAGTTTATCTTCTTCCCAATGTCAACTCTGGTTTCTTTCTCAGAATGTAGATGAAAGTTTCCAGGCCCTGAAAAAAATTACGCCTTTGGAGATTTAGAACAGATCTTTTCAAACCAAATTCCAAAGAAACAATAAAAAAAAATCAAATCTGGAGTTAATTTTCTGCTGGAGTAAATGGTGCAGATCTTGAGAAAACTTTTGGCCGATGAGACTATTTATGTGTCAGAATAACACTTTATAGCAGGGATGCCCAACCTGCGGCCCTCCAGCTGTTGCAAAACTACAACTCCCAGCATTCCTGGACAGCCTAGTGCTATCAGCCTGCAGCAGAGCATGGTGGGAGTTGTAGTTTTACAACAGCTGGAGGGCCGCAGGTTGAGCATCCCTGCTTTATAGCATTTCGCATGAAATGTTTTCGATGGGCGGTCTACTTTCAGGCCACGTTTACACGCTTCAGCTGCCAAATGTGGCCGAAACCCTGCTCACCCGCGGCAGCCAATGACACGATGATGTGGGCGAAACCAAGGTATTGCCTGCAAAGTTGCGCCCTCCTCTTGGTTGCGTGGGGTTTGGTCTACATGTGGCAGCCAGAGCGTGTAAACCCAACCTTTCAGAAGAGGATATCCATAGTGTTCATTCCACCAGATCCACGATAGCGCGCTCTCTCCTGAACAATGCTGCAAAGAGATTTCCTTCACTGGAAGTCTCAGAAGCAGTACTTGTGATAGAGAAGACGTCAAGAGATGCATTTAGGTAATAATCCTTTCTTAGAGTAGCAAATCTGACAAGTATTTACCTACAAGAACCAAGGCACAGATCCAAGGCTTGCACTAGTGCGTCAGTGGGGTTAATTCTCAGCGCTTCCGCCTAAAATATGTTGCATGCATGCTTAGATCTGCCCACAAAATGTATGTTGCATGTGAATGTGGTTGTGGAGACCCTATTTACACACAGGATGCAGATTGTTGTTGGATCTGGTGTGTGAAATGAGAGGTGACCGTAGAATTCCAGGCCTCCACTGGAGCGTTAACATAGGACATAGGAACCTGTGAGGCTACAAACCTGGGGACTTTTTGAGTCCGTTATGATGCAACCCAGAACGGACTCGGAGCTTCTGGACATATGGATCCTAAAAATAAGCAGTTGGGTTATTAGGACATCTGTGGATTTTACTAGAAGTCACAGAGCCCCTCCACCAGTATAAAACGTAACCTTTAATGGTATTTGTTAAAAATGCCCCAATTTGTTCCTAAAATCTCTATCCAGTTAGGCTGGGTGTATATGGACTATTGCTGGGAAAAGAAAAAATATCTGACCCTCCAGCTTGCCCTATAACCCTGCCTACAAAAACGGAATAGCCGCCCCAATAGGGGCGATTCAGTGTCAGGAATTTCCTAATCACACTGTATGGCCCTGACATTTAACACCTGACAGTTGTACAGTGGGTCTCTATAGGTGGTATCTATCCCTTGTCAGGGCCATGCAGTGTGGAGGTTCCTGACACGGAATCGCCCCTATCAGGGCGGCTATTCCGTTTTTGTAGGCAGGGTTAATAGATTAGAGGGCAAGCTTGAGATATTTTTCATTTCCCCAGAAATAGTCCATATACACCCAGTGGAAAGAGATTTTAGGCACGAATTGGGGTATTTTTTAACAAATACCATTAAAGGCTATGTTTTATACTGGCGAAGGTGCTCTGTGACTTATTTTAATAAAACGACACCAGTGACGAATTTAGACTTCTGATGTCCGTGTTGATCAGAACTGTGATTTATTTTGGATTTTACTAGAAGACTGCTTCAGACACCGAAATATGAAACTAAAAGACAGTTTTCCCAGCAGCACCACAGTGTAGGGGGCGTAGTTCAGGGTTACACCAGAAAGGAGGACATCACAGTGGCAGTGCCATTGTGAAGGATTTGGGTGACAGGTAACAGCAAGATTAGGGTTGAGCGAACTTGTATTTTAAGTTCGGCATCTAAAGTTCAGGTTCGGGTTATCTTAGAATCCTGTTATGGATTCCGCTACCAGGGACCATAACGGAATTTGGAATCCATAAGGGGATTCTTCGATGAACCCGAACGCCGAACTTAATAAACAAGTTCACGCAACCATCCTTCACTGCTCTACTTCCTTCTCCTCCACACAGAGCACAGGAGCTCCGCCCCTCATGTCACATGATCATTATACCAGGCCTTTTACCACCTCTTATCCAATCCAGTACAGAGCCACGCCCCCACATGACGGTGACGTCACCCCAGGTCCTTAGTGTTGAACTTGTTTTTTAAGTTCGGCATCCAAGGTTCGGGTTCATCGAAGAATGCCCTTATGGATTCCAAATTCCGTTATGGTCCCTGGTAGCAGAATCCATAACAGGATTCTAAGATAACCCCAACCCGAACTTTAGACGCCAAACTTAAAATACAAGTTGGCTCAACCCTAATCAAGATGAAGGGAACGCTTATCTTTGCTGTAGTGCCGAGGGAGAAGGAAGAAGTCAGGTGACTTATACTGGTCCCTCACTGGTCTGTGTGTATGGCCACTTGTCTTGGAGACCTCTACTTTTTCCAGGAGTCATTTGGACTGTCAGGGAGAATGACAAGTATGGGTTACAATGGGCATTACGTATACCCATGGCGGATGCTGAGGGGCTTGGTGCTTTGATGAGGCCTGCTCAGATGCAATACCCTTAGGTGGCTTTCTACTGTCTAGTATGTGTTATTACTCTCCATCCCAAATTGACAGTTGCTGTTGTCCAGACTCGTACTTCATGGTAAGGGACGATCCTTGTCGTTGGTATGGGGCCCTCATTTCACCTCTAGAAGTCATCCAACCCTTCTAATATCCATGGTGTCGTAGACTGGATCGAGGGCACCATCTTTGCAGAAATATGTGTGGAGCTAGATACTTACCAGCATTCTAGTTAGTAAATTCAGGGCATGCAAGCCCCGCCCTGGAAGCGCCAAACTCAACGGGACCACCCACTTATAGGTGGGGCTTAAATAAACCCCATCCAGTTTCGTCCCGTCACAGCCTGAATTTGTTTGAACTGTCATTGAAAATAAGGGACAATCCTTGCAAATTCAGGACTTTCGGCCACAATATGGAAGTGGTGGGATTTGTTAATATTCTTTAGTTGACATACGTATTATTAGTCTTTGCTTCAGGTTTATAGGTGGATGAACTGAATACTTGGATCAATAGGTCTGGACTCGGTGGACCTGACTTGCACCTTGCCAATCCTGAGGGTCTCGATTGGTCATGTAGATATCTCTTTATATAAAAATTGCCTGTTTGGTAATATATAGTGCTTATATAGAAAATAAAGCTTCCACACAACACGATAGAGATTTACATGGTTTCTATATTGTGCATGGACACACATGCAATGTAGTTGGGTGGCATAGTCATACAGTATGTAGCCGTGTGCATGCATGTTACCTGTCATATAGTGATATAATATAGTTTCCCTGTATTACCGCACAAGGTCTAGGCTTTCTTAGGGCCCGTTTACATGGCTCTGAAGCTTGTCTTCTATTTCAAGACGGCATCTTGGCAGAGAGAAGAAAACAAACCACTCCCAATGGGATATTTTCCTATTTTTGGCAAAACAAGTCTGTATGGAAAGCAACAGAGACATTGGCTATGGATTTGGAAACGGACCCTTACTAATTACCAGGCAGCACTGGCGAAAATTAACCGCAAACACAAGTCAAACCTCATTCATTCACTTCCATTGTTTGTCTTAAAGGGTCCTGCCCTATCGCACATGGTGTCTCATCTGCAGAGTTCATGCTATATCGCAGGAGGGAAAAGATTTAGTATTACTTATATTTTTGTTCCTTTACATTCCTACTTTTTCTATACTTAGGAGTCCAGTGGGCGTTCCTAACGTTGACTGGCAGTTATCTATGTATGCACAACAAGGCTGCAAGTCAAGGTGAGGGCCGCCCACTGGACTCCTAAGCAGAACGAGCAGAGATGTACGGTAAATGAACAAAAATACAAGTTATATTGAAATTTTCATAGAAAAAATTATGGGTTCCCTGGGGATCCCTGAGGTCGGAGGACCAGCAGCTGCAAGTATTAGATCTAATGAGTCCCCTGCTTCAGTACATCGCCCAGATGGAATATGTGATCCTAGGACTGAAAGGTTTTTTTTTTGTTTGTTTTTTAGCTAGGGCATCTTTAGGATCATGTCCATCAGGTGCCCCCCAAGTAGCCAACATGACTTGTCCTATTGACAGGGGCAGATTTGGTATTTCTGGGGCCCCAAGTAAAGTTATATTTGGGGACCCAGGACCACCACTCCATCAGAGAGCTTAACCTGCCCCATCAGTCACTAAGCTCTTGGCAGTGCAGTCTGGACATTTCTGCTACTGCTCTACAGCTGGGAAGGGTCCCACTCCCACCTGGGCCCCTGTGTAGCTGAACCTGCTGCATAGGCAGTATGTCTGCCCCGCTAGTCATTTTTTTCAGTCAACAGCTTGTGGCCCCTGCCAGGTCTCCGCTGGTCTGTACTTTTTGGTCCCACCTCTACACAAGGAAATGCCCACTCAGCCAATCACTGGCAACTGTGGTGACCCGCCTCCGTCGGTGATTGGCTGAACAGACATTTCCTGTGTGCTGAAGGGATCGGGAAATAGAGACTAGTGGGGATCGGTAAGACCAGTATCGTTTCTTCCACTCTGTCCAGCAGTCTATGTATAGGGTCCTTCCTTACCTTTCCTCTTGGTTTGAGAGATCCCCAGATGTGTGGAGTGAGATGAGCAGATTTAAAGAAAAAATGTGCGCGGTTTACAATGTCAAACAGATTACCGCAAATAATCTCACGCTGCACATCTTGGGATATCTCAAAGATAAGGAAGAACATCCCTGTCTGCACACGATAAAAAAAAAAAAGGCAGCATGTCTCAAGATCATATGACCAGTCTAAAGTAGTAGTTAACGGGGATGGTCCAACTGGATTCCAGGGACTAGATTACTAAACCAATGGCCACCAGGGCCATAGTTTATGAAAAAAAAGAGTTCACAGTTCACCTCCTTGCCCCCCCCCTCCCATCTTTCCTGATATCATAGTATCCAAATCCTCCATTTCATCGAGTTCCATGACGTCACCAGACGGAGTTTCCAGGACAAACATCCACATTGTTTCTCATGTGTCGAGAATGCATGCACCCTGCGCGGAATATCTCTGCGGCCTTCGTCGCCTCTCAGTAGAGTTATACATTGTAAATACATTGAGTGCGTCTTCTGCACGGAAGAGCGTCGGCCCTGATTTCCATAGATCTTGGCTACTGCCTAGAAATCCTAAGCAAGTCCTCAGGTTACAATTCGCTCTTAAAGCTCTCATCCAGCAGCTGGCTCTGGGGATTGCTTACAGAGTGAATCCTGCTGCAGAGTTTATGCAAATGGGTGTGAAACCTTGATGTCCTACAGATGATAAAAATCCAAGGGTCCACTATGGAGTTCATAGAGAGAAACCTCAGGACCATAAGGTCGGCGTATTCGTTATTCTCTTTCGTGAAGGCTCCAATGTAGACTCTGAACTGGGGGAGAGAAGAAGAAGATGGGTTAATGGGGTTTATCAGTCAATCATTGGAAACATTTTACTTTGGAAAGATTTTTGAAAGAAGAATTACAATTTCCTATATTTTGGCTGGAATTTACCTCAAAGTTGTCATTTAATTACACATAGAGAGGTCGAGGGCAACATTTTTCATGTTTCATTTTCCATTTAGTTCCATGAAATTCTATTTTACTGTTTCTTAGGTTTTACGGCTCAAACAAGAAAAGTCCACCAGACTGGTCCTCCACTGGTCCATCTGCCTCATTACAGCCCATGTCTCCAAACTGCTGCTCAACTAGTGAGACTGGGAAGCACTGGTGCCTACCCATGTGGGAGAGGTCATTGTGATTTTTACACATCCTCAGAAATTCATGCGACTAAAGTTGGCCATACATTTAACTATAACTGACAGATATTTATCCTAACTTCCCAATACTCATGCATGCTCAGCTTGGCTGAGCATGCACTTGTACTCAATAGGGAGATGAGAATAAGCTCTGGTGATAACTTGACTTTCTTGAGATCAAATGGATTGGGCATGTTGAGAGCCGAAATGCCTTATCCTTATTTCCTCTGACAACTGTCATTGGGGGTAAAGTTTAAGGCCTCATGCACATGACCGTTGTTCTGGTCCGCATCCGAGCCGCAGTTTTTGAGGCTCGGGTGCGGACCCATTAACTTCAATGGGGCCGCAAAAGATGCGGCCAGCACTCCGTGTACTGTCTGCATCCGTTGCTTCGTTCCGTAGCTCCGCAAAAAAAAATATAACATGTCCTATTCTTGTCCGTTTCGCTGACAAGAATAGGCATCTCTATAATGGGAACGGTCGTGTGCATGAGGCCTAACTCTAATGTGTATGACTGTAACCTATTCACAGTCAAATGTGACCATGGCATCTGGGAGGTCAAAAACCGTGAACGCATGCTCCCGGCCATGCACTGGCTACTAGCGAGGACTGGGGGAGGTGGATGGTGTGTGCGGCAGGCTCGGTCCTCCTGAATGATCTGAGGCTGCCGCACATAAGTTCCTATGGACAGCCTGGATGTGGCAGGGATCCATAGGAAAGCAGATGATTGCTTGTTCAAGTTCCCTATGGGAACTATTAAAAAGTGTAAAATAAAATAAAAATTAAAAAGATTTTAAAAATATAAAAATTTATATCACCCCATTTTCCCCCAAAATGAAAATAAAAATACATAAACAATAAAAAAATAACATAATGGGCATCACCGCGTGCAGAAACTCGCCGCACTATTGAAATATAAAAATATTTATCCCATACGGCAAACGGTGAAACAAAAAGAGTCAACATGGCCGATTCGCTGTTTTTTTTGGTCGCTTCACCTCCCACAAATAATTAAAAAATGAGTCAATGATATCAATGATAAGTACAGCTCGCCCCGCACACCTCTGTACACAAAAAAATAAAAAGTTATGGGGTCTGAATATGGCAATACAAAGAAAAAATTAGTTTTTTACTTATTTTTTTTTTTTTTCAGTATTCAAACGCAAGAAAAACTGTACATAGGTGGTATCGTCGTAATCCTACTGACCTGGAGAATAAAAGTAACAGGTAAGATTTACCGCATGGCAAACACTGTAAAAACAAAACCCATAAAACTGTGGTGGAATTGTGTTTTCCACCCTGTTTCGAATCCCCCCCACCCCCACCCCCTGCTTCCGACTACATTGTATGTAACCAAATCAAAAGCTTGGAGAAAAGGTGCACTTTGTTCCGTTAATCATCATTTTATAGGGTTTGTCCGGTTTCAAAAACTCATTTAGAAAACGGAGTTTATAGAGCAGACCTGGAGGACCTAACATGTCCACGCATTACATGATCGGCCTGTGTGTAGTGCTTTATTACACCTGCGGGGGCAATGTACATAAACTGCACACTTGCGGTCGTGTTCCTCTGCAAGACACAACTGATTGCCTGGGTTTCCAGCAACGTAAGCGACGACCATGAAAAAAAATGGCTGACCCAAAGTGGGTGGGGATGCATGTGAGCAATATTTAAAGACACTAGTCTGTGTGTGGGTGTAGAGAGACCTAATTGTAGGGCCATTTAGGGGAAACATAAGATGCTGTTTACGGATACCCTCATGATCAGTAAAACCTTTTAACATGATCTGTGAGCTCTCTGCTGTCCGTTCATTAGGACAGATGGATGGATTATATCACCCAGCATTAAATTATATAGTTAATGGGTTGCTTCTAGGAGGAAGAATAGATGGACAGCTGCCAACAAGTAACAGTGCCGCATTCCTCCAAGGAAAACCAATTGGAACACGAGAATACCTTTATTCATCAGAAATGTTGGAAAAGGCTCGGGGAACATGTTTTTGCATAAAAATTCTATTTCACTGTCTCTTAGGTTTTATGACTCCCACAAAAGAAGTCCACTAGACTGGTCTTCCACTTGTCCGCCTGCCTCGTTATAGCCCATTCTCAAAACTGCTGCTTAACTGGTGAGACTGGGAAGCACTGGTGAGAGCAGTCATCGTGGTGTTCACACATCGGTCACAGAAATACATACCATGAAAGCTGGCCATACATTTTATATAAGTGACAGCAATCCATCCTAACTTCCCAATACTCAGCTTGGCTGAGCATGCACATGTACTCAGATAGGGAGATGAGAATAGGCTCCGGCCAGAAACCTCTGATTAAATGGATTGGGCATGTTGAGAGCCGACATGCCTTATCCTTCATCCCTCTGACAGCTGCCATCAAGGGTAAAGTTGTAATACTCCCAGCCCTGTGAAATATAACAGAAAAGTTGGCGAAAAGTTGCTCCTTGTTCTGTTGATCCCCATTTTGAAGAGACTCTCCGATTTCGAAAACTCATTCAGAAAACTGAGTTTATAGAGCAGGACCTGGAGGAGCTAACGTGTCCAAGCATTACCGATCAGCCTGTGTGTAGTGCTTTATTACACCTGCGGGGGCACTGTAGGAAAATTGCACACATGCTGCCATATTCCTCTACGGAACACAACTGATCGGCTGGGTTTCCATTTTAAAAAGCTGTCCGTCCCAAACTGGGTGGGGATGCATGTGAACTATATTTAAAGACCCTAGCCTGCGTATGGGTGGAGGGACACCCAGTTTAGGGAAAACATAAGATGCCGTTGACAGTCGATCATGATCAGTAAAACCTTTTGACGTGCTCTGGGAGTTCTCTGCTGTCAGTTCAGTAGGACCGATGGACGGATTATATATTACCCAGCATTTGACCATATAATTTATGGTTTGCTTGTAGAAGGAAGAATAGATGGACGGCTGCCAAGTGATTGTGCAGCTTTCTTCCAACGAAAACAGAATGGAGCACACAAATAAATGTATTAATCAGAATTGTTGGAACGGGTTCCGACAACATGTTTTCGCAAATTGGAAATTTGGCAAGATAATTAATTACAGGTAAGAGAAAGGTGAATAAGACGGTAACACGGGGTAATAATGAATGTAGGGACAGGCGATCAGGACTGATCGGTAATTGATGGGGTTAAGTCACGAGGCTATCCTGCCAAAGTCAATAAATCTCTTTAAATAATCCTGCATATTTGTCACAGCTTTTAACTGGGTTTTCCCATGAATTTCTAATGTAATTCTTTCTTGTTTGTACTGGATAGACTTTCCTTATATTGACTTGGTAATCGTATCTTAATCAGTGCAGGTTTTGCATATATTTCCATTACGATTTTTCAAGCGGATCATGTCGTATCGGTAGGTCCTGGATTGTAATGCTTATCTGTCATGTTTCCTCGATAAAGGACAACCCCTGTAACTGAGAACCCGTTGGCGATCAGCTGATTGCCTCAGGTCCAGCTGCTGAAACCCCCTGTGATGACGGCTGACAGTGGCCACTGCAGGAGAAATGTGGTATTACATGGTGTCCATTCAATTGAATGGGTACCTGATTAATATACGGTTGCCCAGGGTCCTCCAGAGCGGGCAGCTGTGGCTTTCAGTGACTATTCACTTTAATGGCACCAACCTTCTGGACTATTTTCAGCGCAATTTTGGGTGAGAAACATTTCATTGCACTAAAAGTGGGTCTTGCGTTAGAGGGCTTAGCATGTAATAATCTGTTTTCCCTGCTTGCAGAATATGGATCTCAGAAAGCTTTCTTTGAGGAGTGGATGCCCAGGTTACAATCTATGTTCCTTAGGCTACTTTCACACTTGCGGCACTTGTATCCGGCAAGCAGTTCCGTCGTCGGAGCTGCCTGCCGAATCCGCCGTTTAGTGTCACAACTGACAGCATTTGTAGACGGATCCGGATCCGTCTACAAATGCATTGCAAGAACGGATCCGTCCCTCTGCTTGTCATGCGGATGGACGGATCCGTCCTGCACTCTTTTTCACAGTTTTCCCTCCCGGTCTGCACAGAAGTACGGTCCTTCAGTTGTTTCGCAATGCCAGATCCGGCACTAATACAAGTCAATGTAAATTAATGCCGGCATTCCGGCGACTGATCAGGCATTTTGGACGGACATAATGCCGGTATTATGTCCGGCCAAAACGCCTGACAGTGACTGAACGGAAGGCATACTGATGCAAACTGAACGGATTTCTATCCATTCAGATTGCCTGGGGATATGCCTGATCAGTTCTTTTCTGGCATAGAGCCCTTTTGACGGAACTCTATGCCGGAAAAGAATAACGCAAGTGTGAAAGTAGCCTTAAGGCTGTATTACACAGCCCGATTCTGCAGGCGATTGTCGGGAAGGAAGCTTTCCGTTACATGCAGTGATCTCCTCCTCAGTATGGGGAGGAGCGATCCTTATTCCATTGCTCATCTGTCGCCAGAATTTTAAGCATGCTGAAAGATGCTGATTGCCCGATGAACAAGTGTTTGCTAGTTCATCGGGTAATCGGTGGCAGTATTAGGCCTTATTCACACGTCCGTTGTGTTTATGGATCCGCAAATTGCGGATCCTTAAACACACCCGGCCGGGAGCCCCATAGAAATGTCTATTCTTGTCCGCAATTGCGGGCAAGAATAGGACATGCTCTACTTTTTTGCGGAGCTGCGGCCGTAAGATCGGCGGC
Organism: Bufotes viridis; assembly: GCA_033119425.1. Classification (NCBI taxonomy): domain Eukaryota; kingdom Metazoa; phylum Chordata; class Amphibia; order Anura; family Bufonidae; genus Bufotes; species Bufotes viridis. The sequence continues at coordinate 8,931,303 of CM065599.1, read as the reverse complement.
GCACTCCGCAAAAACTGATGCGGAGAGCACAGTGTGTGCTCTCCGCATCGTTCCGTGCCCCATTCACAGTCAATAGGTCCGCATGTATTCCGCAGAATACATGCGGACGACATTGCGGACGTGTGACTAGGGCCTTAGACTGCTGGATCATTGCTAACGAGTCTCCTTGGGGGAGAGAAGGACCATGCAAAGTGAATATTTTATTTATTTTTTGTTCTCATGGGAAATAAATGGCCACCATAAGTGTCTGGCAGCTGCTCTCTCCTAAAATCACGGGCAGCCAATATTCTTCACGGACAGTTTAGAAAACCATAACTAATAAATGATAAAGATTATAAGTAATACATGTCTATAGCTCAGTATACCGATAGGAACTCATTACCAGCATTTACTGTGAGCTGTAAAATGATGATAATTACAACCAAAATAATCTAGTTAAGTACCGCCAATCTCAAAAAAATCATGGACATGTCTTTTTGCAGACTGTCTAGAAATTTCTGGATGTTGGCAACTCTGCTCCCTCTTGAATACTTACACCGAATACTGGCCGAGCCGAAAATGTGCGTGTATGGGGGAGTCGGGAGAGATTTCGGCCAACCAATTGTTCGGTTGACACCTATTGGATGTGTTTGGCTGCCCTTAGGCTCAAGCACTTTGGTTTGATTCCTACTTCTGCGTCCAGTCTAGCTGCGCCCCTGGCTGGAGAACGCAGAGCCATTTTTCCCCCTTTTAAGACAATGCAGAGTATCAGCCGAGTAGATTAAATTATTAGTCTCCCTCACAAGGAAATGAGGATGGATGAGCCTTCCCAAAAAACAGCAGGCACCATCAGACTTGTTCGATCAGTCTCATATATAGAACACAGTCCCATACATCGTAATTGGCAGCGACCCATAATCTTTTCCAGCTTGGGAACCAAACTTTGGGAGTTTTCTCTGTGGGCCCATAGTTCAGTTTTATATTAATAAAGAAATAATCCAATTTATTTTGGATTTGAGCCCCACAAACATTCAGTAGAAAAGAACACTTATCTCGTCATGGGTTGAGTATTTTTATTTTTTTATTTTTTGTTCCTTTTTTTTAATTTTTTTCAATTTCAGAATTTCATTCTGATTTCCAAATTTGAAGCGGCCACAGACCACATTCTCGGGTGAAGTCACTTTGTGCTTTCCAAAGTAGGCGTTTCTGTGGTTAGAGCCGCTTTCACAACGTATTTACAGTCAGAGGCATTCGATTCTTTTTTTTTTTTTTTTTCTTTTATGTGGTTGGCATTCCTTTGTGCTGGCGCTGAGGGGGTTAATAACGTGACTAAAATGACATTCTGAAAATTGTTATTTTCAGGGTTAGGGTTAGTGTTTTTTTTCTTTTATGTGGTTGGCATTCCTTTGTGCTGGCGCTAAGGGGGTTAATAACGTGACCAAAGTGACATTCTGAAAATGTTATTTTCAGGGTTAGGGTTAGTGTTTTTTTTTTTTTATGTGGTTGGCATTCCTCTGTGCTGGCGCTGAGGGGGTTAATAACGTGACCAAAGAGACGTTCTGAAAATGTTATTTTCAGGGTTAGGGTTTTTTTTTTTTTTTTTTGAATCTGGTTAGCATTCCTCTGTGCTGGCGCTGAGGGGGTTAATAACGTGACTAAAGAGACGTTCTGAAAATGTCATTTTCAGGGAAACCTTAAAATAAATGTCACTGTGTGACAGCATTAGTAAAAGCGATCTAGCTGGGGGTCTCGTGATATTGCTTGGAAATTTCATTAGAGAGTTCTATTAAAAACAAAAATAAATATATTATGGAAACCCCCTTTAACCTATTAAGGGAAACATTGCTCTTAATATGCAAATGACTATGAAGTTGTCAGAGCTCCACCCCTATATTTTGAAAGGGAGACTCCATACTTGGTGCACCAACATCGGAGCAGGTTTGTATTAGAAACTCCAATTCTGTCTAATTCTCGCTCTCAGCGGCCATTTGTCTTCAAGGTAATTGATGGCCATTAATGTAGATGACGGGTAAATACCGTAGTGCATTAAGAAGCCTGCGCCGGTGATGCTGTCCCGTGGCTCCTCACTAACAGCATGGCTGCCCTGTAAACCAATAATCCCAATTACAAGAATAAACTTTATAAGATGCATTAGCAGAATTAATGGCTGCAGATGTAATATACTGGAAGCTATGAAGCAGTCACTTTCATAATGTCTGAGGCAATTTGCAGTGGCATTACGTTTCCAGAGATACTTTATCTGAAGGCTTTTGTGGGTTTCTGATTTACAGGCAGCTATGCAAATAGTCTCGAAATACATTCAGCTACTTAGTTTACTTACTTTAGCTCCTGTTTCCTGCACTGATACCACATTGCACGTAAACTTTATGCCTATAAAATGTCGTAATACGATTTTATTATACTCTATACAAAGCACACTACAAGCCATGACATTACTTGACCACTGGACATGAGCATAATACAGCTCTACTATCCTCTATACATGGAACACTACAACTCCCAACATGACCTGACCTCTGGACATGAGCATAATACAATTCTATTATCCTCCATACAGGCAACACTACAACTCCCAATATGACTCGACCACTTGACATGACCATAATACAGTTCTACTATTCTCTATACATGGAACACTACAACTCTCAACATGACTCGACCAGTGGACATGACCATAATACAGTTCTACTATCCTCTATACATGGACCACTACGACTCCCAACCTGACCTCTGGACATGAGCATAATACAATTCTATTATCCTCCATAGATGGAACACTACAACTCCCAATATGACGCGACCACTTGACATGACTCTAATACAATTCTACTATCCTCCATACATGGAACACTACAACTCCCAACATGACCTAACCACTGGACATGACTATAATACAATTTTACTATCCTCCATACATGGAACACTACAACCCCCAACATGGCTGACCACTGGACATGACTATAATACAATTCTATTATCCTTCATACATGGAACACTACAACCCCCAACATGACCTGACCACTGGACATGACCATAATACAATTCTATTATTCTCTATACATGGAACACTACAACTCCCAACATGACTCAACCACTGGACATGACTATAATACAATTCTATTATCCTCCATACATGGAACACTACAACTCCCAACATGACCTGACCACTGGACATGACTATAATACAATTCTAGTATCCTCCATACATGGAACACTACAACTCCCAACATGACCTGACCACTGGACATGACTATAATACAATTCTAGTATCCTCCATACATGGAACACTACAACTCCCAACATGACCTGACCACTGGACATGACTATAATACAATTCTAGTATCCTCCATACATGGAACACTACAACTCCCAACATGACTTGACCACTAGACATGACCTTAATACAATTCTATTATCCTTCATACATGGAACACTACAACCCCCAACATGACCTGACCACTGGACATGACTATAATACAATTCTAGTATCCTCCATACATGGAACACTACAACTCCCAACATGACCTGACCACTGGACATGACTATAATACAATTCTAGTATCCTCCATACATGGAACACTACAACCCCCAACATGACCTGACCACTGGACATGACCATAATACAGTTGTTTTAAGCATTCAGCAGAGGACAGTTCCACGAGAGTTTGATTTATATGTGCCAAAATCCATATTCGAAGCATTGGAGGGGTCTGACTTGGGTGGGAAAGAAGATGTCCGGTGCAGGGTGACGTAAAGAGGATCGAGATTACATAACGTCAAGATCCGATCCCTTTCTGCCTCTTCTCCATCACTTCATCTTTGTGTGTTGTTCCTGACATCGTAAGATAAAATGCATGAAATGATGGGTGATGAGACAGCCAAATCCAGTGGCAGGGTATCTCTCCACACTGGAGGTAGCGAGTTTCCATTGCTTTAAACATCACATTTTTAGGGTTTTCCTCATTAAAGGGCTTATCTGCTTTAGGAAACGCATTGTCTTATTAGGAAACTTCAGTTAAGGCTACATGCACACGACAGTGTTTTTTTGCTGTCCGAAAATCGCGGATCCATCTTCTTTTTTTCACATCCGTTCCGTGTGTCCGCAAATTTTGTAGGTTGTGTTTCCGTGTGTCTTCCGTTTTTTTTTGCGGATCCGCAAAAAAAACTGAAGGTTTTAACTAGTTTCTTAAAGTACATGTACAAAGTGCCCTGGTTTTCAAGCAACCATCCGCAAAAAAAACGGATGCGGATGACAAACGGATGGCTTCCATTGGTCATCCGCATTTTTTGCGGACCCATTGACTTCTATGGGTCTGCAAACCGTTTTTTGCGGTCAAGAATAGGACATGCCATATTTTTTTTGCGGACGTGAAATGCGGACATGGACAGGCAAGAATAATTGTCTGATAGGTTGGGATCTTACTGCTTGAACCGCCACCAATCATAAAAACGAGGTCCTGTGGCCAAAGCCCCTTGCCTTGTATGAACAGAGCAGCGGTGGTTTGGCATGTGGGCCATTACTCCATTCATCTCTATGGGACTGCTGGTGATGGCCAAGGGCTGTACTGTAGAGATTCATATGGAGAGACGCATGAGCCCCCTTCTAGTGATCAGTGGGATTCCCAGCAATCAGACCCCCATCAGTCAGTTTAAATCTTGCCATCTCTCATTTATCTGATTATTGGTGTCACCTTTGAGTTACACACACCCTTCAAACCATGCCAAACAAGGGGATCATTTCCATGCACCCCAATGCAGCCTAGTCCATTGACAGGGGATGCCCTACTTCCATAGACAAGCCGACAGAGATGTCATCTGCAAAGCTACAATTCCCAGCATGCCCTGACAGTGGCATGCTGAGAGTTATAGTTTTGCAACAGCCATAGATCCGCAGGATGGGGATTAGTGTTAGAGATGAGCGTATCGAAGCTGACGAAGTGGAATTCGATTCGAATTTCAGGAAAAAATCGCACCGAATCCGAATTTCCTTACGCTTCGGGGTAACGAATCACATTTTTTCCTAAAATGGCTGCTGCACGTGTAAGGACATGGAGCAAGGAACTCTGGGAAGGCGGGATCACACATAATGCCATGCATGCAGCCAATCAGCAGCCAGCCAGCCCTGTGATGTCAAAGCACTTTTTGTTATGTATTAGTGGCAAAAGTAAAATATATTCGCTGTTCAGCGGTGCAGTTATATGTTCTAAAGCCTTTTGTCGCGTGTATTCGTGGCAAAAAATAAAAAAATATACTTGCTGTTCAGCAGTGCAGTTATATGTTCTAAAGCCTTTTGTGGCATGTATTAGTGACAAAAGAAAAATATATTTGCCGTTCAGCGGTGACGTTCCATTGTACTGCAGCAATTTACAGGGTGTATTAATAGGATAGATACGTACATCCTATTAGCCGTTCTGCGGTGAATTGTGACTGTTATATTTATTTTTTGGGGATGTATTAATAGGAAAAAGAATACATCTTATTAGCCGGTCTGCAGTGAACCGACATTGTTATACTGCCATTGTTGGGGTGTATTAATAGGAAAAATAAGTATGTGTTATTAGCCGTTCAGCGGTGAATTTACATTGTCATTCAATGGTGAATTTTTTTTTCTGATACAGCCTTTTTTGGCAAAATTGATGGGTGATTGTAGCCTTCCTTTTGCTGTATGGACTGAATTACGTTGATTAGCCCTTCAGTGGTGAAATTTTATTTTGAAACATCCTTTTTTGGGAAAATTGGTCGGTAGCTGTAACTACGGTCAAAGACAATATATGTCCTTTATGGTCCATTGGGTAAATGGGGTTCCTGCCCAGCCACACCAGAAACTTGGCCAGGTGATGCCGCTTCTGCCTCCATGTTGTCACGCCGTTGGTCCTGCAACAATGTCCGCCTCTGCCTCCTCATCCTCCACCGTGTCCTCAGCGTCCACTGAAGGGAAAATTCACAGTGCTCCTCCAGCATACCACATGTGCAGGGCATGGCGGTGTCAGGCTGTTCTACACCTCGTTTGCCTGGGCGAAAGGAGTCACACAGGGGAGGGACTGCGCTGTGTCCTTCAACAAGTAATAAAATACTGGCTTTCTCCGCGACATCTCAGAATCAGAACCATGGTGACAGACACCGGGAAGAACATGGTGTCGGCACTGTGTCAAGGAGGGCTGAACTATGTGCCCTGCATGGCACGCATGTTCAATCTGGTTGTCACGCGGTTCCGGAAGTCTTCCACCCATCTGCAAGACATCCTAAAAATGGCTAGGAGACTTTGCATGCACTTCAGCCACTCGTACACCGCAAAGCACACCCTCCTAGAGCTGCAGCGGCAGAATGGCATCCCCCAACATAGGCTGATATGCGACGTTTCCACCCATTGGAATTCCACCCTCCATATGTTGGACCGACTATACTAACAGACAGAAAAAGGCCATAAACGATTTCTTGGTGATCCAAGCGGACAGGAGTACTCCCCTGTGTAACTTTGATGTCAGCCAGTGGCAGCTCATGCGTGACACCTGCCGTTTCGTCAGGCTCTTTGAGGAGGCCACGTTATTTGTCAGTCACCAGGACTATGGAATGAACGATGCCATTCCACTACTTCATGTCCTGGAACAGATGCTGGTAAATCTGGCTGGTCAGGGGACTGGAGACGTTGGGCCTAGATCTCACGGCCACATAAGCCCTGTGGGGGCTGTACTGGAGGAGGAGGACATTCGAGCACAAGCAATGTGTAGCGAAATAGGTGGTTTTTCTACACAGGTGACAGGAGAGGAGGAGCAGGAGCAGCCAGAGGAGCTGCAGGGCGACGAGGAAGACGAGGCAGAGGACCCAGACACACCGTGGCAGTATGCAGTGGAGATGGAGGCAGGGATTCCCTCCGAGTCACTTGCACAAATTGCCTGATGCATGATCACTTGTGTAGTGACAGCCAAATTGTCACCATTCGGCAGAGGGATGACTTCTGGCTCTCCATCTTGTTGGACCCTCGTAACCGGTCCAAAATGGGGGCCTTTTTTACACCCGCTGAGAGGGAGGACAAACTGAACCACTATAGAGGCATCCTATGTAGTGGGAGGGGGGGGGGCGGCCCTCTGCTCTCACGTTCCTCTGCCATGGCTGCTGTGGCAGGGTGGGGGGTAGGAGCAGTTCCATCAGCAGCAACTTGTGTCTAGAGTCGCTGATGAGCAGCTTTCTTCACCTGCCTATTAAAACTACTCACCAGCAGCTAGACCTGGAGCAGGACCTGAACCAGCAGGTGGTGGCATACTTGGACAGTACCCTGCCACCCCGCATTTAAAAACTGCTGGAGTACTGGGCAGCCAAACTGGATTTGTGGCCACAACTAGCAGAGGTTGCCCTGGAAAAGCTGTCCTGCCCGTCCAGTAGTGTGGCATCGGGTGTTTAGTGCGGCGGGGGCCATTGTTACCCCAAAAAGAACTGGCCTGTCCACCCAAAATGTGGAGAGACTGACCTTTGTCAAGATGAATCAGGCAAGGATCAGCCAGGATTTCCACCCACCAACGCCTGATGCATCAGACTAGATCATTCATGGTGCCACACCAACACTTTGACAAAAGAGTCAGGTTTCTTCTGGCTACCTTCCTCAGCTACTATTCTGATGATGCCACACATCTGATGCCAAGTGCTCCTTCTTATACCCACCATCGTCAGAGGGTACTGTTATTGCCACCCACCTCCCCACTGTCACCGGGTCACTCTGTGGCCTCCTGATTCTGCTGCCACCTCTAGACTGTCATTGTGCCACTCTGTGGCCTCCTGATGATGCTGATGCCACCTCCACACTGTCTGTGTGCCACTCTGTGGCCTCCTCATGCTGCTTCCACCTCACCACTATGTCATAGGGCCACTCTGTGGACTTCTCATTCTGTTCCCACCCTCCCCACTAAATGACTGGGCCTCTATTTTGCCTTTCGGCATGGCTGACATCATCATTTATTTGACCGTTCTTCTGATCTGTCAGAAGGAAGGAAAAATGAGACGCACAACTGATCCTGTCTATGTAGCAGCTGTAAGGCCTGTATGGTCCCATCAGAATTGGCTTGTGATTTGGTAGCCAAAAGCAGGAGTGGGTACAAAACACAGAAGACATGCAAATATTCCATTTGCGTGTCATCTCTGTTTTGAATCCACTCAATCCATGCTCAACAGACAGGATCCGTTTTTTGGGGGTTATTGTTCTGACGGATCAGAGGAAGGGCAAAATAATCAGTGGCGTCAACACAAACTTACTGCTGACACCCTCTCCTCTCTGTCGGGGGCTCTACTTGTATAAGCGTTTAATAGAACAGGTTCTGTAGACATCTATGTGGAATCAGCTGACGACGGTGTAAAAGGAGTGCGCTTCTTCCTGGCGCTAACATCGACCTGTAAGGCTTAGTACATACTTTAGTTATTGGGTCAGTTTTGGCCCGTGACTGCCCAAATAAGTGAAGTGTGCAGTGATTCTAAGAGCGACGCCTGTCATCTGCATGTCATACGGAGTCACAGTATTATTTCACTACCACAGCAGACTCCCTATGTCTGTTTCTGCAAGGCACCGTGTAAAAAAACGAATTCATCTCTAATCACTGTCATAGAGGCTGCCAAATAGGTAAAATGCATATCCAAATCAAAGGATAAATCATGCCCATAGAGTACACCATATAAATTGTGAGCAGATAATTCGCCATACTTGAGACCAGCACTTGGGGTTCATCCTAGACGTTTAGCTGCAATACCAGTCACAACCATTAACTGTTTTCAAAAGCCTTATCCCAGAGGGGGCTGATTTTGCAGATGCACCCTGCCCTGGTGCCAGAGTGGACCCAGGTATACCCTAGAGGACCCCAATATAGTAAATGCCTGCCTCTTCTGTCTTACCCCTAGACTTAGCTGTGAGCAATCTGCTGTGTTTCTTCCATCAGGAACCTCCTAACCCAACCCCTCACGGATACATCTTAGAAACACCTCTGTACTGGCCGTGTGGTATTAGGATTGTCTATAAAGATTGTTTTGGTCGGTCCTTTGCCTTAAATTGGGGCATATGATATGTAGAGTATGGGTAGACCCCGGGTAAGTGTCATCCCGAGGTAGGAGAGCTAGGTAAATTTCATTCAGATTGAACGATCATCTTGCAGTGGTTCTTCTGAAATATCTAGCTTCTGGTTGGTATCTTTGAGACCATGACTGAAGATGGCGGTATGGATGAGCCACCTATACAGACACTTTACACTATGTCCGTCTAGAGTACAGACCCCAGAGGTATAACTATAAGGACGTTGCATTGAGAGCCTAAAAAAGACCCAACGGTCAGTCTGCAAAACTAGAGACCACCAGTGCTATAAATGGTGCAGGATAGTTGTGGGAACCATGTATACATCCTGAACCCCAGAACCTCAAGTCCCCCCTCTAGTGTCCCTCAAGATCTCTGCTAGAAGACAGAATATCAGTCAATATCAACTACAAAGCAATTTGCTAATCCCAGAGAGCCCCTTAAAAGAATGATATTCCGCTATGCCATGCTGTGGTTTAACACCTAAACTTCATTAGGGGTTAGGAAACTACGTAGATGTCACAATCAGTATTTTGCAGTGTTACCGCGGTAGCAACTTGCACAACAGTTTGCACAAACATTTTGGCAGGTGTGAATACGTACAGTTAAAGGAAGGGAGCAAATCGAAAAAATGACTGTCATGACTGCCAAGAGGATTAGATGATCGAGCGCTTCCATGCCGGACTGCTTAACAAATTCTACCTTGGGTCCAACTTTAAGGAAACTCCTCTGGTTCTGAACCTGGTACATCTGGTAAAGGAGTCTCATGGTAGCCACGTTGCAGATGATGATGGCTACAACTAGTAGTCCCATAACTGTTCCATAAAGTAAAGAATAAGCCAAAACTTTAGGCTGCGAGCCCTCCACGGTCATTTGTATAAAGCACCAGGTCCCTGGACAATACTGTTCAAACTTCCCAATGCCGAAGAACGGCATCGAACAGAATCCAGCGCTGAAGGCGTATACCACCACCGGGACCAGCATGGCAAATTTTTTGGTGATGTGCGTATGATAAAAGAATGGATTTGCCAAGGCAATCCAACAATCCAGAGCCATGGCCAGAAGAATAAGCATTGGGGCCAAGCCAAAGAAAATCATAAAGAAGCTGAAGACATCACATAGCTTCCAGTCTTTTGCCATCTCCACCAGGGTTTGGTTTTTGGAGTAAGCAGCAGACACCATGGGGCTCACCAAACATTTTCCCAACAGGTTGGTCACAGTCAGACCAGTAACCAAGATATAAAAGACGGAGGTTTTTTTCCTTGAGCTTAACTTGTGTTGCCATAGGATGAAAATGGCGATGATATTTCCTAGTAGCCCGGCCGAAAACAGCAAGGAGCTCGGGATCACCGAATAATTCCCTTTGATGCCACTCCTGTTAGAACATGGGTAAAGCTCCATGTGAAGACAAGTATGGAGACAAGACTTGTCCAGAAGCCAAGATGAGGCAGAAGCCGATGTCCGTAAGGTCTGGTCTACTCATCTGTCTGAAACCGGCTTTTCTATAAGTGTGCTTCAGCTCCCAGGAAATCTGAAGGAGGTGGGGAGCAATTGACAAGTAAAATAAAGAAGGCATGAGCAAGGCGTATCCTATTCTGCTGCCACTGGACTGGAGCCAACAAAGTGGAGTTTTCAAAGAGGAAGTGTTGTAAATCTAACCAGACGTGTTTCTGAAAACCGTAATATTGGATTATGATGCTGCCGACCCTACGAAGAGGTTGTGATTGTTCTGCCGGTGGTTTCTGAAGGATGATGATGTATTTAAGGATCCAGTTTCTTAGTACAAAACAAGGTTTCTGGAGTTTCTGAGATGGATATTGGTCATTAGCTGAATGATCTCCTCGCACTGACTGCAATGCTGTGCTGGCTGAAGCAGCTTGAGATACTCCATGCACTACATGACGGTGTATTACCAGCCCTATATAAACCTTGAACGAATCATTGAGCTTGGGCTTTGACATGGGTCTTTACTTTCCATAGCCTGCATATACAGGGGTGCCTCAGGTGTGAACCCGCATGTAGTATGACGTCATCATAATGCAGTTTTCATGTTTTGATTGCGTTTCTGCTGATTTTTCCGATTTCCTCCCACACTCCAAAAACATAATGATATGCTCATTGACTTCCTATGAATTGCCCCTTATGTGTGTGTTTAACATGAGGAATTTAGATTGAGAGGGATGAGTAATGACAACGTCTGTACTGTGCTGTGAGATATGTTGGAGCTCTCTATAAGGACTAGGAAAGAATATATGCTGGGAGGTTACGGGAATGGCGTCTCTGACCAGCAGGATTGATCTGATAAAAATCCAGTCCTAAAGTTTCTTGCTGGTGTCAATTGAATATACTGCAGCAGCTTCTAGTCTGTGTACTGAGCAGCCAGGAGTGTACATAGGGCTCATCACCAGGGCTCATGCACACGGCCATTGCGCAGCCTGCATACAGCTGGTCCGCAATACACGGACACCTTCGCTTGAATGGGTCCACAATGCGAGAGATGCAGTGCGGAATGGAGGCACGGATCGGAAGCACCACGGAGTGCTTCCATGGGTTTTCTGTCCGTGCCTCCTCACCGCAAAAAGCTAGTGCATGCACTACTTTTTTGCGGTGTGGACCGTCAGATGCGGATCACGGACCCTATTCAAGTGAATTGGTCCACGAGCCGCATGCGGCGACCCCACGATCGTTGCCTGTGCATTGCGGACCGCAGTTTGGGGTCCGGCCAGCACATGGTCGTAATAGTATTAAACCTAGGACCTGTCTGCTCTGCTGACATCGTTAATAAATACTTGTATACCCCTTAAAATAACAAGCCTGGAGGCTATTTTCCTATAACTCTGCCTTGTACGTTCCTCTGTTATTCTCTCTAAAAATGTACGAATAAATAGGCAACTGGGTGTTTCCAAATCCCCTTCTCAAGTCTGACACTGGGAACACTGGTTGGATAGCGTCAGAGTGTATAGGGAAACACCCCCAACTGGTAACACCAAAATTTTAATTAATTTATTTCTAAGAGGAATAACAGAGAAACAGCCCAATGCAGAGTTAAAAGGAAAAGAGGTCCCAGAATTGCTATTTCATGTTTCATGTAGAATGCAAGTATCTCATAAAAGACGTCAGGTGGGTAACAGGTCCTCATTAATGTCCTCCATTCTGTTTAATTGCACAATTACCTGTATAGGAAAACTCAGTTTTTTTTACTTAGTAATTGATGGAAATCTGGCTGCCCGTAACCTCCACTAGGGGGAGCTAAGAGCATTTGGCGTCATATGAAGGGTGTTGAACCGAATAGGAGCTGTACAAATCCCTACCTAGTGACTTCCCTTGAGGTGGTTTCCGCGAATGAATATGGAGTACTCCACATTGCCTAGCACCGCTGTGGCATCCTCTCCACACCTTAGGCTTTGGGGTGGTATCCAGGGTTATGGCCTCTAATCTTTTGACAGGGGCACCACTATAGGAGGTGCAGTTGCACGAGGACCCTGGTGCCTATGGGGGTGATATAGCCATATAAGAAGACACCAGTAGTATAAATGGTCGGTGGAGTCCCTGGTACAGATTTTGCATTAGGGACATGGAGCTTCGACTGTAGGAAAGAAGCTATGGAGATGACCAACCCACCGGCGGCATTCACAAGCGATATTAGAAGTGGAGGGACGTTATTTCAATGGATTCCCATTTCAGCGATTTAGGGTACTTTCACACTAGCGTTTTGGATTCCGCTTGTGAGATCCGTTTCAGGGCTCTCACAAACGGTCCAAAACGGATCAGTTCAGCCCCAATGCGTTCTGAATGGATAAGGATCCGTTCAGAATGCATCAGTTAGGCTCCGTTCCGCCTCTATTCCGTTTTGGAGGCGGACACCAAAACGCAGCATGCAGCATTTTGGTGTCCCTCTGAAGAGGCGGAGCCTAACGGATCCGTTTTTTTTTACAATGTAAGTCAATGGAGACAGATCCGTTGTCAATGACACAATATGCTGCATTTGGAAACGGATCCGTTCCCCATTGACTTTCAATGTATTTCAAATTGTCTGCCGGCCATCCGGATTAACTGGGTAAATAGATGTGATACTTCATTTTCACTGTGGGGGCGCTGTAGGGTAATTGGACACTCATTGCCCCTGCTTTCTGTAGTTTCCATGAGAGTTCAACATGTTTTTATGGGACTTTTCTAACAAAAAGGGAGAAACCCTTTACTTCCCAGGCTATGCATGTTATCTTTATACATGGATTTTCTCTCCTGCCTACGTGTGTTTATTGTACTCAGTGTTTGATTATTTGCACTGCACACGCTCTGCTAATATATTACATTAGTACGACCTGCCTTGTTGTATCAAGCCATTCTCCTCATTGTGTTGTGGTCACATACCGTATGTTGCTGTTTTACTACCGCCATTCTCAACCCCACCCCGTGGGTTCTTTCCTTCTAATCTCCTGCACCCAGTTAGTAGTTCCATCCTGTCCTCAGACACTTGCCCACTATGTATAATCGTTTTTAGGACAGTAGTGGATGATTGGATCGGAGCGGACCGTCTACGTTTATTTAAAATTGTTTGCAATATGCAAAATTGAGTTATCCCTGTTTAATTGAACACCAAATACTACAATTAGCTTTTTCTTGCTTATTGGATTTTGAGCTAGTATGAAGTTGACGTAGTTAGGGACTTAAGCATCAGACAATGCAGTTTGGGCGACATGGTGGCTCAGTGGTAAGCACTCCGACCAGAGGCAACATCTGCATGGAGTTTGTTCTCTCCATGTTTGTGTGAGCGTCCTCCGGGTTTTCCCCCACACTCCAAAAATACAAAAAGGAAAATTTGCTTCCCATGAAAGTGACCCTAGTGTGTGTGTTGGGGGTGAGCGCCTATATGGAAGCCTCTGACTTCTTAGGGAGTCGCCCCAACCACACAACTATACATGGCTGAAGCAGTCCCATGGACAGCTTAAAGGGGGCCAAGGACCGGCCAACAATCTAATGTATATGGGGAGCACCTGACGCTCTCTGGTGTTGAATTTCTGGTCCCCAAGTTCCCATCCTTTTGTTCTCCCAGAAGATAAGTCCCTGTCAGTGGTGTCTGGCAGTGCTTTTATCCTTTTTTTCCTACTGAACTCAGGTGACAGAGTTGTTGACCAAGTGAGGGTATGGCCGACAGCTATTGAACCTCAACCCTAATGATATTTCATTTTGCAGCAGACTGCAAACAAGGTTTGTCTGGAGTGTAATTAGTTGTTCTGACATCTAGTGGTTAATATAAAAACTGCAGTATGATCATAAAAGGGGTTATCCCATGAATTAAAGGGGTTCTTCGGGATCCCTCTAATAAATAGGACTCTTAGATGCAAAGCGTCGGCCCTGGTTTTCTTTTCCACGGTCTAGATCAGGGGTGCACAACCTTTTCTGGTCGGGGGCCACAATGTCAGCCTGAACCAATTCCAAGGGCCGAAAATAAAACTTAAAGGGGTATTACCAACTGAAATACTGTATTTTTGGCATATTGAACATACAGTATATACTATAAATGTCTAGTTACACTTCTAGGACTCCCATCTAATAGGAAAATACATGATAGATACATGTAAGAAGCCATAAGACATAGACCTACATGTCTTTTACCAGATGTTTGGGGGCCGCACAGAATGGTATCGAGGGCCGCATGTGGCCCCCGGGCCGCAGGCTGTGCACCCCTGGTCTAGATCCTTGATGGCGAACCTTTTAGAGACCAAGTTCCCAAAGTGCTGTTCACAAGTCGACTTATTGTCTGCTGAGGCACGGCACCTAACTCTTCTTAAAGGGCATCCCTCAGGTCATTGAGGTTCTGGGGTACAGAGCTACGAGCCTCTACATGGTGACTCAGCTGATCCCATAGGTTTTCAATGGGATTCAGGTCTGGAGAAAGTCCAGGCCACTCCATCTGAGGTCCCCCAGTCTCCGGCAGCTGTTCCCTAATGATCTGACCTCTATGAGCTGGAGCGTTGTCCTCCATGAAGATGACATTAGGCCTGTGTAGTTCCTGCAGAGGCACAATGACTGGATTAATGATGTTCTTCATGTAGTATGGGCTGTCGCTGTACCATTCACACAGTGTAGGGCAGTTCTGTATTGAGTAGGCACACCTGCCCGCACTGTAACACCGCCACCACCAAAGGCTCGTCTGGTGACATCAATGGCTGCTGCAGAGCGCTCTCCTTGACCTCTCCAACTTAATTGGCGGCCATCATTTCTGCTCAGCGTTAATCAACTCTCATCAGTGAGGCCCATTGGTCCCTCGTCCAGCATAGATGATCCCTGGCCCTGACGCCTGTGCCTGGTGGTGTGGTCCGGTACCCTTGCAGGTCGTCTAGCACACAGGCCACGCTGATGTAAACAGTCTTGAATGGTCAGAAGTGACACTTGGGTGCCTCTCACCTCCCTTAAATGTGCCTGGATTTGTGCGGCATTCATTATCCGGTTCCGCAGGGCATTGTTCACAATGAAGCGGTCATCAGTGTGGGATGTGGCCAAAGGACGTCCCCTTCTGTGCACAGCAATGTTGCCGAGGGCCCACACTGAGCTAGTGGAGAGCGGGCACGCCGCCAGCCAGAACGGGTCACCGTGCCTCACATTTAAAGAGTGGACTGGCCGCCAGAGCTGAGAAGAGGAAGAGAGTAGGTAAGTTATTGAGCATGTGGGTCCACCGCTAAATCCAGGAGAAGGTGAACAAGAATTTTAGCCACAGGATAAACATCAGGTGGCGTCACGTAGATAAAAAAAACCTAGCAATATGTTATTTTATGTGAATTGCAATAATACGAAAATACTCTACTCATCGCATAGTAAAAGGGTTAGCCCATCTCACACATTGGTGACCTATCTGACATCGATGGCTATGCCACCAATGTGTGAAATGGGCAAACCCCTTTAAGGACCGTGTGTTTCCTCGGCAGTAGGAAGATGAAGAATTACATGCTGAATGTGTAACTGCGGCTAGTAAAACGTATTAACTATTTCATGCTTTTGCAGAGGACACATTGCCCAGTGTCTTCTGGCTCATCTAAAGCTAGTAATGAATAGGAAACTAATTAGAGGAAGAGAGGTAAATGAACGGTAGGCTCAGCGCACAGACTGCTGACGCAGCTGGGGAACCAGAGCAGGAAGGAGCTGACATGAAATCTAAATGTTTTCACGTCCACCAGAGCATCTTCAGGCTAAAGAAAACCGAAATCTGTCACACCAGTGTCTGAAACTGACGACAGACAGAGGGGTTATCAAATGCAGGACATGACCGCTCTCTCAAGGCACTAAATGCAAAATCCGTCTATAAACTAACACACATTTCATATGATCAATAAACATGAGATTCTTAGCAAATTTATTTTAATGAAAAAGTATCTGTGGCCACCCACCACGGCAAGGTGACCTCGGTCCAGGCGGTAACGTACAGTGTAAACGCGATAATGCCTGCCTACCTCTGTCAATCAAAGTACAGAGGGCGCAGCAGTTACAGACAGAGCTGAGCCTCTAGGTGTAACGGCAACGCCCCCATTGCTCCTAGAGGCTCATTTGCATTTATTAAAGGGGTTGTCTCACTTTAGCCAATAGCATTTATCATGTAGAGGAAGTTAATACAAGGCACTTACTAATGTACTGTGATCGTCCATACTGCTTCCTCTGCTGGCTTCATTTTTTCATCACATTATACACTGCTTGTTTCCATGCTTACAACCACCTTGCAATCCATCAGTGGTGGTCGAGCTTTTGCACTATAGGAAAAAGTGCCGGCCTCTCTGGTGGCCATAACCGTGGTAGCGCACATAGGCTAGTGCTTTTCCTTATAGTGTGCAAGCACGGCCACCACTGCTGGATTGTAGGGTGGTCGACTCGTAAACCATGGAAATGAGCAGTGTATAATCTGATGGAAAGATGAATCTGGCCAGCAAAGGAAGTAATATGGACAATCACAATACATTAGTAAGTGGCTTGTATTAACTTTCTTTACATAAAAAATGTTATTTACTGAAGGGAGGCAACCCCTTTAAAATATCATTTTTCTCAGCAATGCGGGTGAACACGGGACCAACACGGACGCCTTCAGCTGCCGAGCGCACATGTAACAGGTCAGCCGGTGTCATAGGGACAAACCTGCCGACAGATGCCACTGTACTTTCGGTAAACGTTTGATATGTCATAAGGACATAGCAAAAGTTTATCTCGATGGAGGTCTGAGCGCTGAGACCCCCCCACGATCTCTAGAACAAGGAGAGAGAAGCACTCGCTTAGCGCGCTCTCTCTCCCCTTTCTAGAGATAAGTCTGGGGATCCCAGCGCTCAGACCCCCACCCTATGATATATCAAAAGTTTGCCATAAGTACAATGACCCTTTAAAGTCTTAAAATTTCCAAGACACTCAAGGTTTTGCAATGGTGAGAATTCACTGGAGCTTAGATTCCCATAGTAAAGCGTTGAGGTTGCATCATAGCAATCCCACAATTTACCGCAACTTGTGCTCAGATAGGAGTTTCCATTTCGCCCCCATACAAAGGAGGTTTTCAGGATTTACTATAGATGAAGCTGAATCACGGCGCAACAGTCTAATATACTTGGGGGCCAAATGTATCAGAGCCGGTGCAAGGGAAATGTGGTACTTGAGGCAACCAATCGGATGTCACATCTCATCTTTAGATACCCTTTTAAAAAGATCTCTGCTAGCTGCCACAGAATGGTAGCATTATCGTTTACATGCAAGAGGGTGCAGACCTGTACTTTCCATTGATGGAGGGTTGTTACAGTGTATCACATCTAGCCAATCCTCTGTGAGCTAAACACATCTCTCCTGTCTGATAGTTTGCTACAATGTACCAGATCAGATAAGATGTAGCAAGCTTGGGTGCAGGACACCTACTTTGCAGTGGATTATGTACACTGGATACAATTGTGGCAAACCCTCATCCGTGAGCAATCTATGGTCTGTATAGGTTTTGGGTAAACCAGAGTTAGGCCTCATGCACACGACGGTAGCAGGTTAATGCCCGTATTGCGGCCCGCAGACAGCAGGTTGACATTGGCTTGAATGGGTCCGCAATCCGGAAGATGCAGTGCAGTGCGGAACCGAGGCACGGATCGGAAGCACTACGGAGAGCTTCTGTGGGTTTTCTGTCCGTTCCTCCGCACTGCAAAAATGTAGTGCGTGCACGCTACTTTTTTGCAGTGAGGAGTGTTGGATGCAGATCGCAGCCCCTATTCAACTGAATGGGTCCACGCTCGCAGACGGCAGCCACATGGCCGGTGCCTGTGCATTGTGGACCGCAACATGGACACCACACGTTTATGTGCATGAAGCCTTAAAGGGATCTTCCATAAAGACATTTTTATAACAATATAGGTCAGAAGGGGTTAAACATGACGAAGAGGCGATCCCTCACCACTACCATTCCGATGTCGCTGCGGTCCCTGCGATCTTCACTTCCTGGTCTTTGGATGACGCTTTGGAAATGGTAGGAAAGAACCCACCCATAGCCATGACCAAACCTCAGCCAGTAGGGGGGGGGTTAATCACTGGAGGAGAATGATTGATTTTTTTCTTTTTACATCTATCCCTTTCTGTCTGATTTATAAAAAAAACACTTCCCCTTGGCAATTCCTTTAACGTCCATTCACTCATGGCAAGCAGAGATATTGAAAATTGTGCCAAATGCAAGCACCATGCATACATTGTACATACAATGAATCGTGTAGACAGGACTGGAAGGCCATTTTGAAGAACATGGCTATCTTCACATTGGCGTCATAGTTTCCATCCACTCCAACGCTGCGCAGGTGGTGACCATATGAAAAATCCAGATGGCGTCTGACGGTTTCCATAGACATAACGGAGATAAATGGAGGTCAGGTAACTGCTTTCAATACCGCTGCGCTATAATGCCGACACAGTTTTACGGAATATTCTACTACTATCAGTATCACGGGCCCCTTTTATCTCTAGCTTTGTGCTGGCACTGCTGAGGAAATTCTGCCTCCCGTTAAAGGGCTCATGCACACGACCATCTGTATTTAGAGGTCCGCAAAAAAAACTAATGACGTCTGTGTGCATTCAGAATTTTGCAGAACGATACAGCTGGCCCATAATAGAACATTCCTGTCCTTCTCCGTAATGTGACACAATAATAGGACATGTTCCGTTTTTTGTTTTTTTGCAGACCCATTGAAATGAAAGGTTTCACATACAGTCCACAAAAAAACTAAAGAAAATACGGTTATGTGAATGGGCCCTAGGACTGGTCTGGAGGATGTGAGGAAAGCAGGCATTTTTTAATCCTCCAGTGTATCTAGAATACAAAAATGAAGGAAGTTTGCAAATCTTGGTGTAAAAAAAAATATATATTTGTGTATGCAGCTATTATGCAGACCTATGTGTCTCCATGGATACAGGCTAGAAACAAAACCCTGCATAGTTGGATCCTACAGTCATGTGTTACTCTGGTCATACAGATTAGATAAATCTCAGCCAAACCTGCCAATTTTGGAAGGACTGATGGACCGTTTAATGTGTACGGGGTCTCCTGACCGTCCCCTGACGACAGATGTTTGGGGAGATAAGGATCGGGCAGTTGGATTTCAACATGTCCAATCCTTTGGTACTTAGGGAGATAAGCCCACCACCAGAAGTGTCTGGAAGCAGCTTTCTTCCCTCTCCCCTTTCAGCCGAGCATGCATGTGTGGGATCAGGAGAAATAGCGGTTCAGCCTACAGATCTCTACTGTGTATGGCCGGCATTAAGTTCTGTTCACATTTATGTGCCACAAATCTCAGCTGGATCCATTTACTTACAGTAGGTCCATGGGGTGTCACTGTATGCGCTACCTTAACAAAGCCTCCAACATAGATTCGAATAGAGGAAATAGTCTTAAATCACTGCAGGACCTGACAACAGGGAACTTATTTGTGGTCTGTAACCATGGGAACAAATAAATCTGCAAAGGAGCTGCATGCATAAATATTTGCAAAGCTGCTTCATGTTTTATTGTAAATGAATAGCCAAGAAAACCATCTGCAAAAGTAACACACCCCCTAAAATTCTGAGCTGCCACATGGTGTACACAGTACACGCCCGCTATCTGTTTACGATAATAGACTTTTCGGTCTTGTCAATAGTGGACGTTTCCCAGAGATATTTTTTTTTTTTTATGCAATATGGTTGCTCATATGCAGCCAGTTCCCAGGGAGCTATGGTTACCTATAAAAACAACCCAAACCCCTACTAGTCCAAAGTTATATGCACACTACTGTATTCAGCGCTTTGGGTAGGGTTGTGCATTCTTCTGACCAGAATAGACAGAAAAATCACAGAAAATAATGCACTAGATATATGCAAATATTATATATATATATATATATATATATATTATTTTTTTCTGTGATTTTTGTTTAATCTGTAGTATACACTTGAAAGTGTGGCACCTTCAAGTGTGAATGTGCTTCTATTATCTAGGGAGCAGCATTCCTGTGCACTTTTGCCCCACTTGGCCCACAGGTGACCTTGGTTAGGTGGTACATATAGCTGTGCGGGCTCCCACAGGCGCCCTTGATTAGGTGGTACATATAGCTGTGCGGGCTCCCACAGGTGACCTTGATTAGGTGGTACATATAGCTGTGCGGGCTCCCACAGGTGACCTTGGTTAGGTGGTACATATAGCTGTGCGGGCTCCCACAGGTGACCTTGGTTAGGTGGCACATATAGCTGTGCGGGCTCCCGCAGGTGACCTTGATTAGGTGGTACATATAACTGTGCAGGATCCTGCAGGCGACCTTGATTAGGTGGTACATATAGCTGTGCGGGCTCCCGCAGGTGACCTTGGTTAGGTGGTACATATAGCTGTGCGGGCTCCCGCAGGTGACCTTCATTAGGTGGTACATATAGCTGTGCGGGCTCCTGCAGGTGACCTTGATTAGGTGGTACATATAGCTGTGCGGGCTTCTGCAGGTGACCTTGATTAGGTGGTACATATAGCTGTGCGGGCTCCCGCAGGCGACCTTGATTAGGTGGTACATATAGCTGTGCGGGCTTCTGCAGGTGACCTTGATTAGGTGGTACATATAGCTGTGCGGGCTCCCGCAGGTGACCTTCATTAGGTGGTACATATAGCTGTGCGGGCTCCCACAGGCGACCTTGGTTAGGTGGCACATATAGCTGTGCAGGCTCCCACAGGCGACCTTGGTTAGGTGGTACATATAGTTGTGCGGGCTCCCGCAGGCGACCTTGGTTAGGTGGCACATATAGCTGTGCGTGCTCCCACAGGTGACCTTGGTTAGGTGGTACATATAGCTGTGCGGGATCCTGCAGGCGACCTTGATTAAGTGGCACATATAGTTGTGCGGGCTCCCGTAGGTGTCCTTCATTAGGTGGCACATATAGCTGTGCGGGCTCCCACAGGCGCCCTTGATTAGGTGGCACATATAGCTGTGCAGGCTCCCGCAGGTGACCTTGATTAGGTGGTACATATAGCTGTGCAGGATCCTGCAGGCGACCTTGATTAGGTGGTACATATAGCTGTGCGGGCTCCCGCAGGTGACCTTGATTAGGTGGTACATATAGCTGTGCAGGATCCTGCAGGCGACCTTGATTAGGTGGCACATATAGCTGTGCGGGCTCCCGCAGGTGACCTTGATTAGGTGGTACATATAGCTGTGCAGGATCCTGCAGGCGACCTTGATTAGGTGGCACATATAGCTGTGCGTGCTCCCACAGGTGACCTTGATTAGGTGGTACATATAGCTGTGCGGGCTCCCGCAGGCGACCTTGATTAGGTGGTACATATAGCTGTGCGGGCTCCCACAGGCGCCCTTGATTAGGTGGTACATATAGCTGTGCGGGCTCCCACAGGCGACCTTGGTTAGGTGGTACATATAGCTGTGCGGGCTCCCACAGGTGACCTTGGTTAGGTGGCACATATAGCTGTGCAGGCTCCTACAGGTGACCTTGATAAGGTGGTACATATAGCTGTGCGGGCTCCCACAGGTGACCTTGATTAGGTGGCACATATAGCTGTGCGGGCTCCCGCAGGCGACCTTGGTTAGGTGGTACATATAGCTGTGCGGGCTCCCACAGGCGTCCATGATTAGGTGGTACATATAGCTGTGCAGGCTCCTACAGGTGACCTTGATAAGGTGGTACATATAGCTGTGCGGGATCCTGCAGGCGACCTTGATTAGGTGGTACATATAGCTGTGCGGGCTCCCACAGGTGACCTTGGTTAGGTGGTACATATAGCTGTGCGGGCTCCCACAGGCGACCTTGATTAGGTGGTACATATAGCTGTGCGGGCTCCCGCAGGTGACCTTGATTAGGTGGTACATATAGCTGTGCGGGCTCCCGCAGGTGACCTTCATTAGGTGGTACATATAGCTGTGCGGGCTCCCACAGGCGACCTTGGTTAGGTGGCACATATAGCTGTGCAGGCTCCCACAGGCGACCTTGGTTAGGTGGTACATATAGTTGTGCGGGCTCCCGCAGGCGACCTTGGTTAGGTGGCACATATAGCTATGCAGGCTCCCACAGGTGACCTTGGTTAGGTGGTACATATAGCTGTGCGGGATCCTGCAGGCGACCTTGATTAGGTGGCACATATAGCTGTGCGGGCTCCCGTAGGTGACCTTCATTAGGTGGCACATATAGCTGTGCGGGCTCCCACAGGCGCCCTTGATTAGGTGGCACATATAGCTGTGCGGGCTCCCGCAGGTGACCTTGATTAGGTGGTACATATAGCTGTGCAGGCTCCCACAGGCGACCTTGATTAGGTGGTACATATAGCTGTGCAGGCTCCCACAGGTGACCTTGATTAGGTGGTACATATAGCTGTGGGGCTCCCGCAGGTGATCTTCATTAGGTGGTAGATATAGCTGTGCGGGCTCCCGCAGGTGACCTTCATTAGGTAGTACATATAGCTGTGCGGGCTCCCACAGGCGACCTTGGTTAGGTGGTACATATAGCTGTGCGGGCTTCCACAGGTGACCTTGGTTAGGTGGCACATATAGCTGTGCAGGCTCCTACAGGTGACCTTGATAAGGTGGTACATATAGCTGTGCGGGCTCCCACAGGTGACCTTGATTAGGTGGCACATATAGCTGTGCGGGCTCCCGCAGGTGACCTTGATTAGGTGGTACATATAGCTGTGCGGGCTCCCACAGGCGACCTTGGTTAGGTGGTACATATAGCTGTGCGGGCTCCCACAGGCGTCCATGATTAGGTGGTACATATAGCTGTGCAGGCTCCCACAGGTGCCCTTGATTAGGTGGCACATATAGCTGTGCGGGATCCTGCAGGCGACCTTGATTAGGTGGTACATATAGCTGTGCGGGCTCCTGCAGGCGACCTTGATTAGGTGGTACATATAGCTGTGCGGGCTCCCACAGGTGACCTTGATTAGGTGGTACATATAGCTGTGCGGGCTCCCGCAGGTGACCTTGATTAGGTGGTACATATAGCTGTGCAGGATCCTGCAGGTGACCTTGATTAGGTGGTACATATAGCTGTGCGGGCTCCCGCAGGTGACCTTGATTAGGTGGTACATATAGCTGTGCGGGCTCCCGCAGGTGACCTTGATTAGGTGGTACATATAGCTGTGCGGGCTCCCGCAGGTGACCTTGATTAGGTGGCACATATAGCTGTGCGGGCTCCCGCAGGTGACCTTGATTAGGTGGCACATATAGCTGTGCGGGCTCCCACAGGTTACCTTGGAGCTTCAATAAAAGCTGTGGTGTAGTGGGACCATTGAAACATTGGATAACATTATGAGACCATGGTATACCCGATCGTCATGAGCCATAATAACTCCGCTAATTCAGGGACTGGTAGCTACTAGTGAGAATTCACGGTTCTGTGAAGCCTCTACATTTTTCCAGGGTTTCCAGATTTCAGAGAATCTTTGGGATGTTCCAGTGAGCAGTTTGTTCTAGCCGATAAAGTTGGTCACATCTCTGAATCCAGTGTTGTATATTTGGAGGATCCGATTGCTTCCAGTTGACGGCTATAAGTAATCTAGCTGATGCTAATAAAATTTTGCATAGAGTTTGTGTTGGTTTGGAGATTTTGAGTCCCCCGAAGACACCAAACAGAAACATCTTCGGAGAAACTGGTATGGTCACCTCACAAACATTCGTAAGTGTTTTACAGATGGTTCGCCAATAAGCTTTAATTTTAGAACATTGCCACCATTTATGGCTCTAGGTTCCAATTTCCATGTTGCATCTCCAACAGAGGGGGCTAACCTCTGGGAACATTCGATGTAGGTGTTGTGGCGTATAATACTTAGGTGTTTCTTGTAACTTGACACATCTGGACACCCTCGATGGAGCATTCAGTACATAACTTAGCTCCTCTTGTGAGAACTGAAGGTTTAGTTCTTGTTCCCATTTGGTGATGAAGGATGAAGGAGTATCCTTTGGGGCTTTTAAGGAGAGAATGAGGGTATTTAGTGTAGAGATTTTTCTTTTTGGTTCTTTAGTTTGTAAGGCCATTTTTTCAAAAACTGAATGTTCAGTCGAACAGGGGCAATCTTTTAGATGTTGTTTTATGAATTGCAAACAGTGGGCGATATGGAAAGTGGAGAGGCTGGCCAACAGAGGATGATTTCCCAGGTCATTGTAAGAGGGGATGTCATTCTCCGGGCAAAGGGACAAAACCGGTATGTTTATCAATTTTACCTGTTCAGGTAGTGTCTCCCAAAAGTGTTTCAAGGAGTGACAAAGTATATCTCTAACCTGCATGAGAGCCAGGTGGTTTGGAACTATTTGGGCCAAAAGGTTTGAATCAGTCCACTGTTTAATGGAGTACCTATGGAGTTTTCCTATGCGGGTACGATCCAGAAAGATCAAGGCTCTTAAAGGGAGATTTGCCATGGCTTCTTCGGCTAATATGTCTAACCTTCGTGAGTATGGTCGTATCCATTCCATACATCTAAGGCATAGTATTACTTTATGGTAACTGTATAAATCTGTGATTCCTAGTCCTCCTTTAGAGGGGTGTTGTGTCGAATATTTTGAGGGCAACCTGGCTTTCTTTCCTCCCCAGAGAAATTTCATAAAGATTCCGTGTAATCTTTTAAAGAAGGTCTTGGGGATTGGAATTGGTAGGGCTTGAAGATAGTACAAAACAGTTGGTAAGAGTATTGTTTTAATAAGTGATCTACGCCCAAACCATGAGACAAAAAGGGATGTCCCATGTGCTTATCAAGTCTTCCAACCGTTTCGGCAGCTTCTGAAAGTTTTCTTGAAACAAATGAGAGAAGTCAGGACTGAGTGTTATGCCTAGAAACCGTACTGAGTGATTATTCTATTGAAAGGGGGAAATTTACTGTAGTTTAGCTTGTTTCTTTAAAGAGGTGCACAACCTTTTCTGGTTGGGAGCCACATTGTCAACCTAAACCATTTCCAGGGGCCGAAAATAAAACTCAAAGTGGTATTCCCAACTGAAATACTGTATTTTTTTAATATTGAACATACAGTATATGCTATAAATGTCTAGTTACACTTCCAGGACTCCCATCTAATAGGAGAATACATGAAAGATACATGTAAGAAGCCATAAGACATAGACCTACATGTCTTCTACCAGATGTTTGGGGGCCGCACAGAATGGTATCGAGGGCCGCAGTTTAGTGCACCCCTGCTTTAAGGTAATGGTAACATTCAGAATTACAGATTTGGAGAAATTTACTGAAAAGTTTGATAAGGAATGGAAAGTCTGGAGAGTTGACATGATTGCCGGAAATGCTTTAGACGGGTTTGTCGCGATTAGTAAAACATGTCTGCAAACGCAGCTGTGTGGAGCTGTGTATTTCCAAGTGTCATTCCTTCAATATCAATGTGTTGCCTGAAGGTTTGCAGGAGTGTTTCTTTGACTAGTCCAAAGAGAAGTGGAGATAAGGGGCAGCCCTGGCGAGTCCCATTCGATATTTTGAATGAAGGGGAAAGGTTGCCATTCACCAGGACTCGCGCTGTTGGAGTTTGGTACATAACCATTACCCCATCTATGAAAGTTTTGGGATTTCCAAATTTGACCATTACTTGAGTCATAAATAGCCAGTCTACTCTGGCAAACGCTTTCTCAGCGTCCATACTTAGCAAGGCTAATGGTATTGTCGATTTTTTGGCTAATTGGATAAGTTGTATAATTCTAACTATATTATTTTTCTCTTCCCTTCCAGGTATGAAGCCAACTTGTTCTGCTGATATAAGTTCCGGTAAGTATTGTTTTAGGCTGTTGGCTAACATTTTGGCATATAATTTAAGGCCATTGTTAAGAAGCGAAATTGGTCTATAGTTTGAACAGAGTAAATGGTCTTTGTTTGGTTTGGGAATGATGGATATTTGCGCCGCTAACATGTCTCTGGTGAATGCCTGTCCCTCCCTTGCTTCATTACAAACCGTTAACAGTCTGGGTAGTAAAATTTTCTTTAAATGAGGCGTAATAATATATTGGCAGGCCGTCCGGACGGCCCAGGGCTGTTATTTGTAGGGGATTCTTTTAGAGCTTTTTGGAGTTCAGAGAGTGTGAAAGGGGAGCTTAATTTTGCTGCTTGGTCTGAACTTAAGGAAGGGAGGTTTAGTGTTCCTAGCCACTTCTGGACCTGTTGCATTTTTAGAAGTAATTTGGAGGGGTCTAGTGGGTCGAGCAAGTCGTATAGTTGACTATAGTAATCACAAAATTGTTTAGCAATTAAATCTGTTTTATGAATCACTGTGTAGGCCTCTTTACCCGCCATGAGGACAACTTGACGCGCGGCCGCCATCTTGGATTCTGACCTTGCGTCTTGTTTCTTCACAAATCTGTCCATGTCGCATTGGCTAGAGGCTGGTCTGAGTCTCCCAGGGGTCTCCTTGCTTTTCTCCCTGGTGAGTTTTCCCATTTTTCGCTCTGAAAATAGCTAAGATAAGCTCATAAAGACTCGGTCTGCAGCAGAGCTCTTCACACCGCCCGCATCCGGCTGCGCTGCTAGACTACGCCCCTGTATTGGTACACAATATGACTGGGAGTCCATAGAGGGTACTGCACAAGACACTAACTAGTCAAAGGCCAGCCCTGACTTAATTATGGCTCTTTGCAATCTGCATGCTGGTGAGAACATCCCTGTAATGTGTTGTCATACAGAGGCACCATATGGCAGCACACAGCTTACCTATGGCTCCTTAATACATAACCATAGGGACAAACCATGTGCTGCGATATACAGTCTTTGTCATGTGAAGAAGACCTAACGTCTCGCACAGTTTTTTTTCCCCTTCATCTTGTGATCCTGGGATTTATCCTGTCATAAGCTATCCCCCCTGCCCCACTTTTATATCAATATAGCAATTGCTTTTTGCTTCTTCGCACCTCCTCCTGCTTTATTGGAGGACAAGACATTGATTAACTTTCAGGATTTATTAACTCTATTTGTGAATTTTCTTTGTGGTAATTTCTCTGGTTTGGGTCGGTTTTATTCATAGGAAGCCACATCTTTATACTCTGTGTTTGCGATGTGTCATTCATTGCCGACCGTCCGTTCCTGTTAATTTCCTGGTGATTTGTGTACTTTGTTGCTATGGTTTGTCACTGATCTATTTCATGACGTTTATTTGTAGCCAATTTTTATTTTAACTGTGGGTTAATGTTTCTTTTAATTAGGTTCTCTGTAGATTCAAGGATGCAAATTAGAAAAATTAAAGTCTCATTTGTAGTCCAGGTAAAGATGTGTCCGTCCTGTTTATGGAATGATGATAGCTGATATGATGACAGTAATAGGATGGTATTGGTGGAGGGGATGATAGCACGAAGAAAAGTTCCTGTATCTCCTGGAGTCATTGGAGGCTTTGTAGGAAGATTGCAGTAACTTATGAGTAGGTATAGGGCGATAACCTAAGAAAAAGGTCCTCTGTCTCCTCCTGGGGTCAGTGACACATAATACAGGTGACAGTAAAATGTGATTAAGAGGGATGATAACTGGAAGAAAAGTTCTCACATATCCCTAGGTGTCACTGGAGGAGAAATTACAGGTACACATACATCTTCCCAACTCCTCCATACACATGTATGCTCGGCCAAACATGCATGTCTTCTGAATGAAAATAGGACAATAAGCAGCTGTTCATCTGTGAACAAAATAATTTTACACTAAATTTCAACATGCCCAATCCTTTCCCCTGAGTACATGTTTGATAGCTGGCTGGTCCCACCCAAATGAATGGGTTCAGTCATCTGTATTCTTGAATGTATGATCAACTTAGCGACCTGATTGCTCAGCTCCTTTATTTACCCCTGGGGTCATGAGCCGTGTTCCCTGTAAGCTGCGCAAGGGCGCACAGCTTCCTTTATGCCTCCGCTCAGGACCTCTGCAGGCCCTCTCACCGCCGCAGCCCTCACTTCATGTAATGGTGCTTACAAGACGGTCTACATAGCAGCCGGAAGTAAGTTTTATATAGTAATGCCGTTCATACTGGCTCTCTGCCTGTAACCCAGATACAGCTGACAAATACGCAGTGAGATGCCCTGATGCTGTCGCTGCTTATTGGCCAGCTGTACGTTAGCATCACCACATCTAACCTCTGGCACGGCTGCTGACGCCATTGCAGTGAGCGGACAAAAGGGCCCGTAGTTCTTGAGGAGAAAAGTTTGGAAATCTCCCCCAGTGTGACAACCGCGGCCCAGTGACTGCCTCAGTGACCAGCACTTTGTAAACCTCGGTGTGTGTAAAAATCTGTCACACACACTGTGCTGCAATGTGTAGGGGGGGGGACCTCTACACTGTGGTCTCTGGGTGGTGTGTATGGCCACAAAGGCTATCAGTAATAGGACAATGAGAGCTTATATATATATATATCCAAGGAAAGAGGACCACAGTATTGCAGGGGTAAGTAAAAAATATTTAGCAGCTTTATTCAAAAAGGTACCAGCAAAAAATACTTTTGACAGCTTGACAAAGGTGTTTATTTTTTATTTTTAAACTTTCAGATTACTTTTATTCATTTTTCCAGTACAAATCAATATGCCAAAATAACAATCAATGAGATGCTATTTGAAGATTACATTGTATAGAGAAGAGAACATTAAGCACACTTGTGGTTTGTACATTCTATAATGATGCAATAATCAACAATCAATATTGTTATCGGTTAGTAGAGCAATATGATCCCTAAGAGAACAGTAAACATAGTGAACATCAAAACGTGCGTGAAAGCACGACAAAGAACAGTGCCAGTGACCGTGATATGCCCGAGCCGCTCATCTCACCCCCTCCAAACACCTTTCAGTAGTTTTCACTTAGGTATTTAATTCTGTAGTGGATGTCATAAGACTGTCTGTGGAATGTGGGAAGCATGAGGGGAACTACACCATAATTCCCATCTTTTTACTACTTGCAATCTTTTTTTGTGTGAAGCGGCGTATATGCATTCATGTTGCATATATTTATTAATAAGGGCTACCAGTTCCGAGGGAGTGGTAGGCAATTTCCAGTAAGTAGCAATTAGTTTTTGTGCCGCTGTTAGTATCCCCGCCACTACCCACCGATGCATATAAGGAAGGGTCTCAAACCCAATAGAGAGTATAGCTAATGCTGGTAACAAGGGGAAGTGAAAGTCAGCCACTTTAGATAAAAGGTCATTCACATCCCTCCAGAAAGGAGATATGGTAGGACATATGTGACTGTTTCCTTTCTCCTTGTGCTGCTACACAGTTAAAATTTATATGGAATGTATATAGTTTAATTAATTGAACCATTTCATATGCAGTATTCCTATATTTGGTTATTTGCTCCCATCTAATGGCCGGCTTTGGTAATGCACTTGTTTTTCCTGTTCTTTTCTTTTACATCTGTGACTCATTTCCTTTCAATGTTCCACCCCTTCTTCCTGTACCTTCCGCGCTGCTTCAGCCACATGTACAGGGACACATGTATTCTCATGTTCGCTAATGAAAGCATCATCTTTTGACCGTACAATCCCGGAATTCATCTGTTCTGCAATACCCTGTTATCTGACTTAAAGAATAAAGCAACTTACACGGATAAACACGGTGTTGGTGAGTTCAAGCTATCTGATAAAGATTGTCCGCAGTGATTATATCTGCTTATACAGGCCAGGCATAGAGGTCTCACTAGGGATAAATAGCTATTACAACAGTCATAATACTCCTCACACCTTCTCCAGTAACATGGGCTATATGTAGAATTGATGTGTGCAATACGGGCTGGGGTTAGATACCAACTAAGATGGATTTTACGATTTTGCTCTGCGTGATTAATGCAACTACATCCCGCTACCGCCCAATAGAAAGCATCTCGCCATTCGGAAATAGTCCACTCACATCTCAGCTCCTCCTCCCATTTCCCCATAACACCTGACTTTTCATCTAGGTGGGGACCTAAGGCTTGGTACGCCATAGGCCCTTCCTGCAGGTCTTTGGGTATTGAAGAACCTGCTAAGAGGGGAGGGTTCTGGTGATTTGGCCGGAGGTAACCTGATGTCATGTAATAGGTGTCTGATCTGTAGATATTGGTAAAAACATGAATTAGGTAGCTGGTGGGAGTGATGTAAAGCCTCGAATGTTTTAACGTTGGAGTCCTCCATTATTTGATTTAGGGACAATAAACCCCTCTCTTCCCACATTTTGACATCAAGATCCGGAATAAGGTAAGAGCTATCAAAGGGATTTCCGAGATGGTAGGAGAGAATAGGTTAGTATCCCCAATGTGGTGTCGCCAGATCCATATCGCTGCCTGCATAGTCAAGAGAGGGGGCCCCCGGAACCACTGCCATGGGATAAGCAGCCAGTAATCCAGTAAGCGTGTTTTTAGTCGCATAGGTAGACTCCACTTCCAACCACTTATGATTCGAAGAGGGAGACCACCACTCCCTAGTTTGCTGGTTTTTTTTTTTTAATAGCTTTTATTTAAGTGTTTTGGTAAGACAGTAAACAGAACAACAACTCCCTGAGGGAGAACACATTAGTAATAATACACTCATCAACACTTCCGTCCCAGCCAAGATTAAGATAATATGAGGTCTTTGACAATCCAGGAGTACATAACTTTGGCAGCATATCATCGGCAAAAAAAAAAAAAAAAAAAAAAACATCTCTGTCGCGACTGGAACCCACTTATTCTGCAACCATACCGACACACACCGACACACTCACACACGGGCCGCCCGAGCTCTCCTTACAAGTGTATTCAAGCCGTGCCTTCGGCCTGGGTCCACACCCCCCAAATTTGGTCAAATCTATCCGGTACTCCCCTAGCAGCGTATGTCAACTTGTACATCGGAAGATCCCTATTAATAAGTTGTGTCCACTGTTGTATCGTCGGACATTTAGGTGGTTTCCAATTCAGAAGGATAATTTTCCTCCCGTAGAACATCAATAGTCTAAGCAGTATCCTGCCATATTTAGTCGGAGTGGTTTCAGAGACCAGTCCCATCAGACATATCATTGGATCACAAATCCCTGGGAGACCTAGTTTATCAGTAATAAAACCACATAGCCCTGTCCAATAAACTTGCATCACCGGACACGACCACACCATATGGAAAAAGGAGCCTCTCGCCCCTCCACATCTCCCACACCCCGGATCCCGAATTTGTCTCATATGATAAAGACGCAACGGGGTCAGATATACTCTATGCATCCATTTGACCTGAATGAGTTGATCCCTTGCACTTATGACCGATGACCTCCACCCCAGGCGCCACTCCTCCAAATGAGAATCCTCCAAGGTAGGAATGTCCACTGACCATCTAGCAAAGGCCTGCCGGATGGGGCATGCCTGCATCTTTACAATTGCTGTGTAGAAAGAGGAGATTGGTTTACATGGATGCACCCTTCTAGCTAGTGATTCCAGAGGGCCACAGTCCAAAGTCAACCTCAAAGACCCAAACTGCTTTTCACATGCATGTCTCAACTGGAGGTAGCGGTAAAAGCTCGTCCGGGGTAGCCGGAGATCAGCCTGTAGGCTCTCAAAGGAACGAAAAACCCCTTCATGATACAACTGTGTCAAATATTTAAGGCCCTTCCTAGGCCAAAACTCAAAGTCTGGGAGGGTCAAGAGTTCAGGAAGCTGTTTATTGCGCCACATATGCCCGGGACCACATCTCCCCGGCCGGATCTTCGACGTGGGTCTCCACAAACCTCGTCCATGCCTCAATCACCGTCACCATAGCTTCCGTGTACCTCCCAGTCCCCCGAGTCCCGCCACCCCTGTATGCCAAATTTGTTAGAGCTTCGTAAGATCCTGCTAGAGCCGCCTCAAGAACTACCGCTGGGTTATTGGCATCTGCCCTAATCCACCATGACGCGTACATCAAACGTGTTGCCACATAATAGAGATACATATCCGGAAGCTGCAAACCCCCCTGCGAGTATAATGCCTTCAGTGTTTTCCTAGCCAACCTCGGAGCCTGGTGATGCCATAGGAAAGGGGATAAAATCCTATCTAGGGAGTCAAAGTGTGATCTAGGAATTTTAACTGGAGCAGTCCTATATATATATAGCAGCTTAGGTAACAAAACCATCTTAACAATATTTATTCTGCCTATGAGGGTTAAAGGGAGATTTTCCCAGGCTTCCAGCCTTCGCGTGACATATTCCATGGTGGGCCTCAGGTTTAAGGTACAGAACTGCCCCGGATCTCTATGTATTTGAATCCCCAAATAAGGGAAGCTTTCAACTACCCTCAGTGGCGATATTGGAGATATATCGTAATCATCCTCTATGTCAATTCTGCATAGGCTAGATTTGGTCCAATTCACCTTGAGCCCAGAGTATCCCCCGTACCCATTTATAATATCTAGCAGAGCCTCTAAGGAAGGGCCAGGATCTGCCAAATAAACTAACATGTCATCAGCGTACAATGACAGTTTTTCTTGCACTCCCGCTATTGTCCATCCTTCTATTAACGAGCTATTATTGATCAATTGAGTAAGGGGTTCCATTACGAGGGCAAACAACAACGGCGATAATGGGCACCCCTGCCTGGTACCCCTATATAACCTAAAGGGACGGGAGAGGAAACCATTCACTCTAATCCTAGCCGTCGGTGCACGGTATAGCAATTGCACCCATTTTACAAACGCTAGCGGGAATTGGAGACAAATCATCGTCTCCCAGATGAAGTGCCACTCGACAGAGTCAAAGGCCTTCTCGTTGTCGAGGGCAGCCAGGACTCTCGAGCCAGCGTTGTCATGTTTGACCTGTAGATTTACAAATAGCCTCCTGAGGTTTATGTCGGTGGTTTTCCCCGGCATAAAGCCCGACTGGTCGGGGTCAATAATAGATAGGATCACCTCATTCATGCGTCTAGCTAGGACCTTGGCCAAAATTTTAGCATCTATGTTTAAGAGGGATATCGGTCTATATGAAGCACAGTGGTCCGGAGGCTTCCCGGCTTTGTGAATCACGACAATAGTGGCCTCCCCAAAAGTCAGTGGTAAGCTACCAGATTCAGCTGCGTAGTTAAATACCTGAAGTAGGCGCCTACAGTGGAGGTCAATGTCCAACTTGTACCACTCAACCGGGAAGCCGTCCGGACCAGGTGACTTCCCCACCGCCATACTTTCAATTGCCGCCTTAATCTCTTCCACATCAATAGGGCGCTCCAAGTAGGATCTATCGGCCCCGGCTAAAGGAGTCAGAGAGATAGACTGAAGGTAGGCTCGCATCTCTTCAGGGGACTTATTTGTGGAAGAATTGTACAGCTCGGCATAAAACTGAGCGAAGCACTCACAGATACCTTCAGGGTTAGATACCCTTGTGCCATCTGCACGAGTAATGAGGGGAACCACAGTCTGCGGCTCTTCATTTCTAGCGAGAAATGCCAGGGCCTTCCCATTTTTGTCACCATCAGAAAAAACTAGGCGCTTTTGGAACAACAGCTTCTTTTGAGTATGTTCCGTCAAATGTAGGCTAAGTCTCCTCTGGGCTTCCTCCCACAGTCCACGGTTCCTATCACTAGGGTCCTGAATATAGCAAAATTCCGTCCTCCCAACCTCCGTTTCTAGTTTAACCCTAGTGGCGTGTAACTCCTTCCTATGTGAGGCTATGGCATGGATTAAGGTGCCCCGTAATACAACTTTAAATGCCTCCCATTCCACTAATGGGTTGGTCGAGCCTTCATTAAGTTCCCAGTAGTCCTTAGCTCCCTGTTGTGCCTCCCAGACTACCGGTAAGACCTCCAGCCATTTACTATTAAGTCGCCATGTCTGTTGCCTCTGTGGCAGGGACTGCCGCAAAGTAACCATTAATGGGGCGTGATCTGAAATACCTCTCGGTAAGTAGTCAGCCGCCACTATAAATGGCAGCAAGTCTCTACTGAGGAAGACCAGGTCGATACGGGACAAAGTGACATGAGTAGCAGAGTAACAGGAAAACTGGTGCTCTCCCGGGTGAAGATACCTCCATCCTTCCGTTAAAGCAAAACTGTCCGACCAGGAACTTAAGGAGTCTGTATGGGTCCCACTAGGACGCAGCCGATCCAGATCTCTGTCAAGGACTGCGTTGAAATCTCCAAGCATAATCAACGGTACAGCTGGCAAGTCCGCCACTCGTTTCATAATTTCGTTCAGTACCTCCCTGTTAAAGGGGGGGGGACATAAATCCCTACTATAAGATAATCTATACCTCTGATCGCAGCATGGAGAATGACAAAGCGTCCCGATCGGTCAGTCTGAACCGAGTGTATCCGAAATGGAAGCGACTTCGCCACTAGTATCGACACTCCTCTCGCTCTGGTGGTATAGACAGAGTGATATGCCGCTCCCACCCAGGGCCTCTTCAGCGCCAGTAGTCTCTGCCCCTGTAAATGCGTCTCCTGTAGCACTATCACGTCAGGATTTTGCGTCCTCAAATAATTGATAACTAGTGAACGCTTAATTTTATCGTTTAGTCCCCTGACATTCCAGGAGATAAACCGACAAACCGTCATTATGGCGGTTGGGTTCTGTGACAAAGTAGAAGAAATTCAGACCGCCCATGCCATGCACACCCCCAATCATACCAACCATCCATACAAATACAAACTCCCTTGTTTGCCCCAAACATTAGGCTATTCCCCCCACCCTGCCCAGACGACCCCAACTTATCCGAGCCTACACCCCAAACAGATAAACTTCAGGTGTCAGATAATAATACGGGAGGGACCCGTTCTAGGCAGTAAAAAACCTAATTAACGAACTAAGACTAGTGAGTAAACAGTCCGGTCTAGTACAGCTCCCCAGTATAACTCTGCCATCTCTAACTCCAACAGAAGACCCTCCTCCCGCAAGTCCTGATATACTCAGCCCCTCTGGTCGAGCCAGCCAGAAGCTTCTTCCGGAGTGGAGAAGAATTTCACTGAGTCCCCATCTTGAATTCTCAGACGCGCTGGGTACATCATAGCGTAGGTGAGACCCTTCTCCCGCAGCCGGGATCTCACAGCCGTGAACTGCCTGCGTTGTTTCTGGACCTCAGAAGAAAAATCCGGGTAGAAGGATATCCGGGTGTTTTCAAAGCGAATGTCCTTCAGGCGGCGGGCCGCCGCAAGTATTGCATCACGGTCTCTGTAGTTAAGGACTTTAAAAATAAAAGGTCGCGGCGGGGCCCCAGGGGGCAACGGTCTGGTGGGTATTCTGTGGGCTCTCTCCACTACAAAATTTGCTGACAGATGAATAGGTTCCAGCACTTGCTTGACCAGACGTTCTGAAAAATCTTCAGCGGACTGACCCTCCGCTCTTTCAGGGAGCCCCATAATGCGTATATTGTTGCGCCGGTTACGGTTTTCGGCGTCCTCCACCTTCGCCATCAGGGTCCTAACTTGATTTTGGAGAGAACGAACCGCAGAATCACTTTGCTGTGACCGATCCTCTACGTCTCCCAGTCTCCTCTCCACCTCAGATGTCCTCTCTCGTACCTTATCGATGTCATGTCTGAGGCAGGTAAGATCTGCTTGGACGTGATCAATTTTAATCGTAAGCGCTGTCTGACAAGCTGTGATGGCTGCCATAATTTTAGAGAGATCCACTGCAGCGTGATCAGAGGGGACGTCTTCCCCTTGAGTCTCTGTTTGACTCATGTTATCGATCATCAATTTAGGCGAGATGGTAGGCCCAGTTGTGCCCGTTTTACGGCCCATATATCAGTTGAGAAGTCACTTATAGAAAGGGCAACACCCCACAGGGATCACTGGTTACACAGAAAAGAATGATCTCCTCACCACTCCCTCAGAAGATGTAGAATAGAAGATGCATAGGGTATTAACAATGCTCTCAATGCGTATCTCTCACCAGGGACCACGCTTTATATATAGTAATGGACCAGGTGCAGAGCCAGTCCTTCACAGATCAATGGGCCCTTTCTGGCCTACAATTGCAGTCCCCTCTCAGAGGGTGAGTATGCAGATCTTAATGCAAGAGTCACACAATGCAGGCTCCCCTAATACGATTAAAGGACTCCAGAGATGGTGGTGTAATGCCAGGCAAGGTGATTCGCCGTGCTACCACCCAGGAGAAGAGGGGCACCACCGGAAGGGGGGACCAGGATGTGAGCAAAGAAACCGACCTGCGAGTTCACTCTGCGCCGCAGGTAAAATGGCGCCCGCACCGGATCTCCACACGCGGCCCGAAGCAGAAGGCCACCGCAGTGCCGACCAGGGGCTGGGGACCGTCCTCCGTCCCACTACGATCCGCCCTGCGACCCGACTCACGCGGGGATATCAGCCGGGCTCCGCTCCTCCGGTACCTGCAGCAGTGGCCCCAAGGCAGGGGCAGTGGAGAGAAATGTCCGCTCCTTCCCAGGTCAGTCAGTCCACACAGCAGGGAGTTTACTCCGAGGATAAGCTTGTCCCACCGGCAATATGGGCTCCACTGAGTCGCAGTCCACACAGCGGGTCAGCAGTGACTTTGTGGCAGGTAAATATAGGAGATGGCCAGGATATTTTCAGGATTCCTCAGGAGCTGTAAGAAGCTGCGTCCTCACACCATGCTAGCTAGGCCACGCCCCCCAGTTTGCTGCTTTTAGATTAGTTTTATTGTATTAAGTAATATCTGGGACTCCCAATCCTCCATCACTAACCCTGGGTTCACACCTGAGCGTTTTACAGCGCGTTCAAACGCGCTGTAAAACGCTCAACAGATTAAAACCAATGCATCCCTATGGGAGTGGTTCACACTTGAGCGTTTTACAGCGCGTTTGAACGCGCTGTAAAACGCCCAACGCATAAACAAGTACTTGAGCTTCTTTTGGGGCGTTTGACGCGCGTTTTGTGATTGACACCACAGTAGTCAATCACAAGAATGCGCGTTTTACGCGCGTTTACTATTTGCAAAAACGCGCTGTAATACGCGCGACACAAACGCGCGTAAAACGCGCGTTTCAAGAACGCTCAGGTCTGAACCCAGGGTCAGACATGGGAAAAGTGCGTTACGGTCCACCCTAGGGGAAATAAATTGGAGGAGTTCTGCTTGTAGAAGATTGAATGTCTTGGCAGGGATAATAAGTGGAATATATATGAGTTTATAGAGTATTTTAGGCAATATCAGCATTTATTCTCGCTATCCAGGAGAGAAAATTCTAGGAGTATTTAGTGTAATCCTTTAGAAAGTCCTCTCGTAGAGAGACAAAGTTGAGACGTACCAAGTCTCTAAGGTGGGATGTTAACTGTATTGTACCTCAATATGATATATGTTCTGGTGCCCACTGAAACGGAAGGTTATCCAGCAATTGAGCTTTTAGGGGTTCAGGAATTGAGAGGGGAAGTATTTGTGACTTAGCAATGTTTAATTTATACAATGAGATTTTAGCATACTCCTCCAGTATATAAGTAATAGCTGGGAGGGACGTTTCCGGTTTTGTGAGGGTTAGTATAACATCATCTGCATAAAGCCCCAATTTATGAGTCTGTCTACCAACTGGAATGCCCACTACCTCTGGGTCTGCACGTATTTTTGCTGCAAGGGGTTCCATCACTAAAGCAAACACTAACAGTGAAGGTGGACATCCTTGACGAGTACCATTGGATATAGTAAAACATTTAGAGTAGAACTCCGACGCTAGGACTCTCGCAGATGGGTTCGAGTGAAGGTTCATTATGGCTGTTAGTATAGAACCGGAGAACCCAAACCGATCCAGTACCGCTGCTAAGAAACCCCAGTGGGACCCTATCAAATGCCTTTTCAGCGTCAAGTGAAACAAATATTGTTGGTGCACCTGTAGCCTCTGAAATTTGAATTGGGTCTTTCATCCTCCTGATCCCATCTCTACATTGATGTCCTGGAATAAAGCCTACTTGATCTGGGGATATTAATTATGGAAGTAATGGTTAAATCCTCAAAGCCAATAGTTTGGAAAATAATTTAACATCATTGTTTAACAATGAGATGGGACGGAAATTAGAGGGAACATCTTGGGTTTTCCCTGGTTTAGGGATAGTAGTGATAATGGCGCTTAACATTTCTCTTGGGATGTCATTGGGAAGGAGTTAACGAGACGGACAACTATAGGTGCAAAAAGGTTCAAGGAATCCACCTTCACTTCGGTAAAGGAATATTTATTTTGCTTGCGGTAAAATCACATCCAGTTACGGTTACAAAAGTCTTGTCTACGCGTTTCGGGCTACAAGAAACAATTCAAGCCCTTACTCATGACTATAGGACAACTATAGGTGTTTACTCTGCTCTAAAGGTTTTATAATAATCTCCAGAAAAACCGTCTGGGCCTGGAGCTTTAAGGGTTTTTATCGCTGCTTCTATCTCTCGTTCTGTGAAAGGTGCGCTAACAGAAGAGAGTTCTTGAGGTGATAGTGCTGGCAATGACACTGAATCTGAAAAGGCAGAAATTAGTGGTGGAGTGGGTTGTGGTGTAGCCACATCTTCTTTCAGATTATGTAAGGAGCTATAATAATCCGCAAACACGTCTGCAATAGTCAGTGGATGTGTAGCAGTCGTACCATCTCTTTGGCTCATAGATTCAATACGAGACGCGATAGCACGCTTCTTGAGTCTTTGAGCCTAGCATAGCTCCTGCTCTATCACCCAAATGGTATCGCGCAATCTTAGATCGGCTAACAGCTTGTTCATATTTTTGTAAGAGGAAAGAACGTGGCTGAAAGCGCAGTTCAGTGACTTGTTTCATAAGAGCAGATGAGGGGGAGGTTTAATATTGTGTTTCCATGAGAGCCAAACGAGAGAGTAGGTCCTGCAAGGGTTTTTCTCTTTGTTTTTTTGAGTCTGGATGCAGACTGTATGAATAAACCTCCCATGTAGCTTTTATGGGAACACCACAAAGTGGAGATGTTGATGTCAGGGGTGTCATTAAATGAGAAAAACTCTTTAAGTGATTGAGAAGGCCTGAAATCGGTCATCGTGTCTCAATAAATAAGAGTTGAGGCGCCAGAGTGGTGGATTGGTTTAGGATGTGTCTTGAATATGAAGCAAAATAGGAGCATGGTCGGACCATGTGATATTACCTATTGTGGAGGTCTCTTGATATGAGGAAATATTCAATCCGGGATTGTGAGATGTCAACTTGAGACGAGAAGGTGAAAGCCCTTTCCGTCGCATGTTGGTACCTCCATATATCGTGTAGAGGTTTTAAGGAGCTTACTCAACTCCGGACGATATCCCACAGCTACTCGGGAGCAGTCAATTGATGCTTCAATAGGGACGTTAAAATCTCCACCAAGAACAATGGATCCCCTTGTTACCTTCATCAGTTTCTTAAAGAAGCGATTAATAAAAGAGAGCTGATGAGAGTTAGGAACATATACATTAGCTATGGTATAATCGATATGGTTAATAGAGCATAATAGGATAATGAAACCTCCTGCCGGATCAGTGATGCATCGGTGTAAGTCAAATTGAACTGATCGTCTGATCCCTATGAGGACCCCCGCTCTATTGACCGATGCAGAAGCAATGAAAAGATGTGGAAAGTGCCTATTTGAGCATCTATGTGTATCAGAGGCCAACAGATGTGTTTCCTGAGCTAACAATATATCATTTTGTTGGCGTCTGGCCACATCGCTGAGCACTTGTACGAGAAGTTAAGGCCCTTCACATTCTGGGACATCAACTTGAAGACCATCGTGTTGTATAAGGGTGTCTAAAATGCGTGAAACATAAAGGGGGAGAGAGATGGGCGGCATGGAACAGACTGGCATTGAAAACACGATCCTTTTGAGAGAGAAAACAATTATAAAAATACAGGAGGGGAAAGGATATACAATATGGGTCAACTCCAGCAAATGTGAGAATAGGTGAAAATCTAAGAAATTATAGGAGATAACACTAATATATCTAGTGTCGCAGTCCTTCCTTCACTGTTTTCTTAAAGGATGAAACGACAGACATTTAACAATAAAAGAAAGCCCAACAATACACATTACAATTGTAGCTTTCTAAAGACAGAACCTTGGGGAGAAAACAAAACGGGCAAAGCCTTAGTGAAGGATACTTATTCAGGTTCCGTCCGCATTGAGATTTTTGGAAGAGTTCTCTCCAGCTCTTCTCTTGATCCTCCCATTTCTATTCGTTTGCACTACGGACCAAGGGGACGGGGACAGTAGCACAGGTAGAGCAGCTACAACCTGAACTGTCGCCCAGTCCTATATAGAGATCATAGGGTCTCCAAGTGCTGTCAGGAGCTCCGTTAGGTCTTCATGTCGGCGTATTAGGCACCTTTTCCAGTCAATTGTAGTAGCAAGTCCAAAGGGAAATACCCAACGATATGGGAATTTCTTTGAGCGTAAAAGATCCGTCAGAGGTTTTAGTCCCTGTACCATGCTGTATGATTTACATTATAATCCCTGCACCATGCTATACAATATACAGTATAATACCTACACTGTGGGGTTATGTTGTATATTATACAGCATGGTGCAGGAATTATAATGTATATTGTACAGCATGGTGCAGGGATTATACTGTATATTGTATGGGATCGTGCAGGGATTATACTGTATATTGTACAGCATGTTGCAGGGATTATACTGTATATTGTACAGCATGGTGCAGGAATTATAACGTATATTGTACAGCATGGTGCAGGGATTATACTGTATATTGTACGGGATGGTGCAGGGATTATACTGTATATTGTACGTGATGGTGCAGGGATTATACTGTATATTGTACAGCATGGTGCAGGGATTATACTGTATATTGTACGTGATGGTGCAGGGATTATACTGTATATTGTACGTGATGGTGCAGGGATTATACTGTATATTGTACGGGATGGTGCAGGGATTATACTGTATATTGTACGGGATGGTGCAGGGATTATAATGTATATTGTACGGGATGGTGCAGGGATTATAATGTATATTGTACAGCATGGTGCAGGGATTATACTGCATATTGTACGGGATGGTGCAGGGATTATACTGTATATTGTACGGGATGGTGCAGGGGTTATACTGTATTGTATGGGATGGTGCAGGGATTATAATGTATATTGTACAGCATGGTGCAGGGATTATACTGCATATTGTACGGGATGGTGCAGGGATTATACTGTATATTGTACGGGATGGTGCAGGGATTATACTGTATTGTATGGGATGGTGCAGGGATTATACTGTATATTGTACGGGATGGTGCAGGGATTATAGTGTAAGCAACGCCAGTTGCTGTGTTTGTGTGAGGGGCGGCTCCCGGCCATCATATAAATAGGCATCCGCTCTCAGGCAGTTCCGACTCGTCATTTCCGGCTCGTCACTTCCGGCTCGTCACTTCCGGCCACAGGTCCTGCATCCCCAGCCGACGCACCGTGTCGCTCCCGCTCCAGCAGCCGGCAGGCAGCGAGCAGGTAGAGCCGCGGAGCAGACTGGTGCAACTACCGGTAACGGGGGGTCGGGTAACTTCTCCAGCACGCCGCCGCTGGACGGTCACATGGTCTAGCCACATGCTGCCAGCGGGGCTATGTTCTATTATAGGCATATGTTTATTCACTCTCGGCGCTTATACGGCATTTCCCCACGTATCTGGGGTGCTGGCCAGGGAACACAGTGGCAGGTTCCCTGGTCACTTACAGCTATCCACATTAGCACCAGAGGCTTTTGCTGGGCCTCCGCACGTCCCGCATTCGTGCATGAAATTCCGAGTCATGTTTCTGTCCGTAGTAGATAGACCCAGGCCCTAATTCGTGTACGGTCAGGCCACGGAGGTCATGTTAAATCAGCACCCGTCCCTAAACACGAATAGGTTGTATACGACAGGGTTTTATTAGCATGTTTTATCAACGTGTACGCGTGTAGCAGAATGTATTGTTGGCATGCATGAAGGTATGTCGACCTGCCTATATAAAAATCGTATGAACATTTAAGGGGTCATGCCCATGTAAGGCGCTTCAGGCGAAACGTGTTCTTTTGTCTACATGTGGTCAGGAGCTTACAGACCTCTACATACATAACCACCACTTCATATTCACAGACACCACAGGCCAGTCTCAACCCCGACTTTCAGCACAGGCTACTGTGACAGTCTGTCATCGCAAGGTAATCACAGGTTTAGGTATCCGCTGGTCTTACAATCACGTCACAGGCCTACATACATTAACTAGAGCCCTGTCTGTCTTTCAGGACACGTTTGCAGCATTGGTAAGTAGGGGCGATCTTCCTCTCCCCTCCACCTCTCTTGCTCCCATTTTCACTAAACACGGAATCAGCACAATTCTCACGCACGTAGCATGCACGCATAAAAAAAAACAAAAAAAAAAAACACTGGTATCACGTTGTAATACCCGATTCAAGTCCTGTCACGATCTTCAGGCACCCCGCTGTCTGTCACGTCTTCAGACTCATTGTAAGTCCTGTCACGTTCTTCAGGCATCCCGCTGTCTGTCACGTCTTCAGACTAATCGCAAGTCCTGTCTCGTTCTTCAGGCGCCCCATAGTCTGTCACGTTTTCAGACTCAAGCAAGTCCTGTCTCCATCCACAGGCAAGCACGCGAGGCCGGCCGTTTCAGCACTTCGGTCAGCCACTTCCTTAGTCAGCACGTAGCACGTTCCATGCTCATACTACAGCGTCCACCCACAACTCGCACGGCACCACTTGACCCTATCCCACGTCGGCAGCATGCCGCGCCAGCGCAGACACGACACATGGTGTATAGGGTTCACACTCAGCTAGGCTACACTTCGCATGATTCTTCCACCACGGGTACTTCCGCTCCTGGGCCTTCGTTCAGTCAGCGCTCAGGCACGACACATGGTGTATAGGGTTCAGTCAGGACCTCCCTGCACATAACCTTGTCATGTCATCTTCAGATGGATCCGAGTCAAGGCATGGATAACCAAGGGTCCGGTTCTTCAGTTAGCAGCATGGGTCTGCGCTCAGACAGGAAGCCATGCCTTCCTTGAGGAATTGGACAATTCCCAGACTAACGGCTGAGCTAACTAGGAGAGGTATCCCCTTCCCAGCGTCGGCTAGGAAGGCAGAATTGTTCCGTCTGTTGCAAACAGACCCGGAGCAAGTTCTAGAAACGGTCTCGATGTCCACGATACAGACGTCATTGACTCAATTGCATGCTGCTATCAATAGCATGGCCTCCTCGATGTCTGGCTTCCAGTCTCGCCTAGAGGCTCTCGAATGTAGAAGCCCCACACCGTCTGTCAGTGCTCAGAGGTCACCAGTACCGTCCGTGTCCGAGTCCACGTCTGTCACGATGCCACTCAGGTTCCCCAACATAGCACCAGCCTACTTCATCCCGGCAAACATCAGGCAAGACATCATTGAGGGTAAGGATGTGAACCTGGCATCCTTGCTGATTGCCACACACGACGTGCCTGACAACAAGACCATCGCATGCGGGGAAGTCTCAGTTATACTAAAATCTAGAGACGTCAGGCTAAACCGGAAACTTAGTGTCACCGATTTCGTGTTGGCCTTCAGTCTATACCGGGACG
Source organism: Bufotes viridis (assembly GCA_033119425.1). NCBI lineage: Eukaryota > Metazoa > Chordata > Amphibia > Anura > Bufonidae > Bufotes > Bufotes viridis. Next base: position 8,887,378 of record CM065599.1, on the reverse strand, counting down.
TCATCTGCGCTATGTCTCCAAACCGGAGGGAAGAGCTAGACCTGTATTTATACAAAGTCGTAGATTTGGCACACAAATATGGAGGCTCAGCGTTTTATGAGTATCACCGCTCCTTTTCAGCGAAAGCAGCAGCATTGCTATCGCAATTTCAGCATACAACTGACTGGTCAGTGGTCGATACGGAGTTGTTCTGCAGGCACTTCGCTGGTCTCAGTGCACCGGCGTGTGGCACCTGCGGCTCGTACTCACACACCACGGACTGGTGCGCAGCAAGCAGTGCCCCCGGTCCAAGCACTCCAGTTAGGAATCCGCCCGAGCATCCCTTGTCCAAACCCTCACCCGGTTTGGACAAACTAGGCCGGCCCATTAAGTATCTCGGGAAGTCCCAGATCTGTAACAACTTCAATACGGCTGGCTGTTACTACAGTCAGTGCAGGTTGTTACACCTTTGCGCAAATTGCTTCCGTGCACATCCCAAGGTAGCATGCCCACAGAGAAGTCATACCAACGCGTGACTAGGCCCGGTCAATGTGGATGCTCTGAAAAAATTACTGTCGGATCATCCCGATCCTAACTGGGTTCAGCATCTGATTACTGGTTTCACCGAGGGCTTCAACACTGGTCAGGTGGCGCTACCTCAGACCGCGTATGAATGTAGGAATCTGCAGTCAGCTGTTAGAGACCCTCAGGCAGTGTCCGATCTCATTAAGTCGGAACTTGACAAGGGGTTCCTGATCGGTCCACTGCGCATGCCTCCCTTTGACATCTGGCGAATCAGTCCTGTCGGCATGGTTACCGGGAAATTTTCAAATAAAAAACGGTTAATCTATGACTTGTCAGCCCCACATTCTTTAGCAGTTCCCAGCTTGAATTCTTTAATTCCGTCCGAAGAATTTACGATGAAATATTAATCTATCGATCAGGCCATTCAAGTCATCCTGTCACTCGGGCAAGGCGCATGGCTTTCCAAAGCCGACATCACAGACGCGTTCAAGCTACTTCTGATACACCCTCACATGTGGAAATGGCATGGTTTAAAATGGGACCAATGGTATTATTTCGCCAACCGCCTTACGTTTGGGGCGAAATCCAGCCCGTGGCTGTTTGACCAGTTCGCCACCTGCCTGCACTGGATACTGGAAAACAAATACAATGCTTTCCATGTCATACATTACCTAGATGACTTTCTCCTAATCGAACCTCCAGCACGCGCCCCAAAGGACCTGGGCATCGTGACGGAAGTTTTCCGAATTTTAGGCGTTCCAGTAGCAGACAAGAAGACTGACGGTCCCAGCAATAAACTGACCTTCCTTGGCATCCAGCTCGACACTAATTCTCTACAAGCCAGTCTCCCCACAGACAAGTTGCTTAGGATAAGAGCTGCAGTACACAGATTCGCATACAATGGCGTCACCACCAAGACCGAATTGCAAAGCCTTCTCGGAATGCTTAATTACGCTATGCGCATCATCCCACAAGGCCGGACCTTCATCGCCAGACTACTACAACTCCTTCCAACAGCCATCGAACAAGATAGCAGGATCATCCTGGACCAGGCAGGTCGAGCAGACCTATACATGTGGGATCAGTTCTTGGCACGCTGGAACGGAATTGCTATGTTTGTTCCATCAGTCACGCGGGATTCTCCAGTAGTACATACCGATGCAGCAGCCTCCACCGGATACGCAGCCTTATGGGGTTCCCACTGGCTGGCCAGCGCTTGGCCCCCAGAGATCACGGCAATTAGGGGATTTAAACTATCCTCTCCTTTGTTTGAGATATACCCCATAGTAGCAGCAGCTCAGACTTGGGGCAGAGCATGGGGTAATCAGTCTGTTTTGTTCTTGACAGACAACGCAGCGCTGGCAGACTTGCTAAACAAGGGCAGGTCAGCAAGCCCCGAAATCATGTCTTTTGTCAGGCGATTTACGTGGTTGGCTTTACAGTATCACTTTTTCTTTGAATGTGTACATATCCCTGGCAAAGCCAACATGGCAGCAGACAGCGTTGTCCAGGCTCAATTTTCAACATTTCTTTCAGATATCTCCGGAGGCCGACCCCACACCAACACCGACCCGGAGCACAACCTATTAGTCATGGATTGAGGGCCCATCTGCAGACAGCTAAAGTCCTCTTGAAGGCATCATTATCCAAAAACACCTTAAAGATATATGGTACTGCCTGGGCACACTTCAATAAGTTCCAAGTGGCATGTCCACAATCCAACACCGACCACGTCTCATACCTACTGGCCTTCGTCGCCTTTTGCCACTCAAATCTCAAGCTATCTCATGGCACCATTAAAACATACCTGGCAGGGGTCCAACACCACTGGTATGTACTGTACCCCGACAGAGCTTCTTTGTTCAAGACATACCCAATCAAAGCCATCCTCAAAGGCATTCAGAACATCACAGCTAAGGCTAAGGTCGAAAGGAAGCCATTTTCCGGCAACATGTTTAAGTCCCTGTCCGACATGTTGTCAACAAACCCCTTCGGTTCCAGAACTAGCAAGTTAATACGTACAGCCCTCTACTTGTGTTTCTACGGTTTCCTCAGGCTGGGCGAATTCACCAGTCCCGCCTCATCCAGCTCTCACATACAGAAGCAACACCTCACCTGGCATGGCTCTTATTATTGCTTAACGCTACCCCATACGAAAACGTCACAGGCAGGCCAGTCAGTGAGGGTTAAGTATTTCCCGTCGGGCAATCAATGGTGTCCAGTCACGGTCATCAGGACATGGCTTAGAGAGATCAGAACCGCTCCAGCATATTCTCCTTTGCTAACTGTCAACAATGGGCCACTCAGTGTGCAGGTTTTCTTAAAGTACATCCGCTGCTTACTACCCAGCATCGGGGTCAATCCACTCAGCATAACGGGCCATTCTTTCAGAATAGGAGCAGCCTCAGCCGCCTCACAGAACAGCATCCCAGTCCATATCATCAAGAGGTTAGGCCGTTGGAAGTCTTCCTGCTACACCCGTTACATTCCCGACCCACGTGTGGAGATGTCTGTGGCCTTTCAAAGGTTGTTAATGTAATAAATAGTAAGCTATACACCTATACGTATCTTGGTATTTTTGCCCCCCATTAGGACACCCTACGACGGCAGTTCCGCCACACCTCAACTGCTAATTAGTCAGGTACGGCACACTCTGGTAGTCGACCCGAACACAAGTGTAAGCAACGCCAGTCGTCCCTACCAGCGCACCCGCCCTCCCACCCCTTTTTTCATTACTCACCTCCTGGGTGCCCCCCTTTAGGACACCCTACGACGGCAGTTCCGCCACACCTCAACTGCTAATTAGTCAGGTACGGCACACTCTGGTAGTCGACCCGAACACAAATGTATATTGTACAGCATGGTGCAGGGATTATAATGTATATTGTACAGCATGGTGCAGGGATTATACTGCATATTGTACGGGATGGTGCAGGGATTATACTGTATATTGTACGGGATGGTGCAGGGATTATACTGTATTGTATGGGATGGTGCAGGGATTATACTGTATTGTACGGGATGGTGCAGGGATTATACTGTATATTGTACGGGATGGTGCAGGGGTATACTGTATATTGCACGGGAGGGTGCAGGGATTATACTGTATATTGTACGGGATGGTGCAGGGATTATACTGTATTGTACGGGATGGTGCAGGGGTATACTGTATATTGCACGGGATGGTGCAGGGATTATACTGTATTGTACGGGATGGTGCAGGGATTATACTGTATTGTACGGGATGGTGCAGGGGTTTTACTGCATGCTCTTTAATGTGACAATTACAATAGGTTTTCCCATCGCCCACCTTTGATGGCGCTGTACCCAGCTCTGAGCCGACCCCGCTCAGCAGCTGCCAAGGCTTAGAGGGAACACTGGTCATGAGAGGCTGTAGAGGGGAAGAGAACAGTAATGGGCTGTGATAGGTAAGTGGGTGATAGGATGAAGAGAAGTTCCTGTATCCTTCACCCTGGGGTCACTGGAGGCTGTATAAGGAGACTAATAGAACAGGCTGTAATTAGTAAGGGGGTGATAACAGGAAGAAAAGTTCCTTTATCCACCACCACACGCCCCTGACGAAGCTGCCAGAGCGAAACCCGGGTCGGGCGTTACCTCGGACAGACGGTTTGGGGATGTTTTTATATGCTGTATATGATCTGGGATTTTGTGAGTATAATAAATCTTTTATTTGAAAGCGAGGACTGACGGTTCTTTACTAGTGCACGTATCTTTGGGACATATACCGGTGAACTCTGCGTTCCAGGTGGAGATACGCCTAAAAGTCAAGTTAGCCGCTGTGAGTATATAGCACTCCTCTCAGCGCATTTGTTGCCAAACGGTGCTACCCTATCAGTGTGATTTTTATTCCACAGGATACACTGTGTCCCAAGCAACGTCACTTTTGATAATTCCGTCCCGGTGGATACTTTCTTTGAATGGTGTGAGAAAAAGAGCTTGTGTTTGATCTTGTATGGTCCTGTATGTATAAGAATGTATAGGGGGAGTGGAAACAGAGAAGGCTGTGATTAGTAAGGGGGTGATAACATGAAGAAAGGTTCTTGTATGCCTGAGCCTGGGGTCACTGGGCCTGTACAGAGGCAGAGATGACGGTGGAGGGGATCGTCTTGATATCATCTGCACTTTCTCCCCCTCCCTTACAGAACCAGAATGTAAAACCTTTCATGGTGCTCCCTGACTTCATCCCAGTGCTGCGTCCTGAGTATTGCATCTAGAAGATTGATCCATTTAGAGGTGAAGATTATGGGCGGTAATGTGATCCCAAAATCTAAGCTCTGTATTCTAGCTATGAAAAGCAGCGTGTTACATACATACATGAAGGCTCCCACCTCACCACTGCCTGGTCCCTGCCATTCCGGGCATCCATAAGGACTTTCATACCGGTGATTTATATTTAGGCGCTGTACAGGTATGTTATGGTTTTTTGTACACTGCATGGCCCATTGAGTTAGGAGGGGTGCACGGGCACCATACAACACAGGAGCAGCCAGTGATATTATAGATTCATGTGCACAATATTTTTCCTAGAAGCAGTTTTCTTGGGCGTTCTCGAGGACAAACCATTGATGTTGTGAACAGGACAAGACGCTTTTCCTCCAAACCCAAAGTTGGCATTAACTATAAGAATATAAAATGGCACACGTTTACTATTGTGGCTAGGCACCAAAATCTGCCCCAAAATGTTGCATCTCATTTCAGATACATTTAGGAAACAAATGAGCCTAAAAGAATAATCCATTGCGCTGTGCTTCACGAAGGGCGTAGCTTAAGAGGAGACATTTGTGCCCCAAAATTGCACCAAAATTTTGCACAAAATTCTTTATAATTGGTATAAAGTAGGATGAAAGTGCCCATTCATGCTTCAGTCCAAATGTGTCATCCGGCCTGAGCCACTGTGATAAATTTGGCGCGTCTCTAAACGTGTCCAGTCTGAGTTTATGCTCTCTAGAGGACTAGTGCATCTGCCCCAGTTTTTCACAACTTGTTTTACGTCCTCTATTTACAATGATAGCTATAGAATGCCTTGGAGTATATCACACTGACCACAAGGTGGCAGCATTGTCTTTTACCCGAATAGAGCTCAGCAGATCCTGATCCTTCTCTTCTGTATGGATTCTCCAAAATACAAATCACTTTATTTGGGAGGCGGAATAAAGTTCTTTTTACGCTGCGAGCTCGGTATGACCTGTATACCTCCAATGGATTCACACTAGGGACAACTTCATAAAAATGCAAACACAATGGAGGGAATTCAGCTATACCCGGGTTTATGGCACATTTGTGCATATTTTTGTTGTTGCTGTTTTGCATTCAGAAAAGTGGACGGGAAGGGGCGTGGCCTCTGCAGCAAACAGAAATTGGCATAAATTATGGTACAAATCTGCACATGCTCATAGTTGGGAATAAATTTAGTGCACTTTACTCCAGCTTCCTATGAATCAAGACCAGCGTGTGAAACACCTTAAAGGGTATTCCATGATTTTTACAAGTAGTATCCTCAGGATAGGTCCTCACTATGTGATTAGAGGGGGCCCAACACCCTGAACCCCCAACGATCAGCCGTAGCTCTATGTGCAGTGGATGGTGCTGGTTACTGCAGCGCTGCTCCCATTGAAGTCAATGTTCCCTGCTCCATCCACTAAACAATATTGAGCTGATCGGTGGGGTGCATGGTGTCAGACCCCCCGCCATTCAGATATCGATGGCATATTCTGAATATAGACCATCACTTGTGAAATCCTGGACAGCCCCTCTAATAAATCTCCCCCAATGTCCAATAATATTAGGCAGATATTTGCCGACGGTCCGGAATGTGCCGGGACTGTCCTTATTTTTGGAGATGGTCTGGCAAATTGGGGCTGTCCCATGCTTAAGGTGGGTGAGACTAATGTAAACCCCACCAATAAGTGGACATTCCCAGGGGAGAGCCTAAATGCCCCAATTTTACCTACTAAAGTGGCAATTGAGCAACAGATGACAACAGGATCAGACGACACTAGTGTGTAACCATGAAAACACATCGATCAGCATAAGAGCTGCATACACAGGTGATAGATTTTTAAATCTAAACTAGTTGCTTATTTTTATTTTATTTTATGTACCCTGAAGTAACACAAAACATATTGCAAAAGTATACATACCCAGTGATAGTCTTATGTGTGGTTTTCGGGTGATTTGGAGATTTGTTACAAACCGTTTTCTGTAATTGTGAAGCTCTTGTTGATGCATTCTTCTAGCACGCCTCATCGTCTGACCCCCATTCCGTCTTCAGGTCTTCCTTGTCTTAGTCCTGAGATTTATCACGCCTCTATTCTTAGCTCCAGGTTTGTTGCCGTCCATACATGATGATTGTATCTGGGGCTCAAGTTAGGCTTTATTTTCTCGCCTCGTTGTTTGCTCCTGGCTCTCGGTGAACCCAGTCTGCGGTGTCACGTGTTAATGTGACATGACGGCAATCCAAACCTGCTGGATCTCAGCGCAATCACCACCATCAGTAGTAGTGATCTTCTTACGTGTGGCCACTAGCTGCTGTGTAGCCTTGGCCTAATACTGAGATATATATAATACACAGTATATGGCAGTGTTACCTGGACCTGGAACCATGTGGCAGATTTACTAATCTAAACATAGGCAGCGTAAATCTAGGCCAGGTAGTTTGAAGAGGCACCAAAATCATCACCTTGGTTCACACACCTTGTCGGGCTTTAAAATCAAAACCAGCGAGCTGTGCGCAGCGGATTATTCTTTTTGGTGCGTTTGTTGCATAAATGGGTCTAGAACATGATGCAACATTACACCAGAAATGCTCCAAATGTTGGCGCGTGTTACGACAAGGTCAAGGCGCAATTGCTGTAAATTTGCCTCATAGCCTTACATGGCCAGTGCTCCATACATAAACTGAATGGAGATCTATAGCTTATTTACAGGGTGTAGGAGTGACCCTACAACTTACTGTATGCAGTGTGGGGCAAATATTGTAGCTATGAACCTTAACTTTTAAAGATTTCAGCCCCAAAAAATATGGCATATTTGTAGTGACCACTAGAGGGAGCGCAGGAGCTCACTGCGTACAGTGTTATTATTGAATTCAATGTATGAACAGTCTGCAGTAAGCTCCTGGGTTCACCCTCTTGGTGACTGCTTCCGTAAGCTCCTCGGCTCCTCCTAATGGTGGCTGTTCAGTAAGCTCCTGGGCTCCTCCTAATGGTGCTTATTCAGTAAGCTCCTAGGCTCCTCCTAATGGTGGCTGTTCAGTAAGCTCCTAGGCTCCTCCTAATGGTGGCTGTTCAGTAAGCTCCTGGGCTCCTCCTAATGGTGGCTGTTCAGTAAGCTCCTGGGCTCCTCCTAATGGTGGCTGTTCAGTGAGCTCCTGGGCTCTTCCTAATGGTGGCTGTTCAGTAAGCTCCTGGGCTCCTCCTAATGGTGGCTGTTCAGTGAGCTCCTGGGCTCTTCCTAATGGTGGATGTTCAGTAAGCTCCTGGGCTCCTCCTAATGGTGCTTATTCAGTAAGCTCCTGGGCTCCTCCTAATGGTTATTCAGTAAGCTCCTAGGCTCCTCCTAATGGCTGTTCAGTAAGCTCCTAGGCTCCTCCTAATGGTGGCTGTTCAGTAAGCTCCTGGGCTCCTCCTAATGGTGGCTGTTCAGTAAGCTCCTGGGCTCCTCCTAATGGTGGCTGTTCAGTAAGCTCCTGGGCTCCTCCTAATGGTGCTTTTTCAGTAAGCTCCTAGGCTCCTCCTAATGGTGGCTGTTCAGTGGGCTCCCGGCTCCTCCTAATGGTGGCTGTTCAGTAAGCTCCTGGGCTCCTCCTAATGGTGGCTGTTCAGTAAGCTCCTAGGCTCCTCCTAATGGTGCTTATTCAGTAAGCTCCTAGGCTCCTCCTAATGGTGGCTGTTCAGTAAGCTCCTGAGTTCACCCTAATGGTGACTGATCAGCAAGTTCTCAAGCTCCCCCTAATTGTAGCTGTTCATTAAGCTCCTGACTGTTCAGTAAGCTCCTGGGCTCCCCCTAATTGTGGCTTTTTAGAAAATTCCTGAGCTCCCCCTAGTGGTGGCTGTTCAGTAAGCTACTGGGCTCCCCTAATGGCTATTCAGTAAGCTCCTGGGCTCCTCCTAATGGTGGCTGTTTAGTAAGCTCCTGAGTTTACCCTAATGGTGGCTGTTCAGTAAGTTCTCAAGCTCCCCCTAATTGTGGCTTTTTAGCAAGCTCCTGAGCTCACCCTAGTGGTGGCTGTTCGGTAACAGTAAGCTCCTGGGCTCCCCCTAATGGTGGCTGTTTATTAAGCTCCTGAGCTCCCTCTAGTGGTGGCTGAAGACGGACAGGCTTTTATTAACTATCTATGTAGCAGTTTTGGATCTCTGTATCGAGAAAACTGAATTCGATTCACTATAAAGACATAAAATTAATAATGTGACCAAAACATAAAATCCTTTTCACTTTCATTAGGAATCATTATCTTGTTCCCATTTTTGGCAATAAATAGCAGTGAGTGTACATTCTGTGAATATAATCCATTGTATACATGACTATGCAGTTTATTGCTTTACAGCGGTATATCCTTCTATACTGTATAGGATTTTTATTACCGTGGCCCCTCTTTATAGAGCCCCCACCATGACCTGCATACACTGTACATGGCTCTGCCGGTGATTTATGATCCTGCCTCCTTCTCGCTCTGCCGAGTCCTTACAAGGCATTTCCAGTAGAAAACTTTCCATCTGTCCCTGCAGGACAGTCTGTCACATACACCATCATCTGCAGGAAGATTTCAAGAATGCTGAAGATTTTTTTCTCTTTGCCCTCCCGCCCGTCCATGAAAGCTGGGGGAAGGCCGCATCGTGCAAATTAGAGATACACTAGCACCTTCCCCAGTCCAGGTTATAGCAGATCTTCCCACACCCCCATTACTGATGCTGCCAATCTTCTTTCCATCACTGGAGGTTTTACTGAATGTTTCTGCCCCTGCTCTTATGGAAATTGGCTGAGTTCCTTTCAAGCTGAAGCTGCAGTAAAAAGCATGGTGGAAAAGAGCAGCAGCCTGAATCTGCAACAAGAGATAGACTTCAGACAGGGATCTGGTGCATCTTGTTGGACATGTTACACAATCTTGCCTGACCTTACAGCGCCAATTGTGCCAATAATTTGCACCAAAATGTTGGCTCATGTAGTAGCATTTTAGGTCACACCTCCTTCCCAGCAAGCCACCCCCTTTTGATCTAAGATACGCCCCTTTTCTAGTGAGGCGCAAGTGTGTCTAAAGCCCATAAAATATGGTCCAAAAATAGTACAACTGACAGAAAAGCTTAGCGGTTATATACATATTGTGATGTCACAGCAGCTTAGCGGTTATATACATATTGTGATGTCACAGCAGCTTAGCGGTTATATACATATTGTGATGTCACAGCAGCTTAACGGTTATATACATATTGTGATGTCACAGCAGCTTAGCTGTTATATACATATTGTGATGTCACAGCAGCTTAGCGGTTATATACATATTGTGATGTCACAGCAGCTTAGCGGTTATATACATATTGTGATGTCACAGCAGCTTAGCGGTTATATACATATTGTGATGTCACAGCAGCTTAGCGGTTATATACATATTGTGATGTCACAGCAGCTTTGCGGTTATATACATATTGTGAGGTCACAGCAGCTTAGCGGTTATATACATATTGTGATGTCACAGCAGCTTAGCGGTTATATACATATTGTGATGTCACAGCAGCTTAGCGGTTATATACATATTGTGATGTCACAGCAGCTTAGCGGTTATATACATATTGTGATGTCACAGCAGTTTAGCGGTTATATACATATTGTGATGTCACAGCAGCTTAGCGGTTATATACATATTGTGATGTCACAGCAGCTTAGCGGTTATATACATATTGTGATGTCACAGCAGCTTAGCGGTTATATACATATTGTGATGTCACAGCAGCTTAGCGGTTATATACATATTGTGATGTCACAGCAGCTTAGCGGTTATATACATATTGTGATGTCACAGCAGCTTAGCGGTTATATACATATTGTGATGTCACAGCAGTTTAGCGGTTATATACATATTGTGATGTCACAGCAGCTTAGCGGTTATATACATATTGTGATGTCACAGCAGCTTAGCGGTTATATACATATTGTGATGTCACAGCAGCTTAGCGGTTATATGCATATTGTGATGTCACAGCAGCTTAGCTGTTATGTACATATTGTGATGTCACAGCAGCTTAGCGGTTATATACATATTGTGATGTCACAGCAGCTTAGCGGTTATATACATATTCTGATGTCACAGCAGCTTAGCGGTTATATACATATTGTGATGTCACAGCAGCTTAGCGGTTATATACATATTCTGATGTCACAGCAGCTTAGCGGTTATATACATATTGTGATGTCACAGCAGCTTAGCGGTTATATACATATTGTGATGTCACAGCAGCTTAGCGGTTATATACATATTGTGATGTCACTGCAGCTTAGCGGTTATATACATATTGTGATGTCACAGCAGCTTAGCGGTTATATGCATATTGTGATGTCACTGCAGCTTAGCTGTTATATACATATTGTGATGTCACAGCAGCTTAGCGGTTATGTACATATTGTGAGGTCACAGCAGCTTAGCGGTTATATACATATTGTGAGGTCACAGCAGCTTAGCGGTTATATACATATTGTGAGGTCACAGCAGCTTAGCGGTTATATACATATTGTGATGTCACAGCAGCTTAGCGGTTATATACATATTGTGATGTCACAGCAGCTTAGCGGTTATATACATATTGTGATGTCACTGCAGCTTAGCGGTTATATACATATTGTGATGTCACAGCAGCTTAGCGGTTATATACATATTGTGAGGTCACAGCAGCTTAGCGGTTATGTACATATTGTGATGTCACAGCAGCTTAGCGGTTATATACATATTGTGATGTCACAGCAGCTTAGCTGTTATATACATATTGTGAGGTCACAGCAGCTTAGCGGTTATATACATATTGTGATGTCACAGCAGCTTAGCGGTTATATACATATTGTGATGTCACAGCAGCTTAGCGGTTATATACATATTGTGATGTCACAGCAGCTTAGCTGTTATATACATATTGTGATGTCACAGCAGCTTAGCGGTTATATACATATTGTGATGTCACAGCAGCTTAGCGGTTATGTACATATTGTGATGTCACAGCAGCTTAGCGGTTATGTACATATTGTGATGTCACAGCAGCTTAGCGGTTATGTACATATTGTGATGTCACAGCAGCTTAGCGGTTATATACATATTGTGAGGTCACAGCAGCTTAGCGGTTATGTACATATTGTGAGGTCACAGTAGCTTAGCGGTTATATACATATTGTGATCTCACAGCAGCTTAGCGGTTATATACATATTGTGATGTCACAGCAGCTTAGCGGTTATATACATATTGTGATGTCACAGCAGCTTAGCGGTTATATACATATTGTGATGTCACAGCAGCTTAGCGGTTATGTACATATTGTGATGTCACAGCAGCTTAGCGGTTATATACATATTGTGAGGTCACAGCAGCTTAGCGGTTATATACATATTGTGATGTCACAGCAGTTTAGCGGTTATATACATATTGTGATGTCACAGCAGCTTAGCTGTTATATACATATTGTGATGTCACAGCAGCTTAGCGGTTATATACATATTGTGATGTCACAGCAGCTTAGCTGTTATATACATATTGTGATGTCACAGCAGCTTAGCTGTTATATACATATTGTGATGTCACAGCAGCTTAGCGGTTATATACATATTGTGATGTCACAGCAGCTTAGCTGTTATATACATATTGTGATGTCACAGCAGCTTAGCGGTTATGTACATATTGTGATGTCACAGCAGCTTAGCGGTTATATACATATTGTGATGTCACAGCAGCTTAGCGGTTATATACATATTGTGAGGTCACAGCAGCTTAGCGGTTATGTACATATTGTGATGTCACAGCAGCTTAGCGGTTATATGCATATTGTGAGGTCACAGCAGCTTAGCGGTTATATACATATTGTGATGTCACAGCACCTTACCATCTTAGCCCTGTGATCAGATAGATTGACTGTGGTGAGGGGAACCACGAGCGGCCCAGCAGATGTAGCCGACACACTTGCCATGTGAATGAGCTCTTAACGACATTGTCTAAGATATGAAAAATGGCCCTGATATAAGTCTTGTAGAAGTGAAAACAGCGCCACTCTTAGCCATAGGCTGTGTCAGGTATTGCAGTGTTCACTTTAATAGTATCACTCTGCAATACCAAACACAACCTGTGGACTAGAGTGGCGATATTTCTGGCAGAGAAGCAGACCCTTACTTGTCATCATGGATATGTGTGTTCTCTTCCTTACTGCTCTAGCCACGTATTGCACCTGCGCGGACCATGAGGCTTGTCATTTGTGATTGGGCACGTGACTAGTGGCATAGCTTGCAAAGTTTGTATAGCAGCCCCCCCATCCACACCCTATGAGGGGGATACCCAGAGGTTCCCAGGCACTGCAGCTGTGGCCTCACCACTCCTGGAGAAGGTCCTAGGAGTCGTAGACGTCTTGTACCGGGGACTAGGACCTTATGTTCTGTACGTGACCTCAAGAAACTGCATAAAATAAGTACTTAAAGGAAGCAGCGTGAAATATATTGTAACTGGTGCCGAACCGCATGTAGGGAATGTGGGGCAGAGGCCGAGGTGTAAGCGGCAGGTCTGAGGGGAATTCTCCGGGGTCATGTTGGCTTCTCTTTAAGGTTCCCCCCCACCCTGCGGCATACAGAGTTGGAATATCCTCGGCGTGGATTCTGCCCGTGTTAGACCTCTGACGCTCTTAGGGCTGTTTGTTGTGGGATCTCCTATTAATATGCCATAAATACGACGACAGGAAGCCCCGACTCCCACCCTCTTCCTCCTCACACAAGCCGGGGCTGTCGCTCACACATTGACTCTTTCTTCTGCTCCTCTGCAGGTGACGATCAGCTTCAGAGGGAGCAACCCCTCAGATTAGGCTTTTATCCAGTGCAAGACAGAGGGAAGATGCAAAATCTGTATCAGACTCTCTCCCACCCACCATGCGCCATTTATAATATTGGTGCCTTGTGTATGGCAGAGGGATCTGTGCACCCCATCAGGGTGCGCCAGCTGCCTCTGCACCCTCTATAGCCCCTTGATCAGCTGTAGGAATAGCGGTTGTGTTTCAATTCTTCACCATTCTCAAGATCTTTGCTTGCGGTCAATGAATGGGGACAGTCTTGAGACTGAAAACCTGCACAGACCCGGCACGTATCACAGCTGCGGATTTGTTCCAATTATAGCCAGTCCCCAGCCCAGACACTAGGTCTATATGCATTAATGCGGCCCACGGGCATCCTTTAAAATTCGGATACTGTATGAAAGATGCACCGTATCTTGGGGCTATATTATGTACTGGGCAAATGAAACCCCCTCAGAATGGACATGATGTTCTCCTCCCCCCATTTGCCTCATGTTGGGTCTTGGTTACAGTAGAGATTTGCACCAAGACTTTAGAGGGTACATATGGTGTGTTCTGGGAAAAACATGTGCTACCGGTTTCATCCCTTAAAATAGTCCAGATTGTGACAGGTATAGAAAACACGTGTCTGGTTCACAGGGCAGCGAGAAGCGTTTGAAGAGCGGACATCAAATGGATGCTCGCTTCTTCTGGAAGTGATTCACAACCATTAGAACATCTGCTGAACCATCGAACTATGGAGGCACCAGGTCAACATTACCTAAGTCTTAGGGGACTGCATTGTAAGTTTTATGGTGGGCGTTCAACAGACTCGTGTCTCTGGACAAACAGGGGAACAAGCCTTGTCCAGAATTAGAAAAATATGGCTGCCTTTTTTCAGAAACGGGGCCACACCTATCCACAGGGCAGGTGATAAATGTATGATGGATGGGGTTGCCACTGATCACTACGAGTTTAAATGGGCGATTGGTGTACTGCGGCGCCATTCAATGTCTATGTCAACATCACCATAGACCATGAATGGAGCAAAGCATGACCACTACTGATCCATTCAAACGCCTCCTTGCAGTGAGGAGGAATAGGGGGGCTCAGAACCGCTATTCTAGTGATCCTTGGGGCCCCCAGCGACCATATAATTACATATCGCTTAACCAATTTTTTTTGAAAGAGATGACCCCTTTCAGGTTAGTGGCCCCACTTAGCACCAGGTGTGAGGCGCTGCAGTGAATGGAGCATTTATGTGGCTCCATAGTAGGTGCTGATCGTCCTCAGGGCCTTGTTCGATGAATGTGGCCCATTAAAGCCTCCATTACTAATGACAGGGCATAGCATTGTCATCATGAGTGGCTCCCCACCGCTCGGGATGATGGGAGCGATTCCCCGCCTTGACTATGAGCCTGGTCACACCCATTGTCTATGATTTTGGGACTCGAGAAGAAATGGCAGTGATGATGGTTTGGTGTCATTGATTTCAATAGGATTTTGTTTGCCACTTCAAGATCCAACGTGGCCATTTTTCACTCCATTTCTCGATTCGTTACCATGGCGGATCACAGTGCATGCAGGACTATAAGGGGCCATGGGCCTGGATCTGTCATCTATGGGGGCCTGATCCTGGGCCTGCACGTGGAGGATGTGCCTCACAGATTCCTACTGAATCCCTAACCAAAAATGGTGGCATGCTGTATGAAGCTATGCTACTTGGAAGCCGGCACAATAGGGACCCATGTAGCGCACCCAGCAATGCTGCCTTGCTTTCTGTCCACAGCTGCTGTGGGGCCCTCCTCAACTATTAACGGGCCCTCAGAAGTTCAGGATAGTGAAGGATTATACTGGATGGTGGAGGTGAGATGGGTATATTGTGCCCACAGCTAAGCTTTCCTTTACCCAGCGCAAAGATTTTGTTTGCTGCCTTACCCCTGTATCATAGTACCATAACCAAGATAGTGTGGACCCCAGGCCCCAGTAGCTGGCAGTCACTCCCATAGACTTTCAGTTTCCTGATCTCATTTACTAATAGGAAAACTCATTGCAGAATGCGCCATTACTGTGTCCTTACACCCCCGGCCCACACATGCAGATGGGACCACTCCCCACTAATTAGTGCAATGTGTCCTCGAGGGTCGGAGCAGCCGCATCGCGTGTGATGTGACCGCAGATTTTAAATTGCTTGTATTGCTTGTTTATGTAACTCGTGCTCTCGTGTCAGACGCACTGGAAGGATCTGAATAAACGATAACCTCCCAGCGAGGGCTCATGCTCCACAAATATGAATTGTGTTTTTCTTATCCCGCAGCACGAGGGTTCAATGGAGATTAATCGCGATGCCCTGTGCTGCTGATGGAGGTTGGGTTTAGCCAAAGTTTAAGTGAGATCTTGGCTTTGGAGATAAGATGAAGTGCAAGCTTCAGCTTGTCGAGCAAAATCCTTCTCATGACGTTTCTGTGGCCCGACAGTGACCGCTTGTGTCGCTGGGAACATGCCGCTGATGTGTACCAGTAAGGCTAGGGTACACGGCGACATGTGCTGCGTGACAGAAAAGTGTACAGTGGCATGTGTCACAGAAAAGCCACGCAACATTTTTTGTGATGATAGTCAATGGGGACATGAAAGAGGAAAGCACAGCTTCGGTTAGACTAGGACTACGCGGCGATATGTGTTGCGCGACTTCTTGTCGCAGAAAAGTCGCACAACATTTTTTGTAATGATAGTCAATATGGTCGCACTGCGACATGTGACATGCTGTGACTGCAATGCGACAGTCGCACAAAAATCCAACTTGGTGGTAGTTGCAGTATGTCGCATTTTGCAGTGCGACACCATTGACTATCATTACAAAAAATGTTGCGTGACTTTTCTGCGACAAGAAGTTACACAACACGTGTCACCATGTAGTCCTAGCCTAACTGAAGCTGTGGTTCCCTCTCTAATTATGTTGGGGGGTTATATTGGCGGGCGTTGCCCTGCAGACATCAGTAGAATACAGGCTCCATTTACCACAGCCTATAAACCAACAGTGCACAACCTTTTCTGTTCTGAGGGCCACAATGTGACACTGTGCCGTTCCCAAGGGCCACCATAAAACTATAAGTATTCCTATCTGAGACAGCTTATCCTTAAAAGAGATCACAACCATTAACCTGTGAGTGTAGGACGTCTCCCAAACCAAACAAGACTCCCCCCTTCCCCATACCGCTGCTGGGTCCTGCATAAACAGGAATACGTCCGTCAGTCCCTGCGGTTTGGGATGACACCCCATGCTGCATGTAAAGCTATTATCTGTTGACTTTGAAGTTCTGTGAGCAGCATGAAAGCCCCAGCGCTGGGATGTCTCAGGCCAATTAAAGGTGCCCTACAATTTTGAAAAGTTCCTTTGTCCTTTAGAGTACTGCACAATAGACCCCCACAAGGACGTATTACTTATCTAGTGGTGGACCACATATCATGGACTAAGGTTATCGAAAATTTGACTATTCTTCCGTCTCCTTAACCTGGCTGGACAGTGTTTTTTTTTTTTCCTTGCATATTTTTAAGATTCAAATAGAACGGCAAAAGATTTTCACTTAAAGGGAGTCTGTCAGCAGCTTTGACCATGCAGTAGGTAGGGACTGGGGAAAGCAGGACAAACATATATTGTGTGGCACTTTTATTATGCAAGGTAGTGAGAATATGAAGTTTTATTCTTCCAGATTAAGTGCCCAGGAGGCGGAGCTTCACTGTGAAGTGCTCTCTGCATTAAGCGGCTTCATAGACCCTCCCCTCTTCTGTGAGTGACAGCTGTAGTAGTCTACCGGTTGGATGCTACAGCATTTAGAGCAGAGGTGAGGGACTATGAAGCAGCTCGGTGCACAGAGCACTTCACAGTAAAGCTCTGCCTCCAGGGCACTTGAGGAGCAGAATAAAACTTCATATTCTCACTACTCCTGAGTCCTCTCCTGCATAACGGAAACGGGACGGATCCGTTATGCAGGCCATAGACTCCTATTATGACGGAATGGATAACGGAATCCCTCTAAAGGCATTCTGTTATGCATTCCGTCATAGAATTGCGTGGTAATGGAATCTATAACGCAATTCACCTGTTACCAACAAACGAAGCGTGAACTAATTAAAAAATACGAAATTCGCTCATCTCTAATTAAGGAGCTATATTTTGAAGAAAATTTTTTTTCAAAATATTTTGTACAGTTTCTCCCCAAATAAAACAAAAAAATACATTATAAAGCTCCATGTGCCGGCCTCGACATAACTTCGGAGGAACAACCGCTGCTCCTAAATGTAAGACCGCTTCCTAAAACAGGTGTAGAAAATGGTAAATGAAAATGCCGGCCTCTGCCTTCCACATTACACCTACTTTTCTTTACCTGGCGTGAGCGGGGAAAAGTTGCAGATTTCGGAGCAAAGCACCTTTGCGTTACAATCTGCGCCAGAAATATGCCTAATATAGGCGCATTTCTGTTTCATAAATGACCCCCAATCCAAGATTGCTGTATGGTAGTGATATCTGTGGTTGCTACATTGCTTCAATTCCGTTATTCTTTGAGAAAGTAGTCATTGAATTACATCCGCATTTGATTCCAAATGATATGTGAGCTCAGTGCCCCCCTGACATGTTTTGCCGCATGCGGTGCGTCATCGGTTGAACGCCATATGTCTGACACTATATGGTGGCATCTATTTTCATGTTCTCCCATACAATACATGCATTTGTTGCTCTCTGACTGCATTTAAATCCAAAGCAACTGCAGAATTTTCCAGATTTTTCATGTTGGATATGGAGAGCTGCATCTGTTTGCACCCAAGCGAAGCCTCTGCTCTGACAGTGCCGCCATTCACTGTCATACTGATATACAGACAACTGCCGCAGCAGCTGCTACACCTCGCTGATGTATGTACTGAAGAGTACGATTTACCAACAGGTTACCGTAAATCCACTAACATTTTTCATCCTGTTTAAGTAAATGGGGTGTTTTATACCAGTTTGCAGGCAGCAGGAAAGAATCCGTGTTTTCTTCATAAAAATCCGCAGTACTTATGAACCTGCTCATTCCTGTCATGGATCCTGCACGGAAATGCTTCAGCCAATTCTCATGTGGACCTGTGGCACACGGAGTGTCCTCTGGTGCAGATCCTCTTGCACAATTTATCTTGATGTATGAACCCCTCCTTATGGCACATCTCCAATATGAGGCTGTTTGGCTATTGCAAACTACAGGCCCCAGTATGCCCTAAGGGCATGGTGGGAGTTGTAGTTTTGCAACAGTTGGAGACACCACCTTACAGAGTCGCTCCTTCATTGATTGCAGCTGGTCATGAAGGGGCTTCAGCAGGACTCCCCACTATTGGCCTTTAACCACATGCCGAAAATGTTACAAGGATGGCCACAGTGCAATGCTTAGTTTACCCTGTGGTGGCGCTGTAGGGAAATTGAACACTTTACTGCCAGGTGTCCCCATAGATCACAGCTGATCGCTGGGGGTCGCACATTTTGGGATCAGCTTATTGTCAAGGGACCTTTCTAAAAAGTAGGGTTTGCACAAAGCGGAGAACCTCTTTAATTTCTAATGTCTGTCCCCATGAGTTCTGGTGGGTCTACCAAAAAGCACCTTCAATCTATGGCTGCCTTTTGTTCCTTCAGAGCTCAAATCCTTCCACCATTTATCCACCTACTGTATTTGGGGGGTGCTATCTCTCCTTGGGGAGAGCGCCTTAATCGGCGTGAGGAGACTTATAGGCCATTCATGCTCCTCTGGAATTCTGGGAAGAAAGGTATGCAAATGAACTCTTAGGAAGCCCCGCCTCTGATGCCACCAGATGTAAGGCAGCTATCTTATAAGTCAATGTTTAACCCTTTAAACAGGCCTTGAGGCATGACTCGGATAATAAATAAGCCAGCACCTCATCTGCAGACAGCTGTTCCGGGGTGATTGCCCCCCATCAGTGCAGATAGCTGCCTTATGTCTGGTGACATTAGAGGCAGAGCTTTTTAATTTTGTGTGCATCCCTTTTCACCTACTGTAATATTTTTATGGCACCTGAAGGTGCACGCGTCCTTACACTTTTTTTTTTTTTTTCCAAGTCCTTTTTGCTCTTATAAGCAGTGGGATGAGGGACACCCAACAGCTGTAAGAGATCTGTGCGGGGGGGTCTATATCGACTATACGTAGAGCCCCCTATAGCGGCAGCTGCAGCCTGTACAAGGCACTCTCTATGGAGGGAGGCATGTTCTAACAGTTTATGTCTTATCTCTCGAACGTAAATAGCTGCTCTCTCTCTGCTTTGTAAGGATCTGATTAGGTCCCGTCTGCTGCCAACATCAGGTTTAATATGTTCTTTATGTAGCTGAGAGAAGCTCAGGATTTGAGGTTATGTCATAGGGGTGACAGCTGCTCCTATCCGGCAGGAATTCTTACCATGCCTCCAACATTCCTTCTTCCCCCTCCCTGTTTTACATACAAATGTATTGGAAGTGTTACAAAATAAAATTACAGTGACATTCTACATTGTAGCCGAAACAGGCGACTATTGTTATCAAGGGGGAACCCAAACAGCTTCTAGTATGCCCGGGGCCCCCTGCGAGAGCCCCGCAGAAAACAGCCCAGCAATTATACTGTTATTACAGAAATACAATAGCTAGCAAATGTTTCCTGCCATGAGAGTAGCTTGAAGGTAAAGATAATCTGTAAATGTCAGGTCATGAATGCTAAAGCATATGAAATCCATTTCATAGATTACACAGAAATTTCGCTTCAAAGTTAGCTTTACAAATATATCATATTTGGAGATGAGCGAATCAAAGTTGAAGAAGTGGAATTCGATCCGAATCTCAGGAAAAATTTGATTTGCTCCGAATGTCCTCACAAAGCCTTTTGTGTCGTGTATAAGTGAAAAAAAATAAGGGCCTATTTGCCATTCAGCGGTGCAGTTATATGTTCTAAAGCACTTTTGTGGAGTGTATAAGTGGAAAAAAGAAAAATATATTTGCCGTTCAGTGGTGCAGTTATGTGTTCTAAAGCCCTTTTGTGTCATTTACCAGTGGAAAAAATGAAGGCCGATTTGCCGTTCAGCGGTGCAGTTATATGTTCTAAATTCCTTTTGTGGAGTGTATAAGTGGAAAAAAGAAATATATATTTGCCGTTCAGCGGTGCAGTTATATGTTCTAAAGCCTTTTGTGGCCTCTGTCACCAACTGACTCTGTGGTGTCCTAATGCTACTGTCACCTCCACACTATGTCACCGGGTCTCTCTGTGGTCTCCTTATGCTGCTGCCACCTCCACACTATGTCACCTTGCTACTCTGTAGTCTCCTGATGCTGCTGCCACCGCCACGCTGTCATTGTGCCACTCTGTGGCCTCCTCCTGATGCTGCTGCTGCCGCCACCTCCACACTCTGTTATTGTGCCACTCTGTAGCCTCCTGATGCTGCCGCCAACTCCACACTGTCATTGTGTCACTCTGTGGCCCCCTCCTGATGCTGCCGCCACCTCCAGACTCTGTCATTGGGCCACTCTGTGGCCTCCTCATACTGCTTCCACCTCACCACTGTGTCATAGGGCCAGTCTGTGGACTTCTCATGCTGTTCCCACCCTCCCCACTTTATGACTGGGCCACTATTTTGCCTTTCTGCCTGGCTGACATCATCATTTATTTGACCCTTCTTCTGATCTGTCAGAAGGAAGGAAAAATTAGACGCACAACGGATCCTGTCTGTGCAGCAGCTGTAAGGCATGTATGGTCCCATCAGAATTAGCATGTGATTTGGTAGCCAAAAGCAGGAGTGGGTACAAAACACAGAAGACATGCAAGTATTCCATTCACGTGTCATCTCTGTTTTGGATCCACTCCTGTTTTTTTGGGCATTAGCAATACTGATGGATTACTGACCAAATGCCGACCGAGTGAAGGCAGATGCTCAACAGACAGGATACGTTTTTTGGGGGTTATTGTTCTGACGGATCAGATAAGGGGCAAAATAATCAGTGACGTCAACACAAACTTACTGCTGACACCCTCTCCACTCTGTCAGGGGGCTCTACTTGTATAACCGTTTAATAGAACAGGTTCTGTAGATATCTATGTGGAATCAGCTGACGACGGTGTAAAAGGAGTGCGCTTCCTCTTGGCGCTAACATTGACCTGTAAGGCTGAGTTCATATTTGGGTTACGGACAGTTTTGGCCCCGTGACCGCCCAAATAAGTGAAGTGTGCAGTGATTCTAAGAGCAACGCCTGTCATCTGTATGTCATACGGATGTATTATTTCACTACCACAGCAGACTCCTTATGCGTGTTACTACAATGCACAGTGTTTTATACCACTATTAAGGCTCCCTGCAGCCTGGAAATAGACGTTTTTTAACGCGATTCGCTGCGAATAAATTCGGATCTATCCAAATTTTTTCTAAAAATACGGCGAACCAGCCGAATTTAATTTTAAAAAAATACGCTCATCTCTAATCATATTACTGATCCTGTGTTACATCCTGTATTATACTCCAGAGCTGCACTCACTATTCTGCTGATGCAGTCGCTGTGTACATACATTACTTATCCTGTACTGATCCTGAGTTACATCCTGTATTATACTCCAGAGCTGCACTCACTATTCTGCTGGTGCAGTCACTGTGTACATCCATTACATTACTTATCCTGTACTGATCCCGAGTTACATCCTGTATTATACTCCAGAGCTGCACTCACTATTCTGCTGATGCAGTCGCTGTGTACATACATTACTTATCCTGTACTGATCCTGAGTTACATCCTGTATTATACTCCAGAGCTGCACTCACTATTCTGCTGGTGCAGTCACTGTGTACATACATTACTTATCCTGTACTGATCCTGAGTTACATCCTGTATTATACTCCAGAGCTGCACTCACTATTCTGCTGGTGCAGTCACTGTGTACATACATTACTTATCCTGTACTGATCCTGAGTTACATCCTGTATTATACTCCAGAGCTGCACTCACTATTCTGCTGGTGCAGTCACTGTGTACATACATTACTTATCCTGTACTGATCCTGAGTTACATCCTGTATTATACTCCAGAGCTGCACTCACTATTCTGCTGGTGCAGTCACTGTATACATACCTCATCTTATATGTTTAAGCTGCAAAGGGGACAGGGCTCCAAGTTTCTGCCACATGGGGGGATTGGCCATAGGACATACAGGGAAACTTACCGGTGGGTCTGCTTCAGCCCTCCTCATGGCCACCACTCAGAAGTAATGGTCTCACAGTTAATTGATGCTATAAGCATGGGTGTAACTATAGGGGGTAAAGAGGTAGCAGTCGCTACTGGGCCCAGGAGCCTGAGGGGCCCAAAGACCCTTGTGCCGCATAGGAAGACATACAAAGCACTGAGGGAAGGGGGGCCCAAGCTGCCTTTAGCTACGCCCCTGCTTAGCCGTTAGCTACGCCCCTGGCTGTAAGCGTCAGGTACTTATGTGCTCGGCTGGTTGTCGCCCTTTCCCTCTTGACCCCCGAATCTGTAATACCTTCCTGGTGGTGCGATAGGATGGAACGTGGCAGCTGGTGCCGGCCACCACAGAGGTGCAAATTCTGGGGACATATATTTTGTACTGCTGGGGCACTTTGCGATGCCCTATGGCAGGGCTGGCCAACCTGCGGCTCTCCAGATGTTGTAAAACTACAACTCCCACCATGCCCTGCAGTAGGCTGATAGCTGAAGGCAGACTGGGCATGCTGGGAGTTGTAGTTTTGCAACAGCTGGAGAGCCGCAGGTTGGCCAGCCCTGCCCTATAGTATTTCTCTCTGCTGGGGCAGTATATTGTGCTGTAATGTATTTGGCTCTGCTGGGGCGGTACTTTGCGCCAGAATATAGTATTGCTGTTCCCACCTGCTTGTGTTGACCCTGCCTTCTGTCAGTGCGGACCCGCCTACAACATGGGGCCACTTTCATTTTTCTTCAGGGCCACTTCCCAATCCGCCTCAGTTCTGCCATGACCTATTTGGAGCTTGTCCACGATGGTGCATATGTTCTGCATTCTGCACTGGTAGACTATAGCTTGCGGCCAACGGTACCCGCTCCCAGCAGTCATTAGATGCCCCTCACGGGGCAGTGGATACTGCTGAGCCCCATTCACATGATGCCCTGCTATCAAGTGTCTGTGGCCCGTCTAAAAGATAGTCCTGAGGCCTCCCTTTTAAGAATTGATTCCAGATAATGATGCTTAATCATTGTAGAAAGAAAATATCTGCACCAATCCCTCAATTTAAATCAGTGCTTGCTGTCAGTGAGTAGAAACAGTTTGCATCCAGAAGCTAAACCATTATAACCCTCTTACTTCTCACTGCTGAGAATTAGTTACAGTTGCATCCAGCGTAGACCCTCCTCTGTGAGCTGAACAGTCTGGACTCCAGACTGATACATTTTATCTGCACTGATACATTGTAGCAAACTCGAAGAAGATGAGCGAGATCTGTGCTGCTGATGTGTTTAGTTCTCCCGGAATTGTCTAGACTGCATACAGATCTAATAAACCCTCAGCCTAAACCGTAATATTCCCATTCACTGACAGAAAGCAGAGATCCAGAAAAAAGTGAGGAATTAAAACACAAAGGGGGTCATTTATGTTGACTTTTTGGCATATATCTGTCGCAGATTTTGTCGCAAAGGTTATTTGCGGCACAGTCTGCGACTCTTGAACATCGTAGACCGCTCACGCCAGTGCCAAAAAAAGGGGGCGTGACGTGGGCGTGTAAGATTGTGGGTCGGCAGGTCCGTCTCATTTATCATTTTCTCTTCCAGCTTTTGGCGTAGAAAATTAGTTAAAATGTACACGTAGATTTAAGCTTGGTGTACACTGGCGGATCATGCGCCGCAGTTATGTAGACGCCTGCGCCTTTACATAACTTCGGCGCATCCACCGCCACGGCAGGAGTATTAAGACCGGCGTCTTTCTCGTCTTAGTGAATGACCCCAAAAGTAAATTAGAAAAAACGTAATTACATAATGATTGAGCTTTACTTTGATAACACCAGAGCCCCCTGCAGCGTGTGCTGCCATATAGTGTAATATAAGGAACAATCTGCATTTACCGCAGCTTCCATGTTGTGTCGGGCGCTGAACGCATGGGGCGGTCAGGGAAGAGGCCATCGCTGCTGTAGCGTGATTGTTTCCAAATGTCAGGATGAAGTGTCCTTATCTGTGGTATTTGGGTTTGTGTCAGAAGTTTGTGCGGAGACGATGTGCAGATCTGCGGTTACAATGCCCCTAGAATTCATTGCTTTCTGCAATTCTGCTGGATAGAATATAGGATCATATTTCTGTCTCCTCAGCACGATATGGTGGTTGTCGTGTTGTGTCTGCCCTCCTGTCTGTGCCTTTCTGCGGGCCTCATCTCTACAGGTTCCCGACTTCCTTGTGAGAGGATCAATGTCAGACGGCTGTAATACAGCCACACATTATGGTACCTATTACAGCTGTAACACCTGGGTCCCCAACTAAAAATACAACCGTACACAGTGACTTCACCAGCTCTGGAGTATAATACAGGATGTAACTCCGGATCAGTACAGGGTAAGTAATGTATGTACATAGTGACTCCACCAGCAGAATAGTGAGTGCAGCTCTGGAGTATAATACAGGATGTAACTCAGGATCAGTACAGGATAAGTAATGTATGTACACAGTGACTGCACCAGCAGAATAGTGAGTGCAGCTCTGGAGTATAATACAGGATGTAACTCAGGATCAGTACAGGATAAGTAATGTATGTACACAGTGACTGCACCAGCAGAATAGTGAGTGCAGCTCTGGAGTATAATACAGGATGTAACTCAGGATCAGTACAGGGTAAGTAATGTGTGTCCACAGTGACTGCACTAGGAGAATAGTGAGTGCAGCTCTGGAGTATAATACAGCATGTAACTCAGGATCAGTACAGGGTAAGTAATGTGTGTACACGGTGACTGCACCAGCAGAATAGTGAGTGCAGCTCTGGAGAATAATATGTATCAGGAGGCTTTCCAGGATTTGTTAGACAGCCTGCAGCTAGTTATGGCTCATCCATTACTGTGACTGTTGTGACGTAGATGTAAGAGACACATTATAACAATGTAAATAAAGCAGGGAGTAAAATAATCACGGTACATAAACACATATGGTGGGAGCTCTCATCTGGGTCCTTTCCAATAAACCATAAGCAGTGACTGTCGGAGTCCACATCAGTGCGGAGCACCTCCCTGCACAGAGACACTGATCCCCTGGACCTGTGCCCAGACTTCAGAGGAAATACCCATTTATGTCCTAAACAGTGGAGATTTACAGACGTTTTACTGTCCGCCACCACATGGCTATGCTCAGGATTACTGTGATGTGGGGTCACCGTGACATAGCAGCAGCATAAGTCTATGAATCCTGGGAAAGAGAGCTGCAAAAATAGCAATTCCCTTGTATAGTAAAGCAGGGGAACTTGGTACCTACGCCTTCCTGGGAGCCTGTTGGCACGTGTAGTGTATTTTATGATCGGCTGTTAACTTCAATGGCACTGAGCTGCAGTACCTGACACAGCCACACCCATAAGCATGGCGCTGCACCAGAATTGGATGCAGCTTTTCCTGTGATCACTCATTTATGTAGGTCAGAGGGGTCCTAGAGGTCAGACTTCCTCTGATCAAACATGACCTAGGTTAACCCTTTCCTTTCATGTGCTGTAATAGGACATTGTGGCAAGCAGCTAGGTAATGTGAGCAACTGTCCTATTATAGCAGTGATGGTGCGGGATCAATGGCGCTGCGCCATCCCTTCTGGGGGCTCCAGTCTCACTGCTGGAACTCTGATCCCGACAATTTAACCCCATAGACCAGGGATGGCCAACCTGCAGCTCTCCAGCTGTTGCAAAACTACAACTCCCAGCATGCCCAGACTGACTACATCTATCAACCTACAGCAGGGCATGGTGGGAGTTGTAGTTTTACAACAGCTGGAGAGCCGCAGGTTGGCCAGACCTGCCATAGACGTATGATAACCTTGGCATCTAAATGGCTAGATCACTCCATTTGTCCCCCATGTGTCACAGCCATGGAGTGCCCAGGGGTTTCCATGGCAGCCAGGGCCCTAAAAATGGCCCCCAGGCCTTGAATGTGAAAATGCCCTTGGAAGGACATAGTGGTCTATGTGACGTATTACACTATAGTACAGAAGTATTGCAGTGTATTACATGGGGGATCAGAGGGCTGCAAGCTCGAGTCCCCTACTGGTACTTAATAAAAATAAATAAATATGAAAGTCCCCTTTATTTACATAAAGTATTTTTTAAGTTTTTGCGATGCAAAGAAAAACCGGTAAACGACATGTTTGGTATTACTGTAATCATATTGACCTGCAGAATAAAGTTATCATGTCTCTTCCCATTGTTGTGGATATTCTTTGGTGGTTGGGGCTGCATATATGTGATGCTACAGCACTGCTATGAGGTTCTGCGTCAGCTGTGGTTAGAGTTGTAAACATAGGTGATGCTGCAGCTCTGCTATGAGGTTCTGTGTCAGCTGTGGTTAGAGTTGTAAACATAGGTGATGCTGCAGCTCTGCTATGAGGTTCTGTGTCAGCTGTGGTTGCATACATAGGTGATGCTGCAGCTTTGCTATGAGGTTCTGCGTCAGCTGTGGTTGGGGTGCATACAGAAGTGATGCTGCAACTCTGCTATGAGGTTCTGCATCAGCTGTGGTTGGAGGTGCATCCATAGGTGATGTTGCAGCTCTGCTATGAGGTTCTGTGTCAGCTGTGGTTGCATACATAGGTGATGCTGCAGCTCTGCTATGAGGTTCTGCGTCAGCTGTGGTTGCAAACAGAAGTGATGCTGCGGCTCTGCTATGAGGTTCTGCATCAGCTGTGGTTGCATACATAGGTGATGCTGCAGCTTTGCTATGAGGTTCTGCATCAGCTGTGGTTGCATACATAGGTGATGCTGCAGCTCTGCTATGAGGTTCTGCGTCAGCTGTGGTTGCATACATAGGTGATGCTGCAGCTCTGCTATGAGGTTCTGCGTCAGCTGTGGTTGCATACATAGGTGATGCTGCAGCTCTGCTATGAGGTTCTGCGTCAGCTGTGGTTGCATACAGAAGTGATGCTGCAGCTCTGCTATGAGGTTCTGCGTCAGCTGTGGTTGCATACAGAAGTGATGCTGCAGCTCTGCTATGAGGTTCTGCATCAGCTGTGGTTGCATACATAGGTGATGCTGCAGCTCTGCTATGAGGTTCTGTGTCAGCTGTGGTTGCATACATAGGTGATGCTGCAGCTCTGCTATGAGGTTCTGTGTCAGCTGTGGTTGCATACATAGGTGATGCTGCAGCTCTGCTATGAGGTTCTGCGTCAGCTGTGGTTGCAAACAGAAGTGATGCTGCAGCTCTGCTATGAGGTTCTGCATCAGCTGTGGTTGCATACATAGGTGATGCTGCAGCTCTGCTATGAGGTTCTGCGTCAGCTGTGGTTGGGGTGTATACATAGGTGATGCTGCAGCTCTGCTATGAGGTTCTGTGTCAGCTGTGGTTGCATACATAGGTGATGCTGCAGCTTTGCTATGAGGTTCTGCATCAGCTGTGGTTGCATACATAGGTGATGCTGCAGCTCTGCTATGAGGTTCTGCGTCAGCTGTGGTTGGGGTGCATACATAGGTGATGCTGCAACTCTGCTATGAGGTTCTGCGTCAGCTGTGGTTGGGGTGCATACATAGGTGATGCTGCAGCTCTGCTATGAGGTTCTGCGTCAGCTGTGGTTGCATACAGAAGTGATGCTGCAGCTCTGCTATGAGGTTCTGCATCAGCTGTGGTTGCATACATAGGTGATGCTGCAGCTCTGCTATGAGGTTCTGCATCAGCTGTGGTTGCATACATAGGTGATGCTGCAGCTCTGCTATGAGGTTCTGCATCAGCTGTGGTTGCATACAGAAGTGATGCTGCAGCTCTGCTATGAGGTTCTGCATCAGCTGTGGTTGCATCCAGAAGTGATGCTGCTTCTCTGCTATGAGGTTCTGCATCAGCTGTGGTTGCATACATAGGTGATGCTGCTTCTATGCTATGAGGTTCTGCGTCAGCTGTGGTTGCATACAGAAGTGATGCTGCAGCTCTGCTATGAGGTTCTGCGTCAGCTGTGGTTGCATACAGAAGTGATGTTGCAGCTCTGCTATGAGGTTCTGCATCAGCTGTGGTTGCATACAGAAGTGATGTTGCAGCTCTGCTATGAGGTTCTGCATCAGCTGTGGTTGCATACAGAAGTGATGCTGCAGCTCTGCTATTAGGTTCTGCATCAGTTCCCGAACTAAGTTCCAGCTAGTGCATCAATGATTGACTGTAATAACCCATCCTGCTGGCAACTTTTCCCACCCTCCCCCTCCTGCTGCCATGCAGAGGGTGGGCAGGAGCTGACCAGCCAGCTGTTCTCTGGACCCTCACCAGCTCCCCCCAATCCCCGCCCTGCTCCCCTCCCACCCTGAGAACTGCTTGGGGTCGGATGTGGAAGGTCCCGGGTCAGAATTCCTGCAGTCAGGCAGTGGGGCGCGGTGCTGCATCCTGTCCTCCAGCACTCATCATGCGGGCCCGGCTGCTCCCTCTGCTGCTGCTCTGGCACTGCCTGCTGGCCTGCACCGCTGCTATCTCCCGGCAGGAGCTCTACCCCTACGGGGAGCACAGGGGGGATCTGCTGCTGCCGGAGGGGGACGACGAGACGTCCCAGGTGCTGCCGCTGGCTCAGCCCATTCTCTTCTATGAGGCGGAATTTAAAGAGCTCTATGTGAGTACAGCCCTGTGCAGAGCTCTGCATGGGGCATAGACCAATGTATGACTCTATGAGGGTGTATAGACCAATGTATGACTGTATGAGGGTGTATTGACCAATGTATGACTGTATAGAGGACTGTATAGAGAAATGTAGGACTGTATAGAGGACTTTGTGAGGGCATAGACCAATGTATGACTGTATAGAGGACTGTGTGAGGGTGTATAGAGAAATGTAGGACTGTATAGAGGACTGTGTGAGGGTGTATAGAGAAATGTAGGACTGTATAGAGGACTGTGTGAGGGTGTATAGAGAAATGTAGGACTGTATAGAGGACTTTGTGAGGGCATAGACCAATGTATGACTGTATAGAGGACTCTGTGAGGGCATATACCAATGTATGACTGTATAGAGTACTGTATGAGGGTGTATAGACCAATGTATGACTGTATAGAGGACTCTGTGAGGGCATAGACCAATGTATGACTGTATAGAGGACTGTGTGAGGGTGTATAGACCAATGTATGACTGTATAGAGGACAGTATGAGGGTGTATAGACCAATGTATGACTATAGAGGGCTGTATGAAGTGTGGGGATTCGCTCTGGTAGGCAGGGTGAGCGGACGCAGAACAGAGGTACCAAAACTGTAGAGGAATGTATTACTATATAGAGGCACAAACCAATTTATTACTATATAGAGGGCTGTATGAGGGCATAGACCAATTTATTACTGTATAGAGGGCTCCATGAGGGTATAGACCAATGTATTATGTATAGAGGACTGTATGGAGGCACAAACCAATTTATTACTGTATAGAGGGCTGTATGAAGTTATATAGACCAATCTATTACTGTATGAGAGTGATTAGACCAATGTATTACTGTATAGAGGGCAGTATGAGGGTATATAGACTGATGTATTACTGTATAGAGGGCAGTATGAGGGTATATAGACCAATCTATTACTGTATAGAGGGCAGTATGAGAGTATATAGACTGATGTATTACTGTATAAAGGGCAGTATGAGGGCATATAGTTCAATGTACTACTATATAGAGAACTGTATGAAGTTATATAGACCAATATATTACTGTATAGAGGACTGTATGAGGGTATATAGACCCATGTATAACTGTATAGAGGGCTGTATGAGGGCGTAGACCAATGTATGACTGTATAGAGCATTGTACGGGGACATAGACCAATCTATTACTGTATAGAGGGCTCTGAGGGCATAGACCAATGTATTACTGTATATAGGATTGTATAGGGGCATAGACCAATGTATTACTGTATATAGGATTGTATAGGGGCATAGACCAATGTATTACTGTATATAGGATTGTATAGGGGCATAGACCAATGTATGACTGTATGAAAGTGTATAGACCAATGTATTACTGTATATAGGATTGTATAGGGGTTAGGGCCCTAAAAATTGCGATAACGATATGCGATGCGATATTTTAAGGGAATTGTGCTAGAGGTCTGTCTGCTTGGATTTTCATGGTAAAAGCGCACACAGATGACTGATAATGTGAAATGTAGTTATGCTGAACTCAGGAACTGAAATGCGCAGTGTTTTTCAAAATAAAATACATATTTGCATTACTGCAAAAGTACAAAATATCCATCGTGACGAGGTTACCTGCAGCATTCTTTAAGTGTTATGAATCGCACAAACTGTTGGGTGGGGGGAGGGGGGTTTTGAGGAGTGTTTCCTGTTTCAGTGAATTTATGACATTGTGATTTTGTCATTTATGTGTACCTGGACATTTGTACCTTATGTCTATATATTGTCATAATGTTTCTTTTGTTGCTCTTGAAATTCAATAAACAGAGTTTCAAAAAAAAAAAAGTACAAAATACAAAACTTGCCATTTTCCTAATATCCCTGCACAGAACAGATAAATAAAATAGATAGAAGAACATGTGTTCATTATAATAACGACTTGCCTCCAGCCCCTCCTCCCTCCCCGCACTGTAACTGATGTATTGCCGGGCGCACTGTGCAGCATAGCGGCCGGCGATACAGTGTCAGTGTCACGAAGAAAGTCAACCATCGCTTTATAAGACGCACTGCCATTCCCCCCCCCCCCACTTTTTTTGGGGAAAAAGTGTCTTATAAAGCGAAAAATATGGTAATATAATTGCAGCATTTTTGGGTCGGCAAATTGCGATTGCGATATATTGTGCAGGCCTAATAGGGGTATAGACCAATGTATTACTGTATATAGGATTGTATAGGGGCATAGACCAATGTATTACTGTATATAGGATTGTATAGGGGTATAAACCAGTGTATTACTGTATATAGGATTGTATAGGGGCATAGACCAATGTATTACTGTATATAGGATTGTATAGGGTATAAACCAGTGTATTACTGTATATAGGATTGTATAGGGGCATAGACCAATGTATGACTGTATATAGGATTGTATAGGGGTATAAACCAGTGTATTACTGTATATAGGATTGTATAGGGGCATAGACCAATGTATTACTGTATATAGGATTGTATAGGGGTATAAACCAGTGTATTACTGTATATAGGATTGTATAGGGGCATAGACCAATGTATTACTGTATATAGGATTGTATAGGGGTATAAACCAGTGTATTACTGTATATAGGATTGTATAGGGGCATAGACCAATGTATGACTGTATAGAGGGTTGGTGTGATCCAGTACATATCGATGTATATACTGCAGAGCACCTTATAGTCTGAATGTACAGAATCCTCTGCAGAACATTATGAATGGGGGGGGGGGGGGGGGGTGCGTCGCCCTGACCTGCGTGTCGTGTACTTCCCTCCGTGACGCTGGTATGGCAATGTATATAATCCATCCCAGCGTGACTGTATGGGAGGCCTAAAATGCATCGTTCTGTATGAAGGCCATTGTAAAAGTGCACAGACGTGTCCGGCATCACTATATAATGTACAGAGCATAGAACCATCTGCCTGCCTGGAGCTGGGCATTTGGCCCTCTGTGCCAGCCTCTATATGTGCACAAAAATCTATAGAAGCACAGCACCCGCATAATAATGACAATCATAACAGGGCCTTCATCCCAGCGGCCATTGGGCCACCATAAAAGGGACACTGGCAACGATATCACTAAAGTATGTTATTGTGTCCTTGGTGCCCCCATAACAGTGACAGCGGTCTTGATGCTCTTATAACGGTGACAGGGGCCCCATTAGAGTGATAGCAGTGACAGGGGCCCCATTAGAGTGATAGCAGTGACAGGGGCCCCATTAGAGTGATAGCAGTGACAGGGGCCCCATCGGTGTGATAGTAGTGACAGGGGCCCCTAATAGTGGCCATTTTTGCTACCATAGTAGTGAACTTTGCAATAATTCCTGCATAACAGAAATGCACCTAAATTCAGAGAGTGGCTGTGGTGTAATGTATATTGATTGATGAATGATCTCCGCAGTTTGTTACAATGTATCTTCCAGGTTTCCGTATTTACTGTATCCCATTATTAATGTCCTTGTATCATTGGCGTCTGTTGTTGTCCTCCATTCTTTACGATTCCAGTGAGGCGCCTGTAGCCTCCACCTCTGGCAGACGGCCATGTTTTGTGCCTCGGCTCCGTGTACAGCTTCTGTCTCCCACTCTCATTGTTACACTATAGACAGTGTTTGGGCGTTCTCCTCCTGGTGAGATTTCTGGGGTGTAGTAAGTGAAGGGGGAATGTCCTGTGCGGTCTCCTGTACAGGGAAGTTATGTAATATGTAGTTGTCTGGATGTAACGCAATAAATCTCATGGACAAGGAGGGATGCTGAACAATGGCCTCCGACACCTGGCACCCCAGCACAGGCCACACTGTCGCATATTGGTGGCATACCGGTGGCACGCCAGCACGTAATGTTTCTGTCCAATGGCACACTGGAATTCGGGCTCCCCAACCAGTGACATAGTCAGGTTTGTGTTCCCAGGCCAGTAACATAATGATCCTTGAGGTCTCGGTGCAATGAGAATGCTGACACGGGGTCCCAGTCTGATGGTCCAGAAGTCCACACTGAGCCCTAGGATTATGAAAGACATGAGGGTCTTGCTTAAATGGCACACTGACACTGGGGGTCTTAGATAAATGGCACACTGACACTGTTGGTCATAGATCAATGGCACACTGACACTGCTGGTCATAGATGAATGGCACACTGACACTTGGGTCTTAGATAAATGGCACACTGACACTTGGGTCTTAGATAAATGGCACACTGACACTTGGGTCTAAGGTAAATGGCACACTGACACTTGGGTCTTAGGTAAATGGCACACTGACACTTGGGTCTTAGATAAATGGCACACTGACACTTGGGTCTTAGATAAATGGCACACTGACACTTGGGTCTTAGATAAATGGCACACTGACACTTGGGTCTTAGGTAAATGGCACACTGACACTTGGGTCTTAGATAAATGGCACACTGACACTTGGGTCTTAGGTAAATGGCACACTGACACTTGGGTCTTAGGTAAATGGCACACTGACACTTGGGTCTTAGGTAAATGGCACACTGACACTTGGGTCTTAGGTAAATGGCACACTGACACTTGGGTCTTAGGTAAATGGCACACTGACACTTGGGTCTTAGGTAAATGGCACACTGACACTTGGGTCTTAGGTAAATGGCACACTGACACTTGGGTCTTAGGTAAATGGCACACTGACACTTGGGTCTTAGGTAAATGGCACACTGACACTTGGGTCTTAGGTAAATGGCACACTGACACTTGGGTCTTAGGTAAATGGCACACTGACACTTGGGTCTTAGGTAAATGGCACACTGACACTTGGGTCTTAGGTAAATGGCACACTGACACTTGGGTCTTAGGTAAATGGCACACTGACACTTGGGTCTTAGGTAAATGGCACACTGACACTTGGGTCTTAGGTAAATGGCACACTGACACTTGGGTCTTAGGTAAATGGCACACTGACACTTGGGTCTTAGGTAAATGGCACACTGACACTTGGGTCTTAGGTAAATGGCACACTGACACTTGGGTCTTAGGTAAATGGCACACTGACACTTGGGTCTTAGGTAAATGGCACACTGACACTTGGGTCTTAGATAAATGGCACACTGACACTTGGGTCTTAGGTAAATGGCACACTGACACTTGGGTCTTAGATAAATGGCACACTGACACTTGGGTCTTAGGTAAATGGCACACTGACACTTGGGTCTTAGGTAAATGGCACACTGACACTTGGGTCTTAGATAAATGGCACACTGACACTTGGGTCTTAGGTAAATGGCACACTGACACTTGGGTCTTAGGTAAATGGCACACTGACACTTGGGTCTTAGGTAAATGGCACACTGACACTTGGGTCTTAGGTAAATGGCACACTGACACTTGGGTCTTAGATAAATGGCACACTGACACTTGGGTCTTAGGTAAATGGCACACTGACACTTGGGTCTTAGATAAATGGCACACTGACACTTGGGTCTAAGGTAAATGGCACACTGACACTTGGGTCTTAGGTAAATGGCACACTGACACTTGGGTCTTAGGTAAATGGCACACTGACACTGGGGGTCTTAGATAAATGGCACACTGACACTTGGGTCTAAGGTAAATGGCACACTGACACTTGGGTCTTAGATAAATGGCACACTGACACTTGGGTCTTAGGTAAATGGCACACTGACACTTGGGTCTTAGGTAAATGGCACACTGACACTTGGGTCTTAGATAAATGGCACACTGACACTTGGGTCTTAGGTAAATGGCACACTGACACTTGGGTCTTAGGTAAATGGCACACTGACACTTGGGTCTTAGATAAATGGCACACTGAAACTTGGGTCTTAGATAAATGGCACACTGACACTTGGGTCTTAGATAAATGGCACACTGACACTTGGGTCTTAGGTAAATGGCACACTGACACTGGGGGTCTTAGGTAAATGGCACACTGACACTGGGGGTCTTAGATAAATGGCACACTGACACTTGGGTCTTAGGTAAGTGGCACACGGACACTTGGGTCTTAGGTAAATGGCACACTGACACTTGGGTCTTAGGTAAATGGCACACTGACACTGGGGGTCTTAGGTAAATGGCACACTGACACTGGGGGTCTTAGATAAATGGCACACTGACACTTGGGTCTTAGATAAATGGCACACTGACACTTGGGTCTTAGGTAAATGGCACACTGACACTTGGGGACACAGATGAATGGCACACTGACACTTGGGTCTTAGGTAAATGGCACACTGACATTTGGCGTCTTAGATAAATGGCACACTGACACTGGGGGTCTTAGATAAATGGCACACTGACACTGGGGGTCTTAGATAAATGGCACACTGACACTTGGGTCTTAGATAAATGGCACACTGACACTGGGGGTCTTAGATAAATGGCACACTGACACTTGGGTCTTAGGTAAATGGCACACTGACATTTGGCGTCTTAGATAAATGGCACACTGACACTGGGGGTCTTAGATAAATGGCACACTGACACTGGGGGTCTTAGATAAATGGCACACTGACACTTGGGTCTTAGATAAATGGCACACTGACACTTGGGTCTTAGATAAATGGCACACTGACACTTGGGGACACAGATGAATGGCACACTGACACTTGGGTCTTAGATAAATGGCACACTGACACTTGGGGACCCAGATGAATGGCACACTGACACTTGGGGACACAGATGAATGGCACACTGACACTTGGGGACACAGATGAATGGCACACTGACACTTGGGGACACAGATGAATGGCACACTGACACTTGGGGACACAGATGAATGGCACACTGACACTTGGGGATACAGATGAATGGCACACTGACATTTGGCGTCTTAGATGAATGGCACACTGACACTTGGGGACACAGATGAATGGCACACTGACACTTGGGGACCCAGATCAATGGCACACTGACAATGGGGGTCTTAGATGAATGGCACACTGACATTTGGCGTCTTAGATGAATGGCACACTGACACTTGGGGAGCCAGATGAATGGCACACTGACACTTGTTTTGAGTTCCCAGGCAATACCATGTTGACATGTGGGGTTTCAGTCCAATAAGGCTTTAACCTTTGGGGTCCCAGACTACCGCCATCTCGGGTTTTAGAACACTGGACATGGGCTCGATAGCACTTTGTAAACCTGAACATGCCGTGTGTTCCCACAGCCGGCCAGTATTTCATGACAGAAGCCGGGCGGTGGGACAGTCAGAGCTCCTGCGCACAATGGGAGTCTATGCAGTAATTGAATCACTTGCTGATTTCGCTCCAGTTTGCATTACAGTCTTGAAATGGAATTTTTCATCCCGGAAGGAGGGCAAGATCCTCCATGAATGATGCTGCGGGTTGCGTGTCCGCCATTACATCACAACGCCTCTCTGTCTTGTTTGTTGCCATGCAGTTTGGTTTCTAAGAATTCCTAAATCCCACTCACTGAGAATCATAGATGGTCGGATGAACTGAGTCACGTTGCTGTCCCATTAGTAGAATTGAAGATGATGAGGGGGAGACCATACTGAAGCTTTCATCATGAGACCTTCCAGATAGAGACATCCTCACTTGCTGGTACTTTTGAGGTATAGGCCCCCACTGGGTGCAGGTCTGAAGGACAACCACTGGGGTAGAAGGACTCCCAATGAGGACGTCATTGATCTCTGTGAGGGGATGTCCATCATTTATGGTGCATTGACATCCGGGGAAAATTTATATCAACTACTCAACACCATTGGTTCTGCCCAGTGGTCATCGATGGAACTCACTTAGCAAGTGTAGACTTAGGGCTTATTCACACGAACGTATGTGTTCTGTTCCGTGCAATTTGCGGTCCCCAATGCACGGAGAACGTTCGTGAAGCCTCCGGGATGGATCCAGACCCATTTAACTTGAATGGGTTCCGCATCCCTCCATTCCGCAAAAAGATAGGACATGTTTTATCTTTTTGCGGTACAGAAGTACGGAACTGAACCCCCAAAGAAGTGTGCTTCTGTAGGGTTCCGTTCTGTGCTATAGGGTTCTGTTCTGTGGTTCCGTTCTGAATCTCCTGATTTGCGGACCCTTTGAAGTGAATGGGTCCGCATCCGTGATGCGGAATGCACACAGAACAGTGTCCGTTTATTGCGGATCCGCATATGCGGTCCGCAATACGGAAACGGAACCCATACGTTCGTGTGAATGAGCCCTTAGGTTGGGTACGGCTGTATAAAACTGTAGCTCCGCCATGGTCAGCCACTCTTTTTCAATAATTGTCCTTACGAATATTCACAAATAACCACAAATTCTCAATTTTAGAATTTGTATGATTATTAGGGGCAGTGTAATTGGGGACAATGTAGTAAAAGGAATGCTGTACCTTGTTCTGAGGCAGGACCTAGTATTCAAGAACCAGAACAGCTATTTCCAGCAGTCCCATGGCAGTGAATAGAGCTCTGGCTGGCTCTCCATTCACCACTGTCGGACTTCCATAAACAACCGACAACCTGAAATCCCATAGCGATGAATGGCAGGTATGCAGCACATGCGCTGTGCGCTCTTCTTCGCTTTGGGGGCCCGGATGGAGATAGGAGCAGATCCCATAGATGGGACCTGCACCTATCTGACAGTGATGGTGTATCCTTATGATATCTCATCAATTTCTGAGATGAGCCAACCCCTTTAAAGAGCACCGGTCAGCAGGATCAACCCTTTTAAAGCAGCCCTGTTTCACTCTTGTACAACGCCTTTAAGGCTCTCCAGCTGACTTGCAGACGTCTACTTGGCAAGGAGCTGTAGTACAATCTGTCCTTCCAAGGCCACAGTGCTCCAGAGCAGCCCCTCACTAACAACTGGAACAGCGTGATCAACATGTGGGAACGTATCGTCTTCTTGTCCGCGTTTCAGCCTTATTTGCAAACACTACAAGGGAGGGAATGATTAGAAAACGAGAAAAAGTCAAATCACGTCACCGATGAGAGATTCAGATGAGGAGCCCGTAAACCTCTGATCAGATTACATGCGTGGGAAATGGTCTCACTGTGACCCTGGGTTTATCTAGTGGTTGCTCTGTTGGGATGTCTGGTTCCTTTCAGTGACAGTAAACAGAGATATTGAAAACAACGATAATTAGCTGGGGCTAAGCTGCAAAAAAAGGGAGGAGGGAGTGACGTGGAGCCTTTAGGTGTCAATACAAACCTAATAGCTGCCCTGTCACCGCCATGCACTTGCATGCTCGGCTTGGCTGTGCATGCATGTGTCCTGAATACGGATAAGGCCATTTGTTTTCAATTCTGTAATGTGTGTAGGGGTATAATGTGTATGGCTGACCGCTTAAGGTCCCAGGAGGATTTGAACCCCACAAATCAATGTTTTATTCTTGGAGAACCTTTTAAATAAGGGAGGGGCCGTGACCACCAACATTTAAAAAAAAAAAGGTCCATCTCTGTAATATGGCCGCACAGAACGTTACTGGATAAAGTATTAGGATAAATCTAAAGTTAGGGTTTCAAGCCATTCACGTCTCTTCTCTTTCTTCTTCAGGTAGGGACCAATGGGATCATCTCCCCTCACGACTTCCCTCGTGAGACGCAGTATGTGGACGACGGCTTTCCCACTGACTTTCCAGTCATCGCCCCCTTCCTGTCTGACATAGACACGAGTAACGGCAGAGGAAAGGTTTACTACCGGCAGGACAACTCCCCCGAGACCCTCAGCACCGCGGCCAGGCAGATTGAGAGAGGTTTCCCAGAGGCCGCCTTCTCCCCTATAAATGTTGTGCTGGTGACCTGGGAGAACGTGGGGCCGTACGAGGAGGTGACCAGACATTCCGAGCCTTCCAATAAGGTAAGAATCGAAATTGAAATGCTTGTAACTATGAATGACAACTATAGTTTTTAAGTGGCTTGTCAGGCGGCATTCACTAGAGCAGGGGTGCACAACCTGCAGCTCGGGGGCCACATGCGGCTCTCTATACCATTCTGTGCGGCCCCCAAACATCTGGTAAAAGACATGTAGGTCTATGTCTTATGGCTTCTTACATGTATCTTTCATGTATTCTCCAATTAGATGGGAGTCATAGAACTGTAACTAGATATTTATAGTATATACTGTATGTTCAATATGACAAAAATACAGTATTTCAGTTGGTAATACCCCTTTAAGTTTTATTTTGGGCCGTTGGAATTGGCTCAGGCTGACAATGTGGCCCCCAACCCGAAAAGGTTGTACACCCCTGCACTAGAGTCATATTACTTAGGTCTTCCACGTAAATGCTAGGTACATCTTTGGGGACAATTTTCTTTTATTGTTGCATTGTACTCAATTTGTGCTAAAAATCATTTTTTCAGTTGGTCTTTAAAAATGTTGAGCCCCTTTCTCTTTACAGCCTTGAGATTCTTTAGTTTTTCAGGCTCTGTATTTTCATTTTTTCCCATCAGGCAGCTCAGCTGACGGCTCCTGATCTCTGACCTTATAAACACCCATTATAGCTCAATTCTTATATTATTGATAAAAATGTGGCTTAAATAAGTGTTTGACCTTTTAGTAATTTAGAGATGAGGTTTATTAGATGGGCAAAATGAAAGTAGGAGTCACACAGCTAGACAAACGGTTAACCCTTTGTGACAGAACAGCTGATTTTTTTTTAATAAAGACCAGTTGAAAAAAATATATGTTTGGCCCACAATGAGTAAAATGCACAAAAATAACCGCCAAAGGTGTACATAGCCTTTAAGGGCGGTATCTTTTATGGATACGGTATCCTTTCCTATGGATGTCCATGTAGCCTAATCCAGTAACCGCCGCACAGTAAAGGATCAGCTCACTCTGGCGTTACATTGAGTCGCTCTCCGCTCCATCTTATGGGTTGAGGGGGAACTTCTCAAAGTTAATGGGGTTTTCTGGGTATTTAATACTAATGACCTAACCTCAAGATAGGTAATCAATGTCAGATCTGCAGGGTCCTGACACCCGGCACCCTCAGCGATCAGCTGTCTGAGGAGGCGGCGGTGCTCCAGTGAGCGCCACGGCCTCCTCCCAGCTTACCAAGTGCAGCTCTGTACATTGTACGGTATTGCAGCTTATCTCCATTCACTTGAACTGTACCTAGGCCGTGTGACCTAGGAAGAGGTCGCAGCGCTCGCTGAATTCTGCGGCCTCTTCAAACAGCTGAAGGGTGGGGTTGCTGGGAGTCGGACCCCCCGCCGATCTGATATTGAGGACCTGTTCTGAGGATAAGCCATCAATATCAAAATCTTGGACAACCTCTTTAAAGGGGTCATCCTAGGCCTTACTATCTGGGCATATATGGACACTGTGAAGGGTTCCCCATAGTCCCAGGTAAACCCGGGGCCTTCCATATATCACGTTGATGACAGTTCGTTTGATATCAGTATCTGTCTGGCCATGTCAACTAGGAATTTTGGGAACTGGATGTGACGGTATTTGCA
The DNA here is from genome assembly GCA_033119425.1 of Bufotes viridis. Classification (NCBI taxonomy): domain Eukaryota; kingdom Metazoa; phylum Chordata; class Amphibia; order Anura; family Bufonidae; genus Bufotes; species Bufotes viridis. The sequence continues at coordinate 8,846,644 of CM065599.1, read as the reverse complement.
CCTATTTTTGGAGTTTTGCTGGGAATGGATCATGGACCTGACGGCCACCGCGGCCTGTGCTGTGCTACGCTGCGGTCAATGTGCGGTCGCCTCTAATGTTACCCACGGCTGTTTTATGAGTATCTTCTAACCACAAGACCTCGCTTTATCCCTCAGATTGCAGAATTTTTTTTCTGTTTTCTGTATCCCCTGGGAATTTGACCCTTCCCTTTACCTGACCCCCGGCAGCTCTTGTTGACTCAGCTGTAAGCGTCCCCCTCGATCTTCTCTCCCATCCAAAGTGTGCATTGCATCTTCATCCTCAACCATGAAGTGCGCGGCTACCGTCTAACTCCTCGTAGGCACCACTGCATGTGATTTTCCCAGCATGCTTTTTTCCCACCTTGTTCCCATTTGCGTCCCCCCCTTAGCTAGCCTGCGGTGACTGTTTATACCGTCATTACCATACTCCAGTGCATGTGTCATTACAGGCTTCCCCCCTGCCAGGATCAAGTGCAGAGCCTCCGGTGGGGGGTCAATTTCCAGATCACGTTAAGTTTATTTGGACAAGGCTTTTTCCTAAACTAATTAAAAAGGGTCTTTGTAGCCGGAGGAAGGGGGTTTTGTATGTTTTTACAGAAAATACCAGTGAGGGAAAAAAATTAAAAAACTTGTAAAGTGGATTTTATGGAATGACAATGTGAGATGGTGGCACAGCTGCAGACATGCTGGGGGAATGGGCCATCCTCCAGTCAGTCCGACATATGGAAGACATTCCCGTCGCCTGGTGAGCGTAGCTAATGGCGGCTCCTACAGATTATTGCTCAGATTTCTGTTACTGGAATAGGGGGCAGGGATGAGTTTATTGTACCTGGCTTCAAGGAATTGTCTATTTGCACAATAATAAGCTAATAGAGAGGAGGTACAACTTTCAGGGCCGCCTTCCTATAATCAAAGCGAAGAGCAGCTCTGGAGGACCCAAGAATTGATTAAAGGACTTTATTTTAATGTAAACTGTGTAATGCCTCTCTTCACCTGTGGTGGTGCTGCAGGATAACTGGTTACTGCTAGGGTTGAGCGACCTTTTATTTTAGGTTCGCCGTCCAAAGTTCGGGTTGGGGTTATCGAAGAATCCCATTATGGATTCCGCTACCAGGGACCATAACGGAATTTGGAATCCATAAGGGGATTCTTGGATGAACCCGAACCTTAGACTCCGAACTTAAAAAAAAAACAAGTTCAACACTAAGGACCTGGGGTGATGTCACCGTCATGTGATCAGTGCAGGGGCGTGGCTCAGTACTGGATTGGATAAGAGGTGGTAAAGGGCCTGGTATAATGATCATGTGACATGAGGGGCGGAGCTCCTGTGCTCTGTGTGGAGGAGAAGGAGGAAGTAGAGCAGTGAAGGACGGTTGCGCGAACTTGTTTTTTAAGTTCGGCGTTCGGGTTCATTGAAGAATCCCCTTATGGATTCCAAATTCCGTTCTGGTCCGTGGTAGCGCAATCCATATTGGGATTCTTCGATAACCCGAACCCGAACTTTGGACGCCGGACTTAAAATACAAGGTCGCTCAACCCTAGTTGCCGCTGATTATTGGGGTTCCAGCAGCAGGACACTTTGTGATCCTCCGTTCATACTGCCGAGCATTTTTGCCACACAGTTTTCCAGACCGCACCGAGAATGTACAGGTCCAGTCTTGGTGTGGTTACCGCAGAGGCACCCCCTGAAACCACACCGGGAGGTTGCTCACACTTCAGCTCCATTCAATTGTGCCAAGCAGGTCCACGTGAAAACCCACGGCAGAAACAGCAGTACTGGGATTTATGATGGATTTTGTCACAGTCTGAACGTTCCCTTTGAGTTGCCGCTGAGGTTTCTTGGTCGGCGCTTCCTAATGACATTGCTGGCTGTCGTATTGTCCGGCTGGATCTTAGCCCCAAGATGCAGGAAATCCGTGGTAATGAGGGAATATGGAGACCTTGAGTCATGCAGTCATATTGTCATCCAGGGAGCTAACGTGGAAAACATCCTCCAGGCCATCTTTCCACCAGCTCATTGTTACCGGCTTCCAGTTCTTCCTCCAGCGACTATATCTTCACCATACCTTCTTGGCTAAATCCAGTTAGTAAAGGTAGAACCAGTCCAAAGAAGCGCCTAGAACATGGCGTTTGGAACTGGCAGCTAACTTTATGACTGGTCGTCGACGCTCTTGGATCCAGGATCTGCAATGTTATGTTCTGCCCTGATGAAACCCTGCATCCTTATCAGTATACTGGAAATGTCCTGGCAAACAGTTGGGACTGAGACTCTAAAGGCTTCTCACCCAGTACCAATAGTCACACCGATCGTTGACTCTAGGTTTGGTTTTCTGATTAACCTTCCACCTTCTTTAAAGCGGAGCTGTCGCCTCTCCTGGCATGTTTGTTTTAGTATTTACTTGCTTTTCCCCATGTAATAGCCATCTGAACCTTCTGACCCCAAGTTCACCAAGCACAGCGCTGTCCTTTGTATAGTGGCCGTGCTTGGTATTGCAACTTAGCCCCATTCACTTGAATAGGGCTGAGAAGCCCATGTGACCGATGAACCTGATGTCACTAGCAGAGGCCTCTTGAAACTGCCGATCGGCGGGGGTGCCAGGATTCAGTCCCCACCGATCACATACTTATGACCAATCCTGAGGAGAGGTCATCATTATTAAACACTCAGACGGGTCCTTTAAGACAAATGTGACACTTGGTGGTAAAAGACAAACTACAGTTCCAGGGAACAATTTGACTTAAAGGGGTTGTCTAACTTCAGCCAATGGCATTTATCATGTAGAGAAACTTACTACCAGCCTTTTACTAATGTATTGTGATTGTCCATATTGCTTCCTTTCCTGGCTTCATTCATTTTTTCATCCTATTATACACTGCTCGTTTCCATGGATACGACCACCCTACAATGCAGCAGCAGTGGTCGTGCCTGCACTCTATAGGAAAAGGCGCCGGCCTCTCTGGTGGCCTGGAGTGCGCATATGCTGTCACATTTTTCTATGGTGTGCAAGCACGACCACCACTGCTGGATTGCAGGGTGGTCGTAACCCCTTGGATAAGAGCCGTGTATAATGTGATGGAAAAATGAATCCAGCCAGCAAAGGAGGCAACATGGAGAATCACAATACATTAGTAAGTGACTTGTATAAACTTTGCCTACATGATAAATGCCATTGGCTGAAGTGAGAGGACCCCTTTAAGTTGAACTTTACCCAATCATTACATCCCATCATAATGCCCCTTTTTACAAATGCAATTTTTGAAAACTTTACAGCAATTTTGTACAGTTTTTTGCTCTCGTCCACGTGTCGTGGTGTAAACCGAAGGACTATGTAGATCTCTTAGGATACGGAGGCTGTGAAGATCCGACGGTGATCTCCATTCCGCTGCCCAGGTTATTTCAGCAGGCTGCACTGATGCAGGACGGATGGTATTTGCAGTCGCAGCCTCAGTCTGGGTTTTTGGCACTCGCAGTCCTGGGTGTCCTTACTAACAGAACCGTCCCTGCGAGTGCTCTTTGATCCATTGTTTCTGGGGCCGTGCAATCTGCAGCCGCTCAGCAGTGTAAAAAAGTGCAGCAAAACACTAATGAGGTGAACGGCCGCCTGCTCCGCTCCGATGGAAATGAACGTTTCCAAGAAGTGTTTTGGCAGGAACAGAATTGGTGTCCTGCGGGCAGCCACTTAAAGGGATGGGGCACTTTGTTTTTTTTCTATTCATTAGTACTTGCAATTCCTTTTTCAATAGGGGCTGCACATGTTTAATATACCTGTGGGGGTTGGTAGGAGATGTCTACATTTTTCAGTAACAAACTTACGGCAGTGTACTATAGGTACCATACTGACGTTGGTAATTAAAGGGGTTTTCTCTCAAACAATACTTGTCCCCTATCCACAGGATACATGTCTGATTGCTCAGGAGCCCACAGCAGGGACCCACAAAGATCATGAGAACTGGGGTCCCGTGTTCCCCCCCTTTGAATGGAGCAGAGCTCATGCTAAACCCTACTATCTCCAGCAGTCCTATAGATTTGTGGTGGCACGAGGGGTGCTCCATTTACATGGGGGACACACAGAACCCCATTCTTTTGATTGGTAGGGGTCACAATGGTCAGACCCCCACCAATAAGACACTTATCCCCTGTCCTGTGGATAGGGGATGCATATGAGAAAACCAATATAGCCACCACATGTATACCCTGTATGACTTTACCATATATAAGGTTTCACCCAATACAAGGTTCATAGTGATAGTATCTAGGCCGCAGTATTAATAAGTTGTACCATCTCCTCACGTTACATTCACCACATGTATACCCTGTATGACTTTACCATATATAAGGTTTCACCCAATACAAGGTTCATACTGATAGTGTCTAGGCCGCAGTATTAATAAGTTGTACCATCTCCTCATGTTACATTACCGTAGGTGACAACATTAAAGGTGAGGAATGACTTGGTTTCTCTTGGCCATTGTCCAGTATACATTGCCTGCAAAGAAGGCCACCAGTAGAGCCATGGCCGCCACGTACATATATCAAGAGTTGACTTTGCTGACCAAAATGTCTTTTGTTTCCACAGTTTAACACATTCCAGGCTGTTCTAGCTTACGATGAATCCGATTCCTACGCCATATTCCTGTACCCTGAGCATGGACTCCAGTTTTTTGGGACCAGGCCTAAAGAGTCCTATAACGTCCACCTTGAGCTCCCGGCCAGAGTGGGATTTAGCCGAGGAGAGTCTGAAATCTTGAAGAGAGAAGCTCCTTTTTATAGCGTCACCAACAGTGAACAGTCCGTGAAGAATCTGTATCAGTAAGTGCGACCTGCCATCAGATGTGGCCTAGAAGAATTCATTCCATCTCACATGTCAAAATGGTCCCGCTGGCGCCAGTCAATAGAAATCTGGCCTTGAGAATGGCGGCCTTGATTTTCTCTGTCTAAATACATATTCTTCCTTTTTTCATTTTTTTTAGAACAAGTAATGTTGGGGTCCCGGGAGTTTGGGTCTTCCACATTGGTAGCATTTCCGAGCTGGACAATGTGATACCGGCTAAAGTGGTGAACGTCCATGCCCAAGAACGGTTCATACCTCTGATCAACTCCCACAATGATTTCCCTGAACGCGAAGAGCAAGAAAACCAATTCACTGGGGACAACAACTACGATGAGAATTACGATGATACCGATGGGGACTACCCTCCTGGCCCAACTACGGAGCAGGCTGCAACGGACAATGCAAATGTCAACACTAGATTCTTGGACATCGATAATACGGCCACGCTGGGTATCGTTGAAGAGGCGGAACAGGAGTCAATACCCTACTATCCGCCCAACAATCCTTTACCTCCATCTCAGAACGAGCCTAGCTGGACTCCGTATGGTTTAGGGAACCCCTTGGGGGAACCTCAGATCCAGCCTTCAGAAAATAGAGATCTTGGCAGTGAACCATCTTATGAGACCAGAGAATATCCATCTGAGCCATTTGTGACGCCAAATCCACCAGTCGATCAACAGATTCCTGATTTGGTCTTTAGGAGCGGTCGTATTCATGGATACGATGAGACGGGCGGATTTGACACTGACGGTAAGTACAAATAGGTCGTCATCTACTTCCTGTCTTGGGTTTCTAGCAATAATGTATGGTGTTGCCTAATCTTCCAGCTCGTGAGGAGCCTCCTGGAAATTCTGTGAAATTTGACGTAAAAAATAGCATCGAAGTGATGGACACCATGATGGAGACTTGATAGACTCAGTGGGGTCTGTCAGGTCCTGTGGGTGTCCATCATAGGATGGTTCCAGAACTACATTGTATTAGTTATTCTGGTTCTGTGGCGGAGAAGAAAGTGTGAACAGAGCCTAATCATCACATGCCATTGTGGATTGTTCAGAATTTTCCAGTTTTCTGAACCTAGAGATTCTTAAAGGGGTTTTTCGGGACTTAGATAATGATGGCCTATCCCCTGAAGGGGTTAGTATCTGATTGGTGGGGTGGGGGGTCCATCCCCACTGATCAGCCATATTTATATGGTATATCCACAGAATGTGCTGTGAACGTCTGATAGATGTGGGTCCCTCCTCTCGAGAATGGGGGCCACCTCTCCATCTACAGCGGGTGGAACGCCCGTCCTTGTGCCATAAATGTCTGAGATGGGAATACCCCTTCAAATGCTTTCTTGCAAACGCCAGTGCGGCCTGGGTCTTGCTGAGAACTTTTTGAGATCCTTTTGTTTGATTTGATGAAACGCTTTGACATTTCGCCTCCATTTCTCTCGTCTCCAGTGCTCACTTTTAACCCCGTCAGTAGAGAGACCTGCGAGAGGAAACCTGGTCACTGCTCACAGTACGCCTTCTGCACCGACTACGCGACCGGATTCTGCTGTCACTGCCAGGACAGTTACTACGGCAATGGAGTGCACTGCTTACCCAAAGGTAACCTGAGGCCGAGCATGGGGTCCTGTTCTTCCTGGGATCTCCAGAATTAGAAAAACGTGGCAGCTTTCTTCCAGTAACAGCTCCACCTCCGTGGGTTGTGTCTGGTATTACAGATCAGCTACACTGGAGTGATTGTGGCCGAGCTGCAATACCAAACACAACCTGTGGACAGGTGAGGCGCTGTTTTTGTCAGAAAGTGGCCATGTTCCGGTGCTGGAGCTTACTGACTGTCTTCATATTCATGTGTTTGTCTTTTCAGGTGCTCCACACAGAGTCAATGGTAAAGTGAGCGGAAACCTGCTTGTGGGACAGACGTCTGTCAGCTTTGATAGCATAGACATGCACGCTTACATAGTGGTGAATGATGGAAGAGCTTACACCGCCATCAGTCAGGTCCCGGAGCCCGCGTCCTGGTCACTGACTCCCTTAACCGCCATTGGAGGACTTTTTGGTTGGCTTTTTGCATTGGAAAAACCTGGACATCAGAACGGGTTCAGTATAACTGGTGAGTTCATGCAATTTCTATTAAGTTCCCCCATATATGGCAGCGGCTTATTCATCTCTCTCTGAAAACGCATGCATGCTCGGCCGAGCCTAGCGTGCACGTGTATGAGAGTGTCTGCCGTACAAGCTTAACCACATCTTACTTTATGGCTCTACTATTCTGACTGTGAGTTGTTCTTCCTTTTCACGTAGGAGCGAAATTTGTCCACAACATTGAAGTCGTGTTTTCCCCGGGAGGAGAAGTCGTCCACATCACACAGGTTGCGAATGGTTTTGATGCAGATAATTACATCCACCTAAGAACCACCATAAAAGGCCAGATACCATTCATCCCCGAGACCTCAAGTGTCCAGATCAACCCATACTACGAAATCTACCAGTACTCCGGTTCAGGTAATACTCCAGATCCATATAGGATAAGTAACGTATGTACACAGTGACTCCACCAGCAGAATAGTGAGTGCAGCTCTGGAGTATAATACAGGATGTAACTCAGGATCAGTACAGGATAAGTAACGTATGTACACAGTGACTTCACCAGCAGAATAGTGAGTGCAGCTCTGGAGTATTATACAGGATGTGACTCAGGATCAGTACAGGATAAGTAATGTATGTACACAGTGACTTCACCAGCAGAATAGTGAGTGCAGCTCTGGAGTATAATACAGGATATAACTCAGGATCAGTACAGGATAAGTAATGTATGTACACAGTGACTTCACCAGCAGAATAGTGAGTGCAGCTCTGGAGTATTATACAGGATGTAACTCAGGATCAGTACAGGATAAGTAATGTATGTACACAGTGACTTCACCAGCAGAATAGTGAGTGCAGCTCTGGAGTATTATACAGGATGGATAGAACTGCTTAGGATATAGGGTCCATTCACACGTCCGCAATTCTGTTCCGGCCGGGAATTGCGGACCCATTCATTTCAATAGGGACAGGCGATGTCCCGGCCGGGTCCGCAATTGCGGATCTGCACTTCCGGGTCCGCAATTACGTTCCCGAAAAAAATAGAACATGTCCTATTCTTGTCCGCAATTGCGGACAAGAAAAGGCATTTTCTATGAGAGTGCCGGCGATGTGCGGTCCGCAAATTGCGGAACGCACAACGCCGATGTCCGTGTTTTGTGGATCCGTGGATCCGCAAAACACACACGGACGTGTGAATGGACCCTTAGTTTGTGATTTAAAAGATGGTCTGTCACCTCTCCTGACTTGTCTGTTTTAGTCACCACTTGTATTCCCCATGTAATAGCAATTCTGGAGCATCTATTCTTATGACTCTGCATTGTGCAATTCCTTTATTATTCCTGCAAGAAGTTATGAATGAATTGCTACCAGTTTGCAATGAAGGTCCAGATGGATGTTACCAGTTGGGGCTGTGTCCCTGACAGTGGCAGCACTTATTGGATTCAGCTGGTGACACCCAGCTGGATCTTCATGCAAACGGGTAGTAATAGATTTATAACTTCTAAGAGGAGTAATAAATGAATGGCACAATACAGAGTCATAAAAATAGATGCTCCAGAGTCGTTATTACAAGTAGTGACTAAACCAGACATGTCAGGAGAGGCGACAGCTCCTGTTTAATGACCATCATCTACCATGTCGCTGGCTTGACATTAAACTATTGGGTAGAATTGCACACTCTAAACTAGTGGTCTCCACACTAAGGTATGATTTCTAGTTTTTGCAAAAATACAACTCCGAGCATACAGGGCATGCTGGGAGTTGTAGTTTTTCCATATCTAAAGAACAACAATCTGGAGACCACAGCTCTGCCACATACATTGTACAGCCATCCTCTTCGTCACGTCTTCTCACTCCCTGAGCAGAACTTCATTAATGTCACCTCTTTCTAGTTGTGACGTCCACGGCTTACCGGGAATATACCGTAACGTCCGCCAATAATGAAGTGCAGAGACTGTCCTACCGACTGAAGCAGAATATCACCTATCAGGACTGCGTCCACTCCCAGAGGTCCCCCCCCACCGCTCAGAAACTCTCTGTGGATCGCATGTTTGCCCTTTACAACAAGGACGAGAAGGTTCTCAGATTCGCCATCACCAGTCACATCGGATCCGTGCACGGTAAGCTTGGAGAATTCATGTCAGCCATTTCCATACAGTGGGGGTGGGGCGCCACTTTATCGTTACGGAAAACATAACCGAATGTTTAGACTTATAAAGTATAATTATTCTAATGTACTTTAGGTTTTGTTTCCTCGCCATTTTCATGATCTCTGTTTGCTGTCAGTGAATGGGAAGTCTCTAGTCTCTAGCCCGCTGTAAACTTCCAAGCAGACCTTTAAAGGGATTGTGCAAGAATGGGTGGGGGTTGAAGGGGAGCTTATTTACCTGCTTCCTGGCACTGGCTCCCCACTCCTCAAACATATCAGAACATGGCAAGCTGCATTTAAACTACCTGGCTATTGTTAAAAGAGAGAAACCTCATTATAAACCTCTACTCAGGACAGGGGATAAATATCTTATTGGTAGTGGTCTGACTGCTAGGACCCCTACTGATCAGAAGAACGAGAATCGGGCCCCCTACTGATGGTCCGACTGCTGGGAGCCCTACTGATCGGGAGAACGGGAGTCCTGATCGTCCGACTGCTAGGATCCCTACTGATCATGAGAACTGGAGTTGGGCCCCCTACTGATCGTCCTGCTGCTGGGAGCCCTACTGATCATGAGAATGGGAGTCAGGCCCCCTACTGATTGTCCTGCTGCTGGGACCCCTACTGATCTTGAGAACGGGAGTCGGGTCCCCTACTGATCATCCAACTGCTGGGAACCCTTCTGATTAGGAGAACGAGAGTTGGGCCCCCTACTGATTGTCCGACTGGTGAGACCCCTACTGATCATGAGAACGGGATTCGGCCCCCTACCTATCGTCCTACTGCTGGGATCTCTACTGATCGTCCGACTGCTGGGACCACTACTGATTAGGAGAACGAGAGTTGAGCCCCCTACTGATCGTCCGACTGCTGAGACCCCTACAGATCATGAGAACGTGAGTCAGGCCCCCTACTGATCGTCCTACTGCTGGGACCCCTACTGATCGTCTGACTGCTGAGACCCCTACTGATCATGAGAACGGGAGTCGGGCCCCCCACTGATCGTCCTACTGCTGGGACTCCTACTGATCTTGAGAATGGGAGTCGGGCCCCCTACTGATCGTCATTCTTATGGGACCCCTACTGATCGTCCGACTGTTTGGACCCCTACTGATTAGGAGAACGGGAGTCGGGCCCCCTACTGATCGTCCGACTGCTGGAACCCCTACTGATAGGGAGTCGGTCCCCTACTGATCGTCCAACTGCTGGGTCCCCTACTGATCGGGAGAATTGGAGTCCCATGTTCCCATATGAATAGATTGGCAGCTCACGCGTTCATGCGCCCCCTCTGTTCACTTAGAACTGGTGAAAACAGCCAAGTTCTGTACTCCGCTACCTCCAGCATACGTAATTATTGGAGCATGTATGAGCAACCTGCTGCTCCATATTAATGTAGGGGGAGCAGGACCCCGTTGGGTAGGGGCCCATTCCAGTGCTTGTCCTGCAACATGTGTACAGGGGATAGATTTATAACTTGATTTATAAGTGTCTCCTTGTCTTACGTCTGACCTTCTGAGGGTTTCCTCTGCCCTACACGCTGTCGTGTCTTGTCGCCTTTGTTGTATCTTCTCCCTCAGCAGAATGTCTTTTAGCAGGCCTCATTCTGCGTGCCCGGGCGGGAGGGGAAGGGTCTCCTTAGCTTCTTTTTCATGTAACAAAGCCCCTTTTCTGTTCTTCAACTGCCTGAGTAATTTGGCGGCAGCTTTCGGGTCAGGAAGTCAAGCAACCTAATGTGCTCAATAAAGTCTCCTGAAGAGGGACGGCCACCATTCATTAGCCAAACACAAAGGGGAGCGAGATAAAGATCCCTTTGAGAACGTCACAAGAACAAAGCCCATAGGAAGTTTCAGGGCAAATTACATGCTTGTGAGAATCAATGCCTTCATGTAGGGGCTGGAGGGGTAAATGAACGTGGCGTAACGGAAGATGGACGGAGGACGGAACGAGGCGCCCCCCCATGTCTCCCCTCTGCCTTCCTATAAAACAGATGAGGAGCGTAGTGGAAAAATTGCTGTACAACTTTCTGATATGTCTTTAAAACCTCTGATTGATGTCATTGAATAAGGAAACCTTGACCAGTCAAATCGGTATCTCAGATTTTTACTACCAGAAATGAGCAGTGCCAAAGGGGTCTGAGCAAGTCAGTGATGGTCTGAGATCTCAGTGTCATCTTGTCTCATGTGTTCCATCATGCAAAAGCTTTTCAACAGAAACAGCGCCACACCTGTCCACAGGTTGTGTGGGGGATTGCAGCTCAGTCCCATTTACTTCAATGGAGCTGCAATACCATGCACAACCCATGGACAGGGGTGGCGCTGTTTCAAGAAGGCAGACATGATTTTCTAATCCTGGACAAACCCCTATAAACATTCATTAGATGAAGGTATGGAAGTCTCCCAGTGGACCCTCAACATGAAGCGTAGGTTAGGTTTTACCTATCTGGAGATAAGCGGTGCCAGAAAGTGTCTGCCAGTCACTTATCTCCTATTGGTTTGACATCTAATGAACAATATCAGATTGTGTCTCCCTTGGGGATCCCGCAGCTATGGATGGATAAGCCATGTGGGACGTTTTGCATGCACGTGAAACATTTTTCTGTTTTACCCGCAGATTCTTCTCAGGAGCCAACACAAGTCAGTCCCTGCTACGATGGAACGCACGTGTGCGACACGCGAGCCCAATGCCAGCCGGAGTCTGGCCTGAACTACACCTGTGTCTGTGCCTCCGGGTACCAGGGAGACGGCAGAGACTGCACCGGTAAGTCTGACCGCACACCCCCCGACCTCGCTTTCTCCTGTGCTCAGTGTCGCCCCCGCTGAGTACAGGGTTTTGTAGGATTGCAAAATTAGTGAAGATAACTTTACTTAACCAGCGCTGAAACTCCGGAAATAGTGCAGATCCGACATGAGATATGAATAGTCCAATGATCCGGAAATGACAGGACCTGCAGTTGGCACGTACTAGATTGATAATCCGTCACTGTTGTCTCCACCATGCTGGATTGTTGGACATTTCCAGAACTATTGTGCTGCCCTTACAGACAAGGAAATAGAACTGAATGGGTAAGAGAAGCGTCTCATCTGGAGTTGCCCTTTAAGTATGTTTCATTCAGACCTGTGAGAGATCCTTCTCTCATATCGCAACTTTGCACTTGTTTCCTATTTTATGTTACCAGATGGATTTCCTATTAGACTGAGCAGGAAGCGCAGACCGCGGCCTGTCGTACGCCTGTTCTCGTAATTCCCTCTCCATGTACGACGTCTGCAGGGCTGGTAGTAGCAGTCTGGGGCTCATCATACAGAACTGTCCAGTCTGTTTTTCCCATCCGAACGCCCCAATGTAAACTGCAGAACAAAACAGTGCGACAAATCTGTGACAAAATCCACATGGGTTACGTGCCATTATCCTGTTGATTTTTGGGGATTTCACCCCATGCTCTGCAAAGAGTCCGCAGTGAAAACTGAGATGTTGTGGATTTAAAATTCACACCTTTCTTTTCCGCAGCCTGTGGATGACATTTAGTAAATCCAAAATCCACATTTTGCAGGATATCCCACCCATGAGAACATTCCCTAAAAGTAACAGCCGCACTGAAGGCCTCCACAGCCGCCATAACAGTAACAGCCGCACTGAAGGCCTCCACAGTCGCCATAACAGTGACAGCCACAGTGAAGGCGTCCGCCATAACAATGACAGCCACAGTGAAGGCGTCCGCCATAACGGTGACAGCCACAGTGAAGGCGTCCGCCATAACAATAACAGCCACAGTGAAGGTGTCCACCATAACAGTGACAGCCACAGTGAAGGCGTCCGCCATAACAGTGACAGCCACAGTGAAGGCGTCCGCCATAACAGTGACAGCCACAGTGAAGGCGTCTGCCATAACAGTGACAGCCACAGTGAAGGCGTCCGCCATAACAGTGACAGCCACAGTGAAGGCGTCCACCATAACAGTGACAGCCACAGTGAAGGCGTCCGCCATAACAGTGACAGCCGCACATAAAGCCTCCGCGGATACCATAACAGTGACAGCCACAGTGAAGACCTCCGCGGCCGCCATAACAGTGACAGTCACAGTGAAGTCCTCCGCGGCCGCCATAACAGTGACAGACACAGTGAAGTCCTCCGCAGTCGCAATAACAGTGCAGCCACAAAGCCCCTGCATAACAGTACTGGCCGGAGTGTCCCCATAATGTTCCTGACTGCCATAGTGCGCCAACACACTGGTAGTGGCAGTGTGACCCCTCCACAAGAGGGATGGCCACGGTACCCACTTAATATTGAAGATGGCCATACTTTCCCCCTCACAACAGTAATGGCCTCAGTACAATTTAAAGGGGTGTTCCTGTCATTTTATGGTCAGTGGAACCCTGGCCTTGTGACCCAGAAAATCCTAGGAATGAAGGTACCACAGCTCCTCGCCTGCACGGTTGCACCCCAGCCTGGAAATGTGGGGACAGCAGTCGACCCGTTTTATTTGAATGGGTCTGTGCTGCAGTTTTTGCAGAGTGGTTGGCCGGGCCCTGCTGTGCAGAAACAAGAGTGAAAGGGGCGCAGTGCAAGGGTCCGACCTAGCCATTACTTTACACAATGGGAATAATACCCATTTTAATAGTGTTGGCTACCATGACACCTTCATAACGGCCGAAGCGTCCTCAGGTTCAGGTCCTTGATGGTTGTGTCCGAGGCCTAAAGTCCCAGATCTGCTCAAACTGGCCCATTAGACCACATCTGAATCCCTGGTGCTCTGGCCTGGTCACTGAAGTGAAAATAGGGGTTGGGGTGGTACACAAAAAAAATCTATACCCTCCTGCCCGAACCAGTCCCCTTGATGAGCTATGAGACAGGCTGGAGGTTACTTTCCCTCCATTGAAATCATTAGGCCCCTGTGGATCACCAGAGCGGGACGTGGTACTTGGCTGTAGTTCATAGCGAGGGTCTCCACATGTCCAAGAAGGACACATAACGTGTCTAAGAGGACAATTGCTTTTAATGCAGATTTCAGGGTCCCATCATTTAGATTCAGGATGCTCTGGCTGCTTACTTCACCCTCTACCTTCTCCATCATGGCTGACGATGCATGTGATGAAGGAGGAGAGTGTGTGCTCGGTGTATAGATCTGGGGGGATTGGGTCGATGTGTGACATCTGCAGACAAATCGCAGCAGGTTCAAAATCACAAATGGTTTCTTCCGTGGGAGAAAAATTTCGCAATTCACAATCTGCTCTCATGTGAAGAGTCTGTCAGCGCCGGAGATAGCGGAAGATTCATTGCGGTGAATACAGATTACAGAATCCCGCCAGGCGGAGTTTAGGCCTCAGACTGCTGTAGACCCTGTCCATGTCACCACGACTTCATTCACGCCTGGATCGGGCATTTTATTATAGAACAGAAAAATGCAATGGAAGTCAAAGCTGGATCCATCACGTGACGGACAGCAGTGGTGCCTGTTGGACCTCACGGACCATAATGGGCTCCGTCGGGTTTCCATGCTGTGCTGTTCTCTCCAGCATTTTTGATGGAATGTGTGAACGAGGCTTAAAGAGGACCTCTCACCGCTCCTGACCTGCCTGTTTTATTAGCTCCATGCATTCCCCATGTAATAACAATTCTGGAACATCTATTCTTATGTCTGTATATTGTGCCATTCCTGTATTATTTCTACTAGAAGTTATGAATGAACTGCTAGCAGTCTGCAGTAAGGGTACAGAGGGGAGGTAACCAGTTGGGGGGTGTCCCTGCACAGTCTGAAAATGGCAGCACTGATTGGATAGAGGGATTCTGTGCACATACACCCCCCCCCCACTGGTTACCTCCCCTCTGTACCCTTACTGCAGACTGCTAGCAATTCATTCATAACTTCTAGTAGAAATAATACAGGAATGGCACAACATAGAGCCGTAAGAATAGATGCTCCAGAATTGTTAGTATGAGGGGAATGCACGGGGCTAATAAAACAGGAATGTCAGGAGCGGTGAAAGGTCCTCTTTAATCCAAAAGTGCGATCAACCAGTATTAGTTACATTGTATCTAATATTATTACTGTGTCAGTGTCCTAGAACCACCAAGTGTCTGTCTGTAGTTGCGCTAGAACCCTCATGGGTTAGTATCATTGTTCTGGAGTCTTCATCTGTATATATGTCCTTGTTCTAGAAACCCCAAGTGCCAGTGAGTATTGGTTCTAGCATGTTAGTGTCAATGTATAAGAGTGTCACTGTCCTGTCATGCCGAGTGTCCAGGTGTAATTATACTGAAAACCTAAAGTGCCAGCGTGTCATTGTTCTAGAATGTTCAAGAGGTGGTGGTTCTAGAACAATTATATAGTGGCACGTGGGACTGGACAGTGACACACTTGGTGGTTCTGAAGTACGTGACCGTGCACAATTGTTCTAGAACCCTCAAAGAGAAGTGTGCCATTCTTCTGGGACCTTCGAAGATCAGTGTATAGTTGTTCTAGAACCTCCAGATGGGCACCTGGGACAGGACAATGACACATTGGTGGTGCCAGAATAACAAGTGTTAATTTTCTGTCACTATGCATAATTGTTCCAGAACCCTTAAGAGTTAAGCTGGGTTCACATCTGTGCGGCGGAGGAACAGACTGCCGCAGTTCACCGTATCCGGCATAGTCTGATACCACCATGCACCGTTGGATCCCCATTCACCGTAATGAAAATTTTTTCTGAAAGCCGCCATGTACGCTGGATACGGTGAATTCCGGCAGTCTGTTCCTCCACTGTACTTTGTAATCATTTTAGACTGTTCCAGTGTCAGTATGGTTATTCTTATGTTCCAGAATCTGTGCCATTGCCCTATAGCTGTGATGGCTAACCTCCGGCACTCCAGCTGTGGTAAAATTACGACTCCCAATATGTACACTTGTTTGGCTGTTCTCAGAACTCCATAAAAATGAATGGAGCATGCTGGGAGTCGTAGTTTCACCATAGCTGGAGTGCCGGAGGCGAGCCATCACTGCCCTATAGCATCATGTGCTGGCGTACTAGGACCCCCAGACATCAGGTTATCACTGTTCTAGGGCACCATTCTTGGAACCCAAAAATACTTTCTCACAGTTTTTCAATCTAAAATTCATAAATACCCTTCCAAAATTATTGTGGGGGTCGCCTGCCCTCATCATAGACAGACCTAGGTCATGGCTTAGTGTGACTATTTAACGCCTGTGTATTTCTTTCTTTCCTCCCTAGATGTTGATGAATGTGAGGCCGGACTCGCCAACTGTGGCCGCAACACCCAATGTCTGAACCTTCCCGGCAGCTACAGGTGCGACTGTCAGCCTGGATATTTGTATTCAGCAGATGGACAGAACTGCGTGTGTAAGTACCGTGAAGGCAGGAGACATCAGCCAATACCACACTCATCATCATCATCATCATCCTGTGCCAACAACAGGGGGAGCTCACTGCAGACAGTTTAATTATACAGATCACTGTATATGTATGTACACAGTGACTCCACCAGCAGAATAGTGAGTGCAGCTCTGGAGTATAGTACAGGATGTAACTCAGGATCAGTACAGGATAAGTAATGTATGTACACAGTGACTCCACCAGCAGAATAGTGAGTGCAGCTCTGGAGTATAATACAGGATGTAACTTATGATCAGTACAGGATAAGTAATGTATGTACACAGTGACTCCACCAGCAGAATAGTGAGTGCAGCTCTGGAGTATAATACAGGATGTAACTCAGGATCAGTACAGGATAAGTAATGTATGTACACAGTGACTGCACCAACAGAATAGTGAGTGCAGCTCTGGAGTATAATACAGGATGTAACTTATGATCAGTACAGGATAAGTAATGTATGTACACAGTGACTGCACCAGCAGAATAGTGAGTGCAGCTCTGAAGTATAGGATGTAACTGGCAATGACTGCAGGAGAAGTAACACAATATATTGGGTCAGGTTGTGGTCTGGCTGGTTGGTTTTCCACTGCCACATTGAAAACTGCAGTCTGGTTGGAAGGTTACCCTGAGCGGTTTTATCAAGGGCTTCTCCTTGACTGCATACAATATAATAACAGTATAATAACATCTTTACACTTCTGTCTTTATGTTTAGTGGGGGGCTCATTTGGTAACCCCTGTGAGGATGGCACACACACCTGCGACACAGCCACATCTCGGTGTGTTCCACGTGGTGATGGCGTCTTTACCTGTGAATGTTTCCCTGGGTACACGAGGAGCGGGCAGACTTGTATCGGTAAGAATACGTTCACTATTACAATTGAAGGAGATGTTGGTTTTAAGTAACACTGACCCTCTGTCTAGGTGGGGAGGGGGTTGACGCTGTGAAACAGGAGATGTGCTATCCTATTGCTTCGATTTATGGGGATCCGACCTCCGGACTCTTCACATGAGATAGGAATAATCTGGTCATTGCTGTTGTGCTGTATGTGTGCATTCCGTGGGGTGCCGTACATGACATGGGGTGCCCCATGTGTGCATTACACGGGGTGCCGTATGTGTGCATTACACGGGGTGCCGTATGTGTGCATTACACGGGGTGCCGTACATGACGTGGGGTGCCGCATGTGTGCATTACACAGGGTGCCGTACATGACATGGGGTGCCCCATGTGTGCATTACACGGGGTGCCGTATGTGTGCATTACACGGGGTGCCGTATGTGTGCCTTCCGTGGGGTGCCGTACATGACATGGGGTGCCGCATGTGTGCATTACACAGGGTGCCGTACATGACATGGGGTGCCCCATGTGTGCATTACACGGGGTGCCGTATGTGTGCATTCTGTGGGGTGCCGTACATGACATGGGGTGCCGCATGTGTGCCTTCCGTGGGGTGCTGCATGTGTGCATTACTTATGTGCATAATACATGCACATAAGATAACCATTCATTCAGGCCCCTTTTTTGTCCTCTGGATCAACACAAATCCTGACAACCTGCTCCTCTTTTCTAGCGTGGAGGTGTAGTCAGTGATGCATGGCGGCAGAGACGAGAACTCATTACTGCTGTGCTAATGACATTGTCTAGATGCTGGAGCCCGCACATACATGTTACATGTCACACCGCTATCTGCGTCCTGCCTAATAAATTAAAGCTCCGACGTGAAGATTCTTCCAGTGAGACACTAGATATAATGGGGCAGATTGACTAATGGAGTCGCACTGTGCACTGTGTAAGAATATGACTCAGTCTTAATATTAGACAAATTTTCTATTCTGGAGCATGGACCTTGGTAAATTTGTCGTATTGTAAATCCAGCACAAATTTTACGCTAGAATTCTATCTGTGCACCAAAAATTCAGCCCGTGTGCAAAAAACACCCAAAAAACTGTCTAATCTAAGTTTACACCACCTATAGTTGTACTCCAAAAATGCACCAACATTTTGGCGCTCAGAAGTGCATTGAGGCCACGCTCCTTTTCCATGAAGTCACACCCTTTTAAATGTGAAGTCACTCCCCCTTGTCAGACAAGGCATAAAATTGTGTAGAACAGTTGGTAAATGTGTTGCATGCCATGCACGCCAAAAAAACTGGTGCGTCCCATTGTGTGTCAGTGAGCGTTGTAGATTGTATATGGGGGTGGTATCTGTATGGCCTCTTTCTTCCCATCAGACACAGCGATATCAGAGCCCCCACTGGATGGAGGCATCGCTGATATTTTTCCGTCTTCTGATCCGTCAGAAGAACAGGAAAAAAAATTGATTCTGTGCATCAGTTATGCACATTTGGATCCGTTTGAGCCACTTCTGTCTGAGATCCATTTTTTTTCCAACAGATTGCAGATGAAAATGCCTCAAACGGATCCAAATGTGCATGACTGATGCACAGGATCCGTTTTTTGTTTTCTGTCCTGAATGATGAGAAGACGGAAAATGAAGCAGAGATGTGAACCCGGCCTAAGTGATCTGTCATTAACTATGCTCTATGGTGTGAGCGGCTGGACTCTGATTTATAGGACAGCTCCATGAAGCCAATGACTAATCCTCTCTCTCGTCATTCAGTAATAATTAACCTGTTTTCCCGCTGATTTCATTCTGTAAACTTCAGGGGTCGGCAGGTCGAGGTAATGGCGCACGGGAAACCAGTGTTAATAAATTATGAGATTTTGGATCTGGCATTCAAAGCTGAAATACTGGCAGCACCTCCCCCCAACAATCACCTGGGCACCCACATTGCCAGCCAAATACTGCCCCCAAGTGCCGGCTATAGCACCCCCACTAATAGTGCTGGCCGGACACTGCCCCCATAAGTGTCAGCTATAGCACCCCCACTAATAGTGATGGCCGGACACGGCCCCCATAAGTGTCAGCTATAGCACCCCCACTAATAGTGATGGCCGGACACTGCCCCCATAAGTGTCAGCTATAGCACCCCCACTAATAGTGCTGGCCGGACACTGCCCCCATAAGTGTCAGCTATAGCACCCCCACTAATAGTGCTGGCCGGACACTGCCCCCATAAATGCCAACTATAGTACCCCCCAATAATAGTGACGGCCGGACACTGCCCCCAATAATAATAGGGGTATGAACAATATCAGCCAGATTTCCCTTTATAAACACTGCCATCAGAGTGCCCCCATTACTAGTGTAAGCCAAATCTGAGCCCCTGTGTCCCCAACTTTGCTCCTGCGGATCAGAATCCTGTCCTACAAGCCGCTGGGAGTTCCTGGAAAAAGCAGATATGGTGACAGCACCAGTGTGGTGGATGGTGCCAGGTACTGCTGCTGCTCCCATTCACTTCAGTGGTAGATGGAGAGGTGTTTGGCAGCAGCTTATTTTCCTTTCCCTGGTAAAAACACATGCATACTTGGCCAGAGCATGCACGTGTATGGGGAAGTTGAGAGGAATAGTGGCCCATTCAGCTGACATTTACAAGTATAGAACCGAGCTGAACACTGCTGAACCACAGACAAGACAGATAAGAGGACACGTCCCCATTAAGGAAGCTTCCAGCGGAAATCTCTTAAAGGCAATCACCGCTCCAATCAGCAAGGTGTGGATTTCAAACAAACCCTCAACACAGCGGCCATTGTCCTCCACTTCCTGCCTGTTAAGAAGGGCACCCGGGTCTTTCAACTTTAAATTGCTCGCCCGAGGCTTTAAAAAAAAGAAGCCTATTACGAGGAGAGGTTTGTGAGTCACGGTCGGGGCCCGAGAGCAGAAGTGCAGCTGTAGGTCAGCGCTCTGCTGGTATTCACACCTGCAGCGAGCCTGATAACTGCGAGCAGGAGCTGGTTCTGATGGTTACGCTGTAAGTGAGGTGGAACGACTTTATACGAATGATCGCGGGCCTCCATGGTCGTCATTGTACTGACACACGACCGACCGTGGTCACCGTCCACGATAACGAAACTCCCCGTCACAAATCTGAGCACGAGACAAAAATTGGTGATAATATTTCATTTATTACAGATATTGTCATGTTTCCGTTTGGTTGACGCCATTTTTTTTTTTCAAATGTGACGATAGCAGCCATATTGGTTTATCCTCCTTGTGTGTGCTTCTGTATAAAGGGATGGGACCTGCTTTCGGAGAACTGAAATAAACAGACATGGCTGCACTTCCGCAAAAATGGCCGCCACTACGAAACCATAAAATGGCAATATCTGTGGAATAAAATGGAATATAATTACCAATCTTTGACTTCTGATTTTTTTAAAATTTTGCTTTTAAGTGGAACATCCCTTTAAGCAAATCTATAAAATAATTTGTGGACGTGAGGCTCGGGAATGAGCTTTCTGTCCTCGAACACTTTGGATTATTGACAGCGATTGGCGCCCCCTCCCCCGCCATATAACTGTGTTCTCGGCCCGCGTGGCCATCATCGCTCTCTTGATGTACGGTTCAGAGACAAAGCAAACCCCGCGCCAGGCGCCTCCCTTTCATCTCCGGCTGTGACTTACTAATTGTACCGTCGTAAAACTCTTCAAAGAATCGGAGCAAATGTGGGAGTCTTTAAAGAGACAACGTATTAATTTTGAGGCGATTCCTCGTGGCCTTTGTTCTGCATTAAAAGCCGTCTGATTGATGTTAATTGTAGGTGCAAGAGGGGGGGTGGGGGGACGACGACTGGACCCCGGTTATTAACAACCAACTGAAGTGCTATAAGAAGATTATAGACCAGGGATGCCCAACCTGTGGTCCTCCAGCTGGACAGCCATTAGGGCATGCTGGAGGGCTGCTCATTTGGACATTGTCCCATATAGCACTGTGCCTTTACTGTATGCCGATGTCTAGTATCTTCGCTGTCAGCCGAGAGTGCATGTGTTCTGAAAAGAGCTGCTGGCAGACACCTCATGTCCCCAGAGGATTGTACATGTTGAAAGCCAACATGTGTGACCCTTCTCTCCCCAGCTAAAGCCGCTACCAGACCCCCTCTGGCTGTGGCTTATCTCCTGTGGTAACAAAGGATTGGACATGTTTACATCCAACATGTCCAACCCTCCTTTCACCTGATGTTCTGTACAGGGGTCTGCACCGTGTCCACCTCATCCTTGGCGTTCATGGTCCCGGGTCGGTTTTGTGTCTTCGCGCTGGGAGGTCACGTCTGGCCACATCTGTATGTTCTAGAAATATGAATCCTGTTTTCTGTCTTTCCTTTTCAGATGTGGATGAATGTTCAGAGCGCAGGTGTCACCCAGATGCTTCGTGCACCAACCTCCCCGGTTCATTTTCATGTCAGTGTAACGACGGCTACACAGGCGACGGCTTCCAGTGTACACAGGACCCAGGTACGGGAATCAGATCCGGTCTTCCTTTGTGCACGATTATGTGGAAATGTAAAGTCAGGCAGAGATGTGGAACGTGTGAGGGTCTAGGTTTATGTTATTACGCCGTGTTCAGGGTCAGCGGAGTTTCCAATGTTAAATTGCCCAATGAGCCACATATATGTCCAAAGAGTAAGGATAGTAAAACTGCTGACTGAAGTGAATGGTTATTCTAATCTTGGGCATTTATGACATAGCAGGTGGAACCCACATCTATAGATGTCTCAAGAACGGGGCCCAGCCCGCGCCTGTTTTCAGAAGTCCCATGGTGGTGAATGGCGGGGTTACTTACTGCACATGTGATGTGATTTGCTCTCCATTCATTTTAGGGCCCTGTTCTTGAGATATATGCAGGTACCAGAGGTGGACCCACATCTATTGGGAGGGGAAGGGGTCTGTAGGGTCGGCTGGGCTTTACATCATACCATGTTAATTTCTTCTGTCTCTATGTACAGATTACAGACCTCCCCTTGTTTCTTGCCTGGAGAAACGTCTCAGCCTCCTAGGGCCCCCCCAACCTAGAGGTCCTCGCCCTGGTCTTTTTGTCCCTGAGTGCGACTCTGAAGGGAATTATGCCCCTCTGCAGTGTCACGGGAGCACAGGACACTGCTGGTGCGTGAACAAAAACGGAGAAGAAATCGAAGGCACAAGAACATTACCCGGCCGAGGTACCCCTAAGTGCGGAGTTCCCGGTAAGTGGTGGTATACACATCTCATGTATCTTTGCACCCACTAATGCTCCAATGTCTACATGCAATATGAAAATTGTAAAGGGGATCAGGGGACAGGACCTTATAAAGCGATATAAATACATGGATAAGATTGTGATTGCTTTCATCCACCACTAGGTGGAGCTCTCTGCATTTGGATTTACACAGTACGGATTGAATTCAGGTAGCGCCCTCTAGTGGTGGCAGATGGCATTTTATAATTGGCAGCTTTGTTAACCTTTGTGTTCTCGTATGGAAGTTAAACTGGTAATTACACACATGAAAACATGGCCGAAAAAGTGTGGTTTACAAAATTCTATTAAATGCAATGGCTGCGGCAGTAAGATGCTTTCTTTCCAGGATGTATGGCCATGAACCTTCATCTGACCAGTCTTGTCTTTTTCTTAACCAGAACCCACTCAGAGACCCCAGACCATGTGTGAGAGGTGGAAGCAGAGCCTGCTGGACCACTACGGTGGCACCCCCTCTGCAGAGCATTACATCCCTCAGTGTGACCCCTACGGCGAGTTCACGCCTCTGCAGTGTCACGGGAACAGCGGCTATTGCTGGTGCGTGGATAAAGATGGCAGAGAGATTGAGGGGTCGAGGACGCAGCCAGGAATGACCCCCGCCTGTGAGTATCACACATTTCTGCTGTAGCCAGCTAGAAAACTGTTTTTCGTATTGGCCTCATCCGCTCACTATGCCCAATGCAGGTTTGCCAAGTGTAGCTCCACCCACTGTGAGGCCCACCCCTCGTCCAGATGTAACCCCTCCTACTTCGGGTACCTACCTCTTGTATGCGCAGGGTCAACAGATCGGATACTTACCGCTGGATGGCGTCAAGTTTAATAAAGACAAAGCAAGGACCCTGCTGTCACTACATGTAAGTAACGTCCCATAGCTGCGGCTCGTCACAACAAATCCCAGCAATTCCTGGGAACCTGTGCGCTGGTTACATTACCGAACTAGCACTTCTCACAGCTGAGAATTTGTTGCAATTGTATCCATCCTACAGGATGATACGTTTTACCTGCATTGTAGCTCAGAGCAATGTCCAGACAGGATCCAACTGTGGCGATCTCTTCAGCTGTGAGAAGGTCTAAGCGGGCATTATTTCATTCCAGATACCTACCGACAATCTGTGTCCTAAAAAAAATATGTCAAATCAGGGTTTTTCTAACTATCAGCAGGAATAAAACACCACTCCGTGCCGGACCTAAGGGGCGGAGCTTGATAGATTCTCTTTTAATTCCTTGTGTCATGCTCCGCCCCCTGGATTAGGCATAACAACACGAATGCGCGTGGCCCGGAGTGTTCCTATAACCGCTGAGAAACCAACAAGAATAACAGCTGGCTCTTAAAACCTGTGCCCCCCTCCCCCCAATATTCGCCCCCCGCTGTGCCTCAGCCGATTACAACAGCTGCAAACACAAACTCCCCCCAGATCCACCTCGACTCCACGATTGCGCAATTTGTGGTAGGACTGCCATCGCCCATCACAGAGCGCTGGGGGTTGTAGTTCCACCACAATAGTAGAAGTTTGTAGGTGGACCTTACCAGGTCCCTTTGAAACGTCTTAAAAAAAACCACTTTACCTGGTCTATAAAGCAGCCGGCTGTCACTCCGGTCGCTCAGTTAAACGCTTTAGCAGCAGAGGCCGTAAAATATTCACTGGCGGGATAATTACAGCGAGTCTTATTCCTGCACACAATCCTCCATTCCCACAAGAAACCAGATCTCATCCGTGTGTAGGTTGCGGCGAGCGCCGGCCAAGTCTGCTGGCTGAGCCCACCAGAAGGCGGAGGTCTACAGCTGTCTCTCAGCTGTATGGGATGCATTCCAGATTTCTGCTCCGGAGGGAACAACCTCAATGTTATTATTTATTGAACCCCCCCTGGGGAGGTACCTAAGCAGTCATTCTGCTCCCCTCCCCCAGTTCTGGTCGCCTCCGTTTGCTGTGAGCAGCGCTCTTCCTTGATGAGAATCACTTGTGCAAATAAGAGCGAAATAATCTCCAAAACAATCGAAAGGGGAAGGCGGCCAACATCGGGCCGGAAATACTTTCTACAAATGCGCAAAAAATAAAATTAATTTCTTGCGTTCTGTCTGTAGGTGTATTTCTATGTGGGTGGGGGAGGCTTCAGTGAGGGTCCGTACGTACAAGGATTTACTATGGGAGCAGGGGTGTAATGAGTACTTACAGGGCCCCATGTCACCAGGATGGTGGGGCTTATGATTATTCTGCCTTGCGGCTGTGAGAGCTCGTGTTACAGCACTACACCCCTTTAGAATAGTATTCTGATGTAGCAGAGCTAAATTTGGTCTTTGCATTATAGCTCTGAATGTATTGCAACGACATATCCCGTCTAGCCCCGTTACCCTCAATAGCTGCCATTATTTCTGCCACTTTATGATCGTGGGAGTTCGTCCTCAGGGACCCCCATCAGTCTCGAGAATAAAGAGGCCACAGCACTGGTTTGGCACTGCACCCCTTCTACTCGCCCCTGGCTGTGCTGCTGCAGTCCTCTGTACAGCCGGTGACTGGGTTGCTGCAGCTTCATTCTCATGAACGTTGGGGGTCCCAGAGGTCAGACCTTCACCGGTCAACATGTCGGGAGATTGGACGGCTAAGTATTGTAAATGTGACATCACCCGTCTGTGTCTCCTGCAGGGCTCCATCGTAGTGGGGATTGATTATGACTGTCAGGAGAAGAAGGTCTACTGGACGGACGTTGCTGGGCGCACTATTAGCCGGGCGAGTCTAGAGCCGGGTGCGGAGCCTGAAGTCATCATTAGTACAGGTAAGTTAGGGCGACTCGACTCAGACGTGTCATTATCGTGCCTTTAAAGTGTGGACTTGTGTTTTCTGACACAGAGGCTCCTGCTTCTTGTAATACACGAGGGAATTTATTACGCGACTTGGCCTCTGTCACCCAGATCAACCCTACCCTACTCCTGGTGCTCCATAATGACACCCCTCTGCTTTTCATCACGCCACCCCTGCTTTAGATCAGGCATGTCCAAACTCCGGCCCTCCAGATGTTGCAAAACTACAACTCCCATCATTCCTGGACAACCTACAGCTATCAACCTACAGAAGGGCATGATGGGAGTTGTAGTTCTGCAACACCTGGAGGGCCAGAGTTTGGACATGCCTGCTTTAGATCAACAGTGCTAGACCGCACTCATGTTGTGCATACCCACCGTTCTAGACACAAGTGCGGTCTAGCGCTGTCAATCTAAAGGCAGGGGGCGGCGGCGGGATGAAAAGCAGAGGGGGTCATTATGGAGCACCAAGGACGTTGCTGGAGCCTTGCTCGAATAGTTAATTTGCATAATTTTAAAAGTTCATTTTTCTCCGCAACGATATCAACAACAGACATAAGACAGGTAGGGTTGATCTGGGTGACAGAGCGGCTATACAGACAGAAACTGGTGTAAATCTACACGGACTACTGGACGATGCTCCATAATAAATACTCTGCTACAGCACTGTGGTGAGCTGAGAGAAAACCGCAGCCGATGCCTTCTCGAACAGCTGATCAGCAGGGGTCCCGGGTGTCGGACCCCCACTGATCCAGAGGATAGGTCATCAGTATTAGTCTCATAAAACCCCTTTAATATTTCCTTTAGGCTACCAGGTAACATTTGGAGCTGGAGGTTTTTGCCTAAAAATGAGTGCAACTTTTTGGTTGATGCTTTTTCCAGTAAAAATCCACAACCCTCAGAGGGTCTTATTACCAGGAAATTCACTGTAAAAACGTACCTACACTTCCATACAACTTTCTGCACATACAGAATCTGTCGCCATATAAGCAAAGTATGGAGTTCTACAGGGATAGTCACCGCAGTGAACTCAGTACTTGCAGGGGCACACATTACCGCTCCTGCCTGTGCCCGCTCCTGGCAAAGGACATCATAGCAAAAGAGCCTGCACCGATGCCAGGATGTAGCTGAGCGGCGATGTCAGCCCCTGCCCGTACTGAGCTCACTGTGGTGCCTATCCTTGTAGAACTGAGGAATCCATACTGCGCGTACATGGCGACAGCGTATGGATTCTGTATGTGCAGCAAGTTGTGTGAAAGCGTAGGTACATTTTACACCAGGTCGTGTGGGACTAGCTCACCTGAATGTGATGATACCTTTCACTTTGCATCTGTTGCTTCATTCTGGAGAAAAAATGCTTCTAATCATATACAAATGAGCAGTTAAGTGCACTGAGGGTGGGTCCAAGCCACTCAGTGCACCCATGCTTCTCCTGCCAGCATCTCCCTCTCCTCCTAAATTGACAGAGCCAGGAGAGAAGACTATGCAGGAACCTGGCCCTGTCAATCAAGGAGAGGGAGGGGCAGCAGGAAGAGCAAGGGTGCACAGTGCAGCTTGGGCCCGCCCTCAGTGCACTAAACTGCTCATTGGCTCATGGTTTAAAAGTGCATTTTCGGTAGAAGGGAGTAACAGATTGCTAAGTGAAAGGTATCATTACATTCAGCTGAGCTAGCCCACAAAGCATTGTTTCCCCCAGTGATGGCTGCAGGCAGGTAGAATGTAATCATTTAAAGGGGTTGTCAGATATTAGCAAAGAATTGGGCACAGGCAGGGGATGGTGTAAAACAAAATAATTACCTGTTTAATCACCCACCGCTCCATCACTGGGGTCCATCTGTCCAGAGGTGCAGCGCTGAGGTAACAGATGACCGCTGCAGCCAATCAGTGGCTACTAGGGTGCACGCGGCTGACTGCACATGTGCATGGCTGCCGCTCCATTCATCTCCGGCAGTCCCAGAGTGTAAGCGCTCGGCTATCTCTGGCCGCTCCATAGGGTTGAATGGAGCAGCAGTGTGCATGATACTAAGGAGCGCAGGCCCCAGCGGTCGGGCCCCAGTTGATCAGACACTTACGCTGTGGATAGGGGATACAGTGTCTTAATGGGACAATTCTGGCGCACTTTGACAGTGAATTACTCCCCATTTCTCTCCTTTTAGATTTAATGAGCCCCGAGGGCCTGGCCATAGACTACCTGCGGAGAACCATGTTCTGGACAGACAGCGGCACAGATAAAATCGAGAGCTCACGGCTGGACGGATCTGATAGGAAGACGCTATTTGACTCAAACCTGGTGAATCCACGCGCCATCACCATAGACGCCGTGCGAGGGTAAGAAACTCGGACCTCATTTATAGGGTTTAGATGGAAGGCAGTAGAGTTTTAACGTAGCCGCAAAGTAGAGGACATCTAAACTAACAAGGCCGCAGGTTACAAACAGAAATGAACCCGCGGTGCAGATTATAAGTCTGCAAAATGTTAATTTTGGTTGTGATATTAAAGTCCATCTGTCAGCAGATTTGTCCCTATGACACCGGCTGACCTGTTACACGTGCGCTCGGCAGCTGAAGGCATCTGTGTTGGTCCCGTTTATTTTTCTCAGCACTGCGGGCACATATGATGTTGTATTATATGCAAATGAGCCTCTAGGAGCAACGGGGGCGTTGCTGTTACACCTAGAGGGTCTGCTCCCTTTGACTGCACCAGGTGTGATGGTTACACTGCCTGGTCCTGTTAATCAAAGTGCAGGGGGGCGTGGCAGTTGGAGAGAGAGAGCCGAGCCTCTAGGTGTAATGGTAACGCCCCCGTTGCTCCTAGAGGCTCATTTGCATATATTAAAACTTGATTTTTCTCAGCAATGCGGGCACATATGAACATGGGACCAACACAGACGCCTTCAGCTGCCGAGTGCACATGTAACAGGTCAGCCGGTGACATAGGGACAAATCTGCTGACAGATGCCCTTTAACATGTGCAATTTAAAAGGGTGAAATCTGCAGCAAACGCCCATCAAAGTTTTTGCTGCATGTTACACCTTGTGCCTTAACTCGCCATTCTCTGCATAATTCAGGGATTTTTTCTGTTTGAGTGTGGATGGATGATGTGCTCTGTGTCGCCCCCTGCAGGAACCTGTACTGGACAGACTGGAACAGAGAAGCCCCCAAGATTGAAACCTCTTATATCGATGGCTCAAACAGAAGGATTCTGGTGAATGACAACATCGGATTACCGAATGGACTGACCTTTGATCCATTCTCCAAGCAGATCTGTTGGGCAGATGCAGGTATACAGAAATAGATAAGGGCACGTGCAGACCTATGACACGGAGGGACCACCCTCAGCAGCATCTAATGGTGGGCAATAGTGTACACGTGTGACAGGAATCGAACCATGTGCTCAGGCACAAGATACCAGTGTAGCACAGGTTCTTACCTTACTAGACCCCAGTGTTGGAAGTGCACATCAGCTCTTTTATTTTATTTTTTTTAATCACTGTGTTAAAGAGGTTATCGATTCCTGAAATGCACCACCCCATACACATTATACTTACTTTGCCAGGGAGCATATTGTGAGTGAGGGGCCCAGGCATATGGTGCAGCATTTCAGGGGTTGGATAACCCCTTTAAATAGAAAAAAGGGAATTTCAAGACGGATTTCATTTTTATGCATTCATCATGTACAATTTTCTTTTCGTAATAGGAACCAAAAAACTGGAGTGTGTGTTGTCCAATGGAAGCGGAAGACGAGTGGTACAGAGTAATCTCAACTACCCCTTCAGTGTCGTGGCCTATGCCAATCATTTCTACCACACAGACTGGAGAAGGTGAGGGCGGACATTGCACCCATTACCCCCTTATCATAGAGGCTGTTTTATCAGATCCAAGCATGTACAGAATGCTGCGCTATTAGTACAGCGCCATGTCGATTGGGGGTACAATATGCGTACCCCATTACATTGCCGGATTTTACAGACCTTCATGTAACATTTCTGAATCTTCTCGTCTGCCTACAGGGACGGCGTTATATCTGTAAATAAGGATAGTGGTCAGATCACAGAGGAATACCTCCCGGAGCAGCGATCACATTTGTACGGAGTAACCGCCATCTACCCCTATTGTCCTTCTGGTGAGTTCCCATATAACACAGATCCACGTGATGGGCGATAAAGTGAAGATTATGTGAGGAAAGCGGATTGAATGGGCAGCGACATTTCAGCAATCCATAAGCAGGACCAGCCTTTATGCCACCTGCACACATTCCCGCTACTGTATTATGGTGCGCTTTTTCTGCTCAAGAATTCACGCAGAAAAACCGCCCACAATCCGCAAAGTGTATCAGATGAATCTCACACTTTTGTCTTCCATGCGGCTTTTGAAATCTGCAGCATGTCTATGTAACCTGTTTTTGGTGTGGATTTTGCCCTTTTTAATGGAAGGGTGAGAGCTGCAGCAAACCTGCACCAAAAACCAATTAGTGCGGATCTTCTGCATGTTTAGCCGCTCCCCTGTGCAGTACCTTTAGTGAGAATTCACATGCAGCAGTTATTACAAAAAACTGAAATTGTCCCATTCATTTGAATGATGTTTGTAGAAACGCTGCAGAAACAACCCCATTCAGATGCATGGAATGGATTTTTCTGACATTTCTGCAACAAAACAGGCACATGTGAATTCACAATTCTAAGGCCCCTTGCAGACGAGCGTTCCTCACGCAGCGAGTCCGCACGGAGCTCCCAGCCTGACCTCCCAGCACTGCCAGGGATCACATAGCATTATATTGATTTATGATGCTATGTAACCCTTACAGTTCCTGAATGTATTGGATAACACGGGTTACATAGCATTAAAAATCAATATAATGCTATGTGAATCCCATCAGTGCAGGAAGGTCAGGCCGGGAGCTCCGTTGCGGACTCTCTGTGTGAGGAACGCTCGTCTGCAAGGGGCCTAAGGGGATTAACTTTTTCGCTGTACTTCTACTTAAATGATAAAAAAAAAAGGGGGCAGATACAGAACATTCATTTTAAAATCCAACTTCTGTGGGCTAAAAAAAAATAAAAAAAATACCCAGAACATGCTGCATTGGAAAAAAAGAGAAAGAAAATGTAAATGCAACCATTTAAAGGCGCTGCACAGGATGAGACATGGTCCACGCTTGGGCTAGATTCACTGCCGGATCTCACTAACTCTAGTGTGAAACTAACCTGAGCCGTGCGTTGTGTGCAGTATTATAGCTCAGATCCATTGAAATGAGTGCGGCTGAGCTGTAATACCAGACAAGTCCACAGGCAGCCATCTTCTTCTAAACCTTTACAACCTCTTTAAATATATGTGAAGCATTTTTCCTATGCAAAAAAAAAAAAAGAAGTTAAGGGTACTTTCACACTTGCGTTGTATGTTTTCGGCGGGCAGTTCCGTTGCCCGAACTGCCTGCCGGATCCGGCAAACTGTATGCAAACGAATGTCATTTTTTCAGACT
Organism: Bufotes viridis; assembly: GCA_033119425.1. Classification (NCBI taxonomy): domain Eukaryota; kingdom Metazoa; phylum Chordata; class Amphibia; order Anura; family Bufonidae; genus Bufotes; species Bufotes viridis. Next base: position 8,815,792 of record CM065599.1, on the reverse strand, counting down.
GATCAGGTCAGAAAAACGCATTGCAATACCAGATCTGTTTTTCCAGTGTCATCCGTCATTTATTTTTTTTCACATTTTTAAAGATCTGCACATGCGCAGGCTGGATCCGGCACTAATACATTGCAATGGAAATTAATTCAGCATATGTTCCGGAATTTTGGACGGAGATAATACCGCAGCATGCTGCGGTATTATCTCCGGCCAAAACGCTGTTCCGTGACTGAACTGAAGACATCCGGATGCATCCTGAACAGATTTCTCTCTATTCAGAATGCATTAGGATTTCACTGAAGCGTTTTTTCCAGTATTGAGCCCCGAGGACGAAACTAAAATGGCAGAAAAGTTTAAAGCTAGTGTGAAAGTACCCTAAGGATCTGCAATGCACATGTGTGAATAAGCCCTAGGAGTCATTGCTTTCTGTCATCTGTTCTCCTACACCCCCCGGTGACTGAGCACAGGCAGCGTTACATCATTCACACGCAGCAGATTTGTTGCAGAAATGTATTTGACTGACCATCCATACATCTAAATGGGGTTGCTTTAGTAAGCTCCATTCAGCTGAACAGGTCACAGAAATGTCTTAAACAAATCTGCCATGTGTGAATACACCCCTAGTAGTGCGAAACGGGATTTGATGTCCCCATCACTGGTATCCAGCAACATACCAATTCTCCTTTCCCAACAGAGGAGCAGGGGTGTCATGCCAACTTCATGGCTAGGGCTACACAGCAACTTTAGCCATTTGATATTTACAGGGATTTCCAGGTTTTTTGTGCTGATGGCATATCCTCATAATAGGCCATAAATATCTGACTGGTGGTGGGTCTGACAACCTGCAAATCAGATGTTCCCGAGTAGCTCGGGTGCCAAAAGTACCAAGCTCCATCCACTACCCAGCTGATCAGTGGGGGGTCCTGCGTAGACCTGAGTGAATCACGTTTTGGATCATAGATCCGAAGTCTGTTCGTTCAAACACTTCGTGTTAATGCTGTCCGGAATCTAAGGCCTGGTTTAGTACAGAGGTACCAGCCCGTACCAAACCCGACTTCGGATTCCAAATTTGAAATGTTGAAAAAAGATGCAGAAATGAATATAAAATTCATTTATCAAAGTCTTGTGCGACTTTGGATGAAAAATGTCGCCTCCACAGAGGCCATACATTTGAATGCAGTTCGGCAAAAGGTCTCTGGATAGAATTAAAACAAAGTGTTAGATCTGAAGTCGGTTCGTTCAATGATTCAAAGCTTAATTCGCTTAAGGCCTCTTTCACACTTGCGTTCTGAGGATCCGGCAGGCACTTCCGTCCCACCGGATCCGTCAGAACGCAAGTTGCCTGAAAGCATTAGAAGACTGATCAGGGTCCTGATCAGTCTTCGAAATGCTTTGAGGTTACTATGGCAGCCAGGGCGCTATTAAAGTCCTGGTTGCCATAGTAGTAGTGGGGAGCGGGGGAGCGGTATACTTACAGTCCGTGCGGCTCCCGGGGCGCTCCAGAATGACGTCAGAGCACCCCATGCGCATGGATCACCCTGACGTCATTCGGGAGCCACACGGATGGCAAGTATACTGCTCCCCACTACACTTTACCATGGCAACCAGGACTTTAGGGTCCTGGCTGCCATGGTAACCATTGAGAAAAAGCTAAACGTCGGATCCGACGATGCGCCGAAACGACGTTTAGCTTAAGGCCGGATCCGGATTAATGCATTTCAATGGGCATTAATTCCGGATCCGGCCTTGCGGCAAGTGTTTAGGATTTTTGGCCGGAGCAAAAAGCGCAGCATGCTGTGGTATTTTCTCCAGCCAAAAAACGTCCCGGTCCTGAACTGAAGACATCCTGATGCATCCGGAACGGATTTCTCTCCATTCAGAATGCATTGGGATAATCCTGATCAGGGTTTTTCCGGCATAGAGACCCGACGACGGAACTCTATGCCGGAAAACAAAACCGCTAGTGTGAAAGAGCCCTAACACTAGTCCTGAGGATATTAATGTAAAAATACTGGACAACCCCTTCAAGATCACAATGTTACGTTGCTAAATTTTAACTACAGACAGTGTGCGTGACCTGCAGGTTAACCCATCCACGCAGCAGCCGCCACAAACCTTACACCTTTCAACGCCCCACACGCATTAGCTACGAGTTAGCAGCACGGCAAACATCTTAATGCTGTAGCTCAAAACCGGTTTTCACAAGACAACTGCTTTCCACGTGCCCCGGTGGAGCCTCTGGATGCCATAACAGGGGGTCGTCTGAGCCGTCCATGCTCCATGTCTGGTATTACATAAAGGGAGGTTCCTAAATACTCCTCAGGCTGCCATATACTCATTTCTGATCATTTACGTTGCAGGCAGGAAGTGATAACCCAGAACGCAACGACCAAAAGAAGCCGCCATTGAAGAATCTTCTGCTCTGGTTCCGTTAATAAGGATCACAAAGCGGAAGGAACAATTCAATCATAAACGGCAACCAGCACAGATTTCTGTACAAGAAAAACATCTAAAGTCTAAAAAAAAAAGTGTAAAGTTTTTTTTACCTCAGTTTTTACTACTGTATTTTTGTACCTGTAAAGAGGAGGGAGATGCGTCCAGTTACCTGTTTAGCCGCGGAGAGGCGTCGTCTCAGGCCAGAGTTTCATCTGAACTGTTCTGCGTTTACTTTAACTCAAGTTTTTAATGGTGCCGATTTTTTAAAAGTTTTTTATATCTTTTCCTAATATTTAGTTTTCAATTCATATAAAAACAAAACAAAATGTCTACTGTGAAATAGCTAACTGTATATGGCTGTGTCATACCTATACCAAACAACAAGCTATAGAAATAACTGTATACACGTGATCCGCTGAAGTCTCTGTCTGTGCAATGAAACTGAAACACTTCAGATAATTCCAATAAAACCCTTTTCTTTATAAGCTGGAGGTCTTCATGTTCTCAGGTTCCAAATGGACTCCCAGCAAAAACTGGTGTGTTAGGGCTCTTGCACGTGACTGTATGCCCTCCGAGACATGCAGTCCGTGAGCAGGCCATATGCCCCGGAGCGTCATTGATCGTGCGCACAGCATCATAGATTACAATGATGTTGGGCACGTCGAGCCGCCCGCAGGGCTATTGTCCCTCATTTATAAGATCATATGAGTGCAGGACAATAGCCCTGCGGGCGGCCCGACGTGCACAGCATCATTGTAATCTATGATGCTGTGTGGACGATCAATGCCGCTCCAGGACAGTCGTGTGCAAGGGCCCTTATACTTAGTGGAGTGCAGAAAACACAGTCCCTGTAGCTGTGCACTAGGGATAAGGCCTTATTCACGCGTCAGTGACTGAGCCAAAACCAGGAGATAAAGTATAAGGGAAAGATCTGCACCGGTTCTGGGTTTTTGATCCTTACCAGGTTTTGGCTGACGATCACTGACCAAAATACTAACATGTGAAAGAGGCCTAACACTATGCTTTTCCTACAGTGTTTTCCGGTAACATGCAGCCTTTCCAGAGCAGTTCTCCGGGCTTTTAATATTGATGACCTATCCTCAGATTAGATCATCAATATCAGATCAGCTGTACTAAGAGAAGGCTTGTGCCGTCTCTTTTCCTCCTTGCCATAGACATAGCAGCAGGAAGGGAGACAGCGTGTGCCCCCTTCATACAGCTGATCAGCAGGGGTGCCAGACCCCTGCTGATTAATACTGATGACCTATCTTAAAGACAGGTCATTAATCTTAAAAGCCTGGAGAACCCCTTTAATGGTCACTTGGTTTTGCAGCTGAGCAACAATGTGAAAGCCACTTGGTAGATGTTGTGGTCACACAGTTATGCTACTTGCACATGCTGTGGATTACGCATGGTTTTCACCAGGAAAAACAGCATTGTAATGCCTCATGCACACGGCTGTTGCATGCATTGGGGACCGCAATTTGTGGTCCCCAATGCATGGGCCCTATTCGTGCGGATCCAGACCCATCCACACCGCAAAAAAATACATGTTCTATTTTTTTGCGGTGCCGAGGCACAGAGAGAAACCGCACGGAAGCAGGACTTCCATTCAAGTGAACAGGTCTGTATCCCTGATGTGTTGAGCACACGGCCGGTGCCCTTGTGCATGAGGCCTAATACAGTACCAGGAAAGTGTATGAGATTACACAAATCTCATGTATACTTGCTTTTTTTTTGGTGCACATTGTGGGTTTTGATGCGGAAATGCACAGAATTTTAAATCTACATGCCCATAACGTACCAGTATTATGGAGTCTTCTAGGTCTGAATTCTGCGTGGTATGGAGGTACATGGAGCACCTACAGCTCTGCACGGACTCCATGTGCGGCCTGTCAATAAACCGGCATAAACAAGAGCTACTCGGAAGGGTTTTATTTTACCTTGTGGTTCTATACATGAGTGCGCGCTGCATGCTGTGTGACTGACTGCAGGTTTGGGAGGGGCACATGAGTCAATGCCTGTCCTCATCGCCCCACTTTTCCCAGTCTGTGGTCTGTCTTGGGATCTGCAATGATCGCCTGAACAGCTACAATGGCCTCGTTAATCTTGGTCTGAAGTTCTCGGAGTTCTTCAACATGAAGTAATCGCAGGATTCGGGCAGCGTCGTTCAGAACGGCGTCTAAGTGACAGACAAGGAAACGTTTAGGATTCTCGGTTCAAGAAGGAAAGTGCAGAACACAACACAGCTGTCACTGAACATTGGGAAATCTAACGTTGCAGTCTTTTAGAAATCTAAATGCGATTGTTCCAAATGTTCTCACCTTTAAAGGGGAATTCCAGTTATGCTCTAGGGGATAACTATTAAATTGGTGGGGGTCCCCACCAATCACGAGAAGGGGGACTCCATACCGTGTGGAGCACTGCACCTTTTATTTCAGGGTGCTCCATTGGGTATGGGGTCCCTGTTCTCATGATAGGTGGGGTTCCCAGCAGTAGGACCTGCACCAATCTAATAGTTATCTTCTATCCTGTGGATGGGGGATAACTTCATATAAGTGGAATAGCCTTTTAACCCTTTTGTGGCCCATTATACCCCGTACCATATATTTTTTGATAGCAGGCAGGTTGTGAACATACCACCCAAACCTTCAGGCTAATTTCACACATGATGGATTGGGCTCAGATTCTGTGTGTGATGCCACTTTACATACCATGCGTGTGAATGGGGTACACGCTACATATTTCTGAGGAATCTACAAAGAATGGACACTTCAATCCGCAGCACATGCATGCCAGAAATCCAAGTGAAGCCTCAGCTTTCTGCTGCGGATCTTGTAATAAATATGTGCAGGATTTGCAATATTTAAATCCCACATGTGAATACCCTTGGGTGAATACCCATTCAGACGGCCATAATGTGGGTGCATTTTAGCTGCAGATTCTGCGAGCCTAATAACCTAGGAATCTATGATGCTGCAGGTCTGGGTCATGAGAGCTGCAGTCAGGGCGGGATTTTCAGCTGTAACACGGACAGTGAAATGCGCCACATTACACAACATCTGAATGAGGCCTTACACTGAAAGGGGTTTTCCAAGAGACTTTTATACTGATGACCTATCCTCAGGATAGGTCTTCAGTATTTGATCGGTGGGGGGGGGGGGGGGGGTCTGACACCTGGAACCCACTCCGATCAGCTGTTTGAGAAGGCACCGGTGCTTCAGAATTCTCGCAGCTTAGCCTAGGCCAGTGATGGCGAACCTCCGACTTTGGTGAAACTACAACTCCCAGCATGCTCCATTCATTTATACGGAGCTCTGAGAACAGCCAAGCAGGTGTACATCCTGCGAGTCATAGTTTTACCACAGCTGGAGTGCCGGAGGTCCGCCATCACTTGCCTAGGCCGTATGACATCATGTTCATTGGTCACATTGAAGCGAATGAGCTGAGCTGTGATACCAAGCACATCCGCTATATCAGTGTTACCCAACGAGTGTGCCTCCAGCTGTTGCAAAACTACAACTCCCAGCATGCCCGCACAGCCAAAGGCTATCCGGACATGCTGGGAGTTGTAGTTTTGCAACAGCTGGAGGCACACTGGTTGGGAAACACTGTGCTATACAACATACGACGCTGTGCTTAGTGAGCAGAAAGAAGGTGGCGGCACTACTGAGAGCACTGGTGCCTTCTCAAGCAGCTTATCGGCGGGGGTCCTGGGTGTCCGACCCTTAGGGTATGTTCACACAACAACATTTGTCGCGCAACAAATAGGGCACAACTTCACTGCAACATTTGTCGCACGACAATTTTTATAATGGGAGTCTATGGTGTCGCGTTGCAGCATGTCGCAATGTGACACCATAGACTCCCATTATAAAAATTGTGCGACTTAGGCCCTAGTCTCACGTCCGCAATGTCGTCCGCAATTCTGCGGAATACATGCGGACCCATTGACTGTGAATGGGACACGGAACGATGCAGGGAGCACACACTGTGCTCTCCGCATCAGTTTTTGCGGAGCGCGCCGCCGATCTTATGGCCACAGCTCCGCAAAAAAGTAGAGCATGTCCTATTCTTGCCCGCAATTGCGGACAAGAATAGACATTTCTATGGGGCTCCCGGCCGGGTGTGTTTGCGGATCCATAAACACAACGGACGTGTGAATAAGGCCTTATTGTCGCGTGACAAATGTCGTCGTGTGAACGTACCCTTACTGATCAGATAAAGATGACCTATGCAGAGCATAGGTCATTAGTATAAGCCCTTATTCACATGGTCCATGTTCGGTCAGTGATTTCCATCAGCGATTGTGAGCCAAATCAAAGTGTGGGTCTAAACACAGGTGCAGATCTTTCCCTTTTCTGTGTAGCCTGCACTCCTGGTTTTGGCTCATAATCACTGATCAAACACTGACCCTTTAACTGTTTAATGGTGGACTACAAAATGAAGAACAATCCCTGCAATGCACAGCATCCTTCTTCCCTTACACTGGCAGAATGAGGAAACACGTGCTGTGCTCCTAATATTGCATGCTCTTATAACTCTGCATGGCGGTGTTGTACCATGCCAATTCATACACATTCAGGAGCGCCACCAGGGGAAGACAGACAGTGCACAATTATGAAAAAAAACATGTCGATTAGAAACTAGAAAGACAACAGCGCGACTGGGCGGTAACGCGTTAGTAGGGGAGACTCACCTCCAGTGTCGAATCCAAGTGTGTGTTTATCCAGCGCCACCGGAAGACCCTTCAAATACAGAAAGAAGATATTTCATGATCAGATGCTGAACGCTTAGTTCTCTATTCTAGCAGTATAGGCCGTCTCATCTCACCACCTTCTAATGCAGGCTCGTCAGGCGCCCCCTAGTGTTTAGCCAAGTACATGCGGCTACGTGTGCACAGCTTCACTGTCAATAGTAAACTTACATCCGTTCACAGGATGGAAATGGAAACTGCACCTGATGCAAGGAGCAGGAGTTCACTGCATGGAGCTGAGCAGGTGGAGAAGCAATCAGAAGAGCTGCGAAACCCAGGAGAATGAGGGAACGGAGGCAGACCTGACAAAAGGCGCTCTATTTCATAGGAATCAGGCCATATGGAAAACGTAAATGTGTAGAACACAGATGCCTCCTTATAAGTGAAGACTCAGCTTTTTGAGAATTTACATTATAATTTTTTAATAAATAAATATATATATATATATATATATATATATATATATATATATATATATATATATATATAATGGTTTAAAAAGGTATTGCTTGTGATAAAAAGCTGTGTTTTTCCATTCCCAATCAGCACCACTGTGGTTCATGGGCAGTTTGGTATTGCAGCTCAGCTGATGCCCTTGACTGGGACAGAGCTGCAATACTAGACACAACCATGTACAAGAGTGGCGCTGTTTCTGAAAGAAAGCAGACGTGTTTTAAAGTGCATCTGTCAGGAGATTGACAGGACCAGGCAATTTAAACGTGATCACGCCTGGCCCTGTCAAAGTGCAGAGAGCGTGGCAGTTGCAGAGAGCAGAGCCTTTAGGTGTAATGGTAACGCCCACGTTGCTCCTAGAGGCTCATTTGCATATATTAAAACTTGATTTTTCTCAGCAATGCGGGCACATATGAACATGAGACCCACACAGATGTCTTCAGCTGCCAAGTGCACATGTAACAGGTCAGCTGGTGTCATAGGGACAGATCTGCTGTCACCAGTGACCTCCCTATCCTGCTGTTTGCATAGACACATAGCTGCGGTTCACCTGATTAAAACACTGTTTATCTTTTGTTGATTTGAGGCTCCTTTAAAATCTCACATAACCTCTTAAAAAGGGCTGTTGTGGATTTGAAAAAGTCTAATCATTTTCCAGAAACAGCTCCACTCTTGTCTATGGGTGGTATCTGGTATTGCAGCTCTGCTCCATTCAAATGAATCCTTGATAAGAGGAAGAGGCTATATACTAAACAACTTAAAGGTGGCATGAAGCAGGATGTGCTCAACTCAAAAATGCAGTCGTGTGTGTAATATATATATATATATATATATATATATATATACACGTAACAAAGAGAAACACAGCAGCACTCAAAAAAACAAAAGCGGGTGCAATCCTTCCAAACCAGCGGGCTCAGCTGTTTACCAGGTATATAAATCCAAAAATTGAAGCAGCACTCCAGGATATAAAACAAGTGGATCGACCTTTATTCCCCTGCAACGTTTCAGCAGATCCTGCACTTGTGGCCCGTTGCTAATGGCGATCCCCAGCAAAAATGCATACGGTGGAGGATGCCTGCAGTGGACCACAATAGACATCCTACACAAGATGGCAATTGTGTGTATGTGATAAATATTATAACAGATGACAAGACAGGCGCACTCTACAGTCTTACTAAGCCCTCGAACTGATGTTAAAATTGAGAAATTAGTCAACATGTCCTGCTATGGAGGACATGTCTAAGCCTGAGCACCACGGCAAGGTTTCTCAAGTAGCTCGGAGTAGAGGGCATGTCTAAGCCAGAGTTACTTGAGAAACCTTGCCGTGGTGCTCGGGCTTAGACATGTCCTCCATAGCAGGGCATGTTGACTAATCTCTCAATTTTAACATCAGTTCGAGGGCTTAGTAAGACCGTAGAGTGCGCCTGTCTTGTCATCTGTTATTGCTATAGGAGGAAGATGCTTCACAAACCAGTGAGTGAGCTCAAGCGTTCTGTATGCGCCCAGGCTGCAGAGAAGAGTCCACGTGGGAGCTCAGTAAGAAAACTCACCTCTCTAGCGCTGTTGGATTTAGCTATGGCTTCTGCAGATAATCGCTCTTGGACAAGAATCCTTATGGCCTGAAGAGGGAAAAAACAATCAATGAGCCATCATTTCTCAGACCGATATTATGGACGTTCCCTTCCTGTAGCTTCAGAGGTTGGCAGAAGGTCCATGACCATCCCAGAGCAGTAAGAAGGCAGATTCAGGACTAGAGACTCGGGGGAGCCCCACAGGCGCTTCTAAATCACACCTGCCCATAGCGGTGTATATGTCGATTTCTAGAGCAACGAGGGCCAAAGGTGGTCCTCTAAATAAATTTGCTGCATACTACTCCAGATATCTTTAGAATAAAGCTGGCGTATAGAACATCAGTCCTAATAAATCCCCCCCTTTTCTGTTTTAGTTCCTTACTATTCAAGAGCTCTGCTTGCTGATAGTGAATGAAAATATTTGTATTTATATGCTCAGGCCTCATGCACACGAACGTTTATTTTATCAGTTTACGCCCCGTATACGGAACCATTCATTTCAATGGATCCACACAAAAAAAAAAAAAAAGGTAAGAAGGTACTCTGTATGCCTTCAGTTTCCGTTCAAAGATAGAACATGTCCTATTATTGTCCACATAACGGAAAAGGATAGCACTGTTCTATCAAAGGCCAGCTGTTCCATTCCGCAAAAAACAGAATGCACACAGACGTCATCTGTATTTTTTTTAGACCGCAAAGTACTGAAAAAGCCATACGGTCGTGTGCAATAGGCCTTATAGCTCTATTATAAGTACTTAAAGGGAGTCTTTCACCCCCATATGGCCATATAGAGTGTTTACGCCGCCCAATAGCACAGATATAGAAGAATGTAAGGGTACCTTTATCTTTTTCTTCATACTTGAAGTAGGTGTAAAAACAGTTTAATCCTTATGCAAATGAGCTCTTGAAGGTGCCCAGGGGCGGCGCTTACTGTATGGGAGCCCAGGCTGCGCTGCCTTTCTTGAACGTTTCCCCGCCCAGCCTGTGCTTATACCCGCCCTCTTATTCCCTTGTTTTAACCTACAGTCCGGCCGAGATCCCACGCACTCTCTCGCTGGGCCGGGCATGCACACTGATGCCTATTGTGGGCACGGCATTACTTTAATTAATGCGCATGTGCCAGCGAACAGAGTGAAACCAGCCGCAAGCGGACTGTCGCCAGGCACATGCGCATTAATTAAAGCAATGAACCCAGCCCGATGAAGCAGTGCGCAGGCGCGGGATCTCGGTCGGACTGTAGGTTGAAACAAGGGAATAAGAGGGCGGGTATAAGCATAGGCTGGGCGGGGAAACGTTCAAAAAAGGCAGCGCAGCCTGGGCTCCCATACAGTAAGCACCGCTCCAGGCACCTTTAAGAGCTCATTTGCATAAGGATTAAACTTCGTTTTTAGGCCCCTTTCACATCAGCGTTTTTGCTTTCCGTCCTAGAGATCCGTCCTCGGAGCTCTAGGACGGAAAGATACTGATCAGGATTATCCTAATGCATTCTGAATGGAGAGAAATCCGTTCAGGACGCATCAGGATGTCTTCCGTTCAGTATGTGAACGTTTTTTTGGACATTGACAAAACCGCAGCATGCTGCGGTATTGTCTCCATCCAAAAATCCAGAAGACATGCCGTAACGCCGGATCCGGAATTAATGCCCATTAAAGTGCATTAACCCGGAATTAAGCTAAACGTCGTTTCGGCGCATCGCCGGATCCGACTTTTAGCTCTGCGCATGTGCAGCAGCTGTTCCGATCGGGGCCCCAGTGTAAGCTGTGGCTCCGATCGGTTACCATGGCAGCCAGGACGCTACTGAAGTTCTGGCTGCCATGGTAAGTACTCCGCAGCAGTGTACTTACCTGCGCTGCGGCCTCCGGGCCCTCCTTCATGACGTCACAGGTCCGGGCGGCGCATTGATCCATGCGCCGCGGGGACCTGTGACGTCATGAAGGAGCGCCCAGCAGCCGCAGCGCAGGCAAGTACACTGCTGCGGAGTACCATGGCAGCCAGGATTTCAGTAGCGTCCTGGCTGCCATGGTAACCTGAAAGCATATTGAAGACTGATCAGGATCCTGATCAGTCTTAAATGCCTTCAGGCGACTTGCATTCTGACGGATCCGGCGGGACGAAAGTGCCTGACGGATCCTCAGAACGCAAGTGTGAAAGAGGCCTTACACTTACTTCAAGCATGAAGAAAAAGATAAAGGTACCCACATTTTTCTATATCTGTGCTATTGGGCGGAGTAAACACTATGTTTTGGTATTATCCATATTGCCTCCTTTGCTAGTGGGATTCATTTTTCCATCACATAAAAAAAAAAAAAAAGTCAATTTCCAGGGGTTACAGCCACCGCTGCAGCACAGTAAGGCCCCTTTCACACGGGCGAGTTTTCCGCGCGGGTGCAATGCGTGAGGGGGGCTGTGCACATGAGCGGAGATTTTCACGCATCACTTCTGCGTTGCGTGAAAATCGCAGCATGTTCTATATTCTGCGTTTTTCACGCAAACGCAGGCCCCATAGAAGTGAATGGGGCTGCGGGAAAATCACAAGCATCACCGTGGTAAGATGGCCCATGTGATTGGACCATGTGATGTGACATCATCACAGGTCCTTTCAGATCATAGATGCTGCAGGGAAAGAGGACAGATCGCGACTACGCGATCAAGTGGCTAAGGTAAGTTAACTTTTATTATTTTTAACCCCTTCCTCTTCATTTAACAATGCATTCTTTATTAAGAATGCTATTATTTCCCTTATAACCATGTTATAAGGGAAATAATCAATTCTCAGTATACCGAAACCGGACTTCAGTGATGAAGTCCGGCTTCGGGTTGGGTATCAAACATGGCGTTTTTCTCACGCGTGCAAAACGTGTTGCAAACGTTTGCACCCGCGCGGGAAAAACGCACATATTCCCGCAACGCACCCGCCTCTTATCCGGGCGTCAAACATGACGCCCGTGTGAAAGAGGCCTAAAGGTAGTAATATGGACTATCACAACACATTAGTAGGTGGTATTTACCATATTTTTCACTTAAGATGCACCTAGGTTTTAGGGGCAGAAAAATCATTAAATATATATATATATATATATATATATATATAATTATTTTTTTCCATCAGACCTCAGTTTGGACCCCCAATCTTCATAAGACCACCGATCAGTCTTCCCCAATCTTTATCAGACCCCTCCAATCTATATTAGACCTCAGATCAGATCCCCAATACTACGGTCAGCACGCTCTTATGGGCCTCGCGCTGCACTGTGACCTGATGATCCATAGCATCACGTCCTGATGCTGCACGGGGCCTGGAAGAAGACCAGGGAGCGGCAAGTACAGCCAGCACTAAACTCACCACCTCCTGCAGACTAAGGAGGACGTCCATAATGGAAGTGCTCATTAGTATTTGCTTTATACGACGCCCTGTTGTCACCCCCCAACAATCCCCCACACCCCCTTTTAGGGGAAAAGAGTGGGTCTTGTGAAAAATATGGTTTTCTACATGATAAATGCGATGTATGTTATCTCACACAAAACATGTAACCACACAGGGCGATACAGACAGGACAATGGGGGCACACCGCTATTAGCCACAATAAGACTGAACTCACCTTCAGCATCACCAGGTAGTCATCGTGCCTCTGGATCTGTAGAAGGTTTGCTAAGGCCATGACGCCAGCTTTGAAATCTGGATTACTCACTATAAAGGGATGGAAATAAACCAGATGAAGGCTCCCGTTTCTGGCTCAGCCGACTTAGGATACCAGGAAAGAAGCTGAACGCGCTATATGCAAGAAACCTCCTGTGAAACGCGGTGCGAGACTTACCGTCCAGGTTTATCAGCGGCTCTGCAGGCTTTTGACCTTCAGAGGCGACCGGCTGTGCATTCTGGTATTTAGCAGCTGCAAAGACAAATGAGAACTCGGGTCACCATGATATAAAGAGGCCGCACCGCGCCAAACCGCACTCAGGGTTCAGCACAGGGATCGATAAGTTTACAAAGTGATGTTACTCCTTGGACCATGGAAAGTCATACAAACCAACTTTACATGATTAATAAAAGTTCTGCTTGCTAATATTTAATAGGAACCTTCATTGTTTAGTACCGAAGGATAACGATCTTCTCGGATCATTTGATGGACACACACGACCCGAGCATAAACATGACTGAATTGCATCCAGATTTATACTCCAGAGCTGCACTCACTATTCTGCTGGTGCAGTCACTGTGTACATACATTACTTATCCTGTACTGATCCTGGATGATGCCGTACACGTCTGATGAGGTCACTCACCATTGTCTCCATACTCCAGACGTACAGCCAGGCCCAGCAGCCAGTCTATCCCTTCCTGACGCTCCTCTACTCTGAAGGGACACGTGACGTCCTTCAAATACTGGAAAGAAAATGACAGCAAGTTATAACAAACCTGATCCACATGGGGGCGCCCAGCTACCCCCAGCCCCCCACCTACGGGAGACCACTTCCTGCTATGTGCTTTAGTATGGGCTTTCCCAGTCCCACTTAAGCCAGAAAAAAGTTTAAAAAATAATAATAATTTACGAATGCCATAACCGTCTAGGAGGGGTTCTGATGCCCCAATAGTCTATGGCAGGGATCAGCAACCTCCAGCACGCCAGCTGTTCAGGAACTACAACTCCCAGAATGCTTCATTCACTTCTATGGGCGTTAGAAGAGCAGGTTTGCATACTGGGAGTTGTAGTTACACAGCAGCTGGAGTGGTGAAGGTTGCTGATTCTGCTCTATGGGGTCGGATGCCACTGTACAGAAGCTCCACCGACACGGTCACTCCTCATATCCGGACAGTTACCACTGGAGAAGTGTTGAGTGAATCGCGCTTCGAATCCTAGATGCAAAGTCGCTTCACTCCAAACTTCGTTTTAATGCTGAACAGAGATCCGTCTCCGTAAGGCATCAAAACGTATGGGCTCTGGCGAGGTGAAATTCGTTATCTCAGACGTCCCGCAATAACTTCAGGATTTGATTTTTAAACTTTAAAACATGGATCCAAAGTCGGCTTCGGTAGCGGCTGGTACCTCGGTACTGAAGCCAACTTTGGATCCATGTTTTAAAATGGTTTTGAAGTTTAAAAAATAAATAAATAAAATATAATCCCGAAGTTATTGCGGGACGTCGGTGATAACGAATATCGCCTCGTTGGAGCCCATACATTTGATTGCTGTACGGAGACGGATCTCTACAGTATTCAAACAGTTTTAAACAAATCAACTTCAGATCTGGGACCCGACGCTCGATCCACTCATCACTACACTGCAGCTTCCCCACGTTCTGAGCTCCACTTCCTCTCAGCCCCCCAACTGCTCCGTCAGCCCCCCAAAGCACGGCTTGCGCCAAGGGGTTAAAGACGACTCCAGCCATCATACGTTATAACTTACCGGACACCTAATGTCAGACGGGGGTCACATGACTCACCTTCTCGTACTGTGTTGGCCATTCGCTGCTGTGTATATTCCTTAGATTTCCTCGGTCTTCGATCTTGTAGTGTCGGATTTTCTGATCTTCTAACCAAACAATGAAGTTTCGGAATTCTGTTTCATCTGCGCAAGAGGGAAAATACACAAATCAAGTCAATGCAGGGACGCCATCTGTACGGCAAAGTGCTTACTGGCCACACGGACGAGACTGGAGCAGTGTATGGGACCACATGTACTCACATAACGCCATGGGCTCGTGTTATAAGGGCAGTGATCAGTCCGGGAAATACTGCGGTCACAGAGGAGCTTATTTCACGGACCGAATACGCGCGTGTGAAACCGCCCTTACACAAGAGATCCCGGCCGAGCATTCACCTAAATCCAGCACCATGTAAACCTCCACACTCCACCCGGACGTCAATAGAGGGCGGCAGAAGACAAGTTATAACTCCAGACAAGACGTCAACCAGTGGCAGCTGCCAACTAAAGTTACAAAGGTCCACGACGCCATCTTGTGGCTGCACCTGGTACTACGGGATTTTCTTTTTGGTCACCTATGGATAATCAGTTGGTTATTTTCCTGTAAGCACAGATTCATCGATATTTTTTTTTCCCCCAGTAACTTAAAGGGGTATTCTGGTTATAACAAGTTATCCCCCATCCGCAAGATAGCAGGTAACTATTGGATCAGTGGGGGTCCTACTGCTGGGACCCCACCAATCACAAGAGCATGCCCCTGTGGAGCCACCATGGTCGTAAAAACGCCGCCACTGCATTCATTTGCATGGGGCTTAGTTTAGCGCTTGGCTATCTTCAACGCTCCCTTAGAAACGAATAGAGCAGGGGTGCGCTTTTCCAAATAGCTGATCCGTCCATTTTAGGGGGGCTCCATGGGGTCTTCATCACTGTGGGGGTCCCAGCGGTAGGAGCCCCATCAATCAGAGTTATTCCCCTATACTGTGGGCAGCCGATAACTTGTACCTACCCGAATACATCGATAATTGTGAGCAAACCGGACGATATACCCCGAGATGAGGACAGAAGGGACAGGACGTACGTTCCCTGCTCGAGAGATGAGCGGCACTCGGTATATGCAGCCACTTATCTACAGAAATAACATGTACTTAGCCCAAACCTGCAAGTGACGGCTGACGTAGGGCCGACAACGACCCCAAGCTCAGCCTTAGGACATCGCTACCGAAGGGGTTTCTATAAGACCCCTTGCACACGAACGTTTTTTGCGGACCGTATACTGGCAGTTTTTTCAGTTCAGTATACTGACAGTATACTGACAGTATACTGAACCATTCACTTCAATGGGTCTGCAAAAAATACTGAAGTGTCTCCGTATGCATTCCGTTTCCGTTTTTTCTGTTCCGTTTAAATATAGACCATGTCCTATTCTTGTCCGCAAATCACGTTCAGTGGCTCCATTCAAGTCAATGGATCTGCAAAAAAAACGGAAAGCATACTGAAGTGCATCCGTATGTCTTCCGTATCCGTTCCGTTTTTTGCGGAACCACCTATTGAAAATGTTAAGACCAGCCCAATTTTTCCAATGTTATTACTGTATACTGTATATGCCAAACGGAAAAACGGAACGGAACAACGGAACCAAAACGGAAGCAAAAAACGGAAAACGGATCCGTTAAAAACGGACAGCAAAACACTGATAAAAAAAAACGTTCGTGTGCAAGAGGCCTAAGGAAAGCAGAATCTGCGTATCATGGAAAGTTCTGCAATTTTCTAACCTCCTCGCCGGTAGGAGCACTACCTGTGAAACCTGACTGAGCTGCAGGTACTACCTCTGCTACCAGGAGTAAGGAGGAAAACTAAAAAGTGGAGAAGAATCGCCTGCAGATCCATTCCTCTTTGGGGGTCCCGTGCCGTCCCCTCCAGTGCACCCGCTGTCACTTGCATTTGCATCAAAGCTGATTCCCAATCTCTTATGTGGCAGAAACTGAACGGACCTGACAGGCTGCGCTCCGAATCACCGCGGCGGGCCGGCACCGACTCCTGTAACCGCTGGCATTGGGAGTAAAGGGGTTGTGCCGCCGGCACATATTAAGATCGGTGGGGATCCGATTTCCGGCACACCCGCAGATCAGCTGTTTGAAGAGGAGGTGTCGCTCGGGCGAGTGCTGCTTCCTCTTCAAGGTTACACTGCACGTCGTCTCCCTTGTCTTGGTGGCGCAGAGTAATTAGAAGGGATGGTCCCATCCACTTAAAAATTGTGCTGCGCTGGCGCTACAAGAGAGACGACGCGCAGTGTAACCTTGAAGAGGAAGCAGCACTCGCCCGATATATACCGCGACCCTCAACAGGTACTGACAGCACCAACCACTTTAACTCTGATGCTGGCGGCTTCACCCCCTAGATACTGAGGATAATAGCGCCTGAGGCATCTTGGCAGTTAGAGGCTCAGGACTCCTACCACCATCAGCCATGGGAGCCGGGGGCCTAACAAAGCCCCCCCCCAGACTGACACGACTATGTCTACTAGACTGTGCAGCAGGCGCAGCCTAAGGGCTCATGCACATGAACGCATTTTCTTTCAGTGTCCATTACGGGTTTTTTGCAGACAATATGCGGAACCATGCATTTCTATGGGTCCACAAAAAACCCCAAAGAAAACGGAAGTTACTCCGTGTGCATTCCGTTTCTGTATGTCCGTTCCGCAAAAGGATAGAACATGTCCCATTACTGTCAGCATTAAGGACACGGATAGTACTGTTGTATTAGGGGCCAGCTGTTCTGTTCCGCAAAATAAGGAATGCACACGGACGTCATCCGTGTTTTTTGCGGACCGCAAAATACATATGGTCGAGTGCATGAGGCCTAATACACAGCCCGTCATTGATAATGATAGGCTATAATGAATTTATATGCAAGGTACCAGTGCAATATGAAAATAATAAAGTTGACTAAAAAAAAAAAAATTCTCCATTAAAAGTGGTTTTATTTTCTAAAAGTGTTAACGCGCGCACAGGATATCGCACCGCGTTTGCAGTAACCCGTATAATAAAGATAACGTTATTCAAACTGCCCTGTGAAATAGAGCCTTTTTTTCATTTTCACCTCTGCTCCAAAAAATAACCAATGTAAATCCAAAAACAGTACCAATAAAAACGACATCTCGCCCCACAAAATACAGGCCACGTGCGGCTACATCAGTACAAACACGGATCAGCTCTGGGAACGCGGCGAGCTGCTAGCAGGCCCCAGAAGTAAAAAACAAAAAAAATAAAAAACACAAAACTAGACGCTGGTGTCATGGCGCACCGTGTCCAAATGTGAAGTGCTAAAAAAAGTGACAACGGAAACTGAACTTTTTTTTATCCCATATCCGCCCAAAAAAGGTAATAAAAGGTAAAGTGAAAACGGCGTCACTAAAAAATCCAAATAGCCAAAAAACAAGCCCTCCCGTGGCTACAATGACCGAAAAACAAAAAAGTTATGGCTAGAGAAGAGTAAATAAATTTCGTAATGAGGGCATCTTTAGGCCTCATGCACACGACCGTTTCCGTTTTGCAGTCCGCGTTACAGCTGCATTTTTTAAAGGGACCCACCGACTTCAACGAGTCCGCGGTCTGCATTTTACATGTACTACCTCTTTGCGGAAGGGACACACAGACGTGGAAAGCAGGCGGATCATCCGAAAGACAGAACAAACAAAATAAAGTAGAAAAACAACGGATGCAGCACAGACCGCAAAACGGACACAGCTGTGTGTACGAGGCCTAAGGCCTCTTTCACACTTGCGTTGTGAAGATCCGGCGTGCACTTCCGTCGCCGGAATGCACGCCGGATCCGGCACAACGCAAGTGAACTGAAAGCATTTGAAGACTGATCAGTCTTCAAAATGCTTTCAGTGTTACTATGGCAGCCAGGACGCTACTAGCGTCCTGGTTCCCATAGTAGCAGTGGGGAGCGGCATACTTACATTCTGTGCGGCTCCCGGGGCGCTCCTGAATGACGTCAGAGCGCCCCGCGCGCATGGATCACGTGATCTATGCACTGGGGTGCCCTGACGTCATCCTGAAGCGTCCCGGGAGCCGCAGGGAATGTAAGTATGCCGCTCCCCCTACTCTTTACTATGGCAACCAGGACTTTAGCGTCCTGGCTGCCATAGTAAACATTGACAAAAAACTAAACGTCGGATCCGGCGATGCGCCGAAACGACGTTTAGCTTAAGGCCGGATCCATGCACTTCAATGGGCATTAATTCCGGATCTGGCGTTACGGCATGTCTTCCGGATTCTTGGACGGAGACAAATCCGCAGCATGCAGCGGTATTTGCTGCGTCCAAAAAACGTTCACATACTGAACGGAAGACATCCTGATGCATCCTGAACGGATTTCTCTCCATCAGAGCAGCCACTTCTAAGGGCGCTCTGGAGACAGACGAGCGCGGCCGGGCGGAGACGCTCAGAAGACGCCAGTGGCTCTTTTTCTCACTGTACACAAATCTCAGACGCTATATCATTATTTTATACTGGTGGGGGGCAGAAACACGATTAACAAATAAATTAAATGACGACATTTTACTCATTTTGGGCTAAAAATCTGTTTTTCAATTGGTCTTAATTAAAAATATTGAGCCGCTCTGTCACGAAGAGCCTGCTTCTGGAGAATCTCAAGGCCGTACAGAGAAAAGGACTCAACATTTTGTATCAATCATCAGCTGCAAGGAAATGTATGGACAGATAGACGTCTTCCTGGGCATCACCATGGCAACCAGAATGAAAACCTCCATCCTTTACACTGCAGGCTGCGTTCGGAAACACAAGACTATTCTGCACAATAGAAACATATTGTTATATTAGACAATTACTTATTTCAAAGGGACAGTGTGGGGCCCCAGTTACAAGGGTCCTCACCCAGCTTTCCCAACGCCCTAATTGTGCACCGTGAGGCTCACAATATTCCTACATTACCACATTGGCACATTTGCCATTCAGGAGCCTGGGAAAGCTGGGTGACCACCCAGGGGGCGGCCATATTGGTTATCACACAGCTTCACCAGAGACTGCTAAAACCAGGAAAGAGAAATGTAATGTATAAGGACCTCACAGGGGAAACCGCACCGGTAAGAGGCACCAGTGTGACTAACGCCATACGACCCCTCACAAAAGCCACCTATGAATGAACCGGGCACCATACACGCCGGCGGGAAGACGCCGCCACCTCACAGCTCACCTTTACAGTTGAAGCCGGCGGGGTTGTGGTAATCCAGCGCTTGCAGCTTCCTTCGGAACATGTCGTCTCCTCACCCGGTAATCACCTGCCACACTACAGCTGGAAGACAGCTCTTCTTAAGCCGTCAGCGCGCAGCCGCCAGACTCGTCCAATCACACGGCCCCAGCGACGCTCCGTCCAATCACTGCGAACGTACGTGCGCACCCTCAGCCAGTCAGAGCGTGCGCTACGGGAAACATTTTATCCAATCACAGCGCAGAGCGCGAACAACCAATCCAAGGCCAAGAACGGGAAGCGTCTGACCAATCACAGGACACAGAAGCCCTCGCAGCGTGTCGGGAACGCTTTATGGTAACGTCGTAGCGCTGTGAGAAGCGTAGGTGGGGGCGTGGTTTAGGATGACAAACCCGCCTCTTGGATTGCCAAAACGTCCATTTTGGTTGAGGGTTGAATGCCAGGGGATAAATTATGATGGAACAGAGAATCATTTCCTGAAGTCGTTGCCCTGGAAACAAATCTGGGCTTTGTAATGCATTGACCAGGCACAATGGACTGTTTAGCTGCTCACAAATCCCACAATGCAATATGCACAGTGCAGCAACCAGTGCATGCTGGGAGATGTAGTTTTGCAGCTGAAGAGCTCCAATTTATTGGCCATTTATAAGGCCATCACTAGGCAGGAACCTGGCCCTGTTCATCACTAAGAAGTGGGAGGGGTTGCAAGGGTGCACAGAGTGGCTTGGGCACGCCCTTGGTGCACTTAACTGCTCATTTGCATTAGGATTAAAAGTCCTTTTCCTCCTGAATAATGCCACGAGTCGAGGTGAAGGGTATCATCACAGTGAGCTGAGATAGTCCTAGAAGGCACAGTGCCTGGCATAACAGGTGTTTACCCTCCTTCCTTACAAGGCCAATTTATTTCCACAATGGGCCTATTTCACTGAAAATAACTAATTTCCTAGCAAAACTACATAAATTTGATATTAGACCTTTAGACAGGGACTGCAGGGACTGTGCTTTATTTTCAGAGTCCTGGCTAATTTGGGCTATCCTTAGCCGAAAATGGACAGGACTAACGATAACCCCGCCCATCAATGATTGTTTCTGGGCGGAGCTGGGCGTTCCCAGGGCCGGGGTTCTTTCAATGTCCCTATTTTTCAACCTAAACATTGGTAAGTCTGCATTATATGGCAGATGTAATATTAAAATATATCTATATTGAAGAAAAACTGAAAATTATGAAAAAAAAATGTCTTCTATTACAAAAGATTTCAAGAGAAAACATTTTGAAAACCATCACCGTATATTTGCACCATAAATTACACAAGTAGCGTCTGATTTTATCTACTGGCTCAGCTCATTGCAAGACTTCAGAGGACTGGATTCTGACGGCATTATTTTTCTATTGCTGGTTCTATGGCACCGTACTGCCAGATGTTGTACAGCACATTAGAAACTCCTTCAAAGTGACTTTTTTATGTTGATCCTCTAAAGTATTTATCTTGGGGAATTTCAACATTTTAAATGTTAGGCTTTTAAAAAAAAATCTATAAATGAAAAAAGTGTGTTTTTTTTATATGTTACACACACAAAAAAGAGATCTACTAAACAACTAAAATAAATACCTGGTTTTTTAATGATAGAAAAATTGAAAAACTTATGTACGTTTTTATATTTTACACACTCAAAGTCCGCTATACTATTGCTAAACCTAATATCTTTAGCTATAACTTTTTTATAAATTTTTTTACTTTTTAATTTTCTTTAAGAAAAAAAAAGTGAATTAACCCTTTCCTGACACAGTGCGGGTAGGAAGGGTTTAATTCACAGACAGACCGCCAACCTTACGACCAGCAGGGGTCACGCTCACATCAAGGATCTTAGCGGAGCACGCCCCGATGGCTTTTCTTCGCAGTGACAGCCTGTCACAGGGATTACCTTAACTGATCCCTGGGATCTTCACTCTAATGACAGCGCGGTCACAGCGATCTGCAGCGCCACAGAGCACCAGGAGATCGTAATGTAGCCTGCTATATATGGCGGGTTACAGCTAACAACTTACCGTCCCCATGTATAAAGTGGCCCGGTGATAAGCAAGTGGTTAAGCTTCAGAGAATTGCATTCGAAGCAATTCACTAATGCAATATTTTTGATTTGCACATGCATTCCTGCTTCTCCGCCAGCAGGGGGCTCCCTACCCCCCGGGTAGCCTCTTCACAGCAGGATTTATAATGAGGCTCAGGCATGTTTGTAAGTAACGTCAATTATAAAATGACAGCCGCTTCCAGAACAGCTGCTCCGATCCGGGAGGGTTTTTTAGATGACTTTGCATTTTCCTTCTTTGTTCCAGGCTGTGCTCCTGCCTCCTTGGGCCCTGCATAGTAGTAGTAGTAGTACACCCTCCTATTAGGCTACATTCACACGACCGTTAAAAATGGATACACCTTTTTCTTCATGGCCATTCTGTATCCATTTTGTCTGTTTTTTATGATGTTTTGCATAAGCCGTTGTAGCCATATGTAGTTCATTGGTTTTTTTTTATAAACATCCCAATCCTCAGTACATATAATGCCCCCCATAGTGCCTCCTAGACATCAAATGTCCTCCATAGTGCCCCCCACCCAGTATAAATAATGCTCCCTTAGTGCCTAATGCCCCCCAGTATTAATAATACTCTCCTTAGTGCCCCCCCAGTATATATATATATATATATATATATGCTCCCCATTGTGCCCCCAGTATATGTAATGGCCCCTCCAGCCCTCGACATCTAGTAGTGCCCTCAGTATACATAATGCCCCCATAGTGCCACCTGGACATCAAATGTCCTCCATAGTGCCCCCCCCAGCATAAATAATGCTCCCTTAGTGCCCAATGCCCCCCAGTGTTAATAATACTCTCCTTAGTGCCCCCCAGTATATATATATATATATATATATATATTTTTTTTTTTTGCTCGCCATTGTGCCCCCAGTATATGTAATGGCCCCTCCAGCCCTCGACATCTAGTAGTGCCCTCAGTATACATAATGCCACCTGGATTTCAGACGTATAAATAATGTCCGCTTAGTGCCCCCAGTATATATAATGACCCCATAGTTCCCCCCCCAGTATATATATATATTTGCTCCCCATTGTGCCCCCGGTATATATATATAATTGCCCCTCCAGCCCCCCACTTTTTGTAGTGCCTCCAGTATATATAATGGCACCTGCAGCCCCTAACCCCCATATTGCTGACCCATCCTTTTTTTTTTTTGTTAAATAAAAAAATAAAAATAGGCGCCTTATCAGGGGACCCCTCCACTGATCAGCTTATCCTGAATCGCCAATAAGTTGTTCAAACCAGACTGCATCAGGTATACTCAAAATTTACCATATGTGGTACCTCCACTATTTTTACGATCTGTACTTACGATCAATGAATAGAATGTTTCAGTTTCCATCTAGAGGCGGAAAAGATGTCCATGACACCGCAGAGTGCGAATAACCAAACCTGACCTTCTGATATTCCATGGAGAAGGTGAGATCAGTGGAATCTGTATGCACCTGCAGCACAGAGTGTTTCAGGAGCCTAATACCTAGATCTTGTGGACGACAATGACCTGACCCCTTCGTACAGCGTAACATGAGACGGGAAATGGAGGTGGAAGACCGAAACTGGTACAGGAAGCAGGGCCAGAACGCCACAGCAGCACAGAGTGTTTCAGTAGACTAATGGTCTGAATTTGTACAGAGGCAGCGGTCTGTCCACGCAGGAGCAGAGCCATGATGCCATGCTGGAAAGCACATGTACAGACCATAGCCTGGTGCTGTGACAAGCAGGGTTCACAACAGCACAGAGTATTTCAGGAGCTGAGTGTGCTTCTCTTATCTCTGTCCTGATAAATGGACTGAGCATGAAAAGCGTCAAGATGTGAAGAGGGGAACGTGGGCAAAGGTAGAAGTCCAGAGTAGTCATGGGGCCTTCCAGCAGCACAGAGCATTTCAGAAGAGCAGGATGAAGAGTTGACTTGTCCTCTGTGATTATTTTACAGTTAAAAGGGTTTTCCGGGCTCCTGATATTACACTCTGGTAATCAAGGGGTTAAAGGGAGTGTGTCAGCAAAAAAAGACATCTGTCCATCCAGTTTGGCCTGTTTCCTACTAGTTGATCCAGAGGAAGGCAAAAACCCCTGTGAGGCAGAAGCCAATTTTCCCCACTTAAGTGGAATAAAAAATTCCTTCCCGACTCCAATCAGGCAATCAGAATAACTCCCTGGATGAACGCCCCCTCTCTAGTAGCTGTAGCCTGTAATATTATTACACTCCAGAAATACATCCAGGCCCCTCCTGAATTCCTTTATTGTACTCACCATCACCACCTCCTCAGGCAGAGATTCCATAGTCTCACTGCTCTTACCGTAAAGAATCCTCTTCTATGTCTGTGTAGAAACCTTCTTTCCTCCAGACGCAGAGGATGTCCCCTCGTCACAGTCACAATCCTGGGGATAAATAGATGATGGCTGTAATCTCTGTACTGACTCCTGATATATTTATACATAGTTATTAGATCTTCCCTCAGTCGTCTTTTTTCTAAAGTGAACAACCCTAATTTTGATAATCTTTCAGGGTACTGTAGTCCCCCCATTCCAGTTATTACTTTAGTTGCCCTCCTCTGAACCCTCTCCAGCTCTGCTATGTCTGCCTTGTTCACAGGAGCCCAGAACTGTACACAGTCCTCCATGTGTGGTCTGACTAGTGATTTGTAAAGTGGTAGGACTATGTTCTCATCACCGGCATCTATGCCCCTTTTGATGCAACCCATTATCTTATTGGCCTTGGCGGCAGCTGCCTGACACTGGTTTTTACAGCTTAGTTTGCTGTTTATTAAAATTCCTAGATCCTTTTCCATGTCAGTGTTACAGAGTGTTTTACCATTTAGTATGTACAGGTGACTTGCAGTATTCCTTCCCATGTGCATAAACTTACATTTGTCAGTGTTAAACCTCATCTGCCACTTATCTGACCAAGCCTCCAATCTATCCAGATCCCTCTGCAGCAGTATACTCTCCTCTGTAGTATGTATCTACAGTATTCTGTCCTCTGTAGTATATATATACAGTCCTCTGTAGTATGTATATACAGTATACTGTCCTCTGTAGTATGTATATACAGTATACTGTCCTCTGTAGTATATATACAGTCCTCTGTAGTATATATACAGTATACAGTCCTCTGTAGTATATATACAGTATACTGTCCTGTATAGTATGTATATACAGTATACTGTCCTCTGTAGTATGTATATAGTCCTCTGTAGTATATATACAGTACACTGTCCTCTGTAGTATGTATATACAGTATACTGTCCTCTGGAGTATATATAGTATACTGTCCTCTGTAGTATATATACAGTATACTGTCCTCTGTAGTATATATACAGTATACTGTCCTCTGTAGTATATATACAGTCCTCTGTAGTATATATACAGTATACTGTCCTCTGTAGTATATATACAGTATACTGTCCTCTGTAGTATATATACAGTATACTGTCCTCTGTAGCATATATACAGTATACTGTCCTCTGTAGTATGTATATACAGTATACTGTCCTCTGTAGTATATATATATACAGTCCTCTGTAGTATATATACAGTATACTGTCCTGTATAGTATGTATATACAGTATACTGTCCTCTGTAGTATGTATATAGTCCTCTGTAGTATATATACAGTATACTGTCCTCTGGAGTATATACAGTATACTGTCCTCTGTAGTATATATACAGTATACTGTCCTCTGTAGCATATACAGTATACTGTCCTCTGGAGTATATATACAGTCCTCTGTAGTATATATACAGTATACTGTCCTCTGTAGTATGTATATACAGTATACTGTCCTCTGTAGCATGTATACAGTCCTCTGTAGTATATATACAGTATACTGTCCTCTGTAGCATATATACAGTATACTGTCCTCTGTAGTATATATACAGTATACTGTCCTCTGTAGTATATACAGTATACTGTCCTCTGTAGCATATATACAGTATACTGTCCTCTGTAGTATATATACAGTATACTGTCCTCTGTAGTATATATACAGTATACTGTCCTCTGTAGTATATATACAGTATACTGTCCTCTGTAGTATATATACAGTATACTGTCCTCTGTAGTATGTATATACAGTATACTGTCCTCTGTAGTATATATACAGTATACTGTCCTCTGTAGTATATATACAGTATACTGTCCTCTGTAGTATGTATATACAGTATACTGTCCTCTGTAGTATATATACAGTATACTGTCCTCTGTAGTATATATACAGTATACTGTCCTCTGTAGTATGTATATACAGTATACTGTCCTCTGTAGTATGTATATACAGTATACTGTCCTCTGTAGTATATATACAGTATACTGTCCTCTGTAGCATATATACAGTATACTGTCCTCTGTAGTATATATACAGTATACTGTCCTCTGTAGTATATATACAGTATACTGTCCTCTGTAGTATATATACAGTCCTCTGTAGCATATACAGTATACTGTCCTCTGTAGTATACAGTATACTGTCCTCTGTAGTATGTATATACAGTATACTGTCCTCTGTAGTATATATACAGTCCTCTGTAGTATATATACAGTATACTGCCCTCTGTAGTATGTATATAGTCCTCTGTAGTATATATACAGTACACTGTCCTCTGTAGTATGTATATACAGTATACTGTCCTCTGTAGTATATATACAGTATACTGTCCTCTGTAGTATATATACAGTCCTGTGTAGTATATATACTGTATACTGTCCTCTGTAGCATATATACAGTATACTGTCCTCTGTAGTATGTATATACAGTATACTGTCCTCTGTAGTATGTATATACAGTATACTGTCCTCTGTAGTATGTATATACAGTATACTGTCCTCTGTAGTATGTATATACAGTCCTCTGTAGTATATATACAGTATACTGTCCTCTGTAGTATATATACAGTCCTCTGTAGTATGTATATACAGTATACTGTCCTCTGTATGTATATACAGTATACTGTCCTCTGTAGTATGTATATAGTCCTCTGTAGTATATATACAGTACACTGTCCTCTGTAGTATATATACAGTCCTCTGTAGTATATATACAGTCCTGTGTAGTATATATACAGTCCTGTGTAGTATATATACTGTCCTCTGTAGCATATATACAGTATACTGTCCTCTGTAGCATATATACAGTCCTCTGTAGCATATACAGTATACTCAGTATACTGTCCTCTGTAGTATGTATACAGGCCTCTGTAGCATATACAGTATACTGTCTTCTGTAGTGTATATATATACAGTATACTGTCCTCTGTAGTATATATACAGCCTACTGTCCTCTGTAGTATATATACAGCATACTGTCCTCTGTAGTATATATACAGTATACTGTCCTCTGTAGTATGTATATACAGTATACTGTCCTCTGTAGTATATATACAGTCCTCTGTAGTATATATAGTATACTGTCCTCTGTAGTATATTTACAGTATACTGTCCTCTGTAGTATATTTACAGTCCTCTGTAGTATATATACACAGTATACTGTCCTCTGTAGTATATATACACAGTATACTGTCCTCTGTAGTATATATAGTATACTGTCCTCTGTAGTATATATACAGTATACTGTCCTCTGTAGTATATATACAGTATACTGTCCTCTGTAGTATATATATACAGTATACTGTCCTCTGTAGTATGTATATACAGTATACTGTCTTCTTTAGTGTTAATTACTTTACACAGTTTAGTGTCATCTGCATACATTTATATTTTACTGTGCAGGTCATTAATATATTGGAAAATATACATGGGCGTATAATTTCCATCAGCATTTGAAATCTGCAGCATGTCCAAGTTTTGAGCGTATTAGTTTCCAAATACGTCCATTATATTCTATGAGAGTGCATCACATCAGAACACGCATGTAAACCCTGACTAAATCCTGAAGCAACACTGAAGGTATATCATCAGGAATCTGTGCATAATCCAGAGCGAAAAAAGCAGCCTAAGGATAGGTCATAAATATCTGATCTGTGAGGATCCGACGCCCCGCACCCCCACTGATCAGCTGTTCCCTGCAGCCTCGCGCACTGGAACCATCATTGTGAATGGAACAAGAGACACAGCGCCACTCAAAGTGTGGCCGTTCTGGGTTCCTGCAGCTAATTTCCCATTGAAGTGAATGGAAGCTGAGCTGCAGTATCTCAGCACGACCACTACACTCTGAACGGCGCTGTGCTTCCTGTTCCACTCACAGTGATGGTTCCTGCAGGAGCAGCTGATCGGTGGGGGTGCAGGGGTCGGACCTTCGCTAATTGCATATTAATGACCTATCCTGAGGATAGGTCCTCAGTGTCAGGAATGCCATCTACCGCTATCAGCCATTTCAGGCCCGGTGTAGCCGCTGAAGACAGAATAACACCAGGAGTCAGATCTTAAATTAATCCAAAAGTTTATTGAAAACAACGACATGGAGGTTCACTTGGGATTTGAGATGACAGTGACACGCGCCGTACACTGCACTCAGGTTCACTGCCCCCCCTCACCTGCGAGGTGCACCGTGTCAGTCTTCCCGCCACCATGAAATAATGGAGGCAGCCATTGTGTGATGTCACCGAATCCCGATGATCTTATTGGCTGCATTCTGACATCACTGAAATCCGGCAATGAATGGTCTAGAAAACGGCGCCCCCCGCAGTGTGCCGTATTATGCCCACTTCTGTACCTAAAACACGATTGCTGTATTATAATATACAATCTCTTTCTGTTCCTCACTACAAGATCTTTGCTTGCTGTCAGTGACTGACAACATTCTTCTTTAGACCCAGAGGCTGACAACCTGTACAGATCTAAAACTGTACTATAATGGTTTCCAGTCTAGACAATCCTCTGTGGGCTAAATCCATCAGCAGCACAAATCCCTCTCCTGCCCTGGTCGTTTGTTACAATGTATCAGTGCAGGGACAACATATCCGTCTGGTGTGCTGCCAGTTTAGCTCACAGAGGACGGTCCAGACTGGCCGCAATGGTAGCAAACTCATCTGTGAGAGTCTATACAGTGTGTGAGCCTCTGGACCTAAACAAGAATGCACAGCAAGCAGAGATCTTTCAAACAATATATTATAAATGTATACAGGTTGGGCATTATTGACAGAATATTGGAGAATTTGCTATGGCTTCAGCCGCTCAGCCGGGCCCCATTTATGACAGACTATAGACGGTCAATGCTGCCCATAAAACAGCCCAGGGCGGCTGAAGCTTGAGGGAAAGTGACGATGCCAGACGTATCGCATATGTATGTGGCACTGTAAAGTTACCATAGGCGTTGTTTGTGCGCCACCAGGTGGTGACTGGTGGTACTGCAGTTTATTAATTTGGGGATAATGGAGTATTCTGAGCTCTGGTATGTTTTGGGAGTGGTTGGTCTGTGACCTCGCAACACCCAGGCTTATGACCGACTGCAACCAACGCTGTTGACTTGCTTTAGGGAAGCAGAAATCCCTGCGCTGCCGTCCAAGCCTCTCGGGTTTCTGGATGCATAAAAGGACATTGGTGCGAGTGACTACAATGTGGTTACAGGTTTAGGTGAGCGCATTCATTCGATACCCTGCAAGTTAAAATGTGTATTAAGTGCAATTCTTTGAGAAGCTGAGAGACCCGGGAGCCGTTCATTGCACCAAGGCAGATAGTGTGAATCGGGCAGTGTAGACTGCAAGCTACAAGAGGTTACTAAAGTACCGCCACGTGAGGACTCGAAATTAACCCTGAGCTCAAACCACACGAAAAAAAATAATATAATAAAAAACTAAAGTCCAAGATTTCCAGCCATGCAAAAATGGAAGAGAAAGGAGTCAGAAAAGAACAAAATGTTAGGAGACTGAAATAAAATTTGCCATTATTTACACAACAAAATACAGCAAGAAATACCACTATAAAAAAACGTGTTTGTAGGGTATTGTATAATTTCCTATTGGTCAGTATAGAACATCTGGCCGCTGCATGCTTGATACAGAAAAAAAAAAATTGTCAAAAAAGCATTTTTGATATTTGATGGTCCAAGAAACAGCGCCACTTGCGTTTATGGATTGTGTCCGGTATTGCAGCTCATCCACTTGAAGCTGCAATACCAGACACTGCCTGTGGTGGCGCTATTTGGGGATAACTTTTGGGAGGGAGAAGTTTCTTTTTGAGCATCTTGCGGGAAGCCTGTATATGAGGGGCCATATAATCCAGGGGGTGGGGGGGGGGATGGGGCAGGCCGACAAGATGAAAGCTAGACGCATCACTGAGAATAAAGCCGGAGGTTCCCATAACCCAACGCAGCAGTAACACGTCTCCAGACCAGGGCAGGAGGTGCACCTAGACTGGGAGACATCTGTCGCCTTCCATAGGACAATCAGATCTCCACATCTTCCGAAAATGCCGAGAAACGTCTTCTTGAACCGATCTCGAGTTAAGTGATGCTTTCTTCTCCATTCGCATCTAAAGCTACATCGAGGTTCTACTGGCTTCCCTTTCCAGAGAGCAATGCATTGTGGGAGTTCACTGGAGCTGAAGTTACAGCTCAGCAGGTAGTTCACACATCTGGCAGCAGGTGGCGCTAAAAGGCTGCCCGTTTCCAGACTTTTCAATGCAGCTCTGGATGTGAACGGAGGATACAACATAAAATGACCCAAAATCAGTACAAAAACAGACGGGAAATTTATGCAACTTTTTAGCTTAAAGGGCGACTCCAGGTTTAAAATTGGAATAAAAAAAAAAAAAAAAAGGGAGAAATCAGCAACACAATATGGAAATATATAGCATTCTCCTGGTATATACATGCAAAAGGAATACAAATGGCACATTACCTAAAATGAATACGTGAAATACTTTCGAGCAGACACATTATGGTACCACCTTAAATTTTGGCTGGCGCCACAAGGTTGCAGCTCAGGGAGAGGCATTATGGCTAAGGCTGTCAGTACTTGAGCAGCAAAATGGTTAAACTACACCCCTATTTCTAGGCCGTGGAACGGTCCTTTACAGTTTATTCCACCAGGGCGTACGTTGAAATTTTTTTTTAACTATTTTAATAAATTATTTCCATGCAGGACGCCTTTTAAAATAGTCACGCAAAAAAAAAAAAAAAAAAAAAAAAAGATATAAAAAGACGGCACTACACAAATATCTTTGCAGAATTAAAAAGCCGAGTTAAAAAGTTAAAAATCGCAGGCTGGTCCCCCCCCCCCCCACCTTTCCAGTGAGTAATGGCGCGACGCTGGATGATGCCGCTGTGAAGGTTGACTGTAATCTATCCAAGATCCCTAAACGTGAAAACCCATCTTTGTGCTACTCTAAACGCCACAACACACGCTAGCAAAAAAGGACATAGAAACAACACCGCCGTTTGCTTTCCTGCAGCTTTAAAAATAAAATAAAAAATAAAAATACAATACAATTTACGGCAATTTAAATTAAAACATCTGGAAACAAAGTTAGAATTATAAATCACACTGTACATCCTTTAACATCTGCAGAGCGAATATTTTTCCCCAACAAAAAAATTAAAAACTAAAAAAAAAGTAAAATATTAAAAAAAAAAAAAAAAAAAAAACTATACAAGCAGGATGTTAACCGAGAGGTGACACAAAGCTTTTTTTTTTACCCCATTTTTTTTTTTTTTTTTTTACATATTTTCTACAAGCTGGAAAGGACAGAAAGTCTTGGTGCAGGTCCCCAGATGTTCCCATAGACTTGCCCCGCCGTTTTCCAGACTTCTTCTAGATTACTATTATTACTGAGGATTCTGCAGACCATAAAAATAGTCCTTGATGTTACAAATTCTAACCCGGTGTTCAGGAAGCCTGACCGCAGCCCGGGTCTTACTACAGGATGGCACAGAAAAACTTTTTCTCTCTGAAGGGGTTTTCCGAAGCGGGCACTGGGGTCAATAGCGGGTCCTCCTTGGCGTGGGCTTCGCAGTACGCCATCAGATCTGCGGCTGCTTTGGATACCTTGGGAGAAAAAAAAAAAAACAGCAAGTCTTAGGATATTCACGGGCAGATTTACAATGCAAAAAAAATAAATAAATAAATTGAAAAAACAAAAAAAAAAAAACCAGACATTTCCGGTATATTCACACGTGACAGATATGTTGCGAAAAAAATTCTGGGACTCTCCCATTCATCTGCTTAGGTATAGTCCATGCGGCTGCAGCAGAAGCGACCCCATTCCCATGAACGGATTATCAGTCCCAAAAGTTTCTGCAAGAAAACAGCAAATTCACACGTGGCGGGTTGCATAATCTGCAGCATGTCCATTCTGCTGTGGAAATACCGCTGACTCCTAATCTGCAGCATGTCCATTCTGCTGTGGAAATACCGCTGACTCCTAATCTGCAGCATGTCCATTCTGCTGTGGAAATACCGCTGACTCCTAATCTGGAGCATGTCCATTCTGCTGCGGAAATACCGCTGACTCCTAATCTGCAGCATGTCCATCCTGCTGTGGAAATACCGCTGACTCCTAATCTGCAGCATGTCCATCCTGCTGTGGAAATACCGCTGACTCCTAATCTGGAGCATGTCCATTCTGCTGCGGAAATACCGCTGACTCCTAATCTGCAGCATGTCCATTCTGCTGTGGAAATACCGCTGACTCCTAATCTGCAGCATGTCCATTCTGCTGTGGAAATACCGCTGACTCCTAATCTGCAGCATGTCCATTCTGCTGTGGAAATACCGCTGACTCCTAATCTGCAGCATGTCCATTCTGCTGTGGAAATACCGCTGACTCCTAATCTGCAGCATGTCCATTCTGCTGTGGAAATACCGCTGACTCCTAATCTGCAGCATGTCCATTCTGCTGTGGAAATACCGCTGACTCCTAATCTGCAGCATGTCCATTCTGCTGTGGAAATACCGCTGACTCCTAATCTGCAGCATGTCCATTCTGCTGTGGAAATACCGCTGACTCCTAATCTGCAGCATGTCCATTCTGCTGTGGAAATACCGCTGACTCCTAATCTGCAGCATGTCCATTCTGCTGTGGAAATACCGCTGACTCCTAATCTGCAGCATGTCCATTCTGCTGTGGAAATACCGCTGACTCCTAATCTGCAGCATGTCCATTCTGCTGTGGAAATACCGCTGACTCCTAATCTGCAGCATGTCCATTCTGCTGTGGAAATACCGCTGACTCCTAATCTGCAGCATGTCCATTCTGCTGTGGAAATACCGCTGACTCCTAATCTGCAGCATGTCCATTCTGCTGTGGAAATACCGCTGACTCCTAATCTGCAGCATGTCCATTCTGCTGTGGAAATACCGCTGACTCCTAATCTGCAGCATGTCCATTCTGCTGTGGAAATACCGCTGGCTCCTAATCTGCAGCATGTCCATTCTGCTGTGGAAATACTGCTGACTCCTAATCTGGAGCATGTCCATTCTGCTGTGGAAATACCGCTGACTCCTAATCTGCAGCATGTCCATTCTGCTGTGGAAATACCGCTGACTCCTAATCTGCAGCATGTCCATTCTGCTGTGGAAATACCGCTGACTCCTAGGGAACGTTCACACGTTGCAGAACCGTGTACAAAGACCAAAGCCGGCGTCAAATTGGCGGCATTTCTGCAATGAAATCTAGAAGAAAAATGCACGGCTTGGTTTTTTTCTGCTGTGGATTTTTAGCAGAAACGCTGCCGATTTTCAGTGTCAATGTAGCAAACACACAATTACAACATTGCTTAGTCTCCTGCTATTATCCTGCTCATACCCTGACAACTTGGACCATTAAATTCACTGCTTGCTGTCAGTGAATGGTAACCAGTCACCTGTACCGATCTGAAATTTCTACAACTACAACCGTTTCCAGTCTAGGCACCCCCTATGTGTTTGTAGAGAGACCAATGATCGGATATAGTGGTGTACGGGATGTCACTGGCTGAAACCTGGGGAAGAGGAAAGCGAGCTGGTGCTGGATAGAAGTGGATGCAGAAATGTAAGAGAATTTTTGTTAATTACTTTACCAGCCTCCTGCAACTTTGGTAAAAAAAAAAAAAAAAAAATTGGACAACTGCTATAATAGTCTGAGTACATTTTTACCTGCACCGATACACTGTAACAAACTACCAGGATCAGAAAGAGATGTGTGATGGCGGTGAATTAGAGGACTGTCTAGACTGCATGCAATTGTAGCAAACCCTCAGCCTTGCAGGTTTTCAGCCTCTGGTTGTCGTGTAAAAGAATATTCCCATTTGCTGACGGCAAGCAGGAGAATCGCCTACACAAAGTAGATTAGAACAGAGCCTTTAAAGACCGGTCCTGTCTTCAGAGCTGAGGACTAATGACGACGACAGCCGGGTACACTGCCGACCGCTAGGATAGGCCATCACTTTATGATCGGTGGGGGTCCGATCCAATGCCAAGATTGAAGGGGACGCAGCACCAAATCAGGTGGCGGTCCTGGCGATATGCCATCACTTTGTAAGGTGGTAATATCCCTTTAAATATGTTCTGTATTTCATGTAAATCATTAGGATGTATATATTAACCCCCAGTCACAGGGGCCCGTACAGCGGGGGCCACGCTCTGCCAGAAGATGAAGGATTTGCTGTGTCAGGGGGCCTCCGTGTGTCACTTTCTGCTATCAGGAGATTTCAGCTTTCATTTGTTGTCCTGTCAATCACTGTCGGCTTGAGTGTGAACGCAGAAGGAGACGGAGACCTGGAGGTCGTGAGCCCTGTGCGGACGGGGTTAAATAAAAGATGCTACACCACTGGTCACAAGGAACGGATGTAGCAGAGCTGTATTTGGCCAGGGGCGTAGCTATAGGGGGTGCAGAGGTAGCAGTCGCCCAGGAGCCTGAGGGGGCCCAAAGACCCTTGTGCTGCATAAGAGAACACAAGGTAGTCAGATGCTGGTGAAGTTACACCTCTGGCTGGAGGGAAGGGGTTAGGTAAAAATCTGGCATGGGGGGAGGGGGGTGCTATTTCAATTTTTTCCTCAGGCAGCGCAAAGGCTATGTGCTTCCCCGGCCACAACTCCCTGAGAAAAGGGGGGCCCAGACTGAACTGAGTCTTTAGCGTCACCCCTGGCTGCAGCATTTGTGCCCTGGACAAATTCAGACCGCTCCACCCATCATCTACTGGTGGGTTTCTTCCGGCACCAGGGACTACTACCTCTGCACCCCCCATAGCTACGGTTCTGTACAGCAGCTCAAAGGCTTCGTATCCAGCGGACACAGCCGTAGCATTCATTAAAAGAGAAGCGCCTGATACACTGAAACGAACCACACATCATATTATGGCCCTGTTTACATTCTGGTCCAATTTTTTATTTTAATTTTTTGCAGGCAAAAATTCAACTGGAACTGGAGGATGTAGACAGTGCTTCCATTCACCAACAGCAGCCAGAGGTGCTGAAGAACCGGAATGCAATATCTATTAGAAAGTTGTCAGACCGGCCGGTTGCGGGGAGTATGATGGAGCGGACGGCTCCCCTGCTTCACCATTGCATTCAATGAGCCGCAGTTGAAATAGGTGCCGCTGCCTGGGGGCCACCCTGATCGCTGGGGCCCCATGCAATTACGTGGTCTGCATAGTGGCCAAATCAGCCATGGACCTGGCAGAGCCGTAGCTGGGCTTCATCCGGACCAAAGGTTGACCCCAGTCAGAGTACCCTGTTGACCCCCTTATCTACGTCGCTGCGTGGGGCGCGGCTGCTGGGGCCAGTCATCAGCGCGATGTATGTATTATTCAGCAGATCGGGGATGCTCCCTGCCTGCGCCTGGAGACCACTAAGCTGCTCTGAAACTGCAAATTTTGTGAACCCCTCCTTGCAATTAAATAAAACATGCACTCCCTCCCCGGGCGCCGATGTGACACGCATGATCGCCTATTAAATACGATCCAGACTTCTCAGTCCTGTACTTTACATTACGTCAATTAGAAGACAGCGAAACATCCGCTGCTTAAAGGGGTATTCCCAGGGCACATCCACTGAATGCAGCATAAATGTTTGATTCTCCCGCGTCTATGTGGATAATCGGGGTCCCCGGATGCCAGACCCGCCACATGCAGGCAGGGAATGAATGGAGAGATGGTCGCATATATGCAAGGCCCTCTCCATTCACTTCCACAGATGTTGAAGAAACAGCCAGACCCCCATACTCCACACATGGGCAGAGGTGGGACCCGTATCAGACATTTATCCACAGCACACGGCCATGTTGGAAATATTCCATACTCAAATTCATTTTATTTTCAATTACTCACCAGCTTTAATATCACTGCTTACTGTCAGTGAATGAAAACAGGGTTGCTTAGCTCAGGAGTTTAGCTCTGATGCACTGTAACAAATGATATCTGTGTGAAAGTGGGGCTAGGTTAGTATGCATTTTACTACTGGCGTTAGGTGCTGATCCGTCTGGTATTTGCACAGACGGATCCGCACCTATAATGCAAACGTTTGTATCCGTTCAGAACGGATCCGTTTGCATTAGTTAAAAGAAAAATGACAAAGTCCAAAACGGATCCATCTTGAACACCATTGAAAGTCAGTGGGGGAACGGATCAGTTTTCAAATGCACCATATTGTGTCATTCAAAATGGATCCGTCCCCATTGACTTACATTGTATGTCGAGGACGGATCCGTTTGGCTCAGTTTCGTCAGACGGACACCAAAATGCTGCATGCTGCGTTTTGGTGTCCGCCTCCAGAGCGGAATGGAGGCGTAACGGAGCCGAACTGATGTATTCTGAACGGATCCTTATCCATTCAGAATGCATTGGGGCTAAACTGATCCGTTTGGGGCCGCTTGTGAGAGCCCTGAAACCGATCCCACAAGAGGATCCCCAAACGCCAGTGTGAACGTAGCCTTAGTATGCATTTTTACTCTCGGAATGTAACAGTAATGTTTCCATTTACTGACAGCAAGCAAAGATCTGAAATTTTAATCCAAAGTATGATCAAAAGGTGAATAATATAAGGAACAACCTTTCAAAATAGGATTTCCCTCGTGTAGAATGGGACAGAGCTAGCAGTCTCATCTCATTGTCATAAGAGGGCCGAATCAGCAGTCATCTCATTGTCATTAGAGGGCCGGATCAGCAGAGTCATCTCATTGTCATTAGAGGGCAGGATCAGCAGAGTCATCTCATTGTCATTAGAGGGCCGGATCAGCAGAGTCATCTCATTGTCATTAGAGGGCCGGATCAGCAGAGTCATCTCATTGTCATTAGAGGGCAGGGCCAGCAGAGTCATAACAAGGTAGGGTCAGAGGTCATCTTATTGCCATTACAGGGTGAGGTCAGCAGAGTCATCTCATTGTCATTAGAGGGCCGGATCAGCAGTCTCATCTCATTGTCAGAGAGAATGATCAGCAGAGTCATCTCATTGTCATTAGAGGGCCGAATCAGCAGAGTCATCTCATTGTCATTAGAGGGCCGGATCAGCAGAGTCATCTCATTGTCATTAGAGGGCCGGATCAGCAGAGTCATCTCATTGTCATAAGAGGGCCGGATCAGCAGAGTCATCTCATTGTCAGAGGGAACGATCAGCAGAGTCATCTCATTGTCATTAGAGGGCCTGATCAGCAGTCTCATCTCACTGTCATTAGAGGGCTGAATCAGCAGAGTCATCTCACTGTCATTAGAGGGCTGAATCAGCAGAGTCATCTCATTGTCATTAGAGGGCCGAATCAGCAGAATCATCTCAGTGTCAGAGGGAATGATCAGCAGGGTCATCTCATTGTCATTCGAGAGCAGGATCAGCAGAGTCGTCTTATTGTCATTAGATGGCCGGATCAGCAGAGTCATCTCATTGTCATTAGAGGGCAGGATCAGCAGAGTCGTCTTATTGTCATTAGATGGCTGGATCAACACTGATCTTCTTGTCATAAGGTGGGGTAATGAGAGTAATCAAATTTTGATTAGAGTTGAGTCACCAGCTTTCCTGCTAATCCCTGGAGACTGTCCTAGTTTATGGACACTTCTGGCCATGAACAGCCAATTGCTGCAGCTGTCCTGCTGCACAGCCTATACTCAGGACTGGAAGGGTGTGCCTCCAATATGGCCGCCACCAGGGAAGTAGTAAAAAATAAAAATAAATAATTCTAATGTGAAAACAATAAAGAGAACAAATATTAACATTACAGACAAGATTTCTCTTTCACAGACTCACGTGTAATGAACGAACCTGGAATTGAACACACAAGACATTCCCTTTAAGGTGTTTTGTAATGGGCGTCCTCAGGACGCACCAAGAGTTAACCAGAGACTTAATGGCATTAATAGCTGTCAACATGAAAACAGCGGGGAGTGTTGGTTTATGAAGAATTCAGCCCGGCTAATGGCAGAGTGCACATCTTGATGTTTTAAATTATCCAAATACATCTGCGTCTTCCCATCTCTCCCCGTTTGATGTATTCAGCTCCATTATTCATGGCACCATGGGTGGAAGCTTTGCACACACAGAGAAGTCACTTAATTCTAGAAATCACATTGTGCATTAAATCCACTAATGAAGGAAAAGTTCATCTGGATTTTTTATTTCCGTTGTATTAATTTTTTAGCAGAGAGCGGAGGGAACAGAAATTGTATTTAACACATGGATTTAAAAAAATTAAAATAAGGAGTCTGGCAGGTCTAGAGAGGCCGGGATGGATGTAGACTACTAGTCAGTAGATCCCATGGGGTGTGAGGTCATCCAGTATGGCGGACTGTGACATCATCACCAGTCATGTGTCAAAATTAAGACCAGCAGGGACCATTGAAGCATTGAATCAGTGAGGTGAGCATCACTTTAATTTTTTTTTAACCCACTGTGAGTCCTTTACATACATTTTCCATGCTGGACAGCCCCTTTAATGAGCGGTGGCACATGGATATATGGTCTGGTCTTCACAAGCGTAAAATGTACTTATAGAGATGCTGTCATCTCTCCTGACACGTTGTATTCCCCATGTAATAAGATCTTTTCATATAATTGTATGTTGTGCCATTCCTCTATTATCCCTACTAACATTTAGTAAATGCACTTACAGCAGTCTGCAATGAAAGTCCATCTGGGAGCGTGTCCCTTCACGGTCTGACACTGGCAGCACTGATTGGATAATGTCAGACTGTGCATGGAAACACCACCCAACTGGTAACATCTAGATGGGTCTTTATTGCAAAATTATAGCAGTTCATTTCTATAGTTCCAGTTGGAATAATAGAGGAATGTCACAATATAGAGTCATAAGAATAGATGTTGCAGTATTATTTCATGGGGAATAGTGATTGTTACTAAATTAGGCATGTCAGGAGCCGGGACAGCTCTTTTAAAGTCCATCTGTCGGCAGGTTTCTCCCTATGACACCGGCTGACCTGTTACATGTGCGCTCGGCAGCTGAAGGCGTCCGTGTTGGTCCCATGTTCATATGTGCCCGCAATGCTGAGAAAAAACAAGATTTTTGTGGACTCACCTGTAAAATCTCTTTCTCGCCGAGTTCATTGGGGGACACAGGACCGTGGGTATAGCTGCTGCTGCCACTAGGAGGCGACACTAGGCTAAAAAGGGTTAGCTCCTCCTCCCGCCAGCTATATCCCCTCCAGCCTGGAGAGAGCATATCCGTTTGTGCACAAGCAGTAGGAGGAAAATAAATCAGAAATAAAATAACAATAACCAGTGGTTCCGAACCCAAAACTGAGGACCCTACCAGTTAATCAATTGACGTCACCTGCAGCAAAATTAGAAACAAAAACAACGGGTGGGAGCTGTGTCCCCCAACGAGCTCAGCGAGAAAGAGATTTTACAGGCGAGTCCACAAAAAATGTGTTTTCTCGCTCGTATCATTGGAGCACACAGGACCGTGGGACGTCCCAAAGCAGTCCACGGGGAGGGAGAAACCACACTCCTATGGAAGTCACAGCTGCGGGAGTCTAAGACAGCACAGCTCGCAAGACCTTGCGGACCAGAGCGGCGTCTGCCGATGCAAAGGTATGCACCTGGTAGAACCGACACTAAGCTAAAAAACGGCCTAGTGTCGCCTCCTAGCGGCAGCAGCAGCTATACCCACGGTCCTGTGCGAGAAATGATGTTTTAATATATGCAAATAAGCCTCTAGGAGCAACGGGGGCGTGTCCTTTACACCTAGAGGCTCAGCTCTTTCTGCACTTTGATTGACAGGGTCAGGCAGTGAAAACTTAATTTTTCTCAGCAATGAAGGCACATATGACCATGGGACCAACACAGATGCTTTTAGCTGCCAAGAGCACATGGAACAGGTCATAGGGACCGATCTGACGACCGATTTGTCATAAAAATGGATCGGAGGAACTAGGGCCTCCTTACTAGGGGGTTAGCCGACTAGTAGTGTCAGGCAGCAGCTGAAAAAGGCCCGGTTTTTATCACATCACTGACTGAGGCATAGGAAGTTACTGATGTATTGCACAGGATATATGTGTATACTTATGACGTGTATACTTCATACCTTTATTCTGTCTATATTGGCTTCCATTTTCAGTTGTTCTACCAGCTTCCTGGCTTGTGCTATGTTGGCTGTATTATTGCTCGCCATTAGGCTGCCGGCTTGGCTTCTACGCTGTGCTGAAAGATGAAAAGGA
This sequence comes from Bufotes viridis, assembly GCA_033119425.1. NCBI lineage: Eukaryota > Metazoa > Chordata > Amphibia > Anura > Bufonidae > Bufotes > Bufotes viridis. The sequence continues at coordinate 8,775,305 of CM065599.1, read as the reverse complement.
AGGTAATTAGTTGACAAGATGCCTGCATTAATTCTTACCAAGTGCACATTACTTGAAATATACGCATTGGGAAATTTAGGAGGCAGGGGTGGATTACAGGGAGGGTAGATAGACATGTACCTCGGACCTGAGTGTCCTCCACCACCAACCCACCACGATCCTATCCAGCCGAGAGGTGGCCAAGCAGGCATGTGGATCTCCCTTTTGAGGTCCGAGTTGGTCTGTGGTTTTCTTCACTCCCATAGACTTGCACATGTCTGATATAGGGGTCTTATAGGGTCCGGATCCCAGATTTGGGATGAGGGCCCCCACAAGCTCAGAGTTAAACTCCATCCACCAGCAATCAATTAATAAATGTATAACATACAGGACAGGGGTCCATGGGAGCCTCAACCCACCTTATTTCGCAGGATCAATATCCCTGGTGTGACCTTTCCATTCTTAGAAGTATTGATTTGTGAAACCTCCTGGAGTCAGTAGAGAGCTGAGCTGTTAGAACTTGGGACTGAGGTCGTGTCGTGACTTTGTGCCAAAGGAAAGTAGTCGATCACAAGCCTACCCCAATACACAGGGATATCGTCTATCCGCAGCAGCCTGAGAGGCCTCAAAATTATTTAGATTTTTTTTTAAATGGTCGTTCTTTATTTCCAGTCTCAGGGTAATGAGAATTTCTGTCATACCCTAAATATTTATTTTTAAAAATAATTTTTGTATTTCCATGTTTAACTGGAACAATAAATAAAAGGAAAAATTACATTGTAACCAATTTAGGCTACTTTCACACGCTCGTTTTGGCTTTCCGTTTGTGAGATCCGTTCAGGGCTGTCACAAGCGGTCCAAAACGGATCAGTTTGCTTTCTAATGCATTCTGAATGGAAAAGGATCCGCTCAGTTTGCCTCCGATCAGTCTCCATTCCGCTTGCAGCGTTTCGGTGTCCGTCTAATGAAACTGAGCCAAACGGATCCGTCCTGGCACACAATGATAATACATACAGATCCGTCCTGGCACACAATGATAATACAAACTGATCCGTCCTGGCACACAATTATAATGCAAACGGATCCGTCCTGGCACACAATGATAATACATACGGATCTGTCCTGGCACACAATGATAATACATACGGATCCGTCCTGGCACACAATGATAATATAAACGGGTCCGTCCTGGCACACAATGATAATACATAACGGATCCGCCCTGGCACACAATGATAATACATACGGATCCGCCCTGGCACACAATGATAATACAAACGGATCCGGCCCTGGCACACAATGATAATACAAACGGATCCGCCCTGGCACACAATGATAATACAAACGGATCCGCCCTGGCACACAATGATAATACATACGGATCCGTCCTGGCACACAATGATAATATAAACGGGTCCGTCCTGGCACACAATGATAATACATACGGATCCGTCCTGGCACACAATGATAATACATACGGATCCGTCCTGGCACACAATGATAATACAAACGAATCCGTCCTGGCACACAATGATAATACATACGGATCCGTCCTGGCACACAATGATAATATAAACGGGTCCGTCCTGGCACACAATGATAATACATACGGATCCGTCCTGGCACACAATGATAATACATACGGATCCGTCCTGGCACACAATGATAATATAAACGGATCCCTCTTGGCTACGTTAAAGATAATACAAACGGATCCGCACAAAACAATACTGTTTTTGACTATTGTGTTTTTTTTTGTATTGTATTTCCTTTTTCTTAAAAAATAAAAATTGATGTTTCTAATGACTTTTTTTTTAGATAAAACATAAAAAAGGCTTTTCATTGTGTTTTTTAGTATTTAATTCCCTTTTTCTAACAAAAAATAAATACAAATTTGGACTTTTCAAATGACTTTTTTTGGATAAAACATAATAGGAAAACTATCATTTCATTAGGCTTCCTTTACAGTTTTTGTTTTTATGTCAAAACGTTTTTCTTTACCACCATTTTTTTATATTCAGATGAGTTTTTATAGGCGTTTTCTCTTTTTTTCTCCAAAAAATTAAGAGAATTAATTAAGTCCCTCCAATTGTTCAGATCACCATAGATGGTGTTTTCTATTCCCCAATACAAAATCCTTATTTTTTGGAATTTGTACTGATTAGCAGATAAAATTAGTCCTCCTGAGATGAGGCAGGGGTAGGGTTGGCCGACCAGTCGTACAGAAGGGGGGTCTGATGTCATGGACTCGGTTGCCTGTTATCAGAGGGGTTATTTCCCTCCGGCGTGCACAGTGACAAAACTGTCAAGTCGGATTTTCTCCCCCACATTAGATGGCGAATAAATATGGTGATTACATTTAGCGATAACTCATGCATTTTAATGACATTACTGTCAAGTCGAGTACAAATGAACGTGCACCTGTCACCTTTGCAGATCGTAGGCAGCCTATAATAATACCGGGAACCCGCACCAGATGTAGACAAAAACAGCACAGACAAAAAGTTGGACCATAGCAGCCGGTGAAATCGCTTCCGATTAACTAACCGGAGAGACAGCAGCGGAGCCGTAGTGAAACCTTCCTTCACAAGGAGAAAAGGTTTATTTTGACACCCTACCCCGTCCAATGAAAAGTGTTGATGCTCTCGTGTCACCCACCGAGCTCCCGCCACGGCAGCTCATTCTGGATGCGCTGCTGCATGGGATCAGTGATCCGATTGGTTCCTAACGGTAAGAGCTCCATTTTCTGCACTGGCTTTTATAGCTATGCACCACTCAGGGGAAATTTGGGACGCCACCATATACATTATTCAGCTGGTCCCACCCAAACCACCAGTCTGTGTATGGCCAGCTTAAAGGGCACTTCTGGGATCACATGCCGTACATTTGGTACATGATCCCTTCCTGAGATTACTACCTGCAGCGCATGCGCGAGTCTGAATCTCTCACTTAAGCATGAGAAAGAGATTCAGACTCGCGCACTCGCTGCTGGTTCTGATCCCAGACTGGTATCACAAGATGAATGTATGGCACATGATCCTGGAAGTGCCAGCCGCACGGGGTCGTAAAGCTTCTTGGATAACCCCTTTAGGCCCTATTCACACGTCCGCAATGTTCGTCCGCATCAGTTCCGCAAATCTGCGGAACGGGTGCGGACCCATTCCTTTTGAATGGGGACGTGATGGATGCGGAGAGCACACACTGTGCTCTCCGCATCCGCATTTGCGGAGCACGCCACCGATCTTCCGGACCGCGGCTCTACAAAAATATAGAGCATGTCCTATTCTTACCCAAAATTGCGGACAAGTATAGGCATCTCTATAGGGCTGATGGCAAGGTGTGTTGCGGATCCGCAACACACTACGGACGTGTGAATGGGGCCTTAGGGTCCAATTTTTTTTCCTAGAACTGAAATTGGAGAAGCCCTTTAAATGGGGGTGTCATCTACTGGAAAGGATCCTCTTTTATCCCGGTGGGCCAGTCGAACAGAGACAAAACATACCAATCCTATAATCCGGCATCCAACAGTCTGGTCATTTCTATAATCCGGCACAGAACTGCCTTGTAAACTGGAAGTTGAAGGAACCAATTCAAACTGCAAGCGGCAGACTCTCTAGCTGCAATAGTCTCTAACCTGTAGCTCTTTAGCTGCTGGGAGCTGAAGTCCCCTGGCAGCTGGGGCGGGGGGCATAGGTTGGGGACCGTCAATCTAGAAGATTCTTATCCTTCAATGTAATTGATTTCTACATATGTATGTTAAAACAGTATTTATCAGGTCCAGTAAATTCCTGATTAAAAGGGGATGTCTTTTAGCGACTCCATTTTTAATACACCCTATTAGGGAGTTAATGGAGGGGTCCTTGGTTCAGGATACTCATCTCCAGGGTGAAGAGCGGTGACAAACAATGTCTCTGACTCTGGGAGGACTGTCCTGCATTACATAGACAGCTAATTGATTTCAATGGGCACCGTGTAATGCTTCACATCTCCTGCGGGGGCACTGCAGGGAAATTGAACACTTCCAGCCAAGTTCTCTAACAGATCAGGCTGATCGTTGCAGGTCCGAGCAATGGAACACTTTATGATCAACTTATTGTCAATGGGCCAAAGAGTTCAAAGTGGAAACCCCCCTTTAAAGCGGTTTTCCAGGAGTTCAATACTGATGGCCTATCCTCAAAATAGGTCATCAATATCAAACCCCCAGAACACCCGTCAAACAGCAGTTTAAAGAGACCGCGGCACCGCAGCCACTGACGTCAGGTTTATTGGTGACAAGGCCTAGGTGCAGCAGTTCACTGCCATTCAAGGCAATGGTCCTGGTCTGCAGTTCCAAGCATAGCCACTATACAGTGTATGGCGCTGTGGTCTACAATGTAATATATTTCAGAAAAACAGATTTGCGATTTTTGTAGAAAAAAAAAAAAGGCAATGAAACGCCCCCCCCCCACAACCCCCACCCAATTATAAGAGGTCTTCCTACAGCAGTGCCAGTCTCTCTCCCTGCAGCCCCCTGCTAATTGCCAGCTGCCAGCTTGAGGGAAGCCATCGCTTGGCGCTGCTTCTATGCAGATTACAGTTCAGCGCATGAGATCACCCGGTTCCTGAAATAACAGGCAGCCTTATAATTTATCCTCAATGGAAACAATCGCCTCCCTCTCTTCTGTACGGCATAATGGCTCCTAGGAGAGGCGGCGATGTGAGGTCTATACAAAGCTAATCTAAGGGGATGGCCTAGCTTTTGACAACTCCATTTTACATTCCTTTAGGGAGACGTTTAGCTCAGGGGGGTAGTGGGGAGGGGGTGAGGGTCACCTGTTTTGAACCCCTCCTCCATAAGCCATGTCTAGAGCCGCTCTCAGCCCCGGCCTGAAATGCGTCAGCATCCCGTATCTTTTATGGTAACAGGGTCTTCCAGACTTCTATAAATGACAGTCACTGTATAATAAAATATTCTGAAGCTTTCTGATTTGCTTTGTGTTCCAATTCTTCACCATTTCAAGAGCTCAGTTTGCTGTGACTGAATGAAAAGCGTTTGTGTTACCGTACAGAGGCCGATTACTGGTACAAAGCTAGTAGTTTTCACAGCTGAGAGTTTGTCACAGTCTAATTAACCCTATGAGCTAGAGACATTACATGCTCACTTTGCTACAATGTATCAGTGCGGATGAAATGTATCATTATGGGTTCCTGGCTGTTTATCTAATAGGAGACTGGATTCAATTGAAGCAAACTCTCAGTTGTGAGAATTTGGGAAATCTATTGGACGTTAGGTTGGTTTCCGCTCCTGTATTACACCCGCAGGTCCCAGCTCAACTGCAGGTCTAATACCCAAACTAAGACCATCATAGATCGCTGAGATACTGCTAGTTTGGATCATCAGACCCGTGGTTAGGCGAGGATTTACAGCCGTAATATGGGCATAACCATTTTCCCTCTATTATGCTTGCATGAACCTGGCCTAAACAAGAGTGTTCGTCTTCATTGACAACAAGCAGAGATTTTGAAAATGGTAAGGGACTGAAACAAAGTATGTGAAATCCCTGCATATTTTTGTTTCTGCAGTGGCCACTAGAGGAGAAATATGGTATTACAGGTTTTCCATTCAAATATGTAAGCGGCTGTTATGGCAGCGTGCCCACCCCCGATCCACTCCTTCCAGTGCGCACGGCCACTGCTCTGCTCACCCTCTCTGTTGCTCCTGGACTCTGGCAGCTTGGACCCACCGGTGTTCCTCACCTCCTAACTGGTAGGCCCAGCTGCCGGATTAACACTGCTCTGTCCACCTCCACACGGACTAAGGCCTCTTTCCTGTTATCCCTGTGGGGTGCACGCTCCCTCTGGATCTTAAAGGGACAGCACACACCATAATGTTTCCCAGCCAGTAGCTGGCCATCGTAGGCTACTTAAGGCATCTTCCCCCGGTGGAAAGGTGCCTGAGCAATAGGTTCTAGTCCTCTAGTTTCCTGCAAAGGTCTGCCGTTTCTTGTTCTTCTGCCCTTGTACTGACCTCTGCCTGATTTCTAGATTCAACCCATCACTGACTTCTACCTATTCTCTGTGCCGACATTGAGCTGCCTGCCCTAACCCTGGCCTGTCCCTGACTACGGTTTTGTCTGATCCCTTGGTGTTCCACATCAGGGTCTCTTGAACAGAGACTACTCAGAGATAAAAGCATGGTGGTTCCCCAACAGCACAATCCAGATCCCTGTATAGGGGTTTGGGCTCATGCACACGACCGTATGTGTTTTGCGGTCCATTTTTCACGGATCCGTTGTTCAGTATCTGAGGTTTTTTTCCCTCTAATTTAAGTCCTCTACCATTCCGTTATTGCACAAAACATATCCGTATTGTTTCCGTATTTGATCCGTTTTTTGCGGATCGTATTCAGAAACAGTAACTTATTAATCACCAAACACGAGCAATATGGGCTGGGCATAGCATTTCTACAGTATGGATCCGCAAAATACGGATGATATACGGATGTGTTCCGTGTGCGTTCCGTATTTTTTGCGGACCCATTGACTGGAATGGGGCCTCAGACCGTGATTTGCGGACAATAATAGGACATGCACTACTTTTTTGCGGAACGGACATACGGAAACGGAATGCACACGGAGTACCTTCAGTATTTTCTCCAGCTCCATTGAAGTAAATGGTTCCGCATACGGTCCGCAAAAAAAACGGAACGGAAACATAAAGAAAATACTGTCGTGTGCATGAGCCCTTAAAGGGTAAAGGCCAAGGGGGCCACTTAGGTAACGCCGTTAGGAGTAGTCCCAAGCGGAATCTGTTCAAGTGACACAGCAGATCCACATCCGCGCCCCTAACTCCAGCTCTGAGAGGGATCCTGGGGTTGTCCTAATACAGTCCTTTTAACTTCTTCAACCTGGATCAATGACATTCTGATTAAGGCTACATTCATACAAACGTATTTTGTTTCCGTGTCCGTTCCATATTTTTTGCAGATTGGATGAGAACCCATTCATTTCAACAGGTCCACCAAAAATACGGACAGCAACACACACACCGCGTGCTATCCGCATCCGTATGTCCGTTCTGTAGCCCAGCAAAAAAAAAAAAAATAAAACATGTCCTATTCTAGTCCGTTTTGCGGACAAGGACAGGCATTGTTACAATGGATCCGCAAAAAAAAAAAATGATGCCCTACGGACTTCATCCATGTTTTTTTTTTTTTTTTGCAGATCTGAAATTTGCGGACCGCAAAACACATAGGGTGGTGTGAATGTAGCCTAAAGCTACGATCTCTCAGTAACGACCACTGTAAATGACAAGAACAATTATTTACGACCGAAGAAAATACTGTTCGTCTATGGAAAATGAACTCTTCATGCAGCGGCCAAATAATGAATTATCAATATACTGATTGTATCTGGGACAAAACCGTCCGCTATGAGCTGAATGCATGATCTAAAGAAATCAACAAGTGATCTCCTATCCATCGGGGGAAGATGAGCATTCCCAACACTAGATGGCCTGAGGGTGTTTTCTGGATAAAATAAATATTAGCATCTAGGAAGGGGATTACTATGTGCCAGATATCACAATGAGCACCGTAGGATAGGGAGAAAACCAAGATGGGGGCAAAAAAGGGGCAACAGGAGGATGACAATACCCTGCAGGGATGCTCAACCTGCGTCCCTTCAGCTGTTGCAAAACGACAACTCTCAGCATGCCTGGACAGTCTACAGCTATCAGAGCATGTTGGGAGTTGTAGTTTTGCAGCAGCTGGAGGGCCGCAGGTTGAGCATCCCTGCTGTAGAGAGTGATACGTCATATACACCGCACAGTAGATGTGCGGGAACCAGGAGCTGAAGAACGAGGTATTGACAGTAAAATGCCTCACATCCGATCATCCGGCTATTCAGGCAGGCAGTCTCCACTTGTCCCTTGCACAGGACTGATAACCTGGGGTCAAGCAAGGAAATTAAAGATTAAAGGGGTATTCCCATCTTCTAAAAGGATGGTGTATTGCTAGGATAGGACTGACTTTATGATTGTTGGGGTTCCCAACCCTTATAATGTAGGGGCTGCCTCGCTCTGTTCCTTTCTGTGTACTCCCTGTACAGTGGCGCCCCCACTTTCCTGGCTGCGCAGGGAACTGCATCCGATCTAATTGGGCCACGCTATAGTTCTTTGCATAGCGGCGAGTCAGGACATTGGCAAAATTGTGACGCCAACTCAGCCCTCCATCCCCTTCATTCTCAGAAGTAGTGGTGGTCCCAGAGGTCGGACCCCCGGAAATCATAATGTGACGGCACAGGAAAGTGGTCAGCGACCTCGCTCCAGCTATTCTGAAACTACTACTCCCAGAATACTCTATTCATTTCTATTGGAGTTACAAGAGCAGAGGAGCAAGTGTGCATGCTGAGAGTTGTAGTTGGGCAGCAGTTGGAGTGATGAAGGTTGCTGACCCCTGTGGTTACTTTATCTAGTTTAATATCACAATTCTTATAGGGCTGCAGTTCATTCCAAGCTGAGATATGAGGGGCTGTTGGTTGAGGTTCCTGTCCCCGCGCGGACTATAACTCCCACCCTGTAACCACAGAGCCTCCTCCATGCACAGGTTAAAGCAGCTATAATGATCCCGACACTACATTCATTAAATGTGAAGGAAAGAAATTATTGACTATAATTGAGTTTTTGTGAACTTTCCATGCGTTTAGTACAAATGGAGTCCTGGTTATGCAACTCTGATGTGCGCCTTCCACATTTTAAAGGTGGGAATTTAGCTGCCGACCTGAACTGTCCTTGCTTCTTCCCCGTATGTAAGGAGCCAATATTGAGGATTAGAAAAAGACGTCTGCTTTCTTCTTAAAACAGCGCCACCCCTGTCCAGGGGCTGTGGGTGGTATTGCAGTGCAGCCACATCCAGTTCAACAGAGCTGAGCTGCAATACCAGATACAAGCCGTGGACAGGTGTGGTGCCGAAGGCCATGTACTAATCCTGGACAACCCCTTTAAAGGGCTATCTATGTGCACGGGAGTGGCCGCCACAATGACAGGAACCGCCAGTGCTATGGGGCCCCTGATTTTACGCTGAACTGTAAATTTGAATGCAGATGTATGCCAATAGATTACTACCGTAGGTTTTATTTTTCAGCGCAGGGACAGGGGCATCTTACTGCAGCGCAGCATACAGTGTATGGACTCTATACAGCTCATTATCGATACAGCGGCATGAGAAGTCAGTGGAGGGTTATGGTCAGGGGTGTATCTTGAAGCTCCTGTAACAGAGGCCCCCACCTATATGTGCTCTTCACAGTACTGGGGTCTTCTTTTGTGGCAGAGGGGTCTTTGAGGGTCTCCGCACCCCTATAACTGGGAATAGCTTCTGCTTGTGTATAATTCATCATATGCTGTGCTGATTGAGGGCTCTCGGGAGGGTGCTTCTAAGCGGTCAGTCAGGAGCCTACATCTGCTATGGGGCCTTCCACCCATCCTTATGCCCTGCCTATGATATCACCAGGTCGGGGTCAAAACACGAAAAATTACATTTAAAATGGCAAAACAGAATGTATGAAAACAGGGGAGGAACATTACCAAGAAAAGCGTCAGTGCTCTTCTTACCGTCGCTCTTCACCGATCTCTTCTAATCTCGTCTGTCAATAGAAAAGACAATGTAATAAAATATACCGCACTACCCATAATCAATGTAATAAAATATACCGTACTGCCGAAAATGTAATATACCACACTATCCATAATGTAATAAAATATACCATACTGGCGATAATGTAATATACCACACTACCCATAATGTAATATACCGCACTAACCATAATGTAATATACCGCACTAACCATAATGTAATATACCGCACTAACCATAATCAATGTAATAAAATATACCGCACTACCCATAATCAATGTAATAAAATATACCGCACTACCCATAATGTAATAAAATATACCATACTACCCATAATGTAATATACCGCACTACCCATAATGTAATATACCATACTACCCATAATGTAATATACCGCACTACCCATAATGTAATATACCATACTACCCATAATGTAATATACCGCACTACCCATATTGTAATATACCGCACTACCCATAATGTAATATACCGCAGTACCCATAATGTAATATACCGCACTACCCATAATGTAATATACCGCACTACCCATAATGTAATATACCGCAGTACCCATAATGTAATATACCACAGTACCCATAATATATACCACAGTACCCATAATGTAATATACCGCACTACCCATAATGTAATATACCGCACTACCCATAATGTAATATACCGCACTACCCATAATGTAATATACCGCACTACCCATAATGTAATATACCGCACTACCCATAATGTAATATACCGCACTACCCATAATGTAATATACCGCACTACCCATAATGTAATATACCGCACTACCCATAATGTAATATACCGCACTACCCATAATGTTATAAAATATGCCGTATTACCGATAATCAATGTAATAACCTATTATCGGTGGCATGGCATATTTTATTACAGTATCGGTAGTGCGGTTGATGTCGGGGCCGTGTCTGATGATGCACAATCCCGGTGCCACGCGCAGTTAGGGCTGATTTCTGGGCGGCATTCTATTTGCACCTGGAAGATCCGTCAACACTTTCGGAGGTTCATGCCTGGTCTCTGTCAGGACATGCTGGGAGTTGTAGTTACTGGTTGGAGAGCTCTAGACTGTACATAAATGAAGTAAAGCACTGGCGACCCGGCTGGGTCCAATCCAATTGCACTCCAGATAGCGATTGTTTGCAGGTGCCCAAGTGAGCGTATCTGAAGATAAATACATTAGGGCGCAGGGATGTGCTGGATAACACCTGTCCGCTGTGTATCCCTCCGTGTTAATGTGCCTATTATAGATCCCTGACACTTCAGTGGACATTGACCTCTGCACACGGGTGCAGACTACACGCCATTGCCTGGTTACAGACCTGCAATCAAGCACAGGCCACATGCTCCATACTCCAATTAAAATGCTATTAAAATCAATTCCTGGAGCAGCGGTGTACCAAGGGGTAACATACCGCACCCACGGCAGTCCTGCATCTATTCTGCACTGTTCATTTATTATACTTTTATATTCCGCAGCGCTGTAGGTCAGGAATCCACATTGGTCCCTATGGGACTCATAACCTAATTTTCCCTACCTCAATCTGCACCCCAGGGACAAGTTCATAGCAGAGGAAGAGCCCAGAGTATCCAGCGGGCGGACACAGGCAGGAGAGGGGCCCCTGGGGTACATGGGCTCCTTGCTGTCGCGCGTCCTTCTGAGAATAAACGTCAATAGCTCAGTCCATTACGTACAATTTAATAGGCAGCAGAAAGCAGCTTGTGAGCCTCCAACCTTCTGAGCCCCTATGCAGCTGCACAGGTGGCACATATAGTATGTTCACCCCTGTTTCCTCTGCTTGGCTGGATGCAATATGGCAACAGAGTATAGGCTGGTTGTCTAGACTGGATACCACTGTAGCAAACACTCAGCGGTGAGAAGTACGAGGTCTGGACAGGCTGTCAATCTACAAGACTCTTGCACTGGCAGCAAGCAGAGGATGAAATGTGCAGAAAGGTGTGAAAAGTTGCAGAACCTTTTGTTTTTCCATCATGTTCTTGGTGAGTACAGGTCAGAGCTACAAAGAAGACTATTGTCACGGTCATCGCAACCTCCGAGCAAACAGAAGATCAAATAAAGAATCGCTGCGGAGTACAGCAAAGCAACCGGACTGCTGCAAAATACAGAATCCTTCCTACTAAAGCTTCTAGATCAAATGGTCCCCCAGATCCTAAATAAGGAATTTTAGGATGGCTCCATTACTTTATTTATGATGGGTTCAGATAAGCAAGGAGTGGCAAGTTAATGCACATGGTCGCTCTTGTCAAACCCTATGGGACTGCTAGAACTGTAACACCTTGGCAGAAGAGGACGACTCTCAAGAAAACTGCAAAAAAAAAAACAACAAAAAAACTAACAAAAAACACTTGACTGCTAAGGTTTTAGCTTTAGAAATACTCAAGTCGAGAAGCTGCTGTCAGGGATAGGTCTCCCTTGTAGTGGCCACTACAGGTGAAATGTAGTATTACACGCAGGGCATTGAATGAACAATCGGCCGTCTAATACAGGCATGCTCAACCTGCGGCCCCCCAGCTGTTGCAAAACTACAACTCCCATCATTCCCTGACAGCCTAAAGCTATCATCCTACAGCAGGGCATCGTGGGAGTTGTAGTTTTACAACAGCTGGAGGGCCGCAGGTTGAGCATCCCTTGTTTTTTTGTTGTGGATCTGGAAAACACGGACACCGGCCGTGTGCGTTACCTATTCTGTGGAACGGAACGTCCTGCCCATAATAGAACACTCCAATCCTTGTCCATAATGCGGACAAGTATGAGACACGTTCTATATTTTTGCGGGTGCCACGGAACAGACCTACGGATGCGGACAGCTCAGGCTGCACTTTCTGCATTTATTGCAGCCCCATTGAAGTGAATGGGTCCACAAAATGCGGATCGAATGTGGACCAAAAATACATCCCTAACTTAGCGTCTCTCTCTCCTCTGGCTAATAGAAGAGGATCCCTAGAACCGGACAGCCCTTCATATTCCCTAGGGCAGGGATGCCCAACCTGCGTCCCTCCAGCTGTTGCAAAACTACAACTCCCAGCATGCCCGTACAGCCTACAGCCATCAGGGCATGCTGGGAGTTGTAGTTTTGCAACAGCTGGAGGGCCGCAGGTTGAGCATCCCTGCCCTAGGGGTTTATTTCATGAAATAAGTGGAAAAGCCCTTTAATACCAGTGAGTAAGATCAGCCGGGATGTGATATATTCGTTAGAGCTGCTGACACAACTTCTTTATAGATTGGCTTTTCCCTCCAGTGCCGACTCTTCACTTGTGCGGCAGGTTTGACCTTGTCCAGGATAAATATATACATATATACACACCCCTCTCATATTTATAGCGCTACAATCGAGATCCGTCATCCCACCGGGTAGCGTACAAGCCACTTATCTTTAGAATAAGACCAAATGTGGCATTTATAGCCCCCGACTTACGAGGCCACAACACCAGACCGCCATCTCCTATCATCTGCTATCCAAGTGCGAATTGAGCCCTTCAGTATACATTCTAACCGCCAAGGGTCCTGCTATGGCAGCTGGGTCTCTAGGAGGATTCCGACTCATTATCCAATTAAGTGTATCTAACGTTTCCTCGGGAAGCCTTCATGCCCCACTGATTCCTTAAGACATCTACAAGATGCTACAGGACCCTCTCCAGGGCATCCACCCATTTCTTCTGAGAGGTCCCTGGCTTGGTGTTGACTGTTATTTGGTTTACAGGGGTTGCCCGGCCTTTACTAGGTAATGGTCATGATAGGCCACCACTAGTATAGTCTCTGGGTAATTTGATTCCGGCTCACCCGCCTTTTCTTGCTAGGTGCACGGATGTAAAGGATGAAGCCTTGTTGTAATGGGTTGAAAGGAAAGGAAATCCGGCACTCAAAATTGATGAAGGCGCAGGTTCCTTTATTTGGTCATGCGATAAATCAGGTACAGAGGTACAGAATGATTCATAATAACCAGTGATACGCGTCAGTCTACGCGTTTCAAACGACACTGTTCTTATTCAGCATCATTCTGTACCTCTGTACCTGATATATCGCATGACCAAATAAAGGAACCTACGACTTCATCAATTTTGAGTGCCGGATTTCCTTCCTTTCAGGCCACCACTAGCGATAGAAAGGGGTCCAAGAAAGTGGGGCTGTTCCACCGGGGGACACGGGACCACCATTCTCGTGATCAGTGTGGCTGTTCCACCGGGGTACAAGGGACCACCATTCTCTTGATCAGTGGGGCTGTTCCACCCAGGGACAAAGGACCACCATCCTTGTGATCAGTGGGGCCGTTCCACCCAGAGACAAAGGACCACCATCCTTGTGATCAGTGGGGCCGTTCCACCCAGGGACAAGGGACCACCATTCTCATGATCAGTGGGGCTGTTCCACCGGGGGACAAAGGACCACCATTCTTGTGATCAGTAGGGGTCCTCCCCGATCAGACACTTTTCACCTATCCTGTGGCTAGGCGACATGATCTAACATTCTCTTTTGGCAGGTACCACCATAGTGCTCCCTCCTCTTCTTCTTGAGCTCCACATTTACCTATGGTTATAGTTTCATTTACAGAAGTTCTATCTTCTACATTATCTGGCAGAACAAAAAAGGGGAGGAGGGGGGATGCAGCTGCAGCTTCATCGCCTGCATTTGTGAGACTGCATGCTGCGAGAGGGAGCAGCAAGGAGGAGGCATCTAATTGGCTCAAATCACCCAGCACTGCTCGCCCCTCACCCTAGGAACAATCAGCCCACTCGGTAAGCATGGAAAACGACAAACGGGAAGGAAAAAGACCTAAAGCAGGCATGTTCAAACTGCGGCCCTCCAGCTGTTGTAAAACTACAACTCCCAGCATGCCTGGATAGCCTACAGCTATTAGGGCAGGCTGGGAGTTGTAGTTTTGCAACAGCTGGAGGGCCGCAGTTTGGACATGCCTGACCTAAAGCATGCAGATTACACGCCACATTTCGGTACCACAATATCTGATGCTATCCGACAGAGTTTGCGGGAGGACATTTTTCTTGCAGCGAAGTGCAGCACACAAACTACTGGTAACGCCTGTCAGAAGGTCAGATTTGAGGGAGCCAAAAATATGGCAGCAGTCAGCAATATGAGAAGATGCTACCGTGCAAGTTTATCAAGATGTTGGATCAGCATCAAGAAATGAGAAGAGACTTCTGGAACCGGCGTTCACTTGACCCGTCTGTGATGTGAGCTTGAAGGAACCTAGTGAGAGAGGGTTGTGTCCTCCAGGGAATCCTGGACCGTCGCACCATGTCTGAATTCCTTCATACGGGTCACGCGTTTCTCACAGTGCAGCTACTGGTTGCTGCCACTAGGGGGTAGATCTTCATACATGGCCTCCTGCACAGGTTAATGTGTGGGGGCACAGAGGAACGGGGCCCTGTACTAAAGAGACAGACTTGCACCTGCATTTTCTTTGGGCCAGTAGATGGCATTCATAGAGATTTTATGGCTCCGCAATGAATTTTAGTGAATCATACAATATCACACCCATCCCACCATGCCTTAGACAACCCCTGTAAAATGCCCTACAGAGGGTAAGACCCAATAACAATTGGGGAAATGCTGTGGGGCCTACTATGGTGGACCTCCGGAGGCTTCCCCCTCCCTTTGCTCTCTACATTTGGAGAAGAAGTAAGGCGCTGCCAGATTTCAGCCCCCCTCCTGCCTCTATGGTTTGTATATCTTAGGTCATATGAGAGTAATTAGAGGTAATAAAGGGGGCTTCAAGATGTGATTGACAGTACTGCATGATCATTTCGGTCATTTCTGCTGCGGAGGACCTCCTACCCCTTCCTCCCACCACATTCACTTGGAGACACGTGGCAGTATACTGCTCCAGGGGCAGTTTCTGGATATGACCTCATTCACATACTGTATGTTTTTTTCTTTAAAGTTTTCAGTCTGTTGAACAGAACAACTCCCGACACATTCCAGATCCAAGTAGATAATCTGCTCCAAGGAACTGCAGCCAGAGATGAGGAACAGGGGTCAATGTGCTGCACCTTTTCAGAGCCGCGGAGGATTAACCTTCTATAAACTTGTATAAAGTGTGTGGAGAGCAAGGCGGTAACCCCCCCATATACCGGTGTATAGCCTTAAGGACACATAGAATAAATCTACATAAACAATGCGGCCACTACAAAAATATATTACATTACTCATCTGACCCAGAGTTACATTCTGTACTATACTCCAGAGCTGCAGTCACAATTCTGCAGGTTTCAGAGCTAATATCTACCAGTGTCCCGGTCGCCCCTGCTTGTTCAGTGACTGCAAAGAGCTTGTTCTATTGGTTTTCTGGTAGGAATAATTATCTTTATGCCAAACACTATAACTGTCTTGGTGCATTATAGGAACTCTGCTAACCTGGTAAAGGTGTGTGTCACAGTGAGATTTCTGACATCTTCCTATGCATCCTGCCGAAATGTATGTACACAGTGACTCCACCAGCAGAATAGCGAGTGCAGCTCTGGAGTATAATACAGGATGTAACTCAGGATCAGTACAGGATAAGTAATGTAATGTGTATACATAGTGACTGCACCAGCAGAACAGTGAGTGCAGCTCTGGAGTATAATACAGGATGTAACTCAGGATCAGTACAGGATAAGTAATGTATGTACACAGTGACTGCACCAGCAGAATAGTGAGTACAGCTCTGGAGTATAATACAGGATGTAACTCAGGATCAGTACAGGATAAGTAATGTATGTACACAGTGACTGCACCAGCAGAATAGTGAGTGCAGCTCTGCAGTATAATACAGGATGTAACTCAGGATCAGTACAGGATAAGTAATGTATGTACACAGTGACTGCACCAGCAGAATAGTGAGTGCAGCTCTGGAGTATAATACAGGATGTAACTCAGGATCAGTACAGGATAAGTAATGTATGTGCACAGTGACTGCACCAGCAGAATAGTGAGTGCAGCTCTGGAGTATATAACAGGATGTAACTCAGGATCAGTACAGGATAAGTAATGTATTATAATCAAGTTTAGATGTTTTGGAACAATGGACACAATGGTTACTGGTGTGAACATATTCCCAGTATAATTACTTTGTTTTCGCACCAGACAAGCTGAATATTACATTGGGGCAGGGGTACAGAGAGCATCATACATGTCAAGACAACCTATTGTGAGAACTCTGTAAGTCTTCCCATCATTCTGACACCTATTACTCTGCAGAGGCTATTATTCATTACATGCCAGGGCCAGAGATGACCGAGGCTGTATATCTAATATATCGTCCAGGACAGGAACTAGGTACTGTATACACTGAGAAAGGCAATTGTCCAATGGAAGCGCTGTAAATAATGTCTCCCTTCACTGACAGAAAGCAGACATCTTCAAAATGGTGAAGAATAGAAACAAAGTGTATCAGAAAGCGGCAGAACTTTTTATTATACAGTTATTAAAACCTTTCCCATAGTTTATTGCAACCAAAGTAAAGACATAAGAAGGGAGGGATATTCTTGTTTTGAAAATCTGCTGCCGTATCCTGAGGATAGGTCATCAATATTAAAAACCCTTTTAAGTATGACTGCGGGATCAGACTACACGAGGTGTTTTGTAGTCTGTCACCATGGAGACATACAAGTCTTAATAAGAGCTATATGAGAGATCTGCATAGTACCAAAGGGTTGCAGACTTGCTTTTCTTTTTTAGGTTTTACCTAAAGCCACACGCCTCTGTAGATGTGCGCTTGCCCGCATACTCTAATGAAAAGCATGTTTATCTTATGGAAATTAGTCCCTTGCACCTCATTGCATCCAGTGGCTCCGCTCATTTTCCCTGCCGCCCATGCTCCCACTGCTTTGACCGGCAGGACTAGGCAGTGTAGACATATGCCTGGGCATGAAGTCGTATGGCAGCGCGGTCAAGCACACGTGCAGTACTTGCCTGGGCAGATGGAATCTGTCCGTGTCCGCAAATCTGCCCGGCGATCTCCAGACATGTACTGCGCGTGCGCTGAAAGCGTTGCCGCAAGACATCAGGGCCAGGCAGGAGTACATATACACTGACTGGCCATATCAGTCAAAGCGGTGGGGAGTGCAGCCGGCAAGGAAAATAAGCAGAGCCTGAGGGTGCAACAGCAATGCCCTCGTTGCACCAAGGGGCTAATGGGGAAGGTGGTTTTAGTTACAGATATGTGGTGACAGATTCCCTTTAAATGCATTGGAGCAATATAAATAAAATGGTTTGAAAAAGTATACACACCCTATAAATTGTGTTTATATCAGTTGGGATCATAATAAAAAGAGAATAAAATAGCTATACTATAGCCATAAAGGTTATTTGTGGGAAATAGGCAAAGGCTGCGCAGAATAATAATTTGTGTACCCTAAAGAAAGGGTAAAGAAGAATAAATGGGGCGACCGGCCCTTCAACTGTGCAGTAGATTTTGAGCTGCCTTTGGCGACGGTGGCACACGGCACTTGACACGTAAGCTGCTTTCCAGGCAGAGTACAGGCTGCTGTCTTCCCTTCTGTTGTGTATTCTGTCGCTGCAGCCACCGCCTGTAACAAGAGCAGACCCCACAGCGTGCGTCCTGAGGATGGAAGAGCCCCCCTCATTCCTCTGCCCCTGCACATGCCGCTAAAATATCCAAATGCATCCAATGTTAAATCGGATCATATATTTCAGGCTGATTATTCATAAATGTAAATGCAGAGCTACAGAAAGACAAAATAACATCTGTGCTGCCAGCTAATGACTCACAGCAATCAACCCCCAATTATCGTCGTGTTTGTTCCTGCGCTGATAACACGGGCTGTGCAAGAATAGACGGGGGTATCAACTGTGTGCTTCAGAGCAGTCAGCTAGTCACCGGGACAGGAGATGAAAGGATAGATAGAATAGACAGAGAGAGAAACAGAGAGAGAGAGAAACAGAGAGAGAGAGAGAGAAACAGAGAGAGAGAGAGAGAAACAGAGAGAGAAATAGAGAGAGAAATAGAGAGAGAGAGAGAGAAACAGAGAGAGAGAGAAACAGAGAGAGAGAGAGAGAAACAGAGAGAGAGAGAGAGAAACAGAGAGAGAGAGAGAGAGACAGAGAGAGAGAGAGAGAGAGAGAAACAGAGAGAGAGAGAGAGAGAAACAGAGAGAGAGAGAGAGAAACAGAGAGAGAGAGAGAGAGAAACAGAGAGAGAGAGAGAGAGAAACAGAGAGAGAGAGAGAAACAGAGAGAGAGAGAAACAGAGAGAGAGAGAAACAGAGAGAGAGAGAGAAATAGAGAGAGAAATAGAGAGAGAAATAGAGAGAGAAATAGAGAGAGAAATAGAGAGAGAAATAGAGAGAGAAAGAAAGAAATAGAGAAAGAAAGAAAGAAATAGGGAAAAAAGAAAGAAATAGGGAAAGAAAGAAAGAAATAGGGGAAAGAAAGAAATAGGGAAAGAAAGAAATAGGGAAAGAAAGAAATAGGGAAAGAAAGAAAGAAATAGAGAGATAAAGAAATAGAGAGAAAGAAATAGAGAGAAAGAAATAGAGAGAAAGAAATAGAGAGATAAAGAAATAGAGAGATAAAGAAATAGAGAGATAAAGAAATAGAGAGATAAAGAAATAGAGAGATAAAGAAATAGACAGAGAAATAGACAGAGAAATAGGGAAAGAAAGAAATAGACAGAGAAAGAAATAGACAGAGAAAGAAATAGACAGAGAAAGAAATAGACAGAGAAAGAAATAGACAGAGAAAGAAATAGACAGAGAAAGAAATAGACAGAGAAAGAAATAGGCCTCATGTACACGACCGTTTTTTTATGCTGTCCGCAAAAAGGGGTTCCCTTGTTCAGTGATCCGTGTCCGTTTTTGCCTTCCGTTGTGTTTCCGTGTGTCTTCCGTTTTTTTTAGCGGACATGACCCAAAGGATTTTACCAAAAGACAGGCTGACAATTTTTGCCAAGTGCCTGCTAAGGGATCCGCAAAAAAAATGGACGTGGAACGCGAATGACACACAGATGGCCATCCGCATTTTTTCACGGACCCATTGACTTGAATGGGTCCGTGAACCGTTTTTCACAGACAAGAATAGGACAGGTTATATTTTTTTGACAGACTGGAATCACGGACCACGGACGGGGAGGACAAACGGTGCATTTGTCGAGGTTTCCACGGACCCATTGAAAACCAATGGGTCCGCAGAAAATCACGAAAAACGGAGCAACGGAAACGGAATCAAACAACGGTCGTGTGCATGAGGCCATAGACAGAGAAAGAAATAGAGAGAGAAAGAAATAGACAAAGAAATAGACAAAGAAATAGACAAAGAAATAGACAAAGAAATAGACAAAGAAATAGACAAAGAAATAGACAAAGAAATAGACAAAGAAATAGACAAAGAAATAGACAAAGAAATAGACAGATATGAACTAGATGGATAAATATGAGATCGATAGATATGTATTAGATAGACTGACAGACAAATAGTTATGAGAGAGATGAAATAGATGGAAAATATGAGACAGCCATCCCTCCGCTGTGTGGGGACAAGCAGTTGATAGCGATTGACTCCATAGAAAATCATTGTTCCAGCGCAACGATCACCCGTGATTGTCGACACCTTTAAGGCTACTTATCGGCATTCCGGTATGGAGATCTGGGACAGGATCTCAAAACCGGGCCAAAGCGTTTCCGTTTTGCCCCATGCATTCTGAATGGAAAGAGATCCGTTCAGGACGCATCAGGACGTCTTCCCTTCCGGCAGCATTCCGTTTTGTGACCGGACACAAAACCACTTCAAGCTGCAGTTTCATGTACGGTTATCGAAACGGAAGAAACCAGATCCGTCACTAAAAACAATAAGCCAACGGTGACTGATGTTTTTTTTTTTAGGATCCTAAAAAAACGGATCCGTCACCCAATGACTTTCAATATATTTAGTGACAAATTTGTTTTGTTCTGTTTCGATTTCACACAACCGCATCCTAACAGAACCGCGATGCACCCTGCTGTGTAATCAAATCGGGACAGTCCTGGTCCTCTGCCGCATCTCAAAACCTGAAACCAAAACGCATATGTGAAAGTAGCCTTACACTGTCAGATTATTCGGGCCCGAGCATGTATACAAATGTTTTTCCCCCGATAATCTGACAGATAACAGGTCAGTGTAAAAGGACCCTTAAAGAGTCACCAGAAGGCAGGGAGAGGGGGATGCGGCTGCAGTACGTCTCTTCCCCGCTCATACCGTATACCTAGGCCACCTCTGTGAATACTGTGCCCATCCAATAAAACTAGCACCGTTCTTGCAGGATGTAAACGCGCCCCATAGGATTTTAGTCAGCAACTGGCGTCTTTACAGCTGAACTCAAAAGAACTTCCAAAAATGCGGGGAGCTAGACCCTGTGGGTGCGATTAGTGGTAATGAAAGCAATACTGAATATTAGTGCGAGGACCTGAAGAGCCCGGGTGTAAAGAACGCACCGCACTACTGCATACAGATCTGGGATTTATGGAGGAGCATTTGTGTCCCCACCACTAAAAGGGCGCTACAATGATAGAGGGGCCAGAAATGAAGGGGCCCATCAGAGGTGAGGTGTGGTTAGTAATCACTGTGGATAATGGAAGGGCATCATACTCTCCCACTGAGACACATGCGCAGCCCCATTATATATCAAATGTCCCCAACTGCTCGAGTTATGACCAGAGCCAAAGAATGTGCCAAGACATGGTCAGTAGTGGGTTAATGGATGGCATAAAATGAAAAATACCAGACTCCCAGACCTTACCACAACCCCCAGCTTTACCAGACCCCAGCACCCGAGGTATAGCAACACATGACGAAAATATAGCAGCCCAGACCTTACTAGACCCCAGACCTTACTGTACCCCAGACTGCATGAGACCCCGGCATTACAGACCTTACTAGACCCCAGACTGCATGAGACCCCGGCATTACAGACCCTACTGTACCCCAGACTGCATGAGACCCGGCATTACAGACCTTACTAGACCCCAGACTGCATGAGACCCCGGCATTACAGACCTTACTGTACCCCAGACTTCATGAGACCCCGGCACTACAGACCTTACTGTACCCCAGACTGCATGAGACCCCGGCACTCCAGATCTTACTGTACCCCAGACTGCATGAGACCCCGGCACTCCAGATCTTACTGTACCCCAGACTTCATGAGACCCCAGACTTCATGAGACCCTGGCATTACAGACCTTACTGTACCCCAGACTGCACGAGACCCCGGCATTACAGACCTTACTAGACCCCAGACTTCATGAGACCCCGGCACTCCAGACCCTACTGTACCCCAGACTGCACGAGACCCTGGCATTACAGACCCTACTGTACCCCAGACTGCATGAGACCCCGGCACTCCAGACCTTACTTTACCCCAGACTGCATGAGACACCGGCACTCCAGACCTTACTGTACCCCAGACTTCATGAGACCCCGGCACTCCAGACCTTACTGTACCCTAGACTTAATGAGATACCAGACCTTACCACACCCCAACACCCTATACTCCATGAGACCTCAGCACCCCAAACCTTACTATACCCTATACTCCATGACACCCCGGCACTCTAGACCTTACTAAACCCCAAACTTCATGAGACCCCAGACTTCACCAGCACCCAGATGTAACCACACATCAAAAAATATAGCACCCCAGACCTCACTAAATCCCAGACTCCGAGACTCCAGCATCCCATACCTTGGTATACCCCAGACTCCATGAGAACCCAGAATCCCAGACCTTACTATAGCCCAGATCTTACTATACCCCAGGCTTCATGAAACTCCAGCACCCCAAACCTTACTAAACCCCAAACTCTGAGACCATCGCACACTAGACTCCATGAGCCCTCAACAACCCATACCTTACTATACTCCAGACTTCATGAGACTCCACCGCTTACTAAACAGACTCTATGAGACCCCAGCACCCTAGACCTTACTATGCCCCAGATTTTATGAGACCCCACACCTCATTATACCCAAGTCTCCATGAGACCCCAGAACCCTACTAGACCACCGCACCCAGACTTCACTAGTAGCCTCGGCCCTGGCCACCCTCTGATAATCCACCATTTGTTTCCAAAGACCAGAATCAGAAGAAATCCTTTGTGTATGTTCACACCTGCATGGCGATTGGTACCTGATTTGACTGCACTGTGTGAATAAAATCTTATAGTATATTTTTGTTCCCATTTTATTTCGCCCTCTGTTCCTGCAGGTACTGATAATGCAGAACCTATTAGGTCCCAATGGTGACAGATTTGAAGTTTTTCTTTAAATGAATGACCTATCAATAGATAGAGGTTCGTCAGTATCAATTTGGTTTGGATCTGGCCTGGCACTCCCATCTATCATCTGAAGGGCCACGCCCTCGTCTTACAGTTCCTGACTTTTGATGTCTACATCTATCTGTAGACACACTGTTCGGTTCTCTAGCTTTATTATGCAAACCAGTTTGGGGAAGTGGCTGAGGGCCGAGTCGAGCCTTTGAATCCTCTACAGAAAATAATATTGATTTTAAAGGGGAAGTAGGATCACTTCTGTGTCATCCTTATACATACAGCCGTCTGACCGACCCATGTAGTACTGTATATAGCACACGGTCTATCTTAAAGGTGTATTCCTTCAAACATGGATGATCAAAGGACAAGAAATAACAATGGCGCGTGGCCTGAAAACACTATATGTACAGCGTGCACACCTCACATCCACATTAAATGAGTCCTGTCGGATGACAATTAGAGAAGTATTCGTATGCCGAGTGGGTGTCGGGAGGGGGGAACGCACAGCAGGACCTGGTATTAGATTTAGTGGTGCTGTACATCTCACGGAGGGCTGAGGCAATTAAAGAGACAAGACACAGGCTCCTAGAAGGTGGGGTCTAGCGGTGGACCACTGACAGGGTGCAGGTCAAGTGGTGGACCATAGTGACAGTCAATCTAGTAGGGGTACCAACTAGATGGTGAAGATGGAGGGGGTCCAGTAGTAAACTAGAGGGTAGGGGCTAGTCACAGATTATGTAGATGGCGGGGTCCACAGGTAGACCACTTAGATGGTGCGGTTCAATCATGACCATGTAGATCAGGCATCCTCAAACTGCGGCCCTCCAGCTGTTGCAAAACTACAACTCCCAGCATGCCCGAACAGCCTACAGGTATCAACCTACAGCAGGGCATTGTGGGAGTTGTAGTTTTACAACAGCTGGGGGGCCGCAGTTTGAGGATGCCTGATGTAGATGGTAGGGTCCACGGGACAGATGGTGTGGTCCACTGGTGAACAATGTAGACGGTGGGGTCTAGTCACAGATCGTTTAGATGGCAGGGTCCATATAGATGGTGGACTACAGGGTTGGGCCTCTACCTTAAACGGAGTTTCTAATAAAAACATATCAACATTTTTGGCCCAAAATACATGTAAATCATTAATTTAAAAAAAAAAAATGTCTCTAAAAAGGTGCCCACAGCCTTTAAGCCTCCATAAAATCCATCAAGTTTGGGGCGTTCCCTGCCCATTATGGCCATTATTATTTTATCAGGGGGACGGAGAAACCTCTAGTCTCTAAGAGTCTGAAGAACCTTTAATTCATTATTAGTTATTTGCCTAGATCCTATTATCGGTTAAAAGATGCAAATATACGAGGCCGCAGGAACAGTCCTATCTACGCCATTTCCCGACCTTCTGAAAGTCATTATCCGGCTATTACAACTGAGCATTACTAAGGGCTCCATTATCTTAGGTCCATCATGTC
Organism: Bufotes viridis; assembly: GCA_033119425.1. NCBI lineage: Eukaryota > Metazoa > Chordata > Amphibia > Anura > Bufonidae > Bufotes > Bufotes viridis. The sequence goes on along the minus strand of CM065599.1, from coordinate 8,750,937 downwards.
CCTTTGGCCACAGTAAACCTCAAGTTCTACACAGTCAGGAGCCTGGTTTGCACCTAGGGGCCCATTTTCTGTGGGGCCACTCCATAGTAGAATGATACAGTTCTCCTGTCTGCTGCGCCCCTGTTACTTTAGGTATGACTGGTCATTGTAACCCTGTGATATTGGTCCCCATCTCCATGCGGTAGGTGTAGAAGCCATCAATTTGGGCCGATGCAGTGAGAGGGCGGTGCGTTTCCTCGCTAGGTAGTGTCACATTAGCGCCCTGCGATCCATCCTGGAAATAGAGGGTTGCTGTATTCTCCTCTGCAACCTGAATGACTAATGCGTCCATGTTTTCCAAGATTTGCAGCAAATATGCGGAAACCACAGCGCTGGAGGCAGAGAGCTTTATATTCGCATTCCTCTCAGTCGTGGCTGTACACACGATCTGTGCCAGGCCTGCAGAAAAACAACATTTGGCGTTCCGCGCTCAGCCGCCAACATCCTCGTCACTGACCAGGCTTTAGTACAAGAAATGGATCTTTAACTACTTCCATTTCATCTGGGTTTGAAAAAACTAAAAAATAAATAATAATAATAATACACTTTGCGTCTAGATGTAGCAGTGTTGGCTGTAACAGAGCAGGGAGTGTTAGATGCAGCAGTGCTGTGTGTGTAAAGCACTGCTGACATGGTGCGGATTTGACCCCACTGACCTGCAGCGTAAAAAATACACATGCACCAATAATCCGGTGGAGGAAGGAGCAGGTTCGCTCTTCGTGCAGATTCTGTTCTGTGAAGCTACAGATTAGCCACGCGTCGATGAGCCACTGAATGGGACTAATTCTCAGGGGGATCCGCCGGCACAGTCGCTGTGGCAGAAGGCCAAGTTTCAACCTCAGATTTCTGCAGCAGATCCTCTTTTAGGTACACGTCAGATTCGTCATAGACCAATCCGACATGTGTGACCAGGGGCGAGACTACCATAGCGGCAGACCATGCGACTGCTATGGGGCTCAGGGCAAGAGGGGGCCCAGTCTAAGTTGGGGATCATCTCCTCTTCTACTGGAGGTGAAAACCTAACCAGGACTCTACCCTCTAAAGGAACAACCTTTTGCAAATGATGCAGTGGAAACAATGGCCCAAGGGTCACTGTAACGGGTTTAGGCAGAAACCCTTCTATCCTGTGTGGGGGGCCCGGTTTGATCCTTGCTATGGGGCCCTTACTTCTCTATGTACGCCACTGTGTGTGTGACCACACCGTTAGGGCAGTTCCACATTAATGCATCCATATTAGGCTACATGCACACAACAGCTGTTTTTTGCTCTCCGCAAATCGCGGATCCGTCTTCCTTTTTTTTTCACATCCACATCCTTTCCGTGTGTCCGAAAATTTTGTAGGTTGTGTTTCCGTGTGTCTTCCGTTTTTTTTTTTGCGGATCCGCAAAAAAAAAAAACGGAAGGCTTGAGGACAGTTTCTTAAAGTACCTGTACAAGTGCCCTGGTTTCCAAGCAACCATCCGCAAAAAAAAAACAATGCAGATGAAAAAGGATGGCTTCCGTTGGTCATCCGCATTTTTTGCGGACAATAGGACATGCCATATTTTTTTTGCGGACGTGAAATGCAGACAGCGGACAGGCAACGGAAGAGGCATCCGCATTTTTAACGGATCCATAGAAATAAATGGGAAACCATCGGAGCCGCAAAAAAACCAGAACGGTGACCGCAAAAAACCACTGCCGTGTGCATGTAGGCTTACAGACGTGCCCTGGCCTAACTGAGGGTTTGCTGATCCAGAACTCGCAGCAATACAGATCACTATGAAGCTGTGAGTTCGGGTCTGCAAACTTGTGCTCAGGCCGGGACATAATACACTCATGTAGAGCTTTTGGCCTTGGGGAAAGTTCACACATGGCAGATTTCTTGTGGATGTGCGGTGCATTTATTTATTTATGCATTTTTTTTGACTCACTGCAATTTTTTTTGAAAATTACAGCGCACTACATGAAAACACCATCTAATGGTGCACTTTACCATAGGATGATATCCACAGTAAATCCCCAGCACATTACTTTTAGATGATGTTGCTGAGACTTTTTATAGGGACACTGTGACAGGCAATAATCAGGGGGGCACTGTGGTAGGCCCTTCTCATGGGTGGCATTCAGGCAGGCACCAATCAGGGGGGCACTGTGGCAGGCAATAATCAGGGGGGCACTGCGGCAGGCCATAATCAGGGGGGCACTGTGGCAGGCCCTTATCATGGGTGGCATTCAGGCAGGCTATAATCAGGGGGGCACTGCGGCAGGCCCTTATCATGGGTGGCATTCAGGCAGGCCCTTATCATGGGTGGCATTCAGGCAGGCAATTATCAGAGGGGCACTGTGGCAGGCCCTTCTCATGGGTGGCATTCAGACAGGCACCAATCATCGGGGCACTCAGGCAAGCAATAATCAGGGGGGCACTGTGGCACTGTTTGTCAGGGCCCCTCCACTGGATGGCATTACTTAAGGGGGCCATCTGGCCGTCAGTATTTGGGAGCATGGTCAGTATTTGAGGACCTGAAGACAAACTTAGCAGGCTGCAGCTATGGATATGTGGGGTGACGTGTCTGATGGATGTCTCGCATGTCATATAATGACGGAGTCTCTCCACGGACAGAACCCAGACGTCTCTCTACACTCAGTGTTTGGAAGGGAGATCCCTTAAAAGGCCAGTCATGCCAAGGAGACATAAATCCAAGCAGGTGGATGAGTGGAGCACTCCAACATAACATATACATAGAGAAGAACACTGACTGGTATGTAAAGTATGACTAGATATACCGCAGGCACTACATCTCCCATCATCCCAGTGGAGGAGGGGAAAATGTATCATTTGTATCTTATACTATTGTTGAAAGGGAGACACATTACATTCAGGGCATTTCTTCAGCGGTGTCACTACGCTTTTCATTACCTGGGGCAGAGATTTAGGTGTTGTCCCCTCTGGACACACCAAGCCTATGTGATTTATTTGTGAACTACCTCCTTGCCCTGAGTCCGTCCTTCTGGATGCCGCCTTTCATGGCACCCCTCCTTATGTTTTATTATGCACATATGTAGTGTCTGTATGTTCTTATACCCTATGGATATCAATACATTGGTTTTTATATCTATGCAGTCTGGTACGACTTTTTGTAGGTAACACAATTGTATCCTGTCTAGACAGTCCTCAATGAGACGCCAGTCTGATGCAATTTTACCTGCACTGATACATTGTAACAAACTATCAGGACAGGAGAGATTTGTGCTGCCAGTGTCTTTAGCTCTCTTACTGCTCACGTTGTTTACCAGTCTCCTACCAGACGGAGCGGAGGGAAGAAGCTGCTGGTTAAATCTCAGGTGTCTATCCAAACCAGACGTGACGGCAGAGTCCCCGGACGCCATCTTTCTGAACAGCAAACCTCAATATGCAGAGGATGACATTGTACCCTTAACGAGTGTCAGTCCCTGAAGAAGTGCTGGAAGAAACCTCTTAGGGCTCTTTCACACAAGCGGATCCCGTGCGGGTAATCTGCTGCGTGAAAGAGAGCCAAGCCCCGTTCTGGACAGCAGGAGCATGATTAATAATGCTCCGTGCCTCTCTGTGATCTTTTTACTACAAAATCAGAGTGAGCAATTTTGTAACAAAAAGATCACAGAGGGGCACGGAGCATTATTAATCATGCTCCTGCTGTCCAGAACGGGGCTTGGCTCTCTTTCACGGAGCAGATAACTCGCACGGGACCCGCTTGTGTGAAAGAGCCCTTACGCTGGGTTCAGACCTGAGCGTTTCTAAGACGCGCGTTTTACGCGCGTTTTTGGCAATAGTAAACGCGCGTTTTACGCGCGTTTGTGTGATTGACTGCAGTGTTGTCCAATGACCAAATATCCCTGTCTATATGAAGTTTGGCCTTTCCAGCATGTCGCAAATTCATAAACGCGCGTTCGAACGCGCGTTTTCAGTGTCAAAAACGCGCAAAATACAAGTGTTGCGCGTTCCCATTGAAGTCTATGGGCCAAAACGCACGACAAACGCCCCAAAAAAAGCTCAAGTACTTGTTTATGCGTCGGGCGTTTTTCAGCGGGTTCGAACGCGCTGTAAAACGAGAAAATGTGAACCAGTCCCATAGGGAAGCATTGGTTTGCATCGGTGATGCGTTTTACAGCGCGTTCGAACGTGCTGTAAAACGCGCAAGTGTGAACTGAGGGTTATTCTTAGCGCCTGGTCTCTTATCCTTGCGATGCCTTAGGCCGCCTTCATATCCGAGTCCGAAGCACCAGCTTTATGCCGTCCTCTCTACCCTTTGTTACAGTTTGCTTACTTATTAGCCACTGGCAGTGGCACGGGCCACACGGCCATTACACATTAATTTTACCTGCATTATCCATCTAGGTTGGAGAGCCACTCCTGGGCCCTGCACCCATCTCGTACGGCTTCTTACGTATCTTATGTTTAACATATATCATACTACTAGCTGAAGGACCCAGCTTCACACCGGTATATTTCATCAATTTCATTTAATGTTTGTGTGTCATTAAAAGATATCGACAGTATCCCCCATAACAGTGACCTCTACAGCACCCCGCTACTTTAAAATGGGACCTCTACAGCAGCCCGCCCCTTTAACAGTGAGTTTCACAGCATACCAGTCCCTTGACAGTGACCTCCTCAGGGGCCTGCCCCCTTAACAGTGACCCCCACAGCAGTTGCCCCTTTAATAGTGGCCTCTACAGCGGCCTGCCCCCTTAAAAGTAACATCCACAGTGAACGCCTCTTTAACAGTGACCTCCACAGTGCCCACCCCTTTAACAGTGACCCGCACCCAGCACCCTGCCCCTTTAATGCTAGGGCTACACTATGACATGTGTGCGTGACATTTTGTCTCAACAATTTTTAAAATAATAGACTATGGTGTCGCACTGCGCCATGTGTGATACTGCCTGCTGAGCTGTGTATCTAATCCTATCCTGTGTGATACTGCCTGCTGAGCTGTGTATCTAATCCTATCCTGTGTGATACTGTCTGCTGATCTGTGTCTGCTGAGCTGTGTATCTAATCCCATCCTGTGTGATACTGCCTGCTGAGCTGTGTATCATCTAATCCCATCCTGTGTGATACTGCCTGCTGAGCTGTGTATCATCTAATCCCATCCTGTGTGATACTGCCTGCTGAGCTGTGTATCTAATCCTATCCTGTGTGATACTGCCTGCTGAGCTGTGTATCTAATCCTATCCTGTGTGATACTGCCTGCTGAGCTGTGTATCTAATCCTATCCTGTGTGATACTGCCTGCTGAGCTGTGTATCATCTAATCCTATCCGGTGTGATACTGTCTGCAGAGCTGTGTATCTAATCCTATCCTGTGTGATACTGTCTGCGGAGCTGTGTATCATCTAATCCTATCCCTGTGTGATACTGCCTGCTGAGCTGTGTATCTAATCCTATCCTGTGTGATACTGTCTGCTGAGCTGTGTATCTAATCCTATCCTGTGTGATACTGTCTGCTGAGCTGTGTATCTAATCCTATCCTGTGTGATACTGTCCGCTGAGCTGTGTATCTAATCCTATCCTGTGTGTTACTGTCTGCTGTCGCAGTGCAACACCATAGACTAATCATAATAAAAATTGTCGCGACACATGTCATTGTGCAGCCCTAGCCTAAAGCTGACCTACAGCAGTGAAGAAAAATGGCTGGGTTGTTATGGAAACCTGGAGTAAAACTGTGTATGTGGAGACCAAGGGCCTGCGAGCTTCTATTGGCTGATAAGGTTTATGTGACCGTGTATATGGCAGTTGGGATTTTAAGAGAAAGACTTGCAGGCTTGTATTGGCTAATGCAGGTGATTTTTTGGGAATATCTCAGGAACGGCGAGTCCTAGAGAGCTAAAACCTTCCCGGACACCTGATGTACCTGTGTGCAAATTTTGGTGAAGATCTTTTCAGTCGTTTGGTTGCGCATAAAGAACAGACAGACGTCCAGACACTCATTTTTATATAAGATATACACGCCGTATGCGGACCGCAAAATACATATGGTTGTCTACATGAACCCAATAAAAAATGGTAAGTGAGATGGGTCTGCCAGCCCCTCGCCGCCACGTCCCCTTCCCACCCCTTTTTTTAGACCTGGCGTGAGCGGGGAGCAGTCGCAGATTGCGGCGCAAAGAACCTTAACGCCACAATCTGAACCCGAACTACACCTAATTTAGGCGTATTTCTGTTTGATAAAGGCCCCCTTGAGTGTGTAAATTGTGCAAATTTACAATGTGTAATTTGACATCTGGCGAGGATTTTAAAATCTGCAGTGTGTCAATTTTATGTGGCGGGTTTTCACGCCTTGCAGTGTCAGGGGTTAAATCCACAGCAGAATCTGCTGGCAACACATGCATTCCGGGAGGAAAATCAGCAGAAGATTGGCACCTTGTGCACGCCCCCTAGGGAACCGAATAAAATAAAGAATAAAATATGTGCCTAACCTGGTTTTACTAAAATGAAAAAAAAAAAAAAAAAAAAACAATAATGGGCCCGGTACAGGTGACTCACACTCTAGAAAAAGGTTCTCAATGATAACTTGGGCTTAAAGAGGTCGTCTCACTTCAGGAAATGGTATTTATTATGTAGAGATCACGTATTGTGATTCTCCGTATTCCTCCTTTTGCTGGCTTGACTCATTTTTCCATCATATTATACACTGTTCGTTTCCATGGTTACGACCACCCTGCAATCCATCAGCGGTGGTCGTGCTTGCACACTTTAGGAAAAGGCCGGTGCTTTTTCCTATAGTTTCCAAGCACGACCACCACTGATGGATTGCAGGGTGGTCGTAACCATGGAAACGAACAGTGTATAATGTGATGGAAAAATGAATCCGGCCAGCAAAGGAAGCAACATGGAGAATCACAATACATTAGTAAGTGGCTTGTATTAACTTTCTCTGCATCAGGGATTTCCAACCTGCGGCCCTCCAGCTGTTGCAAAACTCCCAACATGCCCTGATAGCTGTGGACTGTCCAGGCATGCTGGGAATTGTAGTTTTGCAACAGCTGGAGTTGGGTAAGTTGGGCATCGCTGGTCTACAAGATAAATGCCATTTGCTGAAGTGAGACAACCCCTTTAAATCCCCAACGAGTTAAACAGATTTGGATTTCATCTTCTGCTGAGGGTGAAATCTGCAGCAAATGGGCGGCCAAACCTGAAGGTAACTGGTGGATTTTACTGCAGTTTTGTTGGAGATTTACCGCTACAGAGCATGTCCTGTGTAGACGGTGCCCGCGCTCTGTGCAGGGTCTGCTGTGATGGTTTGCATTTAGGAAAGTACCATCTTTACATCAGGCACCGCAGTTATCTAATACAGGAGGAACAAACTGTACCCCCCCCCCCCCCCCACCCCACATTACAAGAACTCAGCTCTCAGTAAGGAGTGCCTCTCACAGTACGGCCCCATGTGAATAACTGTGTCCATGTGAATGGAGCCTAATCTTGTTTTTTTCCCCAATAATGACCAGAAGTATGGAGAATGTAGCTCTGGAGTGTAATACAGAATGTATGTAATGTAATGTATGTACGTACGTATGTATGTACACAGTGACTGCACCAGCAGAATAGTGAGTGCAGCTCTGGAGAATAATACAGGATGTAACTCAGGATCAGTACAGGATAAGTAATGTATGTACACAGTGACTGCACCAGCAGAATAGTGAGTGCAGCTCTGGAGAATAATACAGGATGTAACTCAGGATCAGTACAGGATAAGTAATGTATGTACACAGTGACTGCACCAGCAGAATAGCGAGTGCAGCTCTGCAGTATAATACATGATGTAACTCAGGATCAGTACAGGATAAGTAATGTATGTACACAGTGACTGCACCAGCAGAATAGTGAGTGCAGCTCTGGAGTATAATACAGGATGTAACTCAGGATCAGTACAGGATAAGTAATGCATGTACACAGTGACTCCACCCAGGGCCGGCGCGTCCTATAAGCGGACTAGGCCGCCGCGTAGAGCGCCCCTTGGCAAGGGGCGCTGCTAGGAGCGCCGGCCCTGCCTCATGTTGCAGCCGCCCGAGCGCTCTGAATTGAGCCTCAGGCGGCTGCAGCACTGCCCGGGCTGGCGCGTCCATGAGGACGCACCGCCCGGGCTCAGCATGAGAGAGGAGCTGACAGGAGGGAAGCGCTCAGCGCTCCCTCCTGTCAGTCCACATAGCTGGCCGAGCTCTTTATGGCCGCGGGTACAGGAGCATGTGTCTCCTGTACCCGGCCGGACTGACATGAAGTGCGCACACGTGTGCACTTCCTGTCAATCCGTCAGGGTACAGGAATCTAAAGCTCCTGTACCCGTGGACCATAAAGCGCTCGGCCACGCTACATTACAGGCGGGGAGGGAGGGGGAGAATGACAAGAGTGGGGGAAGAATGACAAGAGGGGGGAGAAGAATGACAAGAGGGGGGAAGAATGACAAGAGGGGGAGAAGAATGACAAGAGGGGAGGAAGAATGACAAGGGGGAGAGAATGACAAGAGGGGGAAGGAAGAATGACAAGAGGGGGAGAAGAATGACAAGAGGGGGAGAAGAATGACAAGAGGGGGAGAAGAATGACAAGAGGGGAGGAAGAATGACAAGGGGGGGGGGAATGACAAAGGAGGAGGGGTGAAGAATGACGGGGGGGGGGAGAATGACAAAGAAGGAGGGGTGAAGAATGACAGGGGGGGGGGGGAATGACAAAGGAGGGGGGGTGAAGAATGATAAGGGGGGTTGGGGCGGCAAACTTTTCTTTTGCCTAGGGCGGCAAAAATCCTTGCACCGGCCCTGACTCCACCAGCAGAATAGTGAGTACAGCTCTGGAGTATAATACAGGATGTAACTCAGGATCAGTACAGGATAAGTAATGTATGTACACAGTGACTGCACCAGCAGAATAGTGAGTGCAGCTCTGGAGTATAATACAGGATGTAACTCAGGATTAGTACAGGATAAGTAATGTATGTACACAGTGACTCCACCAGCAGAATAGTGAGTGCAGCTCTGGAGTATAATACAGGATGTAACTCAGGATCAGTACAGGATAAGTAATGCATGTACACAGTGACTCCACCAGCAGAATAGTGAATGCTGCTCTGGAGTATAATACAGGATGTAACTCGGGATCAGTACAGGATAAGTATTGTATGTGCACAGTGACTGCACCAGCAGAATAGTGAGTGCAGCTCTGGAGTATAATACAGGATGTAACTCAGGATCAGTACAGGATAAGTAATGTAGTGTATGTACACAGTGACTGCACCAGCAGAATAGTGAGTGCAGCTCTGGAGTATAATACAGGATGTGACTCAGGAGCAGTACAGGATAAGTGATGTATGTACACAGTGACTGCACCAGCAGAATAGTGAGTGCAGCTCTGGGGTATAATACAGGATGTAACTCAGGATCAGTACAGGATAAGTAATGTATGTACACAGTGACTGCACCAGCAGAATAGTGAGTGCGGCTCTGGAGTATAGTACAGGATGTAACTCAGGATCAGTACAGGATAAGTAATGTATGTACACAGTGACTCCACCAGCAGAATAGTGAGTGCAGCTCTGGAGTATAATACAGGATGTAACTCAGGATCAGTACAGGATAAGTAATGCATGTACACAGTGACTCCACCAGCAGAATAGTGAATGCTGCTCTGGAGTATAATACAGGATGTAACTCGGGATCAGTACAGGATAAGTATTGTATGTGCACAGTGACTGCACCAGCAGAATAGTGAGTGCAGCTCTGGAGTATAATACAGGATGTAACTCAGGATCAGTACAGGATAAGTAATGTAGTGTATGTACACAGTGACTGCACCAGCAGAATAGTGAGTGCAGCTCTGGAGTGTAATACAGGATGTAACTCAGTGGAGAATAAGTAATTCAAAATAGTTACAGTGACTGAGGGGTCCAATGGCCCTCTTGGCATATAAAAAGACACTGGTATATGAGAAGCCCAGGTACAGATTTGGCATTGTAGACATTCAGTTGAAGTTGATTCCTTGGGTAATACACATATACACATAAAACGTCACTTAAAGGGATTGTCTCACCTCACATAGTAGGGGCATATTGCTAGGATATGCCACCAATGTCAGATAAGTGCAGGTCTTGGAGGGGGAACTCACGCCTATCTCTAAAATGGAGCGCCCAAAGTGAACGAGGGCACTATACATGCGCGGATGCCCTTCATTCATTTCTATGGGACTGCTGGAAATAGTTGAGTGCTGGCTCGGCTATTACTGGGAAGCCCGTAGAAGGCTGTGCCTGCGTGTTGTGGTCTCCACTAATTTCTATGGAACTTCTGAAATCAGCTGACTGCGCTCGCTCGGCGCAGAACTCTCATAGAAGTAAATGGAGCATGCTGTGCATGCAGGGTGCGCGCTTGTTCATTTTGGGGGCTCCGTTCTAGAGATAGGTGGGGGTTCCAGAAGTGGGACCCCACAGCTGACATTGGTGGCATACCAACATGTGAGAGGACACAACCCTTTTGAGGACGTCAGTACCACAGAACTTAATATAATATTGGAGACATGGAATTGACATGGGTTAGCCTCACTCCAGCACACTGCCTTAGTCACATTGGGCTATCCTGAGCATACACTGGCAATGGTGGCGAATAGTAGCTGCTCCCAGTTATATATTTTTGGGGGAAACATTGGAGACATATGGAGTGTTCTCTGAAATGCCCTCCTTGAAACATACTCTGTATCTACGCAACCGGGGACGATTCTGCGGATGACTCATATTGTACCTTTTGCAGCAGAAAACAGTGACAGCTGCTCAAGATACAGGAAAGAAATGGAGGAAACGTGATTTTGATTTGTACGTTTGGCCTACAGAAGACGTAGCTGTGGCTCCAGGGAGAGCTAATGCATAAATCAGACGTGTGCCGGCTGTTATCGCTGCTTGGTGATTTAGGTTACCACTGTCTAGGACCTTATTAAAGATTCAGTATACAAAGGGAAAAAGGGCGCGTCCTACTTTAAACCAATGTGTCATCAGAAAGTTAACTACTGTTTAAATCAACATTATGTCAAACATTTTATTTCAGAATTTTGGTGAATTTTTTTAAAGGGCGCTATTAATATAATATATATATTTAAATTCCTAAAATCTTGCAGTTTTCACACTGAGCCTCATAAGAGGCTGACACTTTCCATTCTCAGCAATCATCTCATTATCATCACAAACAGGAGTACAGTGATAGGTACCATTTATAAATATTTAAAGGGATATTCTCATCTTGGACCCGCACTTGCAGTTAGAATGAAGCCCGCACAGGAGGGTGCACCACGCATGTGCAGTCACCCTCCATTCATTTCTATGGGACTACCGAAAACTGCCGAGCGCTGACCTGGCTACTTCCATAAGCCCTGAAGAAGAATATGAAGCGGTGGCCGCGCTTACCATTCATTTCAATGGGACTTCCGAAAATAGCCTATTTTCGTCACTCCCATAGAAATAAATCGAGGGTGGCCTTACCCTACAGCAGCTTGTGGGCTCTGTTCTAAGTACAGGTGCGGGTCCCAGAAGAGGGACCCGCATCTCTCAGACATTGGAGGCATATCCCAGCCATATGCCCCTAATGTACAAGATGGGAATGCTCCTTTAACACAGGATCCATTATCACAGCTTATCTACTCTCCCTTCCTACGCAACGCCCTCCACACAAGTCACAGAAGAAGTCATTGAGTCAACTGTGTCTATGCTGCCTGCTGGGCAAACCTCTAAATCAGGCATGTCCAAACTGTGGCCCTCCAGCTGTTTAAAAACTACAACTTCCAGCATGCCTGGATAGCCTACAGCTATTAGGGCATGCTGGAAGTTGTAGTTTTGCAACAGCTGGAGGGCCGCAGTTTGGACATTTCTGCTCTAAATGCTATTAAAGGGGTTTTCCGAGACTCATACTGATGAGCTATCCTCTGGATAGGTAATCAGTATGTGATCAGTGGGGGTCCGACACCCAGGACCCCACCAATCAGCTGCTTGAGAAGGCACCGGCACTCACAGTAGCACCGCGGCCTTCTCTCAGCTTACCAAGCACAGCGCCGTAAATTGTATAGTGGCTGTGCTTGGTATTGCGCTCACTCCCATTCACTTTAATGGGGCTGAGAGGTGCCTAGGCCACGTGACAGATGAACGTTATGTCACATGACTTAGGCTATGTTGGCGCTACGTATGTAAATATTATTATTTTTCTTACAGGATAGCCAGCTCGGCTGTCCCTATAATCCTGGCCACTGGCCAGCCACATCTACAGGTATTCTGATCTCAGGCATGAATGCCTCATATGAGTATACCCCCTTTAACCCAAAGTTTCCCCAAAAATTAAGATTATTTTCTAGAAAGAAAAAGTTAAAAAAATAATACATTTGGCAAACGACCTTATATTTCATAATTACGGAGAAGGAAATTTTAGAAAGGGAAGTCATTGTAGAGATATACATATGCAGTTATTGAACACATCTGCCACGTTTTTTTAACTTGTTAGAGTAGCGTTTTGTGCTCCAGAGCTGCTTTTCTTACTAGGGACAGACATAGCCTGAAGTGGGAAACGAGAGGATAGCCCACATGCACTTGCCAGCAGTAAGGCTGGGAACACACCTAGGCGTTTCTGAATAGCGCGTTGTACTCGCGTTTTTGGATGCGCGTTTTTGTAACTAAGAAACGTGCGTCATACGCACGATTCAGTGATTCTCCCCTATGGCATCATTGTCCATAGGCGCGTTAAAACGCCCCAAAGAAGCTCATGTACTTGTTTGGGCGTGGGGCGTTTTACAGCGCGTTCAAATGCGCTGTACAACGCCCAAATGTGAACCATGCCCATAGGGAAGCATGGCTTTTCACATGTTGTGCGTTTTACAGCGCGTTTGAACGCGCTGTAAAAACGCTTAGGTGTGTACCTAGGGTCAGAGAACGACTCCTTTTAGGCCTCTTTCACACGAGCGTGTCCGGATTAGGTCCGGATGCGTTCAGTGAAAACTGTGTGATTTCGCAGGCAAAGCCATTCAGTTTTGCGATTGCGTTCAGTTTTTTCCTCACGGGTGCAATGCGTTTTGATGCATTTTTCACGTGCGTGATAAAAAAAACTGAAGGTTTACAAACAACATCTCCTAGCAACCATCAGTGAAAAACGCATCGCATCCGCACTTGCTTGCGGATGCAATGCGTTTTTCATGCAGCCCCATTCACTTCTATGGGGCCAGGGCTGCGTGACAAATGCAGAATATAGAACGTGCTGCAATTTTCACGCAACGCAGAAGTGATGCATGAAAAACAACACTCATGTACACAGACCCATTGAAATGAATGGGTCAGGATTCAGTGCGGGTGCTAGGCGTTCACGTCACGCATTGCACCCACACGGAAAACTCACTCGTGTGAAAGGGGCCTTAGGGTACGTCCACACAGGGCGCAGACGCAGAGGAATTTCTGTCCCGGAAATGCAGATGGAAAACGCACAGCATTTTATCAGAGCAGCAAAGTGGATAAGATTTAGGCAGGTAAAAAGATTTTGCACAGGGGCCCAGATCGTGAAGCTCCATCTTTGGTCTAAACGCTGTCTATATGGCTTTACATGATATATGGACATCATAGAAGGGGGTTCTCTGCTTGCAATTTCCTGAGTAAAAGCAGCTCTAGTTCAGTACACCCTGTTACGTGTAATACTACATTCGCCCTGTGGAGGGCGCTGCAGGGCCAGACGCTGCTTCTTCCCCTCGTGATCTCATTTGATTGCTGAGGTTCCTGGTGCCCTCTGAGGCTGTAAAATGGGAGCTGGAGACACGGCACTACCCAGCGCTGACTAATGTAATTAATGGAAATGAAGCAGCCAAACAAAGAGGGAGCACAGATGCACCCCTGGGGGTCTCCGCTGCGCAGGCCTTTGTACTGACACAGATCTGATGGCGGCATTCATTCAGTGAGCTGACCTTTGAGGTTTTGGGGAATCTCAGACACAGCTGTTTTCTATACTGAATCTATAATTGAATTATTTCATTCTAGACAAGGACCAGATGGTTGCTAAAAGGATTATCATTATTGACCACATATAAATATGATCCAGCCAGTAACCCAAATCTGGGAAGCTGCCCGCCATAGCCCTGTCCTGGCGTTACCATGGATACATTTATATTGGGATTTTTTGTATCACGAATCATCCTATCAGTGAGTCACATCCCAGATGAAGGAGGCTGTACCTGTGAAGCTGCACATCTGATCGCATCTAGTGGGCACCAGCAGCTGTTCTGAAAGGCCAGGGCTACACCGGGACATTGCAGGGTCCGGGCAGGGTGACATCGCACGTATCACATGGGTATTACACCCAACACGGAGAGGTCAGAAGCTTCCCGTTATTCGTTTATGTTTTGCATCCAGCTTTATAAATAAATTTGTAACTATATTAGATTTCTTGAGCAACATCCTGTATTATACTCCAGAGCTGCACTCACTATGCTGCTGGTGCAGTCACTGTGTACATACATTACATTACTTATCCTGTCCTGATCCTGAGTTACATCCTGTATTATACCCCAGAGCTGCACTCACTATTCTGCTGGTGGAGTCACTGTGTACATACATTACTTATCCTGTACTGATCCTGAGTCACATCCTGCATTGTACTCCAGAGCTGCACTCCCTATTCTTCTGGTAGAGTCATTCCTTGCAGTGCCTGTTCAGAGCTTCAGCTTGTAGTTTTCATTCTGTGAAGTTTCATTATCATTTGCACTGTACAGTCATCTGATATGAAAGACTAACTGCTTAGCTGACTTTTTTGAATGACAACCAGCAGAATAGTGAGTGCAGCTCTGGAGTATAATATAGGATGTAGCTCAGGAGTAGTACAGACACAGATATGAGACAGACAGACTACTCTTCCTGCGTAGATTACAAATACTTGTGACTTGGTGTGTGGAGGGTTGGTAGGGTGGTGGGGGTGGTGGATTTGCTGTTTATCGCCCTCATAAATTAAATGCAATGACACTACTCACACAGTTGCCATGACGACAGTTCTGAAATAGCTTACGGAAGATGCTTTATAAGGTGCATGGAACATACAAGTGTATGGAGGCAGGCATTGCATTAATGCTGGATGTCGTTTTATCTGCGCTCTATTACAGCTGCACGCTTGTTCACAGACACCACGCTCCAAAATTACAAGAAAATTGTCTTTTCCACAGACGCAGGCTTATCTCAGAATATTTATTTTCATTCTGAAAGCAGTAATTTGCAAAATGTCGGCAAACCCCGATGCCATACAGAAGGAGCATTGTATCTACGAACGGCATTAAGAAAGAAAAATCTATAAAGAACACAGTTATTTTTGCTAAACCAAATCCCCCCCTCTCCTCAGCCTGGGCACAATGGTACGCTCTGTACTCCACACACAGCTAAAGCTCAAATGTATTTTTGCATGAAGAGAGGGGGTGGATCGTCTTTTATTCTAATGGCGCCTTAATATATAAAGCAAACATCAATTACCTTGTTGTAATCAATCATTAAACTGAAATATAATTGCGCCTCGGGAGCAGAAGATGCTGGACTACATCAGGCACAGTCACGTTATAACTACTACCCTCATCTTACATGGTCATTGAACGGTCAAAAATGATTATAATTTCACCCAAATGGATTTAAACGGATATACGCAATGATATACAAAGTAGATGGTGCTCACAGTCAACACCTTGTGTGTAAAGGAATTATCATACATCAGCCAATGATACAATGTGTCATGCAAAGTATTTAAAGGGGCTGTCCACAATTAGAAGAAAAAAAAGGTCTGCTGTGTTTTTTTTCTAGAAGCGCCTCTGTTGTCAAAGGGCTGTGTCTGGTACTGGAGCTCAGTTCCATCCAGTTGAATAGGGATGAGCTACAATACCAGGCACAGCGTGTGCACAAGAGTGGGGCCATTTCTGGAGCAGGGCCCCCATACAGCAGGAAACCAACCCCTTTAAGGCCAGGGTTACACAGCACAGTGACACTATGGTGGTCACCCAGTACAAAGCTTTTCTGTATACTTCTCTGCTTTTTTAAATCCATTGCACAAAAGTGGCGCAACTGCACTGGATGGACCCAGATTATGTTATAACATCGCAGAGAAATTGGGCAAAATGATTCAATGTGTCAAGAGGCTTTAGCATAATGCAAGATAAGCAACGTGAGTAAAGGATACAATGTATTTAGAAAGTATGGAAAGAATATATATTGTAGAAAGTGTGGGAAGTATAAGAAGTAGAGCAAGAGAGATACAATGTATTAAAGAAGGCAGATAAAAGATACAATGTATCACAGAAAAGATACATTGTATTATAGAAGGCATACAAGATATGCAATGTATTATAAAAGGTAGATAAAAGATATAATGTATCACAGAAGGTGTAGAAAAGATACAATGTATCACAGAAGGTGTAGGAAAGATACAATGTATTACAGAAGGTGTAGAAAAGATATAATGTATTATAGAAGGCATACAAGAGATGCAATGTATTATAGAAGGTGTAGGAAAGATACAATGTATCACAGAAGGTGTAGGAATAGATATACATGCATTATAGAAGGCATACAAGAGATGCAACTTATTATAGAAAGTATGGAGCGGATACAATGTGTTACAGAAGGTATACGTGCAGAAGCCACCCATTACATTGCTGAACTGTTTATATGCATAGATATACGTATAGCTGAAGACCCAGAGGTCTGGATCACACGTATTCACAAGGCACAGGATATCACAGAATGTACTGGACAGAAAACGTGATAAAAAGCAGTTAATTGATACACGGTGTTCACATTAATCAGCAATCACGGTCCTGAGTGGACTGAGCCCCTACCTTTCAGTCTTGCAGGCTCGGTAGATGATATCCAGCCCCTGTGTGCAGCTCTGTAGGAAGCAGAAGAGAAGCTGTGTGAAAGGGAGCAGAAGCCCAGATAGAGAGAAATCTCCACCCATCGTTTTACTCAGTCGTCAGGAAATTAATGATCACCCACTTCCTCTACCCTGCAGAGGGGCGACTTGCATCTCACATCTGCCTGCCTCTCTTGTTGCATGCTAGCTCTGCCACGGCTTCTGGGGGCTCATACTGGAGGATACAGATGTAGCCTCAATTCAAATGGGATTTCACACTGGGCAAGGTGGCTTAAATGTGTGACTGATGCTTTACACAGGACTGGCTTAAGATGGCTACAGCATACCAATTCTTCAATAAAGGGGTTTTCCAGGCTCCTGATATTGAGGACTTATCCTCAGGATTAATATGCGATAATTGGGGGGGGGATCAACACCCTGCACCCTCACCGCTCAGATGTGACTAGGAGCTGAGCTGCAGTAACCTGGCGCAGCCACTAGGCTTTCCATTCCGTTCACAGTGCTAGTTCCATCCTCAGAGGCTGCAGGGAACAGTTGATCGGTAGGGAGGCGAGGGCCGGGCATCTACCAAGGCTACTTTAACACTCGCATTTTGGGCTGATCCGTCATCGATCTGCAAAAACGGATCTGTTAGAATAATACAACCGCATGCATCCGTCATGAACGGGTCCGGTTATATTAGGTCTTCTATAGCCAAGACAGATCCGTCATGAATTCCACTGAAAGTCAATAGGAGACGGATCCTTTTTCTATTGTGCCAGATTGAGTCAGAGAAATCTATGGTGCCAGAGAAAACGGATCCATCCCCGTTGACTTACATTGTGTGCCCGGACGGATCCGTTTGGCTCCGCTTCGTCAGGCGGACAGCAGAACGCTGCAGGCGGCCTCCAGAGCGGAATGGTGACTGAACGGAGCCGAACTGATGCATTCTGAGCGGATCCTTTTCCATTCAGAACGCATTAGAACAAAACTGATCCGTTTTGGACCGCTTCCAAGATCCCTGAATGGATCCCACAGACGGAAAGCCAAAATGCGGGCGTTAAAGTAGCCTAATTGGGATATCAGAAGCCTGAAAACCCCTTTAATTTTTAGGATAAATAACAGTTGCCCATAGCAACCAATTAGATAATTTTTATTTTAAAGAGCTCCATTAGAAAATTTAAGGTGGAATCTGATTGGTTGCTATGGGCAACTGAGCCAGTTTTCCATTACACCAGTTTTGATAAATCTCCCCTGGTGTGTCCATAGGGTTCTGCAAATCCACATGTACGAGAGCGCGCCTCACAACGAATTATAATTGACAATTTGTCAGATTACCCACTGTCACCGAATGGCGGTATAATAAGGATTCTTACACTTTACACACAACCGTAGGACGTATCTGTAGTAGTTTTGTGCGGTACACAGACATGATAGGCCACTAGTGTTATCCCACAGAGGTTTCTGTTCCTCCACTTTACACCAACATTGCCCAAATTTTAGCACATATCATCACCTATTTACCCGCACCCCCTTGCTGGGCTGGAAAAACGAAACCAGCGAGTGGAGCGCAATGGATTATACCTTTTGGTGAATTTGCTTCATAAATAGGAGTAAAACTTGATTAGACATTAGGCGCCAGAAATGCTCCAAATTCAGGCATATTTATGAAAAAACGTGCCATACACCACTGGCCGCTATATGGAAACCTGTAGATGTATCTGAGAGAACCTCTGTATGAGAATTGTCATGTTCAGATGCATCAGGGGAGAAGGCGCTGGGGTTTTCTATGTTTCCATGCTGATCAAGACACTGTCATGTGTATAGATATATTAGAAGTAGGTCCTCTGGCTGCTACGGGGCCCATGCGGATGGGACTTACTACAGGGGTGCAGCATCCAGCTACATCTCGGGCTGGCTTTACGCCATGTCCGCAGTTGGGCGGGATGGAGGCGGAGTGTGGGCCCCTGCAAATTTACTAACATTTACACCTGGAAACAGGCATAAAAGTTAGCAAAAAACGACACCAGTCAAGAGTTGGCATAGCTTTAACGTCTTAAGATCTGCCACAGATTTGCCTTGTCATAAATTAGATTAATTTTACAGCGGCGCAAGGGGCAAACTAAGACCACCGTAAAAACACAGTCTTAGTAAATGTGCCCCTGCATACAGTGATATGAGCAGCCTACCAAAAGGATCTCATTGTATTTTTGCCATTGGGCCAAGGAATTTTGGTGGCCCACTCCTTTGGGGTTAGACCATGCTGCCAAAAATATGCATGTGTGTATGTACGCCCCCCCCTGTTTGCTGTGACTTGTAGTTATTACCCGACAGACACTCAGCACATGCTCAAGGAGCTACGAATGGCGCCAGAAGCGTGACGCCTCCTTTGGGTGAATTCACACGCTGCAGATTTATTGCAGACATTTCGGCGGCAGGTTGTTTCAGAGGCTGGATCTCAGCAAGCCCCAATCAGATGAATGGGCCAGTGCATTGAATTTGCCAGGGCCGACTACAATATGGCATCGCTGTGCCAACGCGAGGAGACATTGCCTATTGTTCTGCCCTGCCTCTTTAGGCACAGTCATAAAAGAATTGAGAAGCCACCCTTGCTGTACATGCATGAACGATGCCACGTGATAAAACGCACAAGAGTTAGGGGATAAACTGATGGCGCCTACTGTGCCAGCGCTGAGAATCTGGCGTTCCGGGCAGACAATGCCTGTCTACTTACCTCCTCAGGGACGTCCTGCAGTGGCAGCCAGCCTCATTTTCCTTGCTGATGTTCCTCTCCCTTTTTTCCTCCCTCCAAGTGCCATCTGCTGTGTGCAATGGGTGTCCCTGATTTGAACACATGCATGATTAAGAAGCACACAGCCCACATCATCTGCTTGGAAATGGGATTTTTTTTTTTCCCAGTCCCCGGATTAGAAAGCTGCATTCAGTGATTAAACCCTTGCAGAACAATGAATCTCTGGCACCAGGCGCCTATTGTCCTGGCTGCAGAAATAGACCTCTTATGCCAGGCGGGGAACAAAGGCGATTACACAGTTTAAGCTCTAGATTTAACGCCTTGGCTGACACATATCACATTCATGAACTGGCGAGAACTAATCTGATCGAAAAACCTAACGATCTCAGCATAAGTGACGATCGTTAGCGACTATCGTTATCTTTACGGGTCAACGCGATCTCCTCTGACTGATTATTGGA
Organism: Bufotes viridis; assembly: GCA_033119425.1. NCBI lineage: Eukaryota > Metazoa > Chordata > Amphibia > Anura > Bufonidae > Bufotes > Bufotes viridis. The sequence goes on along the minus strand of CM065599.1, from coordinate 8,730,850 downwards.
TAAAACGGTGCGGTTGCCACAAGAATATTGCTGCAATATTTGCAATAATCTGAATGATTTTTGAGAAATTTGCAGCAGATGAAAATCATTTCCACTCACCTGAACGTGGCTTCTAGAAATCCACGTGCTTGCTGCCTCGTTCATATGAAATTTCTGCAACAAGATCTGCAGCGTGTGAGTGCACCCTGAGGCCAACAGTACAGGAGTGTGGGTGAATGCACATAAAATCTGCACACATTTCCGCGAGGATCTATGTGCGTTTCTACAGCATATCAGCACCAAAAATGGGTTTTTTTTTTTTTTGTGCGGATTAGATGCGGTTTTGCCGCAGATCTCACACTTCCATTGAAAAGGGTGAAATCTGCAACTAAAACCCCAAACATAATTGACATGCTGCAGATCTGGAAATCCGCACGGCAAGTCAATTTCTGCACAGAAAAAAACACCAAAATAGTGTACATGAAATTTGTGTGATCTCATACACTTTGCTGGTGCTGTAATACGCTGCGATTTTTCTGCATCTTTTATTTAAAGGTTAAGATAACTCCCGTATCATTTATATGTTGAGTATAGATCTTTTCCGTGGATGATTTAAAGGTTTTTTAAAGAGCCCAGGTATGGCGTTTGCATCAAGACCCAGAAAATACTTGATCTACATGAAGTTGACCTTTCCTATATGGTGATTCCTATCCTTCTGCTCTGAATATTGACCAGTGGTAGATGCTGTGCTGCTGCCATACGTGTTCGCATCAGATATAATTAGGATCCTGTTGTGACCCAGATTTCCAACAGCAGCATCGTCCCCCCTGGGGAGTTTGTCATGTGGAATGTTTATGTTCCTAGAATGTATATGGGGATCATATACGGTTCGCAGAATTTTTTAATTAATTTATTTTTATGATTTGATTTGCAAATACATTTATTCTTACAGGTTATATTTCATAGTACTGAATGACATTACCGAGGTGGACTTGAACCCATAACCCAGGCGTTGCATGGTCACATTGCTCTCTATTGTTTCATTTATCATCTGCTCCTACAGAATAGCAATGGCACCAGTTATCATATGTACTGGTGACAACACTAGCGGAAAATAAGCCTCCATTAAAGGGCTTGTCCGGGATTTTGATATTGACGGCCTATCCTCAGGATAGATCATCAATATCTGATCAGTGGAGGATCATATTTCCAACTTCTGGAAGCAAATAACTCTAACCATATGCAACAAAGTCCAAAGCCACAAGCGTGCGTTACCTTTCCTGTCTCAGTCCAAACTTGGTCTTTATGGTCCTCAACCTTCTACAGTAATTCAATGCTTCTTTCCGCTCAAAGGTTGATCCTCAGCAGAGTTTCTTTTCTGGCAGCTTTTCCTCTCACCCTCAGTTCACACATTTTCGCGTTTTACAGCGCGTTCGAACGCGCTGAAAAACGGCCGACGCATAAACAAGTACTTGAGCTTTTTTGGGGCGTTTGTTGCGCGTTTTGGCCCATAGACCAATGGGAACGCGCAACGCTTGTATTTTGTGCGTTTTTGACATTGAAAACGCGCGTTCGAACGCGCGTTTATGAATTTGCAACATGCTGGAAAGGCCAAACTTCATATAGACAGGGATATTTGGTCATTGGACAACACTGCAGTCAATCACACAAACGCGCGTTTACTATTGCCAAAAACGCCACAAAAACGCGCATCTCAGAAACGCTCAGGTGTGAACCCAGGGTCAGGGATGGTGTCGTCCTGGAGAAGTGTTCTTTCTAACACTGGGTTCAGACCTGAGCGTTTCTGAGACGCGCGTTTTTGGCAATAGTAAACGCACGTTTTACGTGCGTTTGTGTGATTGACTGCAGTGTTGTCCAATGACCAAATATCCCTGTCTATATGAAGTTTGGCCTTTCCAGCATGTTGCAAATTCATAAACGCGCGTTCGAACGCGCGTTTTCAGTGTCAAAAATGCGCAAAATACAAGCGTTGCGCGTTCCCATTGAAGTCTATGGGCCAAAATGCGCGACAAACGCCCCCCAAAAAAACTCAAGTACTTGTTTACTCGTCGGGCGTTTTTTAGCGCGTTCGAAAGCGCTGTAAAAGCGAAAATGTGAACCAGTCCCATAGGGAAGCAATGGTTTGCATCGGTTATGCGTTTTACAGCGCGTTCGAACGCGCTGTAAAACGCGCAAGTGTGAACTGAGGGTAAGTGTACTTTTCAGCAGCTCATAGCAGACAGGTCTTCACTCTAGCCTGACTAGCTAGTAACTCCCAACCACTAACTGGGTGTAAAATGGGACCAGCCCATTTTTTACTGCCAGCCTTCCCCAGAGCCATAACTTTTTTACTTTTCCATTCGCATAGCTGCATGAGGGCTTGCTTTTTGGGGACAGGTTGCACTTTCTAATGGCACCATTGTCGGTTGCACTGGAGGTCAATGTATGCTGAAGATTTCTTCATGTAAAGTCTGTATTTGAACACACCCTAAGGCCTCTTGCACATGACCGTATGGCTTTTCCAGTATTTCACGGTCCACCAAAAATACGGATGATGTCCGTGTGCATTCCATTTTTTGTGGAGCAGAACAGCTGGCCCCTGATAGAGCAGTACTATCCTTGTCCGTTATGCAGACAATAATAGGACATGTTCTATCTTTGAACGGAACGGAAAAATGGAAATACGGAGTACCTTCCGTTTTTATTTGCAGATCCATTGAAACGCAAAAATGGAATGTTATCGGATAAAAAAAAACGTTCGTGGGCAAGAGGCCTAAAGGGGCAGTCACAGAACCATATCCGTTTTGGAGCCCACAAATTGTGGATCCGAAAAACACAGATACCGGCCGTGTGCATCTCGCGCTTTCCCCTCCCGCACTATGGAACAGATGCCTATTCTGCTCTGCAAAACGGACAAGAATAGCACATGTTCCATTTCTTTGTGGGGCCGCGGAACGGACATACGGATGCGGACGGCGCCTGGTGTGCTGCCCGCATATTTTGCAGCTCCATTGAGATGAATAGGTCCGCATCTGATCTGCAAAAAAAAAGGCACACTGAAAATACGATAGTGCGAATGGCCCCTTAGGGCTCAAGCACACGAGCAGTATGGGTACCGGCCGAGTGCACTCCGTTTGCGACTTGAATAGGTCGGCTATCCGCAAGATACGTTGCGTAGCGCAAAAAAAGTAGGGCATGCGCTCTGTACTGCTTCCGATCTGTACCGCTCCGTATCTTGCAGATCCATTCAAGTCAATGTGTGCATGAGAACTTAGCTGGACTCCTTACCTTGCTTTCCTTGGCCAAAACTGCTGACAGGCTCCCTTTACAGGGGGGTCAAAGATTCGAAAAAACATGGCTGCTTTCTCCTAAAAGCAGCACCACCCCTGTCCATGGTCGGTGACTGGTACTACAGCTCGGCTCCATTAGGTAAATGGGGCAGAGCTGCAATACCGCACACAGCCTGTGGACTGGGGTGGTGCCGTTTTTTGGAAGAAAGCAGCCATATTTTTCTAATCCTGGACAACCCCTTTAAGTGATATCACCGGGTCTTTAACATAGGATTGATGTAAAGTGAGTGAAGTGCAGTAAAAGCCCCCGGTATATGTATATATATGCGGTATGTACGCAGCTCCGGGCAGAGCCGTAGGTGTCGAGGAATCACGCCCGCGGACGTCTCTGTTTTCTCAAGCGCTGCATACATTTCCTAGAGGACAGCAAGCCAATATAAGATGGCTACTTACCTCAGTTGCCATGGCGACGGTGACGGCTCCTTTCTGTGGGCGGCTGCGTTAAATGCTGGTTGTGATTTGTACCTTAGGACGACACAAAGGAAGCGGCAATGAGAGAGAAGCCGAAGAAGCCAACATGTCCGACCCAGAACCACAGAAATCTATGGAGCCACGTAGAAGGAATCATTCCCGCTTCAATAGCTCACTGTTTTCAAGATCTCTGCTTGCTGTGCTTGAAGAGACATTTCTTGTAGACATCCAGAGGCTAAAAACCGTCAGAGATGAACCATTTCTCACAGCTGAGGGTTTGTTACAGTGGAGTGCAGGCTGTTTAGATTAGAGAGGATTGTCTGGACCGGATACCACTGTAACAAACCCTCAGCTGTGGGAAGTATTACAATGACCCATAGTCATTGACAGCAGGCGGACATCTTGAACATGATGAGGAATTGAAACAGGTTCTGTTTGCTGTAAGTGAATGGAAACGTTCTTGTGAAAACACCACATGCCCTGCTGCTCCATTCAAAGTCTATGGCACGTCTAGCTGAAAAACCAGAGTCCATAGCTCCTGGGCCCTAATGCTAAATCTGCCACAGGGCCCCACCTAACCTGCTATGTATAATACTGGTGCCTTCATATGTGGTAGTGAGGTCCTGGGGCCCCGTGTGACTGCCACCCCCTCTCACTTCTCAACCATGACAGAAAAACAGGCCTTGTTGCCAATAGCAACCAATCCCATCACAGCTTTCACTTTACCTCAGCAGTGTGAAATAGGAGCTCTGAATGGTTGCCATTGGCAACAAGGCGTATTACAGAGGCACCCGGTGTGTCAGGGTACGCAGCGGCTTCACTGGGGCCCCTGTCATGTATTATCCTCCCCATAGAGGAGAATAGAGCCTGTATATCAGTCTCGGTAGTGCACCTGCTGAGGGCCCCGGGCCCGCACCATAGAGGCTGTCTGCTCTGCACAAGTGTTGGATCACCTGACCCCAGCTGTAACCTGAGGAAGCGCAGTGTCCCTGCAGCGCCACCACAGGGCGAGGGAAGTATTACACGGTGGCTGTGAAATCAATAGACTGTCTGTGGAATACATGGGGAGAGAGAAGGAAGGATGGAGAGAGAGACAGACAGACAGAGAGAGGAAGGGGGGGGGGAGGAGGGATGGAGAGAGAGAGAGAAAGACAGACAGAGAGAGGGGGGGAGTAGAAGGAGGGATGGAGAGAGAGAAAGACAGAGAGAGAAAGAGAGAGAGGGAGAGAGAAAGACAGAGAGGAGGGGGGGGGAGAGAGAGAAGGAGGGATGGAGAGAGAGAAAGACAGAGAGGGAGAGAGAGAGAGAGAGAGAGAGAGAGAGAGATAGAGAGAGAGGCAGAGAGAGAGAAAGAGGGATGGAGAGAGAGAAAGACAGAGAGGAGGGGGGAGGGAGAGAGAGAGAGAGAGAAAGACTCACAGAGAGAGATAGAGGGATCGAGAGAGAAAGACAGAGAGAGAGAAAGAGGGATGGAGAGAGAAAGACACAGAGAGAGAGAAAGAGGGATGGAGGGAGAGAAAGAGAGAGAGACAAAGTGAGATTGATAGAGAAAAAGAGAGGAGGAGGGGGGGGGAGAGAGAAGGAGGGATGGAGAGAGAGAAAGACAGAGAGGACGAGGAGGAGGGGGGAGGGAGAGAGAGAAAGACAGAGAGGAGGAGGAGGAGGGGGGAGAGATAGAGGGATCGAGAGAGAAAGACAGAGAGAGAGAGAGAGGGATGGAGAGAGAAAGACACAGGGAGAGAGGGGGAAGAGAGAGAAAGAGGGATGGAGAGAGAGAGAGAGAAATGGAGAGAGAGAAAGAGAGACAGAGAGGGAGAGAAAGACAGAGAGAGAGAAAGAGGGATGGAGAGAGAGAGAAATGGAGAGAGAGAGAGAGAGACAGAGAAAGAGGATGGAGAGAGAGAGAAAGACAGAGAGAGAGAGAGAGAGAGAGAGAGAAAGAGGGATGGAGAGAGAGAGAGAGAGAGAGAAAGACAGAGAGAGAGAGAGAGAGAGAGAGAAAGACACAGGGAGAGAGGGAGAAAAGAGAGACAGAGAGGGAGAGAGAAAGAGGGATGGAGAGAGAAAGAGGGATGGAGAGAGAAGGAGGGATGGAGAGAGAGAAAGACACGGGGGGAGAGTAGATAGATGCACTGCAGGGGAACATTCAGACCCTTTGACTTTGCTGCCATCTTATGGTGAATATTAGGAACAGCAGGAGACTTTGCAGGCAGGGGGAGCAGTGACCGCCTACACAGGGCTCGTTCACACAAATGTTTTTTTGCGTTCAGTATACCATCCGTATACGGAACCATTCATTTCAACGGGTTCGCAAAAAAAACTCCATATGCTTTCCGTTTCCTTATTTCCGTTCCGTTACATTCTGAGTCATGTCCTATTATTGCCCGCAAATCACGTTCCGTGGCTCCATTCAAGTCAATGGGGCTGTTAAGGGTTAAATACATATTTCTTATGCGAGGTTTTGCTGTTTTCTGCCTCTTAACGTGTCATTTTCTGCAGGATTATTAGGATTTATGTATCAGACGCTAGATTAAAGGGGATTTACAGGAATTCAATATTGATGGCGTACGTGCCGTTCACCCAGATGAATGGGCCTGGGATGCAATACCAAGCACAGCCACTATACGATGGGTGGCGCTGTGCTTGCGTTGACGGCGGTGCACACCAGAGCTCTGGTCAGGATGGTTCCTCTGACTGGTCCGTAGCTACAATATCTTGTGTTCTGTGTGATCGGACCAGACGTCTCGCCTTCATTACCCGCACCCATCAATGAGTCTCGACCCCAGCGACGGTCACTGGTTCTCCTATCATTCACCACTTTTGGTAGGTACTAACCACTACATACCAGGGACCACGCTCTGTTCAGAGCGGATGGCACTGCTGCTCCGAACGTATTCTGCAGCAGAACAACAACTCCCAACATCCAGCCAATGGCATTAAAAATTATCTTCAGCGTAAAGAAGAAGAAGGAGTCCTGGAAGAGATGATATGACCCACATCGAGCCCTGATCCAGTCATCACCCAGTCTGTCTGGGATTACATGACGAGACAGAACGATCTGATCAAGCCTACATAGCCAGCTCCTCCTCCATGTACCGATGGTATGGATTAGCATACAGGGCGGGGGGACACAGCAGAAAAAAAAAAAAAAAGATCTCCTCAACATGCCCCACAGTGCCATGTACCTATATTTTCAGGACCCTTGAAAGGTCCTCTTTAAGCAAATATGTATTTTCTAATAAAAAAAAAAAAGTGCAGAGTTGTCAAATACTGTAATATAACAAATTTTAATGTACCTGCAGTACCACTTACCTCCACTGGAGGGAAGCAAAGGCATTTCCCAATGCTAGCTGCTGGTACAACAGCGCCACCTGCTGTAAATTAGAAGGCAGAACAAGACACTGAAAATGTGAGAACTCTGGAATAAAAAAACTTTTGGAAGAGCAAAAGAAAGTCTTTATTTTTAGAAAAATATTACAAAAAAGGGAAAATGTAATAGAAATGTGAGGTATTTTTACATTTTATGTTTTGAAGGGTGTGCGGGTTATGCGGCATGGATAGCTGGGTGTTGCTGACTCGCTGTCTTCTGAAGAGCTGACAGCTTTACGATGAGCGTTCGCGGCCATTGTGCTCGTCGAGTCTATAGAACGTGTCCCAGAGTCGCCCACAGCAGCTGCGGAGCCGGAGCTTAACTTCAGGGCATCACCCGAGGCAACGGCAGCTGTTCACAGTGACATTACCCCCCCATACCTAGTGGTGACAAGAACGCGCCAGGCGTTGCACAGCTGGGGGGGGACAATGGCAGCCGCTTGTCGCTTACAACAAGCTACGTGCGTGTGTCCCGCTGCTGCGCCACAACAGACCTACGTTTAAAGAGACAGACCCCTTTAAAGGGAGTCTGTCACCACATTTTCACGTTTTAAACAGTTCACATAGCGCTGTAGCCTAACCATAGATGATTGAAATGGTACCTTTCTTTGTTTCTGTTGAGCTTCAAAACAGGCAAAAACGCACTTTAATTCATATGTAAATGAGGGCTCGCAAGTGCCCAGGGAGGGGTTTACTTCGTTGGAGCCCAGGCTGCTCGGCCTCTTGGGCTCATATCCCCGCCCCATCCTCTGCCTCAGCCCGCCCTTCTGTTCCCTGGTGTTCGTCTTCTTTCTATTGCGATACAGTGATCTCGCGATGCCTGCGCTCTCCCTCGCTGGGCCGGGGCATGCGCACTGCGATGACCATTGTGGGCACGGCTTCACTGTCGCTACTGCGCATGCCCCGGCCCAGTGAGGGAGAGCGCAGGCATCGCGAGATCACTGTATCGCAATAGAAAGAAGACGAACACCAGGGAACAGAAGGGCGGGCTGAGGCAGAGGATGGGGCGGGGATATGAGCCCAAGAGGCCGAGCAGCCTGGGCTCCAACGAAGTAAACCCCTCCCTGGGCACTTGCGAGCCCTCATTTACATATGAATTAAAGTGCGTTTTTGCCTGTTTTGAAGCTCAACAGAAACAAAGAAAGGTACCATTTCAATCATCTATGGTTAGGCTACAGCGCTATGTGAACTGTTTAAAACGTGAAAATGTGGTGACAGACTCCCTTTAAATTAGGGCACAGCATGCACGCACGCACTGGTACTGGCACGGCGAGTAGATAGAGCGCACCTTCTTCTTCCCCCGAAACCTTACTGTTGGCAGCACATCACTCCATGTAACCATAATACAGCCTTTATGGGGTATCGATCGGTGGTCCCCATACCATTTGCACACTCACAATGATCTATAGGATCCCAGGACCCCCTCCTTCAATTGGCCATGATGAGTGACCCTCTCAATTTGAACAGTCACCATGTAATTCTAGATTTCGCCTGATCATTATTGGGGGAGCAGCCAAAGTGTGTGTGTGTGTGTGTGGGGGGGGGGGGGGGGGAGTCTTGATATAAACAGAGCTTGCCCTTTAAGGCTATGCTCCCCTTCGCAACGCACTAAACAATTTTTGCGTATGCCACGCCTGTGCAGATCTGTGTCTCCATGGTAACAGACAACAAGCAAACCCTGTGTAGGAAGAAGGGACCGATAAACTGAGTCTGACTGCAGGATCAGACTACAAAGTGTTTGTTTGTAGTCTGTTACCATGGAGACGCATGGGTCTTGAGACACAAATTAGCAGGGAATTTTTAATGAAAAATATTTGTAAAGTTGCTTCATTTTGTTTATACTTTCTAAAATATTTATTTCTCAAGTTTTTTTTTAAAGGGGGTATTTAGTAATGAGTACCGATCCTAAGGATAGGTCATTATCAGATTGGTGGGGTTCTGATTCCTGGGCCCCCTGCCCGTTAGCTGTTTAAAGAGGACGCGGCGCTCACGGAGGCCAGTGACATCGCATTCATCGGTCACATGGCCTAGGCGCCGCTCAGTCCCGTAGAAGTGAATGGGGCTGGGCTGCAATACCAAGCACGGCCACTATACAATGGACGGCGCTGTGCTTGGTGAGTGCGAGCGCCGGTCCCTTCTCAAACAGCTGATTGGCGGGGGTCCCAGGTGTCAGACCCCACCGATCAGGTACTGATGGCCTATCCTGAGGACAGATAATAATAAACACCTGGAAAACCCCTTTAATATTTTACATACAATGAAAAAACGGTTGCAATAAATGGACATTTACTTAAAGGGGCAGCTCCATCTATATCAGGACCTGAATATTACTCAAGGGTATACAGTAAATGATTAGACGGAACTGGAAGAAGACAAATAAAATCCATTACTCGTCAGCTTTTTCAGAATAAGTATAATTGTAAAAAAAAAAAAAAAAGGCATTTGATACATGTTTAAGACAATTCCAAAATTCCAAAAAACACTGCGTTTAAAATGTGAATTGACACTTTCCCCTTCCTACAGTCAATTGCTTTTCAATCATAAAGGGTTTTCTAGGATTACAAATACACGGCTGGTCTCTTTCAGAAACAGCGCCCCCCCCCCGCCCATGGGCTGTGACTGGTATTGCAGATCAGCTGCATTAAAGGGCATCTGTCCCTCTGACACCGGCTGACCTGTTAGGCTGCATTCACACGAGCGTGATTTCCGCGCGGGTGCAATGCGTGATGTGAACGCATTGCACCCGCACTGAATCCTGACCCATTCATTTCTATGGGGCTGTGTACATGAGCGTTTTTTTTCACGCATCACTTCTGCAACGCGTGTAAATCGCAGCATGCTCTATCTTATGCGTTATAAACGCATCCGCAGCCCCATAGAAGTGAATGGGGCTGCGTTAAAAACGCATTGCATCCGCGAGCAAGTGCGGGTGCGTTGTGTTTTTCACTGATGGTTGCTAGGAGATGTTGTTTGTAAACCTTCAGTTTTTTATCACGCGCGTGAAAAACGCATCAAAACGCATTGCACCCGCGCGGAAAAAACTGAACAACTGAACGCAATCGCAGGCAAAACTGAATGGCTTTGCCTGTGAAATCGCACAGTTTTCACTGAACGCATCCGCAACGCATCCGGACCTAATCCTGACACGCTCGTGTGAACCCAGCCTTAGATGTGCTCTTGGCAGCTGAAGACATCCGTGTTGGTCCCATGTTCATATGTGTCCGCATTGCTGAGAAAAATGATGTTTTATTATATGCAAATGAGCCTCCAGGAGCAACAGGGGCGTGTCCATTACACCTAGAGGCTCTGCTCTCTATCCAACTGCCACGCCCCCCTGCACTTTGATTGACAGGACCAGGCAGTGTAAATGTCATCATGCCTAGCCTGTCAATCAAAGTGCAGAGGGCGCGGCAGAGCCTCCAGGTGTAATGGTAACGCCCCCGTTGCTCCTAGAGGCTCATTTGCATATATTAAAACATCATTTTTCTCAGCAATGCGGGCACATATGAACATGGGGCCAACACAGACGCCTTCAGCTGGCGAGCGCACATGTAACAGGTCATAGGGACAAATCTGCTGACAGATGCCCTTTAAAGAGCACCTGTCAGCAGGATCAACCAAATTGAACTAGATAGGGTTGATCCTGCTGATTATGATGATTAGGGATGAGCGAATCAACTTCAGATGAAACCTCCAAAGTCGATTCGCATAAAACGTCGTTCCAATATTCCAGTGTTAGAATGTATTGGCTCCGATGAGCCGAAGTTATTGCTTCGCGAAGTCGTAATAACTTCATATTGTAAAAAGCCTTTTACGGAACTCGGGTTCGGTTCCCAGTGGCACCTTGGAGCTCCTGCTCCGTACAGTATTAGAACGACGTTTTTTGCGAATCGACTTTGGATGTTTCATCCGAAGTCGATTCGCTCATCCGGAATTATGATCTATAGGTACAAACGTGCTGACGGACGCCCTTTAAAGTGAATTTGGCTGAGCCGCAATCCCACAGGCAACCTGTGTGCAGGTGCGGTGCCGATTGTGCAAGAAGGCAGACGTGTTTTTGTAATCCTGGGCTACCTCATTCATGGGCCACAGAGCACCGACCAGTCACCGTCAGTGTAAATGGCGGATAACATTCGCCTCCATGACACATGGAGATGAGGCAGCTTTCAGGTTCAGTGTCCCTTTAAATGACCAGTCATACTTCTGCACATTCTAAGCAAAAATCATCAACGGCTGCCGCCTAGAAGCCTCGCGCCTCATACCTCGCTCGTGCACGATAGGTTAGGTATGTGGTGGTGATACTCTGCCTGTACAGATGAGGTTTCATGGATTGTCTGCACAACACATGGAAAATATATTATCCCTTTAATTGCATACAAATGCTCCAGGGGTGAGATAGGTCACTTTAATACAGGATCTATAAGACCCATAGGTATATACATCTATACTACAAGCTGCTGCGGGGCCCGGGCGTCCAGAGAGGAGGGCGCCAACCGAGCACCACACGTACATGGACTGAGCGCTACTTCTTAAAGTGAAACTCCACCTTTAGCTTCCATCCCTGGTAGATATTCCTTTATTTTTAACTCACTTTTCCCTCGTTTTGACATGGAAACCATCAACAAGCTGCGGCTGACGCTTATTCGGAGCCTATATTAAGCTCAGTGAGTACAGAATGCCTTCCGTGGATCCAATTAGAAGGGGTTACCCAGGATTAAATAAAAACTCAGCTGTTCTCTTAGAAAAACAGCGCCACAGCTGTCCACAGGTTCGGTCTGGTATTGCAGCTCTGCTCTGCAGAAGTATATGGTGCACGGCCGCAATACCGCACTCAACCTGCAGACAGGGGTGGCACTGTTTGTGAAGAAAGCTGCCGTTTCTGATGATCCTGATCACCACCTGCAGCCCAATGACTGAGGCCTCATGCACACGACCGTATTTATTTTGTGCTCCGTAAAAAATACGGATGACATCCGTATGCATTTCGTATTTTGCGGAGCGGAACGGAACAGCTGGCCCCTAATAGCACAGTCCTATCCTTGTCCATAATACGGACAATAATAGGACATGTTCTATTTTTTTGCGGAGCGGAAATACAGACATACGGAAACGGAATGCACACAGAGTACCTTCCGTTTTTTTTTTTTTGCGGACCCGTTGAAATGAATGGTTCCGCAAAAAACGGAACGGACACGGAATGAAAATACAATCGTGCTCTGGTCATGGACCTCTGGCTTGATCGTCCTCCCTTTTGCGTCAATGGGGCCGCAAAAGATGCGGACAGCGCTCCGTGTACTGTCCGCATCCGTTGCTCCGTTCCGTAGCCCTGCAAAAAAATATAACATGTCCTATTCTTATCTGTTTTGTGGACAAGAATAGGCATTTCTATAATGGGCCGACCGTTCCGCAAACTGCGGAAGGCACACTGACTGCTTCCGTGTTTTGCGGATCCTCAAAAAACAGAATGGTCGTGTGCATAAGGCCTTACACTCAATAGAATAAAAAAAAAAAAAAAAAAAAAGTGATGAAATGTTCATTAAAGGTGAAGGGTCACTAACTTCCAGCCTGCCTAATTCCCCAGCGCTGCCATATTTCCTACCAAATTCTGTATTTATTATTCAAAATAAATATCCTATTGCCAAAAATATTCCTTCTGGTCATTGCATATGTCGCTATACCCCCTACAGCCTCTAGGGGCCGATAGACACATCTGGGGTGACTTCATGGTACCTGGCCTGACGTCCGCCATGACACATCCAAAAGAAAGAGGGTCAGTGTGTGCCGAAAAAGATGTATTCATGACCATGGAACATGACAACCCTCAAGCTTTTGGCGGCTGGACGATGAGAGAGGTAGTAAAAACGAAAAATAGAGTGAAAAATATAAAAAAAAAAACACACTTTTTTTCTTAATGGTCATGATGTCAAACGACGAGATATTTCCCTTCTAGAGAAACATATTGGCACAATGACGGTGAGGTCTGGACAAAATCATGGAGGCGTCTCCTAATTACTTAAAGGGGTTTTCTGGGACTATGATATAGATGACCGATGCATAAGATGAGACCTGCAGTACCCTAGTATACTTTTGGAAACAGCTGACCAGAGGGGGGTGCCGGTTGTAAATCTCCCCCAATCTCATATTGATGACGGATCCTAGGGAAATCCCAGGAAACCCCCTTAGTCAACGAGTCTGCTCTTTATGGCAAGGCCGTTAGGCGACAAACTGAGTGGTCACTCCTTTCCTACCTAGGAAAATTTGATGAGAGAAATCTTTTTCCCAAAAAAATACACCTAGGTGGCGCTATTGCGATCCTTACAGCTCTGAATGGGCAAACATTTTTGGCACTTCAAGGAAGCACTCCCACAATTTATTTTATTCTCTGACCTATTAAAAAAGGTACATGATATAAACTGTAGTGAAGGTAATTTTCTTACTGGTGACTGTATTTGTGAGTTATAACCTCCCTTCTGACCCTCAGCTGTGTCATGTGACCAACACTCTGACTCTCCAAAATAACACAGCATCTTCTGTGTGAACAGGAAGTCAGTTTCTCTGTGTGTCGGGCTCATAGGAATGAATAGAGAAGTAACTGACTTCCTGTCCTCTGTCAGTTCGAGATCAGAGTGTTGGTCACGTGACACAGCTGAGAATCAGAAGGGAGGCTATAACTCACAACGATAGTCACTAGTAAGAAAATGACCTTCACTACAGTTTACATCCGGTATCTTTCTAACAGGTCAGAGAATAATACATTTTGGGGGCGTGCTTCTTTAGGAGAGATGCTGATAAGCGATCGGCAGAAACTCATGGGTGTGCACACCTTGCGTGCAACCTGTATAGGGGCCCAACAAGCTACTTTTAAAGAATAGCGCCCCCTGCTGCCCATTACATTGCATGGAAGCTGTCGTTTTTTGTTTTGTTTTCTTTTTATACAAAAATACATCCCCCCATCATTATACCCACATGGAATATAGACTTCTTTTGTAGACGCGTCCTCCTGCTGCCATTTTGTTGGAGACCATGAAGTATCCAAGGCCGCCATCTTGTCGAAGACCCCTTCTTTGGCATATTTGAGAAGCAAATGTGTGTGGATTTCTCTGTACATATAAAATAGTACCTTATATATTTTTCAATATAATACCAGGAGCGGATTTTACGCAAAATATTAAGCTGTACACACGGGAAGTCCCGTTGGCTTTCATTTTAGTATCAAAATATTAAAAAAAAGGTTAAAAAAAAAAAATAAAGTAGAAAGATCCAATCTTCCTAGAGGTTATGGGGAAATCGCAGACATCCAGGCCTGGGATATTATACTACAAACTCGGGGACTTCATCGTGAGTAAGGTCCAAGGAGAAGTATTTGCTGACTTTCTTGGCCACGAAGGGTTCCTGCACGTTGGCGCGTTGCTGGGCAAGGCATCCGTTACAATAAAGGCCTCTGTTGTCAGCGTCATGGCCGCAGCCAAAGGTGTAGCTCTGGGCAGCGTCCTGGCATAGGCCGGCAATCTGAAGGAAGTCTTTCTGGTACAGGCGGATGTCATCCAGGCTCAAGCTGTGCCGATCCGTTGAGGTCTTTGGTTTTCTACAACCGGTCTAGAAAACAACATAATATATATACGTTTTTTTGGTGAGAGGTATCTTCAAAATTAGCGTCTGATCGGTGGAGGTATCACCACCGATTGACAACTCTGTCTGAGTTACAGACAATCCCTTTAGGCCTAATTCACACGTCCGTTTTTTTTTTCCGCATTATTTCTGCAAAAATGCGGAAATAATGCGGAAGATATGCGGACCCATTCATTTCAATAGGTCCGCAAAAGATGCGGAGAGCATTCTGTATGCTCTCCGCATCCGCAAATCCTTTCATTTCCTCAATGCGGAACCGTAAAAAAAGTAGAGCATGTCCTACTTTTGTCCGCAAATTGCGGACCGAAGCCCCGTTGAAGTGAATGGATCCGCATAAATCCGGATGACATGCAGAAAGGTTACAAAAGTCATCCGTATTTGCTGATCCGTAATTACGGATCCACAGGAAATGAAAAGTTACATTGGAAACATCTTTTTTTTCCTTGTTCTTCCAGATTTTTGCGGAAATACGGAAGGTATACGGAGACACTAAAAAACTAAAATGGAAGAATTTTGCGGAGACACACGGATCCCCAAAAAACGGACCGTGATTCTGGAAAGAAAAATTACTGACGTGTGAATAAGGCCTCAAAGTGGAAACTGTCAGAAGGTAGGTAACCCCAAACTCCAATCTAGCCTCTGACGATGGGGAGCCTCATTATAAATCAGATGCGTCCATGCTCCGTCCCTAAAGTTAAAGGAGGTGGAGAAGAAGTCACGGTCTCTGCACCTGAGGCTGGGTTCAGACTTGAGCGTTTTACAGCGCGTTCCTACACGCTGTAAAACGCTCAACAGGCGTACGAACGCGCTGTAAAACGCCATACGCCCAAAGTAGTACAGGAGCTTCTTTGGGGCGTATTGTCGTGCGTCCCCCATAGGGATATATAGTGCAAACGCGCGCACTACACGCGATTTTTACTTTCATTTTCACAATGCGAAAATAAAAGTAAAGATAGAGCGTCGTACGCACGAAGCGGGACGCGCAGGTGTGAACCCTGCCTAAATCCTGCCCTTTCTGGCTTAATTGATGATCCTAAGGGCAGGGACCGTCATTACACACAGGGGCGAAATCTCACATGTGCGCCGCTGTTGATCAAGACGTTCTTACGGTGCACACGTGAGATTTTGTCACGCTTCCTTGTCCCCAGGCATGTCAATCAAGCCAGAAGGGGACGAGATTTGGGTGCCTTGACTTTGGGGACCTCATCTGCATAAGGTGCGCAGAGCCATCAAAGTTGTTCTTCACCGTCATGAGGCCCTTTGGGTTAATAAGAACATTGTCAGAGACTAGATGAGCCGAATAGTCCGTAATGGCTCCAGTTTGGGGCACCTACCTTCTGACGGTTTCCCATAATGAATGGGGGGAATTTACTAAGTGAACTCTACCAAAAATTGTGCCAAAGAGCGTCGTACATGCCATATCAGAGTGTATCTTCAAAATGGCAGACATGGCCTACATCAAAGGAAGATCTGGAGGCCGTGGCTTTATGGGACGGAGAGCGCCGTAACTCACCTGCGGCAATGAGTCAATGCTTTGACCGCGGAGCTTCACCACAGTTTCAGAAGAGCTTGAGGTTGAGGAGTTCACTTCTTTCACTATTAATCCTACAAGGGAGAAGGAAAGCTTTGTATCACCGCTATAGAAGTCATCCCCTAAAGGGGGTTTACATATGAGTGTAATGGGTGGAGGTCAGCTGCTGCGGCGGGGGATCATGGTCATAGATGGTTGGTCACGCTGAGCATTGACATCGGCCTGCTTCTGTAAAACCATTGACTTCAATGGAGAGTGGTGACAGCTTCACCATAAACCCCTGGAACGAAACTGCTTGGTCTCCGATTCCTTCTTTGGAGCGGAGAAAGGGTGTGGGGTGGGGTCGCTCAATTTTTGTTTTTTATTGTTAACAGTGATTAATTAAAATAACAATATTTCCCTGGAAAACCCCTTTCATCTACTCTGCAGAATATAATGGGGGAATTCTTTGAACACTAAATTAAAGATTCGAAAAACGTGGCGGCTTTCTTCCCAAAACAGCGCCACAACAGTCCATAGATTCTACGTGGTATTGCAGACCAAATGGCTTCAGTTCAGTGGAACGGAGCTGCAATACCAGGTACAACCCATGGTCAGGTGTGGCACTGTTCATGGAAGAAAACTGCTATGTTCTGCCCTTTAGAGGCCATCGACACCTTTGGGACAATTTTTTTTGAAGATTGCATTTTACTCCTTTTGGGCTAAAAATCATTTTTTTCCAGTTGGTCATTACTAAAAATGTTCAGCTGATTCTGAGTTACAAGGGATAGAAATCAGCCTGTTTCCTTAAATCCATCAGCCATATACTTATAAGTTGGAGTGTTTATGACTAGAGATGAGCGAACTTTAAAAAAAAGTTCGGCGTTCGGGTTGTGGTAATCGCCGCATCCCGTTATGGATTCTACTACCGCGGACTATCCCGGCATATGGAATCCATAAGGGGCGGCTTCCACCAACCCAAACTGTTGAACAGCCGAAGGACCTGGGGTGATGTCACTGTCATGTGATCAGTGCAGGGGGCGTGGCTCAGCACGGGATCAAATCCAGTGATGAGCCACGCCCCCTGCACTGCTCACATGACGGTGACGTCACCCCAGGTCCTTCGGCTGTTCAACAGTTCTGGTTCGTGGAAGCCGCCCCTTATGGATTCCATATGCCGCGATAGTCCGCGGTAGTAGAATCCATAACGGGATGCGGCGATTACCACAACCCGAACGCCGAACTTTTTTTTAAAGTTCGCTCATCTCTATTTATGAGGTCAGGAGATCAGGGATAAGAGCTATACATCAGCCAGAAGGGATTGTGACACCTTGCAAACAGACTGATTTTTAACCCTTGTAACCCAGAATCAGCTGAATATTTTTAATAATGACCAACTAAAAAAATTATTTTTAGCCCAAAATGAGTAAAATACAATCTTTAAATGTAAATTGTCCCGAAGGTGTCGATAAGAATTTAATTGTTGCACCAGAAATGCTTCCTACTGCAAGGCAAACGAACAAAGAAATACAAAAATCGCTGGCCTTTAGCAGTGGCCTCTTGACAGGCGAGTAGTTTAGGCCTGATTACTAACAGGAGCGATAGTGGTACTAACTATGTACAGTACAATTCCTTTAGCAGTGGGACCTAATAGGTGCCGGATTAGTGGGACCTAATAGGTGCCGGATTATCAGCCACAGAAAAGTATATGATGGAGGACCTTCAGGCCTTCACACACAGAAAGCTCTCTGTAACACGCACCAGAATATCCATTGGTTTGCTGCGAGACCAACATGTCTTCCGTGATGTAAATACACAGATCGGGACTAACATCCAAAGGCGAGTCCATGTCCTTAGGGTCGTCTACCAGCATCTCAATCTCTGCAAGAAAAATCAAGATAATAAGCAAATTAAAAAGTTCTAATATATTTTAAAGGCGACCCAGAAATGTTACATAGAAGACCCTATATTTTACAATAAATGTGAATTTTGTGTTATGGAGGCGGCCATCTTGTCTGAGCTGTGGTTAACTGCATTTAGAGATATATTTAGACCACATGAACCACAGGAACCTGTAGACTAGAGAAGGCAATAGAGGTGTGTAGTGGGCGTGCTCTGTGATTTGTACAGAGATCATTGTGCAGAGAGGGGGAAGAGATGAGCTGTGACATCACCTATTGTGAATGGTGGATCCTGTGTTCTTGATATATAAGTAAGTGTTACCTGTCACGGTAATCCCACCTCTGGTGATAATGAGACGACTGCTGAGAAGTGACCTCTATAGAACAGGAAGTGTCAGCCTACTGTGAGGCTCAGTGTAAAAACTGCAAGATACATACAGGTGAAACTCGAAAAATTAGAATATCATGCAAAAGTCCATTTATTTCAATAATGCAAATTAAAAGAAAATGCAGCTTAAAATTAGAAATTTGGGAACAGGTTCAATATTCTAGGCTCAAAGTGTCACACTCTAGTCAGCTAATTAATCCATACCCCCTAAGCAAAGGGTACCTCCAAATTGTGACTTTGGGGTTTCATGAGCTGTAAGCCATAATCATCCAAATTATAACAAAGGCATGAAATATCTCGCATTGCCTGTAATGAGTCTCATATATTAGTTTCACCTTTTATGTTGCATTACTAAAATAAATGAACTTTGCACGATATTCTAATTTTTCGCGTTTCATCTGGGTATATATATATATTTATTAAGTGGATTTTTTTTTTTTTAGGGCCAGTTTTCTGTTATGTTAGGGCCCATGTTGGCAGTGATGGTGACTTTGCACTGGAGCACATAGTAAGTGTCAGTGCAGATCGATGTGAGGGAAGCACCAGGCCTATGGCTGTAGATTACCGTCATCTTGAGAGTCATCCTCCAGCCGGTCCTTGCCGGCGCTCTCTGCTCCGGAGGTGTGCGAGCTGCTGTGAGAGGTCATGGAGCTGCAGGTTTTCAGCTTGCGGTGCAGTGATGTCCCCGAGAAGCTGTCCTCGGCTCCTATGTCCCTGTGCTTGGTATCGGCCTCTATCCCTGAGGTGTGTGAGCTGCTGTGACTGGCTGTGGAGTGTCGGGACAGTCTCTTGTGCTGGACGCTCCCTGCGCTGCTTCCACTCGCCCGCAATCTCTTCTCGAATTGATCCATGTCTTGATCCAATGTGTCGCTGATGTAGGACTCCCTGTATTGTTTCTTCTCTGTAAAATAATAGGATGGTCTTTAATCTACCCCGATTTCTTCCATTAGGGTTCAGTAGGTCAGTGGCCCTATGGCACCCACCAAAGCATCCAGCTAACTATAGAAGGCCCCATAAGAGAATGGGTGCATGGTTGCTATACGAATCAGGCACTAGGTTACCAATATGATGCCTATGTTGAATGCTGCTCTTACGTCTGGTGAGAGGGTTTCTTTAAGATGGCCTATGGGGACACATGGGTATCATAGAGGGGGGGACCGCTACATAGGACCCCAGGGCCATAGTAAAGAGGTGACAACGAACAATAGATCTGGCAGTCTCATGTCACAGACGACCATTTCTCTGAATGTCTGGGTTCATCAACTGTTCCCAGCAAAATTAGAGTAGCAGTGAGGCAATGGCTATCACGTTAAAGGGATTGTCTGTGATGAGAAAACCCCTTTAACAAAACTATTGACACTGAAAAATAAAATCATGGACAGAGTGGGAGCAGAAGAGGGCAAGGAAAATAATTACATTTAAGGCATACCTCCAGTGATAAAACAAATTTTGATAAATAAATAGTACAGGTGAATATAAGAAACTTTGTAATATATTTGCTTTTATCAGGCTGCTTTGCTCTTTCCTGCTTTTGACATTGACGTCTATGGAGAGAGGAGGAGGAGGAGGCTGCCAGACGAGAGACACACAAACTGCAGTTTCTTAGCTCTGCTACACTTAGCACTTTTGACTCTACTATATCTAGTAAGATAGGGCTCTGCCACTGTTCATAATGAGGTAATAAATCACCTAGTAGCTGGCAGCAGCCTCCTCATCCCTCCTTTCCTCTCCACAGAGTTGTATGTGAGGCTGGAAGCTGCTAGAGATAAGAGGCTGAGTAGAGGGAAAGAGGAGGGAAGCAGCCTGAGAAGCATCATTTTTAATAGAATATATTACAAAATTTCTTATTTTAGTTATCTGTAGGATTTATTTTTGAAAACTTGATTATAACTAAAATAAGCCAATTATCTTTGTCTGATCGTGTGTGCAGGGATCAGGGGCACTATGGGATTAGGCCTAATTCACACGTTCGTAGGGTTTTGCGGATCCGCAAAACACCTTGCCACCAGCCCTATAGAGATGCTTATACTTGTCCGCAATTGCGGGCAAGAATAGGACATGCTCTATATTTTTGCGGAGCCGCCGTCCGGAAGATCGTCGGCGCGCTCCGCAAATGCGGATGCGGAGAGCACAGGCTCCATCTCACCTTCATTTTCCTCCAGTTTCCGCACTTGCCTCAGGACAGGTTGGAGATTCATATATAATCGATGACTATTGCTGAGCAGCTGCAGGAGGTGGCGAGAACGCATGGAGCAGCCGGTGTAGTAGATTAGCTTCCTGGCCGAGGGTAAGCCGTCTGGTAAAATTTCAAACTTCTTGCCCTGAGAAGTATAAGATATGAGACGTAGTTACAATGTATCATCTACCACTGTATACAAAGCATATGATTGTTCTTTTATATTATTTTATATTAAGAGTTTGAAAAAGGACCAACGTGAAAGAGATAAGTATAAGTAACGGACCCTAATATAATAATTCAACGTGATTTTCCGGGTGCCTCTGGTGTCCATCATGTGACAGATCCGTCACAGCATCATTACAGACACAATCCACCACATAGATGTAAACAGGGGCTAATCTTAACACGTAGATCCTCATTAACTTCTCCGGAGCAGCAATTCTGGCATCTGGTTGTTTTGACCTATAAGAGCTTCTTTGTTAGGGGAGTATACACCTCCTGGAAGCATGTATAACGGATGATCCGGGAGACTAGCGCTCTTACCCACCCATCCCGCTGTTTACTTACCACAAACACTAACTTTCCTACATTAGTCCAGGGAAAATCATAAAGAAGCTGCTTCTCATCACCCGAACTCTGGAAGAAAATTGACGAGACTGATATCACACGGGTTGTAGTAAATGCTGTAGCTTCATTGTATATTTTAGTCCCTTCTACAATATTAGTATGCTTGTCTCCTTAAACACTCTGTGCTGCTGCCATGGATATACAGGTATATGCGTATGGATCATCATCAGTACTG
Source organism: Bufotes viridis (assembly GCA_033119425.1). Lineage (NCBI taxonomy): Eukaryota > Metazoa > Chordata > Amphibia > Anura > Bufonidae > Bufotes > Bufotes viridis. The sequence goes on along the minus strand of CM065599.1, from coordinate 8,709,332 downwards.
ACCTGGAAGATCTGGATTCCTCTCAGTGTAAGTCCAAGAATCAGCGAGGCCTCTACCTCTCTCTTATCCTAAAAAATAAGCATTTTAAGCATTTGGTTATATTTTAGCCAAGTGCAACCAGAAAAATAGGAGTCCTGTCCTATATAAATGATCTGACCTGCAGCTCTTCTACTCTGGTGTCCTCATGACAACCCTTCCTTCCCTGTGATCTGGACGTTCAGCTCAACCGTGGAGGAACATTGCCTGGATCCGGATCACCATCCACATGCTTACTAACTTGAATGGTAGCCGCCTGATGTAAACGTGGAGCTGCCTAAAGATCGGGCAGGAAGTTTTGTCATGGGGGCACCACGGCTGAGGAGCAGCAACATTTCCCATTTGTCATTTACGCTATACAACATTTTAAACAAGCCAAAACCAACAGGCAACGGAGGATCTGGAAAGCTGGATCATACCACAAGTACAGGGGTGACTGACGCCCTGGTGCCATCATGGACGGTCAGCAGGAGGTTTGCTTCAGATACCTTATGGCACAGAAACAATATAAACCTCCATGTTCCTCCTTCCAGAAAAACACTTGTGTGCCTCCGCAGGTGTTTTTTCCCAGGATCTTCGTCCTTGTGTCGATGACTCTCACCAGGAGTGTAGCTAAAGGCTCATGGGCCCTGGTGCAAGAGTTCAGCTTGGGCCCCCTTCCCTCAGTGCTTTGTGTGTCTTCTTATGCAGCACAAGGGTCTCTGGGGCCCCTTAGGCTCCGGGGCCTGGTAGCGACTGCTACCTCTGCACCCCCTATAGCTACGCCCCTGACTCTCACTCACCTTGTACAGCCTGTAGTAATGGACAGCCACGTCCTCCAGTCTCGCCGCCTCTTTAATATACATAAGGTGGGCTTCCGACACGCTCAGTGCAAATTGGTCGCGGTGGATATTCGGAATGTGCTTTAAAATGTAATCTTTCCCCCGCTTTTTTATTACCTGTAGAAATGTGGAAGCAAAAGTGAATGAAAACCAGGGAGCTGTAAGCAGCAAAGGGCCATCAAAACTAACTGAGGCAAACAGAAGGGGGGGTCTCCTGCCTCTCTCCCCCTGTAGAGTTAAAGGGGTTCTCCGGGCTTTTAATATTGATGACCTATCCTCAGGAGAAGTTTTCAATATCAGATCATTGGGGTCTCTTCCTGCTTTGCCATAGACAGCAGCAGGAAGACAGATGGGAGACGGCATGCGCAATGTGCGCACCATCTCCCCATACAGCTGATGCCGGGTGTCGGACTCCTGCCGATACGTTATTGATGACCTAGCCTGAGGATAGATCATCAATATTAAAAGCCCGGAGAACCACTTTAAGAGTGGCTACAAAAAATGTCTCTCGTTCTGGAGGACCCGGCCCACCCGTATATTATATGGACTACACATTGATTCAGTGGGAACGGTGTAATGCTTTATTTCCCCTTTGGGGGCACTGCAGGCAAATGGAAGACTTGTTACTATGAGTTCTCTCCCAGGTTAGAACCGATTGCTGGGGCTTTCAGCAGCACAACACCCTCTGACCAACTTATTATTACAGGAACTTTCCAGCAGTAAGTTATGTACCCTCTGTATGATACACTCTGAGATACCCACTACATGCAGTATGGGGCATTTGCCATCTTTTCCCCAAATAAAGATTCAGCAGGGAAGGAAATCGGAAGGGTCACCAGAGTCTAAGGCTGGTCACTTATTCTCGCCCCCCCCTTCCCCCCATTATATATGCATGTTCGACTGAGCATGCATGTGTTCTGTACAAGGAGAAAGCCACTGTCAAGCTCATCCGGTGGTGGCTTATCTCCCTCAGACGAAAATAATCAGGCAGACTCCTCTGGTAGGGGCTTATTTTCCTGAGAAGAGTAGGATCGGGCATGTTGAAAGCCAACAGCCTGATCCTCGACTCCCTGTCATCAAGGAGAGGTAGGAGGCCCCCGTATACCTTCGATGGTCTGCAGGTTCTGATGCCCAGCTTAAGGCAGGGTTCACACCTGCGCGTCCTGCTTCGCGCGTACGACGCTCTATCTTTACTTTTGTTTTCGCATCGTGAAAATGAAAGTAAAAATTGTGCATCGTGCGCGCGTTTGCGCTATATATCCCTATGGGGGATGCACGACAATACGCCCCAAAGAAGCTCCTGTACTTCTTTGGGCATAGGGCGTTTTACAGCGCGTATAACGCTCAGGTGAGAACCATGCCCATAGGGAAACATGGGTTTTCGCCTGATGAGCGTTTTACAGCGCGCTGTAAAATGCTCAAGTCTGAACCCAGCCTAAGAGTCCGGGTACAGCAGAGCACCTCTGTAGAGCTATGTGGTCTACAGAAATCTGGAAACAGCAAGACCACCTCAGACTTACCCAGGGGGGGAAATAGGCTTCCGGTTCAAAGTACTTTCCATAGTGCTTGTTCCTTTTGAAGTTACCCAGGTCGGCTTGTAGGGCGAAGGCGGCCAGCAGAAAGTAAGCTTCCTCCCGTGTCATGCTCTGGGAGAGCAAGACTTGTTTCCTTAGGTGCCAGTAGTAATAATACCGCGCTGCTCTATCACTAGAGGGCGACATAATGACCACATTTAATATTTAAACCACCCTATCAACCCCCTCACCCCGGATCACAGTGCTCCCCCCAGGTCACAGCCTACACTGAGGTTCATACAAACAGCTCCTCCATCTTAGCTTCTTCCGAACTCTGCGAATGCGGCTGGGGGAAGTGGGATACATTTGTGGTGTCTTTGATACAATACATTTCTCTCTCTTTATTTCTTTCCTTTGCAATTGGAATTGTTACTTTTTTTCTTGAAACAATTGGATCTCATTCATTTGATGGAATCCAGATGATTGCACCAACCGAGACACATCTGCATGTATGTAATCGTGTTCAGGAGGGGTCTTACCTCTACCCGCAGGGGGCAGTATGGTAATTGTTGGCAGTGTGTGTCAGGCCACTGTATGGCTTTAATCATTTACAATCTGAGTTCTGAGACAGAAACGTTCTCACAGAAGTTGTCACCTCCCTTCCCCCAAACCACTTGAAAATTATACTAAGTGCATGACTCATGGCACGTTTAGTTTTGAGACCGACTCATCTATTACCCAGCGTACCTCCTTCTGGAAGACCAGTCGCGTCCATGCGTTACACAAACAGCCCATTGATTTCAGTAGGAGCCGTGCAATACTTAATTTCCCCTGTGGTGGCGCTGCAGTAAAGTTAGGCTACTTTCACACTTGTGTTGTTGGATTCCAGCAGGCAGTTCTGTTGCCGGAACCGACAATCTGTATGCAAACGGATACCATTTGACGGATCCGTCTCACAAATGCATTGCAATACCGGATCCGTCTCTCCGGTTGTCATCTGTAAAAACGGATCCAGTATTTATCTTGTTCACCTTTTTAAAGGTCTGAGCATGAGAAGATTGCAAAATCGGATCGTTTTACCGGAACACTTGGGCAAAACGTGCATTTTAATGTAAAATAATGCCAGATCCGGCATTCCGGCAAGTGTTCCGGAAATTTGGACTGAGAAAATACTGCAGCAGGTTTTCTCCGTCCAAAAACCGTACAGTGACTGAACTGAAGACATCCTGATGCATACTGAACGGATTGCTCTCCACTCAGAATGTATTAGGATATAACTGATCAGTTTTTTTACGGTATAGAGCCCCGAGGACGGTACTCAATACCGGAAAAGAATAACTCAAGTGTGAAAGTACCCGTAAACATTTGCTGCTGGGATCCCACATAGATCAGAGCTGATAGCTGGAGGTGATCAGCTTATCATAAGGGACAGCAATTGTCTATAGAGGACTGGCCCTTTAAAACCATCTCAGTGTTCAATGGGGTAAAAATAACAGCCCCACATCTATGGTGTGCGCTGCTGTTTTACTGACACTCAAGATCCATTTTCTTGCTTTTTACCTTATTAATCTGCCATTTTCCACGTAGTATTGCACTCGGAAATGAATGATCATAGGCGGGCCAAACTGGTCGATACCCTGTAAAAAAAGTAATCCTCATCAGTGCTGTATAGCGGGCTGTGATCGGGACACCTGCTCTATGATACATACGAGTCATGTAGGATGGCGTCTGTGTGACATATATACAGGATTTGCTATAGGGGCACCATGGTGGCGTCACTGTCATTTGGGCACCTTGGTGGCCGTCACTGTCATTTGGGCACCTTGGTGGCCGTCACTGTCATTTGGGCACCTTGGTGGCCGTCACTGTCATTTGGGCACCTTGGTGGCCGTCACTGTCATTTGGGCACCTTGGTGGCCGTCACTGCCATGGGGCACTGTGGCCGTCACTGCCATGGGGCACTGTGGCCGTCACTGCCATGGGGCACTGTGGCCGTCACTGCCATGGGGCACTGTGGCCGTTCACTGCCATGGGGCACTGTGGCCTTCACTGCCATGGGGCACTGTGGCCTTCACTGCCATGGGGCACTGTGGCCTTCACTGCCATGGGGTACTATCATTATTGGGCACTGTGGCTGTAACCATTATTCCAGACTGTGACTGTCAAGGTTATGGGGGCGGTAGCAGGTATTGCGAATGAGCACTGTGGCTGTCACTGTTATGGGGGCACCTGCTGCACTATCACAGTCATTATTATCGGGCACTGCGGCTGTCACGTGAGCCTTACCATGGAGCCCACTTCAGTGAGCGCTGGGTGTACCACTACAATGCAGGATACTGCATGCTGCAAGCCTGGGCCGGGTGACAGGGCTCGTCTCTCACAATTGTGTAACTAGACGGCAATGTCCGCATGCTGACAAGCCGACAGCTGATCCCGTAATTGTGATTCATTCCCACAGGCGGTGACAGTTGGCGTGGAGCTCGTTCTCCGCTCTCACAGGCGGTGGGACGATATGAAACACGATGCCCCCAGCCCCGAGCATTATACAGTCCCGGGATTAATAACATACAACTGTTTCAGATGTATGTGGCATGTTGATCACACAGCTTTCTCACAGAGCAATTATATCCAGCTTCGTGGGATAAAGAGCATATCTGCGATATTTAAAGTGGACCTGTCATGTTATCAAGCATAGGGTTTAATCATAAAAATTTCATGGCGATATCAAAAAGCCGGGGGCTATCAGTCGTGTCTGGTGAATGGTTTGGCTGGGAATTGGTTAATAAATATTAACAGGTAAATAACAATTAGGAATAAGTTGGTCCTCCTACCACTAGAGGGCGCATTGGTGCAATCTCTTTTTTGTGTGATGCAAAGTAGTAGAATTAAAATATAAGCTTACTGGGGCTGGCTACAATGAGAGAAATATATATACCGGTATATATATTGTATTTTGCTATTCACTGTTCATTTCTGAATCAGTTTTAGTTGGAATATCTGGATTTTAGCACATTACTTTAAATAACTGTCCGGCCTGCCATGCATAGTTGCCTCTGATATGCCCTGGGAGCCTGATGTTATAGGTCAACCCAATAAGATAACCTCTTGTTTTAACTGGAGCTCTACTGTTTGCAGCCCCTGGTGCCTGCATCGATTGCTGCAGCACTGTTGTGTCAGGCTGTCTGGTTCTAGGATACAGCATTTAAAAGGTTGTGACGACCCCTATCTACGTACCTCCTACCATGTGCAATTTAGAATCCTGGTGGCTTCTTATGTAAATTATAAGATGCAGAATCAGAATTTGGCCCCGGCTATGTCCTGATGCATTAAGAATCAGATTCCCCACCAGACGGCTTATATACAGTATACAGAAAGTAATCGGTCATAAGAATGAAATATGTCTCATCAGGATTGTGCCAACATTCCTCGGGACCCCCGGCCAAGGAAAGCGTCGAGCGAACACGCGGTCACCTGACTTACTTTGCTGGCCTCCTTCTTCCACTCCTTGGGACAGTATTTATAAAGCTTCTGGGTGAGTTCCATGTATACATGTTCATTATCTGAGAGCAAAAGAAACAAGTCTAATGCATATGTACAAAGTAACAATCAAAACGAAATAAATAATACAAATAACGATGAAAAATAAATACATAAACTATAGGTGGAATAGTTAAAACTTTAAAAAGGATAATAACAAAAATTCTGATAATCAGTGGTTACTAAATATTTTCTAATAAATTCAAGAGATAATATGCAACATTAAAATAAAAGAAATAGAATAGGGAAATTCTTTTGTGTCATTTGATGATCCATAAATAAAAATAATAGTTAAAAACTGATCTATATATCTATTAATAATAATGTAAAGAAATGATTTGTCCATCCATTCTGATAATCCAGCACTTGTTTCAATGAAGATAAAAAGATATTGCAAACCCACGCTCTATTCATATGTCTTCAGTACAATACAATTTACGCTTCCCCATTATCCTTCGATGTCACGCACTGGTCAGTGCCGAGCCCATATTTAGTTTCAACCCATTCAATGAGATATGACTGGCAGCAGTCCTATGCAGGTCTGGCTTTGGGCCTGTGAACTGGGGTCTGAATTAAAGAGGTTTTTATCCACAGGATAGGGTATAACTATTAGATTGGTGGGGGGGATCCTACCTCAGGGACTCCAACCGATCATGAGAACGGGGGCCCTGCACCCCCCGCAGCCCTTCTGAAATAAACGGAGCAACGGTTCAGGCATGAGCGTGGCTTCTCCATTCAGTTCTATGGAAGTTCCCGGGATAGCCGAGTACAGGGCTGACCTATCTCCAGAATTCCCGTAGAAATGAATGGAGCGGCGGCACGCATGCCTGAATGGTTGCTCCGTTTATTTCAGAAGGGCTGCAGGGCCATCGTTCACATGATCAGTGGGGGTTCCAGCGGTAGGACCTCCACAGATCTAATAGTTCTGCCCTATCCCCCCTGATACGGGGTAACTTGTAACAACCAGAATACCACTTTAATTTAGAGGTTTCAGTTCTGATTAATTTTGTGATCTGGTCTGGAGTCTGAATGAATTCAGTATTCTTTTCTAGGGTCTTCTATTGTCCCCCGTTATCAGTCAATAAGGGTAATTCTAGTTCTTCAATGAGATGACTGACAGAAAAATTCCTGTCCCCCCGGATCACTACTGAGACCCTTGAGAAGCTTTGATCCATATGTATAGTAGATATTAGTCGCTCCTATGGTGCCGGGTTGGTGTTTGCTGGCCCTTTAAATTTTCTAAACATTTGCAAATGTACTCAAAGTTACAAAGTTACAAAGAGTAGAGCCTAGCCCTTTCATTTCACTCAACCCCCTTGTGTGTCTTTAAGGCGGCCCTGTTTATTTAGTCGCCCTGTTCCTTTTAAGTTTTTGAAGAAATCAGAGCTCTTGATGTTCGCTCTTGTTCAGGAATGTGAAGTCTGAGGAATGCAAGTCCTGGAGGAGCAGAGACATCTATCAGGGCCTGCCTCAGCTGTCTCCATTCATCACACTCATCTCCACGTGTTACCCTGTTACTTTAGATCAACAATCCGCCATTCAGAGGCAAAACTGAAAAAAAGTGAAAGCGCACAGCGCCGTCCAACCGTGAACTATTAGATAGGCGATAGATTCATTCAGATGGGGCGAGTTCTGCTGCTGCGTAAAAATGGTCATCCGTCTAAGCACCCTGCTTTGTACTGACGAGGGGCGAGAACCCTGAAATAACTGTGTACACAGGGGGTCTCTGGTCTGGTTTATATCCTTTTCCATGTTTCAAGACTCTTCAATGGGTGGGACATTGACTTACAGTTCGTTACCTATAGGTGGCACTAGAGACACTTTTTTTTTTAGGGACGAGCTCATGTGCATATTTTTCCCCATACATCACTTGGATCTCCAGTACCCTCCCAGATTTAAGACCATTAATGGATTGTCCAGGATTTCCACCAATATCCGATTGGCGGAGTTTTGACATCTCGCTGATTAGCAGTTTTTTTTTTCTTTTTTGTAGTTTTGGCTACACAGCTCTGTCCATTGGGTGGTTGATGTGCTGGGTATTGCAGTGCTGCTCCCATTCACTTTAGTAGTAGATGGAGAGGTGTTTGCAGCAGCTTATTTCCATTTCCCTATGAAAAACACATGCATACTTGGCCAAACAGAGCATGCACGTGTATAGAGAAGTTGATAGGTATACCGATCCATTTAGCTGACATTTATGGTCAGCTGTAGGCTGGTTGGTGCCCTGCATATCTCCCTCTATGAATGCCTCCATTCTTGATTTAGCACACAGTGCCTGCACGTGAAAAATATAGCTGCACGTGGGTGCCCAAACTGTCCTGTCAGTAGTGCCTGGTGGTGCCACCTGTTTGATCACACACCATGCACCTCTTAGGCCGGACGTGCACATAGATGGCTCTATCGCCTCCGTATAGCCTTACTGGAGAACCTGCTCATCTCTCTAGTTCAGGGATGCTCAACCTGCAGCCCTCCAGCTGTTGCAAAACTACAACTCCCAGCATGCCCTGATATCTGCAGGTTGTCCAGGCATCCTGGGAGTTGTAGTTTTGCAACAGCTGGAGGGCTACAGCTTGGGCATCCCAGCTCTAGTTTACTTCCCATCTCTTTAAAGGAAATTTTCTCCTTTTTAGATATTTTGCTGTATTAGTTGTCCATTTTTTCCACCATGTTGGGGCGGTTCGGGTTCTGCCTATCTGCACTCGAACCCCATTGATCTCTAAGGACTGGCTGCAGTGAATGTATTTGCAATAGCTATGTAATACTGTGTTCCCTATGACCCCATCAATGCGCCCCGCAGTGACCTCTGGCCTCTACGTAATTACCCCCCTCGCCTCTATTATCTGCGGTTTGTACCGTGCACCCGAAAGGCGAGATGCTCTCTCTCTGACATGGCTGGAGAGCTGGTGAGAGATTCTGCACAGTGATAGGAGAGACCTGTATAACGGAGATACTAGACATCTTCAGACTGGAGAAACACGTGGGTCCCCGCCTAAAATAATCCATATTTGGGAGATAATGGTCAGAATATTCCAGGGCTGTGGAGTCGGAGTCGGAGTCGGAGTCGAGGAGTCGGAGTCGGAGGCAATTTTGGGTACCTGGAGTCGGAGTCGGAGTCGGCAAAAATGGACCGACTCCGACTCCGACTCCTACTAGATTTAAATTGGAATAAAAAAAAATTGGAATAAAAAAAAAGCAAGTTTAAATGTCCCAATTCAGATAAAGTTATAATTAATTACTTCTCTACTGTAAGAATAAAGGCCAATGCATGCAGTGCGTCACGTTACCGCTAAACAAAGACGTTAAGTGACCGTGAAGAAGCACGCTTTTCATATGCTTTACTATGCAGTTAAAGGGACACTGACAGGCTGATATATCTGCTGGTATTCATCAGAGGATTAGGAATACAACTAGACGACTGTTACCCCAGTTGAGGTTTACTTGTGTTTAAAAATGTTTTAATCAATATGCAAATTCTCTACCTTTGTGCCCAAGGGGCAGGCGCACATGTAGAGTACTGGCAGCACTAGACAGGACTAGGTAGCGAGGAGGAAGAGAGAAAGCTGGCACAGCCTCAGCATAGCCAGACGAGGCTGCTGCCAGCACTCTACGTGCGCCTGCGCAGGAATTCAGCGTTCGGCTAGCCTGAAAAAAAGGCCAGTGCAGTGAATAATAACGAGGGGAACAGCGCTGGGAAGCTGTACTCGGGCGCGGCTGGGCACAAAGCCGCAGGAGACGCTGCCCCATTGGGCACAAAGATAGTGAATTTGCATACAGATTAAAATGTTTTTAAACACAAGTACAGCTTAACTGGGGGTAACATTAGTATAGTTTTATTCCTAATTCTCTGATGAATACCAGTATATATATATCTTTAGCTGGAAAATCAGCCTGTCAGTGTCCCTTTAAGGAGCGGCAATACTTACACTTTCCATTGTCTTGTGGTCTGCTGTTACAGGGAACCCATGGTTATCCTAGCCTCTCACTGATAACTGATTAAGGACTGGAGACACTTGTATAAGTGAAGGGAATGGAGAGTCAATAGTTCAAGACTGAAGCTGTAAACCATTTGAAAAACTGTAATCATTCAGCTAAGGCTATAAAACATGTAAACTCAGATTGTTAGCTTAAATTTTAAACATGACTATGGGATTCTACTAGGAAAATCATGTTTTAAAATAAATGCCCCTTCCCCTGCCCCTTCCTGGATCCTCCCACTGCTCTATCTTAAGCAGAAGATCAGCACACAAAGGAGAAGGCAGCAGCTTCTGCTCAACTACCTCTCTATGCTAGAGGAGATTAGAAAAACTTGGTGGAACAGCTTCGTATTTGCATATTATATACAGAGGAGTCGGAGTCGAGGAGTCGGAGTCGGAGTCGGAGTCGGAAGTTTCAAAATCTGAGGAGTCGGAGTCGGAGTCGGAGTCGGACAATTTATCTACCGACTCCACAGCCCTGGAATATTCTGGACTATCAGAATTTTGCACACCCTATATACTAGGGCTGGTAAGGGGTTTGGAGATTTTATATACTTTTCTATGACCTTCCAATAATCCAGAACAATGGCTATTGTGCCGGATCAAAAGGAATTTTACATGAAACGACAAGTTGGACCCGACCAGTGAATTGTTACTTACTTTGGATAACACTGAGCCCAAAGAGATGACAATCTTTCAACCGGATGAGATCGCAGACCTGATCCAGTAACTCCTGACAAAGTGCTTTAACCTGGAACACACAACGTAGTATTTACAGTGGACGCCACCGAGGTACCCATAATGCACCATTCCCCCATCGCCGCAGCAGGGGGTACTCACATTAATGATGATGTTGAGAGTATCATCATTGGGTAAGAAGACGCACACGCTCCGCCGGTCCTGCATGACTCTGTTGTTCTGGAAGCCCAGCTTGCTCATTTTGTTTCGCCCTTTTTCTGTGTTACGGGGGTCACTGCGCAGCACCAACCCCGCTGTGACCCATCAAATCTCCAGCGCTGACCAATCTCCCAGAGTCCGTCATCATCATAGTCGTCGACAAGCTCTTCTTAACTCAGGGAATCATCGCTGCAAAGAGACGGAGGGATGCCAAGGGTTAATTACATACGTGTACACAGCATTCAATGAGTGCTACCCAAAAAAAATAAAAAATACCCCATAAATGTAAGCCTTTGAACTGTCCTCTTCTTCAGGCTAGTGAAAATACTTTTCACCTGTATCTATTCTGAAAAAAGATCCAATATGGCCACCATGGCATCCCCCACCCAGCTTCACCAGACCCCTGGAGGGGGAACCTGCCCAGTTATGCCACAGAAGTGGATCAGCGCACGCATCAAATCACATCTACGAAGATCTACCATTCAGGAATCTAAGAACATTGGGTGACCCCATGTGGGAGCAGTAACCACGGAAATATCAATTATCACCCAGCTTTTCCAGAAATAGATATACAAACACCACGCAAAGACTGTACTGGTGTTGAGTTTATATATTTTTTTTAATTCCAGGAGTATATGCTCTTTAAAGGGATTGCTCCTTGTCTATGAACCCTACTGGACATGCAAGACGCTCCTTCTGTTCTGGAGGACTCCGGATGACCATGAACTACATGCCTATGGGTACCATCATGTAATACCACATTCCTCCTGTAGTGGCCACTGCAGGAGAAATGCAAACACTTGTATGTATTTGCTGCCATATTGAAGGGCGGTGTGACTAGACCAGTTCCAATCCCAGTGAGAGCTGGAGCCCTGCACTAGTTTCCACTACTCATAGTGGAGATAGATTCAACCTGAGCTGGGCTCCCTCCATAGTGTGTCTGCCCCTATAGTATGTAAGTCCTTGGATTTAGCTCCGGTTATCCTACAGGAAGAACGTCTTTCATCTTATTATCGCTCTTTGTTTTTCTTTCATTTCATACACACGAAGAAGCCGCCGCTGACTTTTTGGTGACCCCCTTTTCAGAAGTTGCCGGCCTTCTCCAAATCTTTATTTTATTACCTTCTTCAAAGCGATATTTTGTCCTTTAACATAGCAGGACATCTTTTCCGCACATGAGTATGGACGGAATCCCAATGCTCCATAAAACAACTTGGAATATTCATGATCCTAAGTTCAAAGGAAGACGGCGCTCAGATCGCCAGTCATGTCCAATAACAAGGTGCTCGCATCAGGTCCAACTTCATTTCTTTAATGCAAATATTTTTGGCGATGCTTTGAGGTCAGGTTAGGGTTTAGGGAAGCCGGTTGGGTCAGTGGTTAACATCGTGGCAGCTCTGAGGACATGGACTCAAATCCAACCAGCGGCATCTACATGAATTTTCATGTCCTGGTAACTAGGGTTGAGCGAACTTGTATTTTAAGTTCGGGTTCGGGTTATTGAAGAATCCCATTATGGATTCCGCTACCACGGGCCATAACGGAATTTGGAATCCATAAGGGGATTCTTCAATGAACCCGAACGCTGAACTTAAAAAAACAAGTTCGCACAACCGTCCTTCACTGCTCTACTTCCTCCTTCTCCTCCACACAGAGCACAGGAGCTCCGCCCCTCATGTCACATGATCATTATACCAGGCCCTTTACCACCTCTTATCCAATCAAGTACTGAGCCACGCCCCTGCACTGATCACATGACAGTGACGTCACCCCAGGTCCTTAGTGTTGTGTTCGGGTTCATTGAAGAATCCCGTTATGAATTCAAAATTCCGTTATGGTCCGCGGTAGCGGAATCCATAACGGGATTCTTCGATAACCCCAACCCGAACTTTGGACGCCAAACTTAAATTACAAGTTCGCTCAACCCTACTGGTAACTTAATTGACTTTCTAGGAGATTGGCCCTAAATTAGATCATCAAGGTCAAACTACACCAACCAACTATTAATTATGTGTTGGGGGCCCCACAACAGATGATGTTGGAGGAAAGAAAGATCAGCCAAGTTAAATTTCAATGCCTGATCCTGTCGGTCTGGCAGGAGATACGACTCTCATCTCTTTGTAAATCTAATGTGCTCCTGAACACGTACCACCCAGTATCACACATGCACAGTCCATCCCTAAAATAGTCCTAACCCATCCCTACATCATTCAAATCTATATTTAGATGGAGTAGAAGCAAAGATTTGGCTAATTGTTAGGAGGCCATCTATCACTTGGGGTATGTTATCGAAGGTGCAGCTTGAATCATTTGGGCTCCAAAGAAAAATCTATACCAGGTCCTTCTCAGTCATCACGTACTGGTAATACGGCAGAGGAGCCCCTCGGGTACCAAGGGCCTAAATGCAACTACAACCTGCATCACCTATAGCTATACCACTGTAGGGGATAGCACTCTATGTATTGTATGTAGTCTCGGAATGGGGATCCTAGATCCACCCAAGGACATAATTTCTCACCCTTTATTGTTTTCAGCAGACGCCACCTCCCAACTATTCTATTGTGAGGGTTTAATTACAGCTCAACATGACTGACAGCAGTGATTGTGGGAAGAAGAAAGGTGTAAAAGGACATGACTCAGACAACAGGCCGTGTACTGTAGAACGACTACCAGTGACCAAGAGCTAGAAGTGCCATGTTAGGTTGGGTTTAGACGGGTTGATATATAGTAACATGGGTTATTGGAGGTCACACGAGGATCATCAGGACGGCATTTCACACCAAACGGTTATCAAATAAAAGATTGTGTTCTGGGGGAATTTATTATTCTCACTATCCTAAGGTAAATGTGGTAATCCTCAGTCCTCATATTGTGAGACTTCCACGTCTCATACCCATATACTATGAGCCCCTCTTATTCTCTACCCTCATACTGTGAGACCTCCTCATCCTCTACCCTCATATTATGAGACCTCATCATCATCTACTTTCATACTTTGAAATCCTCCTTATCTCCTATCCTCGTATTACGAGACCTCCTCATCATCTACACTCAAACTGTGAGACCTCCTTATTCTTAGTCCTGGTACCGTGAGACCTCATCCTTTACCCTCTTACTATGAAACCTCTTCATCCTCTACAATCATATTATGAGACCTACTCATCCCCTACCCTCAAACTGTGAGACCTCCTCATCCTATAGATCTCCCCTATCTTCTATCCTCATATTATGAGACCTCCTCATCATCTACACTCAAACTGTGAGACCTCCTTATTCTTAATCCTGGTACCGTGAGACCTCATCCTTTACCCTCTTACTATGAAACCTCATCATCCTCTACCCTCATATTATGAGACCTCCTCATTCTTAGTCCTGGTACCGTGAGACCTTTACCCTCTTACTATGAAACCTCGTCATCCTCCACCCTCATATTATGAGAGCTACTCATCCCCTACCTTTAAACTGTGAGACCTCCTCATTCTTAGTCCTGGTGCCGTGAGACCTCATCCCTTACCCTCTTACTATAAAACCTCTTCATCCTCTACCCTACTCATCCCCTCAACCTCAACCTCTAACCTTCTATTATGAGACGTCCCCATCCTCTGTCCTCGTAAAACCTCCTTCTTCTTGACTGAACTCTCCTATGTTCTCTCCTCATAATTGAAACCTTTTCATTGTCTACCTTTCTAGTGTAAAACCTGCTAATCCACTACCCTTGTAATGCAAAGCCTCCCATCTCCTTCCTCTGTCCTCACTGGGTAAAACCTCTATCTTCTGCTCTAATATAGTAAAGTCACCTCATCAGCTTCATGTTGATACTCAAGATCTGCTCATCCTCCACCCTTACCTCAGAATTGTCCCATTTTCTGGTCCAGTATTGTAAAACCGCCTTATCCCTCATCTACATGCTGTATGTCCTTCCCATTCCATGTACTCATGCTGTAAGGATGTCTTTGTGTACTTCGTATACCGTAAAACTTCCTCCCTTCAGCTCCATACTGTTAACCCCCTTCACCTTCTGTCCACATACAAATATTCCACCCTCTAGAAAGAACTGCCCCAACATCTGTCCCCATCTTGTAAGACTGCATTATCCATCTTTTAGAAGCTGTAAAGCTTCATTACTGTAAAACATCCTCATTTTCCACCTTCTCATCCTTCATGCTTTTCCTTGGACCACCGCCCATGCATTATCATAAAACACCCCATCTTCTACCCTCATATTGTAAAACGCCCACATCCTCCACCATCTACAACCAAATTATAAAACCATCTAGCCCTAAAAGTGAAAACTTACTCTGAACCACAAGAGAAGTTCCTTGACTGTTCCTTATAACTTTCCCTCCTGAAGGACATCAAGGACTGGTATGGAGGAATAGATGACACCTCATGCACTGTCTTGATGTAGCCACGTTTAACAATTCTTTGCCAGGCTCGTTAGTCATAGTTCTTGTGGCTAATTTTGTGAGTTTTCAGCCCTCGTAATCCTCAACTCTTTGGTTTCCCACCCAAGTGGAACATCTGTTGGTTACACCCAACCTCCAGTGAGTACATCGCTCCAGTCTCCGGCACTGGTGCCAGAATGAGAGGCTAGGGAGGTGACCATCCCAGATTACATAATGTTCTTCATGTTCATTGCCCTCAGCCAAGAAGAAAATGCAAACCTTCCCAGTAACAGTGAAAGCTCAACTATTCCAGCCAGAGCCAAACATTTTCCTATAACCACTCAGGCTCTTAATCTGGGGAAAGATGAAGTTGGGAGACAGTCAGGACATCCTCATACACGTTAGACTGTTGGCCGGTTTTTGGTGGTGTTGACCCAAGAGTGGTCTAATGTGTATGGGGACCTTAAGAAGTGACAACTACCTTTCTAAGATAGAAATGTGGTGAGAAAAGCGGACACTTTACTTACCCAACTCCCAGGAGCCAACAATGAGACGCTCTTCCCAGTATAATAAGAACCTGAAATCCTACAATGACTGGAGAATGTTCAAGACAAATTGATATTGCCCAACATCTATGAGTTAAATGTCTTAATCATTAAATTTGGAAATATGTACTGCATCACTTAATATGAATTGTGACGGCAATTGCTTTCTTAAGGAGTTGCCTCCGATAAACATTGGTGGTCATCGATAGGACTGCATTAAATGCCTGATCTGCAGGTCTCCAACTGTGACCATCACCGATTCCAGAACGTGTCCTGTTGACTTTGTATTGGTTTCCAGGTGGTCGTATGGTCTAGTGTTGGCTATTAAGGACCGATTCTGCCCCTCCTAAGAAAACGAAGCAAAGCCAACAGCGGATAAAGCGACATTGCACTATCCTAGCTCCACCACCACTTCGCACCAGTTGGACCTCTTGTAATTGGGCATTGCTTGCAAATCCTAACGCTATGCCACCAACGTCTATCCTGAGACGACCCCTCTCACGAGTCACAACTTTTAAAGGCACAATGTCACACCCCCTGGAGCTCTGGGTTATGATAAACTTCACTTGAGGGCCAGATTGCTCTTCTGTTCTCATGTTCCCACAATGCCTTGCTGCTATCAACACCTTCTGATACCAGACAGCTTTAAATAATGCATTATAAATCTCGCTCTGCAGACTAATCTTAGCGAGCTGCAAGTGGAGTGAGACTTCTACCTTCATCTGACTGTCAGACTGACATTTTTGTACCAAACTGTGAATAATCAGAAGGTTATTAGTGGGATATACGGATAAATCTCAGACTTTTCTTTCCATTCCACTGCTGCCTTCAGTCTGAAGACATGTCAGATTTAGCGACTAAGCGCGAAAGTTCCTCTTGTTTGTGATGCGTCGAGCAGAATTTTCCCAGGAAAGAAAAGTGCTAACAAAGACATTATTCTGGATTGATCACTGGGGCATTAAAACCACTGCACCTCCTGCCCAAACCGAACACTATATCTAACAACATGACCGTAATACAATCCTATTATATCATGAAATTCCTTTATATACCATACATAGGACACTACATCTGCCAACATGACCCGATCACTAGATATGACCTTAATAATGTTAATACAATCCTATTATTCTCTATAGAGTACTATAACTCTCAACATGACTGACCATTGCACATGACCATAATACAATTCTATTATTCTCTATAGAGTACTATAACTCTCAACATGAATGACTAATGCACATGACTATAATACAATTCTATTATGCTCTATACATAGAATACTAAAACCCCCAAAATATCTGATCATTGGACATGACCATAATATAATTCTGTTATCCCCTATACATAGAAAACTACAACCCCCAACATGGCTGACCATTGCACATGACCATAATACAATTCTAACACACTATATACATAGAACACTATAATCCCCAGCATGGCTGACCACTAGACATGACCATAGTACAATTCTAACACCCTCTATACAAGGAAGACTACAACTCCAAACATGGCTGACCACTGAATGTGACCATAATACCATTCTATTATCCTCTATACATAGAACACTACAACCCCCCAGCATGGCTGACCATTGGACATGACCATAATACAATTCTAACACATTCTACACATAGAAAACTACCACCCTCAACATGGCTGACCACTGGACATGACCTAGTACAATTCTAACACCCTCTACACAGGGAAGAATACAACCCTGAACAAGGCCCAACGGCTAGACATGACCATAGTACAATTCTACAGATAGAACACTACAACCCCCCACATGGCTGACCTCCGAACATGACCATAATACAATCCTAACACGCTCTACACATAGAACACTACAACCCCCAACCCCCGCATTCTACAAAAGCAGTCTGAATGATGCATAGTATGCAGGACAGCTCTCGGGCAGGTAGTAGATGTTATCAAAAGCAACAAGTCCCAACAGACCGTGCACTGGAGGAACAAATTGCTGCGTCCATCATAAGATTAGGGCGACATACTTTACAAGTTACTAATGACTTCTGACACCCGGATCGCTGCAGTCACTTATTACTGCCCCATGTCACATTGCCCATCAATTATCCATTAATCCGCTGGCGAGCGGATGTCACACGCAACATATCTCCATGTCTTAATGAGTCAGGAGCCTCTCTACCTGAGGATGTGATGAAGAACATGACTCGATAATTATGTTAACGTCTCATATTAAGTAACATGATATGACTCAGTCCCTCACATTCCTAAAGAGTCACCCATGGCCCCGCATCATCCCAGTCTAGTCAGGTTGTAGTGACTTATTAAGAAAGGTCAGGAGTAGTGCATAGCATGAAATGGGGCACAGTTAGGACTAATGCGCAGCACGTGACTTATCCTTTGGTCTAAAGCAGTGATTTGGAACCTGTGCTTCTACAGCTGTTGCAAAACTACAACTCCCAGCATGTTTGGGGTAGCCGATTTGCAACAGCTGAAAATTCATCATGAATGGGAATGACTGATGTAACCCCTTCAAAAAAAATACTCCAACTGAATGTATCATTAAAAAAAAAAATCTGATTACTACAGCCTTTTTTGTTATTAGACATATTGGCTGATATTACTTATGGGTGATTGGCATGCAGGCGTGGTCAGTGTGGGTGGGTGTCAGTGTAGGTTGGGCTTACGTATAAAAATGTTACAATTTTCCATAGATTTTTTTTAGAACCCCATTAAAATGTGGTAACTATGGAGTTATTAATCAGATTTACAGGGTTGTGTTGTAGATTCACAACAGCTGGAGAACACTGGCTTTGGGAACCCATAACCAATGACAATGAATAATGCACCCCTTTTAAAGAATTGTTATGTATCCTTTAAAAAAATCTGATTAATAAGGCCTGTTTTTTTTTTTTTTAGACCTGCTAGTTGGCACCAGGGCTGTTGGTATACGTGCGATCAGTGTGTTTGTAGGTTTAGCTTATGTATAAAAAATTTCCAATGTGTATTTTATTTACAAGCCCCTTTATGGAGTTATTAATCAGATTTAGGCCTCATACACACAATCATAGCAGGTCCGTGCCCGTACTGCGGCCTGCAAGCAGCGGGTCCGCAATATACTGGCACTGGCCGTGTGCAGACCGTATCAAGGATACAGATCCATTCACTTGAACGGGTCCGCAATCCAGAAGATACGATGCAGTGCAGAACGGAGGCACGGATCAGAAGCTCACGGAAGCACTACAGACAGCTGCCGTGGGTTTTCTGTCCGTGCCTCTACACCACAAAAAAATTGTTAATGCTCTGCTATTTTGTGGTGCGGACCGTCGCTTGAAGTGACCCCCATTTAAAAAATCTGGTTAATAAAGCCTCTTTTATTAGACATGCTGGTTGGCACTATTTATGTGTACTATTGCCATGGGTATGATCAGTAAGGTTGTAGGTTGGACTTGTATATAAAAACTTTCTAATTTTTCATTGCAATTTTCATTAGGTTCCCTTAAAACGTGAAAACTATTAGTTCAGCAGGAGAGCACGATGAATGTTGCACCCTTTTAAGGAACTTCTCTAGGGCTACATGCACATGAACGTTGTTTGTTACCGTGTCCGTTTCCATTTTTTTTGCGGATAGGATGCTGACCCATTTATTTCAAATGCGGACAGCACACCGTAGCCCCGGAAAAAAAATAGAACATGTCCTATTCTTGTCCGTTTTAGGCATTGTTACAATGGATCTGCAAAAAATCTGATTACTAAGGCCTGTTTTATTAGCCATGGAGACTGGCTAGTGCTGCTTACGCGGGTTGGGTGTGGCCAGTGTTTGTAGGCTGGGCTTATCTAGATATAACATTTTCCATTGTGCATTTCATATTTACCCCCCCCCCCCCCCCAATTAAAAGTGCAAACTATGGTGATAGTAATCAGATTATGGCCCAAATGTATGTGCCAAACGTTAGGTGACCCTTATGGGCATTATAATGGTGGCCAATGGTGAGATTATTGGATTGGGGCCCATTAACTTCAGGCAACGCCTCTGTATTACGACATTTCAAGGTAATCCATACAACTGACAGAATTACAGAATTCCTTGTCTTGCCGTTTTCATACATCAATTTTTCCATTGGGCCTGGCAGCTCGGTAAGAGATTCATTCATTATAACATATGTCTTATGTTGGCTGCAAAACAGCTGCCATATTGTTACTCAGCAAAGCATATCAACACGACGCGCTTCATAATTATAGATGGAGACTAACAAACGACTCAGCACTGGGAAACCTCTAGAATCCACATGACAGATTTGCTATGAAACATTCCGCCTTAAAAAATATTCCCCCTTAAAAAAACAGAGAAACTGGACCATAGAAACCAATCACAAGGCGGCTAATATTTTACCAAAGTACTTTCTGAAATGAAAGCTGAGCTCTGATTGGTGGCTATGGCTTACAGTGCCAGTGACAACCAATATGGCAGCTCTCGTAACGGTCAACCAGATGGCAACCTCTTCTCATTTGGGAGCTGTACCGGCGGCCATATTGGTTGTCACCCAGCTTTCCCATAAACAGAATAGAACGTAGTTGTAATAAAGCCTGCGGTATATGTAAATGAATGTGCCTCTCGATCCCATTGGCTGAGGGACACTGTGTGCTTGCTGTCCCTGCCCTTTAACTGCAAAAAACAGGCCTGCCATCACATGGTACCTCCTGGCCAATCAGATCAATAGGTCCCCTAATTTAAATACACCACATGTGTGGTGATGTGTCTGTTCTAGTAAATGCCTGTATTCTCTGTACAATAAAAATTCTGGAGCACCTTTCCTACAGGCTCTGCATTGTACCGTGCCCCTGTTATTCCTCCTGGAAATGTATGACTAAATAAACAACTGGGTGCTACCATTCAACTCGTCAATGAGGTGTTAGAGACATACCCCATTGGGAATGCTAAGACCCAGTTATATCTTCATTCACAAATTTCCTGGAGGAATAGCAGAGGAACGGTACAAGTTCATGAAAACAGACATGTCCGAAGAATTGTAAAATTGAATACGGGTACCGGACCTCACGAATGAATGCCTGCAAACCAAATGGTGCATTTGCCCAAAGTAACCAATCAGATAGCAGTTCTGGGCTTCTGAAAAACGTTGAAGTGATCTGATTGGTTACTAGCAGAAGAAATTACATAGAGAAAGGGGAGGAGCTGAGGGAGGAGAAAGCAGGGCCTATACGTTTCTATGAAGCCTGGGTGACCCTGTGACTTGATGATGGCTCCGGAGTTGGAGTCGTGATGTCGCCTTTTACGTATACGTTTCCATTACCTTCAGAGGATGCACTTTTTACGAGATGCTGATTCTTTTTTTTTCACTGATTGAACAGATTTTCGTCATTTGTTTGCTACCCAAAGACCGTCATAAGATGCACTTGAATAGCTGCTACATCTGCTGGAAAATCGCCTGGCGATAGAAACTGAGTCGACTCGAGACCATTACACAAATTGCCATGAATTTCAGCTGTCAGCAGATTACATTTTACATACTGTGCATTTAAAGGGGAACCTCCAAGAGGCTGTGGATCAAGATAAAACAACCCAGGGCTCCTAGTAATCCAATTTATTAATACAATTTATCCTAATGTTGCAAGTTTTAAGCGAGATGGGTGCAAAAAACATAACTTTATTTGTATGGGAGCAGTGTAAAATTGATTGGTCATGCCTGCTCTGCATGAAGGACTAGTTTGTCTAGGCCAGGCAGACATCACTAATCAATCCTGCAAGGTTTAGGATAGTAAATCTAGCTTTACACACACTCAGTTATGCAAAGTCTCAGATGACTCCAGTCTTGATGAATGTAACACAACCCAGCGCCAGGTCCTCATCGTTAAATGGGTTCTCGCTCTGGGATTCGGATATTGATGGTGGTCTATCCTCAGGATCGGTCATCAATATCAGAATGGCTTCCTTAACCGCGGATCCGATGATAGGTCATCAGTAAAAGATCCCGGAGAGCCATTTCAACTCCTCATTGGCACCGAGGACCATAAGTGCTGATGGCACGTGTAAAAAATGCTTACTGCGTCTATTCAACGCGAGCGACAACGCCCAATGTCCGTAAGAACATGCAGATCTAGAGTTGTCACCCACAGGCCATGTCCTTGTCTGAATATATCCAAACTGTCACTTAGCAAATGGCATGAATGAAAATTAATAAATAATATGGGGGTTTTAAAGACCCCCAAATGAGTGATTGGACTGGAGGGTCCCTTTAATGGACTACAGATGAAGGAGCTCCCCGACTGTTACTGCCCATACCCATCAGATGGAAGCCAGACTGCATCAGGTCTACCTGTCCATGTGTGTCCAGGTGTGCCACCCTGGAAATGAAGGGTCGGGCAATTTGGATTTCAACATGTCAGACCCTTTTATGTTCAAGGGAACATACGCTGCTGCTAGAGGAGTCTGTGGGAGTGGGCAGGCGTAATGGCCACCTCCAGACCAAAAATCCCAAAAACATTTCGGACAAAAACTGTTTTGGTAGTCAGACGATAGGCCAAGGTCTGCCAAGGGAAAACGAAAAATTTCCAACATTGCAGCGACCCCCTGGCCCTCCTATAGTGCAGGGATCAGCAACCTCCAAGTGTTCTGAAACTACAACTCCCAGAATCCTCCTTTCACTTCTATGGGAGTAAAAAAAAAAAACAACGTGTGCACGCTGGGAGTTGGAGTGTTGAAGGTCTGCTATAGTGGCTGGGGGGGGCTTCTGTTACGGAGCCCCTCTCCCACTATTTGGTTTGGCTTTTACGTCCTCTCCTGTTAGGGGTCCCTTCATATCTTATGGACACTTTACAATTTGGGGATTTTCTGTCCACTTTGGTGACCATGTAAGGTCTACAGATTCGGGGTCTGGAGCACCCAGACTGGCCCCATACACAGACAGCAGTGATATCAGACTGATGAGGTTTTTGGGCTTAATTGTTGCTCCTTTGACAACTCGGGGAGGCCGACATCGGGAACTATTGAGAAAGGAAGCTGATTATGTACACAGGTTATAACAATGGGACTTTTTTTTTTTTTTTTACATGCATTTTATATCGATTTTATATCACTGCTCTTGACTATGTAATGGTTTGTAACAATGTGTGTATAGTGATGTGGGGTTAATAAAAAAGGGCAGTACCAGATGGAGTGTGATGTAGCACGAAACGGCCGTCGCCTGTTTATCTATGTCCTACGTGCCAGCCATTGAATAAAAGATCATTACATTGGATGGCGAGTGGATGGCCAGTTCAGATCATCTACCGTAAGAGCACCGCCGTATACCGATATGTAGCTATGTCCTTCTGTCACATGGAGTAGTGGCATGAAGATCCCTAAAGGGGTTATCCCATGACTAATGTAAAAAATTAAAACCAGACATCGTATAGGACATGACAATATCTAACAAAGCCAGAACCAGCCCTGGACCTCACATGGATCCAGAGATCTCCCCATTCATTGCTCTGCTAGATTTATATCAAGCCTGCAGCTCAGGGGGCGTGCCTTTTCTGCTGCATCTAAGGGGGTGTGTCCATGCTCTCCCTATCACAGCTCAGGAGGCAATTGAAGGATGAAACTGAGCATGTGCGGCCATCTCAGTGAGCAGGACAGAGAAATAAGAAAAAAATAACAGCAGGTGGCGCTATACACATACATTTTCTTGACTAGCTTAGGCCTATGTTACATTTTAAATTACATGCAATAATAAAAGTATTCAGATCCAGCTGCTGGTTTAAAATCTAGAATATATTTTATGGGACAACCTCTTTAAGAAGTAGTAGTGCCAGTCTTTCTATTTACATATTCACAACATATCTGACCTCATTTATTGGGCATGAAGACCGGTAAATGATTATACAGCGTTCCAATCCAAGCCAAAAAAACCTCCCCATTCTGACCGCCATCATCTAACCTGCATGGACCTACAGTTCTCCAGACCCAATACCACTTGCACTTACTCCTACCCCAATGACCAAAAAAATTTCGCCAACACCCAAAATGAAAACTGATTAACTCACAAAGGACAAAGAAAGTAAAAAAAAAAAAAAAAAAAAAAAAAAAACGAAAACAAGCTGGACATAAAACCCTCGGAATGTGCAGATTTGGTAACCACAGCGAGTTGTCTGCATTTCCCATCTGGGGTCGACAGAAAACCAGCTGAGATCATCTGAATGTAAAAGACGACGACAACTCGGCATCTGTTACACATTAAGGATAATTCACATTTGGCTTCACGATCATTTTTCCAGCCCGCACTGGATACAATACATATCTACTGGACAAATAGGGGAAAACACCCTATTCGTACTCGGGCGGTGATACTATGTAACATAATGTAGAAGAAGTGCAACCCTCATCAATGGGGAGTGAACGGCAACGTATATAAAGATGGAGGAAAATGTCAAACACGTCCCACTCAGGATACGGACCTAAATTTAAAGGGAAGGTCCCTCTTGGCAAACAATTTTTTTGTTCCAATGAATTTAGAATGAAAAAGATTTGCACATAGTTTGAATTAAAAGCCTCTGTGCAGACTTATATGCTTCTATAACAGACAATCTATAGATCTGTCCCCTACCTTCTGCTGATTGGTGTGGGTCCCTTCTCTGGGACCTGCTGCTATCTAAGGAATGGGGCCCCGAAATGAATGGAGAGCACCAGGGCTGTGGAGTCGGTAGATAAATGCTCCGACTCCAACTCCGACTCCGACTACCTAGCCCTGGAGAGCACGCCGCGCATGTGCAACTTTCTTCATTCACTGCTGCGGAACTTTCAAAAATAGCCAAGTGCGCCGGCTCAGCTATTTTCAGATGTACCATGGCAGTGAATGGAGAGCTGTCTTTTTATGGCGGGGTCCCTTTCTTGACATAGCAGCGGGTCCCAGAGGTGGGACCCAAACCTACTGGACATGTATAGCATATGCTATCCATATTCCATAAACGACCAGATGGTAATGCCCCTTTACCAAGTGTATGTTCGAGGGGTTGGCCATCTCACACATTGGTTGCATATCGCTAAGACATGGCACCAATGTCCCACCCCTGGGATCCGCTGCTATGTCAAGAAAGGGACCCCGCAGTGAACATTGAGCGTGCTGAGCTATTTCTGGGAATTTGCATAGAGGTGAACCGGAGAGGTGGTCCTTGGGAATGGAGGACCCTCGTTCAGTTTCGGGGTTCCAGTCTCCAGAGATAGTTGGAGGTCTCACCTCTGGGACCCCCACCTGTCTGACAATGGTGGCATTTCCTAGCGATATATGCCACCAATGTGTGAGATGGGCCAACCCCTTTAACGGACAGATGGAAGGGCGTTGGACTCAAGGGCCCTTTACAGTGGCCGAGAATCTGACAGATAGTTACTAACGGAGTTCACTCGTTACTGATTATCTGGCGCTGTAAAAGTGGCGCCATTTATTAGGTCCGTAGTTTTCCAGCAGGAGACCATGCTGTCTAATCCCGATCTGCTGCCGGCAAACAACAAGTCAGTATAGGGACGAGCGATGGCAGTAGTAATCACAGCTCCCCATACTGTGGAGGAGATGGCTGCTTGTAAATGTAGTGGTCTCCTCCACTTATGATCAGATGATAATCTGCTGTATCATCCCGTCTAAAGGGACCTTAAGGATCAGACTACAGTTTGTTTGCAGTCTGTTACCATGGAAACACATGGGTCTACATGAGAGCAGTAGACACAAAACAATAGGTTTTTTTCCTTTATTAAGACTATTTGCAAAGTTGCTTATTTGGAATAATAAAATGATTGTAAAGTGGATCTTTGCTTTAGGCTACATGCACACGACCGTTGTTATCGTCCGCATCCGATCTGCTTTTTTTTTTTGCGGCTCGGATGCGGACCCATTCACTTCAACAAAAGATGCGGACAGTACACGGAGTTGCTCCATTCGGTGGCCCCGCAAAAAATAAAATAAAACAGAACATGTCCTATCCTAAGAGTAGGCATTTCTATAATGGGTGGTCCTTTCTGCAAATTGAAGAATGCAAACGGATGGGATCCGCAATTTGCGGACCGCAAAACATGGCACGGTTGTGTGCATAAAGCTCAACATCAGCACATTGTATAGGCTAATGGTCTCCAACGTTGGTGCTCTGGTTGTCGTAAACCACAACCTCCATTGTGACAGAACAGTCCAAGATCTAAAGTCTAGGACAACGGACTAAAGGTTGAATTTTTACCTGGCTGATCCTTTGTCTCCCTCTCACCTGACGTGACGATTATCTACCAATTCCGTACATGTGTCTGAATTAAGGGGTCAGACAAACAAAGCCCATCCCGACTGCAAAAAGGACAGCTCTTGGGGATGGCATTTTCCAGGCCGCCCCTAACCAGCATCCAAGGAGCACCAAGGTCCAAAAAAAATCCCCTGGTTTTGCACACAAGGCCTTTATGTTCCATATGTCCCCCAACGTCACCACTGGCAGGTGTAAAAAGAATGAGTCGAGGTGATAAGATACGGTATCATCATGAAGCAGAAGACAGCGCTGACACCTAGACAATGGGCTCTGAAGATGACAGGACTTCCATGCTTGACAGCTCTTTTTGTCCCGGGTGGTCTGATGCCCTGCAGTCATATCTGTAACCATAGGGCTTGTGCTGAGCACAATAGGGTCAGCGTTCCAGACTTCCTGCCTCTGTCCCAGAAGGGTCTCCGCTCTGCGGTTGGCGAGACAAGATTTTGCATTTGAAGACCAGATCAGAAAATTCAAAAACATTTTACCTAAAATCACTGTTCCTGCTCAACTTGCCGGCCAAAAATTTCCAGCAAAATCGGCATCTGTGTGCACACCCTAGTCCCGATGATCGGGGAAGCCATGTTTATTGGGTTCAGTTGCAATACTAGATAAGAGAGGCGCTATTTCGGGAAAGACAAAAGCAGAGCCGCCCATAGGATAGACCATATGTGTCTGGTTGGGGTCTGACTGCCAGGACTCCTACTGATGGGGTCTTTTGCTCAGGGGTCTGTGGAGAGGGATGGAAACGGCATGGGCCTGCTATCCTGTTTATACGCCCTCTATACATATTCAAAGGGAATAAGGCGTGCTCGGTTGTTGCAGCACTCTCCGAGGACTCTCACTCCTATCCTCATTTTGGCCATCGATGACTGATTGCCGTCACAGTAAATACCTAGGTACTATCCTGCCAGGACCTTACTCCTCAATGACATCATCACGGAAGCACAGTTTCTGGCACATGGGGGCACAGTCATCTTGAATCCTGTTAGTTGTTCTTGGGATGGAGAACATGACAGAAGGATGGAGCACACGCTGACGGGACATGTCCGATTATAGGAAACCTGGGAGAGAGGCTGATGCAATCACGCAGGCTTGTATGCTGAGGAGAAGTCCCAGAGACGGAAGCCTTTCCTGGGCTTGAATAAATATGTATTGACAAAGAGGGGGCCACGGGCTTTGGTGGTCATATTTGGTCTGACATGGTAGAGTTGGCATGCCAATGAATAGGACTGACCTCAGATGGCTGGTATTTCCATCAGGGCCTGGTCAAGGCCAAGACTCCTCTGTGAAAACATTCAAAGGGGTTTTCCAGGATTAGAAAAATAGGCTTGATCTTCCAGAAACAGCGCCACATCTGGCCACAGGCACATTGCAATGAATGGGGATGAGCTGCAATACCACATAACTCCTACTGACAAGTGTGGCGCTGTTAAAGCGAGGCTGAGCTGCTCCTAGGTCATGTGGCCGATGAACGCGATGTCACATGGCCTAGGGAAAGCTGCGAGATAGCCGATCAGCGGGGGTCCTGGGTGTCAGATCCCCACCGATCAGATACTGATGACCTATCCAGAGGATAGTTCTAAAGTCTCAGAAAACCCCTTTAAAAATACTTCTTCTTACAACATTCCTGGGCAAAAAAAGATGCTAAATTTTGCAAAAATTATGCAAATATGTTATTAAAGGGAGTGTTTATTGCCGTTTTGGTGACATTCCATGCGATTTGGGTTTCAGATGTTGCTGAGCATGCCTACTCCGCGTGTAAGGACCTTCCAAGAAAAAAATGCCATAAAGAACTACAAGTCTCATAATCCTGCACAAGCGCCGAGATCGGCGGGGGCCACAGCTGAAAGACATTGGATGTCCTGAGCTAAAACCTCCAAACCTGATGTAATTAAGCCGCCATTAACTAGTGGAAGTCGACCAGAACCCGCCGCTCTCCATCTTTCCATAGCCCACATTGCTTCCATTAGGATTTCATTCCCTTTGAAAACCTTCCCATTAACCCTATAATGGCACAGCCTCCATAATACCCTCCAAATGTGAACGAGTTATAAAGTCGAGCCAGTTTGTGAGAGTGTTTCAGAATCCCAGATGTGCAGAAGAAAACATTCAGCTTGGATTTAACGTATCGGGGCAGCAGCATCTTGGGAGGAAATGACTGACATTCTTCCTGTGTAAGACGGTATTTTCAGCGCTCAGTAATCCCGCAAGCATCGCCCCGTGGCTACACAGTGCATGCGGAAAACATCACGCGGCGAACAGCATTTTCATAGGACAAACTGTGAAAGACACAAATAAATGAATATCTTCTACATTGTAACTGCGGTCATCCAGAAAATCTGAGCAGAAGACTCCTGATTCATTATCTTCGATTTGGGCTGAATTCACACATAGGTTTTTAGTGCAGTTTTTCATTTTTTTGTGCAATTTTTTTTTCCTATTCTGACAGATGTTACTTTAAAGGGGTTTTCCAGATTGCATCCTGTATATAAGCATGTCTGCAAGTCGCTGTCATTTTGTAATGTATTTATTTTACCCTTATCACTCAAGACTGAGGTGTTCCGAGCCGTGGTCACATGACCGTGTCCATACAGCTCTTATTCCCTGCAAGATTATGTCCATGGGCGGAGCAGTGATAGGGGAGTGTCTAACGTGTGGGCTGGGAGGAGCCATAAACCAGCAGGGCGTTGTTAGGGGCGGTACTGGAGTTGTGGTAGAGAAGGGAGAAGTGCATCATGGGTTTGGTTGGATACAGCAACAGGAAGAGCTACATACAGGATGGAGTCATTGGTGTTCATGGAGAAAACGGGTCAGGAGAGTCTAAAAAAAACAAGGATTGGCAAGATTTAGGGTCCATTCACACGTCCGCAATTCCGTTCCGCAGAATTGCGGACCCATTAGTTTCAATGGGGACAGACGATGTCCCGGCCGGGTCCGCAATTGCGGATCCGCACTTCCGGGTCCGCAATTGCGTTCCCGAAAAAAATAGAACATGTCCTATTCTTGTCCACAATTGCGGACAAGAAAAGGCATTTTCTATGAGAGTGCCGGCGATGTCCGTGTTTTGCGGATCCGCGGATCCGTAAAACACACACGGACGTGTGAATGGACCCTTACCCGAGGTAAGCAGCTGCCTGAGCAGATCTGATAAAAACCAGGGAATTTATGAAATTCAATACAAAGGATTTTGTTTCCTCATCAAAAGGCAGCATGCTCTAGGTATGGCGTTTTTCAGGCAATTTTCCTATACCGATCTGTATGAGAGTTGAAAAATGTCTGCTCTAAGCAAAAATGGCACATGCGTTTTTGGGTCCATACACACGTCTGCAAGAATGGGTCTGCGTCTGTTCCGGGTGCAGACCCATTGATTTCAATAAGGCCACAAAAGATGCGGACAGCACACCGTGTGCTATGCGCATACGTAATTCCGTTCTGCAGCCCCTTTAAAAAAAAGAGCATGTCCTATTCTTGTCCGTAGCCATGGACAAGAATAGAAAAAAGTCAATGCAGCAGCGCTCTGCAGACACAAATAAAGTACAATAATGCCATAATTATAGAAAACATTCTGGTGCTAATACTGCGCTTATTTTGCAAATTTGAGATTCTTGGCAAATACATTTTGTACAAAATTATTTGGGCCCGTCTGCCAAACGTCAAGGCGATCTCTATAAGACGGGAACCTAACACTAAATACTACCTGTAATGTGCCATAAGGGCCACCATATAATTCAGGGAGTGCAGGTTCCACATGCATGCTGGGTCCACTCTGCTTTTTACCATATTCGGTGCCATAACGGCCTCCATTAAATCCAGGGATGCAGGTACCAACATGCATGCTGAGCCCACTCTATACTTCTCCTGGTGCAAAATGGCTTCCAATAAATACATTGAGAACAGGCTACAGCTCCAGTACAACTGCAAAAAAAAGGGCGTCAGACGGACCCAAAGAATTGGGTACAAGATGTATTTGCCAAGAAACTAAAAAATTTGCAAAAGCCCCAGAATGTTTTCTATAATTATGGCATTATTGTACTTTATTTGTGTTTGCAGAGCGCTGCTGCATTGTCTTATTTTCTGTGTTTCTAGCCATGGCGGCGTGCACCTGCACATTGCGATGTGCTGACTGACCTTAGCAGTTGCACAGACAAGAATAGGGATTGTACGGTCTGCAAAACGTGAAACGCACATGGCCGGTGTTTTGCGGATCCGCAATTTGTGGACGGGTGAATGCACCTTTGACTTTGTTTTTTCTTTGTTTTTTTTACAGGTGAGTGAAACATTTTTATAACTTGTTTTCACGTGTGCAAATAAAAACGGCATACATTTTTTTCGGATGCGATTTTAACTGCTCCCAACTGCACTGTCTGAATACACCCTTTAGGTTAGGCCATCAAAGTATGGCCGGTGGGAACCTCCAGTAATCAGAAGGAAGGAGCAGCTGCCCTGCCTTATCTGTGTGCAGCTGTGTCAGAGGACTGCATAGACTGTACACAACTGTAGCAAACCCCCAGCTGTGACAAGTGTAAAATGTTCCCATTCTCTGACAGATGATGATGATGATGATGATGATGATGATGATGATAAGAAATGGATATTCAAGGTATAACAAAACATTGAGGAACATATAGGAGTTGAATCTAGAAGATGGCGATTTAAACGGACTAGGGACTAGTGACATCACTGAGGCGTGAGGTGATGTCACAGATTGTTCAGACTAGGGCTATGTTGCATCTTTTGGCGCAATGCATTAGTGCAACTCATGTCGCAAAACTGGAACATTCTGCTGCAATTTTGTAAACATTGTGGCAAAAAAAAAAAAAACAACAACATGTAAATACTGCCTCATGTCTTCAACCAAAATGAATACCCCCCCCCCCCCCCCAATGCCCGGGCAATTTGTGCTAATTAAGTTAATTAGGACCAGCAAAATAGCTAGGAGCACTTTATGGCTCGGCACACAAAACAAAGAGGGGGAGGGTAACATGAGACTGAGTGGTTGGGAAACTACAAGTCTCAGGATACTTCATCAACCTGGGCAACATATTTCCCAAGCCATAAATAAACATAGCCTGAAAGGGACAATATGGAAAGAAGAAAGGGACTGAAGGAAAATAAATCTTACGGAGGACAATTCCAGGGACCTGGAATGACCCCCATCAGCCACTTTGCATGCATATAAGAAGCAGCAAACCAGAAAATGTTTTCCTTAGAAAGGGACAGTTGTCCTCAGAGTGACCCGGTCAGGCCGCCCTCCATGTGATCGTCTCTACAGCGGATCAATTACCTCCAGAAAGGACATCAGGATGCAAAACTAAGGCTACTTTCACACTAGCGTTATTACTGGATCCGTTACTGATAATACAACCGCCTGCATCCGTAATGAACGGATCCGGCTGTAACATAGCCAATACGGATCCGTCATGAACTCCATTGAAAGTCAATGGGCGACAGATCCGTTTTCTATTGTGTCAGAGAAAACGGATCCGTCCCCATTGACTTGCATTGTGGATCATGACGGATCCGTCTTGCTCCGCATTCCCGGGGCGGGAAGCAAACCGCAGCATGAGAACAGAACGGAATGCATTTTGGAGCGTTCTGTTCTGTTACGTTTTGTCCCCATTAACAACGAATGGGGACAAAACGGAAGCACATTTTTCCGGTATTGCGACCCTCTGACGGATCTCAATACCGGAAAATACTAACGCTAGTGTGAAAGTAGCCTAAATGCATTGCAGCCACTTTCCAGGAATGTCAGCTGAGTGCAGAAAAGTGAACACACTTACAGAGTTTGTCTGGTTCCGAAAACCCATTTCCAGATATTCTTCTAGGATTTCTTGGCTTAAAGGGGAGGGTCAGGTCCCTTATCTTTTGGAAAGAGGAGAGTGCACCTCGCTCTGGAGGACCCCACAGGTCCATGCATTCTATGGACATCCTATTGATTTTAGTGGGACCTGTGTAATGCTTCATTTCTCCTGTGGTGGCGCTGCAGGGGGACCCGAGCACCTGCTGTCTGGTTTCCCCACATATTCTATTATGTAATCTGAGGATACCCATCCAAGACTACAGGTCCCTATGGACGACAGGTCCCTGCTGTAGGCTGATACCTGTAGGCTGTTCGGGCATGCTGGGAGTTGTAGTTTTGCAACAGCTGGAGGGCCGCAGTTTGAGGATGCCCGCTTTAGAAAGTCTGTCCCTTTAAAACTTAAAGTGGTACAACTAATTTATATAAATATACTGTTCTGTACACTGGTGATGGACTCATGTTCCCAGAGTAAGGCCTCATTCACATGACCGTCGTTTCGGTCTGCACTTTTTTTGCAGATCGGATTCGGACTCATTCATCTCAATAGGGCAGCAAAACCGCGTGCTGTCCGCCCCCGCATGTCCATTCCATGGCACCGTCTGTTTTGCAGACAAGTATAGGACATTTCTACAGAAGTTAAAAAAAGAAATGGTGACATGTACTCGGCCGGGATACTGGTTTTGCGGATCTGCGATTTGTGGATGAGCCTCCAGCTAAAGGACGAGGTGAAGGGGGAGGGAAAGGACTGTTTACATACAACTAGACAAGGCGGACATCCAAAGGGACCAGTAGTCTAGGATGGGTATCCTCTTTCGGGATTGGTTCAATCTGACAATGTGCACTCCTGCCTGGAGGGTCCCTGCATTATGTCAGTGTAGGGCCTAAGGAGGTCGCGAACAACACAGAAATGTAAGAACTTGGAAGAGAGAATAGCTGTGTCATGCTCCACCCCCTCAGGCCCTGCACCAGGCATAACAGTCCCTTTAAGGGGCTTCTGACCTGCAAGGCAACCAATGAACCACATTGGGTAAACACTGTGCATCTTCCATGTGGAATTTTATTTGCAGTTTTAATGCTATTTTAACTGCACCATCTGAACCCACCCCAAAACCACATAGTGCACACATGCCGCAAAGTGACGCAGTTTTCAAATACTTGTTTGGTGCTGGTGACATTGAGCGACCACCAGGATGACGAGATGCAGCTCCGGTGCGACCAAAAAACGCACCGACATTTGGTTTTACTGCCAATCGGCGCACCATTTTGTGGTAAAAGAGCATGTTGGCGCAGTTTTCGGTTGCATCCCATCCACGTCTCGGCCACTTCACATGGTCACAGGGTGCATTTAAAGCACTTCCGATTTGAGTAGAATGGCGGTCTTTGGACTGAAACGAATTTTAGGAAATTCGGACATCTCTAATATAAACCTAGTAGCAAGTGATTTGTTCCAATGGCAGCTCCATATGGGATTTTCCCCTTTGGGTGCGGTATGACTTCAGAGACTGGGCCCACTGAAGGATCCTGTGGTGGGCCAGTCCGACCCCGCATCGCCACATCGGTCGCATGCAAGTAAACAGCAGCTGCTGCCGTGACATATGTATACCATATATCCATCAGTATATAGCATAAACCGAGGTTCAGTCCATCCCGACCCTCGTGTCTATGAATCACTCAAATACTGCAACGATCACAAAGCAATCCTATAATTACCAGGAAGGAAAATGTACAAGCTCAGCTCCGCTATAATTACCAGGAACCGCGGAGTCAGACCGCTGGATTTTAACCGCTTTGGGCAGTCGGACATTTATTTCCCATGTGCTAACTCATGCAATTTCCTATTATAGTCCAGAAAAAAAATCCGTACAACGGGATCCTGCTGAGCTGTTCCTGTATGCTAGATGTGGTCGCCAACCTGTGGCTCTCCAACTGTTGCAAAACTACAACTCTCAGCATGCCTGCAGATCAGCCGTGTAGTAATGCCCACAAGGGGTTATCCTAGTGGCACATGACAGTCAGGCCCCATTCACACGGCCATAATTTCAGTCTGCAT
This sequence comes from Bufotes viridis, assembly GCA_033119425.1. Classification (NCBI taxonomy): domain Eukaryota; kingdom Metazoa; phylum Chordata; class Amphibia; order Anura; family Bufonidae; genus Bufotes; species Bufotes viridis. Next base: position 8,675,507 of record CM065599.1, on the reverse strand, counting down.
CCGATCAGCATTTTTTGAGGACCCATTCATTTCAATGGGGCCGAAAAAGACGCGGGCAGCACTCCGTAATACGTTTTGCGGTCAAGGATAGGACATTTCGACAGATGTTAAAAAATAAATGGCAGTATGCACTCGACGGGAATTAGTGATTTGCGGACCGCAACACACTTTCGGCCATGTGCATGAGCCCTAATGGCTGCTTTACACCAGATGCTATAGTGCAGGGATCTGCAACCTTCGGCACTCCAGCTGCTGTGAAACTACAACTCCCACCATGCACACTTACTCCACTGTTCTTGTAGCTCCTGTAGAATTGAAAGGAGGATTCTGGGAGTTGTAGTTTCAGAGTGGCTGGGGGGGGGGGGGGGTTGCTGATCCCCCTTGTGTTCTGACATATTCTCAGATCGGACATATTGTAATAATTCACGTCGCTGGATATTGACTCGTTCAGTAACATGCTGGAACACAGCACGCTGCAAACTGGTAACTGAACCAACCGGTACGTAACACGGGCACACATCGGGCGCTCACTGCTGAGCAAAATGGAGGACACCCACAGTTACGGTACTTCGAAATCTACTGAATGACATCATTCGGCTCCTTGTATCAACCGGAACACACTGCTTGGTAATATTCTGGAAATGCAGAGGCGAGTTTGTCATCTGGCATAAACCACGGTCATATCACAATGTCTATCTAGGGGCTTAACACTGGAAATCATCATAATGGATCTTGAGAATATAGGTTGAAAGTGTTAAATGACAGATTCGGCTCTGCTACATCTGTACAGCCAACACAGCCAACACTGACACAATGTAATCATTGAATTGCTTAAGAAACGGGGTAAATAGTCACGCGCATGTGTCATTGGGTTACACATGTTGGAAATCGTGGGTTACTGCATGGAGTTTGTCATTTGGCACAGCTCATCATGATGTGAGCTTACATAGGACTGCGGGTAGCTTTTTGTTCTATGAGAAAATAGGCCCAAAGAGCAAAATGACAGAGCCAGCTCTGCTATATCTGTGTATCCTAATATAGCACAGCCTAATGATTTACTATGTGAATGGAGGGGGGAGTAAAAGATATAAGGCACAGGTTAAAGCAACAGCATAGGGGTGCTGGGACCTTGTAATATCCAGGTCTACTCTATGGATGTGGGGGTTTGTCACTTGGCACTGCTCAACCTGGTGCCAGTTGACAGATCCAGCACAGCTACATCTGTAATTTAGATTGTGAATAAAAGGGGAAGGAATACTAGGAATAATGAGCATGTATCAGAGGAGTTCATAGAGGAATGCGCTGCCTTGCAACATGCTGTTACTGCGCTGAGTTTGTCATTTAGCGCAGTATGACAAAGAGTTAAATGACAGATCCAGCTCTACTACATCTGGGGGGGGGGGGTACAGCACAGTGCACACCACACACCGCCTGCTACATGCAGAGTTACTGTACAAACAAGGGATGCTCTCATTCACTTACTTTAATCCAGGCTACAAGCTGAGCTGGCTGCATGTCCAAGTCCTGGGATAATCCTGAGTCCAGCCAGCAGAGGTTTACACCAAATACAGGAGAAATTGCAGAAAAAAAAAAAACAGCTAAAAGTTCAGGTCAGTCCTGTAGTGAGCCTGTGCCTCCCAGATCTGCTGCCTAAACCAGTGTGAGCGCTTCCACACTCCCCAGATCCTACAGAAACACCCTCCCTCCCTCTCCCACATCCTCCCTCCCAGCGCTCAGCTCTGGAATGAAAGCATTGCTGACTACTTTTTTTTTTTTTTTTTTCCAACTCCCTTTTTTTTGTACTTGCTTTATTGTAAAGTAACACAAACAGCAAAAAAATAAAATAAACAAAAATCATGCAACTTTTGATGCATTTTGAAAAAATAACAATGTATCACCCAAACACCGTAGCAGCGGCGTTAGGGCTTCTTGCACAAGAACGTGCCGTGTTCTGCGGTCTGCAAATTGCAGATTCGCAAAACACGGATTCCGCCCGTGTGCCTTCCGCCATTTACGAAACGGAACAGACGGCCCATTATAGAAAGGCCTATTCTTGTCCGCAAAACGGACAAGACTAGGACATGATCTATAATTTTTGCAGGGCCACGGAACGGAGCAACGGATGCGGACAGCTGTCCGCATATTTTGCGGCCCCTTGAAGTGAATGGGTCTGCACCCGAGCCGCAAAAACTGCGGCTCGGATTTGGAACCAACTCACGGTCGCGTGCAAGAGGCCTTACAGTTGTTTGGAGGTTTGCTGCTTCAGTTAGGCCTCTTTCACACAAACATTTTTTTTGCGAGTGTATGGGCTGTTTTTTGTATTCCGTATATGAAACCACTCAAACAAAGCAATAGCTGATCTTAGGGAGACCAGCTACAAAAATACCGTGGAGCCTCACTTAAGAGTCTCAAACACAGCAATCCAAAGTGCAAAGCTCCCTGGGAAACATAAAATGCAAAAAGATTGTGGAGCCCCAGTTATGGGTCTACAACACAGTGAAAGCCAGATATCCCTCAAAGGAAGGAAAAACAAGCAAAGGGGTGTCTCCATTACAGAGATCACCAAAACCACCATATTAAGTGGCCCCTATGTCAAGATCCCGCTCTTTTACAAGCTTTAAGGATGTGACGGGGAAGACCTAAGCAAGTTATCCATCCACAGACAGCTGTTTCGGGGTGTTGCCCCTCATTGGTCTCCCTAAGATCAGCTATTGCTTTGTTTGAGTAGTCACCAAAGCATCGCTCCCGGTTAGCCAGAATCCTACTCCACACTGATGAGGGGCAACACCCCGAAACAGCTGTCTGTGGATGGATACCTAGCTTAGGTCTTCCCCGTCACATCCTTAAAGCTTGTAAAAGAGCGGGATCTTGACATAGGGGCCACTTAATATGGTGGTTTTGGTGATCTCTGTAATGGAGACACCCCTTTGCTTGGTTTTCCTTCCTTTGAGGGATATCTGGCTTTCACTGTGTTGTAGACCCATAACTGGGGCTCCACAATCTTTTTGCAGTATATGAAACCATTCATTTCAATGGGTCCGCAAAAAAAACCCGAAGGTACTCCGTATGCATTCCGTTTCCGTATTTCCATTCCGTTAAAATATAGAACTTGTCCTATTCTTGTGCGCATCACAGACAAGGATAGTAATGTCCTATTAGGGGCCAGATGTTCCGTTCCACAAAAAACGGAATGAACACAGACCGCAAAACCATACAGTCGTGTGAAAGAGGCCTTACCGTTGTGTAGAGGTTTGCTGCTTCAGTCAGGCCCCTGTCACACAAGCGAGTTTTCCCGCACGGGTGCAATGCGTGATGTGAACGCATAGCGCCCGCACTGAATCCTGACCCACACATTTGGGGCTGTGCACTTGAGCGTTGTTTTTTCATGCATCACTTCTGCGTTGTGTGAGAATCGTAGCATGTTCTATATTCTGCCTAAAATGAACAAGAATAGGACATGTTCAATTTTTTTTTGCGGGGCTACGGAATGGGCAGACTGATGCGGACAGCACACGGTATCCACATTTTTTGCGGACCCATTGAAATGAATGGGTCCGCATCCTATCCGCAAAGAAAACGGAACGGACACAGAAACAAACAACGTTCGTGTGCATCTAGCCTAAAAGAGTAAAAGTTGCCAAAAAACTCCACCAGCCAAGGGCCTTGTCATAAATTGGGTGCATCTTCCGGCAATAACGCTGGCGTAAAATGTGTAAGAAAGGCTACACGCACACGACTGTATGTGTTTTGCGGTCTGCAAATTGCGGATCCGCAAAAAAAATGGATGACGTTCCGTATGGCATCTGTTTTTTTGAGGATCCGTTATTTTTGCGGATCCATTGTAATACTGCCTATCCTTGTCCGCAAACTAGAAAAAAATAGGACATGCTCTATTTTTTGTGTGGGACTACCGAACGGACATACAGGTGCGGACAGCACATGGTGTGCTGTCCACATTTTTTGCAGACCCATTGAAACGAATGGGTCCGCATCCTGTCAGCAAAAAAAACGGAACGGACAAGGAAACAAAATGCGTTTGTGTGCATGAGGCCGAAGACAGTCAAAAAGATGACCCTGTGTGTAGTCCAATCCTGCAGTCACAGGGGGCCATTTACTCACATTTTTACCCTCGTTTTTGAAAGCCCCTTTTTTGCTACTTTTTTTTAAATGCTTGTGTGATAATATTTTGTTGCATGGCTGTTTTTACGCCATTCTGAGGGCTGGGCATAAAAAGAGCGGTGACAGCTAGTCCAGTCAGGAATGTTATTATCAATCATCACCATGAATAAACCATAATATATCAGAATCAAATGTGACCAAAATAGCAAAAATATAAAATAATGTAGCAGAGCTAGTGAGCACAAGTGCTGTCAGTAGTCTTGCATTAGATAACAAATTCAGCTCTGCTACATCTGTTACAGGTTCAGTTCCAAATCTCGTTCCTGTGACTCCATGTGACAGATTTCAGCTGCGAGTCTGCGACAACCAGCCCCCCCCCCCCCCTTCCCTCAATAGAAATACTTGGATAATTCCATACATGCCTGTAATTCTTATCAGCTACATGGGGGATGTGGCCCTCAGTGCTAGAGCCGATTCCTCCCCTAGTTACTAAGCGTCGGTAACTGCAGGAATTGTTCTTAGAGGGGGGGTAGGCTAAAGCCTGTACACAGGCCGAAGGAGGGAAGCGTTCCAGTTTGAAGCTTCTCATGGCTTAAAAGGTTTTTCCAGTTTTATGTAAGTTGGGCCTCATGCACACGGCCGTTGTTCGGGTTCGCGGCTCGGCCGCGGACCCATTCACTTCAATGGGGCCGCAAAAGATGCGGACAGCACTAGAGACTAGAACTCCCAGAATCTTCCTTTCACTGCTTTGGGTGCATGATGGGAGTTGTAGTTTCTTTCTGGTAGTTTGCAACAATGTATCAGTCTGGAGTTCAGGCTGTAGCTCCGTTTGGGCTGGATACGATTGTATCCACTTCTGACAGCGGAAGTAGCAATGAAGGGCTTTGCTCATTTGAGGGCGGCGTTCTCATTTACGCACAGAAAATAATTTTTTTTGAAAATGACGAGGAAAAGAAACGTAGTGGGAAATTTTAAAACTGGCTAAGTTGCCCATAGCAACCAATCAGATTCCATCTTTCCACCAGTTTTGATACATCTCCCCCATAACGTTATAGGAAGTTGTAGAGTTTCCCATTTATACAGGCTGTTCCCTAAACTCCTATGGAAATGAATGGAGCATGCTGGGAATTGTAGTTTCAACACAGCTGGAGAGCCGAAGGTTGCGGACCCCTGCTCTAAACCTATAGAGTCCCTACATGCAGCATTTTGGTGTCCGTCTGAAGAGGTGGAGCCTAACGGATCCGTTTTTTTTTTTACAATGTAAGTCAATTGGGACGGATCCGTTATAAATAACACAATATGGTGCATTTGAAAACGGATCCGTTCCCCATTGACTTTCAATGTAATTAAAAACGGATCCGTTTTGGACTTTGTCATTTTTCTTTAAACCTAATGCAAACGGATCCGTTCTGAACGGAAACAAACGTTTGCATTATAGGTGCGGATCCGTTTATGCAAATAAACAGACGGATCCGCACCAACGCAAGTGTGAAACTAGCCTAAAAGTATTGACTTGAAATTACACTGTGCCATAGCTGCAATGGAGACGACGCTCAGGGTAAGGGCTCATTCAGACGACCGTATCCATTTTGCAGCCATGTGTTAAAGTCCGCAAAGTGAAACGGAACAGCCAGCCCTATGATAGAACTACCCATTCTTGTCCTCCAAAACGGACAAGCTCTATCTTTTTTGCAGGGCCGCGGAACGGAAGTATGGATGCGGACAGCACATGGTGTGCTATCTGCGTTATGGGTCCGCATTCACTTGGATGCAGACACACAGTCGTCTGAATGAGCCCTAATAAAGAGGAACCGGGGCTCTACCTCCTCTTCAAACAGCTGATGGGGGGCGGTGTCTGGGTGTTGGACCACCCACTGATGCGCTACTGATGATCAATCCTGAGAATAGGTGATCAATACAGACTGCCTGCGCGCTCCTTTTAGGCTACGTTCACGCGACAACATTTGTCGCACTACAATTTTTATAACTGGAGTCCATGGTGTCGCATTGCGACATGCAACATGCTGCGACTGCGACGACAGTCACTAAAAATCCATTCAAGATGTTTTTCTGCAAATGTCACAATGCGACACCATAGACTCCCATTATAAAAATTGTTGCGCGACAAATGTTGCAGTGACATTGTGCCCTATTTGCCGCGCGACAAATGTCGTCGTGTGAACCTAGCCTTAAAGTCTGTTTGAAAACCACCCCTGTGTCCAGGCAGCTTTATAGAGAAGTGTCTCCGAGTGGTCAGGTGTGTGCTGGTGTCGAGCGGCAGCTGAGAGGGGGCTCATTTTCACCTTTACTAGGGGTCTGCCATCCGGTCCCCCCTTACCCTCGTTTGGTGAAAATACTGGAGTATGATCTCTGCTGAAGCAAATAATGTTCCCATTTTCCGTAAGACTTTTAGAGCCTCATTACACTAAGAAGATAAAAGGTATTTCCGCAGCTGCTAGAGCTGGAAGACGTGGTAATTAATATGGACGGGTAATTACCTGTGTTGTGGCAGGTGGTCTGTAAGAAGTGCTGACGGCCCAAGAAACAAATGACAGTGCAGCACTTGATAAGCATCTCGCCTTTGTGCTGGGCGCATTCACAGGGGGGATTGATCAAATTGGTGTAAAGGAAAACTGGTTTAGTTGCCCATAGCAGCCAATCAGATTTCACCTTTCTCTGAAAAATAAAAGGTGGGATCTGATTGGTTGCGATGGGCAACTAAACCAGTTTTCCTTTACACTAGTTTGATAAATCTTCCCCACTGTTTTCCAGGAGGACAATTCTGGAGACTCTGGGTAGATTTATCAAAATTGGCGTAAAGGAAAAACTGGTTTAGTTGCCCATGGCAACCAATCAGATTCCACCTTTCATTTTTCAGAGCTCCTTCAGGTGGAATCTGATTGTTTGCTCTGGGAAACTAAGACTACTTTCACATTTCGTTTTTGAGATCCGTCATAGGATCTCAATAGCGGAGGAAAATGCTTCAGTTTTGTCCCTATTCATTGTCAATGGGGACAAAACTGAACTGAAGGGAACGGAGTCACCAGAATGCATTCAGTTCCATTTCATTGCGTTACCATGATGCACACAAATGCGTTGCAAGCAGCGTTTTTGAGTGCGTCCTCGGATGCAGAGCAAGAGGGATCCGTCATGACTCACAATGTAAGTCAATGGTGACGTGTTCTCTGACACAAAAGAAAACGGACCCGCACTGAATCCTGACCCATTCATTTCAATGGGTCTGTGTACATGAGCGTTTATTTTCACGCATCACTTGTGTGTTGCGTGAAAATCGCAGCATGTTCTATAGGCTGCATTCACACGAGCGTGATTTCCGCGCGGGTGCAATGCGTGATGTGAACGCATTGCACCTGCACTGAATCCTGACCTATTCATTTCTATGGGGTTGTGTACATAAGCGTTTTTTTTCACGCATCACTTCTGCAACGCGTGTAAATCGCAGCATGCTCTATCTTATGTGTTATAAACGCACCCGCAGCTCCATAGAAGTGAATGGGGCTGCGTGAAAAACGCATTGTATCCGGAAGCAAGTGCGGGTGCGATGCGTTTTTAACTGATGGTTGCTAGGAGATGTTGTTTGTAAACCTTCAGTTTTTTATCACGCGCGTGAAAAACGCATCAAAACGCATTGCACCCGCGCAGAAAAAACTGAACAACTGAACGCAATCGCAGGCAAAACTGAATGGCTTTGCCTGTGAAATCGCACAGTTTTCACTGAACGCATCCGCAACGCATCCGGACCTAATCCGGACACGCTCGTGTGAACCCAGCCTAAGGTCTGAGCCCTTGGCGCTACCTAAGAAAAAGCTTAATCATCGGATAACGAAGACTTCTGCGACTTTCTAATATGTTTTGTGTTTCCCTTCCTCACCATCTAAGATTCCTGCTTGCTGTCAGTAAATGTAAACCAGAAGCTGAAAACCCGATGTAGTTGTTGTCACAGCTGTCACAGTCTATATAATCTTGTCAGCTTCGATATTTTGCGTCTGTGTCTGAACCACACTTTTTTACGGATTGCACATGGACTCGTTAATTTCTATGGGTCTGCAACAAAAAACAGAAAGCACGCGGGGGCTGTCTGCATCTTTATGTCCCTTCCAAAAATTATAGAACATGTCCTGTTCTTGTCTGTATTGCAGACAAGAATGGTCATTTCTAGCAATAGTGTAAAAAACTGCATATATTGGCTCATGCACATGACTGTATATATTTGCAGTCTGCAAAAAAAAAAAAAAGAAGATTACATCTGTGCGATGTCCGTGTTGTATCTCTTTATTTATTTTATAGACAAGAATAGGATATGTTCTATTTTTTTTTTTTTTGCAGAATGGACATACGGATACGTCATTTCCATTTTTCTCAAGCCCCATTGAAATGAATGGTTCCACATACAGACCTGTAAAAAAAAAAAAAAAAAAAAAAACAGAATGGAAACGGAAGAAAAATACGTTCGTGTGCATGAGCCCTTTCACAGGAAGGTGTCTGTATTTTGCAGAGCCGTGATTTGTGGCCTGCTATACAGACATGGTCCTGTGCATTGGGCCTTACACATCTTGCCTACACTGATACACTGTAACAAACATGAGCACCGGATAGAGATTTGTGCTGATGCAGTTAGCCTCCAGAGGATTGTCGAGACTAGATACAATTGTTGCAGACCCTCAGGTGTGACAGGTAGCAGGTCTGTATAGCTTTTTGGCTTCTGGATGTAAACAAGCTGACAGCAAACAGAGTGAACACCTGAAACAGAACAGAACGTCCATCCTTCCTCCTCCATGAATGCGGGGAGTACACAGGGCTGATCACAACAAGTTTACGTTGATCATTTAACATGTGGTTGGTTTCCCGGTGTTTGCGGCTGAGTGATCTGAGCCGAGCTCCTCACACAGGAATGTGCTGCCCATCGAATCTCTGTTTAGCTTGGATAGATGAAAGTTATGTACAGTGTTTGCCAAGCCATATTGTCCCTGAAGGGAAGAGTGTCACCCGCTGCACCGGTGCCAACTACTTTGTGTAGACGGGTTTTGGGATTTAAAGGACAACTCCAATGACCTTTTACCACAGGACGTGTGGACTCACATTTTTGTGAGCAGCTATGTGGTATTGTATCTACACGAGTGGTAATCTTGTATCTACATAGGTAACGGGTTGTATCTACATTTGTAGCAATCTTGTATCTACTTAGGCTTCGTTCACATCACCGTTCAGCCTTTCCATTCTCCTGGAGGATTCGGCACATAACTTAGGCTACTTTCAGACTGGCGTTTGGGGATCCGCTTGTGAGATCCGTTTCTAGGATCTCACAAGCGGCCCCAAACGGATCAGTTTAGCCCCAATGCATTCTGAATGGATAAGGATCCGTTCAGAATGCATCAGTTTGGCTCCGTTCCGCCTCCATTCTGCTCTGGAGGCGGACACCAAAACGCTGCTTGCAGCGTTTTGGTGTCCGTCTGACGAAACTGAGCTAAACGGATCCGTCCTGACTTACAATGTAAGTCAATGGGGACGGATCCGTTGTGAATGACACAATATGGTGCATTTGAAAACTGATCCATTCCCCATTGACTTTCAATGGTGTTCAAGACGGATCCGTTTTAGACTTTGTCATTTTTCTTTTAAGTAATGCAAACGGATCCGTTCTGAACGGATAAAAACGTTTGCATTATAGGTGCGGATCCGTCTGTGCAAATACCAGACGGATCCGCACCAAACGCCAGTGTGAAAGTAGCCTTAGCCGAACGGAACCTAAGGACCCCATAGACTATAATGGGGTCTGTTAGGTTTCCGCTCTGAAGATGGGCCCCTGTTCTGGAGATACAAGCAGAACCCATACCTATCAGCCACTGATGACATATCCAAATCCTATCCTAATGTCTGAGGTGGGAATACCCCTTTAAATTACTCCTTGGCTACTTTTGGAACTCCCATAGCAGTGAATGGAAGGAGGCTGCACATAGTGGCTGCTCTCCCTTCACTTTGGGATGCCCATTTTGGAGATAGGTACGGGTCTGGCCTCTGGGACCCAGTCCTGCCTGACATTGATGGCTCATCCTAGCAATATGCCATCAATATCTGTGTCCCAATGCAAAATCTGTACCAGGGCCCCCACCAACCTTGTGCCATTCATACTAATGGTGTCGTCTTGTGTGGATAGATTCCTAGGATGCTGTGGGTCTGGGTCAGTGGACTTGTGGCCAGGACAGTATGGGCAATGTGCCCATAGTATGCTTGTGGGAAATACCGGGCCCTCTTGGGGCAACTGATACCTCCGCACCTCTATGGCAATGGCACTGCGTATAGATTCCAGATTCCACAACCCATGCGTCACTTTTCCGCACATAATTGCCACAAGACCGTATTTATGTTCCCGCGCCATTCATTCAACTCAGAATGCCCGTGGGTGAATTTTTGGCACCAGAAGCTGCTGTTTAAGTCTTGGCTCATTTACATAATTCCAGCCGTACTCGTGTTACCACCCATGCAATTCAAGCAGCACAAGGGAAGAAAAATTGAATAAAAATGGGCCCTTTGTTTCATGGTTTACAAAGGTCAAATACCATCCCTAAATAACCTGCCATGGGATTTTCCACTGTCTCCATCAGTACAGCCATACGCTGTCTTCATGTTCTCTGTGCCCACAGTGGATGGTGGTAATCTTTTACAACTGTTATAAGGCTTCCTTTATCAATACAGGCCCTGTTTCCCATAGCAACCAATCAGAGCTCAGCTTACATTTCTGAAAAAGCTCTGGAAAAATTAAAGCTGTGCTGTGATTGGTTGCTGTGGGCAACAAGGCCTGTGTGTTTGGTCAGAGACATGAGGCCTAGTTATCTATGGTGGACATCCCCTGTGACTGAGATATTGCCTATCTTCACAGGGGACTGGCCCAGAAATACACCCACTTTGGGGGCCCATTTGTATAGGAACTACCGCCATATGGGGTCTGCATGTTGTGCTCTTTTGGCCGTCAAATGTGACCAAACTGCAGGGATCTTAAGTCTCCCGGACGTTCAGGGAGTCTCCCCGACGCCCGCATGTAAAACAATATATCCCGGAAATGGAGAGGCACTGGGGGCTGATGAATGTAATAAAAAGTTTGTGAAAAAAAAAAAAAGAAAACCTCCCTGAAAAAAGTTTTCGCAGGTTGGGATGTCTGAAACTGCTAAGAGAAAAACTTTTTAAAATAGGATAGGAATACCGAAATCTCGCGCAACTTCAGCCGAGATGAAGTTTTCCTACATGGAACACATACACGCGTACATACCGTTGCCTGGCCGTGCCCGTATTGCAATCCACAACCTGGAAGGTCCGTGGAGTTTCTCTCCATGCCTCAGCATCGCAAAAAAATAAAACACGTTCTATTTTTTTGCAATGCGGACGGATCACGGACCCATTCAAGCTGAATGGGTCTGGATCCGTCTGCGGAATCCCATGGATGTTGCCCGTGCATTGGCGAACACAAATTGCAGTCCACGGAGCGGCCGTGTGCATGAGCCCTTATCTGTACATAACCTAGTAGGGTGATAGGAGCGGGGTGACAAGCCATCGGTCGGCCATATTGATAGTCTCCCAATTTTCCCTGAAACAGAAAAGGCAGAACTTTTAACAACGGAAGTTATAGCTTGTTGCCCCTTTGCCCATAAATTTATGTGCCCTCCTGCCCTGAAACCGTGGGGTAAGAAAGCATGATTTAACGCCAGTTTAGGCTTAATATGGTGCCCCTTTTGCATTATTTACACCCTGCCTCATTGAAGTGCAAACAGATAAAGACTTCACGTTTTCCAACAAAACTGAGAACATCTCATTACAAACAGTACCTCTTAAAGGGGAACTCTAAAAAACAGAGAATCCCATGTTTTACTTAGTCCTCCAGAGAACTGTGGCTTGTAGGTGGCACCCAACATTTGCCATCTGATTCAGCTCTTGTGGTCAGGACATGGAGGGTAGGGGTAGAGGTAATGTCTCTAGTCTTCCCCAGGGTGCCTCCATTATTCCCCCAGTTACAAGATGGAGGGTAGGGGTTAAGGTAATGATGTCTCTAGTCTTCCCCAGGGTGGCGTCAATATTCCCCCAGTTACAAGATGGAAGGTAGGGGTAGAGGTAATGTCTCTAGTCTTCCCCAGGGTGGCGCCATTATTCCCCCAGTTACAAGATGTAGGGTAGGGGTAGAGGTAATGTCTCTAGTCTTCCTCATAGTGGCACCATTATTCCCCCAGTTACAAGATGGAGGGTAGGGGTAGAAGTAAAGTATGTAATCCTTCTTGGGGTGGCCCCATTATTTCCCAGTTACAAGATGGGCGTGTGCTCTGTGCGGCCTCTGCAGATTGAACGCTTTTTATGACTGTTTTGAGCGTCCCTGAGCAGAGGCAGGTTTTATAGAGGAGCTAAGATGACAGCATTTGTAGAGGTGATCAATTTCGACATCAAAGAACTTGGAGGGTTTGGAACTCATTACAAAAAGTTTGGTTTCTATTTATACCACCGGGGAATACAGCAGAGGACTGATGGTGGATATCACTGTTACAGCCTGTGTTATACCCCAGAGCTGTACCCACAATTCTGCAGGCTTCAGAGCTAAAAACTGACCAGGATAACCTGCTTGTTCAGTGTCTGCAGAGAGTTTGCTCTTTTTGGAAGAAACCGTCCCTCTGCATTATAGCAGTTTAACTAAGCTGTTAGTGTTTCTAATGACAAACTTACTGACAGAAGAATAGTGAATGCAGCTCTGGAGTATAATACAGGATGTAACCCAGGATCAGTACAGGATAAGCAATGTATGTACATAGTGACTGCACCAGCAGAATAGTGAGTGCAGCTCTGGAGTATAATACAGGATGTAACTCAGGATCAGTACAGGATAAGCAATGTATGTACATAGTGACTGCACCAGCAGAATAGTGAGTGCAGCTCTGGAGTATAATACAGGATGTAACTCAGGATCAGTACAGGATAAGTAATGTAATGTATGTACACAGTGACTGCACCAGCAGAATAGTGAGTGCAGCTCTGGAGTATAATACAGGATGTAACTCAGGATCAGTACAGAATAAGTAATGTATGTACACAGTGACTCCACCAGCAGAATAGTGAATGCAGCTCTGGAGTATAATACAGGATGTAACTCAGGATCAGTACAGGATAAGTAATGTAATGTATGTACACAGTGACTGCACCAGCAGAATAGTGAGTGCAGCTCTGGAGTATAATACAGGAGGTAACTCAGGATCAGTACAGGATAAGTAATGTATGTACACAGTGACTCCACCAGCAGAATAGTGAATGCAGCTCTGGAGTATAATACAGGATGTAACTCAGGATCAGTACAGGATAAGTAATGTGTGTACACAGTGACTCCACCAGCAGAATAGTGAGTGCAGCTCTGGAGTATAATACAGGATGTAACTCAGGATCAGTACAGGATAAGTAATGTATGTACACAGTGACTGCACCAGCAGAATAGTGAGTGCAGCTCTGGAGTATAATACAGGATCAGTACAGAATAAGTAATGTATGTACACAGTGACTCCACCAGCAGAATAGTGAGTGCAGCTCTGGAGTATAATACAGGATGTAACTCAGGATCAGTACAGGATAAGTAATGTGTGTACACAGGGACTCCACCAGCAGAATAGTGAGTGCAGCTCTGGAGTATAATACAGGATGTAACTCAGGATCAGTACAGGATAAGTAATGTATGTACACAGTGACTGCACCAGCAGAATAGTGAGTGCAGCTCTGGAGTATAATACAGGATCAGTACAGAATAAGTAATGTATGTACAGGATGTAACTCAGGATCAGTACAGGATAAGTAATGTGTGTACACAGTGACTCCACCAGCAGAATAGTGAGTGCAGCTCTGGAGTATAATACAGGATGTAACTCAGGATCAGTACAGGATAAGTAATGTATGTACACAGTGACTGCACCAGCAGAATAGTGAGTGCAGCTCTGGAGTATAATACAGGATGTAACTCAGGATCAGTACAGGATAAGTAATGTATGTACACAGTGACTGTACCAGCAGAATAGTGAGTGCAGCTCTGGAGTATAATACAGGATGTAACTCAGGATCAGTACAGGATAAGTAATGTATGTACACAGTGACTCCACCAGCAGAATAGTGAGTGCAGCTCTGGAGCATAATAATATAATGTATTACATGTATACAAAGTGGGTCAACTTTTTACATTCACTGAAAGCAAGCAATGATGTTCTAAATATTGAGTAGTTGATATACAAAGATTATTAGAAAGTTACAGAATGCAACTCTTCATCAGTGTCGGACTGGGGTGCCTAGGGCCCACCAGTGAAATTTGGTTATGGGGCCCACTATAAAGCTACATGCAAATACTAACCACCTATACAGTGGCAGCAGCAGAAAGATGCTACAATATAATTGTGGGGGCCCTGGCAGGTCCCTGGTTAGAGGGGGCATGGCTAGCCTGACTCTTTACCTAAAAGTCATCTCAGCCACCCAATGTGTCTACAGTATAATAATAAACTGGGCACTTTGTTCAATAATGGGCCCAGGTTTTCATATCAACATAGGATGGTTGAGACGCTCTATGCTGCCTATTTATATCGAGTGCTGTCAGTCTACTGTGCCACTTGTAAAGGGGTCAGGGACTAGGGGCCCACCTTGTTCAGGGGCCCACCGGGGGATTCACCTGTTCCCCTGTGGGCCAGTCTGAGCCTGCTCTTCATCCTATGTCTGTGGCCACCATTAGATCTTGGGTCAGGCTCGTCTCTGGATGTGTATTTCCTTATCTAATCAGACATAATCCCGGCAGCACCACTTTTCCATCGTCCATTATCCAGTCTCCAGGAGCATCTCTATACGAGGTGCAGAGATAGCAGTTGTACCCAGTCCCTGGTGCGCGAGACCCCTTTATCACATAAGAAGACCCCAGTAGTATAACTGGCACCTGGTAGGAGGGGGGCCTTTTACAGATTTTGCAATGGATCCCGAGAGCTATAAGATACACCTCTGTCCGCAGCGATTGAATGAAGCAATTGTTAGGCCATTCCTGCAGCTTCATAGGGGAATACAACACCCATCATCCAGAGTTGCGTAAACCTCACTTATCTGTATCTTGTTCTCAGACCACCGTCTAGCACAGCAGAACTTCTGAAATACAGGAATTTTCCCAGGGCTCACTGTCTGCCATGCTGTGGTAGAAGTGATAACAGTACGCGTTTCTATTCTCTGCTGAAATGCGTGAAATTCAAATCTGACATAACCTATATTATACTTCGGAGCTGCAATCACAATTCTGCTTGCAGTATCCCCTGCTTGTTCGGTTTCTGCACGGACCTTGACCTGGCGTTTTACATATTGGGGGGCTTGGGCTTTACACAAGGCAATGCAATCATCTAAAGTGGAATGAAGCTCCATTATCGAAGCCACCATATGGGGTCTAGACTAAAGGGGGCTACAGGAGTGATGGCGTGGGGCGCTGACGGTTACACGTGCATTAAGGGAACAGTCTGCATTTGATGGACAGGGGAATACAGGGGGATGCAGCAGTTGCACCCAGGCTGTATTGCCCGAGAGGACCCAGAGACCCCTCTGTCACATAAGATGACCCCAGGATTATAAATGGCGCATGGTACGTGGGGGCCCTGTGACAGGGTTTGCATTGGGGCCCCGGAGCTTTATGTTACGCCTCCGGGAATAAAACAATATTTATGATCATTTACCACCATCCCTCAGTTGCCCATCAAATATATTGGCCATACAGCATCGGGCCCTAATTTGTATGAGGCCCAGATATTTAAAATGGCAGCATAGTCTGTGCTTCCTAATAAAGTAGAGAAATGACAATTATTTAAAGAGGAGCTGTCACCTCTCCTGACATTGCATTCCCCCTGTAATAACAATTCTTATGACTCTATCTTATACCATTTCTCTATTATTCCTACTAGAAGTTTATGAATGAATTGCAACAATCTGTAAGTAAAGTCAAGATGGATGTTACCAGTTGGGGGTGTGTCCCTGCACAGTCTGATATCCAGTCAGTGCTGCCAGTGTCAAGCTGTGCAGGGACACTCCTACTCATCTAGATCTTCATTGCAAACTCCCATCCATAAACCTCTAGTAGGAATAATAGAGGAATAGTACAACATATTTTTTAAGAACAGATGCTCCAGAATCGTTTATTACAAGAGGAATGCAAGTAGTTACTAAAAGGGACATGTCAGGTGACAGGTCCTCGTGAAGTGCATGCTCACCCTCTGGAGAGAAGGCAGATCAGGACTGTGTAGTGACTGATTGTGCAGGATACGAGGACCTATACCGTGAAGACGTTGGCGTATATGGCGGTAAATATTTACGAGTAATATCACTTCCTCTGTGACTCACAATGAGCGGAAGTCTCCTGCATTTCCTGCCAAACAGAAGCCACATGTGGATCGCGGGACAAGTAGCTTCATGTGCAGATCACTCAGCGACTGCGATCCGATCCCAGGGCTTCAGTAAATGCAGTGTCGACGGCATTACATGATGGGGGGTGTAGTACTGTGCGGCACTCTGAGTCTGTATCGCACCTGATCAGCTTAGAAACATCAGCACACTGTCCCTGGACATAAGGAAATTCAGTAACATTACATGATGGGGAATGTAGTACCAGTACACATTATTGCATATGATGTGCTTAGATACCTGGCTCATCAGATAATATCACACTTGACAGGCTTAGATACCTGGCTCATCAGATAATATCACATGTAAGCTTAGATACACAGCTCATCAGATATCACACATAACAGGCTTAGATACACCCCCTTACACATGATAACTTAGATACCTGGCTCATCAGATAATGTCACATGTAAGCTTAGATACACAGCTCATCAGATATCACACATGACAGGCTTAGATACACCCCTTTACACATGATAGCTCAGATACATGGCCCATCAGATAATATCCCACATGACAGGCTTAGATATGCGTGCCATTAGATATCACACATGAGAGGCTTAGATACACGGCTCATCAGATAGCATCACCCAGGACAGACTTAGATACACTCTCACACATGATAGCTTAGATACACCAGATCAAAACAAAG
This sequence comes from Bufotes viridis, assembly GCA_033119425.1. Lineage (NCBI taxonomy): Eukaryota > Metazoa > Chordata > Amphibia > Anura > Bufonidae > Bufotes > Bufotes viridis. The sequence continues at coordinate 8,658,292 of CM065599.1, read as the reverse complement.
TATCACAATTGACCAGGTTTGTAACGTTAGTTCAGCAGAAGGTATCACACAGGGCAGGCTTGGATACCCCAGTTCATTAATGATGGCTTCAGAAATTAAAGAATCCTCAGAATGGCTCATGTATACGAACGGATTTTCTTTGAGACCGTTCCGTTTTTTGTTTTTTTAATCTTCGCAGGAGGGGATAGGGAGCGCCATGCTGCTGTAACTGTGTGGCTGCACGGTTCTCTCTATGATTGGGCAGAGCATTCAGAAATCACTCTGCCCAATCTTTAAGGTTAGGGATTAGGAAATCTGCAGGGAAGAAGACTTTCTATTAATAGTGGGAAATCATTAAAGGGAAGAGCTATCTGTATCTATCTATCTATCTATCTATCTATCTATCTATCTATCTATCTATCTATATCTCATATCTATCTATCTATCTATCTATCTATATCTGTCTATCTGTATCTATCTATCTATTATCTATCTATCTATCTCATATCTATCTATCTCATATCTATCTATCTATCTATCTATCTATCTATCTATCTCTCTATCTATCTATCTATCTATCTATCTATCTATCTATCTATCTATCTATCTATCTATCATATCTATCTATCTATCTATCTATCTATCTATCTATCTATCTATCTATCTATATGTCTATCTGTATCTATCTATCTATTATCTATCTATCTATCTGTATCTCTCTATATCTATCTATCTATCTATCCATCTATCTATATCTGTATCTATCTATCTATTATTTATCTCTCTATCTGTATCTATCTATTTATCTATCTATCTATCTATCTATCTATCTATCTATCTATATCTCTCTATATCTCTCTATCTGTATCTCTCTTTCTATCTATCTATCTATCTATATCTCTCTATATCTCTCTATCTATCTATCTATCTATCTATCTATCTATCTATCTATCTATCTATCTATCTGTATCTCTCTATCTGTATCTCTCTCTCTTCTATCTATCTATCTCTCTGTATCTATCTGTATCTCTCTATCTCTCTATCTCTCTCTATCTTTTCCTCCCTCCAGCCTTGGTATATATGTGTGGACATTAATATTTCATGCGGTGCAGGTGCTGTTTAGGAGTCGGGGTTCTCCCTTCTGTAGCATTTGGAATTCTCATTGATTGCGGTGACTCGATGTGTGAAATATTAATGCCCGCCGTGTACTTACAGCTGATTATTTCTGTCTCCTCTTTCTCATCCAGAACCTGAAGTGAAATCGCTCCAGGACAGATCCTTTCAGCGCACTTTTCACTCCGGCTCCGAGCCGACTTTTGTAATCAAAACACATACAGTTCCTGAAATGTTTCGCTCCTCTTCAAAAGACAAGCCGAGTGCGTTCAAAAAGGGAGAGCCATCAGCGACTTCTGAAAATATATATTATCCCGCAATGAGTCACAGGGGCTTCAGGCCTCCAGAGCTGCGCTTCAGTATTTGACTGGTGTCCAAAGCCTCGAAAATTACAGCGTACGATAACACACAAAAAGGTGAGAGGTCAAAAAAGCCTAGGCTTAAAGAGGATGGCTCAGCTCGCCTGACGCGTCACCTCGGAGGCACCTTACAACTCTGCGGTGTGCCTCTGTTATTCCTCCTTGAAACATATCTATGGATGGACAACTGGGTGTCAAAAGGGGTGTTTCTAAAGTGATGATCGGACAGCGTCAGAGTGTGTCAAGGAAAAGGTAACACACAGCTATTCTAGGAGGAAGCACAGAGGAACAGCACAGGGCAAAGTTATAAGGCAAATTTTCTATTGACTTGTAAAGATGTCAGGAACAAAGCCCGTGCCTCTTTAAAGGGGTTGTCCCATAGAGAATGAGTACTTAACAGGTGGGGACCATTGAAACCCCCATTGATCATGAGAACAGAGGTCCGCAAATGAATGAAGGGGCTGTTGAGCATGTGCACTACTGCTCCGTTCATTCTCTATGGTCAGACAGAGCTGAGGGCTTTCTTCCATAGAGGTGAATAGTGGGCGTGCTCCACCATTGCACCATTCATTTTGGAGACTTGGGACGTCTGTTCTTGTGATGGGTGTGCGTCCGACCACTGGGATCCCACCGATCAGATACTTAAACCCTATCCTATTCCGACAACCCCTTTAATAAAAGAGATCGGGGATAACTGTTAGGCCTCATGCACCACAAGACCGTATGTTTGGTCCGCGTCCGACCACTGGGATCCCACTGATCAGATACTTAAACCCTATCCTATTCCGACAACCCCTTTAGCCTACATGCACACGGCAGTGGTTTTTTGCGGCCTCCGTTCGGTTTTTTTTTGCGGATCTGATGGTTTCCCATTCATTTCTATGGATCCGTTAAAAATGCGGATGCCTCTTCCGATGCCTGTCCGCGTCCGCTGTCCGTATTTCACGTCCGCAAAAAAAATATGGCATGTCCTATTCTTGTCCGCAAAAAACGGTTTGCGGACCCATAGAAGTCAATGGGTCCGCAAAAAATGCGGATGACCAACGGAAGCCATCCGTTTGTCATTCGCATCCGTTTTTTCTTGCGGATGGTTGCTTGGAAACCAGGGCACTTGTACAGGTACTTTAAGAAACTGATTCAAGCCTTCCATTTTTTTTTGCGGATCGGCAAAAAAAAAAACGGAAGACACACAGAAACACAACCTACAAAACTTGCGGACACACGGAAAGGATGTGGATGTGAAAAAAAAACCGGAATCCGCGATTTGCGGACAGCAAAAAACAACTGTCGTGTGCATGTAGCCTTAATAAAAGAGATCGGGGATAACTGTTAGGCCTCATGCACAAGACTGTATGTTTGGTCTGCGTCCGAGCCGCATATGCGGCTCGGGCGCAGACGCATTCACCTCAATGGGTGAATCCGTGTACTGCCGCATCCGTTGCTCCGTTCCGTGGCTCCACAAAAAAAATATAGCGCATGTCCTAGTCTTGTCTGTTTTGCGGACAAGAATAGGCATCTCTATAATGGGCCTTCCGTTCCGCAAATTGCGGAAGGCACAAAGAGCGGCTTCCGTGTTTTGTGCATGAGGCCTTAGATTGGTGGAGGTTCTCTTGTGGGGACGCCCATAATAATGAGAATGGGGGCTCCGTAACCCACAGGCCCCCCAAAATGGACGGAGAAGCAGATCAGGCATATGCGCTACCACTAAAGGCGTGGAGTCGTTTTTCGAAGAAAGCTGCCATGTTTTTCTAATTCTGGAAACCCCTTTAAGGGCGGTCCATGGCCCAAAGAGCCCAAGTCACAATGTAAGTTTCCATACCGTACCATATAATAGTGCCCTATGGTGCCATCAGTGTGCTCTGGTCCAGAATACGGGCCCAGTGATGACCCCCGCCTGTGTGTATATATAGCCGGAGCTGTGGATTTCAGGTGATGTCCGGCGCACGGCCGCCTCTTTATTTAGTAGGTTTACATCACTCCTGAATATCTCACCCCAGTGAGTCACTAAAGTAAACTCAATCTGCGCTAAATATACCCGCCCGCCAGCGCCGTGTTCTCATGCAGTCCTTCTTGTTTAAACGCTTTTTCTAAGAAAGGTTTCTTTTATTAACCCTTCGGAGAGCAGAACAAAGGTCCTCACTGCTGGTGAGGGACTCGCGCCTTCTGATAATTCATCTGGAGATGCTCAGACAAAGGCAATGAAATTTAAAGGGGCTGTCCAGGATTAGAAAAGCAGCGCCGCACCTGTCCGCAGGTCATGCGTGGTACTGCAGTTCAGCCCAATTCGCTTCCATGGAGCTGTAATACCAGACACAACCTGTGGACAGATGCGGCGCTGTTTCTATAAGAAAGCAGCCATCTTTTTTTCCTAATCCTGGACAACCCCTTCACTATTCCTGCAGTATACATTTCCGTTCCTCTGCTCTTCCCCACAATTGTAAAATTCTCAGCTGCATGATGCCACCACTAGGGGGCAACCCGTATTTTACTTATGTTTAACAGAAGCCATAAAAGGGGTTGTCATACTCACCGCTCCAATCTCCTGCCGCTCCCATCTGCTTCTTTCTCACCAGTCACTAACTGGACCATTTTTATGGCTTCGTTCAGATTCCAAATTGCTTGGAGCCACAGGACCGCAACGAGGTGCCCAGGGCAAGGGGTTCAGCATGCACCCACCATATTCAGTGCCTGACGTTCAAAGGGTTATACAAGGTTAGAAAAACATGGCTGCTTTCTTCCAGCAGTAGCGCCACCCCTGCCCATGGGTCGTGTCTGGTATTGCATCTTACTTTTGTTAAATGTAGATAGGTTGCAATATCATGGACAACCTATGGATAGGAGTGGCGCTCTTTTTATCAGAAGGTGGCCAAGTTTCTTTGATCCGGTACAAACCCTTTCAATTGCTCTCTCAGGCCTCATGCACACGACCGTATGTGTTTTGCGGTCCGCAAATTGCGGATCCGCAAAAAAAACAAATGATGTTCCGCATGGCATCCGTTATTTTTGTGGATCCGTTATTTTTGCGGATCCATTGTAATAATGCCTATCTTTGTCCGCAAACTATAAAAAAATAGGACATGCTCTATTTTTTTGCGGAACAGAAAAACGGACATACGGAAACCTTCCGTTTTTTTTGCGGACGGATGACGGACCGTTTTTTTTTACGGATCCGATTTTTATGGCAGATCTATTGTAAAAATGCCTATCCTTGTCCGCAAACGTGAAAAAAATAGGACATGCACTATTTTTTTGACGGAATGAAAACACGGATCACGGATGCGGAACAAAAACGGTTGACCATCCGCATTTTTTGACGAACCCATTGAAATAAATGGGGAAGCATCCTATCCGTGAAAAAAAACGGAACGGAAACAAACAACGGTCGTGTGCATGTGGCCTTTCTGTTGCAAAAAGGTGAAATCGAACTAAAATCAGCACAGTTGACATACGGCAGATTTTAAAATCTGCATCGCAGGTCAATTTGTGCGCCGACTAGAAGAGATTTTGAAAGGAATTTCCGGACGTAATACGTACCATGTGCATGTGGGCTAAAAGTGAGCGCTCGTCGTCCTCGCCACCGACAGCGTTATTTGCAGCTTAGACACGGCGTCCAATTAATTAAGCTCAAACCAGTTTTTGGAAATGGACACCCAGCGGGGGCAGCGAGCCGGGCAGTGAGATATCACATGCTCCGTTATAATAAGGCGGGATCCTAACGAGCCAGAAATATTATGGCCGCCAGTCCGGAGCAGCAGTATGAGCTCCGATTAATAAGACATTCCATAGCCGGAGTGAATTCCACATGAAGACACGCCGCGCAGCGTATTTTAGGATTTTGGTGAGGTGACCTCATTAACTGCATTTCTCATAATGTGTAATTGCTGACAACACTGAAAGATTTAATTAAAAGTAATTGCAGCTTAAAAGATTAGCGCTTACTCCATGCTCCGTGCCCAGAGCCGGTCCTAACGGAGACACATCGCTGTCCACATTTATTAAAACTGTCTGCTGCAAATCAGTTTCACACTAGCGTTAATATTTTCCGGTATTGAGATCCGTCATAGGGTCTAAAAAAAAAAAAATCAGTTTTGTCCCCCTTCGTTGTCAATTGGGACAAAACGTAACTGAACAGAACGGAGTGCTCCAAAATGCATTCCGTTCTCATACCGGAGAGCAAACCGCAGCATGCCGCGGTTTGCTTTCCGTCATGGGATCCGTCATGACCCCCAATGCAAGTCAATGCGGATGGATCTGCTTTCTCTGACACAATCTGTCACAATAGAAAACGGATCCGTTCCCCATTGACTTTCAATGGAGTTCATGGCGGATCCGTCTTGGCTATGTGAAAGGTAATACAACCGTTTCCGTTCATAACGGATGCAGATGGTTGTATTATCAGTAACGGAAGCGTTTTTGCTGAATCCTGCCGGATCCAGCAAAAACGCCAGTGTGAAAGTAGCCTAAACCAGCCATATTCTTGTTTTTTGGGATCAGTAGATTTGGGAAAGATGAGCTTCGGTATGGTTTATATTTGTAAGGCATCATGCACACGACCGTTGTTTGATTCCGTGTCCGTTGCTCCGTTTTTCGTGATTTTCTGCGGACCCATTGGTTTTCAATGGGTCCGTGGAAAACTCGGCAAATGCACCGTTTGTCCTCCGTGTCCGTGGTCCGTGATTCCAGTCCGTCAAAAAAATATAACCTGTCCTATTCTTGTCCGTGAAAAATGGTTCACGGACCCATTCAAGTCAATGGGACCGTGAAAAAAAGGCGGATGGCCATCCGTGTGTCATCCGCGTTCCGCGTCCGTTTTTTTTTGCGGATCCCTTGGCAGGCACTTGGCAAAAATTGTCAGCCTGTCTTTTGGTAAAATCTTTTGGGTCATGTCCGCTAAAAAAAACGGAAGACACACGGAAACACAACGGAAGGCAAAAACGGACACGGATCACTGAACAACGGAACCCCTTTTTGCGGACAGCATAAAAAAACGGTCGTGTGCATGAGGCCTAAAGGAAATAGGGGAACTGTCTCTCAATGCAAATTAAACCAAGTAAGACTGAGTTCTGCCCCTTTCAAGTAACCACGCCCCTTTCCGATACATCAGAGAAAAACGGAAAAAGGCAGAGTATGATTTTCTTGAATATTTTGCTCGCAGAAAGCCTGAAATACACTTTTTTTTCAAGTCAAGGTTCCTTTAATTTTTTGGCAGGTTGACTTGCCATCTGTGGCAACCATTTGTTCACCTCTTGCCAGTTGTTAAAAGATAGATCACAGCAATTAACCAGATTATTACATTTCTGCCAACACACGCCTATAGATGTAGCAGCCATAACGGGTGTAGTACCCTGGGGCAAGGGTACCGTACTTGGGACTATGGGCGTTTGTGGACATTTGCCCTTATTGCTACTACACAAAGCCATCAACTCACTACTATAGTGCACCTGGAAAGGTTACCGTGCACTATGACTTATGCCATTGTTTACACTTATACTGTTTTATATTGTTGAACTGCATTTGATATGTTTATTGTAATATATCCTGTTCATTGCACTATATCTGCACTGCACTGAGAGACTTTGGTACTTTCTATCAATTCACTGAGAAGTTAGAAATCTTCCACAGTTACTAATAAGGAATACTTGTGTGTGTCTGTAAAAACTGCTTAGTCATTCCCATAGACATATATTGAGACTCTATACTAGTCTATGACTGAAATTGCAACATTGTTTCTGTTTAGGCTGTGCTTCTCCACCCCACTCATTAGAAGGTTCTAGGTCAGTTAGAAACTGTATATAAAGAGAGCAGGCAGTCAGCAGATAGGGACCAGTGCCTAGTAGAAGAGACTCCGCCAGACTACATAAGTGACCGGACGTTAAGACAGGGATACTCCACCATAGACCCTGGGTCACCCGCCATTTGACCAGAGGGCCAGCCGGACGACTGAGCCACAGACTTTGGGCTACAAGATTCCAGCCTTCTGAGAGAGAGAGGGACAGCTAGCTCAGGCATTTCCTCAGCACAGAACCTTCTTCTGCCCGGGAGGAGACTGGAGAAGCCAGCTTAGTGCACTGCCTGTATTGTTTTGCACTTGAGTTCCTCCAGTAAGGAAGAACACTAGTTGACTGCAAACCTTGACCCTCTGAACTTATTTCCAGATATTTACCATTCCCTTTGGAGAGAAAGAACACATAATGACACCTCGAACTTGCCCGGGGGACCCAGCGTAAAGTTGGGACCGCTTCAAACCCAGGCAATTCACAGCCTCTACGGTCCCAGTAGCTGAGAAGGGGGAGCAGTCCGGTAAAGGAACCTCATTAATTTTCCTTAATAGGGCAAAGTGTACCCACGTAGGCCTTTGATTTTAAAAAATTGGGGCAGGCTCCATTGGACGGCATCTATATGGAGACATCGCTGGTTCTATACGGATCTACAGTATATACAAATGACACCCCATTAGGCACTTCGAGGCCACGGGGCTTTGTACTAGAGCGCCATAGGGCCTTGCCGTGTATATGAACCCCTAGAGCATGCTCCTTCCAGCCCATCGGGTGCTCACTAATGCTCACATACAGTTACATAAATGTTAAAAGGGTTTTCCAGGAGTAAAATATTGATGATCAAGCCTCAGGATAAGTCATCAACATCTGATAAGTGGGGCGTCCTCGCTGACCATCTGTTTAAAGAGACCGCGGTGCTCATCAGTCACATGACCTAGGCGCAGCTCAATCCCATTCAAGTGAATGGGCCTGAGCCGCAATAACGAGCATAGCCACCATCCAATGGACGTGCTTTGTATGCTGTGAGGAATTTGGCAGCGCTTGTCTGGGCACTGCAGCACTCACAAACAGCTGATCGGCATGGGTGCCGGTAGCACCTCCAATCAGCGAATAGGCCATTGATTTTGTACTCCCAGAAAACCCCTTTAAGAAGACGAGACCACTTAATAATACACACTGTATGGAACGTTATATACAGCAGACGTCTTCAATCCGTGCCAGTTGTGAAACTCCCAGCATGCAGAGGCTCCTGGGGCAAAGAGGAGAACTTATCAAAGGGAACCTCAGTCCTTCTATGGAAGTGCCTGAAAACGTCCGTGAAGCAGGCGCAGATGTAAGCATAGCTCATCTCTGAAACGTGATCTGGTGCTTCACACGGTGAATCAAAGCCATTAATATTTTATGCTTCGGTTTCAGCATCAGTCGCACAGGCGTACGGCATATTAATAAGGGGGATACGGCGCAGAATCGCCTGTAACGCCACCAGATGGTTCAAAAAAGAGCTATTGTGCTAAGAAGATGCGGCTGTGGAGGCATTTAGTGCCACGGGGCAGGTCACTTACAAGGGGTACAGATGGTGGCCACCAAAGATGGCAGGACACGTTTGATCAGTGGAGGCTAACCCATGAGAGGTGATGCAAAGCGGAGATTAAAGTCAGTCTTCACTGCATGTCATTTTTAGGTATGAAGGGCTGTTTTGATCAATTTTTTTTTCTAAATATATGTTTATAGCGATGGAGCTCCGTTTTCCTAATACAGAGGGTTAAATGAGAAAAATATATTTATCTTCAGCCACCACTAGAGGGAGCTGAGGAGCTTACTGTATACTCTGTTATTACTAGGCAGTAAGCTCAGGAGCTCCACCTAGTGGTGGCTGCAGGGAGCGAGTACATTAACCTTTAACTCTATGCAGGGAATTTTCAGCTCTGTATCATACAAAGGATAAAGATTTATGATGAAAATATCCAGCACAGAAGTGTGGACCGATTTAGATAAAAACCAATAGTTTTTACTGTTTTTATGATGTGTACCTTATAGGTTATTATGGCTACTCTTCTACGATCACTGCCATGCATCCTCCCAACTATCCACCCCCAAATTGTTCTACCGGACCCCTCTGGCCATGACGAAGCTGACGGTCATGAAGCCTCTGCCAATCCTTGAAGCCTCTTTCTGCAGGACCCCCAGAAGGCTCTGCACCCAACCAGGCCTGACCCCTACTCCTAGGGATACTTAATCCATGTTTAGCCCATAAGCATTACAAACATTTAGGTCAACCATTTCCAAATTATTTTGCCTCCCATATGGGTAATAGATGACCAAAATTACAGGTGGTCGTCCGGCTTTTCCTGGACCAACATCTTCACCATTATAATGTTAGATTCATGCACTGTGTCCAAATTAGACAACCCCTTTAATTTCCTTCAATTATTATTCCCTTTAAAGGGATTTACCTCTCCCCCCTCCCAAAAAAAAAAAAAAAAAGAAGAAAAAAAGAATCAATTCAAAATGGTACAAAAGTCACTGTTAAACCAGACACCGTACCTCGTAGGGCTAGCGCAGCTAAATATAATGATACCTTACACTTACTGATCTGTTGCTTTTAATCCATATGCAAATAAGCCAGCAAGTGCACTGAGGGCGGGTACTAGCCATCCTTTGTACCATTGCTCCTCCTGCTTCCTGTGCCAGCCCCTCCCTCACCTGGCCCTGTCAATTAAGAAAGAGAGGGAGGGGCTGGCACAGGAAGCAGGAGGAGCAAGGGTGCACAAAGTGGCTTGGGCCCGCCCTCAGTGCACTTAACTGCTCCTTTGCATATGTATATTACAAGTAGTTTTTCTCTAGAATGAAGCAACAGATCACTAAGTGAAAGGTATCGAGGTGGGTGACAGATGCCACTAGAGTGACGTTCACCAGCAGTTGTCACCAGAGAACCCTGGTGACTGGTGACATGTGAACGGTACCAAATTTAAAAGGAGAATGAATTACAAATTCACTCATTTTGCCTCCATTTAATTCTATGGAGAATGTGCATCTTGTAAATTCCTCAGGCGCGTGTTCTTCCTTCCAGTGAAACAAGACCCTTTCCTGCTTTTCTCCCGTGTCTTAGCCTCTTTCAGATGTTTAGTCTGCATTTCCGGACCAGATGCACTTCCCGGAGAAAACAGGAGGATAAGAATCTAATCGGAGAGGGGCTGAGGCCGTGTGTACAGCTAGGCCTCGACACCCCCGCGCCCCACAGCCCTGTCACAAGATATGTGCCTATACTGGTCCTCTCCTCATACCACATGACCGGGTCAAAAAACAAAAATCACCCCCAAAAATAACACCTTTAGTCATGTCATCAGGATGTTAAAACATTTAATCAGCCATTCCTTAGCGCTATCGGTTGACTACCAATATGGCTTCAGCCCCAGCTCCCGTAGAGGAGACACCCAGCTTTCCCAGACTCCTGCATGGCCCATTGGCACACAGGAGATTGACTTGTTTTGGACTTTTGAAAAGCAGAACATCAACCAGTACGTAGAGTAGAGGTGTAACTGGAGGCCCCCAACTGCTATATGTATTACTGGTGTCCTGGGGGTGACTGCTACCTCTGCACCCCCTATAGTCACACCGATGCCAATATCACATCCAATATAGGTTTCACAGAGGGTTCACCACGGGGCAAAGCTATAGCACAGTCCCAAATTTGCAGGGAATGTTTCTAATTTTCTCTACAAATTTTGGATGTTCCAGGCCAAAAAATGAACGGGGCTTATGAAAGCGTTCCCAGTGGGGGGTTGAAACGTTTCTGGGGTGAGGCTTAAATATCCTAAATTTACCAACAAAAATGTGGCTAAAGGGGTCTTCCAGGTATTTAATATTGATGGCCTATCCTCAGAATAGGTCATCAGCATTTGATCGGTGGGGGTTGACTTCTGGCATCAGAACGCCACAGCTTCCTCCTAGGTTATGTTCGTTGGTCCCATTCAAGCGAATGCGCCTGGACTGCAATACCAAGGACAGCCACTATCCGATGTACGGCGCTGTGCTTGGTAACCTGCGGTGAGGCTGTGGTTCTCATTGGAGCACCGCAGCCTCTTCAAACTGCTGATCGCGCTGGGGTGCCGGGTGTTGGACCCCCCACTAGAAATCACGTACTGATGGCCCATCCTGTGGATGAGTCCTCAACATTAAACACCCTTTAAGAACTTCATAAGGGGTGCAGACATAGTAGTAACACATGGACCCTTTGTGAGGAGGTCCAAAGGCCCCTCTTCCAAATTTTGGATGGGGTGATCAATTCAAAGCTGCCCATAGGAGCTTGCAATCTAAATGTTCTGATTGTTGGCAGGGGCTTGGAGAGCCCCTGATCATTGAAAGTTGTAGGAGCCACTTAGTTCCCAGACGCCTTTTCCTGTCAGATGGACCTTTCTGGCATTGGGAATGGAATGAGAAGCAGCTGAGCAGCTATCAGCCGCCGTCTGTCTCCCTACCTCTGTAACAATATCCAGTGTGCCCGAAGATTAGCCGTCCGCACAGAGAATCGGAAATCGTAAGAGCCCTCCTCTCTGTTCCTCTCTTCCTCTGATAGCGGCTGTATCTGGAGACATGATACTCTACAAGATTATCCGGCAGCCGCCTTGTTTGCTCTTTTCAGTTTCTGATAAATTCAACAATTGGTGTTAATGATATCTGCCGATGGCGACGTCTTTCCCCGAAGCTCGTGTCGCCGTAATTTTGAATAAAGGGCATGCGATGGCACAAGATGATGGCTAATAGACTCTTAAAGGGGTGTTGTTCTCTGTAGCTAAAGCTTAGCCCCTTGTTTGCCAAATACTCTATCAGGGAATTTTTTGAGATCTTAGCTCCCCCCCCCCCCATTCAGGATCCTCATCTATTAGACTCTGGAGGACCCATCATCTCCAGACATAACACAGTTCATTTGTTGATTGAGAACTGTGTAATGCCTAATGTCTCCTGTGGTGGCACTGTAGGGAAACTGAACACTTGCTGCTGGGTTCTTCTCCTGATCAAAGCTGATCACTGGAGGTTCAAGCAGTGGGATGGTTTATCATTGAGCAGAACCATAACTTGAATCCAAATCTGTCAAGGGCCCCCATTTACGTCATCCCATTTTTAATACTAGTGTTCTGTATGAATGTATTATGCCCACATTTGCACCTTGTTACGAATGAGCGTCCTGGCCCAATCATGGTCTTCTGACCTGGACTCACAGGAACAGATTGAGTGAGTAGACCTTCGACCAGGATACATGTGGAATATTGGGCCCTCTTGGTCACCAGGGTCTACGTTCAACTGCTACCTCTGCACCCCCTATGGCTATGCTCCTGTTGTTGGGCTACCCTACTAACAGAAAGGAATTATCCAAAAGTGGACAACCTCTTTAAGTACAGGGCCAATTTTTTTCCTCTGCCTTCTCGTATTTTTTTACTTTTTAACTTTAACTTTTTTATCTTTACATTGACTTGCTGTGAGGACTTGTTTTATCTAAGATGTATAGGTTTTGTGGTGCCTATACTTTTGCATAAAATTGAGATAAATTTTGCAAAATGCATAGAAAAAAGTAACTTTTTTTCAGTGTAGGTTTCATCCGTAGGCCCCTTTGTGTCTTCTACTGACAACATCCCAACATTTTGTGGTGCTTAAAGTTGTCACTTGCCATCCCCCACACAGTGGAAAAAGTTCTCCTGTAATGGAAAAAATCTCTCCAGAAAAGGAAATGCTTAAATTCAGATCTGTCATTTTTGGTGTATAAAATCTGGGGCCCAGGAGCTTAATGTTACACCTCCGATCCCGACACTTATTAATACTGTTCATGTCAAAGAATATTCTATTCTAGAAGTTAGAGAAATTTTAAGAAATCCAATCTCCAATTTGAATGTAAAAAAACATAAAAATTAAGAATTAAATAAAAAAAAAGGAGTATTTACTTTTCACAAGCCAGGGCCACAATCCCACACTGCCTGCCAGTGACTGCGGGTTTTTCAAGAAGTAAACATTCCTAGTGATGGAGGAAGAAAGCGGGGAGAACCACCGCTCAGGAAATAAAGACCGTCCCCTGGGAGGCTCGGAGAAAACAAATTGTAGGATTTTTTTTTTTCTTAAATTGCTGAGCTAAAGCGAGAGCGCGTTCCAAGGATAACAGCATCTGCTTTGGGTTGGCCGCACCGAGGGAACAAGGAATGTGCCCAATTTTTAATATAAATAACTTAAGTGCAAAGCAAACCTCCTGATTTTTATTACTTTTCCTACAAAAAAAAATCAAAAATTTTATTAGGATTTTTTTCTTTAGAAATATGTTACACAGCCTAGACATTGCTCACCCACTGACAACTTAAAGGGGTTCTCAAGGCTTTATAAGAAACCTATGCCTTCTTCAGCCCTGTGGAAGAAAGACAGTTTGGTTAATACTTACCTGTCCCCTGCGCGGTCGATGCTGCCGTCTCTGCTGCACAGGCTGTGGGTTCTTCAGCTCGGATCCCGACCAGATGTTTTCCCTAGTTTTCATGTTCAGCTGCATAATGGTAAATGCAGCCCAACAGGAAGAGAAGGGAAGACATCCGGGCGTGATCCGCGTGATAGAGCTCGCAGCGGAGGTGGCGGCTTAGGTTGCGCTGGGGTTGGGTAAGTATTGACTAAACTTTCTTTTTTCCACAGGGCGGAAGAATGCATAGGTTTCTTAAAGGGGTTGTCCCATGAAAAAATATTCTACAGTGTGAAACCAGCACCTGCATCTGAATGCTTTAAAAATTTAGTCTAGCCACTAAGCTATTCAATGAAATCCGTCTCTAAGGAGCCACCTGCTGTTTGCTCTTTTTCTAATTTCTCTGTCCACCTCACTGAGGTGGATGCACATGCTCAGTTCCATCCTTTAACTGCCAACAGCTGCGACAGGACACTTCCTGAGAAAGGACACACCCCCCAAGAAAGGACACATCCCTTGAGCTGTCAGCCGGAAGAGGATCTATCAGAGCAATTGGAGCAATGAATGGGGAGCTCTATGGATCCATGTGAGGTGCAGGGCTGGTTCTAGCTTTGGAAGAAAGAGATTATCGTGTTCCATAGGATGTCTGCTTTTCATTTTTTACATCAATCATTGGTTAACCCCTTTAAAGAGCCCAGAGAATCTCTTTAATTTCTCACCTTTTTCAGGTTCTCTGCTTGCTGTCACTGAATGAAAATGGCCTGTCTGGACATCCTCCCGCTCATACAGCAGAGGTTTTGTTACAATATATCAGTGTAAGTAAGTAGGGCTGCCATTTGGAGAATGTGGGCCGCATGTAGTCAAATGGTCAGGCTCCATTGGGATCCCTCTTTCTCCTCGCTATCCTCCATTCTGTACCCCACAGTGGAATTTGGGATGGGATTTTATAGTATGTCATCCCTTATGGAGCGGGCTTAATTGGGTTATTAATTGTTCTATTTAATGGGCAACAGTTTATCCGGGATTTAATTTCCCTGCCCCTATATTTCTTCTGGATGCTCCTGTCCAGGATTCCCAACCAGGTTTTTTCTTTTTCCTGGACAACTTATCCCAAAATCACGGATATCCAACATTTTTAATAGATAAATTGGAAAACCATAATCATAATAATAAAGATTATAAGTAATACAAGTCTAGCTCAATATACTGAAAATACCTTATTACCAGCATTTACTGTGAGCTGTAAAATGTTGATAATTACCTCCAAAATTATCTAGTCAACTACCATCAGCCTAAAAAAAAATCACGGACATGTCTATACTTTTTTTCACGGACACAGGAAATTTTTTAGAATACATACATTATATATGGAGAGCTCACCAGAATAGAGCACGGCCTGCTACAACCATCCAGCTGTGACAATGTAAAATTCACCGATGACCGGCTCTCACGTAATTAATATAACGTTTATTCCCTATTCAAAATACACTTCATATACAAGCAAAATAGTTACAAAAAATGTATAAAAATACAATTCATATAAAAAAAAATATAGTGATATATTAGTATAGACATGGTCTCTCTTAGGCTAGGTTCACACGACGACATTTGTCGCGTGACAATTTTTATAATGGCAGTCTATGGTGTCGCATTGCAACATGCGACATGCTGCGACTGCGACATGATAGTTGCAAAAAATCCATTCATTTTCTGTGACTGTCGTGTCGCAGTAGCAGCATGTCGCATGTTGCAATGCGACACCATAGACTGCCATTATAAAAATTGTCGCGCAACAAATGTTGCAGTGTAGTCGTGCTCTATTTGTCACGCGACTTATTGTCGTCGTGTGAACCTCGCTTTACAGTTCCAATTGCGGAGCTCACGCAACTTTGGAACTCGAACTCCATTCATATGCTGCGGTATTTTATGTTCATATATGGGGCACTACTGATACCGTTCCAGGTTAGTATTGAGAGTTGGGTCTCATTATATTTCCGCGGTACGCTTGTCTGTTAGTATATATCATTTAAGTCCTTTATATCTTTACCACTGAGGAAGAAACTGTTTAAGTTTCGAAATGCGTCTGGTAAAAATGCACAAGAAGTAAGCTGCTGTATTTCAAAGACAGATATTCATCATCTGCCGAAAGAATGATATATAGTCTGCGAATTAGATAAAGCAGCAGAATCTGGCGTCCCGAGGCCTATAACACGCATGCGCTAATCAATGGGCCGGCACAAGCGCGGGGACAGACTGTAAGTCTCAGCGATCCCAGAGCAATAGAGGGGGATCAAGCAGCATATACGGACAAAGCCACGTATGCACTAACTTATACATTGGCAGTAGCAGACCGTGTGATAAGGCGAGCACACCAAGGTAGCGGTAAGAAGCGCGAGAGCGCAGTATACTTTACTGAGCTACATAATAAGTACGCCTCATACCAGTACTAACAGACAAGCGTACCACGGAAATATAATGAGACCGAACTCTCAATACTAACCTGGAACGGGATCAGTAGCGCGCCAAATATCAACATAAAATACCGCAGCATATGAATTGAGTTCAAGTTCCAAAGTTGCGTGAGCTCTGCAATTGGAACTGTAAGAGAGACCGTGACTATGCTAATATATCATTATATTTTTTAATGTTTTTATGGTCTTTTTATAAAAAAAATTGTATACATTTTGTTTGTATATGACGTGTATTTTAAATAGGGAATAAATGTTATATTAATTACTTGAGAGCCGGTCATTGGTGAATTATACAGGAAAAATTTGCCTATTTTTACGGACTGTCCGGAAATTTCTTGACGGTTGGCAACCCTGCTCCCGTCTTCTGAAAACCTTTATTTGCTATCATGCAAATTGAATATTTGAGTTCAGGTCTCTGGAGATGTCTGGAGGTCTCCAACCAGCAGCTCAGAAAAAGATCATGGTGAAATCTCCAATCAGACCCTGAGCATAGCCCCGGCCTAGAACATAAGAAGCCCTGGGGGCATAAGAAGCATGGGGGCTCATATACAACTCATAATGAACATGCCACAAATGTGCAGCTAAGGACAATGACACGGGGCGAAGGAGGACCAAGAATGTCGCAATAAGGACAGGTCAAGACTCGAAAAACAGTTCAGTGGGGAGGACACGACATGGCCCTGCATCGTCTCAGCTAATTACTATGAAGGCATGAAGGGCAGCTTAATATATTAGGAATTTGCACAGTGAGCAATTCCCTAATATACTCTGTAGCATAGAGATGTGTCTCTGGTAGAGGGGGAACAAACCAAAATATGGCTTGTAAAGGAAGTAATACCAGTCACTGATGTGAAGAAGGGGAATGGCTCCCAGCACAGACCTCTAAAAGTTACGGTTATTTGGCTTGAGGGTGAAATTTCGGGATGAACCTAAAATGCGCTCTAACCTTTACAGGTGAACTTAATGTGACCTTCTCTAACCTTCTGAATGCTCACGTCCAACTGTTCAATGTTTCAGTTCTTTTTGCACGACTTGCTGTTCTCTAAGGCTACGTTCACACGACGACATTTGTCGTGCGACAAAAAGTCGCACTATTGTCGCGCGACAATTTTTAAAATGGGAGTCTATGGTGTCGCATTGCGACATGCGACATGCTGCGACTGCGACGCGACAGTCGCAAAAAATCCATTCAAGATGGGTTTTTCTGCGACTGTCACGTCGCAGTCGCAGCATGTCGCATGTCGCAATGCGACACCATAGACTCCCGTTATAAAAATTGTCGCGCGACAATAGTCGTCGTGTGAACGTAGCCTTAGACAAATGCGACAAATGTTGCAGTGAAGTTGTGCCGTATTTGTCGCGCGACAAATGTCGTCGTGTGAACGTAGCCTAACAAGGAGCTTAATGGCAAAATTCACAACAGGTGTTTGATCTATGAATCACTCAATATATTTCCTGGTTCAATTTGAATTGGTATTTAAACAGTCCTCCTCATCATGCTGCTTACATTTTGAAATCATGAGACCAAGGCGACACCTAAAGATTGATCAGAAGAACCTCGCCATTGCGAGACTTCAAGCAGGAAGTTCTCAGACGGAAGTGGCCACTGAGCTTAGAGTGTCACAGGGCGACATCAGCAGGTTGTATCAGAGATACAGAGAGACTGGAAGAGCCACAGAAAGGCAGAGAAGTGGACGTCCTTTGGCCACATCCCACAGTGATGACCGTTTCATTGTGAACAATGTGCTGCGATTGATTCACGCTGAGCAGAAATAATGGCCGCCAGCGATGTTGGAGACTTCAAGGTATACAAATAATAATAATAAAAATGCAACTCCTTATCATAGCTATTTTCAGAACAAATTGTCACTTTTCAAATTATTCCAATCACTTGAGTGATTTGATACTTTGTAACAGTGAATATTGTTTGTGTTCAGGTCTATGTTCAGCCAAGCCAGTCAGTGTGTCATAGACTGAAGGGTAGACAGACTTTTACAACAGTTTTGTACTGGCACAATGAATCCTAAGAATGAATCCTACCGTTCAGTGTACACAGCTCCTAGGTAGACCTATGCCATGCATATAACTGTAATAAGACATTGACCTGTGAGCAAGGCACATAAACTCCTCAACATTGAAATTTCAGCACCATGAAGGAGAAGCCTTACGTGGGGTTATGCACATCGAGGAAGTGGCAGGTGTTGCTAAAATCAACAGATGACTACATTTAAAGCACCTAGCTCCAATCTGTTTCATGTGGGAGGGGCATAAAAGCCAGAGTGAAAGCAACGTTTTTTACAAATCTAATCAAGTCTTATGGGATGATGAGATGCCTCCTGTTTGTCAATGTGCCAGTTATCGCAAACTGAGACGGACAAGATCCTTGAACTGAGAGACCTTGGTTAATCGCTCCAGTAGATCACTACGTGCCTAGGCCGAGATGTCAGGACTGTTCAACTTTGGGTGTTCCGGTGGTTGGGAGAACGACGATGAACTGGAATGACAGCAAGAGGTGCAGTGAGGAGAACCTCTGCATGAACTGTTCAGAAGAATGGCGCGTAGTGATCCTTTCTGTACTGCAAGTGAAGTTGTCACATCCATTGACCTCACACCACCGCCCTCAGGGGCTATCATGGTGCACAGCAAGATGGCAGCGGAGGCTGGAATGGAGGTCAGGCTTCAGCCTCGAATGCAATGGTAACCCGAGATTGGTCTGGAGAACACATGGACAATGCCAGTAAAAGGCCTTTACAAAGGAACGTCACGCTGGTCCCAGGATTATGGTGTGGGGTGGCATCTAGTCTTTGTTTCAGGTACACCAGCAGCTTGGCATTACATTGATCTAGTCTTGGATCGAGCCGTAGCACAGCTGTTTCTATCCCAGGAGATGTTTTTTAACAGGACAATGCCATTCTGCAAGTTGCTTGTGTTACTGAAAGCGTGGCCTAAATGTGCCACCATGGCCTGCAGTGTCTCCAGACTTGTCCACCATCAAACACATCTGGGACGCCATTAATCAGCAACCGCAAAGAGAGCTGCGAGCAGCAGATCTTGATGATTTAGGTGCCCAACTGCATTCAGTGTGGCAGAACAATCCTCAGGCAACTATTATGCTCATTAATGGGATGCCAAGGCGTGTAAGTGCATGTATTTCTGCACGTGGCGCTCATACTCCATACTGAATAAATTGAGATGTTTTGAATATTTTGTTTTCATTTTTCTAATCTTTAACATGTCTATCGATCCCATGATTTTCCTTCTTGGTGTTGCAGTTCCAATGTTAAGGAGTGTATATAGTAAATATGGCAGTTTTACTAAATGGCAGTATTCTGCTGGAAGTATTGGTAGTGATATGTGAGCACTCTATACAATGGGCAAAAATTTTGAGACCACATAAATTCTGCTTTCCACAAAGTTTGCTACTTCAATGTTTTTGGATCTTTTTGACAGATGTTTCTATGGTATACTGAAGTACAATTATAATAATTTCATTTGTTTCTTTTTTTTTTTTTGAAAGATACATTAAAGAGGACCTTTCACTGGTCCACAGTTTATCAGTTAAAGATATCTACATTGAGAGCGGCACCCAGGGATGTCCCTGCACTTACTTGTATCCCTGGGTGCCGTTCGTCCTCTGAAGCCCCCGGTACCGGCGCTCCCGCTGCTGTAATTTTGCCTGGGGCGGAGACTTCTTCTTCTGCCCTGGGCGTCTCCTTCTCACAGGGCTGGAGCGCTGGCCAATCGCAGCGCTCAGCTCATATCCTGAATATGAGCTGAGCGCTGCGATGGCCAGCGCTCCAGCCCTGGGAGAAGGAGACGCCAGGGCAGAAGAAGAAGTCTCCGCCCAGGCAAAATTACAGCAGCGGGAGCGCCGGTACCGGGGGCTTCAGAGGACGAACGGAGCGGCACCCAGGGATACAAGTAAGTGCAGGGTCATCCCTGGGTGCCGCTCTCAATGTAGATATCTTTAACTGATAAACTGTGGACCAGTGAAAGGTCCTCTTTAAGTTTATGTAAAAACTCAATATTTTCAGTGTTGACCCTTCTTTTTTTACAGACTTTTTCCCCACATGCTGAATATCAGATTCCGGGCCATTCCTGACTGATGGTGGCTCATTCTTGCCTAATCATTAGCATGGTAGTATTATTTGGATACTGTATTGTATATTATGTAAGCAGTGCATAGTGGTATTATTTAGGCACTGAATGGCAATATTACTTGGTATTGTGTGGCAGTGTTGTCGGGACATTCTATGGAAGTATTTTTGGGTATTTTTGGGAAGTATCTGGAAACAATATCTAGATGTACATATTTTTTTGTGTAGAAACTGTCTAAAAATGGTGGAGGGGCCCTTCTTTATCTATTGTCCAGGGCCCCAGTTTCTATGTAGCTGACCATCTCCGGAGACGGGGCAGGCTGGCCTGTGTTTGGGAAACCTGAGGATTAGTCAGTTACATGTTATGTGCTTTAATCCTCCGATTTAACAACTACTTTTAATAATTCAACCAAATCTTTCCGGAATGAGGCTAAGAAGTGATTTAAAGATGCGGGATCTCCCATCTGCTGACAGTACATTAACGCGTAATATATGGAGTGTAATTATTCTGTGCTGCTGAAGTGTGGACGCTTCTGCTGTACATTATTAACTCTGCCAGATAATGATCCTCGCGCTCAGGCGCTCTCCGTGTGTAATATTCCTGCTTTGTGTGTGCGCCGTCCTCACGCGCAGACAGACGTATGGAGAGGCTTCAAATCTCCCCTGATGGGATCACTCATCATGGATGGCTCCCGCTCATTTGTCTGTATTACAGTCCCCCTTCCCATACAATGGTACATGGACCGTGCATGGCTCATCAGGACCAGGATATTTTGTCATTAAAGGGGTTCTCTGTAAAGGTGGATTTAGATGAACCAATAATTGTTCAGATTATCGGGAACGACCGTTCCTGCGAATGCTCATTCCCGATAATCTGGACATCTAAATGTGCCGCCAATCGCCAGATGAACGAGCAAAACGTTTGTTCATCGGGCCAATCCACCCCTGTTCATAGGGCGTTGAAGCCTTGTCATGTTATGGGACAAACTTTTGATCGGATACATACCTGCAACTTCACTTAAAACCTAAAAATTCAATTTTATGCTTTTTTGCCATCAGGGCACAATTACAGAGGTCTAGGAAGCTGAGATTTGGGCTGCTGTTTTCAGGCCCATGACATTGTAAATAAATCCACCCTCCCATATTTCCCAGAGATGATCTGAAATTAGAAAATGTAGTGGGTCATTTATTAAGACCAGTGTTTTAGACGCGAGTCTTAATAAGCCCCTGCGATGGCGGTGGATCCGCCAAAGAGGCGCCGGCCTCTACATAACTTCAGCGTATCCAGCGCCGGTCTAAACGTAAGCCAGTTTTCTTGCTGTCTTAAATTTAAACCATTTTCTACACCTAAAACAGGCGTGGAAAATGGTAAACAAGATGGGCCCGCTCGCCCGCCCCCTTTCCTGTCCACTTTTTTAGAACTGCCGTGAGCGGGGAAACGTTGCAGATTGCGGCACAAATAACCTTTGTGCCACAACTTGCGCCATAAATACACCTAATATCGGCATATATCTGATCGTAAATGACCCCCTCCATTGATGCTTTAGTAACTCAGAACTAACTTTGCTACAATTGTATCGAGTCTAGACAATCCGAGTCTGAGATCGTCAACACAAATCTCTACCCTGTTCTTATAGTTTGCTACAATGTATCAGTGCAGGAAAAATCTATCAGTCTAGAGTCCAGACTGTTCAGCAACAGTTATTTGGACTGGACACAATTGTAACACACAGAGGCATCGAGCTCAAGGATGCAGAAGCAGTAGAACCCGGGCCTGTACGCCTCAACGGCCCTAAGAAGCCACCAGTAATAGAAATGGCACATTAGGGTCCAGAATTTTCAACTTACACCTCTGGTGACAAGCCGGCCACTGTAAGAAGTCGAAAGTCTGTCCCTGTTTACTAGATTTAAAGAATAATGTGCCCGTTTACTGACAGCAAGCAGAGATCTGGAAGAGTCTAA
This sequence comes from Bufotes viridis, assembly GCA_033119425.1. Taxonomy (NCBI): domain Eukaryota; kingdom Metazoa; phylum Chordata; class Amphibia; order Anura; family Bufonidae; genus Bufotes; species Bufotes viridis. The sequence continues at coordinate 8,636,104 of CM065599.1, read as the reverse complement.
AACCCAAAGTATATGAGATAGTTGCAGAACTTTCCATTACCCATTTAGGTGTATAGATGGGAAGCTTTGTCCGTTCCCTCCCCCACTTGCGCATAAATGTCCCAGCATTGCATTTTTGTGGGTTAACCCCGTGTGTCACTACCTTACGTAACTCTTTCATGCTATCGCCCCCCCTCCCACGCTTTTCAGTGAAGTCACTTCTTAGGCGCACGGCTGGCATTTGTCATTGAAAAGAGACCTTTAAAAGCAACAGGGGAACAAAGAGCTCGCAGTCCGCTAGGCCGGTGACGCGGCCGTCCAGGTGTTTCTCATTTAAGACTATGACCATTCATTCCTTCCTGCTGCTGGCTCAGCTCGGCAGGCTGCACTGAACGGCCATTGTGTTCCTGTTTTAAAGGGAAAGGCGCCCGTAGTAAAGCGGGGGGACCCGCAGAGAAGGCAGGCTCTCCAGCCTTTATTAGACCCAGTCATCCTGAACAGGCGCCCTTTATTGTTGCCCTTACATGAGAGACAACGTACCTGCCACCTTAATGCCTTGTAGGCATCTTTTAATGTGAAAAGCAACCACGATTCAGCTGAAAGGACATTTCTGAGCCGTGAGGCATGAAGAGGCTCAGACCTCAGTGATTTCGCTAGGATGCATTTCCACTGGTGGCATCAATGTTTGCAGCTTCTAGGAGCCACCACTGATGGTAGGAGAGAAGGGTCACACCCATTTTAGGACCTAGTTTCCCATTGTTTTCTAATGGAGGACAAGTCCTGCTCAGGTTCTTGCCACCAACGAGCGGTGAATGTAGATGTGAACATTGATGTCGAGTTGTGGACCATGATTTGGATTCACAATGAAGGAAATTTCCAGCCGAGATTTCTCCACCCTGATTGACTCCTTTTCTCTGGGCGAGAACTTTCACTACATTGCGGAACATTAAAAATTCATTTACGTGATTACCCTGTTTACATTACAATGAAAGCTACAAATAGACTTTACCATAAACTAGCAATGTGTTAATGAGGTGCTAATCCAGACATTAATTAACCTCTGTCACACCCAAACCAGGAGGGCAGGTTCTGAAATATCCCAGATCATCAGCGACTTTACTGCAACAGACAGTATTATAGTAGTTTTATTCCTGTACATAGGAGCAGTATTATAGTAGTTATATTCTTGTACATAGGAGCAGTGTTATAGTAGTTATATTCTTGTACATAGGAGCAGTATTATAGTAGTTATATTCTTGTACATAGGAGGCAGTATTATAGTAGTTTTATTCCTGTACATAGGAGCAGTATTATAGTAGTTATATCCTTGTACATAGGAGCAGTATTATAGTAGTTATATTCTTGTACATAGGAGGCAGTATTATAGTAGTTATATTCTTGTACATAGGAGGCAGTATTATAGTAGTTATATTCTTGTACATAGGAGCAGTATTATAGTAGTTATATTCTTGTACATAGGAGGCAGTATTATAGTAGTTATATTCTTGTATATAGGAGCAGTATTATAGTAGTTATATTCTTGTACATAGGAGGAAGTATTATAGTAGTTATATTCTTGTACATAGGAGCAGTATTATAGTAGTTATATTCTTGTACATAGCAGGCAGTATTATAGTAGTTATATTCTTGTACATAGGAGCAGTATTATAGTAGTTATATTCTTGTACATAGGAGGCAGTATTATAGTAGTTATATTCTTGTACATAGGAGCAGTATTATAGTAGTTATATTCTTGTACATAGGAGGCAGTATTATAGTAGTTATATTCTTGTACATAGGAGCAGTATTATAGTAGTTATACTCTTGTACATAGGAGCAGTATTATAGTAGTTATATTCTTGTACATAAGAGCAGTATTATAGTAGTTATATCCTTGTACATAGCAGCAGTATTATAGTAGTTATATTCTTGTACATAGGAGCAGTATTATAGTAGTTATATTCTTGTACATAGGAGGCAGTATTATAGTAGTTATATCCTTGTACATAGCAGCAGTATTATAGTAGTTATATTCTTGTACATAGGAGCAGTATTATAGTAGTTATATTCTTGTACATAGGAGCAGTATTATAGTAGTTATATTCTTGTACATAAGAGCAGTATTATAGGAGTTATATTCTTGTACATAGGAGCAGTATTATAGTAGTTATATTCTTGTACATAGGAGGCAGTATTATAGTAGTTATATCCTTGTACATAGCAGCAGTATTATAGGAGTTATATTCTTGTACATAGGAGCAGTATTATAGTAGTTATATTCTTGTACATAGGAGGCAGTATTATAGTAGTTATATTCTTGTACATAGGAGCAGTATTATAGTAGTTATATTCTTGTACATAGGAGGCAGTATTATAGTAGTTATATTCCTGTACATAGGAGGCAGTATTATAGTAGTTATATTCTTGTACATAGGAGGCAGTATTATAGTAGTTATATTCTTGTGCATAAGATCAGTATTATAGTAGTTATATTCTTGTACATAGGAGGCAGTATTATAGTAGTTATATCCTTGTACATAGCAGCAGTATTATAGTAGTTATATTCTTGTACATAGGAGCAGTATTATAGTAGTTATATTCCTGTACATAAGAGCAGTATTATAGTAGTTATATCCTTGTACATAGCAGCAGTATTATAGTAGTTATATCCTTGTACATAGCAGTAGTATTATAGTAGTTATATTCTTGTACATAGGAGGCAGTATTATAGTAGTTATATTCTTGTACATAGGAGGTAGTATTATAGTAGTTATATTCTTGTACATAGGAGCAGTATTATAGTAGTTATATTCTTGTACATAGGGAGCAGGTATTATAGTAGTTGTGGTCTTGTACATAGGAGCAGTATTATAGTAGTTATATTCTTGTACATAGGAGCAGTATTATAGTAGTTATATTCTTGTACATAGGAGCAGTATTATAGTAGTTATATTCTTGTACATAGGAGGTAATATTATAGTCATTATATTTTTTATATAGTGGACAGGCATTGGGAGCCTCAATGTGAGTCCTTGAGTTGTCTGGACAGACTTCCAGCTGACACAGCAGACGCTGTAGGACTCCGGTGGTCACAAGATAGAACAGTGACCAGGATCGGAGTTAGTTACTCTCCTATGAAGCGGCCAGTCATGTTATTCTCTGCAGTACCCTGTCCCTACTGTAGTTTACAAATGGCGGCCACAATAAAAAAAAATTATCCTGGAGTGAAATAACCACCATTCCTGCTCTTTGTGCAGAAACCTGTGTCATTTTGCAAAGGCCATTGATTTTCATTCCAATTGTAATTGCTCTTTAATGGGCTCATAAGTAATTAGTTCACAGTCCTGACATTGTGACCTGCATGGTTCCGAGACTGAATGTCAGGATTTGCAGCAAATTGCACCTTTAGCTATTATCTAACCCTAATAATGGCGTCTGGGCTTCTAATGGAATTTTGACCATTGTTATGGACCAGGGGTCTTTCAAATAAGCTTTACACACACCAGCCCCCACCCCCTTTATTCCAGCAGGCACCCATTTGTGTACCACAGGGTAAACACTGCACTTGAGGGACCATTGATACCTATGAAGAATGGGCAGACAATGGCTGGTAGGCATGGATACAATATGGAGTGCTTTAGGCTTGTGGAACCCTGCTGTAAACTCCGCAATACCCAGTATCGGTATCGGGTATTTACTTGGTTGGCGGGGAAACATCATCAGCTTTTTCTTTGCAGTAGTTTCTACATCATCGTATAGTGTCTTCAGGAATGACCAGTCTATAGTCACCATAGAAGATCCCACCATAGATGATTATGGCACATCCATGAGAATGCAACAGGTGGGGACCCTGTCCCTAGGACTCCATTGGGGGTCGGAACCATGACTTACCCCCGCTCTACATTCGTCATGGTTCTGAACGGATCCGGTTGTATTATCTCTAAAATAGCCAAAACGGATCCGTCTCTAAAACTATTGAAAGTCAATGGGGGACGGATACGTTTTCTATTGTCTCCAAGAAAATGGATCCGTCCTCATTGACTTACATTGTGTGTCATGACGGATCCGTCTTGCTCCGCACCACATCGCAGACAGAAAAACGCTGCTTGCCACGTTATTCTGTTAACGATGGAGACGCAACCAGACGGAACGGAATGCATTCTGGTGCACTCCCTTTCGTTCAGTTTTGTCCCCATTGACAATGAATGGGGACAAAACGGAAGCGTTTTCCTCCGCTATTGAGATCCTATGACGGATCTCAATAGCGAAAAGGGAAAGCGCAGATGTGAAAGTATCCGTACACTCCTTCCTTTGACTGACAGGGCCAAGCCTCATCAGTGTGCTCTTTCCTGAGCCTGTTATCCCATGCTTGCACTGCTAACTCCATAGTCAGCGCATGCGCAGCACATCTCCTTTTGGTTTCCCCTCTCCAGGGATGCTTAAGTTACTGCGCATGCGCTAACGATAGCATCAGTGGTGCAAGTATGGGATTACAGGGCCAGGCAAGAACACAATGATGGTGCCTGGCCCGGTCAGTGAAGGGAAAGGGGGCACGGCTTTGTCAGGAAAGATAGGGAGCGGAGGTGCACCGAAGGACAAGGACCTGCCCCTTGGTGCACTGATGCCCTCATTAGAATATTGATTAAATCAAACATAACTCTGGTATGGCACAATGGATTTTTGGCGATAAGGGTACCGTTTTTTCTAGAAGGATCAACCCTGCCAGGCAATATGTCTGGTTTAATAGAGTTGATCCTGCTGACAGCTGCTCTTTAAATACACTGCTGATGACATTTACAGAGATGGCAGCTTACCTTCTAGTCTGCAGTGAATTACAGCATACTCTGACACCTTACCTCCTACTGCTGGGGGCACCCCGACCGATCCTCCTGAGATGATCTAATCATGAGATCAGCCTGCCCTGTGCACATGTCGCAGCGAATGCTCTCAGGATGCCGCAGGAGCGCCTATGGCCAAATCTAGCAATGTTTATACTATCCGGGCCTGCAAATGTGGAGCAAGCATGTATCATGGTCATGTACGTCAGCAGATCATACATCAGCCTGGGTGGTCACTGGAGTTACATCCTCAAATGATCCTTTGCTTCCCCAGCCCCTGGGATCCACATGTAGAGCTGATGCAGAGTTTAACCCATCGCACTCAAGCTTGTAGTCATTTTTGGTCAATGATATTCTATCTATAATAATTCAAGATCTGTCAACAGTTTAGACACTGAAAGGGCAGGTCCACCTGCAAATACTATTTATTAGCAGGCTTGTATTGCAGAGCCATATTCACAATTCTGCAGGCTTCAGAGCGGAAATCTTGCATTTCCTGTTAGTCCAGTGTCTGCATATAGCTTGCTATGGAGATTTGTATTCTGGGAAGTGTCCTCGGGTTCATAGGAGTGCCCACTTATATGTATGCCCCTTGTGATTGGATGTAGGCTGGCCATTTCTAAATATGTCCATTGAGATTGGATGTAGGGGTGCCCACTTCTATGGATGTCTCCTGTGATTGGATGTAGGGGTGCCCACTTCTATGTATGTCCCTTGTGATGGGATGTAGGGGTGCCCACTTATATGTATGTCCCTTGTGATTGGATGTAGGGGGGGCCACTTCTATGGATGTCTCCTGTGATTGGATGTAGGGGTGCCCACTTATATGTATGTCCCTTGTGATTGGATGTAGGGGGGGCCACTTCTATGGATGTCTCCTGTGATTGGATGTAGGGGTGCCCACTTCTATGGATACCTCTTGTGATTGGATGTAGGGGTGCCCACTTCTATGGATACCCCTTGTGATTGGATGTAGGGGTGCCCACTTCTATGGATACCCCTTGTGATTGGATGTAGGGGTGCCCACTTCTATGGATGTCCACTTCTATGGATGTCCCTTGTGATTGGATGTAGGGGTGCCCACTTCTATGGATGTCCCTTGTGATTGGATGTAGGGGTGCCCACTTCTATGGATGTCCCTTGTGATGGGATGTAGGGGTGCCCACTTCTATGGATGCCCCTTGTGATTGGATGTAGGGGTGCCCACTTATATGTATGTCCCTTGTGATTGGATGTAGGGTGCCCACTTCTATGGATGTCCCTTGTGATTGGATGTAGGGGTGCCCACTTCTATGTATGTCCCTTGTGATTGGATGTAGGGGTGCCCACTTCTATGGATGTCCCTTGTGATTGGATGTAGGGGTGCCCACTTCTATGTATGTCCCTTGTGATTGGATGTAGGGGTGCCCACTTCTATGGATGTCCCTTGTGATTGGATGTAGGGGTGCCCACTTCTATGGATGTCCCTTGTGATTGGATGTAGGGGTGCCCACTTCTATGTATGTCCCTTGTGATTGGATGTAGGGGTGCCCACTTCTATGGATGTCTCCTGTGATTGGATGTAGGGTGCCCACTTCTATGGATGTCCCTTGTGATTGGATGTAGGGGTGCCCACTTCTATGGATGTCCCTTGTGATTGGATGTAGGGGTGCCCACTTCTATGGATGTCTCCTGTGATTGGATGTAGGGGTGCCCACTTCTATGGATGTCCCTTGTGATTGGATGTAGGGGTGCCCACTTCTATGGATGTCCCTTGTGATTGGATGTAGGGGTGCCCACTTCTATGGATGTCCCTTGTGATTGGATGTAGGGGTGCCCACTTCTATGTATGTCCCTTGTGATTGGATGTAGGGGTGCCCACTTCTATGGATGTCTCCTGTGATTGGATGTAGGGGTGCCCACTTGTATGGATGTCCCTTGTGATTGGATGTAGGGGTGCCCACTTCTATGTATGTCCCTTGTGATTGGATGTAGGGGTGCCCACTTCTATGGATGTCTCCTGTGATTGGATGTAGGGGTGCCCACTTCTATGGATGTCCCTTGTGATTGGATGTAGGGGTGCCCACTTCTATGGATGTCCCTTGTGATTGGATGTAGGGGTGCCCACTTCTATGGATGTCTCTTGTAATTGGCATGGACGTGGCCATTCCTTTGCACATGAGGTGCTCCTTCATAGCTGTCCTTCATGTATGCAAGTGTCTTGATAAAACGTGTCAATAATTAATTTGGCACAACCGCCTCAATTTGTTGAGCCCGAACCTCTTTGTTCAAATGTGTCCTACATGTCACAGAACAAGATTACAAATGGCTTATGTTTAGACGGGCATAACCAGTCGGTGTGTGCAGAAAATATTTGGCGCCGATGCAAGGTGTGCTGAACAGCTGGCTGCTACAAAACACACACATCCATTCTTCCCTGGCCGTGACCGCAGGATGCAGCTCGGTACAGCTGGCACGCATCGTGGTTGACGTAGACTGATTACATGAGACGAGCTGCGGCGTTGCGGTCAATGCACACTATTGCGGAAAGTACAGTCTCATTGATATGTAAAGCATCATCACTATTCAGATCAATAGCTTTGATTATGTTGCCAAGGAACACCTCGAACCTGAATTCCTTCCCTACAGCAGCTACAGTCAGGTCCATAATAGTTCCCCTAGACTTACGCCAGTTCCTCTTAAAGGGGTTATCCAATCCCCCCCCCCACATGTGCCGGGCCCCTCACTGGTAATATACTTACCCCGCTCCCGGCACTTCTCCTGGTGCCCGCACCGCCGCTGCTGCTTCTCCCTGTACACTGATGAAAACATCCGGTGTCGGGGGGTATTTTTGTATAAGATCTTTATATTCTTTGTAGATGTTATCTGATCTTTATATACATTTCATATTTTTATATCTGCTTTTTATGTACTTTATATCAGATCTTTATATACTTTATATTCAATAAGATCTTTTTTATATTTTAGATATTTGATGTATGATCTACGAACTGGATCATGAACTTGCAGTGGGGTCAGTAATTTCAGACTCTCAGACTTTGGCCTCTTGCACACGACTGTATCGCTTTTTCGGTGTTTTGCGGTTAGTTTTTTTCGGATCCGTTTTTCAGTTTTTTGCTTCCGTTGTGTTTCCTTTTCAGTCCCGTTTTTCCGTTCCGTTTTTCCGTATGGCATATACAGTATACAGTAATAACATAGAAAAAATTGGGCTGGTCTTAAAATTTTCAATAGATGATTCCGCAAAAAACGGAACGGATACGGAAGACATACGGATGCACTTCCGTATGCTTTCCGTTTTTTTTACGGACCCATTGACTTGAATGGAGCCTCTGAACGTGATTTGCGGACAAGAATAGGACATGTTCTATATTTAAACGGAACGGAAAAACGGAAACGGAAGGCATACGGAGACACTTCAGTATTTTTTGCGGTCCCATTGAAGTGAATGGTTCAGTATACTGTCAGTATACTGAACTGAAAAAACGGCCAGTATACGGTCCGCAAAATACTGTCGTGTGCAAGAGGTCTTTGGGGGTTAAAAGTCGAAATAGCACTTTTTCTCAGCACAATTTATTTAAGTCACTTGGGTGAATCCATGGCACATAAAGCATAACCACCAACCTCAAACACACACCTGCCCGCTGGGCTCTAACTAAGGGTTCATGCACATAACCGTATGTATTTTGGGGTTCGCAAAAAATTCGGATGACGTCCGTGTGCATTCCTAACAGCTGGCCCCTAATAGAACAGTCCTGTCCTTGTCCGTAATGCAGACAATAATAGGACATGTTTATTTTTTTTTGCTGCGGAACAGACAGACGGAAACGGAATGCACACTTCCGTTTTTTTTGCGGACCCATTGAAATTAATGGTTGCACATACGGTCCCCCAAAAAACGGAATGGACACAGAAAGAAAATACATTCATGTGCATGAGCCCTTATACAGAGGAATGTCTCTCACCTAAGTTTTCAGCTTTTCAGTCGGATTTGGTTTGGCAGCGCCGCGCAGTCAGATCGCCAGCAGACCCCGACCCTGTCTGAAGCTCTGAGGCGGCTCTTTATTCCCCAGTAATGATCCTAGTAGCTGCACCTGGGATCTCTTCAGACTAATGGCCATACTGGAGTGAGGGCTCATGCACACAAACATATATTTCTTCCGTGTCTGTCCCGTTTTTTTTGCAGTTTGTATGCGGAACCATTCCTGTCAGTGGGGCTGCAAAGAAAAACAGAAATGACCCAGTGTACTTTCCGTGCCTGTATGTCCGCATGGTCGTTCTGCCAAAAAATAGAACATGTCCTTTTATTGTCTGCATTTGCCCTCATGCACACGACCGTTTTTTTATGCTGTCCGCAAAAAGGGGTTCCGTTGTTCAGTGATCCGTGTCCGTTTTTGCCTTCTGTTGTGTTTCCGTGTGTCTTCCATTTTTTTTAGCGGACATGACCCAAAAGATTTTACCAAAAGACAGGCTGACAATGTTTCCCAAGTGCCTGCCAAGGGATCCGCAAAAAAAACGGACACGGAACGCGGATGACACACGGATGGCCATCCGCATTTTTCACGGACCCATTGACTTGAATGGGTCCGTGAACCGTTTTTCACGGACAAGAATAGGACAGGTTATATTTTTTTGACGGACTGGAATCACGGACCACGGACGCGGAGGACAAACGGTGCATTTGCCGAGGTTTCCACGGACCCATTGGAAACCAATGGGTCCGCAGAAAATCACGAAAAACGGAGCAACGGACACGGAATCAAACAATGGTCGTGTGCATGAGGCCTTACAGACAGGGGGCGGCCGCTCTGTTCCGCAAAATGCAGAGTGCACACGACCGGTATCTGTGTTTTGCGGATCCGCAATTTGCATGAGCCCTAAGGGTGTGGACTGATGAGTGAGCAGTCTGGGTGAAATATACCCCGCTTCCAGCACTTTACCGCACACTTTGTTACAATACTTTATGATTTTCTATCTGTTTTTTTATATACTTTATATCTGATCTTTATATACATTTTATTGAATCTTTATATATAGTACTTTGTATATTTTCTTATTTTTATATACTTTATATCTGATCTTTATATACTTTATATACAATAAGATCATTGTATGTTTTATACACTTGATATAGAATCTGGATATACTTTATGATTTTTATATACTTTGTATCTGATCTTTATAACTAATCTTTATATACTGTACTTTATTTTTATGCCTGTTTTATAATCCACAATATTTGATAATCCAGTCCCTGTCAGATCCCGTTGATGACGTATTAAAGGAATGTTACTGTGTTACAGATGAACACTTCACATTGCTTCATTTCAAGGATCTTACAACCTTCGCTAAGTACCAGGCCGGGTTTTGCGCTGCCCCTCCCCTGTTATTCCTATGGTTGGGGCTCAGGTTTTTACCTAGTTAGATGTTTGTTTTACTTGTCTTGGGTGGTCTCTCATCCAGATCTAATGCAGAGCCCACCATAGACCCCATAATATCCCAGATGGGGCTCAGCCTTAGCATATTAACCCCTGGCTAAACATCAAAGCATATGACCATGTGACTCGGCAGAAAGGTGGAGATTTTTCGTCAGAATCCACCTCTGTGATAATTTACAAATCTTGGCTGTCTATGACTTAGGTCCACACTACGACATTTGTCACGCAACATTTTGTCGCATTTATGTCGCACAACAATTTTTATAATGGTAGTCTATGGTGGCGACTGCGACACGGCAGTCGCAAAAAAACCCATCCAGAGTGGATTTTTCTGCGACTGTCGCAGTTGCATGTCACAGTGACACCATAGACTCCTATTATAAAAATTGTCGCGCAACATAGGTGTGACAAAAAGTCGTGCGACAAATGTCGCAGTGTAGTTGTGCCCTATGTGTCGCGTGACACATGTCAGAGACGGCGGGGATAGAACAATCTGTAGCCATTCTGATTGTAGGAATGATGACAGCAGCAGGAGAAGAGTGTGCTGACCAGGTGCGGGGGGCAGTGATCGGTGATGATGTGAGGGCCTATGGGAAGTCACCAACAGGGCTCTTCAACAGCACAGAGTATTTTAGGAGAGGAATGTGTTGATTTTGCTGGGAAAGAAATGACCTGCATACCTATGTGATGATCGGATGATAGGACTGCATGTCACAGGGTAAATTTTGGGGGGAGGGGGGGATTTGATCACAGACTGATAATGAAAAGAGTGGGGTTCTCCCACAGCACAGAGCATTTCAGGAAATCAATGCGCTCGCTGTGTAAAGCGCACTTATGTGATGATGTTAGGTGGGACAGGTCAGGCCTATAGCACACGACCGTATGTCTTTTTAGTATTTTGCGGGCGGCAAAGACAGATCTGCAAAAAAAACAGGTAACATCCGTGTGAATTCCGTTTTTGCGGAACGGAACATCTGGCCCCTAATAGAACAGTCCTATACTTGTCCGCAATTGACCTGTCCATTCATACAAAGATGTTAACGAGGGCAGGTCTGAATGTGACAAGGGGCAGTTTCATGATGTCGGGGTAGAAAGGGGACAATGCAGAATTTGGAGACTGATAATGTAGACAGATGTATGGACTTACTTATTTCTGAATGTTCTGGAGGCAGGTGTAGCCTGAGGCTCCTGGGTCCTAATGCAATTATCTGACCCACTCAGGGCCAGGGATGTAAGTGACGTGCAGCAGCTACTGGTAACCTGTACCTCCCACCAATGTCTTACAGGGTTTTGTAGCAGTAACACTTCCAATGTGTCGTCCTAATTACAGCGTCCTGCGAGATGACTTAATGTCCGAAAACAGCCCTCGGGGACAGATGTGAGGGGTAGGAAGGTAACGCACTCTAGTTCTGCACAGCCTGTTATATACCGTTGGTCAACCTGCAGCTCCGCAGCTGTCCAGAGACTACAACTCCCAGGGTGCTCCAATAGCTACAATAATACTCCTCCGAATCACTTAGGCTGCATTCACACGAGCGTGATTTCCGCGCGGGTGCAATGCGTGATGTGAACGCATTGCACCCGCACTGTATCCTGACCCATTCATTACAATGGGTCTGTGTACATGAGCGTTTTTTTTCACGCATCACTTCTGCGTTGCGTGAAAATCGCAGCATGTTCTATATTCTGCGTTTTCCACGCATCCCTAGCCCCATAGAAGTGAATGGGGCTGCGTGAAAAACGCATTGCATCCGCAAGCAAGTGCGGGTGCGTTGCGTTTTTCACTGATGGTTGCTAGGAGATATTGTTTGTAAACCTTCAGTTTTTTATCACGCGAATGAAAAACGCATCAAAACGCATTGCACCCGCGCGGAAAAAACTGAACAACTGAACGCAATCGCAGGCAAAACTGAATGGCTTTGCCTGTGAAATCGCACAGTTTTCACTGAACGCATCTGCAACGCATCCGGACCTAATCCGGACACACTCGCGTGGACCCAGCCTTATTGATCAGCTGATGAGTGGAGAGAAGCCGTACACTTCTTATAGATGTCCGCTGAAGGCTCCTTTGACCAACAGCTGTTCCTCCCGACCCCCTGATACACATTCATGTGTGTGTTTCCGACAGGGGTAAAAGGGGTTGGTTATTGGGGGTCTCCTGGCTGGTTTGGCCAACATAATGTGTCTGGCGAGCTTTAGGCATGCAAAAAGATGAGTGGAGGAGACTACTTCTACAGAAGGTTACCTCACTGCCAAAGACTGGCCATCAGCTGTCGGCTAAAGGGGTCTCCCGACTCTTGCAGGGGAGATAATGATCGGGGGATTGGATTTTAACATACCCATTTCTTTTGCTCTCAGAGATGTGAGCCATTGCTAGAGGTATTCTCATGGAGATAAGTGGCCACCAAGGTCCCTGGCAGCGTCTTCCTGCCCAGTGTACATGTGAATGGGGGTCAGGAGACTGGTATCTAATGTAGGGCCGGCCACTTTAGATAGCTTTAGCCTAGCCCTTGTTCTGTCCCTCATACACATGCATGCTTGGCTCGGTCAAGCAGATGTGTTCTTAGTGGGGAGAGGAGAAAAATCTGTCGCCAAACCCCTCTGGCGGTGGCTTATCTACAGGATTGGGCATGTTGAAATTGAACTGCCCGATCTGACATCAAGGGAGAGTCGGGAGCTCCTTATATGAATTAGGTGGAGAACCGGTCCCAACGAAATGTCCTGTAGAATACAGTGAGAAAATGATCTTTTACTACCGCAATTGAGAATGTGGCATTTCTACAAGAACGCACTGTAAATGATCAGCAAAATGGCAGCAAGTAGTGAATTTCCCTGCAGCGCCACCACAGGAGAAATGAAGCATTGCACAGTCCCTACTGAAATCAATGGGCTGTCCATGCAATGGATGGAGGTGCTGAGTCCTCCAGTGTGAGAGACGCTCTTTGTAGAAGTTCTCCGCCTAATAGTTTATAGAAGGTAGTCCTGAACGGAGCCCCCCCTTATTAAAAATCTGAATTGAGCCCCCCCCTTATTAAAAATCTGAATTGCATGCTGGGATTTTGCTATGCATTTTGCAGGTCGTGGATACCGGCTGTCCTCATCTCTGAGAATCCTGATATGGACACCTCTTTTGCCATCAAACAGTCCAATAAAGGGGTTGTGCCCCAAAACATAGACTACATTTCTCTAACCAGCACTTAGATCTGAATACTTTTGTAATTGCATGCAATTAAACATTTTGCATAGCCAATGAGCTATTCAATAAAATGTATCTGTACAGCGCCACCTGCTGTTTGTTCTTTTTCTTATTTCTATGTCAAGCTTGCTGGGGTGGACGCACATGCTCAGTTTCATCCTTCAACTGCCTCCTGAGGTGTAATAGGGAAAGAGCTGCGGCAGAAAGGACACAGCCCCTGAGCTGCAAGCCTGAAGAGAATCTAGCAGAACAACTGTTGCAATGAATGTGGAAATCTCTGGATCCATGTGAGGTCCAGGGCTGGTTCTAGCTTTGATAAAAAGAGACTGTCATGTCCTATAGGATGTCTGATTTTCAGTTTTCACATCAATCATGTCACAACCCCTTTAAATGAATTCATAAGGTTACCACCCCTTTAAGTATAATTCAAAGCCAGGGGTGTTGCCACTGAGCTCTGAATATCTAGTATGGCAGACCGGCGTATAATTTTTTGATTTTTGCCCCCCGATGTTGGCAGGAGAAGCACAGACGTCTCAGTCTTAGATCACAATATGTTTCACCCTCCCAATATGACAACAATTTCAATGAGGGGAATCACGGCCAAGGAGAGAGGGAGTTGTAATCAATTCCGCTGTGAACGAATCCCCTTTATCTGTCACGTCCGTTCCCAGACGAGGCCGCGTTCCCTCTGAGGTTCTTAAATGGCGCCGGTGAACGAGGCAGGTTGATATTATTACATTTATCTAGCTGGGGCCGACCTGGACGACCTTCAGTCCACACTCTGACCTCTCCTTTCCTGATCATTTGCTACAATGTATCAGTGCAGGTAAAGTAGTCCAAGATGTTTAGGTCACAGAGGATTGTCTAGACCGGATACAACTGTAGCAAATCCTCAGCTTAGAGATGTACTAGTTTTTTTCAGCTCATTTATGTAAATAATATTCCATTCGCCGATAGCAAGCAGAGCTCTTGAATAGGGTAGAAATGAAAACCAAAGCAGATTAGACAGCAGCATAACATTTCACTTCACTTATTTTCAAGATCTTTGCTTGCTGTCATTAAAAGGCATCTCTCAGCAGTATGACCCCGGCTGACCCGTTACACGTGCGCTCGGCAGCTGAAGACATCCGTGTTGGTCCCATGTTCATATATTCCTGCATTGCTGAGAAAAATGATGTTTTATTATATGCAAATGAGTCTCTAGGAGCAACGGGGGCGTTGCCGTTACTCCTAGAGGCTCTGCTCTCTCTGCAACTGCACTTTGATTGACAGGGCCAGGTGTGATGATGCTTTCACTGCCTACCTGGAGAACCCCTTTAAGCCAAATAACATTGTAAGTGGGGTCCTGCTACAGATTGTGCATTGGGGCCCAGGAGGTTCAAGTTACACCATGGATGGATTACATCAGTGCCGGGTGTGTAGATCCCATCGGGAACAAATAGATCCCAGTCAAAATGGGGAGACCTCTGCTCGGGTACTGATCCGACAGGATAATAAGAGTCATTATGTGTATGGGTGAACTGACACCACAAGCTGTGAACAGACCATTAGACGTGTATAATCTCCAGTGCACTTGTATAGCTGCTTTATGGATGATGTCAGGGCGTAATAATCCGCCCGGAGTAAGACTCTTCCTTTCCTGATCCGCAGCCGTCACCGCTCTTACTTTACAGCACTTCCTGCCGCTGATAGATGTGACCATAGATCTTGTACTCGGAATACACTCATCATCTGATGTATCCACAATGAGAAATGAATAAACTTTCCAAATAGTCTTCATTAGCAAATTCCTATCATTATGTGTCTACAGCTGCCAAGCAGACCCATGCATCTCCGTGGTAACAGACAACAAACAAACCCTGTGTAGTCTGATCCAGCAGTCATATTACCTTCTATCTGTCCCCTACTTCCTGCTATGACACCACATCTATGTTAGGTAGAAGTGGGGAACAAATGGATGGGAGGAAGACTGCAGGATCAGACTACAGAAGCATTGTTTGTTGTCTGTTACCACGGAGATGCATGGGTCTGCTTGGTCGCTGTAGACGCATAATGGTTGGAAATTTTTAATGAAGACTAGTTGGAAAGTTTCTTCTTTTCTGATGATGGATACATCAGAGCAATAAAAAACGGTTGAGATAGTCTCTCTGTGAACTGATCTGCATAGTGACAGCTGGAGTAATGTTACCATGGAGTTGCAAACCACACCAAAGAAAACCCTTGTGTCATGCTCCACCCCTCAACCATTTATACTGCCTGGCAGGGTTGATCATGATGACCAAAATGAGCCCTTTCTGCAATTATTGGTATTACCGATGCAGAGAAATTCTTACTTTTACGTATATGCAAATGAGGTGCTTGGAGCCCCGAGGGGTTGGCCTAGTCCCTCGGAGCACCACTTTACCTCTGCTTTTCTCATTGCCACTCTTCCTACTAGCGTCAGGGAAATCTCATGCATGTGCTGGTGTATTGAAAATCTCTTGCGGCCGTCCCCACTCTGAGAACATCATTGCACAAATGCGCTCATGGCACTTCTGCTGGTGTATGTACTACATTTCAGGGCCACAGGAGCAGTGAAGATTCCTGGCCCTGTCAATCACTGGGAAGCAATGTGGTAACGGGGAAAGGTGGAGATGAAGCAGGGCTCCGAGGAGCTAGGCCAGCCCCTCAGTGCTCTGAGCACCTAATTTACTTATAACTAAAAATAAGAATTTCTCTGCAACCGTATAACTGATTATAGAGGAAAAGGGCTCGTTTTGGTCACCATCATCAACCCTACCACGCACACCGCTCTTTCATTTGCTCCAGGGCATCTAAAATTGGAAAAATAGTCTTTTTTTATGAACATTTTTTTGCAAAATCTCCTACTGTTCTGTGTATACAACTGTAAGGTAGACCTATCTGTCTCCGTGGTTGCAAAATCCTCTATGTCAGGCATGTCCAAACTCTGGCCCTCCAGGTGTTGCAGAACTACAACTCCCATCATGCCCTTCTGTAGGTTGATAGCTGTAGGCTGTCCAGGAATGATGGGAGTTGTAGTTTTGCAACATCTGGAGGGCCGGAGTTTGGACATGCCTGCTCTATGTAGTCCATTCTTGCAATGATGTATCAGTACAGTATATAACACATAACTGGATCAGACTGCACAGGCTTTGTAACTATGGAGACACATGGGTCCATATAAGAACTGCATACAAAATAACGGTCGGGGATTTGCAAAATTGTTTCATTTTTCCTTTTAGATACACTGCGCAATGAAAACCTTCCGTCTATAGACATCATTCCCACCGCAGCAGAGGACTCTCATTTACGGCCGCAGATGCTTCTCTCGGATCTTTCTAGGGAGAAATGTTCTGTATTTATTATCCTGCACATTTATTAATCTAGACTCAAAGGAATGCAACGCAACTTGATTGAAAAAAAAAACAAAGGTTGACGATGTGTCTGTACAATGTAGGCAGCGGAGAACGCACACTTCCCAGGCGCATTATGTTGTATTGAATATGTGCTTGGAGGAGAATGCCGCCACCCGGCGCAGGGGCTATTATTATGTCAAGGGTCTAAGCGCACAATACGCATCCAAGGACCTCGTTCTGACACATTAAACAATATGCACTCCCAGGGAGCGGAGTTATTTTCGTGCTGGCAACAAGAACATTGTCCAATTAACAGAGCAATCACAGCACAGATTGTGAGCAAAATCAACCGCTATTCACAGGATCACGCATTGTGTTTTGGAGAAGATTAAAGATCCTCAAATACTGAAATATTCTCCAAAATCCATAGTATAGGCCACTAGACAGCGCTCAGTGGGGGTCTGACCCTCAGGAACACCACAAATTATGTGAACAATGGAGCCCAGTGGGATAGGAGAGAAACTGTATTGCGGTATCTGATACAGAGCGCCGCTCTATGCTGCTGTGTCTGGTACTGCAGCTTAGCTTCAATCATCTGAGCTGCAGTACCAGAAATATCCACTAGTACACCGACGCTGCTGTGTCTATAAGACAGAGGGAGGGGCCACAAAATGTCACCGGTTCTCACTCTGGGGGACCGATCTCGTCTATTATCACAAATTATCGATCAACTACTTGTATGGCAAGCGGAGCTTCTGACCGATCATCCATGCAGATAGCTGGTTGCCTAACTATTAAGATCCATATTTTGTCCATTACAGGCAATATTATAGTAGTTATATTCTTGTACATAGGAGCAGTATTATAGTAGTTATATTCTTGTATATAGGAGCAGTATTATAGCAGTTATGTTCTTGTACATAGGAGCAGTATTATAGTAGTAATATTCTTGTATATAGGAGCAGTATTATAGAAGTTATTTTCTTGTACATAGGAGACAGTATTATAGTAGTTATATTCTGGTACATAGGAGCAGTATTATAGTAGTTATATTCTGGTACATAGGAGCAGTATTATAGTAGTTATATTCTGGTACATAGGAGCAGGATTATAGCAGTTATATTCTGGTACATAGGAGCAGTATTATAGTAGTTATATTCTGGTACATAGGAGCAGTATTATAGTAATTATATTCTTGTACATAGGAGCAGTATTATAGTAGTTATATTCTTGTACATGGGAGCAGTATTATAGTAGTTATATTCTTGTACATGGGAGCAGTATTATAGTAGTTATATTCTTGTACATAGGAGCAGTGTTATAGTACTTGTATTCTTGTTCATAGGGGGCAGTATAATACTTGATTGTGTTGGTATTTGAGTTAGTTTGTCAGGACACCAGCATACTGAATGACAACTCTATTTTCTGAGATAGAAATATGTTTTAGCAGTTGTCACTTTCTTTCTCCCACTCTCTACATACAATTTGCATTATTAGGTAGCATTTGTAGACATCCATCTTTTCTCTATCCTGATGCATGATGGGAGTGACATTTAGAATTACAATATAATGTATCAGGAGCTCGCAGCGCGGTATTATTATTACAGGTTTTTACCATTTATGAATATTTCCTCCTTATTATTGTAAATGACGACGTTTAATAAAAGGAACATTCAAAGAATTTGCATTGAACGTCTTTCTGGTGTTTCCTGGGGCTGCTGTAGGAGGCCACAGATACTTTGCCTTATGGGAGGCTTAATTAGTCTGGCAGGAGGTCAAGGCTTTGCAAGTATTGCTGTAAGGAATACATTTCAAGGAAGGTTTTATGGATTTTGTGAAATGATATGTAAGGCTACAAATACCTGAGGACTCAGGAAGATTATCGTTATCGGTTTAATTTACCCGCTATTCTCTAATCCGGCATGAATCGAAAATAGTCCCATGATGGACTAGCAGGAAATGACAGTCCATCCGGTGGAAATCTGGGCAATAACCTATCGGTGCGTTGGCCGTCTTCCCCCTCCCCCCCACAATGGGCTATAGATATAGGCAAAGGATCTGTTTCATGGGTCATGTGACACCATTAAGGAATTATAATAAGACATATAAGCCTCGCTGCCCGTATAACCCACGCATTTCCTCTTGTTAGTTGATACCGCCTATAGGAAACGGCTTTATTGTAGCGGTCACCTTGCTCCTCCCACAATCTGCCAAAGGCCAATCAAAATCCTCAGTAGTAAATTTTGCTGGAAGGGTGGACGACTGGCCCAGGGTTATACCTTTGACAAGCCCAATTATAGACCCATAAAAAGGGGCATTTAGTGCTTTTTCACTCCGAGTAACCCCTCCCGCCATATTTGTAGATGTACGCCGAGTGCGGCAATGTGTGAATATCCTAAGTGTGGTATTATCCTTTAAGTGCGATAATGCTGTTACATGGCGTTACGATGTGCCTGTGATTTTGGCACATCTCGTAGATTACACCGCGCACTAGATGAAAGCTAAGAGCATAATTCTGTCACCCTGTCATCTCCACAAGGAACAGAGCGTTTCAGGGACTGAACGGAGAGGACGGCGTGTTACTCAGAACCACCGTAAACGCAACGGTAACTCCCCGGCTCAACCAGCGAGGACAGGGAGCAGACAAATTGGAATTAAACAACTTTTCGCTATAAATGTGATGTGTAAATCCTTATATATAGGTTAACGTCTTGTTTATAGGACTGTGAAGGATTCTCGAGCACTGGCTCCGGGGATCAGATGACTGCCTCCCACGTCACGCCATTTCTATAGGATGTACATGGTCTAAGCTGTGAGAACAATTAGGTCTGTATCGGTTTCCAGTCAGTTGTGGCTCCTCGCTGTGTCATATATCTCTCCCAAATCCCTCCATACACACATGCATGCTCGGTTCAGCCGCCACCAGACGTATCTGAGCTGCTGTTCAATATGTCTGCTGGCGGCTTATCTCCCTGAGAACAAAAGGATCGGGCGTGTTGAAATCCAACAGCCCAATCCTTCTCTCCCCTGACATCTGCCGTTGGTGGAGAGTTGGGAGGCCCCCCATACACACTGGGCTGTGTGGCCCCTGAAGAGTCCAGCTCCGCTTGAGCCAATCTCCCTTGCCTGGGGGATGGGTGCCTATACAGGACTGTCAGAGGAGCTTATTCTCAAGAAGGTTGGACATTTGCCCAAGGGTCATGGAAAGGACCTAGAAGAGGAAACAAAGCCTGGCATCATAAAGAGGGGCCCGGTGTGATCTTTGTTATAGGGCCACTTCTCTTCTGTTTACATCATTGCTCTGAAGGACTTTCTTGGACCCATGACTATCATCATAAGTGGACTGAACAGGGAAAATTCCCTTTCGGCCGATGCCCAGTGGGCCCCTTGATCCCTCCCAAACAGCCACCTGCTGGCTACATAACAATCTAACCCTGGCCTGAGAAGTTCTGTTGGGGCAGTATATTATACTGGTTCTGGTATGGCAGTATAATGTACTACACTTTGGTATTTGGTTCTGCCCTTCTAAGTTATTGCTGCCCCCACCTACTTGAGTTGACCCGTCATACTCGCCCACCTTCTATCAGCTTGGGCCCACCTACAACATGGGGCTACTTTTTATTTTTCCAGGGCCACTTTAAATTCACAATCCGCCACTGACTATAATCGGGCTGTTGGCTTTCAGCATGCTTGATCCTTCCAATGTATATCTCTGCTCGGCTTGGCTGAGCATGAAAGTGTTCTTCATGTGGACAGTGGAAAGGGCTGCTGCCATATTACACCCGTCACCCGAAATCCAACAGCCCAATGCTTCCTTCCGGCAAGGTCTACCACCGGGGGAGGTCAGGAGACCCCTGCCTCAGCTAATGATACTCTAATGCAGTGGTGCACAACCTGCGGCCCGGGGGCCACATGCGGCCCTCGATACCATTCTGTGCAGCCCCCAAACATCTGGTAAAAGACATCTAGGTCTATGTTTTATGGCTTCTTACATGTATCTTTCATGTATTCTCCTATTAGATGGGAGTCCTAGAAATGTAACTAGACATTTATAGTATATACTGTATGTACAATATGCCAAAAATACAGTATTTCAGTTGGTAATACTCCTTTAAGTTTTATTTTCAGTCCTTGGAATTGGTTCAGGCTGACAATGTGGCCCCCAACCAGAAAAGGTTGTGCACCCCTGCTCTAATGTGTATGGCCAGCTTAATGGAGTACAATGGGTGCATATCGCCAGGACCCAAGCCTATATCGAGAACGGAGCGGAGAAGGTGGTGGCTGGAGAACGCCGGGTTTCCCCGGATCCGGCCACCACCAAGCGCTCTCCCGATAGAAGTGAATGGGAGCGCACCGCGCATGACCCGCCACCGCTCTCATTCATTTCTATGGTCTGATGGAAAGTGAATAGACCACTTTCAGAGGTGGGACCCACACCCATCAGACAATGGGGGCATATCCTAGTGATATGTCCCCATTGTCTGAGATGGGAATACCCTTTTACATGGGTGGATTGACAGGAAACTATCATGAAGGAACGCTCATTCCTGATAATTGCCCCTATCCTCCGTGTTCTCATCATCCGCCTCCTGCATTTGGATGCACATTTTTGCACGCAGCCAGATAGTGTATCTATGTTTTCACATCCAGGGCATCTGCTCTCCTCTTATCTGAAGGGCAGCAGAGGTGAAGCATCTCCATTAGCACTTTGTTTGCAGAAGAAAATCTCTCTATGGCTTAAGCACTTGGGAGAAAAAAGTCAACATCAAACGTCCAGAGAACTGACAGCATCCAGGGAGATCTCTGTGAGGCTGCGGCCAGGGCGACTTCATCTGCTTGCAGATTACAGCCCATCCAGTGCTCCCAGAAATGACGTCTACGGCAGTTGTGTCTGCCCTCGGCGGTGGCAGTACTGACCATAAGTGATGTTCCAGGAATGCCAACCCTATCCTATCCATTCTGGGTGTCCAGCGGTTTAAGGCTTCCGGTGACAGCTCTAGGACATGGAAAATTGGGCCATTGCCCAGGACTCCTATTTTCAGTGTCCATTCCATGGCTCTGCAAAAAAGGTGGAACGTGTCCTATTCTTGTCCATATCGCAGACAAGAATAGGCATTTCTAGAATATCTCGGAATGGGAAAGTGCGGGGCGTGCACAGTTGGTATCCCTGTTATGCGGATCCGCGGTTTGTGGACAACAAAATGGATTCAGTTGTGTGCATGAGGCCTTAGAGTGTAAAAATGGGAAATCTGGATGTAATATTCTAATATATGAGAACATGACACTGGTGACCAAAACTGATTTCCACATGAAAAGTCT
The DNA here is from genome assembly GCA_033119425.1 of Bufotes viridis. NCBI lineage: Eukaryota > Metazoa > Chordata > Amphibia > Anura > Bufonidae > Bufotes > Bufotes viridis. The sequence continues at coordinate 8,613,981 of CM065599.1, read as the reverse complement.
CTACGAAGAATTTACACCCCAACTTAGAGCAGGGATCAGAAACCTTCGGCAGTGGTGAAACTACAACTCCCAGCATGCAAACATGCTCAGCTGTTCTTATAACTCCCAGAGAAGTGAATGAAGCATCCTGGGAGTTGTAGTTTCTGAACAGCTGGAGTGTCGGAGGTAGCTGATCCCTGACTTAGAGACTTGGGGTACTTTCACACTAGCGTTATTCTTTTCCGTCATTGAGTTCCGTCCTAGGGTCTCAATACTGGAAAAAAACTGATCAGTTTAATCCTAATGCATTCTGAATGGAAAGCAATCCGTTCAGCATCAGTTCAGTCCCTCTTACGTTTTCTCCGTTTAAAAATCCGGAATACTTGCCAGAATGCCGGATCCATTGAAATGTATTAGTGCCGGCTCTGGCGTTAAAATTACCTCATTGACAGATCCGGCCTTTAAAAATTTGAAAAAGATAAATACCGGATCCGTTTTTCCGAATAACAACCGGTGAGACGGATTTGGTATTGCAATGCATTTGTGAGACGGATCCGTCTACAAATGGTATCCGTTTGCATACAGATTGCCGGAATCCAGCAACGCAAGTGTGAAGGTACCCTTACCCCATTATTCTAAGCAAAGGGTCCTACCTGTCGATGAGCGTTTACGTTTGTATTGTCATTTTCAGTTTTCTGTTTTGAAATAGGAGCTGAAAATTGAAAATGACGCTGTGCCGGATCCATCACACAATGGACGCCAATGGATGGACTCTACTGATTTTTAATGGGGTCCATGGCGTTTCACTAAAGCATCTGTCATTTTGATAAGAAGAGATAACATGGCTGAATTTGCAACAGAAGCCTATGGGCAGACAGCGTTGGAATCTGGTGCCAGATTTTCCAGGTGGAGAAATCTCCGAGCAGTGCCAAAGGGGTCTCATCTCTCTACACAGAGCCTGGAAATCAGGGGGGAGGGGGTCACTTAACCGATGTGATCTCACATAGAGCTGTGACATATGAGATCATTACGATTGGATTTCCCATTTAAAGGGGTTTTCCTGTTACATCATGTTCACAGGGGATAACTACTAGATCGGTGGGGGTCCAACAGCTGGAGTCCTTATTGATCATGAGAATGGGAGCCACATATCTCACAGGGACCCCTGAAATGAGCAGAGCGGCAGGTTGAGCATGTGCACTGCTACTCCATTCATCTCTATGGGACTGCTGGAATTAACCAAGCGCTTGTACTTCCGCAGTCCCATAGAGATAAACGGAGCGGCAGTGCACGTGTACGACCTGCCGCTCCGCTCATTTCAGGGGCCCCCGTTTCTCATGATCTGTGAGGGTCAGAACCTGTGGATAGAAATAAACGGAGTACCCCTTTAAAATCCGATAGTGCTCAAGCAATGCTTCAATCACATCAGCGCTTGAACAGGCGAAAAGGTTGGAAATCCCCAAAAAAGTTTTCAGACTTTTTACATATAATATTAAAATTAAAAAGAGAGAGAGATCTGCCCTTTGGAAAGAAATGAAATCTGGGAAACGCGTTTGTCTTCCCGGCTAATGTAATTTTAGCTGCATTTACATTCGGCGGCGGCCGCGCTTTTTCATAACAGAGATGATGAATGACTGCGAGAGTCGTCCCCGGCCGAGGGGGAGAGTCATGTAATTTGCTGCAGTAATTGGTAATAAGTTATACAGTTGAGCTGACAAAGCTGCTCCGTAACAAGAGGCAGCCATGGAGAAGAATACCGTCACAGGCTTGGCCTGGTACTATGGGTCAGGAGGGGGCAAAGTGGGCAGGAGTGGCCGGGCAATGTCACCCTCTATCACTGCACACACAGGGAGTATCATCACCTGTGATCTTCCATCAGACCAAAGATGCCTAACCTGCGGCCCTCCAGCTGTTGCAAAACTACAACTCCCAGCATGCCTGGACAGCCTACAGCTATCAGCCTACAGCAGGGCATAACGCGAGTTGTAGTTTTACAACAACTGGATGCCCGCAGGTTAAGCATCCCTGCATTAGACCATGGCGTGTACTGGTTGCCCACAGAAAATCTGCAGTGTGTTAGAGAGCCAGCAAAATGGATGAGACTTTGAGAGCTGACCTTCAGACGCGGCGGAAAAAAGTCTCCAGCGTAAATTGATCTGTGGTGTTGGTTTGTCGCCATAGACAGGAAAAAAAAACGGAGCAAATCTAAGTGTATCTCATGCATGACGCCCCCCATGGCTGCACCCTTATGGCCTGTTCACATTGCGTCTTTTGACACCAAATTTTGAGTCCACAATGGGAGGCCACTCTGCCGTACGTGTCGCCAACGGAATGAAACCTTTCTTTGTACGGTGTCCGGACGGACGCCGCTAAAAGACGCCACGGGTGTCTGTTCGCAGTTTAGCACCATTCAACGAGACTAAATTGTGAGCATGTCTTCGTATTGAAATTTTAAAGAAACGCAGCATAAACGTGGCAGTTTCTGCCACACAATATGCTTTAGACAGTTTCCATAAATCTGCCCCAACAAACCAAGTGGCCAGTGATCGGCTCCAACATCCCCGTAGACCCCAACCAAAGTTACCAGGATTATCCTAAATGCTGGAGAAAATCCATGCAAATTTGGCTTGTTTTGGCTCAAATCTGGAAATAGGAGTTCGTAGCAGGTTTTGGGTGGGCCTGGGGACCGATTCAAATGCCTCTAATTTACCAACACAAATGTTGGTAAGTAGGTTCTAAGGGGTGCAGAGGTGGCAGTCTCCTGGCCATGGAGCCTGAAGGGGCTCAGAGGTCCTTCTGCCACATGAGAAGATGTCATTATAAACAACACATCATAGATGGGGGCCCTGTTACAGATCAGAGCCTCAGGTTGACCCTCTTGGTGGTCTTCTGTTGGACATTATTGTTGCACAGTCTGGGTCCACCAAGGTTTTCTCTGGTCGCCAAGGCCTCAGATGATGGTCTAACCTCATGGACCTCAACTAAGGTCATCTTCAGACATAACTAACTCTAAACCCAAGACAGAGGCCTCCAACTTGTGGCCCTTACAATAGCAGGAAACCCTCCTCTGATACCTTCTATACCATCCATACCTTCTCTGTGTGTTATCCCATGAGGTGGGTGGGCTTCACTACATTGGACAAAGACCATCAAATGGATGCATTAGCACAAAGTCTGCAAAAAAGAGCTGAGATGCCTCCTTGCCCTGCAAGCACCCACACAAGCCATGTCAAGAGTGACAAGATAATTGCCCAGTTATGATATCAGCTCCTCGGCCTACATCAAGGCGCAGTACATGTCAATAGTAATAATCTTACATATAGGGTAAAAAAAAACAGACCGCACCTAAATATTCTGCCAGGGCTGTTTACAAGGAGAGCACCATGTCCTCACATCTACATCTCACCCTGTGCCTTGGCCCAAATCACTCTATGAATAAATGCGACAAGATGAGACACGCCCGGACGATGCACCCCTTGAGGGAATGCCCAGATGCTGCAAGTCGGCCAGCTGCAACACACGAGTAACACCCAAGATTTTCCCAAGGAGATAAATAATAAATGCATTCTTAGTTCCAGCTCACGTATGTGTTAGCGTCCACATCCAGAATAACCTTTTTTGGGGTAAATTCCCTTTACATTGTAGGAACAGTCGCCCAAAAATATTTTATTCCACCACATCTCCAGTGTTGAACTGCTGGTTAACACTATTGCTTTCCGCTTTAGGGTTCTGACTTGGATTCCAGTGTCAAACTGACCGACCAGAGGATCGTCATGTGGGCCTAGGAAGTCAAACCATAGTGGGCCTCAAAGAAGAAAAACATTTGGAGCTGCCTTTAAAGCCAATCACTTTCCACTAGGTTGTTTTTCTTTAAGTCAAAACCTATCAGACTTTTTTGATGATTTTGGGGCTGGATCCTTAGAGTAACTTCTCATGGTGGGCCCTAGGAACCCCCGTCCTACACTGTTGGAATCCAACCAGGATTATGTATGCGAAGTGGATGTTCTCCTCGTGTTTGTATGAGTTTCCAACTCAAGAAGGCACATGGTAGAGAATCTTAAGGTGTCCATTGTCCAATGTATAATTTCTTTGGCTGATAACTATTCTTTATGACGACACCATCGGCTTAGTTTTTTTCCTCCATTGACCAGCCAAAGAGTACATGCTAGATTCCCCCCCTCACTTTCATCATCCTGTATTCTCACTGACCATAAACAAATGGCCGATACAAGCCCTAACCCTTCGCTCCAAGTAACGCTTTCGTGCCCAATATGCCTTTACAGTTTTACATCTCTCCTTCATCAGTCAACTTTCAATGCAGCCTCCCTATCTAGAAAAATCTTCTTATCGTTATCTGCCTGACCTTTGGGAAGCAGCCGCTCAATCTATCACTTTAGGACAACCAGACTTCACCACAAATCACAATTATGGGGATGTCATTTGTAAGTCAGCGTTCACTTGACCTAAGGGTTTAGAAGCTTATCAAAGAGGAGGTTCTGGTTTTTCTCACCTTGGTGGAAGAGTGGGGTTGGGTAAGAGACTTTGAGAAGAAGATCTTGGCCATGCATGACCATAGGTTTCCAGCAATGATCAGTTCTTTGACAATAGACGCCGTCCATTGTTCCTAATAGGATTTTTGCTAAATGCTGTGCCCTAAACTACGAGGATCCCAACACAACCCTTGCACAACGTGGATATGGTTCTCAATTGGCGTTCCGTACAAACAACTACCCTCCCCAACTGTGGCCTCATCCCCTAGAGCAGTGTTTCCCAACCAGCTGTTGCAAAAACTACAACTCCCAGCATGCCTGCACAGCCAAAGGCTGTCCGGGCATGCTGGGAGTTGTAGTTTTGCAACAGCTGGAGGCACGCTGGTTGGGAAACACTGCCCTAGAGGTAGTATGACCACGAACACTATCTCTCCCCTTGGTTTCTAGCTTTGCTGGAAATGTGTTACATGGGGGCGTTCAGAGACAGATTGAGGAGGACCCTCACTTTCAAGGTCCTGTAGTAATGGGATTGGTAAGTATGACATTAAAGGGGCTTTCCCATAAATGAGATCTATCACCGTAGATGATAAATGTATGATCGTTGAAGGGTCAACCAATGGCACCCCCATCAATCTGCAAAGTACAGGGGTCAGTCCCATAGTGAATGGAGTGGTGGTCACCCCAGTTATATTCAGACAGGGGGCTTAGGGGTATCACTCTCAACATTAGTGGAGCCCTCCGAAGTTGGATTCTCAGCTATCATACTTTTACCACCCACCCTGTAGACAAGTAATACATGATGTTTATGGGAACATCCCTTTAATACAGGAGGGTCCTTTCTTCTGGATCTGAGCAGAAAGCGGCTACAACAATCATGTCTTTCAATCTGGAGGACCCGCCACGTTCATGCATTCCACGGACAGCCCATTGATTTCAGTGGACAAGTGTCAATACCTTATTTCTCCTGTGGTGGCGCTGCAGGGAAATGAAGCACTTCCTGCAGGTCTACCTAGTAAGGCGTGTTACAATTGTGTTTTCAAACAAAAAAAAACTGAAAACCTCCAAAACCGTGCCTGAAGTCCTATTTTATATGAAAAGATGATGGGGGTTATGGGTCCTCATTCATGAACTCCGTAGAAGAGGGAAAACTGTTTGAACATTAACCTGAAATGATTCCAGATCAGTCAAGTAGGAACATAAATCCTAATGTAATCTAGCGGCAGGTAATCACATGTAGACGCCAGCACGGCCCGTCAATGTTTAACTCTTTAGATGTCAGCTGCGAGGTCGCGGCTGGCTGTTGGGGCATGTTCCCGGTGTCGCCCCAGTGATCCTGGTGCGTTCTGTGCCTTTCATGTTCTCCGTGAAATTAAAACCACATATCTCAAATTGAAATTAAATTCTTGACAGTAATTAGCTGTAATGTCATGGTTGGGATTTTTTTTTTGGCGCTGCTGGGAATATTTTTTAAAAATAAATGTAACTTTGTTTCTCTTTGAAGTTCTGTCTGTTCGTTGATTTCATGTTCTGCATATCGTCTACCAGGGCCCCTACCTACCCGGTGCCATTTATAATGCTGGTGTCTTTATAAGGAGTAGAGAGGACTGTCTCAGGCTCCAGGAGAAATCTCTGTGTCTCGTCCTCCTTGCTGATGGTTTCCCATTGCACACATTGATGGCATCACTTGGATATTACATTGTCCGTTGGCGTCTACGGTGGTCTGAAATCCACATCCTGCGTGATCACAGGCCCAGGGTTAGGGTCCCGCTGCCCAATGTTGCCCTGATGCAATGTATTAACGTCATGTTCAAGGGCAGCATCACTATAGTAGCGGGTAACCGGATCGCGCTCTGCCCACCCCTCCTCATACATATCATGTCAGATGCTGATCATACTCATAAGACGGCTTTCAGTCACTGGGCCAACAGCGATGTTCTCCTGACTCTACAGCTGCACGTTATCGCAGTAGGATAAGCGGTGCCAGAATAATGCAGCGCCGCCTATCTCCTAGAAAACAAGAGATCCCTATTTTTACACAACAGGCTATTACATTGATGGTGGACGCATTCAAAATCGAGATGACTCTCCAATTGCTATTGAATGTGTACGGCCAGCAAAGTGCAGGGTCAAAAGAGCAGTAAAATCGCAAAATGTCCGAGAAATGGAGGCGACGGCACGGCCATCGGTGATGTTTTTACAGCCGCCCGCATCCATAATTCAAGCTCCGCGCACTCATTTACAGAGTGTGGAGAGAAATGTCTGCTCCGATGAGCATCAAAAACTGTGACGGCTCCAAGGTTTTTATGTAGCTGTGAAAAAAGGCAAATGTCTGGAAAATCAACATCTCCCTCCAAATAAGAGCGGCGGAAACGTCAGCTGCTTAGAGGAGCTCTGTAGCGCAACAGATATTAGGCGCTGTAACTATTGTGCTTGCTCTGGGATCGCCACGGTAACGTTGTGTGGAGGTCACCTGATAGGACGTCCTTGTACACCGCGGGACGTGAAGGTTCTGGGCCTCCAACTACCATCTGCCATTTATAATATTGGTGTTTGCCCATGTGGCACGGGAGCTTATAGGCCCCTCAGGCACCATTGCTGGGGGCATCTGCTTCCTCTGCATCCCACCACAGTCACACCCACTAGTCTATGGACAGTTGGCAACCGCAGAGCAAGCACAACGATTGGATGGAATGGAGGAAAATGAAACCTAGTTATATCACATCACAACTATAATGCACACAGTAATGTCACAGCGCAGTAATAATGCACACAGTGATGGTCACAGCGCAGTAGATAATGCACACAGTAATGTCACAGCGCAGTAATAATGCACACAGTAATGTCACAGCGCAGAGATAATGCACACAGTAATGTCACAGCGCAGTAATAATGCACACAGTAATGTCACAGCGCAGAGATAATGCACACAGTGATGGTACAGCGCAGAGATAATGCACACAGTAATGTCACAGCGCAGTAATAATGCACACAGTGATGTCAAAGCGCAGAGATAATGCACACAGTGATGGTACAGCGCAGAGATAATGCACACAGTAATGTCACAGCGCAGTAATAATGCACACAGTGATGTCAAAGCGCAGAGATAATGCACACAGTGATGTCACAGCGCAGAGATAATGCACACAGTGATGGTACAGCGCAGTGATAATGCACACAGTAATGTCACAGCGCAGAGATAATGCACACAGTGATGGTACAGCGCAGAGATAATGCACACAGTGATGGTACAGCGCAGAGATAATGCACACAGTAATGTCACAGCGCAGAGATAATGCACACAGTGATGTCACAGCGCAGAGATAATGCACACAGTGATGGTACAGCGCAGTGATAATGCACACAGTAATGTCACAGCGCAGAGATAATGCACACAGTGATGGTACAGCGCAGAGATAATGCACACAGTGATGGTACAGCGCAGTGATAATGCACACAGTAATGTCACAGCGCAGAGATAATGCACACAGTGATGGTACAGCGCAGTGATAATGCACACAGTGATGGTACAGCGCAGTGATAATGCACACAGTGATATCACAGCGCAGAGATAATGCACACAGTGATGTCGTTCTCATTGCTTGCGGTAGAGCAGCCTCCCTTGTCAGACTGCAAAATCATTTATGAAGGAATTTTATCAAACGGGTTTTGTCTCTTCCTGTGAATGTTAATACGGAGTCTAAAAATACCACATTCTGAAGTGTCTCCAGCCTGAACACAGCGCAAATATTTAACACCTTAATTTCCAAAGTCACTTCATTACTGTCTCAGGCTGGGAAGGTTGGGACATGTAGATTTTCACTTCAATTGTTGGTTAATTTTTTAAAGTTACTTTCAAAGCTTCTGTATCAATGTAATATATCCTGCATTATACTCCAGAGCTGCACTCACTATTCTGCTGGTGCAGTCACTGTGTACATACATTACTTATCCTGTACTGATCCTGAGTTACATCCTGCATTATACTCAAGAGCTGCACTCACTATTCTGCTGGTGCAGTCACTGTGTACATACATTACTTATCCTGTACTGATCCTGAGTTACATCCTGTACTATACTCCAGAGCTGCACTCACTATTCTGCTGGTGCAGTCACTGTGTACATACATTACTTATCCTGTACTGATCCTGAGTTACATCCTGTATTAAACTCCAGAGCTGCACTCACTATTCTGCTGGTGCAGTCACTGTGTACATACATTACTTATCCTGTACTGATCCTGAGTTACATCCTGTATTATACTCCTGAGCTGCACTCACTATTCTGCTGGTGGAGTCACTGTGTACATACATTACTTATCCTGTACTGATCCTGAGTTACATCCTGTATTATACTCCAGAGCTGCACTCACTATTCTGCTGGTGTAGTCACTGTGTACATACATTACATTACTTATCCTGTACTGATCCTGAGTTACATCCTGTATTATACTCCAGAGCTGCACTCACTATTCTGCTGGTGCAGTATAGTGTACATACATTACATATCCTGTACTGATCCTGAGTTACATCCTGTATTATACTCCAGAGCTGCACTCACTATTCTGCTGGTGCAGTCACTGTGTACATACATTACTTATCCTGTACTGATCCTGAGTTACATCCTGCATTATACACCCGAGCTGTCACTCACTATTCTGCTGGTGGAGTCACTGTGTACATACATTACTTATCCTGTACTGATCCTGAGTTACATCCTGTATTACACTCCGGAGCTGCACTCATTATTCTGCTGGTGCAGTCACTGTGTACATACATTACTTATCCTGTACTGATCCTGAGTTACATCCTGTATTACACTCCGGAGCTGCACTCACTATTCTGCTGGTGGAGTCACTGTGTACATACATTACTTATCCTGTACTGATCCTGAGTTACATCCTGTATTATACTCCAGAGCTGCACTCACTATTCTGCTGGTGCAGTCACTGTGTACATACATTACTTATCCTGTACTGATCCTGAGTTACATCCTGCATTATACACCCGAGCTGCACTCACTATTCTGCTGGTGCAGTCACTGTGTACATACATTACTTATCCTGTACTGATCCTGAGTTACATCCTGTATTAAACTCCAGAGCTGCACTCACTATTCTGCTGGTGCAGTCACTGTGTACATACATTACTTATCCTGTACTGATCCTGAGTTACATCCTGTATTATACTCCTGAGCTGCACTCACTATTCTGCTGGTGGAGTCACTGTGTACATACATTACTTATCCTGTACTGATCCTGAGTTACATCCTGTATTATACTCCAGAGCTGCACTCACTATTCTGCTGGTGTAGTCACTGTGTACATACATTACATTACTTATCCTGTACTGATCCTGAGTTACATCCTGTATTATACTCCAGAGCTGCACTCACTATTCTGCTGGTGCAGTATAGTGTACATACATTACATATCCTGTACTGATCCTGAGTTACATCCTGTATTATACTCCAGAGCTGCACTCACTATTCTGCTGGTGCAGTATAGTGTACATACATTACATATCCTGTACTGATCCTGAGTTACATCCTGTATTATACTCCAGAGCTGCACTCACTATTCTGCTGGTGCAGTCACTGTGTACATACATTACTTATCCTGTACTGATCCTGAGTTACATCCTGTATTATACACCTGAGCTGTCACTCACTATTCTGCTGGTGGAGTCACTGTGTACATACATTACTTATCCTGTACTGATCCTGAGTTACATCCTGTATTACACTCCAGAGCTGCACTCACTATTCTGCTGGTGCAGTCACTACTGTACATACATTACTTATCCTGTACTGATCCTGAGTTACATCCTGTATTATACTCCAGAGCTGCACTCACTATTCTGCTGGTGCAGTCACTGTGTACATACATTACTTATCCTGTACTGATCCTGAGTTACATCCTGTATTATACTCCAGAGCTGCACTCACTATTCTGCTGGTGGAGTCACTGTGTACATACATTACTTATCCTGTACTGATCCTGGGTTACATCCTGTATTATACTCCAGAGCTGCACTCACTATTCTGCTGGTGCAGTATAGTGTACATACATTACATATCCTGTACTGATCCTGAGTTACATCCTGTATTATACTCCAGAGCTGCACTCACTATTCTGCTGGTGCAGTCACTGTGTACATACATTACTTATCCTGTACTGATCCTGAGTTACATCCTGTACTATACTCCAGAGCTGCACTCACTATTCTGCTGGTGCAGTCACTGTGTACATACATTACTTATCCTGTACTGATCCTGAGTTACATCCTGTATTATACTCCAGAGCTGCACTCACTATTCTGCTGGTGCAATCACTGTGTACATACATTACTTATCCTGTACTGATCCTGAGTTACATCCTGTATTATACTCCAGAGCTGCACTCACTATTCTGCTGGTGCAGTCACTGTGTACATACATTACTTATCCTGTACTGATCCTGAGTTACATCCTGTATTATACTCCAGAGCTGCACTCACTATTCTGCTGGTGGAGTCACTGTGTACATACATTACTTATCCTGTACTGATCCTGAGTTACATCCTGTATTATACTCCAGAGCTGCACTCACTATTCTGCTGGTGGAGTCACTGTGTACATACATTACTTATCCTGTACTGATCCTGAGTTACATCCTGTATTATACTCCAGAGCTGTACTCACTATTCTGCTGGTGCAGTCACTGTGTACATACATTACTTATCCTGTATTATACTCCAGAGCTGCACTCACTATCCTGCTGGTGCAGTCACTGTGTACATACATTACTTATCCTGTACTGATTCGGAGTTACATCCTGTATTATACTCCAGAGCTGCACTCACTATTCTGCTGGTGGAGTCACTGTGTACATACATTACTTATCCTGTACTGATCCTGAGTTACATCCTGTATTATACTCCAGAGCTGCACTCACTATTCTGCGTAAATTGGTATTAAAATCGATACAACAGGTCGAGCCTAGGGGCAGATAGCGCTGCAAAAATTTTTTGGGGATAAGATTTTTTAACTATGACCCACTTTGCTGCTGCAGATTTTCTATGAGCAATTAGACTGTGGAAAATGCACACATGCCCCATGGCAGGCTCTCTCTTTTCCCAGTACAATAGAGTGCAAGCTGTTTGAGCAAGGGAAGGGTCTTAGTCATCCGCTCATCATGAAGTTCACAATTAGCGCATCGATTTACAATTAATGAGTCGATTTACCGAGCCTAGATACGAGTCAATGAGTTTGGCCGCTCTTACAGGAAAGCTGGTGACGCCGGGAGGTCCTGCTGTAAATTATTATTTGGGGTTATTCCTGTTTTCCTACAGGTCGTTGCCTGGTAACATCACGGCGGGGAATCTGGTGACAACGAGCAGATAGTGGTCACACAGCGCGATAGTGCTACCCCCAGCAACAAGCTGCAGGCAAGGAATAGGGAGTATAGGATATCCGCCTATAGGGTCACGTAAGGACTGATAATGAATGAGGGAGAGGCATCCTGGGAGTGCAGAGTCAGATGGCCCACTGCAATCCCAAGGGTGATCTTCAATCCACGTATCAAGCCAGGGGCGTCACCTCTACTGACAAGCCTGATCAATAACTACCTACCCCATGCAATAATTCTCGAGCAGCTTTTCATAGAAATCTATGCTGTGCTAATTACTCAGTTATCCCTACTAGAAGGTTATGAATGAATTGCTAGAAGTTTGCAATGAAGGTGATACCACATGGGGTGTGTCCCCTGCACAGTCTAACACTATTCAACCAGGACTGTCAGTGTCAGACTTTGCATGGACACCCAGATGGACCTTCATTGCAAACTAGCTAGTAATGAATTCATAACTTCCAGTAGGAATAATGCAGGAATGACACAACATAGAGACATAAGAATAAATGCTGCAGAATTGTTATCACATGGGGAATGCAAGTAGTTAGTAAAACACACGTCAGGAGAGGGGACAAGACCTTTCTTCTGCTTCTGGACCCCCTTGCAAAATCTGTAATGAGGCCTCCAAACTATCACGTATCATTTATGCCTCTAGTACTTCTCATTGGGAAGTGCACCCCCTCCCACCTGTGCACCAGATCCTGGGTGTAGCTGCTACCTCTGCACCCCCTATAGCGTCTCCCCTGTATCACGGTATGGCCATGAATGATGGAGAATCTGACATATATTGCACGTTCCCTGTTCTGGTGAGGACATTCAGCCCAAGAGGCAAATACTGCAGTAGACTTAGAGGACACAGATGTCGGCCCTGGTGCCACGTCCGACGCCTGCGCTCCAGGAAAACGTTTACTCGCCTCTAACACTATGTCCTGGCGTCTGGTCATAGACTGGGGTCAGTAGGGTAGGCAGGTGGCACGTTATGTCTAGGGGACCCATCACTTGACTGAGGAGGGCGGTGGTCTCAGCTGCCAGTCCACCACAGAGCGGACCATTACAAAAAGTCTGTATATTATAAAACCGCTGATTCCAATGTCTTGGTGGCTCAGCATAAGGATGGCTACGATGAAGGATAATACACAGTCATGTAATGGTAAAGGGGTGCCCTTACCTTTTGCTGGCTCGGGTCCATAGACGGTAGAGGTCCTTCCTAATAGTACTTCCACCAGGTTGTACCCCGCAGAGGGCTCCACCGTGGTCTGGAGACTGTCAGCAGGTCTACGTTCCAGGTCCCATTCCCACGTAGTGTTGTGCAACAGAAAATCGTATGAAATGTTGTTCGACAAGCCCGATACCTTCACATGCCCCTGCCTGTCCGTGGGGCGAAGCTGAGGGCTGCGATCACGCTAGTGCCCTATGAGACTGTCCACCTTTGTAATGGAGGGGGGGTCTGTCACCTATTGAGTGCAAAGTAAAGGCAAACACGACTGCAAATCGCTAATTTTTTTTCTACACAAGACCTGAGTACGTTGCGACGATCAAGCTGGGACTTGTATCTCTGCGCAGGCAGGAGACACAGGGATTAGAGGTAAAACTAGAATGAAGGTGTCCTGATAGGAGAAGACACCTGCCGATAGAATGACCCAGAAACACATCAGTCAGCGGCGATACGTGGGGGTCAAGACTGGAAGAGGCAACCTTTACAATGACGACCCCCCTGGGACCCCCACTGATCAGCAGAAATGTTCCCAACCAGGTTCTATTAGGACCAGTGATCACATGCGTCACTTGTACAGCAGGGGTGCGGTAGCTATAGGTAGGGGTATACAGGGAGCCCCACGGCCAAAATCAAAAACAGAGCCCCCTATTGGTGCTGGGTAACCATACCTGGGACGAGGACTTGTTTGCCCTTCTTAGGTAGCTGTAGACCAGGGGTCAGCAACCTCCGGCACTGTGAAACTACAACTCCCATCATGTTCCATTCACGTCTGTGTGCATGTAGGAGTTGTAGTTTCACAACAGCCGGAGTGCCGGAGGTTGCGGACACCTGGTCTACAGCTACCTAAGTATGGCAAACAAGTCCTTGTCCCAGGTGGTTAGAGGTACGGTAATGTTACTCAGCACCAAAAGGGGCCCAGTTTTGAATTTTGCTCTGGGGCAGTCCTCACCTCTATGTATACCCCTACTGTAGAAGATGCAATAAAGATGCTGTACATATTTAGGGCTGGGAGGACTTGAGTTATGGGTGCCTGTCTTGGCCAGGGTATATAGGGCTAGACAGGGGCGTAGCTAAAGGCTCTTGGGCCCTGGTGCAATTCAGCTTGGGCCCCCCTTCCCTCAGTGCTTTGTGTGTCTTTGGGCCCGGTAGCGACTGCTACCTCTGCACCCCCCTATAGCTACGCCCCTGGGGCTAGGGTGGAAAACTCATTTTTGCCCCAAGTGAAGTAAAACCCAGCTACGACTCTGCTATCCCTTCGCATTGCAGATTTGTGTAAATGTCCCATTCTCTCCAAAGCGGCTGAGTGGGCGGGTTCTTCCTGGTGTGATGTCACAGCTGTGCTGTGCGCTGGGAGCCAATCAGATACTTCCCCCTGCTGCTCCCTCCAGGGAGTGGGGAACTGCAGCTGCATCCCCATCCTCTCCCCTCCTCCATCTCTCCTATTCACGGTTTTACTCTAGAAGGATTTATTTGGGGAACTGAGGAGGTTTCTAAGCATTTCCAGAGAGGAGAATAAGAACCGCAGGCTGCAGGAAGCTGGGGACGATGCCACTGTCTTCTAATAATTATGTTATAAAGTTTCATATAGTGACATGCACAAAAAAGTATAAAATTGTAGGTTTTTTATTTTTCATGCAAAAAAAATATAAATAAATATATTTGAGCCGTAGAGACAGTGAGTCACTCTGGTGGCCTTGGAGGAACTTGCCACAGACATTAGTAACATCTCATCACTCTGCCATGCGTCAGGACGGCACAGGATTTCACACGGGCATCCAACGGGGATGAAACAGAACCTCAGAGCTCCTTGGTGGGACACATCACCCTCCTTAAGATCCAAATACCGTATTTCCTTCAAGGAAGATTCAGCATAGCTTGGCACACTGGCACCTTTGTAGGCACTCAGCGCCCATTCCATCTGAGTCCGGTGAATAGAATCACTTTGCTCCTTTCAAGCTTCATGTCATTGTTGAAACTATTTCTAGGACAATGGCCAGAGGTTGGGAATGTCCTGAGATGTGATGCAACCAGAAGACTCCATGGGAGGACATCGCCAGGAGGGGAGCTGTCAGCTTCTATACATGTAATCGCTTCACCTCTTTGCAATGTCAACTTGAACTCTACGGTTCCCAGTCAATCACTGGCCTCTGCTGCGCCAGTCTGGGCAGGGGGTTATATTATTTGGTGAAATTGTGGTAGCAAGAATGGAGGATGCTGCTGTATGTTCCAGGCTGAAGAGCACGAATACCATAGATGCAGCCATTAAACTCCAATATGGCGCTAGGTGAGAAGGGGCCCATTCCAAAGAAGCAGAAAGTGTACGTGAGTCAAGAGAATAGTACAGGGCACCAGAGCCCAGGGGATTAGAAGTTCTGAAACTTCAGTGGTTCGGTGGATCTCCACTCATTGTAGGTGCTGCAATAAAGGAGAAGGACCAGCTAGAACAGCGATCGGCGACCTTCGCACTCCAGCTGCTGTGAAACTACAACTCCCAGCATGCAAACTTACTTGTTTGTTTTTGTAACTCCCACAGAAGTGAAAGGAAGCTTCTGGGAGTGGTAATACTTAGAACAGCTGGATTGCTGGAGGTTGCTGATCCCTGAGCTAGAAGGTCATAGTCATCTTCAAGGGATGGGATGGATGGGGGCTAACAAGCGCTGAGTCCGTCTCGCCTTGTGGGAGGATTGTGTATGGAAATGTGAACCAGAAGGTGGAGGCCGTTGGGTGCCCTTTCTACATCTCATTGGTCCTCATTTATCTTAATGTTTCCAAGATCGCACACCTAGGTCCGCCACCTTCTTCATTAGCCAGTAGGCCAAAACCAAGAGGCAAAGCCTGCAGGAGTGAACCAAGGCCATTCCTTCTTGGAAGATACTGGCTACCCGCGCAATGGTGCATCTCAACCTACTCGTGGTGGTACAAAGGGCGTAGAAGAATAGGATTACTGCGGACAACTGCAATGTTCCTCCATGTTTCACCCAATGCCACATATTCCTTCAACCTTCCTCACGTGGCAGGAGACATCTTCTCCTCCGTCCTCTGTAGATTATATAATCTCCACGAATAACATCCGTCTTATCAGAGTGATACATAATTCACATCAGGGACTAAAAATCGTCAGAAAACTTAATTATTTAGAATCATCATCTAAGGACCAGAAAGATAAAATAAGGAACGTCTCGGGGTCCCTGAGGAAGGATTAATCCTGAAGTCTCAACACCGTCTATAATTAAGGGATAGAAATGATGTGGATGACTCAGGTTAATTAGGGGTTAATTAAATTGTTAATATTGTAATATTTGATTATTACATTGTAACCTTCTCCAGAGGACGGAGTCACCTTCTATGTGAAATCAACTCTAATGTATATACAGTGTATATGTTGTAGTCTAATCAGAATCTATCTATCTATCTATCTATCTTCTATCTATCTATCTATCTATCTCTTATCTATCTATCTATCTATCTATCTATCTATCTATCCATCCATCCATCTGCAGCATAGGCTACTATAAAGCCTAAAGGAGCGCTCTTGTGTACACCTTGTGTATACCTGTTTTAGTGCTATTTATGGTTTATCTGCATCTTGAATCCTTCATCCCCTCAGATGTACTTCCCCAGTGTAGCCTAAATTTCCCACCAATTCTCTGGCCCTACGGAGACAGAGGGCACCCAGTATCATCACATTTAGGGCAATCAGCGGTAGATCTGTTGCAAAGAATTGCTGCCCCCTAACTCACATTGCAGAGCCTCAGTATATTCTATGTGATGCAGCGTCAGCCTCTCCCCCCTGCCTCCTGCTTATGATAGGTTTTTCTCTGTCCACTCTTAAAAGCAGGAGGGAGCGAAAAGCAGTGTGAAGCTGCATCTCACAAAATACACTGGAAACTCTGCACACAGATAGTATAGACAGGCAGGGTAAGTGAGGGAAGAGCAATGTGACAGCATCTCATGAAGATACACTGGAGATTCTGCACACAGTGCACACAGATAGTATAGACAGGCAGGGTAAGTGAGGGAAGATCAATGTGAAGCTGCATCTCATAGAATACACTGGAAACTCTGCACACAGTGCACACAGATAGTATAGACAGGCAGGGTAAGTGAGGGAAGAGCAATGTGACAGCATTTCATTAGGATACACTGGAGATTCTGCACACATTACACACAGATACTATAAACAGGTGGGGTAAGCCAGGTAAGAACAGTGTGAAGCTGCATCTCATAGAATACACTGGAAACTCTGCACACAGTGCACACAGATAGTATAGACAGGTGGGGTAAGCCAGGTAAGAACAGTGTGAAGCTGCATCTCATAGAATACACTGGAAACTCTGCACACAGTGCACACAGATACTATAAACAGGTGGGGTAAGCCAGGTAAGAACAGTGTGAAGCTGCATCTCATAGAATACACTGGAAACTCTGCACACAGTACACACAGATACTATAAACAGGTGGGGTAAGCCAGGTAAGAACAGTGTGAAGCTGCATCTCATAGAATACACTGGAGACTCTGCACACAACACACACAGGTAGTATAGACAGGCAAGGTAAGTCAAGGAGAGACCAGTGTGACTCAGCATCTCATTAGGATACACTGGATTTTGAGCACAGCTCACACAGATAGTATAGACAGGCAGGGTATGTCAGGAAAAAGCAGTGTAAAGCTACATAGAATACAATAGAGATTCTCTGCAGACCACAAACAGATAGTTTAAGCAGGCAGTGTAAGCCAGGGAAGATTAGTGTGATCTGCATCTTATGAGGATACACTGGAGATTCTGCACACAGCACACACAGATAGCATAAACGGACAGGGTAAGGCACAGTAGAGCAGTGTGGAGAAGCATTTCATAGGATACACAGCAAATTCTGCACACACAGATAGTATAGACAGTGAGTCAGGGACATTTATAACTCTGCACCTAATCATTGAATGGTACCTATTATATCACTGCACTTCTTGTCCCTTAGGTAAGGCAGAAGTGATATCTTCAGCAGCACTCTGTATATGGGGAACATACAGAGAAACAAGGAGGGTGGAGCGGGGTGGGCAGGAGAGGGGTCTGACTGCTACCAGGAGGGATTTGATAAGCGCTGCTGTAGTTTGCAGGAAGTCAGCCACACAGGGGAGACGGGTCTTATGTTTACAGAGGAGATCAAGCTCTGGACTGGTGGTCAGATTGGAGATGCCATGACCAGGTACCCATGATGAAAGGGTTCAAAGTGTATGGAAGACACTCCTAAAATACTGGGGTGAGTTAACACTATATGTGCTAAAAAGAGTTTGCTGGAGCTTTCTTTAAATGATAAAATTCTGCAGCCACCACTAGAGGGAGCTCAGGAGCTTATTGCATATAGTGTTATGTATGATACAGTATACAGTAAGCTCCTGACCGCCCACTAGTGGTGAGCATGGGAATTAGAGCTTTTATTCAGATAATCGAGTTTCTTTCCAGTGATATTGGCCCAGGGTGTATGTGGAAAGTCAGATTGTAAACTTCTTTAGTAACGGGGACTTCTCCGGGTGATTGCAATGTCTGTACAGCGCTACCTTGTGGCCATATTAGGGTGGCATACAGATGGTGGGCAAGAGAAAAATGCTGTTATAAACAGCAGGGCAGATGGATTTGAATATGCCCAATCTTTTAGTTCTCGGGGAGAGAAGCCACCACCAGGGGTGTCTTGCAGCGGCTTACCCCCCTCTCTCTCCATTTAGAACACGTGCACACTCAGCCAAGCCGAGGATGTATATGTATGGGGCGGTGGGGGGTCTGCAGCTGACATTGCTGTAATGTGTTTTGCCTGTGTAATTGTATTAGAGGAGTCACTGACTTATTTTTTCTTGTGGGGGGGAAGCCTTGAGTGAAAACTTAATTAGTTGAGCATGGGGGGGGGGGGCTGCTGTAATTAGCAGGGGGTGTTATTCACCGCAGCACATACCTGGCATAGCTGAGTCAACAATCAGACCCTGGGACAGAAATCTAGATAAGATAACAGAGATCTAGCCGAAAACAAAACACCCATTCATGATTCATCATATCCAAGCTCGGGAAAACTACACAGTCCATGGAAGAGCAAGATCAACCCTATTACACAACACATACCACCTCGTAGGGCTGATCCTGCTGATTAAAATGATAAGTGCCCCGGGGGTGGGGCCAGCACTGGAAAGCTAAAGAGCACTGAGAGGCTAGCCCCCCCCCCCTCCCGGTAAAAGTATACCCCGTGTTTAAATTTTGGGGGCTTTTTTTCTCTTTATAATGGGACCCAAGGGGGCGACGGATGCCAATATGTAGGAGATACGTCAGGGTTTATGTCAGGAAGTTCTTCCGGTGATGGACTTGCAGTATGAAAGTGGCCTTACCTGGTTAGCCATTTATGAAACACCTGATCGCCTGCAATCACATAACACATAAGCCGGACCCTCAGCGATCACCCGATCACCAGACCTGCTTCAGTTTAGAACCGATCTAGTGATCGTGATCTAGTGACAGTAAAGCCCTCCTGTAACCATAGCTGCATACACGTCTGACGGGACAACCACAAGACAGGATCCCAGGTGGGCCGAGGTTCTATAAAGAGAAGGGGGCACTCCTACTACAGGACCCATGAGGGCGAGAACAAAATCCCATCTGAGGATTACTGATCCTATTGCTCCATAGTTTGGCCCAGAGGCTGCTCTACAGACCTTGAGGTCGGGTTCTAAACTCAATATAGCCCAACACTGGACTATCAAAGCCTAATTCCATGGAAAATGAGGTGCAGGGATGTTTGGCGGGGATGCAGGTGCTGTTTGGCAGGGATGCAGGGGATGCAGGTGCTGCTTGGTTGGGTTATGACCCTGTAGGGTGGCTTTAGTTGTCCCTGCAGTCACAGGTTCCACACCTCCATTATTATACCACACTTAGCGGCTCAGGACTGCTTTCCCCTCCTTGCCATTTCCTTGACCTTTGGGTCCTTCTCTACCTCCTTGTTTGCTAAGGATGCAGATCCTGTGTACGGGCGATAGGATCGACCAGTACTTAGGAGGCATATATACCACTAGAGGGGTACTGGTACCATTATACAATGCTGGATCAAGGTCTTTGAAGGATTCTGGACAAAACATTTGCTTCAGTATCTAAATAATACCACCATACAATGCACAAAATATCCCTATAATACCCAGTTACCAGAGCTATATACTGTATAATTAATACCGCCATTTCACCCAAAAAATAGAGCTACATATCCATAATTAATACTGCAATACAATGTATCAAATAACGCCATAACACCCAATTACCAGAGCTATATACTGTATAATTAATACCGCCATTTCACCCAAAAAATAGAGCTACATATCCATAATTAATACTGCAATACAATGTATCAAATAATGCCATAACACCCAAATACCAGAGCGATACACTGTATAATTAATCCTGCCTTTATACCCAAACTTTATATGCATAATGAATACCCCCGTATAAAATATTTGCTATAACATCCCCGTAATAAACCTATATAGTGCATAGGTAACAATAGCCACTTGGTCTGTCCTACGGTACGTACGCCCTTAAGGCTGGGTTCACACGGGCGTGACGGATTGGGGCCGGATAGGAGGCGGGTGCGTGGCGTGGAAATTGCGCGAGTGCGCACGCAATTTCAGTCAGTTTTGACTGCGATTGCGTTGCGTGGTTCAGTTTTTTCCGCGCGAATGCAATGCGTTTTGACGCGCGTGAGAAAAAACTGAATGTGGTACCCAGCGAGCCCGGCTGGTCTTCTGCCTTTGGTTGAGGACCCAGGAGGCAAAGGACCTTTGGTGACGTCAATGCGACCATGTGATGGACCTCGTGACGAGCGCAGTGACGTCACCAAAGGTCCTTTGCCTCCCAGGTCCTCAACCAAAGGCAGAAAACCAGCCGGGCTGCGCGAACAAGTGGAAGAAGTGAGTTTAATTGCGGATACTTGCGATTTTCATGCAGATCCATTCATTTCTATGGGGCCTGCGTTGCGTGAAAAACGCAGAATATAGAGCGTGCTGCGATTTTCAAGCAACGCAAAAGTGATGCTTGAAAATCACCGCTCATCTGCGCAGCCCCATTGAAGTGAATAGGTCCGGATTCAGTGCGGGTGCAATGCGTTCACATCACGCATTGCACCCGCACGGAAAACTCGCCCGTGTGAACCCAGCCTAAGTCCCTGTGTTGAAATTCCCAGACACTGATCTATTTCCTATCATGCATTTTTTACAAGACCTGAGGTTTTTTTCATTACAAGAAATAAATTAAGTTTTGTTTGCAATGAAAAAAAAAAAAAAAAAGCAATTTTAGAATTGTCATTTCATCCGTTTTCGAAAAGTCAGTAACATGTTACTAGACGACAGTAACTCGTACGAACAATTCCCGGGATGAATGGTTGGCTTTGTGCTCTCAGCTTGGCGCGGCGTCAGAAATACTTTGGATTGGGCTTGGAAGCGTTTGAGGGCAGGAGTACGGGGGCTCGCCGCTTCTTAATTATTTAAATATGTCAGCAACAATAGTCTATTGACTGAGCCGCCGCAAGCTACACTCACTTAAAGGGGGTGTCTGGTTTAGTAATCCCATTAGGGAGTTCTGATTCAATTGAGGGGTTGGTGGGGACTCATTTCGGACATTCATCAATTAGTTGGGACACTACGGAGGACCCAGGCGGCAAATGGATTTCAATGGGAATGGTGTAATGCTTCATTCACCCTGTGGTGGCGCTGCAGGGAAACTGAAGACTTGCTCCTCAGTCCCTGCTGATCGCTGGAGGTTGCAGCAGCGGAAGACTATCCTTCATGTCTTAGTGGGGCCCTGTGGAAACCATAGACATGGAGGAGAGAGACGGGGAGAGATAAAAAGGCCAAAAAAAGGATTAGGAAGGGCAGAAATACACAAATGATCTCAATCGGCAGAACTATTTCCCATAGAGCATCGCCTGAAAATAAGGCCTCATGCACACGGCCGTTGTTCGGGTCCGCGTCCGAGCTGCATATTTTGCGGCTCGGCCGCGGACCATTCACTTCAATGGGGCCGCAAAAGATGCGGACAGCACACGGAGTGCTCCATTTCTCCGTTCCGTGCCCCTGCCAAAAAAATAGAGCATGTCCTATTCTTGTCCGTTATGTGGACAAGAATAGGCATCTCTATAATGGGCCGCGTTCCGTTCCGCAAATTGCAGAACGGAACGCGGATCAGCTTCCGTGTTTTGCGGACCGCAAAACACCAACAGTCGTGTGCATGTAGCCTAAGTCTTAATACAGCCGCCCTTCAATGAGAATCACTATGCCTGTCCTACAGAGCTCCTGAGCTTCCCCTGGTGGTGACCGCTGAGTGTTATTCAGTTCAATGTCCAAGCAGGAGATCTGGAGCACTGTATCAGGAAAAACACAGCAGAATTTTGAATATTCAGACACTAAAGTGTTAAAGGGTGGGCCTACGCGGTTGTCACCGGGCACCTAGGAGGACTCCAGAACTTCTAGGCAGGAGCACTGGAGCGTCCTGCCATATTTTCCATTAATAATAAGAATATTGCACATCACCCCGACTGCGCTGCTATCATGACTAATCCGGCAGTACACGCATCTGGCTTCAAAGGACGCCTGGAATGTCTCCGTATCTCGGCAGTAACTCCATTCCTGTGGCTCCTCATAATGGGGATTATCCACCGACCTTCATTGTGCAAATTGGAATACCAGGGATCTGCCCATAGGAGAGCATTACGTACATAAAGAACGGAACTGGTTTAACTACTTCAGTCCATGGGAGACATGTATAGCGCTAGAGGGGTACTGGTACCATTATACGGGATGGACCAAGATCCGTGGAGGCTTCAAGGTCTAAAATATTTCACCAAAATACTGCCGCAATATACAAAGAACAGAGCTACATACTGTACAGGTAATACCACCATATAATGTATAAAATACCACCATAAGGCTACATGCACACAAACGAATATGTTTTGCGGTCCGCAAATAAAAAAAAAAAACAGATGACGTCCGTATGGCATCCGTTTTTTTTTTGCCGATCCATTGTAATGCCTATCCTTGTCAGCAAAACGGACAAGAATAGGACATGCTCTATTTTTTTTTTGCGGGGCTACGGAACGGACATACAGATGCAGAGAGTACACTGTGTGCTGTCAGCATCTTTTGCGGACCCATTGAAATGAATGGGTCTGCATCCTATCCGCAAAAAAAACGGACTGGACATGGAAACAAAATACGTTTGTGTGCATGTAGCCTAATACCCAAATAACAGCTATATACTGCATAATTACCACCATACGATGTATAAAATACTGCGATAATATCCACGTAACAGAACTATATACTGCATAATTACCACCATACGATGTATAAAATACTGCGATAATAACCACATAATACAGCTATATACTGCATAATAAATGCTGCCATAATCAGGGGCGTTGCTAGG
The DNA here is from genome assembly GCA_033119425.1 of Bufotes viridis. Taxonomy (NCBI): domain Eukaryota; kingdom Metazoa; phylum Chordata; class Amphibia; order Anura; family Bufonidae; genus Bufotes; species Bufotes viridis. The sequence goes on along the minus strand of CM065599.1, from coordinate 8,590,458 downwards.
GTCTCAAAAGATCCGGGGCCAAACCGCAATGCATAGGGCCCAGTTCTCTAAGTCGACCAAAAGACCCCCCGACCCCGCGCAAACAAACACCAGCACTGAAGACATTTTGCTATACAGCAGCACGTACCTGTCACATCCAGCGCCTCCATCCTCTGTCATCATCTTCTCCATTCGGTCCGGACATCTTCTCTCGGCCGCTCCCCGTCTCTGCGGAGTGACACACGGACATCTTAGCTTCCTCACGTTTCTATCATCATCCCCCAACCTGGAGCCCCCACAGTGTTATCCTGCTGCTCGCTGTGCCCCCCAATACCCCCAAATATTATCCTGAAGAAAAAGGAGTGCCCCCAATAGTAATAGTGCTCCTCATAGTCCCACCAATAGTAATTCCCTTCTAGAATGCCCTCATTAGTAATACTGCCCCCTACAGTGCCCCAACCGTGATAATGCTCCCCAAGAGTGCCCCCATAAGTAGAATAGTAGTAGTAGTACCAGTAGTAATAAGGCCCCACTATTGTTCCCTCAGTGGTAATAACACTCTCTACAGAGCCCCCAGTAGTAATAAGGCCCCCATAGTGCTCTTACTAGAAATATGGCGGATCTATAAGTCCCTCCTATAGAGCCCCCAGTAGTAATAAGACGCCTAATGTCCCCTGGATTTATAATACCTCTACAGAGCCCCCAGTATTTATAATGCCCCCTGCAGTGCCCCCAGTATTTATACTGCCCCCTACTGTTATAATACCCCCTGCAGAGCCCCCAGTATTTATACTGCCCCCTACTGTTATAATACCCCCTGCAGTGCCCCCAGTATTTATACTGCCCCCTACTGTTATTATACCCCCTGCAGTGCCCCCAGTATTTATACTGCCCCCTACTGTTATAATGCCCCCTGCAGTGCCCCCAGTATTTATACTGCCCCCTACTGTTATTATACCCCCTGCAGAGCCCCAGTATTTATACTGCCCCCTACTGTTATAATGCCCCTGCAGTGCCCCCAGTATTTATACTGCCCCCTACTGTTATAATGCCCCTGCAGTGCCCCCAGTATTTATACTGCCCCCTACTGTTATAATGCCCCTGCAGTGCCCCCAGTATTTATACTGCCCCCTACTGTTATAATGCCCCCTGCAGTGCCCCCAGTATTTATACTGCCCCCTACTGTTATAATGCCCCCTGCAGTGCCCCCAGTATTTATACTGCCCCCTACTGTTATAATGCCCCTGCAGTGCCCCCAGTATTTATACTGCCCCTACTGTTATAATGCCCCTGCAGTGCCCCCAGTATTTATACTGCCCCCTACTGTTATAATGCCCCTGCAGTGCCCCCAGTATTTATACTGCCCCCTACTGTTATAATGCCCCTGCAGTGCCCCCAGTATTTATACTGCCCCCTACTGTTATAATGCCCCCTGCAGTGCCCCCAGTATTTATACTGCCCCCTACTGTTATAATGCCCCTGCAGTGCCCCCAGTATTTATACTGCCCCTACTGTTATAATGCCCCTGCAGTGCCCCCAGTATTTATACTGCCCCTACTGTTATAATGCCCCCTGCAGTGCCCCCAGTATTTATACTGCCCCCTACTGTTATAATGCCCCTGCAGTGCCCCCAGTATTTATACTGCCCCCTACTGTTATAATGCCCCTGCAGTGCCCCCAGTATTTATACTGCCCCCTACTGTTATAATGCCCCCTGCAGTGCCCCCAGTATTTATACTGCCCCCTACTGTTATAATGCCCCTGCAGTGCCCCCAGTATTTATACTGCCCCCTACTGTTATAATACCCCTGCAGTGCCCCCAGTATTTATACTGCTCCCTACTGTTATAATGCCCCCTGCAGTGCCCCCAGTATTTATACTGCCCCCTACTGTTATAATGCCCCCTGCAGTGCCCCCTGTAGTTATATTCCTCCGTTTAGTGTCCTCAGAAATTATAATTCCTCGGCCCCTCCACCATACAGTCCCATGTAAATAACATTATTTCCCTCCCTCCACCATAGAGTCCCATGTAAATACCATCACACCATCTCTCCAGCCCCCTCCGATATACAGTCCCATGTACATAGCATCACTCCCTCCCCAGCCGCCTTCAACATACAGTCCCATGTAAATTACATTACCCCTCAATATTCAGTCCCATGTAATTAACATCACTCCCTTCCCCAGACACATTCAACATACAGTCCCATGTAAATAAAATCACCCCCTCCCCAGCCACCTCCAACATGCATTTCCATGTAAATAAAACAACCCCCCAACGTTCAGTCCCATGTAAATAACATCACTCCACCCCACTGTCTCAGGTTAGTAACTTCCCTCCCTTCAGCCCTAACATACAGTTCCAGTTAGATAACTACAACTCCCAGCATTGCTCTGCCTCTCCTCAGGTAGCAGACATCACCTCAGATTCTTCCCAGGAGATCTCTTCACTGCTCAGTGAGCCGTCCTCTCCTGCACTGGTCACATGATGGTGACATCATCGCAGGTCCTTTTCAGCTACTGCATTTAGAACTGATCACATGACTGTGATGTCACCACAGGTCCTTCAGCTCTTGCAGGGCGTTAGTTTCAATTGTATTGCCCGCCTGAGGACAGCGATACAGTTGTATCTATCTGGCAGACAGGACATTCGGGGCCTGGGACAAATCTTTAGGGGCCCAGGCCCCAAATGTTTTAACCTAGCAAAGCCCCTGGCCATAATACTCAAATAACAGACCTATATAGTGCATTATTAATACCTTTATACAATTTATAAAATAATTCCATAATAAAATACCAGAGACATATACTGCATAATTAATGCTGCCATAATAATACCTATATAGTGCATAATTAATACTGCCATACAGTGTATAAAATGCCATGATTCCCTAATAACAGACCTATATAGTGTATAATTGATACCGCCATACAATACACAAAATGCTGCCAAAACACCCATATGACAGCTATATAGTGTCCAAATAGCAAAGCTATAGAGAGCTCGAATAAAATCAACATGACCCTTCAGTATTGGTCGTCAAGAGCTATACCCCCTTACTCCCTCATACACAAGCATGCTCGGCTCGATCAAGCATGCATGTGTTTTCATTGGGCAGAGGAGAGTAAGCCTCAGTGTTATGTGAGGAGGTGAAAGGAGGAAAGTAAGAGGTCACAGAGGTAGAATTAGGCTGAGGACAGGGAGAGAGCTACAGCAGCACAGAGTATTTCAGGAGATGATCATGCTGATCCTGTAGGGGGAGCTGACCTGATCATTCATTTGGCTATCTTACTGAGGGCAGCGCCATGATGGGAGGAGGGGAATGGAACCGGAAGGTCACAAATAGAGTGTACAGAACAAGATCCCCAGCAGCACAGAGGATTTTAGGAAAAACTTGATCTTCTGAAAGGCAGGGAATTGTGCAGACATATGATTATGCCATTGAAACGAATAGTGGCATGACGTGAGGGAGACGAGGGCAAACCAATGACAGTAGGGTCCCTGAACAGCACAGAGTATTTCAGCAGTTTGCTGGTCTTGTGTCCGTCCAGTTCTGTGATTATTATGATGTGACGGCCTGTGAAACAGCAGAACAAAGTGTTTCAGGACTTGTAAAAGTCAGTGGCTCCATAGTGAAGAGGCAGTGTATACGTGCAGCACAGAGTATTTAAGGAGAGTGAGCTGATGAGAAAGAAGAAGAGCGCCCCCGCCACACAGACATAAACTGCTCAGGCATCAGTCCGGCAGCACAGAGGATTTTAGCAAATAAAGTGTGCAAATCTTGTGGGAAAGGAGGCAAATGAGATAGTGGAAGAAGCAAGATCTCCCAGCAGCACAGATGATTTCAGGAGAGGAGTAAAGACAAGCAGGGGGTCAGTGTCTTGTGTCACACAGTCTACCTTAAAGGAAAAATCTCTTAGGATGGAAGGAAAGGAGACGGGATAATGAGGGCGATTATCCGATCACAGCGCGAACAAGTCACAGGACAATTATGCGGGATCCGTCTGTCTGACCCGCGGCTTCAGCGACAATTGCGAGGGATTAATCCCGGCCGACACTTAAGAAGTTGGAGTTGAACTTGCTGTTCAAAGGGATGAGCAGCCTCGAGAGTCTTGGGAGATCCTCCAGTATCCAGAGCTGTCGGCGCTTACACAGATAAATTCCTTTAATCCGGACTTGCTGGGCGCCAGATTATCAAATGAGACAGAATTACATCAAACCGGACAAAAGTCATTTTAAAAAGTGTTACAAAAATAAGAAAAAAATGTATCAAAACCAGACCAAGAAGTGCGCGGAAGAGAATCCCAGGCCATCACGGGAAATAGCGAATTATTACTATCCCAGCACATATTGTATCGAACCTTTTAGATATCTTTTTTAACATGTGACAATAAAGGCTTAATTTTTATTTAAGTGCTGGAAGAATTTTTTTTTTAAAAATCCCGCTGTTTGGACATTAAAAAAGGCGACCGCTGTGGATTTCAGGCCAGGACGGGACCATAATGCTGCTGCCGGAGGAGGCGCATCCAGGGAAATGCATTGAGTTGCATTGTTCTTGCCATCTGCTTAGTCGCCCCCTTTAATAATTTTCCTCACATACGGTATATGGCGCTGACATATTCCGCAGCGCTGTACAGACATTAGCATCGGGCTGTCCCCAGGAGCTCACAATCTAAGGTCCCTATCAGTCTGTCTTTGGAGTCTGGGAGGAAACCGGAGAACCCGGAGGAAACCCCCGCCAACACGGGGAGAACATACAAACTGCATGCAGATGTTGTCCTTGGTCGGATTCGGACCCCAGTGCTAACCACTGAGCCACCTTGCTGCCCCGGGGCGGGTGCATGCGCCTCTGATGTCCACCATTGTCACACATTGGTAAAATCTACGGCACAACCAGAACAAGAGAACGAGATCCTGTTCAGAATTAAAATTCCATCAAGCGGCAGAAACCTCCGTAATGTAAACACTATAAATGTTCCGGATTTTATATGACGAGCAATCAGCAGCCAAACAATGTGAGAGCAGACGAGGGTCCGGCACCTGCCAGGGGGGCAGAACACCAGCAATAAACAGGGATTACTGGTGTGTGGCCCCTGCTCCCTTCCAGTGCTGGGGCAGGACAGGTTCTAAGGCCCCTAAGGCAAAAGTAAAAATTTGACCCCCCCCCCCCCCCCCACTGTACTCGGCACTCCCATCAGGCAGATAAATTTGCTGCCATACAGTTGTGCTCCAGCCAGAAAAGTGTCGCCACAATAGTGCTCTAGCTGGAGAGTTCCCCTATATACAGCCAAGGAGTGTCCCCATATAAAGTAACCCATCCAGTGCATGTGCAACGGGTGCCTCCCCCTAGGGCCCTCTATATATAGACCGCGTGTCCCAGATGTAGGAATGCCGAGTGGTATAGTGCGGCCTAAAATGTCTCTCTATGGGTGTCACGGTGCTCCTACCTGGATATGTCTGGACCCCAGGTTTTGGCTCTGAAGCAATAAATAGGGGGAATAATTGAATGATTGGATTTGAAAGAAAGATTGAGTCCAGGCCTTATACGTAGTTGAACAGCAGCTATACTTGAATAAACTGTCAGGCAAACTCGATTCTACTACATCTGTTTCTCCCTGGCTCTGCTGTACTGACAGGCTGCCTGTATGACTCTGCTTCTGCTGTATGCCGCACTTCTCTTTGTATGGTCTGTCTCTAGATTAGGCCAGTGAACTTTTTCCTCCTGGCTCCTGAGGCTCTAAGCTTTGGCCTCCATGGCCAGGAGAGCTGAGGGTACTCTGGCTGGCTTGGGCATGTCCAGCAGAGATGTGCCCCTGCACACCTGTCCCCTAGCAGGGATAAGCTAAACTACTAAACTAGAACCTGTCCCCACTCCCCACCCTTTCTGCAGTAAGTGGGACTCGCCCACTTCTCTCCAGAGGGGGGTTAGAATGGAATGAAAGGTTCCATACTATCTAAGATAGCTCTGCAATATTTGATGCCACCTGTTGGTGAACCAGGCACATTACATGAACAGTTACATAACATTAGAAATGCACAGTGTGGAGGACCTGGAATAAAATGCACAAGATGACCTGAGGTTAGACCAATAAAGACAGTAGAAAGGTGAAGGAGTGGTAACAGCACTCTGGGGTGTTACACATGCCCCATATACACACTCATCCAGAGTTTGTCCCATATACAGTGACCCACCCAGAGCATGCCCCATACACAGTGACCCGTCAAGAGCGTGCCCACATACAATGACCCATTACAGATGCCCCATATACAGTCACCAATCCAGAGCATACCCCATACACAGTGACCCGTCCAGAGCGTGCCCCACATACAGTGACCTGTCCAGAGATTTCCCCTCATACAATGACCCATCCAGAGCGTGCACACATACAATGACCCATTACAGATGCCCCATATACAGTGACCCATCCAGAGCATGCCCCATACACAGTGACCCGTCCAGAGCGTGCCCCATACACAGTGACCCGTCCAGAGCGTGCCCCATACACAGTGACCCGTCCAGAGTGTGCCCCACATACAGTGACCCGTCCAGAGATTTCCCCACATACAGTGACTCATCCAGAGCGGGCCCACACACAGTGACCGTCCAGGGTGCCCCATATATACTGAGATCCATGCAGAGCATGCCCACATACATTGATCCATGCCAGGTGGCCCGTATCCAGTGACTTATCCAGTGCCCACATACAATGGCCAATCCAGTGTACACCATATACAGTAAGCCATCCCGAGTGTTCCATATTCATTGACCCATTCAGAGAGCGCCCACATACAAAGACCCATCCCAGGTGTCCCATATACAGTTACCCAGGCAGAGTATGCCCACCTAGAGTGCCCCATATACAAGACCCATCCAGAGTGCCCCATCCACAGTAGCCCCTGGTTCCCCCCCTCTGCCTCTCATTTTCATGCCATCTGAGAAGAAGCAGGAGGTGAGCCTCAGGATTCTGTGGATTATAGGGGCACCCATTTTACAAGGGAAGGCAGTTGCTCCGTGAGCGATTTTCCACCCCCGGCTCAGCGCATATGAAGAACAGGTTTGGGAAGGGTCGGAGCTGCTGCTGCTTGGTTCCTCTCTGGGAGGCAGCTTGCTGCATCAGAAACCTCAGGAATGGCTTGAAATGGCTGGAAATGTACCAGTCATGTGGATATCAGAGATCCTGTTATTTCCTACCACGGCTCACCCCTCCCCCACTGCTCATGTTGTGTTTCACCCCATTGCAGGCTCGGACTGGCCCACAGGGGTACAGGGGAATCCCCCGGTGGGCCCCTGAGCAAGACGGGCCCCTAGTCTCCCATCCCCTGCACAAGTGGCACATAACACAGTAGACTTACTGCACTACATATATATATTCAATGTACAGCACCTCAACCAGCCGATGTTCATATTAAAAACGTGTTAAATGATTTATTATATTTGAATGCATCTGCACTGTGGGCCCCCCAAATACATTTTACTGGTGGGCCCTAGGTACCCCAGTCCAACACTGCCCCATTGACTTTAAAGCATAATCTTCGTATATAACAGTTTATGGGTTTCTTGGATGCGGCATCCATTATGCATTCTATACAGAGATATAGCAGAGCTGAACCGTCATGATAGAGCACAAATGCCTACAATACAACGGTATTGTGCCACATGACAAACTAAGCTCTGCTACTTCTGTGCATGGGAAAGCCATTTCTGATATACTTTGCTATGCCATGCCTGAGGTTTTTGCACTTTAATAATCCAGGCACACACCTAGATAGAGATAATCTACTCAATTCTGCGTTACGGAAATTGGACTTCGGGTGGAACGTCTATATTGTTAGTCACAGTCGAGCATGTGGGCGACCAGTCACTGCAGAGACATGTAGCAGCGCCGAGTCAGTGGGGCAGTCACTACGGATCAGGACAAAGACTTTACTCAAATCTCGCTCTACCCGTCTGTCCTGATACTTACGCCCGCATAAGAGCCGCCATTAATGCGCCGGAGTCCTCCACTACTATGCGAACAGACAAAAAGAAAACACGGCATTTACCGCTGGGATTTTAATACCCTGAAGGATCGGCTTTTTGCTACAGTGCCTCATAGTCAGCGACCAAAGCTTCCTGGGACTAAAGCGACTATGCACATATTTTCAATTGTCCAGCCACAGGTCCTTGAACTACCTTAAGGAGGTTGCACAGGTTAAGAAAAAATATATATAGTTTTTTTCTTCCAAAAAACAGCGCCACACCTGTCTACAGGATGTGACTAGTATTGCAGCCGTTCACGTTAATAGAGCTGAGCTGCAATACCTGAAACAACCCATGGACAGGGGAGGCGCTCTTTAGGAAGAAGTCAGCCATGTGCAAAATATTTGGGAAATCCTTGGAAAGGTTGCAAATATACAAAAAAATACTGTAAAAACTTTTCAAATGCTTTGCTTAACAAGCTTGACAGCAAGCAGAGATCCTGGCACAAAACAGATATACAAAGCATATTAGAAAGTTGCAGAATTCGATGGCTAAACTTTACTTGCAAGAAACCCTCTGGGACCCGCACCTATTCTTAAAACGGAGCTCGCAAAGTGACGGAGGATGCAGTGAGCATTCGCAGCCGCCCTCATTGTTTTTCTATAGGAGCACCAAAAATAGCCGAGCGGCGTACTCAGCTATTTTCGAAAGTCCCATTGAAATGAATGGGAAACACACTGTGCAAGCACGGCCACTGCTCCGTTGACTTCTATGGGGAACTCTGCTATTGGGCGGTCGTGCATGCACAGTGCGTCATCCGGTACTTTGCGGACTCTGGTCTAAGGGTAGCTGCAGGTCCCAGAGGTGAGACCCACACTTATCAGATGTCCAAGATGGGACAACCCCTTTAAGGGCACCGACCAGACGTGTTGCACAGGGGCTCTTACTACCAGCAGCAGTACACAGTGAGCTCCCCCTAGTGGCTGCAGCAGACAGAACTGAATCTTTTAACTCCATTGTATAAGATGCTGTCAGTGCATATTGGGAGTTGTGGTTTTGCAAGAGCCAGAGGGCCGCCAACTGTAGGCACTGGTCTCTACTTTTCTGATAACTCTACGTTTTCTTGTTTCTCAGAGATCCCAAATTTCTCCGCTTTGTCTTCCAGCCCCGATCCTGCAGGTAGTTTTGCTCTCTGGACCTCGGATCTGGTTGTAAAACAGCAGAATCTCAGTCAGGGGCGATGGACCCTGCTCCCTCCGCTTATCTCCAGTTTCTCTAGGCTTGGAGTGGATGCAAGGAAAGTAAAGGGATGTCTGGAGGTGTCAATGCCGTAATTCACGGGGCTTAGACTAAATCTTGCGCCTCCATCCGAGGAGACTTGACTTAATGTAATAAAGTCTTGTAATGACAAGAAGATTTTGCCTGAAGAACATTCAGCTCATCCCTAAAGGAGCCTATTATCAGGTGGGGACTTGGATGATGCCTTCTGCGGCCTTGTCTATTGGCGCTCCCTCCCCCATATGTATCTTCCCAACATCTTTGCCGGTAAATTCACTGCATTGAAGCCCCGCTCCAGGAACGGCCAAATCTGCCTGAGACCGCCCACTTCTGGGAAGAACTTGCATAAGCCACACCCCCCTTTTTTGGACCAGGACAGCTCAAATTTGCCAGAATTGTCTCTGAAAATAAGGGACTATGTATATGATGTATTGGCACAGTGTCATAGGGACATCTGCAGTTAAAAGGATTTTCGGAGATTTTAATACTGATGACCTGTCCTCTGGATAAGTCATCAGCATCTGATAGGTGGGGGGTCCGACACCTGGGACCGCCGCTGATCAGCTGTTTGAGATGTTCCTGTGAGCACTGCAGCCTTCTCTCTGCTATTCCAAGGCCAGTGACGTCACGTTCATCGGTCACGTGGCCTAGGAGCAGCTCAGCCCTGTTCAAGCGAATGCGCCTGGGCTGCAATACCTGGAACAGCCACTATACAATGTACGGCGCTGTACTAGGAGTGCCGCAGCTGATCGACGGGGGTCCCGGGTGTCGCCAATCAGATACTGATGACCTATTCTGAGGACGGGTCAGCTGTAAAAAAAAGAAAAAATCTTGGAAAACTCTTTTAAAAGTGTTAAATATTGATGACCTATCCAGTGGGGGGGTGTCTCCCGGTACCACCGACGATCAGCTGCTGGAAGAGTGATGGCCCTGGGGTGAGCGCTGCAACCTCTTCCTTCACATTTGGCGTCATGTCCATCGCTCACATGGTCTTTATGCAGCTCAGTCAGATTCAAGTGAATGGGCTGCATCACTCAGCAGATGCCTGTGTACAAAAAATAGCTGAGCATGCCCGACCTAGAGATAAAGTACAGGGAAGTCATACCCACCAGATGTGTGTCAGGGGCCCCATGATTACCGCGGGGGACCCGGGGAAGATTTATTGCTTTGTCCAGCAGAACGAGAGAATCCTCCGCATCTGCATCATCGGTGCAAACCACAGAGCCACAGGGAGCGTCACTGCTGCTGCAGAACATCAAATTATCTACGTCACGGTCCCGTCTGGAGCTGCTTTCCTAAATTTGCCGCTCTCGACCCATTTTAACCATTTAGTGGTTTGTGGGAGTCCATGAGTATTAGCAAAACACCAAGACTTCACGTAAGGATCCATTCAGACACAGGTTTGGAGGAGTTTAGCAATTGGTAACATGCTTTGTGTTTCAGTTCCTCACCGTTTTCAAGATCTCTGCATGCTGTCAGCGAACATAAACATCTCCATTCAAAAGCTGAGCATTCCTCCTGATCGAGCCCTGCTCACAAAGCTGCAGTCTGGTTACAATGTATCAGCTCAGCTTGGAGAGCTACAAATATATTAGCTTGCAGCCTCTGGAGGGATATGTTTACATTCACTGACAGCAAGCAGAGATCTTGAAACTGGCGAGGAACTGATATAAAAAGTATCTTAGTGAGTTGTATCAATGTCTTTTTATTAGGGAATTGACTTCCTGGTAATAGAAATATAGGAGAATTGATAGTCATGCAATACCCTAATGTAACATAAAAGTATGGCTTCCCTTTAATTAAAGGGATTGTAGAATATCAGAAAAGCATGGCTGTTTTCTTTGAAAAATGGCACCACGCTGTGTGTAATACTGCTGCTCACTTCAATGAAGCCAAGCTGCAATACCAGTAACAACCAGTGGACAGGGGTGGCGCTGTGACTGGAAGAAAGCAGCCATGTTTTTCTAATCCTTTAATAACATTATCGACGACTCAACAGGTTTAGGGGCGAGAATGAAAGGCATAAAAGCAGATTAATACTGCAGGCTTCTGGCATTCCCCGCTCCCACAGAGACCTAATAAATAAAAGGCAAAAATAGCTGACAAACCGGAAATCCCACGCGGAAGACTTTACAGGGAATTTATTCCGATGGTTCCTTTAATATGTGGAAAATCCCACTGAATGCCATTGCTAAAGAATTTCACCTCCAGGGCAGAGCACTGCCGAGCAGTCAGCCATGCTGGAAAGAAAAAGGGACCCTAAAAGGTGTTCTGTCCCTTTAAGGAGCTCTCGATTCTGAAAAGGGTTTTCTGGATCAGCACACTGACCAAGTGAATGGGACGAAGCTGCAATATCCTGCCCCACAGCTATTACCTGGATAACCAGTCCCATCTAAATCTGTGGGTTCGGCCGACGTACATCGGAGGTGTATGGTACCTTCATTCTCCTCCTGTATATCTGCCTCTGAAGCCCTGAAAGTCGTTGCAGTCTGCCTTTAAATCGTTATTGTAGATCCCCGTCTTCTTCTACCTCCTCCCGTCTGCCAAATTAACCTCTAAATCATCAGAACTTACTTTCTGTGACCTTCCCAGTGCCCAGGTGAGTTGGGGTCTGCAGAAATTACGCACATTAAAAACATATTGCCCTGTCTCAGCAAATCTCCAGGTGTCGGAAAGTAAACTCTAAGCAGATCAGAGAGGTAACTTTACATAGTATACAGTAAGTGAATGCAGTGTGCGACTTTGTATGCTTATGTAACACTATAGAAAATATATCTACTGTAATACTGCCTCCCAAGTACAAGAATATACCAACTATAACACTGCTTCCTATTTACAAGAATATACCTACTATAATACTGCCCCTATGTACAAGAATATAACTACTATAATACTGCTCCTATGTACAGGAATATAACTACTATAATACTTCTCCTATGTAGAAGAATATAACTACTATAATACTGCCTCTTATGTACAAGAATATAACTACTATATTACTGCCTCCTATGTACAGGAATATAACTACCATAATACTGCTCCTATGTACAAGAATATAACTACTATATTACTGCCTATGTACAGGAATATAACTACTATAATACTTCTCCTATGTACAGGAATATAACTACTATATTACTGCCTCCTATGTACAAGAATATAACTGCTATAATAATGCTCCTATGTACAGGAATATAACTACTATAATACTGCTCCTATGTACAAGAATATAACTACTATAATACTGCTCCTATGTACAGGAATATAACTACTATAATACTGCCTCCTATGTACAAGAATATAACTGCTATATTACTGCCTCCTATGTACAAGAATATAACTGCTATAATACTGCTCCTATGTACAAGAATATAACTACTATAAAACTGCTCCTATGTACAGGAATATAACTACTATAATACTGCCCCTATGTACAGGAATATAACTACTATAATATTGCCTCCTATGTACAAGAATATAACTACTATAATACTGCTCCTATGTACAAGAATATAACTACTATAATACTGCCTTCTATGTACAAGAATATAACTACTATAATACTGCTCCTATGTACAAGAATATAACTACTATAATACTGCTCCTATGTACAAGAATATAACGACTATAATAATGCTCCTATGTACAAGAATATAACTACTATAATACTGCCTCCTATGTACAAAAATATACCTACTATAATACTGCCTCCTATGTACAAGAATATAACTGCTATAATACTGCCTCCTATGTACAAGAATATAACTACTATAATACTGCCTCCTATGTACAAGAATATAACTACTATAATACTGCTCCTATGTACAAGAATATATCTACTATAATACCGCTCCTATGTACAAGAATATAACTACTATAATACTGCCTCCTATGTACAAGAATATAACTATAATACGCCTATGTACAAGAAGATAACACTATAATATCACCAGTATAAGAATACTACTATAATACTGCTCCTATGTACAAGAATATAACTACTATAATACTGCCTCCTATGTACAAGAATATAACTGCTATAATACTGCCTCCTATGTACAAGAATATAACTACTATAATACTGCTCCTATGTACAAGAATATAAGTACTATAATACTGCCTCCTATGTACAAGAATATAACTACTATAATACTGCTCCTATGTACAAGAATATAAGTACTATAATACTGCCTCCTATGTACAAGAATATAACTACTATAATACTGCTCCTATGTACAAGAATATAAGTACTATAATACTGCCTCCTATGTACAGGAATATAACTACTATAATACTGCTCTTATGTACAGGAATATAACTACTATAATACTGCTCCTATGTATAAGAATATAACTACTATAATACTGCTCCTATGTACAAGAATATAACTACTATAATACTGCTCCTATGTACAAGAATATAATTACTATAATACTGCTCCTATGTACAAGAATATAACTACTATAATACTGCTCCTATGTACAGGAATATAACTACTATAATACTGCTCCTATGTACAGGAGTATAACTACTATAATACTGCTCCTATGTACAAGAATATAACTACTATAATACTGCTCCTATGTACAAGAATATAACTACTATAATACTGCTCCTATGTACAAGAATATAACTACTATAATACTGTGGGTTATAGATCTCTGGTGTGTGTTATATTTTTTACTATTTGCTGGTTTTGTGGCGGTAGATTAGTGACAGTATTTTTGGTTAATTTTTAATCTTTCGGCTGAATCTCTTTCATGTGATAGATTCCTGATTCTTTAATCCCATTGTCAGAAGCTTTTCCTTTTACCTCTGACACATTCTCCCTAATATTCATCGCATGGTGATGAGATCCTGTCTAGACGATCCTCCAGCACCACGCATCTCTCTCTCTCTTCCCCTGATGGTTTGTTACACTGTATCAGTGCAGAAGGAATGTGTTAGACTGGTGGCTATAAGCCCAATGGTGGTTGTCTTGAGTAGATACAATTGTAGCAATTCTTCAGCTGTGAATAGTATTAGTGTAGACTGGGTTTACAGCCTCTGGATATAAAGAGAATGTTGTAGATTTACTAAGCATTTTAGACAGTAGTCAAGGGGCTTGACTTGGAAAGGCCCCGGGCTTCAAATGTGCCACATTGCGCCACAAATTGTTCGAAAGTATCTAAGGCTACTTTCACACTAGCGTTTTGGATTCCGTTTGTGGGATCCGTTTCAGCGCTCTCACAAACGGTCCAAAACGGATCAGTTAAGCCCCAACGCATTCTGAATGGATAAGGATCCGCTCAGAATGCATCAGTTCGGCTCCGTTCCGCCTCTATTCCGTTTTGGAGGCGGACACCAAAACGCAGCATGCAGCATTTTGGTGTCCGTCTGAAGAGGCGGAGCCTAACGGATCCGTTTTTAATTACAATGTAAGTCAATGGGGACGGATCCGTTGTCAGTGACACAATATGGTGCATTTGAAAACGGATCCATTCCCAATTGACTTTCAATGTAATTCAAAACAGATCCGTTTTGGACTTTGTCATTTTTCTTTTAACTAATGCAAACAGATCCGTTCTGAACGGATACAAACGTTTGCATTATAGGTGCGGATCCGTCTGTGCAAATAAACAGACGGATCCGCACCAACGCAAGTGTAAAAATATCCTAAAGGGTTCATGCACACGAGTGTGCCAGCCGTTCCGTGCATTGGGAACCGCATTTGCGGTCCCCAATGCACGGGCAAGATCCGTGCGGCTGCCGCAGACAGATCCAGACCCAATCAACTTGAATGGGTCCGTGATCCGTCCGTTCTGCATAAAAGTAGTGCATGCACTACCTTTTTGCGGTGCGGAGGCACATCCAGAAATACTACGGAAGCACTCTGAAGTGCTTCCGTGGGGTTCCGCTCCGTCCTTCCGCACCGCATCTACCGGATCACGAACCCATTCAAATGCGGGATGCACACGGCCGGTGCCCGTGTATTGCGGACCCGCTGTATGTGGGCCGCAATACGACCACGGCCGGCACACGTTCGTGTGCATGAGTCCAAATAGTGTAAAGTTAGACACTTGTCTAAAAATACAGGGTGAGATACATTGGGCGCGTCTAGTCTAGTTATATGCTGTCTAATTAAAAAATCTGATTAATAGATTGAATGTTTCAAATCACTGACAGCAAGCAGAGATCTTGATGATAGTGACAAATAAAAACACATTGTAAATTTGCAAATCTTTCCATTATACATTTTTTAAAGGGGCATTCCAACCAAAAACAACTAATTCTCGGGATAGGTGACAAATGCTAGACTGGTAGTTGTTTTACAGTTGGGACCCCTACCAATCAATAAAATGGGCCCCCCCCCCCTTTGACTGGCGCTCTATCGAAGCTCCTTCCAACCACGGTTTGGCATGTAGGGGGAATTTGGGGTCTCCTCTCCTGGTGCTCCTCCACTTTGCTGTTGAGGGCTTCTTGTAGCCACCGTAGCTCATCACATATAGTTGTATGCAGTTCCCATTACAAGCTGTATAACCATATGCAGTGAGCTCCCCCTAGTGGTGAATGCAGGCAGTCAGAATTCCATAGTTTATCAAGTGAGGAAGGCAGAGCTCCCCTATACAGACATGGTATAAAGTTAATCAGCCGCCCTTAATACTGCACCGATGGTATTATTTCCATCTAGTATACGGTGAATTATTCCTACAATCGACATCTGTGACGTAACCATTGATGAGGGTCTGACTGATGCATGTGCGGCATTCACTCCTCTGCAAATACATGGGACTCATGGGCGTAGCTATAGGGGGTGCAGAGGTAGCAGGCGCTACCGGGCCCGGACGCCTGAGGGGGCCCAAAGACCCTTGTGCTGCATAAGAAGACACACAAAGCACTGAGGGAAAGGGGGCCCAAGCTGAAGTATTGCACCAGGGCCCAGGAGCCGTTAGCTACGCCCCTGAGTGCACCAGAATGCATTCCATTCTGTTTGGTTGCGCCCCCATCGCGGACAGAATAACGCTTCTTTGCATTAAGGGAGGTCTGACTGCTGTATACAGGTGGGGTCCCTGTGCTCACTGATACATTATCATATATTGTAATGGTGGGAGCCCCCCTTATTTCTAGGGTAGCAGGGAATACATTTAAAGGAACAGACCATCCCTTATCTGCCTCCTGTTGCTGTGTTATTGTAGGGCAGAGATATGTGAAAACCTTATGTTTGCTTCTGGCAATCCCTCTACTTGCTTTGGTGGCACAGGACTTTTTGGGGTCTTTTATCCCACCTCCCCATAACATTTACTGGATGAGTCAAAGACTCCTGCAATAAATCACTTCTCACACTGGGCTCAGAAGTCTCACAAGTGGCATCCGGGTCGCAGCTGTAAAGTGGAGAGGACAATGTATCAGGTCACTGACACAATGTATCAAGACTGGCGCTGAGTCTGCAGGGGGGCTGTAAACACAGGGCAGAGGGGCATTTCTCGGGAACAGTCCTGCAAGGTCTTGTCTTGATGGGGGCACCGGATGGGCCTGCTGCAGTTATTGGGCGGCCTGCTCCTTGTCTTTGTAAACCACAACAAAGGGAGGGCTTTCTGGGATTAAAGTAATTGCCCCCTTAAAGGTTCACAGTTCTGAAACTTCAGTCACTTGAAACATAGTGCAGGACCGTGTGACAAGAAACGTGGTGGTGCTTCTAGTGAAAACCAACATCAAAGTTGTCAGAATATATTAGAAGTGAGAAGAGGCACTAAAGGTTAAAAACCGAAATACATAATGTGTTGGTAACCCAACCAATGACCCCCACTAAGGTTAACATCATCCTTACTGGACCACCAGGGGTCATAAATCTTTAACTGAGCCACAAGGAATTACACGGTCTACAATAGACCAGAAAAGATTGCAAGACCCCCCCCCCCTCCCCCCAGAGATTACTAGCATTGGACTGTCAAAGATTGTAAAGGCGCCCACTAGGCCACCAGAGATTACTAGCATTGGACTGCCAAAGATTGTGAAGGCACCCACTAGGCCACCAGGGATTACTAGCACTGGACTGTCAAAGATTGTAAAGACCCCCACTAGGCCACCAGAGATTAATAGCATTGGACTGTCAAAGATTGTAAAGGCCCCCACTAGGCCACTAGGTATTATAAGCATTGGATTGCCAAAAATTGTAAAGGCCCCCACTAGGCCACCAGGGATTACTAGTATAGGACTGCCAAAGATTGTAAAGGCCCCCACTAGACCACCGAGTATTACTAGCATTGGACTGTCAAAGATTGTAAAGGGTTTGCAAGGCTCCCACCAGGGATCATAAACCTCCACCAAGGGATGTCAGGATCTTCAAGGACCCCAGTAGACTAACAGAGATTGCAAGGACCCCCTAGACCAACAGGGAAAACTGCAATCATGACTTTGCTACCATTATTGTGAGCACCATCTCTGGCACACCACCGCAGACTGATGGTGAGGGGGGGGGGGTCTTTTCTCATTTTAGATGACTCTTATTTCACCACAAGGGATTATAAATCTCTCCATGTGCCACAAAAAGTTTTTTCCAATATACCATAAGAGATGACAAGTCCTCCACCGAGTCACCAGGGATAACAAGGACCTCATTAGTCCCTCAGTGAACCACAATATATTCTGAATACCCCATCAGGCAGGCACCAGGGAGTTCATAGGAGTCCAGCAGGATCACAAGATATTGGGCGGAGAATGTTCCACTTACCACCCAGAACTAGGATATTAACTCTTTCTGTGACCAGGGACCAGACATGGGCTATACTAATAACCATCTCCTATCATAGACGGTACCACTAACTACCAGGCCTGAGATGAATAGAGGTCAATAACCTCCATGCACTGGACTCAGAACCACAAAGAACCAAAGCTGCTTGACCACCAGGGACCATAGTGCTCTGGATGGGATTGGAGGTACATATACTTAACTCGTATACTGTACGGCAGCTTGAAATGTCCCTGGACTGTAGGTTTTTGGTGGGGGCGTTAATCTTCTCTGGCAATTGCCCTGTTCTCCTCCATAGACCCCCCTCCCCCATTACAGTCTTAAAGGTGTCATTACATTAACATGTTTATTACTCCAATAATGTTATCATTGTTTTATTGGTTTATTGCCCCCTAATTGCCGCAGTTTGTTTATTGCCCCCAGTATGGGCAGCCGCCACCCAGCGGACCCTCATTTACACAGGGAGATGTTGTCCCAGCTACGACCAAAGCCCCATTTCTCATTCAAATTTTAAAATTTCTCTGCCTTTTCAAGATCTCACTTTGCTGTCAGTGAATGGGTTCATTGTGGTTCCCAATCATTACTTGATCGTATACTTCTCACAGCTCTGTGATGCGCACACATCTGCAGCACAAATCTCTCTCCTGCTCCGATAGTTTGTTACAATGTTTCAGTCCGGTATCCAGTCTCTTGTCTAGACCGGATACAGTGTGTAAGAATGTTCCCATTCACTGAAAACAAGCAGGGATCTTGGCAAGAAATGAAAACACAATGTCTATCAGAATGTGACAAAACTTGTTTAACTATCTGGTCCATTTATGAGTAACTCAGGGCAGAGACGGTTACAGTGACCCATTGGTCTAGTCTGGGATATTAGATCGCAAGCTCTTCAGTACAAAGGTGATGTGAACGCATTGCACCCGCACTGAATCCTGACCCATTCATTTCAATGGGTCTGTGTACATGAGCGTTTTTTTTCACGCATCACTTGTGCATTGCGTGAAAATCGCAGCATGTTCTATATTCCCCATAGAAGTGAATGGGGCTGCGTTAAAAACGCATTGCATCCGCAAGCAAGTGCGGGTGCGTTGCGTTTTTCACTGATGGTTGCTAGGAGATGTTGTTTGTAAACCTTCAGTTTTTTATCACGCGCGTGAAAAACGCATCAAAACGCATTGCACCCGCGCGGAAAAAAAACTGAACGCAATCGCAGGCAAAACTGAATGGCTTTGCCTGTGAAATCGCACAGTTTTCACTGAACGCATCCGCAACGCCTCCGGACCTAATCCGGACACGCTCGTGTGAACCCAGCCTTAGTCACATCTGCTGTACAACTACAACACCCAGCATGGTCTGCTATCCTCACACTGGTTTCCCGTGCAGTTACTGGCAGAACGTACTGGTATTTGTGTTATGTAAATGAGTTGAATTCTTGTTTAATTTGTCTATTCTTCACCGTTTTCAAGATTTTACTTGCTTTCAGTGAATGGGAAAAATCCTGTTTACATCCAGAGGCTTTAGGGCACGGATACTGGTGTTGCGCAACACAAAAATATGTGCGACTTGTCTGCAACTTGCTGTCATGTGATTATTTTAGAACGGTGATTTGGCTGTGAGAACACAGACGAGTCGCGTGACACGTGCGGCTCACATTAGGGTACATCTGCACAGTGATTGCGGCCGCGCCAGGTGTCGCACAAGCAAATACTGCAGTATAGTGGGGCTGCCATAGGAGTGGATGGGATCGCTGTGCGACTTACATGTTTGCTGCGACCGCGACACGCAAATTGCACACAATCCAGCAGTGTTGATTTTTGGGATTCCCGTGTCGCAGTCCCAGCAAACGTGAGTCGCACTGCGGCCCCATCCATTCCTGTGGCTACACTGTGATACTTGGGCTCAACACAGCGGCAAATCACGTGCCGCACCCAAAATCCTGTGACATCACATTGGGAGATTATTGACAATCATTAGGTGAAATGTTGAGTGCCACTTTTAAGATAGTCCTACCCTTAAAGGGGTTTTCATAGACTTTTTAAATCAGTATCTGATCAATGGGGGTCCGACGCCCAAGATCCCCACCAATCAGCTGTTTGAGAAGGCATTGGCGCTCGCTGAACCGGCCGTCTCTCAGCTCACCTAGCACCGCGCCGTACATTGTATAGTGGCTGTGCTTGGTACTGCAGCTTGACCCCATTCACTTGAATGGGGCTGAGCTGCTCCTAGGCCACGTGACTGATGAACGTGGTGTAACTGGCCTAGGCAAAGCTGCAAGAAGGGCGTTGAGTTTACTTTGGCGCCAGCGCTTTCTCAAACAGGGCATCAGCGGGGGTCCTGGGTGTCAGATCCCCACCGATCAGATCCAGAGGATAGGTCATCAGTTAAAACGACTCGACAAACCCCTTTAGGCCTCTTTCACACAAACGTATTGGTTCCGTGGCCATATTGCATGCCGCATACAGCGGCTCTGCAATACACGGGGCACCGGCCATGTGCATTCCGCATCACGGATGCGGACCTATTCACTCCGGAGATGCGGTGAACCCCATGGGAGCACTAAGGAGTGCTTCCGTTCTGCAAAAAAATAGAACTACTGTTTGCTACATTTGTATCCAGTGTAGACAATGAGCTAAACATCCTAGGCTTTAGACTGATACATTGTATCAAAGTATCAGGACGAGAGATCTTTGGTGAGGATGCCTAGACTGGATACAACTGTAGCAAACTCTCAGCTGTAAGAAGCAGTCAGTCTGTATAGGTTCTGGAGGCAAATAAGAATGATCCTCTGTACTGACAGCAAGCAGAGATCTTGAAAATGGTGAAGAATTGAAATGCAAAGTCTATTAGAAATTATTATGCAAAGAATCGGAACCCGGAAATCCTCACTAGTCACGAGCGTCCAAGGAATTCGGAGAGGCCAGCCACATTCTTTTAGTCATTGTAGCTTTTCCTGTTTTGTTTTTTTCCCCCTCCTTAATTTACTCATTTCAGCTGTCATGTCTGTAGCACCGAGGGGAAGCTTTGATCTCACCTCTCCCGTCATTTCATCTCTCAACTTGTCATAACCCCCTCACAATCACCAATAATCCCCTTCCCCTCCCCCAACGTAATAATATAATAATTTACTTTAAAAAACAAACTGTGCTTACCGGTTTTACCGACTGCTGCCAGCAGAGGGCGCAATCCCACCCCGCACAGTACAAGAGACTTCAGAGGCAGGCCTTGGATGGGGGTCCTGGGCTGTAAAGTATTGCACTTAGAGCACTTTCTGTTATGCACAGCGTGGCACCATATGGCCACCATTTACCTATATTTATACTGTATGGCTCTACAGGGACACCATCTGACACTATATGGACACCATGTGACTATATGGACAGTGTATGGCTCTATATGGACGGTGTATGGCTCTATAAGGACCACAATTAACACTATATGGACGGTGTATGGCTCTATATGGACGGCGTATGGCTCTATATGGACACCATGTGACACTATATAGTCAGTGTATGGGTCTATATGGACCACAATTAACACTATTTGGATGGTTTATGGCTCTATATGGACACTATATGGACGGTGTATGGCTCTATATGGACGGAGTATGGCTCTATATGGACGCCATGTGACACTATATGGACAGTGTATGGGTCTATATGGACCACAATTAACACTATTTGGATGGTTTATGGCTCTATATGGACACTATATGGACGGTGTATGGCACTATATCAGTGGTCGGCAACCTTTGGCACTCCAGCTGTTGTGAAACTACAGTTCCCAGCATGCTCCATTTCTATGGGAGTTCTGAGGAGAACAGAGCAAGTATGCATGCTGGGAGTTGTAGTTTCACAACAGCTGGAGTGCCGGAGGTTTCCTACCCTTGCTCTATATGGACAGCGCATGGTTCTATGGAACTAATTGACACTATATGTTTACATGGGTTTCTTCCCAAATACGTACTGATAGAGAACTTAGATTGGGGGCCCCATTATGGTCAGCGATGATGAAGTCTGTACAGCGCTGCGGTATATGTCAGAGCTATATCAGGGTCCATTCAGACGTCCGTGTGTGTTTTGCGGATCCACAAAACACGGACACCGGCAATGTGCATTCTGCGGACCATACATCGCCGGCACTCTTATAGAAAATGCCTTTTCTTGTCCGCAATTGCGGACAAGAATAGGACATGTTCTATTTTTTTCGGGAACGCGATTGCGGATACGGTGCGCACACGGCTGGTGCGCGTATATTGCAGACCCACAATCAGCGGTCCCCAATACGAGCATGGTTGGGTAACGGCCGCGTGCATGAGGCTTATACCTTATTTTTGTGTAGGATCCACTTCCGGCTCACAATCACTGACCGTGTGAAAGCAGCTTTGATTGGTGCTTTATGGCGCCCCCCTGGCATTGGGCGGCAGTTTCCCCTGACAGAAAGGATAAGTAAACGTTCCCCCCTCATGACCGGTGACGCTGGCCATAGTGATGATGACGGGCGGCCTCTCCGCTAATTGTTTTTCGGACGCTCTGCTTCTTGCTTCGTCTCCTCATTAGTTACAATTAGCAGCAAATTGATCCGTATTGATGTGCAGGGAGATGAATGGTGCGCAAATGACTGCTGTGATTAGAGCGACCCGGACCGCGCTGAGCCATCACTATATTCCACCGCAGGCGCTGCCCCTGGGGTCGAATTTGCGATTCAATGTAAATGTAAACTGAACGATGCTGATAAATGATGAGTGCTGATGTCGTCACAATGTCCTCTTCATAAAGCCGTACACCCAAAATTGGCACAAGGCAGGCATCAATTTACTCCTACCAAAAAATTGTAAAGAACAGATTACCCAGCCTTGCTTATTTTCATCCATTTAATCAGCAGGATCAACCCTACCAGACAGCATTTCTTGTTTAATAGGGTTGATCCTGCTGACACGGGCTCTTTAGTAGAGGGTGGTCCTCTGTTCAGGATCCTCATCTCTTGGCTCTCGCTCAGGAGGACCTGTCCTGCATTACAGACAACGCACTAGGGGGGCTGCAGAGAAATCTACTCCCTCTACCATTTATCACCAATCATGTTGATGGCTGGAATGCCCCTTTAACAAATGGTAGCTTTTTGGTCAACACTTCACAGGGTTAGGGCTCATGCACATGAAGGTATTTTTTGTCCCTGTTCCGTTTTTCTGTTTGCGGCCAGTACGTGGAACCATTCATTTCAGTGGGGCCGCAAAAAAAAACAGAAATGACTCCGTGTGCATTCCGTATCTGCAAAAAAATGTTTTTTAGACAAGCGTTGTTACAATGGATCCGGAATAAAACAACGGATGCAACACAGAGGTCATCCGTTTTTTGTTTTTTTTGCGGATCCGTGTTTTTTGGACTGCAAAATATATACAATTATGTGCATGAGCCCTTAAGCCAGGGGTAGGCATCATCCGGCACTCCAGCTGTTGTGAAACTACAACTCCCAGCATGCCTATTTACTCTGCTCTTCTCCTAACTTCCGTAGAAATGAATGAAGCATGCTGGGAATTGTAGTTTCACAGCAGCTGGAGCGCCGAAGGTTGCTGATCGCTGCCTGCCATATTTAACCATCACAATGAGAAATATTGGGGCATTTGGTCCCCCGCTTTGTGTGTGATGACCCCAGAAACAATCAGCAGGACAAAGCGGCTGAGGCAATTGCTGGAAAACTGCAGAGCGCCGCTCATGTGGCTGTTACTGCAGCTCAGCCCCAATTCAATTTCATTTTGGGCTAAGTTGCAATACCAGACATGGCCACATGGACTAGGGGGGCACGGTGTTGAGTAATGCACTGAAACTAATCAGTGAGTGGGGTAACACAGGTCAGACCCCCATTAATCATACCTGAATGCCCAATCCCAAGGAGCCCCTGACACCGATGAGATCTAAAGATGGAGTATTTTGTGGAAATCCATGAAAAATGTAATCTTTACTTTTTGCCTATAAATCTAATTATGATGAAGGCGTTTCCTTTTGCTGCACTTCTCTCCTCTTTCTTGGGTCTTCTGGACCTAGATCTGACTGGGACGCTCTCCTGATGTTCGCACTGTATTTTGACGTGAATATTTTTTGGTTAAGTGACTGTTATTTTATAATATCAAACACGCAGTTAATGGCTCTAACCTTTAAACGTACACTTACCTGCAGGCTGCTCTTAGAACGTGCAATAGGTCGCAGCAGTGACTGGTGTATGTACAAGCCTGCCATCTAGTGGTGCAATGGAATATTACACAATGTAGACCAAGCTACTACATGTACAGTGTGAGTCCAGCCGCAATAATCATTAGCGTCACAGATTTACTTCCTAAAGGGGTTTTATAGAGCTCGGACCCCTTTGGCACTGCTCTCCCCCCTTCACGGATCTGATCCTAAGGATAGACCATCAATATTTAAAGGGGTTGGCAGCTTTTTGTGGAATTTATGTTGAACCGTCATCCTGAGCAGATCTATAAAAGGGAAGCATACTTACCTGCTGCCTTGCTTGGGCCCCCCCACATCACATGACCCGACGAAAGGGAAGCAGGTCACCGCTGAGGCCAGTGATTGGCTGCAGCAGAGCCAAAACCGATGTTGACAGCTGGGGACCCAGCAGCGGGGAGCCGGTAATTATGATTCCTTTATGTAGGGACCCTTTTAAGTCTCC
Organism: Bufotes viridis; assembly: GCA_033119425.1. NCBI lineage: Eukaryota > Metazoa > Chordata > Amphibia > Anura > Bufonidae > Bufotes > Bufotes viridis. The sequence goes on along the minus strand of CM065599.1, from coordinate 8,565,846 downwards.
ATCTCTTTCATTTATGGGTCTGGTCTGCGTCCTGGATGCGTTTTACAGTCCAGAGTCTGAACGACATATAACATTTATCTGTAAATACTTGTCCATTAGTTTTTTATCCAAGAGGTTCTCCGAACGGTTGGAAACCCTGCAATAAATAACAAGCCAGGAAAGTACAAGTGGGCGGAGCATGACAAGGGATTCAAGGACCCAAAACCATGCTCCGCCCCTTCACTAGGCATAATCTGCTTTAGGGCACTTTCACACGAGCGTGTCCCTTGCAGGAATCGCACTCCGTGAGAGCGAAGGATCGTGCGCTCTGGACTACGGCGTTACGTTTGATAATGCTGTGTGACCTTTCTGTAATGGAATCACACTGACATAAAGCGGTCAGTACGATTCCATCACAGAAAGGTCAGGCAGAGGCCCACACCATTATCAATCACCATGAGGCCGTGCGCTTCTGTAGTCCAGACCGTATCATCTCTCTCTCTCACACGGAGCTTGATTCCCGCAAGGGACACGCTCGTGTAAAAGACCTCTCACCGGTTTTTATCCTCTTCCTGGGACCGCCCCTTTAAGAAAAAAATGATTTATTTTTATTGCACAGAAACAAACGGGACAAAAGCAAAACCCTGTTTATTAATTGCATCCGGCCGGTTACAAAAATACAAAAACTGAAAGTCTATGTTACACAGCGCTCACTTGTCCGGTTACCCCCGGGGGCGAGCTCCTACACCTCACACAGGAGCCGCGACCCGTGCAGACAGAAGGTGGGAGGGGCTTCCATATGAACCGCTCAGAAATGCAGTAATTAGATTGGTCGGTTTTCAGCATGGGTGTACGTACCCCAGGTCTCGGGTTGTCCGATTTCATGAAACTGATGATCTATCCTCAAAAAAAAGGTCATCAATATCAGATTGGGCCTGACTCTCGGCATCCACGCTAATTGGCTGTTTGAAGGGGTTGCAGCGCTTGTGCGAGCTCTGCATTCTCTGCAGCGTTCACCTGCACGCCATCTCCATTTTCTCTGGTGTAATTACAGCCGCTCATCACCAGGCGTAGCTACAGCGGAAGCAGCTGTTTCGGAAGGGGCCCATACCAGAGGAGGGCTGTAAGATTTTGTCAGGGTCCCCTCAACAGTATTATACAATGGCGTTATATACGGAGACACTGTAGACCCAGGAGTGAACATTTGCTGTGGGGCCCAGTCATTTCTAGTTACGCCACTGGACGGCATGCAGCTGAACACGGCAGAGGACGCAGAGCTCGCACCAGCGACGCAATCCATTTAAACAGCTGATCAGCAGCATGGGGTCCGAGTGTGAGACCCCTCCGATCTGAGGATCAATGTCACAAAATCTGAATATCCCTTTAGGGAAAATAAGAGGAATGAACTCAATAAATAACCGTAACACTCGCCAGACGACCCAAACTACGTCATCTACACAACACTAAGAGGGTGAGCCGTATGACAGGGAGGTCCATGTCCCCTGTAGAGTTCCCCATCATTAACTATAGGTGTGCCAACCAGCCCCAAAACACAATCTGAAACTTTTCTCCATGCCCTTCCCCCCATGACATCATCGCGCAAGACGCATCATCGCACCAAGCAGTAACACTAGAGTGGCGGGCGCTGGCATGGCGTTCACACATACGTTTTCCATTTTCTGGAGGCTTCGAAGTGGTTTGCTGGTTGTTGGAAATCCCTTCTAATCCCATTGACCACAATATATGCTATAGATCAGGCATGCTCAACCTGCGGCCCTCCAGCTGTTGTAAAACTACAACTCCCACAATGCCCTTCTGTAGGATAATAGCTGTAGGCTGTCAGGGAATGATGGGAGTTGTAGTTTTGCAACAGCTGGAGGGCCGCAGGTTGAGCATGCCTGCTATAGATAAAGAAGGGCTCCTCTCTCGTTGATTGGCCAAGTCCAGTCTGTCAGGAGATCCTTCCTGGCCGACCAGCGCAGAAAGAAGCCAATGCATTGACCATGTTCCCAGCTAGACACTTAATGCATATTGGCAGGATATGCAATACATGTCCGAAAGGTCCAGGTCCCACCTCTGAATGGCGCTCCGCCATTAACAATGACCACACAGCTCATGCGCCGTGTCCTCTCTATTCAATGCTATGGGATTTCTGAAAATCCCCAAGACACAGCGGTAAATGAAGGAGGTGGCGCATGCGCAGCTTGCTCTTCATTCACTTCAGGGCCCTGTTTGTGAGAAAGGAGCTGGTGCCCGAGGTGAACTATTGAGCATTAATGGTACCCGGTATAGATATGCCAAAAATGTCCAGCTGGGAATACTCCTGGAAGTCTCTTTACGTTCATATAACACTGACATACAGTTAATGGAAAAGCTTAAAAAAAAAAACAATCGGTATCCAAAAAACGTACATAACAATGAAAGCAGTAGCGTAGGGGGCCGCACAGACAGCAATCAGGACCCCTGACACCTTGGCGGCCCAGTGTGACGTCCCTGGAGTTCTCTCACTGCTCCAAGGAAGAGATTGCAGACGGTATAGCTTCTATGTGATTAGATATAATGGAGGGCGAGGCTATCGGCGGCCAGAGCATCCAAGCTACTCCCCTGCATACCGGTGGGTGGACTACAAACCAGGCATAAAGGGTTAATGTCTATGGAGGCCTACTGCAGGCATGTAGAAGCCAGAAGGGCTCAATATACTGTGTACAGTAGCCCCCGGGGGTTGCATATGGCTACGGGGACAGATCCAACACACAGGAGAGCAGCCATCAGGTGTCGGTCCATCGGTGCAGTCTGATCAGGAAGACGGGAGTGAAGCCTGTCCACGGCCGTTTGTTAGGACAAGGTCAGGAGCTGACAACTGGAGCGAGCGTCTCCTACGGGAATGAAACGCGCTGCAGCTGCCAGGTTCAGGGACTTGTCCTTCTCTGACTGCAAACAGAACACAAGCGCTTCTTAGATATGGTTCAGTAGTGGGACAGATGCAGAAACGTACATACGTTTATTTCTCATACAGGGGGACAAAACCCCTGCTTTCCTTCACATTATCATGTAGTTAAAACATAAAATTGTAGCGGCCCGCAGCCACCACCAGGGGGAGCTGACTGCATACAGATTTCTACAGTCACCACTAGGGATGAGCGAAGTAACTTCGGTCCAAACTTTGAATGCTGTACTGCAATGCGTCTCCGTAGGAGCTCCGGCGCAGTGAAATTCGTTACCTCCGAAGTCTCCCTTTTTTGTTGTCGCTGTTTATTGGTCCAGATGAGGTCATGTGTTCTGAGCCTATTGCCCAATATCCTACCTATCCCACTATAAATACTTCCATAAGGCACCCCAACAGCTAATACCCCTTGAGGAAGCAGGCCGCGAAATGCACATCGGGGAGCGGTGGTCTTTTTTTGGCGCGGGACTAATTTATGATTGGTATGCTTATTACCTAATTTTTTTTTTTAATTATCATCAACTTTCATTGCTCTGGCCACATATACTTCATGCACTTGCTATATATTGATTCATTATTATTTAATATGTCAGGTCATCCGTTGTGTTACTTGGCAATCGCCATTCCGTGTATTTATCCATGCACTTTATACCCTTTTCCCGCTCCTAGACCACCGTCTCGATGGATTTTAAATGTTTTTAATATATCTGTGTCTTGCTAATGATGTTTAATTATATAAGTGAATAAAATTGAAGTACTTCATCGTGTACGCTGTGAGGTTGGGAGATTTCTTTGCACTGGTTAACGCCATATATCCCTATTGGTTATTTGTGTCGTCATATACATGGGTTAGTATTATTTACATGGGAAAGTAGTTTTGGAATTTCATTGAAAGTCCATGAAAACCTAAAACGTCTCACTTCTGAGGGTTTGTTACAGTTGTCTGCAGTCTATCGGTCTCAGAGCTTTTGGCTCAGGAGAGTTACCTGTTACAAACGACGCTACAAATTAGGATTTGCCGATTCGCTTCCGTAGATTTTCCTTTGTGCCGTGGTCACCTGTCTCTTCCCTGTCCTCCTCTTCCTCCAGTTCTTTCAGTAGTTTTGCGGCTTCTGGCGTAAGTTTTTCTGAAATAAAACAGATTGTGGCGATTAGTGACCTTAAAATAACAAGCGTCAGGTATAATGTAAGGGGTAAAGGGTATGATAAATTCTGCAACGCATCCAAGACCAAAGGCTGGTATTCAACTGCACAACAAAGGGAGAAAATCTAAAGGAATAAAATAAAAATAACTAAATAAATGGAAACCATCAGCAAGACGATGCCTCCTTAATTGTCTTAGGGTACTTTCACACTCGCGTTGATGCAGATCCGTCTGTTTATTTGCACAGACGGATCCGCACCTATAATGCAAACGTTTGTATCCATTCAGAACGGATCCGTTTGCATTAGTTAAAAGAAAAATGACAAAGTCCAAAACGGATCCGTTTTGAATTACATTGAAAGTCAATGGGGAACGGATCCGTTTTAAAATGCACCATATTGCGTCATTGAAAACGGATCCGTCCCCATTGACTTACATTGTCATTAAAAACGGATCCGTTAGGCTCCGCCGCTTCAGACGGACACCAAAATGCTGCATGCTGCGTTTTGGTGTCCGCTTCCAAAACGGAATAGAGTCGGAACGGAGCCGAACTGATGCATTCTGAGCGGATCCTTATCCATTCAGAATGCATTGGGGCTGAACTGATCCGTTTTGGACCGTTTGTGAGAGCCCTGAAACGGATCTCACAAACGGAATCCAAAACGCTAGTGTGAAAGTACCCCAAGCGTGACTGGTCCCACAATATAAATAAACTGCTTTAATCTCGTGAAGGAGCAGTGGGTTTCAATAGAAGGTGCTAATGGGCTCGGCGGTGTCGCATGCCGCTCCATCTGCAGCCATTTTGAAGACAGAAGCACCGGGGCTGTCCACGGAGAAGACTCTGACGCTAAGGGGGCTGTGGCTTCACAAAGAGAAAACGGCGCAGAACTTCTGCAGACTATATATTAGTAAGCTGCCGGTGTATTCCTTACACACACCTCTGTACAGAATGCATTTAAAGGGGCGCAGCTCTTCATTCCATCAGCGGTGGTCTCAGCTCACTTGTCCAATGTTCTGTTTAAAGGGGTTTCCAGGAATTAAATATTGATGTATCCTCATGATAGGTAATTGATATACTAGTTGGTGGGGGGGGGGGGGGGGGGGTCTGACCCCTTGGCACCCCCCCCAATCAGCTGCCTGAAGGGGCCGCAGAGCTCAGACAAGCCTAGAATATCAAGCACAGCGCCGTACATTGTATAGCGGCTGTTCTGGTATTGCAGCCCAGGCCCACTCGCTTGAATTGGACCGAGGTGCACAAAGGTCGTGACTAGGGATGAGCGAATCGACTTCGGATAAAAACAGCCGAAGTTGATTCGCATAAAACCTCGTTTGAATAGCGAGCGCTCCGTACAGTATTAGAATGTATTGGCTCAGATGAGCCGAAGTTATTACTTCGCGAAGTATCGCAAGACTTCGGATAATAACTTCAGAAAGTAATTTCTACTGTTAAAAACCTTAAGTCGTACCTTGGGACCGAACCCGAGTTCGGTAAAAGGTTTTTTACGGTAGAAATTAATTTCTGAAGTTATTATGCAAAGTCTCGCGAGACTTCACAAAGTAGTAACTTCTTACATTCTAATACTGTACGGAGAGCTCGCTCTGGCCAGTATTCAAACGAAGTTTTATGCGAATCGACTTCGGATGTTTCATCCGAAGTCGATTCGCTCATCCCTAGTCGTGACATCATAGGCCGAGGAAAGGCAAGCTCTGTGGCCCCTTCCAACAGAGAATCGGCAGGGGTGCCAGGAGTCAGACCTCCACCAATCAGATACTGATGACCTATCCAGAGCATAGATCATCAGTATTTAAAGGGGTTCATGGGACTATCCTCAGGACAGGTCATCAATATGTGATGGGGTTAAACTCTGGGCACCACTTCTGTTTGAAGAGGCCAGTGACGTCATGTTCATCGGTCACATGACCTAGATGCAGCCAAGTCCCATTTAAGTGACTAGGCCGAGGCTGCAATACTAAGCACAGCCACAATCCTGAGGATAGACCATCTCAATTTTAAACTCCTGGAAAACCCCTTTAATCTGGGATCAATGGGAAATGACAGGCGTCACATTATCACATTTTCTGGATTATTGCAAAATATATGAAATTCCCTATTAAACCGCAGTATTGCGCTCCCGAGGTCATGTTCCTATGACATCTCATTCATACCAGACCCAAAACACCCAAGATTTCTCCTGCAGCTGGGGAGACAGAGCGCCACCTCCTGGCAAGGAAACATAAGCATCAGCGGGCACTTACTGGGGTAGGCGAAGCCTTGAGGTCGTTGTCTCTTGGTTGGACACAGATAATCTGCAATGAACACCAGAACCTGCAACAAAGCGACAACAGTATGAATCTGTACAGCCATGTTCTGATGTCCGCTACCCTGGCAAGACCCCCGGAAGCAATGGGCGCTGGTCCTGTCCATGGCTTGCAGCGAGTGACTCTGAAAAGTGCTGCAGTAACATGATGGATAGGGCTGAGGCCTCATAACAAGCTCTTAGGGGGTCTCCTGGATCTTGCAGTTCTCCAGTATTAGGACATGAGGATATCATATAGGGAGGTCCCCAGTTTGAGACCCCCTGTATGAGCCAGAAACAGGGATCTGAATGGCTGCCGTGTAATACAACGTTTACCTGCAGCTGTCACTGGCCGGCCATGGCTTCCCCGGACAAGATGAGAGATCTGCTTGGGTTACTGGGATCAGGACCAAGAGTGTTCCCTCTGGTGACTACATTTAGAAAGAGGCTGTCTAAGCGGCGACAACCCCTTTAATGGGTATTAGACTCACCCATTCTCCGGAATATGTGCCCAAAAACTAAAAAAAACAAAAAACACCCATGTCTGCAGTCCTGCTGTTCCAGCACTGTAGGTCCCTTTGGATCACGGACCAGAAGTGGCACCGTTCCATGCTGGGCTAGAGCACTGAGACTGGGACACACTTTCTGGGGAATGGGTAAGGCGGCTCCTAGGCCGGACCTCTCCTTTAGGCTAGGTTCACACGACGACATTTGTCCCGCGACAAATAGGGCACAAATTTACTGCAACATTTGTTGCGCGACAATTTTTATAATGCGAGTCTATGGTGTCGCATTGCGACATGCTGCGACAGTCGCAGAAAAACCCATCTTGAATGGATTTTTTGCGACTGTCGCAGTCGCAGCATGTCGCAATGCGACACCATAGACTCACATTATAAAAATTGTCGCGCGAGAAATGTCGTTGTGTGAACCTAGCCTTAATGTGCAGAACAATCCCAGCAGAGAAACTGTGTGTTCTTTATAACGAGTACATGGTGACTACGAATGACTTACCAGCCCCAGGAACAGGCCAAGAAACAGGGTCATCAATCCAAACACGACGTAAGACCCCCAGACGGGAAGGCCGACGTCTTCCACAAAGTAATTGTGACAGTTCTGCAAAAAAAAATAATAATGGGTCAGGACATGTGCAGCCTCACGAAAGACTCCACGACACTACAACTCCCAGCAGTTCTGCAACTGCAACACATGCTCTGCTACGATTCTTTGAAATGTGTAAGATCTCTGCTTGCTGTCAATGTGAACATTTATGCTTACACCTAGAGGCTGACAACCTGTACAGACCAGATACTTCTCAATGTATCTAGACCAGGCATGCTCAACCTGCGGCCCTCCAGCTGTTGCAAAACTACAATTCCCAGCATGCCCGGTAAGCCTACAGCCATCAGCCTACAGCCGAGCATGATGGGAGTTGTAGTTTTACAACAGCTAGAGGGCCGCAGGCTGAGCATCCCTGATCTAGACAATCCTCTCTGGACTCCAGACTGACACACTGAAGCAAACCCTCAGGACGGGGAAAGAGACTGGTGTTGTTGCTGATGGCCTCGGTTCATCATGGCCGGGAACGTTCAATTGTAGGTTGTAGTATTGAGGTAAAATCGGATCCACCTACCCGAATCCACACCGACAGCTGGAACAGGGTAGACATGCCGCTCATCCTGCGGGGAAGCACAGGCATATATTATAGAAACATATCATCCGGCGGAGACATACTGACATATACCGACTCACTGAACGTAAAGGTTTCATTCCTTTCAAATGAGTGATGTAGAAGAGAACGGGCTTTAGACTCCCAGATAAAGACTGGTCTGACCCAATCTAAAATCTGCAGGGCGCCCCTGGGATGTGTGTAGATGATTCCTACCGCCATCTGGTGTGTGATATGGGATGGAACAGGATGTCAGGCGGCTGGGGTACACCTTATTCTCAGTTGGGTTGTTAAAGGGGCTCCCCACCTTGCACACTCCCCAAAGGACTAGCTGATCTCCAGGGGCCCCGGGGATCGCTTCCCTGCATGATTTGACGTTATTGGCGGGAGAGCTGGCGCTCAGGTTAGTCCTGCCAGCCGGGATCTACTTACAACAGGGAATCGGGGCTGAACCACGAGGACACGGCTTCTATCGACTCCCATTCCTTCTCGTTGATAAAGCTGATGAAGTCCTTGTGCGTCCTGGATCCCTGATACTTCCGGAAAACTCCATCTTTACAGCTACACGGAAGAGACAGGACACAGGAAATGATCACAGACCTCGGCCGCTTCCTGTCATTAACCTCCCACCCTGCGGAGGGGCTCTGCCCCCTAGAGCTAAAGCAGATGCTCCACGGACCCCATTCCAGTAAGAGTATACGGCAGTCCACGCCCCCGCAGCTCATTGATATCATCTTTTTAAGGCCAGACCAACACATCGTGGAGGCGGCAGCAACACTGTCCCTCCGTGACGGCCAATGGGGGTAGATATGGAAGGTAATAATTCGGTTTCACCTGCAATATTGTGCAGTTGCTTCAGCCTAAACAAGGCATAAGACCAGTCATGTGATCCCTTTCATCCAATCAACCTATAGTGATGTCCTTTAAGAAGAGTCACAGATCTCAGAAGGATCATTAGCGCCCCCTATCGTCCATCTAATAGGTGACCGATTCTCTTTAAAAGTCCATCTGTCGGCAGGTTTCTCCCTATGACACCGGCTGACCTGTTACATGTGCACTTGGCGGCTGAAGGCGTCTGTGTTGGTCCCATGTTCATATGTACCCGCACTGCTGAGAAATATGATGTTTTATTACATGCAAATGAGCCTCTAGGAGCAACGGGGGCGTTACCATTACACCTAGAGGCTCGGCTCTCTCTGCATTTTGATTGACAGGGTCAGGCATGATAATTACGGATGAATCCGAAATCGATTCGCATAAAATTTCATTAAAATACTGTACAGAGTGAGCGCTCCGTACAGTATTAGAATGTATTGGCTCCGATAAGCCGAAGTTATTACGCTGCGAAGTCTCACTCGGGTTCGGTTGGATACAATAGTTTTTTACAGTAAAAATTTATTTTTGAAGTTATTACCTGAAGTCTCGCGAGACTTCGCAAAGTAATAACTTCGGCTCATCGGAGCCAATACATTCTAATACTGCACAGAGCGCTCGCTCCGTACAGTATTCAAACGAGGGTTTATGCTCATCCCTAATGATGCTGTTTTCACTGGCTTCTTCTCTCAAACTGGAGAGACCCGCTAGGTGTAATGGCAACGCCCCCGTTGCTCCTAGAGGCTCATTTGCATATATTAAAACATCATTTTTCTCAGCAATGCGGGCACATATGAACATGGGACCAACACAGACGCCTTCAGCTGCCAAGCGCACATGTAACAGGTCAGCCGGTGTTATAGGGACAGAACTGCTGACAGATGGACTTTAAAGGGTTTGTCCAGGATAAGAAAAACACGGCTGCTTTCTTCCAAAAATCAGCGCCACCCCTTTCTACAGGTCACATGTGGTATTGCAGCTCAACTCTGTGCATGGAACGGAGATGAGCTGCAATATCGAGTGCATCCTGCGGACATGGGTGGCGCTGTCTCTGAAAGCAAGCACACTAAACCTGTACAACCCCCTTAAGATGCAGTACTTATGACTGCCTGTATGCCCTCGCCTCTAGTAGGACGCGGATACTCACTGATATATGGTCGGCAGTGCGGTGATGATAAAGCGGCCGCTCAGACCTGTGAAGAGGAGAAGGGAGAAGTTATCTGTACAGTCGGGGATGCGTCACATGCTCTGTATGCAGGAAGGACACGCCGCTCCCCTCCTGGGCCCAAAATGTAAAAGCCACGAGTTCTGGGAAACAGATGAGAATCACCGAAAACAACGTCTGTGCGGCTAATCGGATTTTCTAAACACAGCAGGGTCAACCCAAAAGCTTCCCTACCTGGTGTAATAGGAATGATCCTGCTAACTGATCATCCTAAAGGGGTTGTCCCATCTCAGACAATAAAAGCATATCGCTAGGATATGCCCCCGTTGTCTGATAGGTCCCACCCACACGTTGAGAGAACAGAGCCCCGAAAGTGAAGGAGGGCGCACTGCGCATGCGCAGCCGTCCTCCATTCATTTTCTATGGGGCCGGCGAATAAAGCCAAGCGCTGGCTTCATAGAAATGAATGGGAGCATGGGCCGCGCATGCACGGTGCGCTCCCATTCACTTCTATGGGAGAGGCGGGGAGCAGCGCTTGGTGGTGGACGGACCCCGGGAAATCTGGGTGCTGGTCCTGTCCATGGCTTGCAGTGAGTGACTCGCACCTGTCAGACATCAGGGGCATATCCTGGTGATATGCCCCCATTGTCGGAGATGGGAACACCCCTTTAAATTCTAATATAAATCTGTCTCTAGTGAGCTCCCCCTAGTGGAGGCTTATGGAAGCTAGCGTTGCATCACCACATAGTACAAAGGCCGAGTAAAGGGGATCAAGGGAAGAAGAATGACGACTACCACCGTCTCCACACCCGACACCCATGTAGACAGGTCCGGGAGCCCAAAAGGCCATCAAGGGAGCATCCAAACGGAGATTTAACGGCATTACCTGGCTGCGCCGTGACGTCCACTTTAGCGATGTTCACATTGAGATCATCTCCCCAGTCTGCAAACTCCTCCCATTCTGGCTGCAGCTTCTGACACGCGGGGCACCATGGGGCGTAACTGCAGAGTAGTAACACTTATTAAAGGGGGCTCCCGACTGATTGAAAGGAGCAAATTAAACTTTATTGGGGGGGTCATCACTTAATGGGGGATCTGTCACCAGCGACCCCCCCCCCCCATCCAGCCATTTGCGTTGCTGCGGTTCCCCTGATTAAAATACTGCTTTTCTTTTATGGATCTGAGGATCAGATCCTGACTTATGATACTTTTTCTTAATATGCAAATTAGGCCTTTGGTGCAACGAGGGCATCACCATTGCACCCAAGTTCTGCCCCTTCTCTGGTCCTGTCAATCAAAGCAGCGTGGGAGGGGCTGCCCAACAACATCCACAGGATCGGTGATCATGTATGATCGCTGGGGCCCCCACCGATGAGGAGAAGAGAGGTCCCCGAGTCCCGTGTGAATGGAGTAGTAGAATGCCACCACCGCTCTATTCCCCCCTGTGGTCCCGGTGGGGTCCTGATCCTGTCACCCGCCTTACTCATATCTTGCATGTAGAAGAAAGCTGGCAATATACTTACCTCCTTGAAGACGCGAGGACTCGTCTTTGGGTACTTTCACACTAGCGTTTTTCGGATCCAGCAAACCGCATGCAAACTAAAAACTGTTTTTGCCGAATCCAGTAGACTTATTCATTGAAATACGGGATCCGTCTTTCTGGTATCATCCAGAATAACGGATCTGGTATTGAAATTTTTCAAAGCAAGGAAGAACTGCGCATGCGCAGACCGGAAAACCGGATCCGGCATTAATATATTTCAATGGAAATTAAAGCAAATGTTCCGGAATTTTGTCCGATCAAATACCGTACAAGGGACGGAACGGAAGACATCCTGATGCATACTGAACGGATCGCTTTCCATTCAGAATGCACTGGGACAAAACTGAAGCGTTTTTTTCCGGTATTGAGCCCCTTTACCGGATTTCAATTCCGGAAAAGAATAACGCTAGTGTGAAAGTAGCCTTTGGTGAACCCGGTCATGTTACGCTAGTCTTTACCAGGTTTCCGGTCTGGGCTATGGACACGACCAGAACTGTTCCTCTCCCTGGTGCATGCGCAGACCTCTGAACCCACCTCATCTGCGCATGCGCCAGATTGTGGAATCGTTCTTGCCCCGTTCATACCCCGGGATTTTCAGGACTCGGAGCGTCGTTTGAGTGGGTTACCGAGCGCCCGATCCAGGCAACTTCAAGACAGGTGCGTTATGTGTAATTAAGGTGGATTTGTGGGGCCCAGAAAACCCCTTTAATCAGCTCTACTGCTACTCTCACTTTGTGTTTCAAGATTGCTGCTTGCTGTCAGTGAATGGCAACCCTGTCTTTCCATCCAGAGGCTGAAAACTCAGATCTAACGCTCTGACGGAGAAAAAGCAGTTCTGTCTGGATTGCACCTGTTGCTGTAACGCCTCATCCTGCGCAGACGCCAGTCCATGAGGCTGACACCTGTGCTAAAACCAGTCAGCGCCTGGAAGGATGGAAATGATGCTCTGGAACTACAAGTGCCAGCAAGCCCAGAACCACAGGTCCCAGGAGCGGGCCACAGCTGACCGTAGAACCACAGGTCCCGGGAGCGGGCCACAGGCTGTAGTCACTGTAGAACTACAAGTCCCAGGAGCGGGCCACAGGCTGCAGCTACCGTAGAACTACATGTTCCCGGGAGCAGGCCACAGCTACCGTAGAACTACAAGTCCCAGGAGCAGGCCACAGGCTGTAGTCACTGTAGAACTACAAGTCCCAGGAGCGGGCCACAGGCTGTAGTCACTGTAGAACTACAAGTCCCAGGAGCGGGCCACAGGCTGTAGTCACTGTAGAACTACAAGTCCCAGGAGCGGGCCACAGGCTGTAGTCACTGTAGAACTACAAGTCCCAGGAGCGGGCCACAGGCTGCAGCTACCGTAGGACTACATGTTCCCGGGAGCGGGCCACAGCTACCGTAGAACTACAAGTCCCAGGAGCGGGCCACAGCTACCGTAGAACTACAAGTGCCAGGAGAGGGCCACATCTACCGTAGAACTACAAGTGCCAGGAGAGGGCCACATCTACCGTAGAACTACAAGTCCCAGGAGCGGGCCACAGGCTGCAGCTACTGTAGAACTACAAGTCCCGGGAGCGGGGCACAGCTACCGTAGAACTACAAGTCCCAGGAGCGGGCCACAGCTACCGTAGAACTATAAGTCCCAGGAGAAGGCCACAGGCTGCAGCCACCATAGAACTACAGGTCCCAGGAGCTGGCCACAGGCTGCAGCCGCTGTAGAACTACAAGTCCCAGGAGCGGGCCACAGGCTGCAGCCACCATAGAACTACAAGTCCCAGGAGAAGGCCACAGGCTGCAGCCACCATAGAACTACAAGTCCCAGGAACGGGCCACAGGCTGCAGCCGCTGTAGAACTACAAGTCCCAGGAGCGGGCCACAGGCTGCAGCCGCTGTAGAACTACAAGTCCCAGGAGAGGGCCACAGGCTGCACCACTGTAGAACTACAAGTCCCAGGAGAGGGCCACAGGCTGCAGAACTACAAGTCCCAGGAGAGGGCCACAGGCTGCAGAACTACAAGTCCCAGGAGCGGGCCACAGGCTGCAGCCGCTGTAGAACTACAAGTCCCAGGAGAGGGCCACAGGCTGCAGCCGCTGTAGAACTACAAGTCCCAAGAGCTGGCCACAGGCTGCAGCCACTGTAGAACCACAAATCCCAGGAGCGGGCCACAGGCTGCAGTCACCGTAGAGCTACAAGTCCCAGGCCACAGCCTCTGTAGAACTACAAGTGCCAGCAAGCCTAAGGAGCGGCGCACAGGACGCAGGCTGGGACCTGTAGTGGCACGTGACCAGGCGACACTCACAATTTGATCATCCACTCCCCTGCAGCACGTCCCTCCAGCTGTGGTCGGTGATCTCGATCACGTCCCCCTTCTTGGCCAGCACAGCCGGGAGGAGAACGAGCAGGAAGCAGCTGGCGATGTACCGCGCCATGACACCTGATGGCCCCGCCTCTCACAGCGCAGGGCGGAAGCGGGAGGCTCGCGGGGGGGAGGAGCCCACGGCTGACCAACCAACGCCTCGCCACCATGAGGTTGGCAGCTGGTCACGTGACTTCCCATCTCCCTATGTTAGGACCGTCCAATTGTTGTATGTGCGGTGGCGCCATCTTGTGGTTCGACGATCAACATTGAGGCCAATAGAAAATGTTGCTTAAAACCACACCCACAATAAGCAGACCACACCCAATAACCACACCTATTATATAATGTACCATCTGCATGTAAGATGCCTCCTTTCCCAGCAGAAAGTCAGGATGGATGTGTCCAGCCACAACCTCAAGTGTCCCAGAACTGTCACTGGGACCCTGCTATTAGGGCTCATGCATATGTCCGGCCGTTCTGTGCATTGGGGACTGCAATTTGTGCTCTCTAATGCACGGGCACTATCCGTGTGGCTGCCGCGATGGATCCCGACCCGTTCAACTGCCCCCATAACTGCCAGTCACTGTGCCCCATAACTGCCAGCCACAGTGCCCCATAACTGCCAGCCACTGTGCCCCATAACTGCCAGCCACAGTACCCCCATAACTGCCAGCCAGTGTGCCCCATAACTGCCAGCCACTGTGCCCCATAACTGCCAGCCACTGTGCCCCATAACTGCCAGCCACTGTGCCCCATAACTGCCAGTCACTGTGCCCCATAACTGCCAGCCACTGTGCCCCCATAACTGCCAGCCACTGTGCCCCATAACTGCCAGCCACAGTGCCCCCATAACTGCCAGCCACTGTGCCCCCATAACTGCCAGCCACAGTGCCCCATAACTGCCAGCCACTGTGCCCCATAACTGCCAGCCACTGTGCCCCATAACTGACAGCCACTGTGCCCCATAACTGCCAGCCACTGTGCCCCATAACTGCCAGCCACAGTACCCCCATAACTGCCAGTCACTGTGCCCCATAACTGCCAGCCAGTGTGCCCCATAACTGCCAGCCACTGTGCCCCATAACTGCCAGCCAGTGTGCCCCATAACTGCCAGCCACTGTGCCCCCATAACTGCCAGCCACAGTGCCCCCATAACTGCCAGCCACAGTGCCCCCATAACTGCCAGCCACTGTGCCCCATAACTGCCAGCCACAGTACCCCAATAAATGCCAGCCACTGTGCCCCATAACTGCCAGCCACTGTGCCCCATAACTGCCAGCCACAGTGCCCCCATAACTGCCAGCCACAGTACCCCCATAACTGCCAGCCACTGTGCCCCATAACTGCCAGCCACAGTACCCCCATAACTGCCAGCCACAGTACCCCCATAATTAAAAGCCATGCTGCCCCTACAAATCCCAGCCATATTTGCAATATGGAAGCTATCCACACTGACGCCAAATGCCACAGTTCCCCTACAAATGCCAGCCACAGTGCCCCCATAAGTGCTGGCTCGAGTGCCTGTCTAACAAAGCAACCACAAAGCTACCATATGAGAGGCCCACTGGCAGAGACATATTAGTGCCAGCCCCAATCCTCTGTGACTGCTCGCCATAATTTCGTATTTCCTCCATGAACGGCAGCTACAGTTCCCCCATAATAGATCAATGTCCTATAATGCTGAGCCAGTGCCCCCTATAAGTTTCCACCGTACCCATAGTTGTTCCATAACTGGCAGCCGCGGTGCCCCCACAGGTGCCATAGTCTCCTCCAGATCAGTCTTCTCCTTTACTAACTCCTACATGAAGCAGCACCAGGACCCGCACGCCATGAGGATCGCTGATGATCTCTGTACGTAGTTCTGTCCCCGCTGACCGCGAGGCCGGTGAATCACGGCTCTGGGCGCCCAGGGGTACAGCAGGTGGCATCTCCCTGGCATCCTGCCCTCCCAGATGTTCTGTGCACACTACACTCAGCTGTTCACTTCTCCCCACATCGAGCTGCACAGAGCAGCGCTCACCAACCTATGGCTCGCCAGCTGTTGCAAAAAAACTACAACTCTCATGAGGCTGCCATACCATAATGAGAGTTGTCGTTTTCAGCAGCTGGAGAGTCATAGGTTGACGATCACCATGTTACTTATGCATTCAGAAATCATTGGGAATAATAGTATTTTTTCCATCATGATTTTTCAAGTTATGATGGGAGTTGTAGTTTTGCCACAGCTGGAAGACCACAGTATAGAAAGTCTTCACCCCCTCTGCATACACCAAGCAGGGCCCTACAGGTACAATTACAGGGACACTATGCACTAAAATGTGCCAGACCTAACTAACCGCTCCCAGAGCACTGCGTGATCATACAGACATCTCTGCCTGGCACTGATCTGGCTAAGACCACAAGGGGTCATGGCATTAACCCCTTTATACACTAGACCACCTGGGAAGAGGGCATCAACCCCCTCTACTATTCCTGACCACCAGGGACACAGGCATCAATGCTTTCACTACTCTAGATCATGGCATCTCTTCAATACCCAGGACCACCAGGGAGGTAGGCTTTACTTCTTTACTACCCTAGACTCCCAGGAATGATGAAATTCTTCTCTTCACTACCATAGACCACCAGGGATGCAGACAACAGCCCTTTCACTACCTTAGGCCACCAGAGACAGAGGTTTTAACGTTGTATCACCTTAGATCATGGCATTAATCTCTTCACTACCCTAGACCACCAGGGAAGCAGACAATAGCCCTTTCACTGCCTTAGACCACCAGGGAAGCAGACAATAAACCTTTCACTACCTTAGACCACCAGGGACAGATTTTTTAACTGTTTCACAACCCTAGATCATGGTATTAATCTCTTCACTACCCTAAATCACCAGGGAAACAGACAATAAACCTTTCGCTACCTTAGACCACCATGGAATGATGTTTTAACTGTTTCACCACTCTTAATCATGGAATTATTCTCTTCACTACCCTAGGCCACCAGGGAGGCAGACAATAGCCCTTTCACTACCTTAGACCACCAGGAAAAGATGTTTTAACTGTTTCACCACCCTAGCTCATGGCATTAATCTCTTCACTACCCTAGACCACCAGGGAAACATATAATAGCCTTTTCACTACCAGATATGATGGCATTAATTACCCTGGACCACCCGGGTGCAGGCCTTAACTTTTCTTCACTAATTTAGGCGATCAGGAATGATGGAATTTCATTCACTCTAGACCACCAGGAAATCAGGGATCAACCCCTTCAATAACCTAGACCATTGTGGAGGAAACATCAAACCTCAACTACCGTAGAGCACCAGAGAAGTAGGCATTCATTTCTCCATTATTCGACACTATCAGAAATTAAGGTGCGAACCTCTTCACTATCCTAGACCAACAGGGAAGCAAGCGTTAACCCTTCCACTTCCATAGGTCACCAACATAGTCTGAAAGAATTGTGAATCTCAAATGACGCAGTATACAAAAAAACTAAGAGACACTAAATCTGTAAAGGGCCTTCAAAATATACATTCCTGGTCCTGATTCCAGATACCTCCCCATCCCCCTCCCCCTAATACTGCATCTCCAAATGAATGTAAAATATATTGTTTCTGGGCTCAAAATATTCCACCGCAGCCCGGTATCAAGACAAGGGCTGACAGGAATATGTATTTCTTATAATATATGAGGTCTGACGTGTCCCCATCAATCAGTTTTATCTTTCGGATTGGTCCCTTCTCATGAATATTAATGAGGCCTGCTTAGAATTTTATGTTTATTAAATCTTTAATAAATTGACTTGCATTTCCAAACTTGACCAGTAGGTGGCAGATATTCATCAGGCAAGCTAGAAGACGACTACTTGCAGGAAACCCACAGGTTGGAGGCGACGTTAGCGCAGCCATTCATTGCATCCAGGAGAATTCAAGCTTCGCAGCATGCATGTTGGGAGTTGTAGTTCGACAAGAGCCTTCAATGAGTCATCAGGTGCTTGGGCTGATGACTGCCGTGTTTGTCACTTGTCTATAAATTGCGCGGCCATCATCGCCTACGCAATAGTTATCTTCAGGCACATCCGGGCCCCTGTGGGCTCCATACCGACAGTCTGACATAATCCACAGGCCTGGACTGTGGGCAGCAACTACTACCCACCAGGAATCCACAGGCGGCTGGGGGAACGTGGCAGTCTGCCCGCATGGCGCTATCAAACCGGTAAAATCACAGCCTTATATGGCGGCATTATTTATTCCAGGCACTGAATCTCCCCATTAACCCATTCATCCCTCCTCCTAGAGGGACCAGTGCGGGTTAGAGAGAGTTCACATCTCCGTTTCATTTTCCATTCTTCTGATCCGTCAAAAAAAAACAGGATCTTGTAAAAAAAAATATATATATATGCATGCAGGACTTTTTTTTCCGTCTTAAAAACGGATCCTGTGCATAGGGGCTCATGCACACGAATGTAAGGGCTCTGTACCTGTGCTGCGGAGCGCAAATAGCGGTCTGCAATGCACGGGCACCGGCTATGTGCACTCCATGCTGCGGAAGCGGGCCCATTGACTTGAATGGGTCCATGATCCACAAAATACGGCAAAAGATAGAACATGTCCAGGGGCGTAACTACCATAGCAGCAGACCGGGCGACTGCTACGGGGCCCAGGGCAAGAGGGAGCCCAGTCTTAGTTGTCCTCTTCTACTAAAAACTTGGTCAGGACTCTACCCTCTAAGGCCCCATTCACACGTCTGCAAGTGTTTTGCGGATCCACAGGTCCACGGATCCGCAAAACATGGACATCGGCGATGTGCGTTCCGCAATTTGTGGACCGCACATCGCCAGCACTATATAGAAAATGCCTTTTCTTGTCTGCAATTGCGGACAAGAATAGAACACGTTCTATTTTTTTTCAGGAACGCGATTGGGGACCCGGAAGTGCGGATCCGCAATTGTGGACCCGGGCGGGACATAGAGTGTCCCCATAGGAATTAATGGCTCCGCAATTCCGTTCCGCAAAATGCGGAACAGAATTGCGGATGCGTGAATGGGGCCTAAAGGAACAACTTTTAGCAAATGAGGCAGTGGGAAAACGGCCCAAGGGTCATTTAAAGGGGTTTAGGCACAAATCTGGGGGGGGGGGTTTAATTCTTGCTATGGGGCCCTTACTTCTTAATGTACGCCACTGAACATGTCCTATCTTTTGCCGTGTGGAGACACGGACCTGAAAGTCCACGGAAGCGCTTTGTAGTCCTATCTTTCGCCGTATCTTGCGCATCGCGGACCCATTCAAATCAATGGGCCGACATCCGCAGCACGGAGTGCACACAGCCAGTGCTCGTATATCGCGGACCCGTTGTTTGCGGTCCGCAGTACGGGCACAGAACCATTAGGTTGGTCCGAATGAACATTTGTTGATGCACAGGATCCGTTTTTTTTTGTGTTCTTCTGACATATGACCTTTGACACAACGAAACGGAGATGTGAACTTTCCCTAGGAGAAGCTTGTTTTAGGGGACAACAGCGCCCCCCGATTCATGGCCATGTGTGGTATTGCAGTTTATCACC
Organism: Bufotes viridis; assembly: GCA_033119425.1. Lineage (NCBI taxonomy): Eukaryota > Metazoa > Chordata > Amphibia > Anura > Bufonidae > Bufotes > Bufotes viridis. The sequence goes on along the minus strand of CM065599.1, from coordinate 8,546,317 downwards.
ATTTACTCGAAGCCGCAAAACCAGATATAGCCCGTGGGTACGGGTGGCGCCATTTCTGACAAACTGTCATAAATGATTTTTTTTATCTGGCGTCCTGCAGACTACGGTAACACGGATGGGTGAAGGCTCCCCCGTCTCTGGATGTAATATGGGTTGTAAGGAGATTGCTAACGGAATGGAGATTACAATTCTCACATTCATTTTGAAAGGAGGCGACGATCAGCGTGCGAGACGTACGAGGCTCTTGGATCATTGCCCAGAACACCTCAAGATCAATGACGCTTCATGGCAAGGAGCACCGAAAACATAATGAACACTTTTCATCATGAGCATGCCTAACAAATGGGCAGTCACAGCTGCGGGGTCATGCAAGGTTCCTCTCTCTGTGTTCAGCACATCAACACCCCAAAAACATCATCAGTGAAAGATGTTATAGCGATTGTAGATACTAGACAGACGCCCTGGGCATAACAGTTTTTCCTTGCTATTTCATAATATGTTATAAGTTCTGTATCCAAAGTGTGAATGATGCAGCGCTCTTTTCCCCTCTCCCAGCAGGAACGCACAGCACAATTTAAATACCATCTAGACAATCACTTCTTTGTAGCCCAGCTGCCCAGCCATTGTATGTCTACATCCAGGGGCGTAGCTAACAGCTCATGGGCCCTGGCGCAAGAGTTCAGCTTGGGCCCCCTTCCCTCAGTGCTTTGTGTGTATTCTTATGCGGCACAATGGTCTTTGGGGCCCCTCAGGCTCCTGGGCCTGGTAGCGACTGCTACCTCTGCGCCCCCTATAGCTACGCCCATGTCTACATCTGAATTAGAAGAAATTGTTTCAGTGTGTGAATGATGCAGCTCTCTTTTCCCCTCTCCCAGCAGGAACTCACAGCACAGTCTGAATAACACGTAGCCAATCAGTTGTTTGTAGCCTGGCCCTTGTCTGTCTGTATCTCAATTAGAGGAAATTCTTCCAGTGCATGAATGACGCAGCTCTTTCCCACCCTCTCAGCAGGAACTACCAGCAAAATCTAAATTAGGCCTCATTTACACGTCCGTGCTCAAATCCGTGAGAAGGTGGTCAGTGAAGCATCCGTAAAGCTGTCCGTGAAGGATCCGTGTTGGGTCCGTGTTACATCCATGTTTCACTGACTGAACAGCAGAAAAAAAAAATTCAAAGCATCTCTTCTTAATGATCCGTGAAACACGGATGCAACACGGTTGGCATCTGTGTTGCATCCGTAGTTTTCAGGGACCCATAGACTATAATGGACGTGATGGATCCATGAACCCGGACAAAATAGAGCGTGCATCCGTGCTAAAATCACTGATCCACGGACCGTGCTAAAACACTGATGTCTGAATACACACGTTAAAATGAATGGGGACGTGGGCTGTCCGTGGAGAACACGTGCAGCACACGTCCGTGAAACACTGACGTGTGAATGAGGCTTTAGAAGATATTTTCAGTACATGAATGATGCAGCTCTCTTTTTCCCTCTCCCAGAGGGAACTCACAGTACAATCTAAGGGCTCATGCACACTAATGTATTTTCTTTCCATGTCCGTTCCGTTTTTTTTTTGCGGACCGTATGCGGAACAATTCACTTCAATGGGTCCGCAAAAAAGAAAACGGAAGTTACTTGGTGTGCATTCCGTTTCCGTATGTCCGTATTTTCGTTCCGCAAAAAAATAGAACATGTCCTATTATTGTCCGCATTACGGACAAAGATAGTACTGTTCTATTAGGGGCCAGCTGTTCCGTTCCGCAAAATAAGGAATGCACGTGGCCGTCATCCGTATTTTTTGGGGATCCGTTTTTCATGATGAATTTCTGTCTGTTTGCAGCCACCACTAGGGGGAGCTCAATAATTTGGGTAATTTTGAATGTGAATGGTGACAGGGACCAATGTGAGTCTCATTCAATACATTGGGAGCTGTATAAATTACGTATGCAGTGGACTCCCCCTAGTGGCAGCTTCAAGTAAACGGAATTTTATCATAATGGCGTAAAAGGAAAAAAGTTCAGTGCTGGGGCCCTCATTACCTTGGGCCCCATAGCAGCAGCCTGGTTTGCCTCTATGGTAGATTCCCCATTGCAGTTACACATATACAAACTGAATGATCTCTAATTAACCTAAATGAAATCCTCTATGTTTTAATTGTTGAAGTTATAATGCAAACTGCTGCGTGGAAGGGGGGGGGGGGTGTAAAATATTAATACTGCACTTGATTTAATGCATCTCATTTGCATAAATAACGACGAGAAATAATGCACCCCTATGGAGGTGCAGGACGCCATGAACGTCGGGGGAGGGGGTGTATTATGTAACAATTGTCTGTCTACATGGGATACAATGAATCGGATGGGGATTCTGGAATTCCGTTCGTTGTCTACTGCTCCCTGGCCTCTTGTCTGGAGCAGCATGGGAGATTCTGACTGACTTGTGCTTATTGAATTGTACAATGGGCAGTCGGACCTACAATGGGACGTGTCACGGGAGACCGGTAACCATGGCAATAAAAAAAAATATATTCATTCCTGTTGATTAGTGACTCGCAAGCTGCTGCAGAACTACAACTCCCAGCATGCTCTGACTTTTTAGAGAATGAAAGCCTAGTCCTGCTTCCACAGTTGTGGGGCTTGTAGTAATTAGTGTTGATCACGAATATTCAAGTTGCGAATTTTAATCGCGAATATCGGCACTTCGAGAATTTGCGAATATTTAGAATATCGCAAAATATATTCGTAATCGCGAATATTCTTTTTTTTTTTAAATACCAGTTGATGCGAATTGTTCTGCGAATTTTTATGCAAATTTTTTATGTGAATTTTCGCAATCAAGAAAATAATGATTGGAGATCGCAAATTCTCGAATATATGGTGAATATTCACCCAAATATTCGCAAAATATTGCGAATTCGAATATTGCCCCTGCCGCTCATCACCAGTAGTAATGTAGCCATAATAAATCTCCGCCATTGACTTTCAAGCGATTGTAGCCATAATATAAAAATATCATCAATTAGAACTGTTAGTGTAGCAGAGCTGAGTTTGTTGGGGTAGTACAGAGGCTAGTGTAGCAGAGCTGTGTTTGTTGGGGTAGTACAGAGGCTAGTGTAGCAGTGCAGTGTTTGTTGGGGTAGTACAGAGGCTAGTGTAGCAGATACGTGTTTGTTGGGGTAGTACAGAGGCTAGTGTAGCAGTGCTGTGTTTGTTGGGGTAGTACAGAGGCTAGTGTAGCAGAGCTGTGTTTGTTGGGGTAGTACAGAGGCTAGTGTAGCAGAGCTGAGTTTGTTGGGGTAGTACAGAGGCTAGTGTAGCAGCGCTGTGTTTGTTGGGGTAGTACAGAGGCTAGTGTAGCAGAGCTGTGTTTGTTGGGGTAGTACAGAGGCTAGTGTAGCAGTGCTGTGTTTGTTGGGGTAGTACAGAGGCTAGTGTAGCAGTGCTGTGTTTGTTGGGGTAGTACAGAGGCTAGTGTACCAGAGCTGTGTTTGTTGGGGTAGTACAGAGGCTAATGTAGCAGTGCTGTGTTTGTTGGGGTATTGCAGAGGCTAGTGTAGTAGAGCTGTGTTTGTTGGGGTAGTACAGAGGCTAGTGTAGCAGAGCTGTGTTCGTTAGGGTAGTACAGAAGCTAGTGTAGCAGCATTGTGTTTGTTGGGGTAGTACAGAGGCTAGTGTAGAAGAGCTGTGTTTGTTGGGGTAGTACAGAGGCTAGGGTAGTAGAGCTGTTCCTTAGTATAGCACTGCTTAGTGTGTTGGTGCAGCAGAAGAGAATTTGCGTTTGTCATTGTAGCAGGGATGACCTTGTCAGTACAGTACAGCGGTTTGTTTAGCAGCGCTGAGTTTGTAGGTATAGTGGTGCTGAGTTTGCAATGCAGCAGGATGACTTTGTCAGTACAGTAGAGCTGTTTGTTACTTCAGAGGATCAATGTCTGTAGGAATATACTGTATATGGGGGCTTAATGCATTTGGTCGCTCGGCCCCAGCTCTCTAAACAAGCCTGCACCAGTGGGACTGGGATGAGGGTCCTAGGGGTGGGGCCCCCAAAAATCATACAATTATCACCCCAACATGGCCGCCAGCCACCACAGTCAAAATACTAGCGGAGAACAATCTGGTGGGTCGTGTACATTTTCAAATTTCCCACATACACGCCCATGTAACTTTGGCTTTGCTTATGCCAATGATCCTTAAAATCTCCTCTCAGCAGGATCTACCCTATTCAACCAGGCATACTAAATGTTAGGGCTCATCCTGCTGATTCAAATGATACCTGTCTTGTGAAAATTGGCTGTGGCAATCCTGAGAAACAAGCCATTTATTCTTCATGCACATGAGGGCTTCAGTGCACGAAGGGGCGTGGCCCGCACTGGACAGCTGAGGCGGGGCATGGCACGGCTAGGCCACACCCCTTGGTAATCTGAGGCCCTATTGGTATAAAGAATATTAATGTTTGTTTTCTCGGGAACGCTGCATCCGATTTTCACAAGGCAGGTATCATTTTAATCAGCAGGAGCAACCCTAACAGGTAGTCTGTCTGGTTTAATAGTATTGATCCTGCTGAAAGGTGCTCTTTAAGGTAATGTATTATTCAGCCCTACCTGAGATTCTGACATCTTTTTTCATGGAAGTATCAGCCACCAAATTTACAAGAACATCTGCTCCTCGGTAAAGATCATTTCGGCAAAGCTGCTGTTACTTCCCAATTAAAGGGCGCTCGATATGCAAATATATGCAAATGAAGGGCCGCTTAGATTTTGTTATATTTAGATCTCAGGCTCTTTTATACACAGTTAGTCTTTGATGAACAGAAATGTGAAGAGATCTAAATTTAGTAGCGTAGCAAAAAACTCAAGGACATCTGTGCCAGATGGGCCGCCATCTTCTAATTGGCGCGCGGCGGGTCAAAATAACTTTTTGAATACGATCCATTTTTTTATTTTTTGTAAATATTCTCTCTTCAAGGGCACAGCCGCAAAATGGTAACATTTCCATGCCATTTTGCAGAATATTTCAGTTCTTAGTGCAGAAGTTTGTGCTCCAGAGCTGCTCTTCCTAGTGTAATCGGAAACAAGGCGTTGTCTACCGGCAGTCATGTTACTACGATACCCACATCGTCGCACTCTACCGAGGTGAATTAGGAGGAGAAGCCACAGGGGTGCACCACCAATGAGGCCAGGTGAGGCAGCACCAGGTAGGGGCAAAAGGGGGGGGGGGGGGCAGCGGAAGGGCCATGGGCTGAAGGGAAGGGGCATTGGGGAGGGGGGCAGTTTCAGTTTTTGATTAAAGGGGTATTGCCATCTTGGACAATGGGGGCATATCGCTAGCATATGCCCCCATTGTCTTATAGGTGCGGGTCCCACTGCTTGCTATATAGAGAACGGAGCGGGGAGAGCTGTGGCTGGAGGACCCCAGGGTTCATCCACCACCCAGCGCTTCTCCCCACCACTCCCATAGAAGTGAAAGGGAGCGTACCGCGCATGCGCGGCCCATGCTCCCATTCAAATTGCTCGGCTATTTTCTCGGCCCCATAGAAATGAATGGAGGGCGGCTGCGCATGCGCAGTGCGCCCTCCTTTACTTTCGGGTCTCCGTTCTCTATATAGGTGCGGGTCCCAGCGGTGGGACCCGCATCTAAAAGACAATGGGGGCATATACTAACGATATGCCCCCATTGTCCAAGATGGGACAACCCCTTTAAGGCCTATTGCACACGACTGTATGGCTTTTTCAGTATTTTGCGGTCCGTTTTTCACGGATCCATTGTTCCGTTTTTTGTTTCAGTAGTGTTTCCGTTTCCGTTCCGTTCTGTTTCCGTATGGTTTCTGTATGTGATCCGTTTTTTGAAGGTCGCAAACGGAAACAGAAGCATGGCATATACAGTATACAGTAATTACAATGAAAAATTGGGCTGGTCAGAAAATTTTCAATAGATGGTTTCGCAAAAAATGGAACGGATACGAAAGACATACGGATGCATTCGGTATCCGTTCGTTTTTTTTTTTTAGGACATGTTCTATCTTTGAACAGAACGGAAATACATACAGAAACGGAATGCATATGGAGTACATTACGTTTTTTTTTTGCGGACCCATTGAAATGAATAGTTCCGATATACGGACTGTATACGGAACGTAAAAAAAGAACGTAAATGGAAAAAGATATAATAGTGTGCAATCAGGCCTATTGCGGTCCGCGAAAAAACTGATTTGCAAAAAAAAACTGATGACATCCTTGTGCATTCCATTTTTTGCGGAACTGAACATCTGGCCCCTAATAGAACAGTGCTATCCTTGTCCGTGATACGGACAATAATAGGACATGTTCCATCTTTGAACGGACCGGAAAAACGAAAATACGGAAACGGAATGCATACGGAGTACCTTCAAAAAACGGCTCGTACACTTGCAAAAAAAACCATTCGTGTAAAAGAGGCCTAAGGCAGCGGAAAGGCTAGGTGCACCCCTGTGGACTGAAACGGGAATGGCGGCATGGCGGCCGACAGGCAGCACTGAAGCAGTAGATGTCCCCATTAGGCCTCATGCACACGAACGTATTTTCTTTCCGTGTCCGTTCCGTTTTTTTTGCGGACCATATGCGGAACCATTCATTTCAATGGGTCCGCAATAAAAATGGATGGTACTCCGTGTGCATTCCGTTTCCGCATGTCCTATTTTTTCTAGTTTGCCGACAAGGATAGGCATTATTACAATGGATCCGCAAAAATAACGGATCCGCAAAAAAAAAGGATGCCATACGGAACATCATCCGTTTTTTTTTGCGGATCCGCAATTTGCAGACCGCAAAACACATACGGTCGTGTGCATGAGGCCTTACTGTGCACAGCTCTGCTCAGCACCAGGGTAGTGAAGAGCTCCATCCTGAAGCTGCACTTCCTAAAGGCTCATGCACGCTGATGTGTACCGCCCGCGCCGGGCATTGATTGCGGTCCCCAACGCATGGGCGCTGACGAATGCAGATCCATTCAACATGAATGGGTCCGTGATCCGTCCACACGGAAAAAAAATAGAGCATGTTCTATTATTTTTGCGATGCCGAGACACAGACTGAAATGCTTCCGTAACGCTTCCGTGGCCTTCCGCTTCGTATATTCCAGATTGCAGATCCCTTCAAGTGAATGGGTCCACATCCGTGATACAGTGCGCACATGGTCGACCCGCTGCAATACGGGCACGGCTGGCACACTTTCCTGGCATTGACTGCAGACACCCAAGACGTCTGATGAGGTGCAGCCAACCGCAGGGTCCCTACCTCCCAGTCCCCTTAGAATGGTTTGCAAACATGTGGTCATTCTTCATTGAAGCCAAGGGGAGATTATAACCTCTCCTGCTACCTCAATCCTTATGATCTGCTTGTGTGTCAGTCTTCACTGATGTACTAGCCTTGTATTCCTGGTTAAGGATGAACAACTCAGGTGGAATTGTGATCAGAAACTGATTGAATTTAACTGATAACATGAGGAATGAAATGTGATAATTGCTGCTCATTGCTCAGGTTTCCTTTCTATCTAAGCCGAACACATATTTTTCATAAAAATTCTCATTTGCAGGTACAGCAGATACCGGACGTCTATATATCATGTGACTTATTTTATTAGTTTTTGCATCTAGGCTATGACATAATGCAAGGTAATGCTCTATTGTGTGTAGCCGAGTTACTTGTACAGCATTGGGTTTAGCCGGCTGTTCTGATCCATAATCATGGGAGAAACCATCAGGGGCTGCTAACAAGAGGAACCGCTTCTCCTCTCTGGAGTGTTTATTATCTCTGTACTGTGACATCACTGTGTTTATTATCTCTGTACTGTGACATCACTGTGTGTATTATCTTTGTACTGTGACATCACTGTGTTTATTATCTCTGTACTGTGACATCACTGTGTGTATTATCCCTGTACTGTGACATCACTGTGTTTATTATCTCTGTACTGTGACATCACTGTGTTTATTCTCCATGTACTGTGACATCACTGTTTATTATCCCTGTACTGTGACATCACTGTGTTTATTATCTCTGTACTGTGACATCACTGTGTTTATTATCCCTGCACTGTGACATCACTGTGTTTATTATCCCTGCACTGTGACATCACTGTGTTTATTATCTCTGCACTGTGACATCACTGTGTGTATTATCCCTGTACTGTGACATCACTGTGTTTATTATCCCTGTACTGTGACATCACTGTGTGTATTATCTCTGTACTGTGACATCACTGTGTTTATTATCTCTGTACTGTGACATCACTGTGTTTATTATCTCTGTACTGTGACATCACTGTGTTTATTATCTCTGTACTGTGACATCACTGTGTTTATTATCTCTGTATTGTGACATCACTGTGTTTATTATCCCTGTACTGTGACATCACTGTGTTTATTATCTCTGTACTGTGACATCACTGTATGTATTATCCCTGTACTGTGACATCACTGTGTTTATTATCCCTGTACTGTGACATCACTGTGTTTATTACCCCTGTACTGTGACATCACTGTGTTTATTATCTCTGTACTGTGACATCACTGTGTTTATTATCTCTGTACTGTGACATCAATGTGTTTATTATCCCTGTACTGTGACATCACTGTGTGTATTATCCCTGTACTGTGACATCACTGTGTTTATTACCTCTGTACTGTGACATCACTGTGTTTATTATCTCTGTACTGTGACATCACTGTGTTTATTATCCCTGTACTGTGACATCACTGTGTGTATTATCTCTGTACTGTGACATCACTGTGTGTATTATCCCTGTACTGTGACATCACTGTGTGTATTATCTCTGTACTGTGACATCACTGTGTTTATTATCCCTGTACTGTGACATCACTGTGTGTATTATCTCTGTACTGTGACATCACTGTGTTTATTATCTCTGCACTGTGACATCACTGTGTGTATTATCCCTGTACTGTGACATCACTGTGTTTATTATCTCTGTACTGTGACATCACTGTGTTTATTATCTCTGTACTGTGACATCACTGTGTTTATTATCTCTGTACTGTGACATCACTGTGTTTATTATCTCTGTATTGTGACATCACTGTGTTTATTATCCCTGTACTGTGACATCACTGTGTTTATTATCTCTGTACTGTGACATCACTGTATGTATTATCCCTGTACTGTGACATCACTGTGTTTATTATCCCTGTACTGTGACATCACTGTGTTTATTACCCCTGTACTGTGACATCACTGTGTTTATTATCTCTGTACTGTGACATCACTGTGTTTATTATCCCTGTACTGTGACATCACTGTGTGTATTATCCCTGTACTGTGACATCACTGTGTTTATTACCTCTGTACTGTGACATCACTGTGTTTATTATCTCTGTACTGTGACATCACTGTGTTTATTATCCCTGTACTGTGACATCACTGTGTTTATTATCTCTGTACTGTGACATCACTGTGTGTATTATCCCTGTACTGTGACATCACTGTGTGTATTATCCCTGTACTGTGACATCACTGTGTGTATTATCCCTGTACGGTGACATCACTGTGTTTATTATCTCTGTACTGTGACATCACTGTATGTATTATCCCTGTACTGTGACATCACTGTGTTTATTATCCCTGTACTGTGACATCACTGTGTTTATTATCTCTGTACTGTGACATCACTGTGTTTATTATCCCTGTACTGTGACATCACTGTGTGTATTATCCCTGTACTGTGACATCACTGTGTTTATTATCTCTGTACTGTGACATCACTGTGTTTATTATCTCTGTACTGTGACAACACTGTATGTATTATCCCTGTACTGTGACATCACTGTGTTTATTATCCCTGTACTGTGACATCACTGTGTTTATTATCCCTGTACTGTGACATCACTGTGTTTATTATTCCTGTACTGTGACATCACTGTGTTTATTATCCCTGTTCTGTGACATCACTGTGTTTATTATCTCTGTACTGTGACATCACTGTGTTTATTATCCCTGTACTGTGACATCACTGTGTTTATTATCCCTGTACTGTGACATTACTGTGTTTATTATCTCTGTACTGTGACATCACTATGTTTATTATCTCTGTACTGTGACATCACTGTGTGTATTATCCCTGTACTGTGACATCACTGTGTGTATTATCCCTGTACTGTGACATCACTGTGTTTATTATCTCTGTACTGTGACATCACTGTGTTTATTATCTCTGTACTGTGACAACACTGTATGTATTATCCCTGTACTGTGACATCACTGTGTTCATTATCCCTGTACTGTGACATCACTGTGTGTATTATCCCTGTACTGTGACATGACTGTGTTTATTATCTCTGTACTGTGACATCACTGTGTGTATTATCCCTGTACTGTGACATCACTGTGTTTATTATCTCTGTACTGTGACATCACTGTGTTTATTATCTCTGTTCTGTGACATCACTATGTTTATTATCTCTGTTCTGTGACATCACTGTGTGTATTATCCCTGTACTGTGACATCACTGTGTTTATTATCTCTGTACTGTGACATCGCTGTGTGTATTATCCCTGTACTGTGACATCACTGTGTGTATTATCTCTGTACTGTGACATCACTGTGTTTATTATCCCTGTACTGTGACATCACTGTGTTTATTATCTCTGTTCTGTGACAACACTATGTTTATTATCTCTGTACTGTGACATCACTGTGTTTATTATCTCTGTACTGTGACATCACTGTGTTTATTATCTCTGTACTGTGACATCACTGTGTTTATTATCCCTGTACTATGACATCACTGTGTTTATTATCCCTGTACTGTGACATCACTGTGTTTATTATCTCTGTACTGTGACATCACTGTGTTTATTATCTCTGTACTGTGACATCACTGTGTTTATTGTCCCTGTACTGTGACATCACTGTGTTTATTATCTCTGTACTGTGACATCACTGTGTTTATTATCTCTGTACTGTGACATCACTGTGTTTATTATCCCTGTACTGTGACATCACTGTGTTTATTATCTCTGTACTGTGACATCACTGTGTTTATTATCTCTGTACTGTGACATCACTGTGTATATTATCTCTGTACTGTGACATCACTATGTTTATTATCCCTGTACTGTGACATCACTGTGTGTATTATCCCTGTACTGTGACATCACTGTGTTTATTATCTCTGTACTGTGACATCACTGTGTTTATTATCTCTGTACTGTGACATCACTGTGTTTATTATCTCTGTACTGTGACATCACTGTGTTTATTATCTCTGTACTGTGACATCACTGTGTTTATTATCCCTGTACTGTGACATCACTGTGTGTATTATCCCTGTACTGTGACATCACTGTGTTTATTACCTCTGTACTGTGACATCACTGTGTGTATTATCCCTGTACTGTGACATCACTGTGTTTATTATCTCTGTACTGTGACATCCCTGTGTGTATTATCCCTGTACTGTGACATCACTGTGTTTATTATCCCTGTACTGTGACATCACTGTGTTTATTATCTCTGTACTGTGACATCGCTGTGTTTATTATCTCTGTACTGTGACATCACTGTGTTTATTATCTCTGTACTGTGACATCACTGTGTTTATTTTCTCTGTACTGTGACATCACTGTGTGTATTATCCCTGTACTGTGACATCACTGTGTTTATTATCTCTGTACTGTGACATCACTGTGTTTATTGTCCCTGTACTGTGACATCACTGTGTATTATCCCTGAACTGTGACATCACTGTGTTTATTATCCCTGTACTGTGACATCACTGTGTTTATTATCCCTGTACTGTGACATCACTGTGTTTATTATCCCTGTACTGTGACATCACTGTGTGTATTATCTCTGTACTGTGACATCACTGTGTTTATTATCCCTGTACTGTGACATCACTGTGTTTATTATCTCTGTACTGTGACATCACTGTGTTTATTATCTCTGTACTGTGACATCACTGTGTTTATTATCCTTGTACTGTGACATCACTGTGTTTATTATCTCTGTTCTGCTGACATCACTGTGTTTATTATCCCTGTACTGTGACATCACTGTGTATATTATCTCTGTACTGTGACATCACTATGTTTATTATCCCTGTACTGTGACATCACTGTGTTTATTATCCCTGTACTGCTGACATCACTGTGTTTATTATCTCTGTACTGTGACATCACTGTGTTTATTATCTCTGTACTGTGACATCACTGTGTTTATTATCTCTGTACTGTGACATCACTGTGTTTATTATCTCTGTACTGTGACATCACTGTGTTTATTATCCCTGTACTGTGACATCACTGTGTTTATTATCCCTGTACTGTGACATCACTGTGTTTATTATCTCTGTACTGTGACATCACTGTGTTTATTATCTCTGTACTGTGACATCACTGTGTTTATTATCCCTGTACTGTGACATCACTGTGTTTATTATCTCTGTACTGTGACATCACTGTGTTTATTATCTCTGTACTGTGACATCACTGTGTTTATTATCCCTGTACTGTGACATCACTGTGTGTATTATCTCTGTACTGTGACATCACTGTGTTTATTATCTCTGTACTGTGACATCACTGTGTGTTATTATCTCTGTATTGTGACATCACTGTGTTTATTATCCCTGTACTGTGACATCACTGTGTGTATTATCCCTGTACTGTGACATCACTGTGTTTATTATCCCTGTACTGTGACATCACTGTGTTTATTATCTCTGTACTGTGACATCACTGTGTTATTATCTCTGTACTGTGACATCACTGTGTTTATTATCCCTGTACTGTGACATCACTGTGTTTATTATCTCTGTACTGTGACATCACTGTGTGTATTATCCCTGTACTGTGACATCACTGTGTTTATTATCTCTGTACTGTGACATCACTGTGTTTATTATCCCTGTACTGTGACATCACTGTGTTTATTATCCCTGTACTGTGACATCACTGTGTTTATTATCCCTGTACTGTGACATCACTGTGTTTATTATCTCTGTACTGTGACATCACTGTGTTTATTATCTCTGTACTGTGACATCACTGTGTTTATTATCTCTGTACTGTGACATCACTGTGTTTATTATCTCTGTACTGTGACATCACTGTGTTTATTATCTCTGTACTGTGACATCACTGTGTTTATTATCCCTGTACTGTGACATCACTGTGTTTATTATCTCTGTACTGTGACATCACTGTGTTTATTATCCCTGTACTGTGACATCACTGTGTATATTATCTCTGTACTGTGACATCACTGTGTTTATTATCCCTGTACTGTGACATCACTGTGTTTATTATCCCTGTACTGTGACATCACTGTGTTTATTATCTCTGTACTGTGACATCACTGTGTTTATTATCTCTGTACTGTGACATCACTGTGTTTATTATCTCTGTACTGTGACATCACTGTGTTTATTATCTCTGCACTGTGACATCACTGTGTTTATTATCCCTGTACTGTGACATCACTGTGTTTATTATCTCCTGTACTGTGACATCACTGTGTTTATTATCTCTGTACTGTGACATCACTGTGTTTATTATCCCTGTACTGTGACATCACTGTGTTTATTATCTCTGTACTGTGACATCACTGTGTTTATTATCTCTGTACTGTGACATCACTGTGTTTATTATCTCTGTACTGTGACATCACTGTGTTTATTATCCCTGTACTGTGACATCACTGTGTTTATTATCTCTGTACTGTGACATCACTGTGTGTTATTGCATCTCTGTACTGTGACATCACTGTGTTTATTATCCCTGTACTGTGACATCACTGTGTGTATTATCTCTGTACTGTGACATCACTGTGTTTATTATCTCTGTACTGTGACATCACTGTGTTCATTATCTCTGTACATAGTGACAATCACTGTGTCATAGCTTTGTACATGACATCCTGAACTTACTATCTGTAAGACTGTGATCACTGTGTTTAGTATGCCCAGTACAAGTGACACACTGTGTATCATAATCGTGAGCGATGTCGCGTGTTATGTACCATACAGTACTGTGATTATGGCACCTATGTCACATGCTGACATCACTGTGTGTATTATCGCGGAACTGTGACATCGTGTGTCATCATCCTGTACTGACATCCAACAGACAGTGTATTATCACTGTACTGAGATAATGCACTGTAGTGATGTCACAGTACTGGAGACAATGCACGTAGTGATGTCTCAGTACAGAGACAATGCACTGTAGTTGATGTCACAGTACAGAGATAATGTATGTAGTGATGTCACAGTACAGAGTATAATGCGCACAGTGATGTCACAGTAGGATAATGTACATAGTGATGTCACAGCAGGATAATGCATGCAGTGATGTCACAGTAGTATAATATACACAGTGATGTCACAGTACAGGATAATGTACATAGTGATGTCACAGTACGTAGATAATGCACACAGTGATGTCACAGTACAGATAATGCACAGTGATGTCACAGTAGGATAATGCACACAGTGATGTCACAGTACAGATGATAATGCAGCAGTGATGATCACAGTCACAGAGATAATGCACGTAGTGATGTCACAGTACAGTGATAATGCACTCAGTGATGTCACAGTACAGATGATAATGCACACAGTGATGTCACAGTACAGAGATAATGTACGTAGTGATGTCACAGTACAGTAGATAATGCACTGCAGTGATAATGTCACAGTGATACAGAGACAATGCATGTAGTGATGTCACAGTACAGTGATAATGAACATGTAGTGATGTCACAGTACAGTGATAATGCACGCAGTGATGTCACAGTACTGTGATAATGCACAGTAGTGATGTCACAGCACGGATAATGATCACAGTGTGATGTCACAGTACAGTGATAATGCACGCAGTGATGTCACAGTACGAGAGATAATGCACAGTAGTGTATGTGCAGCAGTATATGTTAGGATAATGTGCACTAGTGATGTCACAGTGGGATCAATGTACATAGTGATGTCACAGTAGTATAATGCACTGCAGTGATGTCACAGTAGGATAATGCACGCTAGTGATGTCACAGTAGCATGATCACATGATCACAGTGATCGTCACATGTCACAGTAGTATAATGCACGACAGTGATGTCACAGCTGCAGTAGATAATGTTCACTAGTGATGTCACAGTGAGTATGATAATGTACATAGTGATGTCACAGTAGGATAATGTACACGTAGTGATGTCACAGTAGTGATAATGCAGCACAGTGATGTCACAGATAGTGATAATGTACACAGTGATGTCACAGTGTATATATGCACAGTAGTGACGTCACTGTGTTTATTATCCCTGTACTGTGACATCACTGTGTTTATTATCCCTGTACTGTGACATCACTGTGTTTATTATCTCTGTACTGTGACATCACTGTGTTTATTATCCCTGTACTGTGACATCACTGTGTTTATTATCTCTGTGCTGTGACATCACTGTGTTTATTATCCCTGTACTGTGACATCACTGTGTATATTATCTCTGTACTGTGACATCACTAGTGTTTATTATCCCTGTACTGTGACATCACTGTGTGTATTATCCTGTACTGTGACATCACTGTGTTTATTATCTCTGTACTGTGACATCACTGTGTTTATTATCTCTGTACTGTGACATCACTGTGTTTATTATCTCTGTACTGTGACATCACTGTGTTTATTATCTCTGTACTGTGACATCACTGTGTTTATTATCTCTGTACTGTGACATCACTGTGTTTATTATCCCTGTACTGTGACATCACTGTGTTTATTATCTCTGTACTGTGACATCACTGTGTTTATTATCTCTGTACTGTGACATCACTGTGTTTATTATCCCTGTACTGTGACATCACTGTGTTTATTATCTCTGTACTGTGACATCACTGTGTTTATTATCTCTGTACTGTGACATCACTGTGTTTATTATCTCTGTACTGTGACATCACTGTGTTTATTATCTCTGTACTGTGACATCACTGTGTTTATTATCTCTGTACTGTGACATCACTGTGTTTATTATCTCTGTATTGTGACATCACTGTGTTTATTATCCCTGTACTGTGACATCACTGTGTGTATTATCTCTGTACTGTGACATCACTGTGTGTATTATCCCTGTACTGTGACATCACTGTGTTTATTATCCCTGTACTGTGACATCACTGTGTGTATTATCCCTGTACTGTGACATCACTGTGTTTATTATCCCTGTACTGTGACATCACTGTGTGCAATATCTTTGTACATTAGGAAAAACCAAAATAGTCATAAGCTTTTCATGTTCCGAACTTACTCCTGAAGATGGTTATGGTTTAGTAGGGCCCCATTACAAGTGGACATAGTACCATAATAGTGAGCGCATGTGGTTTTACCATACAGTCTGATTTTATAGGGACCTATTCACATGCTGAATTAAGAGGTTATCGGGAAATAGAAGGGTCACCACCAATACTAAATCCAAAGCAGACAGTGATGTCACAGTATAGAGATAATGCCTGTAGTGATGTCACAGTATGGAGATAATGCATGTAGTGATGTCACAGTCCAGAGATAATGCACGTAGTGATGTCACAGTACAGAGATAATGCATGTAGTGATGTCACAGTACAAAGATAATGCCTGTAGTGATGTTACAGTACAGAGATAATGCACGTAGTGATGTCACAGTACAGAGATCATGCATGTAGTGATGTCACAGTACAAAGATAATGCCTGTAGTGATGTCACAGTACAGAGATAATGCATGTAGTGATGTCACAGTACAGAGATAATGCATGTAGTGATGTCACAGTACAGAGATAATGCATGTAGTGATGTCACAGTACAGAGATAATGCATGTAGTGATGTCACAGTACAGAGATAATGCATGTAGTGATGTCACAGTACAGAGATAATGCCTGTAGTGATGTCACAGTACAGAGATAATGCCTGTAGTGATGTCACAGTACAGAGATAATGCCTGTAGTGATGTCACAGTACAGAGATAATGCATGTAGTGATGTCACAGTACAGAGATAATGTCTGTAGTGATGTCACAGTACAGAGATAATGCCTGTAGTGATGTCACAGTATAGAGATAATGCACGTAGTGATGTCACAGTACAGAGATTATGCACGTAGTGATGTCACAGTACAGAGATAATGCATGTAGTGATGTCACAGTACAGAGATAATGCATGTAGTGATGTCACAGTACAAAGATAATGCCTGTAGTGATGTCACAGTACAGAGATAATGCACGTAGTGATGTCACAGTACAGAGATCATGCACGTAGTGATGTCACAGTACAGGGATTATGCATGTATGCATTGATGTCAATATAATGAACACCATATACTTTGTGACATCACAGGAAAAGAACTATGATGTCACTGTGCAGGTAAAACGAACCGTGATATTACACTACGGAAGGTAATGACCCTTCCCAGCCTCCATCACTAACCGCACATATGAGAGGAGAAGGACCTCCTTCCTTGTGGTGCCTCTTGTTAGCTGCCAGCGGCCCCGATAGCTTCTCCCATGATGGTGGACCTGACCAGTACCCCCCCCCTCCCCCCGTCTATTTAGTCAGATTTCCCTCATAGCGTATCTGAATGTGTGTTTCGTAATCGGAATCCTCTTTCACGTCTCTAGTGTCATAAGAATTTCTCCGATCGTCTAATCCCACGAGATATTCAGACGTCTCCCAAGCACGGTAATCAGTCCGATTATTACAGGGGACGTGACAGGGTCACCATGAGGTAATCGCCCCCCAGCGCTGCGCCAGGCCTTGTTTCCTCCCATTATACCCATACGTTCTGAGCCCATAGTCCGGATTTAATGGTGAATTAGCGCATAAACCGTACATCACAGGGACAGAGATAACGTCTCCTGCCGGATGGGAAATGCACAATGACAGCGAGTCGCTGATGAAGTTTATCGCTGGGGAAGGTGGGGGCCCGGGCATTGTTATCTGCCAGTGTTATACAAACAGCCGTCTGGGGACCGAAGCCCCCGAGCTTCTTGTTATGTCACCTCACATCAGAGTCAGACTTCATATTTGGATGGTGCCCTCCCTGCCCCCGCCTCGGAGGGTACAGTCACTGATCCGAATATCGCTGCGGCAGATCTGCCAGTATTCTGTGTAGGTGTTTCAGAGAACGAGCGCAGATGGCACCGGGGAGGAGGAGGCAGTGTGCAGAGATGTGATTCATGGTCTCATTTGTTGTGTATCCCTCTGCGAAACTGTCAACATGCCCCTTATGTCGGCTCCGAAAAAAGACAGCACCAATTTAGGTATATTGATAAAAAGTTTGCCTTACCATGATGGTGCCCAGGAGCGGTATGTTACCCCCCGGTACTCTGCCGCCACCCATAGCTTTCTAATATACATGGCATTTCAAATCTCTGCTTGCTGTTAGTGAATGCATCTCCATTGGGGATCACAGATTTTACTGCTACTATCCACAGACCGATATAACTAATAATTCCTCCACACAGTGACCATATAGTGGTCAGATACCAGTTCTACGCAGGCGTTCTTCAGACGAAGCCCTGATCAGATGCCATCACTGCCAGAATGTCTAACTACAGGCGAGTAATCGCTGGTGACGTCTTCTCTGATTGGTATCATTCACTTGCTTTTTCTTCTTCACGCGGCCCAGAATACCATGACGACTTCTCCTGAGCACTGCAGAATTTGCTGCCCAGAAATCCTTGCCACCTCGCTTCTGAAGCCCGTATCTCGCCCCTATAGCAACGCAAATCCAGGCCACAGACCAGACCCCTAATTGAATTAAGACCCAAGACCAGATCTCTAAAATAAATGCAGACTCCAGATCAGATCCCCAAATTAACACACCCCAGACTAGTCTCCTAAATTCACTTACACCCAAGACCAGATCTGTGAAATAACACAGATACCAGACACCGAAATAATTTCAGACCCCAGACAATAATACTCAATGAATTCAGACCCCATTTAATATTGGCAGCCTGGGCCCCCCCCCCCCCCCCAGCAGCTCCGCCATCTTGGATGGGCAGGGGTGCTGCTCCATTCACCCTTCAGCGTCCTCTCCACTGGACTAGATGCACCAATCTCAGCCAGCTTTCTTGCTGCAGGTCCAACCACTGGAGTCGTCTGTGCTGTCTGTGCCTGCTCCTGTCAGCTTGGCCTCTTTTCTCTACCCAAAGGGTGCACACGCATGCACTCGCTCTGGGTCTTAAAGGGCCAGCATGCATCCTAATCTTTACCATTCAATGGCTGGCAACCTTGGGGTACTTCAGGGTGCCTGAGCTATAGGTTGTCTAGCTTACTAGTTCATGCTAAAGTCTGCTGTATTTGTGTGTCTGCCCCTGTACCAACTTATGCCTGATTCCTGGCTATTGACCCTCTACTGCCTGACCTGACCTGTGCCTGGCCTCTGTATTGATCCTGCTCTGACCAGGGACTGCTTATTGGACTGCTCATACTCTGCCGGCCTGACCCCTTGGTGCTCTGGGTAAGTTGTCAATCACACAGAGACTACTCCAGGAGGTAGCAGCCTGGTGGTTACCCTGCAGCCAAGTCCAGATCCCAGTATAGGGTTCTTAAAGGGTGAAGACCAGTGAACTGCCAGGATAATACCATTAGGATTAGCCCTATGTCAATTCTGTTGGCTGACACATTGGTTCCACACCCCCTGCCATTACACCCCAGACAAGAATACTGACTTAATTCAGGCCACACATCCTAACTTAACCAGATTCCAGACCAGATCTCAAAATTAATCAAATCCAAGATCCCAATGTTAAATGGACCACAGGCCAGACCTCTAAATAACGGTCCATTCACGTGTCTGTGAATGAGTCCGGATCTATTCTGCAACGTTGCGGAACAGATTCCCACCCATTCATTCTCTATAAGGCAGCTGTCCGCATCCGCATTTCCGGAGCGAGGCCCCGTACTTCTGGTCCCCGACTCGGGAAAAAAATAGAACATGTCCTATTCTTGTCCGCAATTGCGGACAAGAATAGGCAGTTCTATGGGGGTGCCGGCCGGGTGTATTACGGATCCGCAATACAATACGGACGTGTGAATGGACCCTAATTCAGCTTCCTTTCCAGTCCACATTCTTAAATGAATAAGGCCCAAAACTAGACCCCTAGTATTCTCAGATACTAACATGCTGATACATTGTAACAAGCTACACACCTGTGCGCAGTGGACATTATATGGCTTCTTTTTCAGACTGCTCTGGGTGCTATAACCTGGGGATCTGACCACGCTTGTCCATGCTGCAGTCAGGCGGTTAATAAGGTTGTAAAGGATTAGAAAACATGGCTGCCTTCGTGCAATACAGCGCCCTCCTGCCATAATATGAATAGCTGCTAACACAGTTTGGGACTTTTAGGTCCTGCACCAGATAGGTTCACACTGCACAAACACCGTCCCCTTCTGGTTCCTTTTGTAGTCGGCTTAGACCCTTCCGTAAATGTGTGTTACTACAGTTCAGCTCCATTCACTCCAGTGGATCTCAGCTGCAGTACCAGACACAACCTACAGACAGGTGGGGCGCTGTTTCTGAAAGAAAGCAGTCATGTTTTGCTAATCCTTGATAACCCCTTTAAGGGCGAAGGATGAAAGGGTCAGCAGACAGCGCCAGTGTAGCATCCCGGGACTGTTTTTATATTTACCGTGGCTGTAACACTGCAGCCTACACATTCCCATCAGTCTAGGCCGTGACCAGAATCTATACAGGTTTCCATGGCAGCCGCAGAAATGTACAGGGCACCGGAGAACATCTCCCTTCAGTCCATCACGCCGACAAGTGATGCAGAACGTACCGAACGGAGACGTTACCTTTGTCTTCAGTTTTTATGCTTTGCCCCCGGTGACCAGACGCCGGGCGTTTATTCTGGTCGCGTTCCAGCCGTGTAAACTCATCACAGCTAGAATGACTCCTCATAATTATGCCGGGGACGCAAACATCTGATTAGTTATGGCTGGACGCTGTCTAGATGCCATGAGTTGTGCCATGATTGAAAAAAAATCAGACATCATATAGGACGTGATAATCTCTTTCTAAGAAAGCTAGATCCAGCCCTGGACCTCACGTGGATCCAGAGATCTCCTCATCCATTGCTCCAATTTCTCTGCTAGATGTCTTTCAGGCTGTCAGCAGTGAGGACATGTCCTTTGTCAGGGGGTGTATCCTTTCTGCTGCAGCTTTTTCCCTGTGACTGCCAAAGCTTCTACCAGACGCTAGTTGATTAAACTGATCACGTGCGTCTGCCTCAGTGAGGTGGACAAGAAATAAGGAAAAAGGCAAACAGCAGGTGGCGCTATACAGGTAGGTTTTATTGAATACCTCATTGGTTATACTTAATGTTTAAATACATGCAATTACAAAAGAATTCATATTCAGGTGCTGGCCTGAAAAAATGTAGGATATTTTTCGCGGCACAACCCATTTAAGACACTGGGTTTATTACTGGCTCCAGGAGGGCATGTGGGCCGTCATGTGGCTGTTTCTATAATGTTAACCCCCGCAATGTAGTTGTAGACCAGGCATCCTCAAAATGCGGCCCTCTAGCTGTTGCAAAACTACAACTCCCAGCATGCCTGATTAGCCTATAGGTATCAGCCCTACAGCAAGGCATTATGGGAGTTGTAGTTTTACAACAGCAGGAGGGCCGCAGTTTGAGGATGCCTGTTGTAGACAGATCAAAGATGGGAAGCAACACTGTCAGGGGTGAGGTAACTGAGGGCCCCTTGGTGGCCTTTAGGTGCTCATCTTGGGGCCCCATATTCATATGGCCTGGTGAGATACTAACCATAGGGCTATCTATGTTCCTCATTGCTTGGTTAGGTTTACCAGTCTCAACACCATTGATAATTCATATTTGCCATGCAGGGAGGCTGGCAATGATGGCCATGGCTTCTCTACTCCAAGCCACCGGTTGTGTTGGGTTCCCCTGATGATGGCGGCATATTTAAGGAATAAGGTACGAGTTGACTATCTTGGATCCTGACTGTGACCATAACCTGGCCTCTGGACTATACCTTGGTCTTGCTCCTTGGATTTGTGACCTATAGCCCAACCGTGTCTCATCTACTGATCTTCTCCTCTGGTTGGATGTATCCTGACCCCACTGTGGGTGAGGGCCCCTTGGCTTCAATCTCAACTTGTTCTCTGTTTCCACTCCTAGCAGTTTCCACACGTCCAATCGTCGGCTACTCCGGGGACTGTATTTTGGAGAAAGTCCGGAGGTAGGATTCCTAAATCCTGGTAATTTTTTGTTCATTACAAGGCATGAGTGGGGATGTTGGGGGATGAAGTCTCCCTTGAAACGTCCTGAATTATATCCCTAGCTCCTACAAAGACATTGTGTCAGCCCAGCACAACTTAAAAACGTCTGACTTTAGCTACTGCCACCGGTTTGGAGACTTCGAGGGCTCAGTTTTTTAGTAATCCGATGCATGTTCCAACATAAGCGACCGATGACGCGAAGTCAATTAAACTGGAAAACAAAGACTTATTCTAAGAATCCAGGTTAATGCTGTTTCTGAGACATGTAAATGGTTTGGCAAGAAAAGCCGCTATTTGGTGACTACAGGTGTCGCTATGGTAACCACATACTTTCAGAACAGGATTAAAAATCACTTTTAGATAAAGTGGGTTATTATTCTTGTCGTCTTGTTGTTTCTTTTCATCTACACGAGAAGCCTTAAGTCTGACGTAGCTTCAGACATGATACAAAATGGCAAGAAGATAACAGGGGCAGCTCTGGATCAGATGGCCCATAAGCCATGGCGGATCTGGAGATGGAAAGACTTCAAGTGGAGGCCCATCGCAGAGCCCATTCATCTTCATCATCTCCACAGGCCATATGGACCTCAATCATTGGCTTGGGCCATGTAGTGGAAGATCTTGAGATGTATGCAACACTTCCATCTTCCCATCGTCAACATAAAGATGGTCTTCAATATTCTTGTGGTTCCTGTAAGAAAGAGCGTGAAAATGCTGGTCCATAGAGAGTCCAAGGATGAAGAGGTGCCTCAATGACTGTCAAGAAGATACTGGATACTTGAAGGGCATTGTCATATTTCCAAGTTGGGTTGGAAGAAGTTCTAGGTTGATCGCGTGTAGGTAAGTGTCTGGAGTATCATTTTCTCCTGGCAGCAACAAGAGATCAAGAGCCGACCATAACCAACACGAGAAGACAGAAGAGGTCACCACTGTGCCGGTCATCATGTGTTTGATGGATGCCAGATAGTGCCATTCATCTGATGGCCACACCATTCCTCCTGTGATCTTCCTTCTATCTGCTCCTGTCTGTGGCTGGTATTGAAGGATGTGATCTCTAGAGTTGTCCTCTGACCGGTGATCTTGTATTGCCTAAGAAGACTTGTGCCTCTAGAAATGAAGGTTAGTACTGGTAGAGCTTGACTAATGTCCAGAAAAGGACTCTACTGAGCAGTAGTCAGGGCAAAGTCATGGAACAGGAACAAGGTGAAGCGACTGTGGTTTTAATCCACCATATATTTTCTATATGATTCGCCGGTGGAAAGCCAAGGCTGCCGCAGATCCATACAAAGATGTCATTCCGTACAGTAGAAATCTGCTGAAAATCAACATAGAAATTTGAGCGTTTTGGCAGAAACCCCATTCACTTGCACGTGATAAGAACTGTCATTGGATTTCATATAGTTTGCTACAAACAAAGATTAACGCAGTAGACAAAGGACAATGATGAAGAAGACATACGGCCATTTTCCAGACGAATAGTCATTTGACTGAGGTTCAGAACTCTAGGTGTGAACACGTCCGCTCAGCAGGAGAGGAGCTGACAACTAACATAAAGGAAAAATGTACAAAGTGTGTAAGAAAATAATTGCCGGCTCCGATATGATGTGAAAGTTCATTGTTCACTGGAAATGCAAATGACGAGCAATCAACAAGTAGGAAAAGATAATTAGTTCTGGATTATCATAAATTACTGAATTCTATGCATCCATGTAGAACAATACAGAAATGAGAGCACCGGAATTATTAGGGGGAGATAGATGGTGGGAGAAAAAGAAAAAAAGAAAGACAGTAAGTTATGGGTTATCATAGAAAGAGGGAGAATGGATAGAAGGAATAATTAAGAGGAGAGATAGATAGATAGATAGATAGATAGATAGATAGAATGATGGAGAATGCCGCCCACTTCCTACTACGGTGCCCCAAATGCTCAGCAGTGACAGGCACTCACTTCAGGAGACTGTCTGATCTCTGCTCAGACTTAACCTCCATGAAGGAGGAAGTGAGACTCTCCATACTGCTGGGGGAGCGGGAGAACACTGCAGTCATAGCAGCACAAGCCTGCCATAGACTGAGAGGAGCCTGATACCCCATGGACTCCTATACCCCCGCCCAGAATGTGTCCCCTTCTCCCAACCCTACCCAATTATTTCCCACTTGCTTTGGTAATGTTAATATTTATTTAGAGCTGCTAATAAAACTGATTTGAATTTAGATAGATAAATATGAGATAGATAAATAGATAGATATAGGTAGATAGATAAATAAATTATGATAGATATGAGATAGATAGATAGATAGATAGATAGATAGATAGATATAGGTAGATAGATAAATACATTATGATAGATATGAGATAGATAGATAGATATGAGATAGATAGATAGATATGAGATAGATAGACAGATAGATAGATATGAGATAGATAGACAGATAGATAGATATGAGATAGATAGACAGATAGATAGATATTTATATACTGTATAGTGGTGTTATTTAGATATGTTATGGTGATATTATTTATATACTGTATGGTGGAATTATTTCATATATATAACTGTTTACAATGAAAGCTGTATATAATGCTGAGCAGGAGCTGTAATTTGCTTGTTGTCCATGTGCCTCTTTTTCTATATAACTTGCCCGAACTGCCTCAATATTTCCTGTATTTTATTTTCAGGCTCTAAAAGTAATATACAGAAGTTGTGTGAGGCCTTGATACAACTGCGCGCACTGAATATCTCATGTGTCACCATGCTGACATCTCTCCCTCATACAGAGTGATGTATAGAGCGAGAGTTATTGGAATAATTACAGATGACGGCAACGAGTGGCATTGTATGTGTCACTGCAGCAAGCTCGCTGCCACCTCCGCAGCATGTGGGAACCTATCTACATGGAACCTCTGAAGCTTAGCTCCACATTATTACCAATACTGCTTCATTAACCTCTAAATTACTGAGGTTCACCAACAGGCTTGTTGAGATATGAGGAGCTACCTTTTTGGGTCCTCATATTGTTAAGTTAAAATATGAAGAGCTATCTGGTGGGGTCCTCACATTGTAGAGTTAAGATATGAAGAACTATCTGGTGGGGTCCTCACATTGTAGAGTTAAGATATAAGAAGCTACTTGGTGGGGTCCTCACATTGTAGAGTTAAGATATGAAGAACTATCTGGTGGGGTCCTCACATTGTAGAGTTAAGATATGAAGAACTATCTGGTGGGGTCCTCACATTGTAGAGTTGAGATATGAAGAACTATCTGGTGGGGTCCTCACATAGTAGAGTTGAGATATGAAGAACTATCTGGTGGGGTCCTCACATAGTAGAGTTAAGATATGAAGAACTATCTGGTGGGGTCCTCACATAGTAGAGTTAAGATATAAGAAGCTACTTGGTGGGGTCCTCACATTGTAGAGTTGAGATATAAGAAGCTACTTGGTGGGGTCCTCACATTGTAGAGTTGAGATATAAGAAGCTACTTGGTGGGGTCCTCACATTGTAGAGTTAAGCTATAAGAAGCTACTTGGTGGGGTCCTCACATTGTAGAGTTGAGCTATAAGAATTAGTGGGGTCCTTACATTGTAGAGTTGAGCTATAAGAAGCTACTTGGTGGGGTCCTCCTACTGTAGAGTTGAGATAAGAGCAGGACTAGGATCTTAAAGTGGCCCTGGAAAAAAGCCTAAAAATGTTGTAGGTGGGTCCAAATTGACAGAAGGGGGGCAAGAGAAGTAGGCAGGGCCAGTAATACCGCAGTAGAACAAAAGACCACAGTGCAGCACAAAATACTGACACTCACAACCCAGTATAAAACTGTCCAGAGGATGGCAATACATTTGAACGGCTGTCGACCAAGAGGAAGGCTTGAGTGGCCCCCTAGGCATCGGCCCACTGGGAAATTTCCCGGTAGGGTCTATGGTCAGCACATCCATGGATATGAGGAGCTATTTGTGGGGTTACCACATTGTAGAGTTGAGATGTGAGGAGCTGTTTTTTCGGGTCCTCACCAGGGGCGTAGCTAACGGCTCATGGGCCCTGGTGCAAGAGTTCAGCTTGGGCCCCCTTCCCTCAGTGCCTTGTGTGTCTTCTTATGCGTCACAAGGGTCTTTGGGCCCCTTCAGGCTCCTGGGCCTGGTAGCGACTGCTACCTCTGCACCCCATATAGCTACGCCCATGGTCCTCACACTGTATTCTGTAGTTGAGACATGAGTGGCTATATGGTGGAGGACTCACATTGTAGAGTTGAGATATTTCCTGCTGTTTGGTGGAGTCCTCATACTGTATGAGATGAGATATTTGGAGCTATTTGTGGGCTTAGGGTTTGCCATATACTCCGGTAATGCTCCCGGTGTGTACATGAAGCATATCCAGAAAAGCTCCACTCACATGACAATCTTCTTTTGGTCTCTGTCGGGATGATATATGATTGTGTGGTCAGCTACGCTTTTCCATACAGAGGCACACCACAAGGAAAAGTAAACTACATAGTGTACATTTTTGACAATGGGAGTCAATGGGCCACATACGCCACCGTAAGCCTTCTGTCAGAGGTATACAGTGGGCAATACTTCCCATGAATACTATCCAACAGAAGGCTCAGACGTGATGTGAACAGAGCTCTTGGCTACTTTCACATCCTGCTGAAACTCTCCGGATCCGGCTCTGCCAGACGTAACTGGAATGCCTACAGGCCCCATGAACTACAATGGGGTCCGGCGTAGATCTGCCCACAATCCGGCAAATATGCTGAGAATCGAGCCGACAGAAACTGCTGCGCACTGCGGTTTGTGTCCGTCTGATTACCGACATTCTCTGCCGGAACTGGTGGGCGGATCACAGTGCCGCAGATGTGAAAGATATGTCTGAAAAGCCTGAATTAAGAAATCCGCATTAGCAGTGGGGCGCCTCCTATAACTCTCCTAGAACCCTATAGTCTGAAGTAGATTGAAGCTGATCCTGATTTTCACTCCCAACAAGGACGTGTGGGAGTCACAGGTCACAGCGGTCAGAACATCAGCAGAAAGTGACAGAATCTGACCCGAAAAATGTCCAGAGGCTGGAAACATGTTCAGACCGAATGCACTTCTCACGGGTGATTATTTACTACATTTGTATCCAGTCTACGGCAAAACACATCCACAGCAGGACAAATCTCTCTCCTGTCCTGATAATTGTTACAATGTATCAGTCTGCAGTCAGGATTGTCAAGACTGGATACAATTGAATCAAGTACTCACCTATAAGGCCTTTTCACGCTAGAGTTGTGAGGATCCGGCGTGCACTTCCGTCACCGGAAATGCCCGCCGGATCCGTCACAACGCAAAACACCTGAAAGCATTTGAAGACTGATCAACCGATCAGTATCTTTCCATCTTAGAGCCCCGAGGACGGAACTCTAGGACTGAATGGAACAACGCAAGTGTGAAAGTAGCCTTAGGACAATATAGGTTTTGACCTGAAATATAAATGCTTCTGTTCACTGACAGCAACAGGAGATACTAGGAGTAATTTTCTAAGGCTTTGTTGTTGACATCTTTATAAGAAAAGAAAATTGTAACAGAAACCAGAGATTTAGGCTACTTTCACACTTACATTCGTGTGATCCGGCAGGCAGGTCCGTCGTCGGAGCTGCCTGCTGGTACCGCCGATCGGTGTGACAACTGACAGCATTTGTAGACGGATCCGGGTGCGTCCGTCTACAAATGCATTGCAAGAACGGATCCGTCTCTCCGCTTGTCATGCGGATGGACGGCACCGTCTTGCAGTCTTTTTCGCAATGTCGGATCTGGCACTAATGCAAGTCAATGGGCATTAATGCCGGATCCGGCATTCCGGCGACTGATCAGGCATTTTGGACGGACATAATACCGCAGCTGATCGGAGGGGGTGATGGGAGTTGGATCCCCGCCAATCTGATAATGAGGTCATCAATATCAAATTCCCGGAGAACCCCTTTAATCCCTCCATGGCCATTACAGTCCTCATTTGTGTGACTCGGATACTTGCACTAAGCCAGGGGAATGAGAGATATGGTGTGAATGAAGACTAATGAGATGATTCATCTCCGCAACAAACCCAGAAAGAAACCAAGACTCCTCAAGACACAAATCATAAAACCAGGTTTTGTGGTTCCCTAAAGACACTAAAAGTCAGGGAGCAATGTACTCTGTTGTAGATCAGGATACAGTTACTATGGACCTTAAAGGGAATCTCCACCTGGCATTAAAGGGGTTGTCCAGGATTAGGAGAACAGTGCCACCCCTGTACGCAGGTTGTGTGCTGTATTGCAACTCAGATCCATTGAAATAAATGGGGTTGAGCTGTAATACCAGACATATCCCCCATGAAATAGCAATTGTGGAGCATCTTTTCTTAGAATTCGTCATTGTTTTGTTCCTCTATTATTCCTCCTTGAAATATACAAATAAATTGACAACTGGGCGTTACCATTCACGGGCGTAGCTAACGGTTCATGGGCCCTGGTGCAAGAGTTCAGCTTGGGCCCCCTTCCCTCAGTGCTTTGTGGGTCTTCTTCTGCGGCACAAGGGTCTTTGTACCCCCTCAGGCTCCTGGGCCCGGTAGCGACTGCTACCTCTGCACCCCCTATAGCTACGCCCATGCATCCACCTCGTCAGTGGGGTGAGTTCCTATACAGTCTGTCAACACTGACTGGGCAGTATCAAAAGGTGTAGGCACACACCACAATGAAAAGGGGAATGTCAGCTGTAAGTTTATTCATACAATTCCAGGAGGTATAACAGAGGAACAGGACAATGTAGTGTTCTCAGTGATTGCTCTTTAATGGGGTGATTGTCATCCGTGTTTATGGTTAAGCATATTAAAGGGGTGGTGGCATATTGCTAGTATATGCCACCACTGTCAGATAGATGTGGGTCACTTATCTCCAGAACGGGACCCCCCCAAGTGAGCGGAGAGCAGACCCTCATGTGGGGCCACCCTCCATTCATTTCTATGGGACTGCTGAAAATAGCCAATAGCGCTGGCTCGGCATCGGGATCTCTGGCAGTCCCATAGAAGTGAATAGAGCGGTGGGTGCTCTTGAGCGGTGCACTCTCCTTCGCTTTTGGGGGCCCGATCTGGAGATAGGTATGGGTCCCAGAGGTGGGGGGAACCACACCTATCCTAGCGATATGCCAGCGGTGTCTCACATGAGACAACCCCTTTAAGCCATGGAAGCTGCAGGACGACGTCATTGCTCCTCGGGGAGATTACGGGCTCCACAATTACGAGTCTCTCACGTCGGCCCATAACCATTAACGGCCCTGGAATGGCTGCTGGAGATTTCACGCGGGTCATTAACTTTTCCTATTTTATCAGCAAATCAAGGTTTCTAAACTCTGTGAAATAATTACCAGCGCACGCGTGAGGTCTGACGCCTCCGCACCGCCCCGGCCACCAGACAAGATGGCAAATGACATCTCCCATTAAGCTCCAGTCAAGGCCCTGATGGACACGGTCTCTAGAGATACCTCTTTGTATATTATCTTCCCATGGAGCATAGCCGCTAAGTCTCCATACACAGCACCCCAAAACGCGGGTGGATATTTGGTTTGGCTATTGTCCCTTCTCATATCCCAAGGCTGGTAGGAAAGTCTGACTATGACTCATAGGGAGCCACTTCCAAAAGGTGGCGCTAGCGAGACGGTTCTCTTTCCGTGGGAGATACCTTTCAGCTACTGATACGTAATTGTTGAATGCAAAAGTATTCAACCACTTATGGGAAGGATAGAACTGCAAGGGGCAGCCGACTTACCTGCTTCCCAGTGCTTGCTCCCCGCTCCTTCTCACCCTGGCTACAGCTGCTGCGCTCCCAGGATGTCAACTTCCACTTTGATGCAGCTGCAACCAATCGCCGGGCTGCAGCATTGACCCGCTCCCTTTGCGTCATGTGACGCAAGACAGGCAGGTCGCCGATGCAGCCAGTAACTGGCTGCAGCGGCATTTCAAACAGAAGATGACATCATCCCAGGAGCGCGTAGGAGAAGCAGAGGCCGGGGACAGAAGAAGCGCGGAGCCAGCGCCGGGAAGCAGGTAAGTAATCTTCCCTTTGCAGGTCTTGCAAAACTGAACCCGAATGGACTGGTCACTGCCCCCTGCGCCATCAGCACACTCCCCTGCTGCTGCTGTCATCATTCCCATGATCTAACTGACTACATAGTGTTTATCCCCAACCACTGCAACACAGGCAAACCAGGAGGAGACGCTACATCATCTCTGGGACTCCAGCTGTTGCAAAACTACAACTCCCAACATGCTCCATTCACTTCTACAGTAATTCCGAGAGCAGCCGAGCACATGTGCATGCTGGGAGTTGTGGAGTCACAACGGCTGGAGTGCTGGAGGATGCCGACCACTGAAATATGTGGTCAAATACACATGGGCAGAGGCTGGGGAGAAGCAGCTGGTCAGACGGGCATCAGACGGGCAGCACAGCACCCTGGTATCTGCTGACTGTCTTCTGACTCGGTTGTTTCACCCTCCATTTTATGCAGCGCCTGTTTCAATGGGCAATTTTATGTGCACTGACCAAGAACCTGCACAGCGGGAGCATGACCTCTGCCGTTCACCGTGCAGCTACCTCCATTGTGCTCCACACGGCTCAATTATAGACGTGACCTTTATAGAAGAGCCGTAAATGTCTCGCCTCGAGGGGAATTGATGGCTTGTTGTTAATTCTCCACTTCCAAGATGAAGTCTTTGTGTCGGTCATTGAAGACTATACTCAGCATATCAACAGCGTGCAGTGCGAACCACTCACCAAGCCACTGCGAAGCACTACGGGAGGCTAACCGCAAATGCTGACAGCGTATTACAGTGTCATCTACATAAAACCTTCAGTCACTGAGTACATACATTATTGATCCTGCATTATACTCCAGAGCTGCACTCACTATTCTGCTGGTGCAGTCACTGTGTACATACATTACATTACTTATCCTGTGCTGATCCTGAGTTACATCCAGTATTATTCTCCAGAGCTGCACTCACTATTCTGCTGGTGCAGTCACTGTGTACATACATTACTTATCCTGTACTGATCCTGAGTTACATCCTGTATTATACTCCAGAGCTGCACTCACTATTCTGCTGGTGCAGTCACTGTGTACATACATTACTTATCCTGTACTGATCCTGAGTTACATCCTGTATTATACTCCAGAGCTGCACTCACTATTCTGCTAGTGCAGTCACTGTATACATACATTACTTATCCTGTACTGATCCTGAGTTACATCCTGTATTATACTTCAGAGCTGCATTCTTTATTCTGCTGGTGCAGTCACTGTGTACATACATTACTTATCCTGTACTGATCCTGAGTTACATCCTGTATTATACTCCAGAGCTGCACTCACTATTCTGCTGGTGCAGTCACTGTGTACATACATTACTTATCCTGTACTGATCCTGAGTTACATCCTGTATTATACTCCAGAGCTGCACTCACTATTCTGCTAGTATAGTCACTGTGTACATACATTACTTATCCTGTACTGATCCTGAGTTACATCCTGTATTATACTCCAGAGCTGCACTCACTATTCTGCTGGTGCAGTCAATGTGTACATACACTACATTACTTATCCTGTACTGATCCTGAGTTACATCCTGTTATATACTCCAGAGCTGCACTCACTATTCTGCTGGTGGAGTCACTGTGTACATACATTACCTATCCTGTACTGATCCTGAGTTACATCCTGTATTATACTCCAGAGCTGCACTCACTATTCTGCTGGTGCAGTCACTGTGTACATACATTACTTATCCTGTACTGATCCTGAGTTACATCCTGTATTATACTCCAGAGCTGCACTCACTATTCTGCTGGTGGAGTCACTGTGTACATACATTACTTATCCTGTACTGATCCTGAGTTACATCCTGTATTATACTCCAGAGCTGCACTCGCTATTCTGCTGGTGCAGTCACTGTGTACATACATTACTTATCCTGTACTGATCCCGAGTTATATCCTGTATTATACTCCAGAGCTGCACTCACTATTCTGCTGGTGGAGTCACTGTGTCCATACATTACTTATCCTGTACTGATCCTCAGTTACATCCTGTATTATACTCCAGAGCTGCACTCACTATTCTGCTGGTGGAGTCACTGTGTACATACTGTACATTACATTACTTATCCTGAATGTGCACGCGTGTGCATGGACTGATGTGTATATATCTGAAAGGACAGTATGCGGTTTACACGTATGTATTTGCCGTGTACATACATGACCGCCGGTGTGTACATTGTATCATACATGGTGTTACATAGTATCTGTATGATTACAGACATGTTTTGTCTCCTAGCTCTTTCCCCTGAAGTGAATGGAACCCCATTACCAGGGTCTGCAGTGCTTGCTGTCAGTGGCTGTCCCTCTCTCAGTACTGCAGCTCTGAAGCACAAACTGCTGCTCTGTCAAGAGAAATACAGGCAAAGGCTTCAGATGTGAACAGGAGGCAATGAATCCAATGGAAGCCCTGCAGGTGGGCTGTCATATGGACGCCCCCTCAGAGGCTGACAGACCCCTCACTCCCGGCAGGGGACATGCACGGGTTAATAGCGGCTCCGGTAGATTCTGTGTGGGCGACAATTACCCTGGAAACTGCCCCAGCCCCGGAGGATGGAGCCGAGGGGGAGGGGCGGGGACGACCGATAAGCATCCTTTAACCACGCCCCGTTTTTGACCTGATTGACACATGCTGAACCAATAATCCTACTTGAAGAGGAGGCTGATGCTGCCGAGCATCCTTTAGCCCCGCCCTTCTTCCGCACCTAACCAATGAGAGCAGAGCTCAGGATGGCAGCCAGCCAATAGCTGATCAGCTCAGGGGTGTCGTACGCCCCCCGGCTGCTTCTCCCCGCAGTGTCGCTGCAGCTGCAGCACCGGACGGATCGGATACCTATGGAAGAGATGGAGGAGGAGCTGAAGTGTCCCGTGTGCGGCTCCTTCTACCGGGAGCCCATTATCCTGCCATGTTCCCACAGCTTGTGCCTGGCCTGTGCCCGCAACATCCTGGTGCAGACGCCTGACTCGGAGTCCCCGCAGAGCCGCCGGGCGTCCGGTCTGTCCGACTACGACTACCTGGACCTGGATAAGATGAGTCTGTACAGCGAGGCGGACAGCGGCTACGGGTCGTACGGAGGCTTCGCCAGCGCCCCCACCACCCCCTGCCAGAAATCCCCCAACGGGGTGCGGGTGTTCCCCCCGAGCATGCCCGCTCCCCACCTGCCGCACCACCACTCCTCCGGGGCGCTGCTGCCTCCCGCCCGCAACCAGTGCCTGACCTGCCCGCAGTGCCACCGCTCCCTCCTGCTGGACGAGCGGGGTCTGCGGGGCTTCGCCAAGAACCGGGTGCTGGAGGGGGTGATCGAGCGCTACCAGCAGAGCAAGGCGGCCGCCCTGAGGTGCCAGCTGTGCGAGAAGAGCCCCAAGGAGGCCACGGTGATGTGCGAGCAGTGCGACGTCTTCTACTGCGAGCCCTGCCGCCTGCGCTGCCACCCGCCCCGCGGGCCCCTGGCCAAGCACCGGCTGCTGCCCCCGGCCCAGGGCAGGGTGAGCCGGAGGCTGAGCCCCCGCAAGATCTCCACCTGCACCGACCACGAGCTGGAGAACCACAGCATGTACTGCGTGCAGTGCAAGATGCCGGTGTGCTACCAGTGCCTGGAGGAGGGCAAGCACGGCAGCCACGAGGTCAAGGCGCTGGGGGCCATGTGGAAGCTGCACAAGGTGAGGGGCCACTGGGCCAAGATTGCTGGGGTGCTGCCCCCTGGTAAAGGTATGGCTGCTGGGCATGCCAGGGACAGGGGTGGCATCTGAGGAGGCATAGCTTCTGATCATACCAGGGACAGGGGTGGCACCTGGGGAGGCATATCTTCTGATCATACCAGGGACTGGGGTGGCATCTGAGGAGGCATAGCTTCTGATCATAGTAGGGACAGGGGTGGCATCTGATGAAGAATAGGTTCTGCAGGTCATGCCAGGGAATAGGGTGGCAGTGGATGAGACATAGGTTGTGCAGGTCATGCCAGGGACTGGGGAGGCACCTGTTGTGTTGGTCATGCCAGGTATGTGCTGGCATCTAATACTGCATAGGTTGTGCAGGTCATGCCAGGGAATAGGGCGGCATCTGATGAGACATAGGTTGTGCAGGTCATGTCATGGACTGGGGAGGCACCTGTTGTGCTGGTCATGCCAGGGATGTGGTGGCATCTGATGAGGCACAAATTCTGCTGGTCATGTAAAGGAGTCAGGTGGCATCTGATGACGTATAGGTTGTGTAGGCGGTGCCAGGTACTGGGGTGGCATCTGAGGAGGCATGGGTTCTGCAGGTTATTCCAGGGGCCACCTGTTGATTTGAGGTGCATGGCGCCCTGTGCCCGATGCAAAACGTGAGTCACTTGATGCTATTTCTGTGCCATTCTAGCTTCAGGATTCTGCAGTGGGCCATGCCACCCTTCTCCGCTGCACCCCTCATGTCCGTGGCTGGTGGTATGGGGCAGGAACAGCTTGGCACCCCAGTCTGACCCTCGCTCCAGGGCCCTCTCTGCATCCCACTAGGTCAGTCAGGGCGGGCACTGCAGCCATTGGCATCTCACATAGCTTCTCTACCAGTCTATGGGAAGGTGGGGGATGGGGGGATGTGTCAGGGTGAGGGGGGTGGGCTGCCTATTATAATGAGCCACGTACCCGGCCGCTGTAATCATCTATGACCAGAAGCCTATAAATCGGATATTAGGGAAGTGCACTGCGAGCGACAATGGAGAAACCCAGGAGCCGCATCTTATCCCGTCCAGCCAGCGACTGCGCGACCGCCACACGGTGCACTCCGGGACGGACGGCAGGAACAGAGGTGTGTGCATGGATAATGGGTACTGCAGAACGAGGGCCTGCCCCACGGTGAGGGGACGGATGTAGCAGAGCCCAGATTGTCTCCTCACTTTCTGGTGCTGCCTCATAATTCTGTAGATTTACCTGAAGTCCTACGGAAGTATCTATCTATCTATCTCTTATCTATGTATCTATCTATCCCATATCTTTCTATCTATCTATCCGTCTATCCAGGCTTGGACTGACCCACAGGGGTACAGGGGAATTCCCCGGAGGGCCCCTGAGCAAGGTGGGCCCCTAGTCCCCCACCCCCTGCATAAGTGGCACATAACACAGTAGACTTACTGCAATACACACATACATACCATGTACAGCACCTCAACCGGCCGATGTTCATATAAAAAACTTGTTCGATTATTTATTATATTTGAATGTATCCTTATGGTGGGCCCCCAAAATAAATTTTACTGGTGGGCCCTAGGCAGCCCAGTCCAACACTCCATCTATCTATCTATCTGTCTATCCTTTGGGGGTATACAGGGACAGGTCCTGTAATAACCTCAGCCGCCCTCCTCTCTGCACGCTCTCGGCAGTATACTCATTCTCGCACACTCCCGGCGGTATACTCTCCTGGATCGGGGGTGACATCTGGCCTCCGGTATATGGGATTTGGATGAGTGACAGGATTAATTCTCTGTCACTGTCCCTATGGCTGACACATCCCCAGCCCCTCCAGCGCAGCGTGGGCAGCCCCTCACACCAGCCGCTGTGCTGTCATCCGTCATCCTGTGCTATGGCCGCCTCAATCACAGCCGGGGGAAGGGGACGACGTATTACAGCGCTACATGAATCAGCCGGTCGCCCTCTGAGCCCCGTCTGATCAGCGGCTGCGGTGGGTGCTCGAGGGCCTAGAGGATATTCAGTCCTGCTGTCCGCCCTCCCTGGAGCTGCAGGGAAATACATCTCTAGGTGATAATTGAAATTCACCCCCCCAACGCTCTGGATCGGTCTTGTTGTCAGTAATTGCGTCTTACGTTGTGGTTGCTTGCACTGCACACAACGTAACACATGCAAATAGGTTCTTTTCCATTTACCGATGTAGTAGAGCTGAGTTTGTAGTGAATTTGCAAGTATTTTTTGTGAGGTATGACCATTAGTGATGAGCGGCATAGGCAATATTCCAATTTGCGATATTTCGCAAATTTTTGGCCGAATATTCGCCATAAATTCGCAAATTACAGAATTCGTGATCTCCAGTCATTATTTACTTGATTGCGAAAATTGGCAATGTAATATATTCACGATAAAAATTTGCGATTAGAATATTCGCGATCAACACTAAGGGGTAGGCAACTTTCCTGTGCTGATATTCGCGATAAATTCACGATAAATTCGCAATTAGAATATTCGCGATCGACACTATTCACGAACACAAATATATAGCACTATATTCAGAATATTTGCAAATTCTCGAAGTGGAGATATTCGCAATTAAAATTTGCGTTTCGAATATTTGCGCTCAACACTAATGACCATCTCAGCTCTGCTACATCTGAATAATATCTTGCAGCAGTGCATCGCACTAACAGGTAAACTTGTGGCTAGTGGTCTTCCCTAATGGCTGCCAGAATTCACTCCGTCAGATTGTCCGGGGTCATTGTGCACAGAGAGTAGCAGAGATGAGTTTGTTATTTAGCGATTCATTGTGGTGTTACGCAGGAATTGCAGCTAAAAAGACACACAAACAGTAGAGCTCTTAGGCCTCTTTCACACGGGCGTCATGTTTGACGCCTGGATAAGAGGCGGGTGCTTTGCGGGAAAATGCGCGATTTTTCCCGCGCGAGTGTAAAGCGTTTAAATGCGTTTTGCACGCGTGTGGGAAAAATCGCCATGTTTGGTACCCAGACCCGAACCCGGACTTCATCACTGAAGTTCGGGTTTGGGTTGAGTATTCTGTATATTTTATTATTTTGTTATAACATGGTAATAAGGGAAAATAATAGCATTCTCACTACAGAATGCTTAGTAAAATGTGCATTAAGGGGTTAAAAAAATAAAAATTAACTCACCTTATCCACTTGATTGCGTAGTTGCCGATCTCTTCTCTCTTCTTCATTCATTAGCTGCCGGCTAAAGGACCTGTGGTGATGTCACTGAGCTCATCACATGGTCCATCACCATGGCGATGGACCATGTGATGTGACATCACCACAGGTCCTTTAGCCGACAGCTAATGAATGAAGAAGAGAGAAGAGATCGGCAACTACGCAATCAAGTGGATAAGGTGAGTTTATTTTTTTTATTTTTAACCCCTTAATGCACTTTGCATTTTACTAAGCATTCTGTAGTGAGAATGCTATTATTTTCCCTTATAACCATGTTATAAGGGAAAATAATAAAGTTCGGATCCCGTCTCTTAGGAACCTTGCGGGAAAATCGCACTGCATCCACACTTGATTTCGGATGCTTGCCATATTCCCGCAGCCCCATTCACTTCTATGGGGAATATAGAACATGCTGTGGTTTTCACGCAACGCAAAAGTGATGCGGGAAAATCACCGCTCTCGTGCACATCCCCATAGAAATGAATGGGTCAGGATTCAGTGCGGGTGCAATGCGTCCACCTCACGCATTGCACTAGCGCGGAAATCACGCCCGTGTGAAAGGGGCCTTAGGGAATGAAATAACACACTCAGCCCTTCTACATCTATCTACACACTCATGTCATTTTGAGTAGATTATCACTGCTGTCCCAGAGATGTAGCACAGGTTTGGGGTGTGTAGCAGAGTCCAGTATGTAACCGACATATTAGAGGGGCACCTGCAGAGGAGTTACCGCAGTGCAGAGCGATGTAGCAGAGTTCTGTGGCTAATGGGACATACTGAACACAGAGACGGCACAGATATCGCCCTATGTACTATGTTCCAACCACCTACTAATGAGGGGCAATTAAAAATATATATATTGCCCCCATGTATGTTTCTCCTTCCCCATAGGTAACTGTATGGAGGTAGCAGTGACAACCCAGCAACATGGGTCCTACAAGGGACTTGTCACTAAGGGTACTTTCACACTAGCGGCATAGCTATCCGGCAGGCTGTTCCGGCGGGTGAACAGCCTGCCGGATCCGCCGTGCCGCAAGTACCCGTGCACTGCCAGGCTGCCGCTCCGTCCCCATTGACTATAATGGGGCGGGGGGCGGAGCTACGGCGCAGCACGTCTGTGCACGGCAGAGATCGCCGGAGTAAAAAGTCAGACCTGCAGTACGTGCACTGCCGTAGCTCCGCCCACCGCCCCATTATAGTCAATGGGGACGGAGCGGCAGCACGGCAGTGCATGGGTACTTGCGGCATGGCGGATCCTGCAGCCTGTTTACCCGCCGGAACAGCCTGCCAGATAGCTATGCCGCTAGTGTGAAAGTACCCTAAGACCTCTTCACACTGTGCGCGTATCACTGACATAGAGGGCGCTATTGCACCCACTAACCCAGTGTTTCCCAACCAGTGTGCCCCCAGCTGTTGCAAAGCTACAACTCCCAGCATGCCAGCACACCCAAAGGCTGTCCGGGCATGCTGGGAGTTGTAGTTTTGAAACAGCTGGAGGCACACTGGTTGGGAAACACTGCACTAATCTCCCCCACAGTGTCAGCCGGGGACACACTCACTCTCCCAGGAGAGGGTCTTTTCTCTAGAGTATGTCCTCTTGGAGGTACTGGTTTTCCTGGTGCAGATCCAGCAATGGTTCCTGGGAAAACCATGCAAATGAGCTCTCCTCCAGAAGGAAGACACTTTCTGTCTAGTGCCCCCTGTAGGTCCCTCACAGTAAGTGACCCCAACCCATTATAGGGTTTCCTGGATTTTCAGGACAGGTCATCAATATCAGATCGGTGAGCGCTGATCAGCTGTTGAGGAAGCAGTGGTGCTTTCCACTTGAATGGGACTAAGCTGCTCCGAGGTCATGTCATATCTTTGCACAGTAGATCGGCGGGCGTGCCAGGAGTTGGACCCTGTCAATCTCATATCGATGACCTATACTGAGTATAGTCCATTAATATACAACATCCCTTTAAAGAGCCTTGACACCTAACTAGGGATGAACCAAACCGGACATAGACTGCAATTAAGAAGTTCTTTCCACTCCCCTGGATTATTAGTGGTATGGTCCAGACTGGGAGAGAGCTCCCAGTGGTTTGGCCTCTGAAGTTGGACCCACAAGAAGGTCTCTATACAGACCTGGGTTGGCATATTTGATGCCTAGCCATTCACTGGGACGGTTGTTGCCTTGTGGAGAACCTACACGTTGACCTACTGGCACTTTAAAGGAGTTCCATCAGGACAGTACCTTTCCTTTGGGACATTATAGAAAGACCCCCTCTGGTAGTCGGAGCTGAGAGGACCATGTCCGTCCATGAATTGTTCCTCTTCGATCAGCACGGTGTCGGGACTTGTTCTGATGGGACAACTTTTCCTCGTTCTCCTCCGATTGAATAAGTTAGTATGGAGGTGGGCACTGATCAAGATTAGACTGGTTTACATTGCAGCATGGTGATGGGTGCACTGGTTCCCCGTACACAGGTCATTTAGGGGCATCAGAATCTCAGGATCAAGGGTCGTGTGATTGTATTGAGAACCTAACCAAGTCTTGATCCAAGATCCGACATCCTCCTTGTAGATTTCAGTGGAAGACAAACATGGAATAAGCAGAGTACCACCTGGAAGCCTAGACACTATGCACCAGGAAGGCAATGAGGACAGAGGAACTACAATTAGGGACCACCAATGGTGGACCACGCCAGAGGAGTGTTAGGCTTATCTGATCTCCAGCTGCTCCTCCACCCAACATGCCGTCACTAGAATTATTCCCTTGGGTTTGTCGGATGCCATCTGTAGACTTTGGAGGAAGAAGAATCATCTCGAGCTGTTGGTTTGAGACAGAAAAATTTCGGCGTTACACTGTAGAGAAATCTGAACATCTAAGGCCTTGTTCACATTTCCGTTTTTCATGGACGTGTGGTATCTGCATTTTCCACAGACAGTACGAATACCCAGTGATTTTAATTTGTCTACTCACACTTCAGTGTTTTTTTTGCTGACTGTGGGTCAGTGGAAAAATCACGGAGACGTGCTCTACTTTGGTCGGTGATGTGGACTGAACACCCCCATTGAAGTCTGGGGGTCCGTGAAACACAAATGGCATCCATGTTCTGTCAGTGTTTCACAGACCATTGGTAGAAGATGCTTCAGAGATTAATTTTCAGCTGAGCACTGTCTGTGGAATAGGAAACACAGCTGCACCAGCAGAATATTGAGTGCAGCTCTGGAGTATAATACAGGATGTAACTCAGGATCAGTACAGGATAAGTAATGTATGTACACAGTGACTGCACCAGCAGAATAGTGAGTGCAGCTCTGGAGTATAATACAGGATGTAACTCAGGATCAGTACAGGATAAGTAATGTATGTACACAGTGACTGCACCAGCAGAATAGTGAGTGCAGCTCTGGAGTATAATACAGGATGTAACTCAGGATCAGTACAGGATAAGTAATGTATGTACACAGTGACTGCACCAGCAGAATAGTGAGTGCAGCTCTGGAGTATAATACAGGATGTAACTCAGGATCAGTACAGGATAAGTAATGTATGTACACAGTGACTCCACCAGCAGAATAGTGAGTGCAGCTCTGGAGTATAATAAAGGATGTAACTCAGGATCAGTACAGGATAAGTAATGTAATGTACACAGTGACTGCACCAGCAGAATAGTGAGTGCAGCTCTGGAGTATAATATAGGATGTAACTCAGGATCAGTACAGGATAAGTAATGTATATACACAGTGACTCCACCAGCAGAATAGTGAGTGCAGCTCTGGAGTATATAACAGGATGTAACTCAGGATCAGTACAGGATAAGTAATGTATGTACACAGTGACTGCACCAGCAGAATAGTGAGTGCAGCTGTGGAGTATAATACAGGATGTAACTCAGGATCAGTACAGGATAAGTAATGTATGTACACAGTGACTGCACCAGCAGAATAGT
Source organism: Bufotes viridis (assembly GCA_033119425.1). Lineage (NCBI taxonomy): Eukaryota > Metazoa > Chordata > Amphibia > Anura > Bufonidae > Bufotes > Bufotes viridis. Next base: position 8,505,144 of record CM065599.1, on the reverse strand, counting down.
GAGTGCAGCTCTGGAGTATAATAAAGGATGTAACTCAGGATCAGTACAGGATAAGTAATGTAATGTACACAGTGACTGCACCAGCAGAATAGTGAGTGCAGCTCTGGAGTATAATACAGGATGTAACTCAGGATCAGTAGAGGATAAGTAATGTAATGTGTATACACAGTGACTGCACCAGCAGAATAGTGAGTGCAGCTCTGGAGTATAATAAAGGATGTAACTCAGGATCAGTACAGGATAAGTAATGTAATGTACACAGTGACTGCACCAGCAGAACAGTGAGTGCAGCTCTGGAGTATAATACAGGATGTAACTCAGGATCAGTAGAGGATAAGTAATGTAATGTGTATACATAGTGACTGCACCAGCAGAATAGTGAGTGCAGCTCTGGAGTATAATACAGAATGTAACTCAGGATCAGTACAGGATAAGTAATGTATGTACACAGTGACTGCACCAGCAGAATAGTGAGTGCAGCTCTGGAGTATAATACAGGATGTAACTCAGGATCAGTACAGGATAAGTAATGTAGGTACACAGTGACTGCACCAGCAGAATAGTGAGTGCAGCTCTGGAGTATATAACAGGATGTAACTCAGGATCAGTACAGGATAAGTAATGTATGTACACAGTGACTGCACCAGCAGAATAGTGAGTGCAGCTCTGGAGTATAATACAGGATGTAACTCAGGATCAGTACAGGATAAGTAATGTATGTACACAGTGACTGCACCAGCAGAATTGTGAGTCCGGCTCTGGAGTAAAATATAGTTCAGTTATTTGATCAGTTATTTCTGTCAGTTATTGTGAGCCAAAACCAGTAGTGAAGTTGCAGAGAGCGAAGCCTCTAGGTTTAATGGTAACGCCCCCGTTGTTACTAGGGGCTCATTTGCATATCTTAAAACATAACCTGCGCACATTTAACAGGTCAGCCAGTGTCATAGGTACAAATCTGCTGACAGATCCCCTTTAATGTTTTATACGAATTGTAGGTATGCACTTCTTGACGGCAGGCGTGCCCTTTGTATTACATAAGCCCTGCCCACAAAATGGCTGACCCCATAGTGAAGGGGAACATACGCCCTTGTATCCATTTTACCTAGAGAAACACCAGTGAGTGGCGCCTCTGATATCACTGATTGCTCAGCATTGTGAATGAGGTCACTGTGGCGGCCCGGGGGCGAGTCATTTAGGAACAGGAGTGTGAGCAGCGGGACCGGAGCCACGGAGGCTCATCAAGCTCTTTAGAGGCCGTGTCTGCTCTGCGAGGGAATCGGGGCAGAAATGATGTCGATGCAGACAGACGGCTGAACACCCCATCAGGTTTACAAATAAAGCAATTCCATTCTCCAGGGTCAGCAAATGGCGCGCTGTGCCGCTGCGGTTCAGATAGATGAGCTGATCCCCCCCCCCCCTCCGCACTGATCAGGATCCAGAGCCGCACATGCATCCGAGATTTATACGCTTTATGTTCCTGCATCCAAAGCCTCATTGATGCAGCCATTAGATTGATGGACGGAGGCTGTTACTGCCGGATTGCCTGATTACGACTCCCCCCACCCATTACCTGGAGTCCTGAGCCATATCCAGCTCCACTCTAAGCCTAATAAATCCAGTGGAAGCTCACTGATTTCAATATGGAGAAGCGTGGGTGGGGCTGTATTATGGAGCTCCAGAGCAGGCACTCTCGGCACCGACACCTTCAGCACTTCCATCAGGTATTTCCAATGAGAGGGGTTCCACCGCTCTCTGGACTCTCAGTCATATGCTGTGCCTGGTATTGCAGCTCAGCACCATTGACGTATTCGCACCGCAGTAGCGGACACAACGTGCGGATAGAAGGGAACTGGCCCGCATTTACCAGTGTCGGACATACCGACCTAAACTGTGCCAATGTAAAAGGCAGTGGGTGTGGACCCACTGTGCCAACTGACTTTGGGCCAAAGGCCACTGCAGGGGAATAACCAGGCCGCTACCTCCTGGAGTAGTTGACTGCCGATCCCCGGGGTTCAGGCAAAGCACCAAAGTGATCAGGCAATGCTCATAGTCAGGAAAGAAGGCGAGGGTTAAACGCCGTTCGTCCATATCCATAAAACAGGTCTAAGGTCGGGGAAGGCGACAATCAGGCAAGACAGTGAACAAGCAAAGGTTAGGACAGCAGACGGTGAGCAAAATACGTAGTCCGGCAGGAATTCGGTAAACAATCTTGTACATAGCAGGCAGTATTATAGTAGTTATATTCTTGTACATAAGAGCAGTATTATAGTAGTTATATTCTTGTACATAGGAGCAGTATTATAGTAGTTATATTCTTGTACATAAGAGCAGTATTATAGTAGTTATATTCTTGTACATAGGAGCAGTATTATAGTAGTTATGTTCTTGTACATAGGAGGCAGTAATATAGTAGTTATATTCTTGTACATAGGAGGAAGTATTATAGTAGTTATATTCTTGTACATAGGAGCAGTATTATAGTAGTTATATTCTTGTACATAGGAGCAGTATTATAGTAGTTATGTTCTTGTACATAGGAGGCAGTAATATAGTAGTTATATTCTTGTACATAGGAGGAAGTATTATAGTAGTTATATTCTTGTACATAGAAGCAGTATTATAGTAGTTATATTCTTGTACATAGGAGGCAGTATTATAGTAGTTATATTCTTGTACATAGGGGCAGTATTATAGTAGTTATATTCTTGTACATAGGAGGCAGTATTATAGTAGTTATATTCTTGTACATAGGAGCAGTATTATAGTAGTTATATTCTTGTACATAGGAGGCAGTATTATAGTAGTTATATTCCTGTACATAGGAGCAGTATTATAGTAGTTATATTCTTGTACATAGGATCAGTAATATAGTAGTTATATTCTTGTACATAGGAGCAGTATTATAGTAGTTATATTCTTGTACATAGGAGGCAGTATTATAGTAGTTATATTCTTGTACATAGAGAGCAGTATTATAGTAGTTATATTCTTGTACATAGGAGCAGTATTATAGTAGTTATATTCTTGTACATAGGAGGCAGTATTATAGTAGTTATATTCTTGTACATAGGAGACAGTATTATAGTAGTTATATTCTTGTACATAGGAGGCAGTATTATAGTAGTTATATTCTTGTACATAAGAGCAGTATTATAGTAGTTATACTCTGGTACATGGGAACAGTATTATAGTAGTTATATTCTTGTACATAGGAGGCAGTATTATAGTAGTTATATTCTTGTACATAGGAGGCAGTATTATAGTAGTTATATTCTTGTACATAGGAGGCAGTATTATAGTAGTTATATTCTTGTACATAAGAGCAGTATTATAGTAGTTATACTCTGGTACATGGGAACAGTATTTTATTAATTTCTTGTTATTTTATTTCCAGTTAAATTAAAACATTTTGTAATATTTTATGTTTTGTTGAGTTTTTCTGTGACTTTTACTGTTGGCATGAAATTGACTGTTTACAGATCTTGTAATTGTCTGAAGACTTTCCAAGAGTCTATAACTTTCCAGATTGTTTATGGGGCGTATTGAATGCAGCAGATGGCGATGAGACGTCCTCCCCTTCATTCCTGTACCCTAGCAACGTGAACCTAAGAGAGGAGCCCTACAGCTTCCTTCATGCAATTTCCCCCCGTACCGCCCTCCCCCACGGCTTTGTGCCCACGTCTTAACCCTGTGATATTGTTCTAGACATCAGCTGTACCCTAATGAGTCGGCTCTCGTCTCCTGGTCCTCTGCAGGCTGATTCAGCGCACATTGTCGCATCCCACCAGCCGCTCTTGATGCTTGATGTCACGCTGTGTATTCAGAATGCAGCTCAGCGGCGCTCTCGTCGGTACCTCATGTCGCAGCAGAGGGGCATTGAGCTCTGTAGCTTCATATCTGTCACCAATTGCAGATGTGGGGCGCAATCCGCCGTCAGTCACAGAGATGCCAGTCACATGCCAGGAACTGCATACCTGTTTGCCCATATAAGCAAGAGCTCGTTCACCCTTGCAGTATACAGACCTGCAGACTTTTAATTTTTAAATGTAATTTTCATTGAAAGAAAGTTGCCAATACATTAAATGTGTTTTATACGTTTCTTACGCTAATGGCGTTATTTTTTTTATTATAGCTTTCATGTGTGAGAAAGCCCTAAGGCCCCTTTCAGACGAGCGGGTGTCAAGCTGCGGAATCGCAGCGCAGCCCCCGGCCTGAACTTCCAGCGCTGCCATGGTCGCATAGCATTATATTGGTTTATGATGCTATGTAACCCTTACAGTTCTGGAATGTATTGGATAACACTGACATAATGCTGTCAGTGTTATCCAATACATTCCAGAACGCTAACGCCTAATTCACACGTCCGTAGTGTGTTGCGGATCCGCAACACACCTTGCCACCAGCCCTATAGAGATGCCCATACTTGTCCGCAATTGCGAGCAAGAATGGGGCATGCTCTATATTATTGCGGAGCCGCCGGCCGGAAGATCGGCGGCGCGCTCCGCAAATGCAGATGCGGAGAGCACAGTGTGTGCTCTGCGCATCCATCACGTCCCCATTCAAATGGGTCCGCACCCGTTCAGCAGATTTGCGGAACGGGTGCGGACGAACTTTGCCGACGTGTGAATAGGGCCTTAGGCTCCATTCACACGTCCTGCAATTCTGTTCCACATTTTGCGGAACGGAATTGCGGACCCATTCATTTCTTTGGGTACACACTATGTCCCGCACGGATCTGGGATTGCGGATCCGCACTTCCAGGTCCGCACTTCCGTTCCGCAAAAGAATAGAACATGTCCTATTCTTGTCCGCAATTGCGGACAAGAAAAGGCATTTTCTATGCGATGTGCGGTCCGCAAAATGCGGAACGCACATTGCCGGTGTCCGTGTTTTGTGGATCCGCAAAACACACACGGACGTGTGAATGGAGCCTAAGGGTTACATAGCATTATAAATCAATATAATGCTATGTGACCCCGGCAGTGCTGGAAGTTCAGGCCGGGGGCTGCAGCGTGACACATGCTCGTCTGAAAGGGACTAAGTGTGAACATGAAAACGAAAAATGCGATCACTTCTGATGATGGATAATTTGCAGATGAATTATCTTGTAGCATATGGTGAGCTTGGAAGTCTATTGCAGCAAGCTCTTAAGCTCCCTCTAGTGGTGGCTGATGATAATCAGAAATGTATCAGTCTGCAGCGGATTTGGTGCACTGTATCAGGAAAATTAAGCTCTGAGCGGCATGAAGATATATTAAAACGTTAATCAGCATAAAATGTCGGAATTAAAAATGTCATGGTATTGAAAGGTAGAGATTGACTTTAAGGTGTAGTAGGTGTAACCATACTGCAGGCACTACCAGACCCGGCGCAGATTAGTCTGCATTGGCTGTTACACCGCAGCCGCCAAGCTTAAGAAAGTAAAATCCCCAGCCAGCCGGCATGATATCCCCTTGCAGTTCAGAGGATCTGGGTCAGTGTGACTGTCTGCTGGTTTCAGGCAGGAAATCTCGAAAGAAATGCATCCTGCTCTGATTCCCTCACCACCTGAAGGCATGACAAGTCCCATTACGGAGGACACGTGTGCGGTGGCGGGCGTCCTGCTTCCTGGGATGGGGAGAGATGAGACGCACCATGATCAAGGGGAATACAGTCCCTGCAAATAAGACATTCCCTCCTGATAAAGTCGCTGGAGGGTGGATTGATTTAAAGGAACACCTCACGTAAATCTGGTACATTGTGTTACTCTACCTAGCTCAGGACGGAGACGGCGTACTTTACATACATGTGTCATGCTCCGCCCCTCACTCTCTGCACCAGGCATCACACTGTGCAGTTTTCCTGGAGTGCCCCTTTAACATGATTTGTGATTGGTGGAAGTTGTTCGATTACTTTCAGGCGCACAGTAGTTGTCGTACAGAGGAATAAGTCATCACTTTGTGGTAACAACCGTGAACCCCCAAAATAGACATATAGTGAGAAGATCACGCCCATCATTGCAGATTTTTTTAGTGTATGTCCCTTTAATTAGCAATACGCTGGTCAGATTGGGGGAAATTGTCTCATCTTTGGCCATTTTGTCACCATTCAGATTCAGATGTGCCATGATGGGGGGTAACTAACAGATTGGTCGGGGTCCAACTGCTGGGACCCCCGTCGATCCAGAAAACAGATCCAGTCCTCCACAGAGCTCAGGAGTCTCCAGCAGTCCCATAGAGAATGAATGGAGCAGCAGGGATCTGTCGCTCCATCACGGTGGGGGACTCTCAGGATAGACGGGGGTCCCAGTGGTCGGACCCCCACTAATCTGTAAGTTATATCCCTATCCTTTTCATAAGGAGTAACTTTTATCCATGTAGAATTATACCATAATCCGGCCCTTAGGGGTCCAGTGAGATGAGACACGGGTGGTTTTATATATATATTTTTCTGTATTTATTGGGTCAGTTCAGGAAGAAAAAAGGAATTTTGACCAATTTCCGACCATCATTTTTCACCCTCCTGTACCCCTGTGAGATGTGGGGTGGAAGATATCGGGTTTAATCAAGGGCTGTAAAGTGAGTGGGATCTACAGCACTTCAAAACCTGATTTGTGAATAGAATGCCAGAACTGCAGTTAAGACTGACACATCTATGACTATAGGAGAACAGAGGATACTAACCTGCGGGTCAGGCTGTGTGTGATGGGATTGTGGATTAGGGAATGTCACCAGAGGCCAAGGTAACTTGGAAAAGCTTCATGAAGTCACACAAGAGGCCAAACTTTTAGGAAGGAAGGGTGCACCTGACGGAGGGAGGCCAAATCTAAGATCTAATGAAAGAGCAGAACATTCTGATGGGGAGTGCGGAGATCAGAAAGGTGTTCATTGAGGAGGGGGTGGGGAATCAATGGCGATGGGTTGTGATAGGGGGAGGGTGCGCAGCGATGGTGATAATCTTAATGAAACAACGTCCGTATTGATTAACCATAAGTATCGGGGGAGGGGAGGGGCCTGTACATGAAATCAATGAATGAAATGGAGGAAAAGCCATCCAGAGATATTAAACAGCGGGATGTTACAACGCGCAGGTCAGCGGTATGGCAGACGTACAAATGGAGTCATAATCCGCCAGATACGGACATTAGACGCACATTAAACTGCAGTTTCATCAAATATTCGTTACCCGGCGCCAGGAAAGGAGGAGATGAAGTATTCATTGTTCTGGCTGCCGCTGCCGAAGCGCGTGGTGTATGTTCTGCGTTGGGCTCAGTATTGTGTCCCATCCCGTCATGCCCTGGGAAAGCATATGTGATACAGAAGGGGTCAACCTCATGTCTGCGCGGTCAGTCATTCACCATGTAATACTACATTTCCCCTGTAGAGGCCACTGCAGGCGATTGCAAATGTTCTCTAAAGATTTCCCTTGCTGGATCCCCAGCGATCAGCTGATCAATGAGTTGGCTTCAGTCTAACCCTGGGTTCACACCTGAGCGTTTCTGAGACGTGCGTTTTACGCACGTTTTTGTCGCGCGTATTACAGCGCGTTTTTGCAAATAGGAAACGCGCGTCATACGCGCGTTCGTGACTCTGGAGACCAATTGAAAAAGGCATATCTACACTTTAACGCGTGTTAAACGCGCGTTCCCATTGAAGTGTATGGGTGCAAACGCGCGAAAAAACGCCCCAAAGAAGCTCAAGAACTTCTTTGAGCGTAGGGCGTTTTACAGCGCGTTCAAACGCGCTGTAAAACGCTCAGGTGAGAACCATGCCCATAGGGAAACATGAGTTTTCTCCTGTTGAACGTTTTACAGCGCGTTCGAACGCGCTGTAAAACGTGCAAGTGTGAACTGAGGGTAAGGGCTCATGCACAGGACCGTATGTATTTTGCAGTCCGCAAAATACAGATCCGCAAAAAAAAAAACAGATCCATTGTAACAATGCCTGTCCACAAAACGGACAAGAATAAAACATGTTATTTTTTTTTTTGCGGAACGGATATGCGGACATATGGACACGGAATGCACATGGAGTAATTTCCGTTTTTTTTTAGGCCCCATTGAAATGAATGATTCCGTATACGGACCTGTAAAAATACGGAACAGAAACAGAAGAAAAATACGTTTGTGTGCATGAGCCCTAAAAAGGGGTTGCGACAGTAAGACACCACTTTTTATCCAGAATTAGGGCTCATGCCCACAAACGTAAAGGCTCCGTGCCCGTGCTGCGGACCACAAATTGCGGTCCGCAATGCACGGACACAGACCGTGGGGAAGCCGCATGCGGATCATGGACCCGTTCACTTAAAGGGGGTCCACGATCCGACTGTCCGTCCGCACTCTGTAGTGCTTCCGTGGGGTTCCGCTCCGTCCTTCCGCACTGCATCTCCCGGATCGCGGACCCGCGGCCCACAATACCGCCACAGGGGGGCGCACGGTCGTGTGCATGAGCCCTTAGGGCTCCGTCACACGAACGTTTTTTGCATTCCGTATATATGGGCCGTTTTTGCATTCAGTAAACCGTCCGTATACGGAACCCTTCATTTCAATGGGTCTGCAAAAAAAACGGAATGTACTCCGTGTGCATTCCGTTTCCGTATTTCCGTTTTTCCTCTCCGCTACATTTTGAGTCATGTCCTATTATTGCCCGCAAATCATGTTCCGTGGCTCCATTCAAGTCAATGGGGCTGTAAAAAAACAGAATGCATACGGAATGCATCCGTATGTCTTCCTTATCCATTCCGTTTTTGCGGAAGCATCTATTGAAAATTTTATGCCCAGGCCAATTTTTCAATGTACTTACTATTAAAACATTATTATATGCTTCCGTTTCCGTTTGCGATCCGCAAAAAACGGATCACAGACGGAAACCATACGGGAACAGAATGGAAGCGGAACAGAAACGAAAACACTACTAAAACGGATCTGTTAAAAACGGACCCCAAAACCATACGGTTGTGTGAACGAGCCCTTAATAGAAGTTGGATAATCAAATATTCTGGATTATCCGATAGCCATAGAAAACAATATATTCCCAAAATGGGAAGAGAAGACAAAATCTGCCACTACGGCAGTGTGTGAGTGCCATAACTGGGTATTAATCCAAATAGATGGCGAACTATCAGAATATTTGATGCCAGATTAAAGGGTTGTATTAGGGGGTCAGCGCTGTCCAGGTCTGCTTTAGAAATATGGAGTGACCACTGAATTGTACTAAAAGCAAAGAAGCCGTGTTCGTGATCACCTTTCCAGTACACAATGAGGTTGCTAGGCAACTAGACACCAATAAATAAAGCAGATATTGATACATAGTGAGGAGCTGTTACTTTTTTGGCAGAGGGATCCTGGATGTAGGGATGGGTTTCCATTGGAATCTGCAAATGCCTTTATCAAGGGTGATCTAGGCCCTGGAGTTGCATCCAGCGTGTGAGCCACAGATGAAGGCATCTAGAAATTAAATGTTGGAAATGGGAAAGGGTGCGGTAATAATTAATATGTAAATTGTAAATGTCCCCCCTTTAATATAATTCTCACCTATATGTTTTGATTCCAATTTGCATTTGTGACCATGGTTACCGTAAAGGCAGCCATGACTTCCCCCAGCTAAATATAGTGATCAATTAAGCCAGGAACATGCGTGGGAGCTGCACGTACATGCTGGGAGAAAAATACTGGCGTTTTCTTCACCGCGGTTGTCCTGACACCCTTTGGCTTTTTGTGACATATATTATGTTTATTTTGCATGCTGGTGGCAGTAGTATTGTCTTTAGTAAGATGTAGTGGCTGAGGAGAGCAAGACCTATTGTGGAGCTTATATCATCAGGAGTAGTGTGAATATGAAGTTTTGTCCTGCTAGATTCTGCCCCTGCAAGTGCTGTCTGCATTGAGCTGCTCTATAGCCCCTCCCCTAGTCTGAGTGACAGCAGTAGCATCCAACCAGGACACCACCACAGCTGCCATGCTCAGTTGAGAGAGTGGAGAGCACTTCACAGTGAAGCTCCACCTCCTGGGCAATGGCAGAACAAAACTTCATATTCACTTTACTCCTGATAAAAGCTCTACAGAAGGTATGTGTTTCCTGCTCTCCCATTCTCTGCCTAGAGCTGACAACTGCTGACAAGACTCCCTTAAAAGGTGGCCATACATCTTAGCTAGCTTTTGATCGCTAGTCATACACGTGCGCTGAGGCCGCTTTCTCCTCTGAGAACAAAGGGTCGGGCATGTTGACGTCCAACCTGCCAGATCCTTCTTTTCTACGAAGTCTGCAGTCTCGGAGAGTCAGGACACCCCACACACCCATGGTTGGCTGATCCTGTCACAATCCTAGAGCCACAGTCCTAGAGCACCTACAATGTTGACATTAAAGAGTAACTTAGGGTACTTTCACACTAGCGGCATAGCTATCCGGCAGGCTGTTCCGGTGGGTGAACAGCCTGCCGGATCCGCCATGCTGCAAGTACCCGTGCACTTCCGTGCTGCCGCTCCGTCCCCATTGACTATAATGGGGCGGTGGGCGGAGCTACGGCACAGTACGGCAGTGATCGCCGGACTAAAAAGTCGAACCTGCAGTACTATGGGCACATGGCAGTGGTTTTTTGCAGCCTCCGTTCCGTTTTTTTTGCGGATCCGATGGTTTCCCATTCATTTCTACGTTTTGTGGGCATGAGCCCTAATTCTGGATAAAAACGGATGCCTCTTCCGTTGCCTGTCTGCGTCTGGTGTCCACATTTCACGTCTGCAAAAAAAAATATGGCATGTCCTTTTCTTGTCCGCAAAAAACGGTTTGCGGACCCATAGAAGTTAATGGGTCCGCAAAAAATGCGGATGACCAACGGAAGCCATCCGTTGGTCATCCGCATCCGTTTTTTTTGCAGATGGTTGCTTGGAAACGAGGGCACTTGTACAGGTACTTTAAGAGACTGGTTCTAGCCTTCCGTTTTTTTTTGCGGATCCGCAAAAAAAAAACGGAAGACACACAGAAACACAACCTACAAAATTTGCGGGCACACGGAACGGATGTGGATGTGAAAAAAAAAAAAGACGGATCCGCGATTTGCGGACAGCAAAAAACAACTGTAGTGTGCATGTAGCCTTAGTAATAGTCCAGGGAGCAGGGGCAGGAACAGCAATATGCGCCCCTGCCCGTACTCACAGCGCTGCTGCTGCCCAGTCATAAAATGTAATCTCCGTACTCCGCACGCCGCTGACTGTTCTGAGCGCACAGTGAATGGTGCGCTTTAGGTAGTAAAAATAGAAAAATCTTTAATAAAGTATTTTAGAGTTCGTTTTATTAGGGAGAACATATTAAAAGTTTAGATAAAGGTTTAGTTACTCTTTAACCTTGTTACTGCCCTAGACCACCAGGTATACAGGTCTTATCCCCTTCACCACCCAATATCACAAAGGATGCTGATAATAAGGCCGCTTTCACGCGAGCGAGTTTTCCGCGTGGGTGCAATGCGTGACGTGAATGCCTAGCACCCGCACTGAATCCTGACCCATTCATTTCAAAGTGTCTGTGTAGATGAGCGCTTTTTTTTTTCACGCATCACTTCTGCGTTACGTGAAAAACGCAGCATGTTCTATATTCTGCGTTTTTCACGCAGCTCTGGCCCCACAGAAGTGAATGGGGCTTCAGTGAAAAACGCATTGTATCCGGAAACAAGTGCGGATGCGATGCGTTTTTCGCTGATGGTTGCTAGGAGATGTTGTTTGTAAACCTCCAGTTTTTTTTTTCACGCGCGTGAAAAACGCATCAAAACGCATTGCACAACTGAACGCAATCGCAGACAAAACTGACTGAACTTGCTTGCAAAATGGTGCGAGTTTCACTGAACGCATCCGGACCTAATCCGTCACGCTCGTGTGAAAGAGGCCTTGCTTGTGGATGCAATGCGTTTTTTACTGAAGCCCCATTCACTTCTATGGGGCCAGGGCTGCGTGAAAAACGCAGACTATAGAACATGCTGCGTTTTTCACGCAACGCAGGACTGATGCGTGAAAAAAAAACGCTCATGTACACAGACCCATTGGGTCAGGATTCAGTGCGGGCGCTATGCGTTCACGTCACGCATTGCACCCGCGCGGAAAACTCGCTCGTGTGAAAGGGGCCTAACGCTTTTATTGCCATAGATCAGCAGGTTTGCTGCCATGAGCTGAATTAGTCCTCCTGGTGTTCCTTACTCCTAATGACGCATACACTATATTTAAAGAGGATAACCGAATTTTCATATTTTACCACATTTTTTAAATCACTTGAACGCGCGGGTTCACTCGCTCCTTGAACTCTTCCCTATTGACTGGATGCAGAAGGACCTGACGTTCCCCAGGACCTGATGTCACTGAGAAGTCACAATGCTTGGAACGAAGGTCCTGCTGCATTCAGTAAGTAGCCAGGTTTCGAGTAGCGAATGGATGAGGTGAGCTTTTTTTTAACTCCTGAAAGGCCCTTGTGGCCATTTTAACACGAAAACAGCCTATTTCTCGATAGTCGCTCTTCACTGGCCATTTAAAAAAAACGCTGATCTGAATAGTCTCACGGACTTTAATTGGTTCTAAAAACGACCGTCACATGGCTGAGTGCAGCCCTAGAGGGAACATTGATCGTCAGGATTACCTATTTATGCAGATTATATGGTAATTTGGCTTCTCGGAGCTCCCCCATAGCGCTGGTTGCCCAGCAACCTCTTGGGCGACTGTTCATTTGGTTACATGTATCTGTGCACACTGAAGTGGTCACAGGACGTTCCGTCCGCTCTACAATAGACTGCCTCTCCAGGCTGCACGGGCTGGTTTTAGGTGCGGGTGCTTCTCCTGTGACGCCTGCGCTGACAGGTTTTCTCTATACAGACGTCACCTTTTGTTTTTCCCCACAGCAGCTGATGATTTATCTCGTCTTTGTTCCTCCGAGCTCTTATTGATCGGGTGTTAGGATTTGCTCAGCATCAGCTCATTTGTATGAGTCCTGCTCCTCACGTTGGACGGGTCTATGAAGGGCCGCTCTGCTGTCAGCCGCCAGATTTGGGAATTTCTTCCACTGATTTAGCTTGAAAACCTGCAAGTCTCTGTTCTTATTAAAATGAGGCCATTGATAAAAAAAATAAAAATAAAGAAAATCACAAAGGCAGGTGACTAAAGTAATACCTGGAGAGGGCGGACTACAGGACCCAGAAAGATTATCAGAATAAGGGGCAGAAAAGATATGGCAGAGGGCAGATAAAATAACTAGTCTTCCACGTCTAGAGGAAAGAAGGTTTCTACACAAACATAGAAGAAGATTCTTTACTATAAGAGCAGTGAGACTATGGACTCTTTACGGTAAGAGCAGTGAGACTATGGACTCTTTACTGTAAGAGCAGTGAGACTATGGACTCTATACTGTAAGAGCAGTGATACTATGGACTCTTTACGGTAAGAGCAGTGAGACTATGGACACTTTACTGTAAGAGCAGTGAAACTATGGACTCTATACTGTAAGAGCAGTGAGACTATGGACTCTTTACTGTAAGAGCAGTGAGACTATGGACTCTATACCGTAAGAGCAATGAGACTATGGACTCTATACTGTAAGAGCAGTGAGACTATGGACTCTTTACTGTAAGAGCAATGAGACTATGGACTCTTTACTGTAGGAGCAGTGAGACAATGGGCTCTACTGTAAGAGCAGTGAGACTATGGACTCTTTACTGTAAGAGCAATGAGACTATGGACTCTTTACTGTAAGAGCAGTGAGACTATGGACTCTTTACTGTAAGAGCAGTGAGACTATGGACTCTTTACTGTAAGAGCAGTGAGACTATGGACTCTTTTCCGAAAAAACAGTAAGACTATGGACTCTTTACGGTAAGAGCAGTGAGACTATGGACTCTTTACTGTAAGAGCAGTGAGATTATGGACTCTATACTGTAAGAGCTGTGAGACTATGGACTCTGTACTGTAAGAGCAGTGATATTATGGACTCTTTACTGTAAGAGCAGTGAGACTATGGACTCTTTACTGTAAGAGCAGTGAGACTATGGACTATTTACTGTGAGAGCAGTGAGACTATGGACTCTTTACTGTAAGAGCAGTGGGACTATGGACTCTTTACGGTAAGAGCAGTGAGACTATGTACTCTTTACTGTAAGAGCAGTAAGACTATAAGGCCTCTTGCACACGGGTGTCATGTTTGACGCCCGGATAAGAGGAGGGTGCGTTGCGGGAATATATGCGTTTTTCCCGCGCGGGTGCAAACGTTTGCAACACGTTTTGCACGCGCGTGAGAAAAAACGCCATGTTTGGTACCCAACCCGAAGCCGGACTTCATCACTGAAGTCCGGTTTCGGGTCTACTGGAGAACTGATTATTTCCCCTTATAACATGGTTATAAGGGGAAATAATAGCATTCTTAATAAAGAATGCATTGTTAAATGAAGAGGAAGGGGTTAAAAATAATAAAAGTTAACTTACCTTAGCCACTTGATCGCGTAGTCGCGATCTGTCCTCTCTTTCCCTGCAGCATCTATGATCTAAAGGACCTGTGATGACGTCACATCACCATGGTAAGATGGACCATGTGATTGGACCATGTGATGTGACGTCATCACAGGTCCTTTAGATTATAGATGCTGCAGGGAAAGAGAGGACAGATCGCGACTACGCGATCAAGTGGCTAAGGTAAGTTAACTTTTATTATTTTTAACCCCTTCCTCTTCATTTTACAATACATTCTTTATTAAGAATGCTATTATTTTCCCTTATAACCATGTTATAAGGGGAAATAATAGAGATTGGGTCCCGTTGCTAAGCAACAATGCGGGAAAATCGCAACGCATCCGCACTTGGTTGCGGATGGTTGCGATTTTCCCGCAGCCCCATTCACTTCTATGGGGCCTGTGTTGCGTGAAAAACGCAGAACATAGAACATGCTGCGATTTTCACGCAACGCAGAAGTGATGCGTGAAAATCACCGCTCATGTGCACAGCCCCATAAAAATGAATGGGTCCGGATTCAGTGCGGGTGCAATGCGTCCTCCTCACGCCGTGTGAAAGGGGCCTAAGACTATGGACTCTTTGCTGTAAGAGCAGTGAGACTATGGACTCTTTACAGTAAGAGCAGTGAGACTATGGACTCTTTACAGTAAGAGCAGTGAGACTATGGACTCTTTACTGTAGGAGCAGTGAGACTATGGACTCTTTACTGTAAGAGCAGTGAGACTATGGACTCTTTACTGTAAGAGCAGTGAGACTATGGACTCTTTACAGTAAGAGCAGCGAGACTATGGACTCTTTACAGTAAGAGCAGTGAGACTATGGACTCTTTACAGTAAGAGCAGTGAGACTATGGGCTCTATACTGTAAGAGCAGTGAGACTATGGACTCTTTACAGTAAGAGCAGTGAGACTATGGACTCTTTACTGTAGGAGCAGTGAGACTATGAACTCTTTACTGTAAGAGCAGTGAGACTATGGACTCTTTACTGTAAGAGCAGTGAGACTATGGACTCTATACTGTAAGAGCAGTGAGACTATGGACTCTTTACTGTAAGAGCAGTGAGACTATGGACTCTATACTGTAAGAGCAGTGAGACTATGGACTCTTTACTGTAAGGGCAGTGAGACTATGGACTCTTTACTGTAAGAGCAGTGAGACTATGGACTCTTTACTGTAAGAGCAGTAAGACTATAGATTCTTTACTGTAAGAGAAGTGAGACTATGGACTCTTTACTGTAAGAGCAGTGAGACTATGGACTCTTTACTGTAAGAGCAGTGAGACTATGGACTCTATACTGTAACAGCAGTGAGACTATGGACTCTTTACTGTAGGAGCAGTGAGACTATGGACTCTATACTGTAAGAGCAGTGAGACTATGGACTCTTTACTGTAAGAGCAGTGAGACTATGGACTATATACTGTAAGAGCAGTGAGACTATGGACTATATACTGTAGGAGCAGTGAGACTGTGGACTCTTTACTGTAGGAGCAGTGAGACTGTGGACTCTTTACTGTAAGAGCAGTGATTATGGACTTTACTGTAAGTGCTTTCCTCTCGATCTACAGATTACAAGGCTGCACTGAATGGTTTCGTCGTTTTTGGCCTTATAATCTACATTACTATATTATGTGTTTTAGAAAACTGGACTTCATTAGTAAATGTGCCGCCTAATGACAACTGTGGAGCCACAGTTCATGGGTGCTGCCAATGCCATCTCGATGACTGTGAATTGTTCAGCTTGGATTCGCTGGGGCATCTGATATCCATTTAGCCAAATTATGGACTCACTGTCCCAATGTCAAAGCCTATGCAATTATTCAGCCTGTGTAATTGCTTATGAGAGTGGACGCAGGATCCTCCCGCCTTGATAATAGACTTCTCCCTGCCAGGAGCCATAAATTGTCAGCTTGTCATTAGCTGATGATAGCGGGTTGTGAATCGTGCTGCAATTTCCTTATATACTTTGTGTACCCTGACCATCGTCATGATCTATACATGCTGTCAGTGAATGGAAACCTTCATTGTGCAGTAGGATAATCTGTCCAGGTCTTGCGATTCTTACACAGCTGCAAGGCTTGTTACGGCACAGAGCACTGATATCTGCACCGTAGATAGCTGTCATCTCTGCTGACACCCCCATACACATGCACACTCGGCTCGACAAGCATGCATGTGTTCTGTGACACCGCTAATGGTGGCTTATCTCCCTGAGAGCAAAAGGATAGGACATTTGAAAACCAACGCAACCGCATTCACTAACATTTATGCTGGAAAATTCAGCATTCAAACCGTTGTGTCTGAATTTGCCCCGAGGCTAGGGCTACACTGCGACATTGGTCACGCCCTAGCTGTTGCAGCCAAGAGTGCAGAGTAGCGGAGATCCCACAGAAATGAATGGGATTGCCGCAACATTTGCAAGAAATCCGCCAATCCCATTCATTTCTATGGGATCACCACTACTCAGAGATCCTGGCCGCGACAGCTGGGGCGTGACCAATGTCACAATGTAGCCCTAGCCTATAAGGCTAGGTTCACACGACGACATTTGTCGCGCGACTTTTAGTGCACAATTTTACTGAGACATTTTATAATGGGAGTCTATGGTGTCGCATTGTGACTTGTGACATGCTGCCACTGCGACGCAACAGTCGCAGAAAAACCCATCTTGAATGCATGTTGCATGTCGCAGTGCGACACCATAGACTCCCATTATAAGAATTGTCGCAGGACAAAATAGTGCGACTTTTTGTCGCGCGACAAATGTCATCGTGTGAAGCTAGCCTAAAGGCTCATAGACATCAGATTTTATAGTGACCTGGCCGCACCCGGCTGATAAGGCTACATCTCGATCTCTTCTAGGACACCACTTATGGTTTTATGCAAATTAGTTTTTCGATTAAATTCCTCGCGGTCACATGTGGCAGAAATGTCTGCGTCCTTCCTCTGCACCGATCCGGGCGCCTTCTTTGTTGCGCCGGTTTTCATTAATCTTTAAGTGCTGCGATGTGTGCTGCAGCTGCAGAGCCCCCGCGCCTCCATCCCAGCAGATAACTAATTACATTCAGGCCGACCGGAGAGGCCATGCAATATTAATTCCAATCACTGGCATCTTGAAGGTCATTTTTGGAGGATTACCTCAGCTGACAATATTAACCCCTTTTCTGCAACGTTTCTCTTTCTTACTGGTAGCTATGGGGTTAATGGAGATTTTTCCCCCCTCTCCATTCTCCTTTTAAGTTTAAGGCTACGTTCACACGACGACAATTGTCGCGCCACAAAAAGTCGCACTATTGTCGCGCGACAATTTTTATAATGGGAGTCTATGGTGTCGCATTGCGACATGCTGCGTCTGCGACACGACAGTCAGAAAAAATCCATCCGGGATGGGTTTTTCTGCGACTGTCGCGTCGCAGCATGTCGCAATGCGACACCATAGACTCCCATTATAAAAATTGTCGCGCGACATTGTGTGCGATAAAAATGCCGTCGTGTGAACGTAGCCTGAGATCCAAGGTCGGGATTTTATCTTGTCACCTGGGACAATGACACCCAATAACAAAACCCATTCTGCTCTACAGCCGCCCCTCTTAGACAGGATTTACGCACATTTTTTTTTTTTTGTTGGGGGGTCCGATTGGCATCTCTATAGGACTTGGAAATGTTAGAAAATGAAGGTCTTCAGCTTTACAATATAAAGCTCCAGAAAAAAAACGAAAAAAAAAAAAATGCTCAAAAGGGCTTGTTCACAAATTGCGGATACGCAAAACACAGATGCCACCCATGTGCCTTCTGCAATTTGCCCTTTATAGAAATGCCTTATAATGACTTATTTTTTTGCTTATAATGACTTATTTTTTGCGGAATGGAGCAACGGATGCAGCCCCATTGAAGAGAATGCTGCTCGGATGCGGAACCAAACCACGGTCGTGTGAATGAGCCCTAAGGCCTCTTTCACATGAACTATATGGATTGGTTCCGGATGCATTCAGTGAAACTCCCACCATTTTGCAAGCAAGTTCAGTCAGTTTTGCCTGCGATCGCGTTCAGTTGCATGCATTTTAATGCGCTTTTCATGCGCGTGATAAAAAACTGAAGGTTTACAAACAACATCTCTGAGAAAGCATCAGTGGAAAGCGCATCGCACCCGCACTTGCTTGCGGATGCAATGCGTTTTTCACGCAGCCCCTCTTACTTCTATGGGGCCAAAAACGGTAAATATATAACATGCTGCGATTTTCAATGCAATGCAGAAGTGATACGTGAAAACCAACGCTCATGTACACAGACCCATTGAAATGAATAGGTCCGGATTCAGTGCGAGTGCTATGCGTTCACGTCACGCATTGCACCCGCGCGGAAAACTCGCTCATGTGAAAGGGGCCTAAGAGAGAGGCCTTAACCCTGGGAACACACCTAAGCGTTTTTCAGCGCGTTCAAACGCGCTGAAAAACGCACAACAAGTGAAAACCCATGTATTCCAATGGACATGGTTCACACTTGAGCGTTTTACAGCGCGTTTGAACGCGCTGAAAAACGCCAAACGCAAACGCTTGTGCATGAGCTTCTTTGGGGCGTTTGCCCAAGCGTTTGCACCCATTGAAAAGCATGGGAACGCGCATATAAGAAAATATGCGCGTTTTCCGCTTCAAAAACGCACATATGATCGCACGGTTTTGTAGTAAAACCCAGCAGAAAGGCAAAATCTTCACCCACCTTTGCTGGGTGGGGATTCTTTTTTTTTGCAAACTGTAAGCTGTCAATCAAAAAAACGCCCCAAATACGCGCGTTGCAAAAATACAAAAACGCCGAAAAAAACGCGCGTTTTCCGCGGAAAAAAGCTCAAAAAAACGCCTGATCCAAAAACGCCTAGGTGTGTTCCCAGCCTAAAGGGGTATTCTGGGATTTACATACTGATGATCCACCCCTGTCAATCGGCTGTTTGAAGAGATTGCTCCCCTCACAGTAAGAACGCCCCTTAGTGTTCCCCTACCAGTGAGAATGCCCCTTAGTGTTCCCCTACCAGTGAGAACGCCCTTTAGTGTTCCCCTACAGTGAGAACGCCCCTTAGTGTTCTCCCTACAGCAAGAGTGCCCCTTAGTGCTCCCTCTAAATTAAGAATGTCCGTTAAAGGGTTTTTGCCATCTCAGATATTGGGGACATATGCCCCAAATGTCTGATAGTTGCAGCTCCCACTTCTGGGGCTCGCATCCCGCAACGCCTCAGAGGGTGCACTGCGCATGCGCGGCCTCCCTCCGTTCATTCCTATGAGAGCACCAAAAATAGCTGAGTGCTGGGTTGGCTATACCCGTCAGCCCCATAGAAGTGAATGGAACGGTGGCTACGCTTACATAGTGCGACTCCCATTCATTTCAATGGTACTACTGAAAATAGATGAGTGTGCCCCTCGGCTGTTTTCGGCGCTCTCATAGTTATGAACGAATGGCGGCCGCTCATGTGTGGTGCGCTCTCCGGGACTTTGCTGGCTCCGTTCTAAGCATAGGTGCGAGTCGCAGAAGTGGGAGAAGAAGAAGAAGAAAATCCCTTTATTGTCCGTCAGTGGGGAAATTTTGGCATAACAGCAGCAATCACATTTACAACAGGAGCAAAAATAAGAGTAATTAGAAATTAAAGAGAAAAAAAAATGAAAAGAAAAACATTAAAAAAAAAAAACCACTACTGTGTTTTTGGGAATAGTGGCGTTTTATAAATCCTGACCGCTGCTGGGAGGAAGGACCTACGATAACGTTCCTTCGTGCACCTAGGATGCAGCAGTCTGTCTCTGAAGGAGCTCTCCAGCTCCACATCAGCTTCGTGCACGGGGTGGGAGACATTGTCCTACAGTGATGTTCATTCTTCTGTCACCCACCTCCTGCACTGGATCAAGGGGACAGCCTAGGACAGCTAGCCTTCTTAAAGGGCTTATCTAATCTCAGCCACAGATAAGCTGCTCCCCCAACAACCCACACCATAGAATATGGCGGATGCCGTCACTGAGTCAAAGAAGGTCTTTAGGAGCGTCCCCTGCACGCCAAAGGACCTCAGTCTCCTAAACAGATAGTCTGCTCTGACCCTTTTTGAAAAGAGCATCAGTGTTATGGCTGCAGCCCAGTTTGTTGTTCAGGTGAACACCCAGATACTTATAAGAGTCCACCACCTCAATGTCCGTTCCCGGAACCAAAGCACAGGGCCTGTGTCTGCGGAAATCCACCACCAGCTCCTTGGTTTTTCCCGTGTCGATCTGGACCTGGTTCCGCTGACACCAGTCCACAAAATCCTGTGTCCCCTGTCTGTACTCGGAGTCGTCCTCACCTGTGATAAGGCCGACAATGGCAGAGTCATCAGAGGACTTCTGTAGGTGGCAGCCCGGCGGGTGCAGAGGGTGAAGAGGAACGGTGCCAGCACTGTTCCCTGTGGTGCCCCCGGACTGCAGATCAGCTTCTCAGAGACACAACCCTGAGATTTAGGGTACTTTCACACTAGCGTTGGTGCGGATCCGTCTGTTTATTTGAACAGACGGATCCACACCTCTAATGCAAACGTTTGTATCCGTTCAGAACGGATCCGTTTGCATTAGCTTTAAAGAAAAATGACAAAGTCCAAAATGGATCCGTTTTGAATTACATTGAAAGTCAATGGGGAACGGATCCGTTTTCAAATGCACCATATTGTGTCACTGACAACGGATCCGTCCCCATTGACTTACATTGTAAAATAAAACTGATCCATTAGGCTCCGCCTCTTCAGACGGACACCAAAATGCTGCATGCTGCGTTTTGGTGTTCGCCTCCAAAACGTAATAGAGGCGGAACGGAGCCGAACTGATGCATTCTGAACGGATCCTTATCCATTCAGAATGCATTGGGGCTGAACTGATCCGTTTGGGCCGTTAGTGAGAGCCCTGAAACGGATCTCACAAACAGAATCCAAAACGCTAGTGTGAAAGTAGCCTTAACAAACTGTGGGCGTTCTGTGAGGTAGTCAGGTATCCAATGTGACATGGGTGTCGTCTTCTCAGGATAGGTCATCAGTGTAAGAATGCCCCTTAGAGTTCCCCCTACAGTAAGAATGCCCCTTAGAGTTCCCCCTACACTAAGAATGCCCCTTAGTGATCCCCCTACAGTAAGAATGCCCCTTAGAGTCCCCCCTACACTAAAAATGCCCCTTAGAGTTCCCCCTACAGTAAGAATGCCCCTTAGAGTTCCCCTTACAGTAAGAATGCCCCTTAGAGTTCCCCCTACAGTAAGAATGCCCCTTAGAGTCCCCCCTACACTAAGAATGCCCCTTAGAGTTCCCCCTACAGTAAGAATGCCCCTTAGAGTTCCCCTTACAGTAAGAATGCCCCTTAGAGTTCCTCCTACACTAAGAATGCCCCTTAGAGTTCCCCTTACAGTAAGAATGCCCCTTAGAGTTCCTCCTACACTAAGAATGCCCCTTAGAGTCCCCCCTACACTAAGAATGCCCCTTAGAGTTCCCCTTACAGTAAGAATGCCCCTTAGAGTTCCCCCTACAGTAAGAATGCCCCTTAGAGTTCCCCTTACAGTAAGAATGCCCCTTAGAGTTCCCCTTACAGTAAGAATGCCCCTTAGAGTTCCCCCTACAGTAAGAATGCCCCTTAGAGTTCCCCTTACAGTAAGAATGCTCCTTAGTGTTCCTCCTACAGTAAGAGTGCCCCTTAGAGTTCCCCCTACAGTAAGAATGCCCCTTAGTGTTCCTCCTACAGTAAGAATGCCCGTTAGTGCTCCCCCTACAGTAAGAATGCCCCTTAGAGTTCCTCCTACAGTAAGAATGCCCGTTAGTGTTCCCCGTACAGTAAGAATGCCCTTAGAGTTCCCCCAACAGTAAGAATGCCCCTTAGAGTTCCCCCAACAGTAAGAATGCCCCTTAGAGTTCCCCCAACAGTAAGAATGCCCCTTAGAGTTCCCCCAACAGTGAGAATGGCCCTTAGAGTTCCCCCAACAGTAAGAATGGCCCTTAGAGTTCCCCCTACACTAAGAATGCCCCTTACTGCTCCCCCTACAGTAAGAATGCCCCTTAGAGTTCCCCTTACAGTAAGAATGCCCCTTATTGCTCCCCCTACAGTAAGAATGCCCCTTAGTGCTCCCCCTACAGTAACAATGCCCCTTAGAGTTCCCCCTACAGTAAGAATGCCCCTTAGAGTTCCCCCTACAGTAAGAATGCCCCTTAGTGCTCCCCCTACAGTAAGAATGCCCCTTAGAGTTCCCCCTACAGTAAGAATGTCTACTTTGTACTCCAACACGGTAGTTATATCCCCTCACAGTACTTATACCCCCCTCCACACAATAGTTCTATCCCCGTAGTTTTATTAAAATATAAAGTAACACTCATGTAGCCCCTTCCCCCCGACAAATGGAACACATCATCCTCTCGCTCGCGCTCTCTTTCGGGTTCAGATGACATCACTGCATCGCGCCTGCCTGGCTGCAGGGAGAGCACAGACCGGTGAGCGGTGGAGCAGGGAGGTGACGATGCAGATACAGTTGAGTTCGGGACATTCAGCAGTAATTCGGGACAGCCCGCCGGATCAGGGACAGTTGGCACGCCCACTGACACCGAGTCCCATGATTGTGGAAAGCTTCGTATCTCGCCCATTATTTTTTCTGACTCAAATAATCCTTTTCTGGAAATATGAATTTCATAAATCTCCAAAATCCAGAAACTTATGGTAATAATAAAGCGCATGGATTAGCCGGCGGCCGCGCGGTAGGTGGAAGGCTGATCCGCAGACCGTGGGAGAGAGGGTCCGGGAGGGAGGACCATTTAAGATATTTTTTTTAAATTAAGGATGAATTTGGAATCGTCTGAGATACCTGGCTCAGGATAATCCTCAGGACACGTACATTATTCACGGCGTTTATTTAAGAAAAGCACGGCGTGACGACTTTGTAGATACGAACTCTTTTATGTTACATGCTCGGGTCTTTATAGCATCGGTCTTTGTATTTCTGCTTCGGTTACAAAGTCTTTTAAATCTGAAACATAATTGATACAATTTAGAATGAAATCCATAATGTATCGCCTGGAGGTAAAGAGGTGCTCCGGCTGGGAATTGCGTTTGACGGAGCCTGATGTCATTCTTAGGCCTCATGCACACAACCGTATGAGTTTTTCGGTCCACAAATTGCGGATCCGCAAAAAAAACGGATGACGTTCCGCATGGCATCCGTTTTTTTTGCGGATCCATTGTAATAATGCCTATCCTTGTCCGCAAACTAGAAAAAATAGGACATGCTCTATTTTTTTGCAGAACGGAAAAACGGACACACGAAAACGGAATGCACACGGAGTACCTTCCGTTTTTTTTGCGGACCCATTGAAACGAATGGTTCCGCATATGGTCCGCAAAAAAAACGGAATGGACACTGAAAGAAAATACGTTCGTGTGCATGAGGCCTTAAAGGGGAATTCCAATGAAATGTGACAAGCTTTGTAGACAGGTCAGAAGATAACATCTGTTGGGGTCTGGAGGCAGGAACCATGGGTTCCCGAAATAAAAGGGAGGCAGTTTTCTATGCAGTGTTTAATGGAGTTTTTTATGACTTATGGGTGTCGTCTTCTCAGGATAGGTCATCAGTGTTAGACTGGTGGGGGTTTGTCGCTCTATATAACATACCGAGGACAGCGCCGTACATTGTATAGTGGCTGTGCTTGGTATTGCAGCTCACTCCTATTCACTTGAATGGGAATGGGCTGCCGAAGGTTCATGACTGATGGATGTGACATCAGAGGCTGAGGAAGAGGGCGCAGTGCTTGTCTGAGTGCTGCAGCCCCTTCCAACAACCGATCGTCAGAAGTGGTCGACGTTGGACCCAAACTGATTAGATGTTGATGACCTGTCATTCAAGTGAATGCACTGAACGAGCCCTTTAAGGGTACTTTCACACTAGCGTTTTGGATTCCGTTTGTGAGATTCGTTTCAGGGCTCTCACAAACGGTCCAAAACGGATCAGTTCAGCCCCAATGCATTCTGAATAGATAAGGATCCGTTCAAAATGCATCAGTTCGGCTCCGTTCCGCTTCTATTCCGTTTTTGAGGTGGACACCAAAACGCAGCATGCAGCATTTTGGTGTCCGTCTGAAGAGGCGGAGCCTAACGGATCTGTTTTTAATTACAATGTAAGTCAATGGGGACGGATCCGTTTTCAATGACACAATATGGTGCATTTGAAAACGGATCCGTTCCCCATTGACTTTCAATATAATTCAAAACGGATCCGTTTTGAATTATCTTTATCTGTCATTTATCTTTAAAACTAATGCAAACGTTTGCATTATAGATGCGGATCCGTCTGTGCAAATAAACAGACGGATCTGCACCAACGCAAGTGTGAAAGTAACCTAAGTCCTGAAAAACCTCTTTAAATCTATCAACCAGGACCTCTGGGACTCCAGCTGTTGTCAAATTACAACTCCCATCATACTCCTTTCACTTCTATGGGAGTTTCAAACAGAGCCGAGCAAGTGTGCATGCTGGGAGTGGTAGTTTAGCAGGGTTTGCTTATCCCTGCTCAAAATCTACATATTGTTCTGGCCGTACGTGAGATATCTGTCAGCCAAACACTTGCCATCCCTCCCAACAGCTCCTTGAACAGGAGCTCTTGGCTCTGCCAAACCGCATGTTAATTTCAGTACGAAAAAGGAAATAAGCAGCTGTCAGACACTTCAGGCAACCACTTATCTCCTGGAGGAACAAGGCATCAGGTATGTTGACCACGCTTGATCCTTAACATGGGTGACGGATGTTGGACATCCGATCATTGGCCGTTCCCACCAAATCTATGGGTTCAGCCGACTTGCATAGTCCGCTTTAGGCCTCTTGCACACGAACGTATTTTTTATTCAATGTTTTGTGGTCCGTTTTTATCGGATCCGTGGTTCTGTTTTTTGTTTCCGTTTCTGTTCCGTTGTTCCGTTCCGTTTTTCCGTTTGGCATATACAGTATACATTAATTCCAAAATAAAAATTGGGCTGGTCTTAAAATTTTCAATAGGTTGTTCTGCAAAAACGGAACGGATACGGAAGACATACGGATGCCTTTCTGTATGCTTTCCGTTTTTTTTGCGGACCCATTGACTTGAATGGAGCCACTGAACGTGATTTGCGGACAAGAATAGGACATGGTCTATATTTAAACGGAACAGAAAAAACGGAAAACGGAAACGGAAGGCATACGGAGACACTTCAGTATTTTTTGCAGAACCATTGAAGTGAATGGTTCAGTATACTGTCAGCATACTGAACTGAAAACTGCCAGTATACGGTCCGCAAAATACTGTCGTGTGCAAGAGGTCTTAGTTTCAGGAGTTGGCAAAGGTTAAGCTTCACTTACAATTTATATATTCAGAGGGCGGATTTTGATGGAATCTCCCTTTAAATAGTCAATGGAGATGGCAGTTTAGTGGTAGAAGCGGTAGAATCCCATTAAGTATTTTAATCCCAACAAGGACTGAAGCTGAGATACATCAAACCACTGCGTCGCGTTAATTAATCTTGAATTAAAAGGGGCACGGAGGTTAATTCATTGGAGGCCTTTCGGAAATGTTTAGTAACATTAGGGGAAAACAGACAAGCTGAGCGAGCGTCTTACGTCTTCTGCCGCCGCTTACAACCATGGAAGACGACTCCGAGCACATAGATATGAAGATGTGACTATTTGATCCTATAAAAGCAGATAGTATTCCAAGATAATATGTAAATGCAGTTTTATCAACCCCACGTGGTTTTTGGCGTACCCTCCTGACCTCCATTCAGGTCTCATGCTGGAATTAGACTGGGGCAGCCCACGTCATGGACTCATGTTCTCTCTGTGTCCTATGGGGACTTTGATTTACTCCTCACACGCAGCCCTTGCATTCAGCTCTTGAGGTTACAATGGGGACCACGGAGAAGGAGGTATCAGTGTAAGACTACATTCATATGAACGTATTTTGTTTCTGTGTCTGTTCCGTTTTTTTTGCGGATAGGATGCGGACCCATTCATATCAATGGGTTCACAAAAAATGCGGACAGCACACACCGTGTGCCACCCGCATCCGTATGTCTGTTCCGTAGCCCCACAAAAATAAATAGAACATGTCCTATTCTTGTCCATTTTGTGGACAATAATAGGCATTGTTACAATGGATCCGCAAAAAAATGGATGCCATATAGACGTCAACAGTTTTCTTTTGCGGATCGCAAAACACATATGGTCGTGTGAATGTAGCGTTAGGCCGGGCCCCTACTTATGGACCACAAATTGCGTGTGCTAACCGTGGGGCCGCCGCATGGGGATCGCGGACCCATTCACTTGAATGGGGTCCGTGATCCGCATCAGATGTTCCGCACCACAAAAAAGTAGTGCATACAATACTTTTGTGCAGTGCCGAGGCACGGACAGAAACCCCACGGAAGCACTCCGTAGTGCCGTGCCTACGTTCCCCACCCACCTTCCGGATTGCGGACTCATTCAAGTGAATAGGTCCGCATCTGTGATGCTGTGCCAGAACGGCCGGGGGCCCGTATTTTGCGGCCTCTCTGTTTGAGGGCCGCAATACGGGCCCGGCCAGCACACGGTCGTGTGCATGAGCCCTAACGCGCACATCTTCTCCTAAGGGCTCATGCACACGACCATATTTTCTTTCCATGTCCGTTCCGTTTTTTTTGCGGACTGTACGCTTTCATTTCAATGGGTCCCCCCACAAAAAACAGAATTTACTCCGCGGGCATTCCATTTCCGTATATCTGTATTTCTGTTCCGCAAAAAAAATAGAACATGTCCTATTATTGTCTGCATTACAGACAAGGACAGGACTATTCTATTAGGGGCCAGCTGTTCCGTTCTGCAAAATACAGAATGCACACGGACGTCATCCGTATTTTTTGTGGATCTGTTTTTTGCGGACCGCAAAATACATACAGTCGTGTGCATGAGCCCTAAAAAAGAGGATCATCTAACAATGGATAGTCTTTAAGGATGGAAAAGGGGAAAGGCATATAAGTCCTGTTCCCTGGAATAGGGGGTGGTGGGAGCTGGAGTGGGTGAAGGGCACATTCTACAGGGATTTTTCTCCTCTAC
This sequence comes from Bufotes viridis, assembly GCA_033119425.1. NCBI lineage: Eukaryota > Metazoa > Chordata > Amphibia > Anura > Bufonidae > Bufotes > Bufotes viridis. Next base: position 8,477,618 of record CM065599.1, on the reverse strand, counting down.
GTATCGTACCATCTGGTTAATTGGCTTCGTATATAAAATTAACATTGGGCGCCAGGTAGTCCTATCCACAGGCCAGTTTGATGGCCCAGCCGTAGACCTCAGTAGAAAAGAACCTACTGGGTGTTTCCCCAGTCGGGGATGATGGGATTTTATTCTCTGTACCGCACTATAGACTATGTCAGCCATATACCTGCTATGACTGTGAAGATGTCTTAATCCCCCACTAACATGAATAGAGAACCTGAGCAACAGCCAAATACGTCTGCCACCACTTGTCTCCACTCAGACGAGAAATGCTGGGAGTAGTAGTTTCACAGCAGTTTGCTATCCACAGCTGTATATAATGTATGGTGCCTGTATACACTGGACATAGTGTTATATGTCATATACCTGCCAGATAATAAATTGTAACACATCTTTTCTGTCTTTGCAGAGTCAGCTTTCCCAAGCCCTGAATGGATTGTCAGACAGAGCAAAGGAAGCCAAAGAATTTCTGGTCCAACTAAGAAACATGGTCCAGCAAATCCAGGTACAGTTGTCAGCTGACAAAGACTCAAACCACAAGGTTAATACACAGTTTGTAATGTTATTTTCTTAACATGTCGAATGCTTAATGATATTGTGTCCTGAATCCTGCGCTGCTGTCCTACAACTTTGTGTTGCTAATATGTAGATATTCTAACGTCTACATGGTGAGTTTGGCTGCGACAGGTGTCGCACAACCAAAGACTGCAGTGTAGCGGGTCTGCCATAGGAATGAATGGGGTCAGTGCAATGTTTGCTGCAAATCCAGCAGTGTTGTTTTTTTGCGATTCGTGTGTCGAGGTCTCAGCAATCATGTGAGCGGCACTGTGACCCCATTCATTCCTGTGGCAGCCTCGCTACACTGCAGTACTTGAGAGTGACATGGATGAGGCCCATATCACAAACATCTATGTAGACGTAGCCTTAAAGTCATTCCCATGTGCTGCAGGATGGAACTTTCCCACTTTCTATTGGCTTCAAGGAATATTAACAAAATGACAACTACTCATTTCTGTCCCAAACAAATGGTTGTCACTTTCAAAGCTTATTGGTACACAAGTATAATAGCTATAATACTGCTCCTATGTACAAGAATATAACTACTATAATACTGCTCCTATGTACAAGAATATAACTACTATAATACTGCTCCTATGTTCAGGAATATATCTACTATAATACTGCTCCTATGTACAAGAATATAACTACTATAATACTGCTCCTATGTACAAGAATATAACTACCATAATACTGCCTCCTATGTACAAGAATATATCTACTATAATACTGCTCCTATGTACAAGAATATAACTTCTATAATACTGCTCCTATGTACAAGAATATAACTACTATAATACTGCTCCTATGTACAAGAATATAACTACTATAATACTGCTCCTGTGTACAAGAATATAACTACTATAATACTGCTCCTATGTACAAGAATATAACTACTATAATACTGCTCCTATGTACAAGAATATAACTACTATAATACTGCCTCCTATGTACAAGAATATAACTACTATAATACTGCCTCCTATGTACAGGAATATAACTACTATAATACCGCCTCCTATGTACAAGAATATAACTACTATAATACTACTCCTATGTACAAGAATATAACTTCTATAATACTGCTCCTATGTACAAGAATATAACTACTATAATACTGCTCCTATGTACAAGAATATAACTACTATAATACTGCTCCTGTGTACAAGAATATAACTACTATAATACTGCTTCTATGTACAAGAATATAACTGCAATAATACTGCCCCCTATGTACAAGCATATAACTACTATAATACTGCCACCTATGTACAAGCATATACCTGCTATAATACTGCCTCATATGTACAAGAATATAACTACTATAATACTGCTCCTATGTACAAGAATATAACTACTATAATACTGCTCCTATGTACAAGAATATGACTACTATAATACTGCTCCTATGTACAAGAATATAACTACTATAATACTGCTCCTATGTACAAGAATATAACTACTATAATACTGCTCCTATGTACAAGAATATAACTACTATAATACTGCTCCTATGTACAAGAATATAACTACTATAATACTGCTCCTATGTACAAGAATATACTATTGCTCCTATGTACAAGAATATAACTACTATAATACTGCTCTCTATGTACAAGAATATAACTACTATAATACTGCTCCTATGTACAAGAATATAACTACTATAATACTGCTCCTATGTACAAGAATATAACTACTATAATACTACCTCATATGTACAAGAATATAACTACTATAATACTGCTCCTATGTACAAGAATATAACTACTATAATACTGCTCCTATGTACAAGAATATAACTACTATAATACTGCTTCTATGTACAAGAATATAACTACTATAATACTGCTCCTATGTACAAGAATATAACTACTATAACACTACTCCTATGTATAAGTATATACCTGCTACCTGAGATTGGGAGATGCTAAGAGATATTGGCGTTTGCTATGAGCGTCGTCACCTTCTCACCATGTTGTGTGTTGCAGGAGAACAGCGTGGAGTTTGAGGCCTGCCTGGTTGCACAGTGTGACGCTCTTATCGACGCCCTTAATAGAAGAAAGGTGCAACTTCTTGCACGGGTTAATAAAGAACATGAACACAAGCTGAAGGTCAGACACATAAAATGCTAATCCTTGTGCCTTGTATCCCTTGTAAATATAAATGATATATGTAGTGCGGGGTGTAACAGGGGGATTCCAAGAAAACAATCTGTCGTGCTCCACCAGTGCGCTCGACTAATGTCAGAAGGCCCACAGAAATGAGCGGAGATCTCTCTATCTATCTATCTCATATCTATCTATCTATCTATCTATCTCCTATCTATCTATCTATCTCATATCTATCTATCTCATATCTATCTATCTCATCTATCTCTATCTATCTCATATCTATCTATCTATCTGTCTATCTTTATCACATCCTGCCCTTACAATCTACATTTTCAGTCTGCGCTTCCTGTGCCGTTCTTTCCGGTAGCGCAGTTGTGCTCCCCTCCATGCACTAGTGTTTAGCGATCTATATGAACATAATTTTCTCTCCACTGAAAACAAACGGCATCTGCTTCATAACATTAAAAGCCGGCGACAATCTCCGATCTGGCTGAGCGCTGCGCTCTCCAGAGGGATCAGGCATGCAGCTTCTCTTTCTCCTGGACCTTTCATGTTTTGCTGCGCTCCTGGTCCCCGGTGTGTAATCCATTTTCTGTACCGAGCAGAAATATCCATTTCATAGCTCACCTCCAGTTACTCCTGAGCAGCTCTGCGCCTGAGATGTGATATAATTAATCTTATTTCACTGCGTTTCCTAGAGACTGAATCCTAAATGATTTTATAAATGTGCAGGGCGGCTCAGGTCCTGGAGGCCCGGCCTGTAATGCTGAATTGAGGGCAAAACGCAATTAGCTCTGCTTGTACCTGGAGGTTCTCAGACAGGGAATGTCTTCCTTTGCAACCAATTTTTTAATGCTTCAATGTATCTTCAGTGCAAAATGAATCAAATTCACAAATGGTTTAAATAAATAAAAAAACTCCTGTCGTTTTGTGTATACAGCTTCTACACCAACTTATGTGTCTCCATGGTAACAAACTAGAAATGGATCATCATGGATCTGCAAAAACGCTTCCGTTACAATAATACAACCGCATGCATCCGTCATGAACGGATCCGGTTGTATTATGTCTTCTATAGTAGGTCTTTCTATTGTGCCAGATTGTGTCAGAGAAAACGGATCCGTTCCGCTTCGTCAGGCGGACAGCAAAACGCTGCAGGCAGCCCCCAGAGTGGAATGGTGACTGAACAGAGGCAAACTGATGCATTCTGAGCGGATCCTTTTCCATTCAGAATGCATTAGGAAAAAACTGATCCGATTTGGACCGCTCCTGAGAGCCCATGACTAGAGATGAGCGAACTTCAAAAATTAGTTCGGCGTTCGGGTTGGGGTAATCGCCGCATCCCGTTATGGATTCCACTACCGCGGACTATCCCGGCATATGCAATCCATAAGGGGCGGCCTCCATGAACCCGAACTTCGGAAATGCTGAAGGACCTGGGGGGACGTCACCGTCATGTGATCCGTGCAGTGGGCGTGGCTCAGCAGGGGGTTTAAATCCAGTACTGAGCCACGCCCACTGCACGGATCACATGACAGTGACGTCACCCCAGGTCCTTCGGCTTTTCTAAAGTTCAGGTTCGTGGAGGCCGCCCCTTATGGATTGCATATGCCGGGATAGTCCGCGGTAGTGGAATCCATAACGGGATGCGGTGATTACCCCAACCCGAACGCCGAACTAATTTTTGAAGTTCGCTCATCTCTACCCATGACGGATCTCACAAACGAAAAGCCGAAACGCGAGTGTGAAAGTAGCCTTAGTTGTAAAAGTGGACCTCCCCTTTGAAGTTCCATATAGGTTGTGATACAGCTGCCCTGAATGGTATAGCAGATATGGGAACATGAGATCTATCCTAAGGCCTTTTTTCACATGAGCGAGTTTTCCGCGCGGGTGCAATGCGTGACGTGAACGCCTAGCACCCGCACTGTATCCTGACCCATTAATTTCAATAGGGCTGTGTACATGAGCGTTGTTTTTCACACATTAGTTCTACGTTGCGTGAAAATCGCAGCATGTTCTATATTCTGCGTTTTTCACGCAGCCCTGGCCCCATAAAGGTGAATGGGGCTGCGGGAAAAACGCATTGCATCCGGAAACAAGTGCGGTTGTGATGCGTTTTTCACTGATGGTTGCTAAGAGATATTGTTTGTAAACCTTCAGTTTTTTATCACGCGAGTGAAAAACGCATCAAAACGCATTGCACCTGCGTGGAAAACACTGAACAACTGAACGCAATCGCAGACAAAACTAAGGAAATTTTTACACAAGCGTCTCCGGATTGGTCCAGATGCGCTGCGGATGCGTTCAGTAAAAACTTTTCAATTTTGCAGGAAAAGCCATTCAGTTTTGCCTGCAATTGCTTTCAGTTGTTCAGTTTTTATCGCGCGGGTGCAACGCGTTTTGATGCGTTTTTCACGCGCGCGATAAAAAACTGAAGGTTTACAAACAACATCTCTTAGCAACCATCAGTGAAAAACGCATCGCAACCGCACTTGCTTGCCGATGCAATACGTTTTTCACGCAGCCCCATTCACTTCTATGGGGCCAGAGCTGCGCGAAAAACGCAGAATATAGAACATGCTGCGATTTTCACGCAACGCAGAACTGATGCGTAAAAAACAACGCTCATGTACACAGACCCATTGAAATGAATGGATCAGGATTCAGTGTGGGTGCTAGGCGTTCACGTCACGCATTGCACCCGTGCGGAAAACTCGCTCGTGTGAAAGGGGCCTCACTGAACATGCTTGCAAAATGGTGCGAGTTTCCCTGAAGGCATCCGGAGCCAATCCGTATCGTTCGTGTGAAAGAGGCTTAAGAGCCCTAGGAACGTTGGGTGATCCAAGGCCCAGGAAGTTGAGATATGTGGTGCGGCCCTCCAGCTGTTGTAAAACTACAACACCCACAATGCCCTGCTGTAGGCTGATAGCTGTAGGCTGTTCAGGCATGCTGGGAGTTGTAGTTTTGTAACATCTGGAGGGCCACAGGTTGAGCATGCCTGTCCTAGTGCATTCCTAAAAATCTGTGGAAGAGATGGGTGGTGCAAGGGCCACAGAGGAGAACCATGGAGCCTTGTTTTTTTATTTTAAAAAAATGTTAAATGTAAAAGGCCCCCATAAAAAATGTAACAAAGCAAAAAGATACAATAAAAAAATAAACAAATAAAACATATATAAAAAGAAAATGTCCACACCATACAAATGATATTGCAGCTTCTGACGCTGGATTAACCCCAGTGCGCTCTACATAAAGGTCTGTCATTGACCTGTTTACTGGATGGGGGGGGATCTATAATCTTCTGTTCCTTGTGGTTCTTCTTCAGGTGGTACGAGATCAGATCTCTCACTGCACGGTAAAACTGCGGCAGACGACTGGATTGATGGAGTATTGTCTGGAAGTGATAAAGGAGAACGACCCCAGTGGTTTCCTTCAGGTAGGTGGCTATTTTTAGTTGTAGCTGCGTAAAAAAAAAAAAAAAACGTGGACCCTTAATGTAAATCTCTTCTTGGAAAATGATAAAAATTCCGAGCTGATTCATTTCTTAATCTCTGTAGCGTTCAGAACCCCACATACCCTGCATAGACATATATAGTAATTCTCCCCACCTGCAAAGTGTCTTTATTGAGTTCAATGATTAGTAAGCACGGAGCTCCCCCTAGTGGTGGCTGCAGATGGGGAGAATTATGTAATTTTACTCTATGTCTCTGCAGGAGATCTGGAGCTGTGTATCAGAAGGAAACACAGCTCAAACTGGTAAAAAGCAAAAATTAAGAAATTATTCAGCACAAAATTTTGGGCCACAAAGCAAAGTGGTGTCAAAAGGTGGAAATTCACTTTATTTCCTGCAGTGTAAGGCTGCAGTGCCTTACATGGTAAAGCTGGGGGAAACCCGGAGGAGCGGTCTCTTCCCTACCATCCCCCACAGAAGTATCCCCCATCCTCCCTTCCGACAGTCACAGCTAAATTATAAAATTTTGGCTGCCTGCAGTTGCCTCTAGGGGGAGCTAGCTGCGTACTGCATACATAAGGCTGTTAAGCTTCACATCAGAGAAGTGGATCTTCTAAGCCTCAGTCGGTTTTGCCCTAGCCATCCCCCCACAAGGAGGTAAGGACATTCCTCGTTGGATTTCCAGGTTGTTGTCCCCGTTTGGTGTCTTCATACTGGTATTGAGTCCAGTCCAGGACCCCAAAATGGCCCATTTCCCTAACACAAAATGTTTGCAAAACCTCCTAGATCTCTGATGCTCTGATACGAAGAGTCCACCTGACTGAGGATCAGTGGGGAAAAGGAACGCTCACCCCAAGGATGACCACAGACTTCGATCTAAACCTGGACAGCGCCCCCCTCCTGCAGTCGATCCATCAGCTGGACTTTGTACAGATGAAAGGTAATTGTTAAAGATTCTGATGGTTGCCCATAGTAACCGACAACACTTCAGCTCCACCCCTGTTGTCAGACAGGTGACCTGAACACCTGAGCTGTAACTATGTAACTTTGCACTTCTCTGTGGTTAGATCACAATCCTGGATTTCGCTATAGATGTGGTTGGAGAAAAAAAACATCATATGACTCAAAATTGATACAAAAGCAAAGTATTTACTAAGTTACTCAACATGTCATGTAGATTTTAACTGTGCAATATTGTAAATTGCTGATCGGGAGTGGCGTTTTCCTTCAAGTTAAAGGGTTAGTCCACTCAAGAATAAAAATGTTTCAGGGTAATCCTAAGAGGGGTGTCACCTGTTCTGCATTACTACCAGTCATAGTCTGGGGGTGGCGTTATCTCCATGAACCCCGCGGTCTCCCTATCAGTTTTGGGGTCCTATTACACATGGGTTGTATGTATTGTGCCTACCAGTAGGTGGCACACTTGTAAACACAGCTGCCAGGCCGCCTTGGGTAAACGAGTTTGGGTTTAGATGACGGCGCCTTAGTAAATATTTCTCCTGTCGCTCTGCCAAGGCTTCCTGACAAAGTGTTTTATCTCTGAGGATTGTTCTACAATGTGCAGCGTCATGCGTCAGTCAGCACACCGCCCGCTACAGCACTGCCCTATTATCTTCTATGGGAGCAGTGCCATGGTGTATGGCCAAAATACCTGCGGATAACAAATTCAGAGGGGGGCAACTAGAGTTATTAGAGCATACCTGGACATATCTTACCCAGATTGAGGAGACACTCATACACATCATTGGGTTCCCTCTCCCCCCAGTGGACCGGATACAGCTCCGCTTAATGGTAGTCATAGGAGTGACCCTCCCAAATTGTGTTCCACACACTCACACTCTGTTTCCTCAGTGTCATCAGGCCCAACACTTCGCCACAACACTCCCCCCACCTACCCAGGAGTCACAGCAGCCCCTTTCATAGAGTAGTCCCAGCAGCCCCCTCGGTACAGTAGTCCCAGCAGCCCCCTGCGTACAGTAGTCCCAGCAGCCCCCTGCGTACAGTAGTCCCAGCAGCCCCCTGCGTACAGTAGTCCCAGCAGCCCCCTGCGTACAGTAGTCCCAGCAGCCCCCTGCGTACAGTAGTCCCAGCAGCCCCCTTCGTACAGTAGTCCCAGCAGCCCCCTGCGTACAGTAGTCCCAGCAGCCCCCTGCGTACAGTAGTCCCAGCAGCCCCCTGCGTACAGTAGTCCCAGCAGCCCTCTGCGTACAGTAGTCCCAGCAGCCCCTGCTGTACAGTAGTCCCAGCAGCCCCCTGCGTACAGTAGTCCCAGCAGCCCCCTGCGTACAGTAGTCCCAGCAGCCCCTCTGTACAGTAGTCCCAGCAGCCCCTCTGTACAGTAGTCCCAGCAGCCCCCTGCGTACAGTAGTCCCAGCAGCCCCTGCGTACAGTAGTTCCAGCAGCCCCCTGCGTACAGTAGTCCCAGCAGTCCCTCCGTAGAGTACTCCCAGCAGCCCCTCTGATACAGTAGTCCCAGCAGCCCCTCCGTACAGTACTCCCAGCAGCCCCCCTCGATACAGTAGTCCCAGCAGACCCTCCGTAAATTAGTCCCAGCAGCCCCCTCTGTACAGTAGTCCCAGCAGCCCCTCCGTAGAGTACTCCCAGCAGCCCCCTCTGTACAGTAGTCTCAGCAGCCCCCTCTGTAAAGTAGTCCCAGCAGCCCCCTCAGTACAGTAGTCCCAGCAGCCCCCTTAGTACAGTAGTCCCAGCAGCCCCCTCAGTACAGTAGTCACAGCAGCCCCCTCAGTACAGTAGTCCCAGCAGCCCCCTCAGTACAGTAGTCCCAGCAGCCCCCTCGGTACAGTAGTCCCAGCAGCCCCGTCTGTACAGTAGTCCCAGCAGCCCCGTCTGTACAGTAGTCCCAGCAGCCCCGTCTGTACAGTAGTCCCAGCAGCCCCCTGCGTACAGTAGTCCCAACAGCCCCCTCTGTACAGTAGTCCCAGCAGCCCCCTCCGTACAGTAGTCCCAGCAGCCCCCTGCGTACAGTAGTTCCAGCAGCCCCCTCGCGTACAGTAGTCCCAGCAGTCCCTCCGTAGAGTACTCCCAGCAGCCCCCTCGATACAGTAGTCCCAGCAGCCCCCTCGGTACAGTAGTCCCAGCAGCCCCCTCGGTACAGTAGTCCCAGCAGTCCCTCCGTAGAGTACTCCCAGCAGCCCCTCGGTACAGTAGTCCCAGCAGCCCCCTCGGTACAGTAGTCCCAGCAGCCCCCTCGGTACAGTAGTCCCAGCAGCCCCCTCGGTACAGTAGTCCCAGCAGCCCCCCTCGATACAGTAGTCCCAGCAGTCCCTCCGTAGAGTACTCCCAGCAGCCCCCTCTGTAGAGTAGTCCCAGCAGCCCCCTCGGTACAGTAGTCCCAGCAGCCCCCTCTGTACAGTAGTCCCAGCAGATGCTCCGTGCAGTAATCACAGCCGGCCCTCCCCTCAGTTACTCACATACAGCCCCCCCCCCCCCCAATTACTGATTGCAGTGGGCCCCCCTCCTTGTATTCACTTCGGTCACATTTCCATGTCATGAGATCGGGGTCACGTTTTCTCACATAGAGACATTGTACATTAATTCTTCATCCCTCTGACTTTTCCTAAACCGTTAGTTCCCTCTTTAGTCCCTGCGCCCCCAATTCTCCAGATGGAAGAGTGCTGCACCCACAACAACAGTGCCACCCTGTCCTGGAAACAGCCGCCCATGTCCATGGTGCAAGCGGAAGGCTATATTCTGGAGCTGGACGACGGGAACGGCGGTCAGTTCAGGGTAAGAGCCAGCTCGTTTAACGCCTTACTTATAGCTGCCATAACACTCATGAAACAGGGGGATCAGGATGAGCAGCTCTGTGTTGCAGTGTAAAGCATGGGAGAAAAAGCAGCGGCCTGAGCCCACTATGGGACATGAGGTAGATGTAAGGCTTTATCCGACTCCCATTAGACAATGCAGTCAAGCTGGAGTCAATGGTCAAAAAGAAAAGAACCCTGCCCATAAGTCATGGCTTATCTATCATCTGTAAGACATTTGCTTTAAGGACACTTGTCCAGGATTAGAAAAACATAGCTGCTTCCCCAAACAGCGCCACACCAGTCCACAGGTCGAGTGGGGAACTACAAGCGCAAGTTACATCCAGTGGAGCTTTGCTGCAGTACCAGATGCAACCCGTAGACAGGGGTGGCGCTGTTTCCGGAAGGAAGCAGCCGCGTTTGTCACATGACGTATAACGCATGCTGTGTGCTGTTGCAGGAGGTATTTGTCGGGAAGGAGACGATGTGCACAGTGGACGGCCTGCATTTCAACAGTACATATAACGCCCGAGTCAAGGCCTTCAATAAAGCTGGGGTCAGCCAGTACAGTAAGACCCTGGTCCTCCAGACCTCCGAAGGTAAGTAGTTCTCCAGCATGTAATCCTCTGCAGCCACCACTAGGGGGAGCCGAGGAGCTTACTGCATACAGATTTGATATTGAAGCTCCCCCTAGTGGTGACTGCAGGCAGCCAGAACTTTGGATAAATTCTGCTTTATGAAATTAAACCCCTTCTGACCTAACCCTTCTCACAGCTGAGGGTTTGCTACAGGGTGTTTCAATTCTCTGTAAGCTAAGGCTAGCTTCACATTTGCAGCACAGCTCTCCGGCAGGCTGTTCCGACAGAGAACAGGCTGCCGGAGTTCTCCAGATACGGCATTGCCGGATGTTAGCAGAATGCGCGCCGGACCCTTTGACTATAATGAGGTCCGGCCGCTACCCGGCAAATATGTCAGGATTCGGCCAGACAAAAAAAACGCTGCACACAACGGTTTTTGTCTGGCGGGAACAGCCGCCCAGGTGAAAGAAGTCCAAAACAGGCAGAAACATTTTACCTGCACTGATACATTGTAACAAACCCCGTGCTGCTGTTGTATTTAGCTCACCGAGGATTGCCCAGACCGGATATAATTGCGTCAGACCCTCTGCTGTGAGAAGTAGTAAGTCCGTTCAGGTAGAGAAAAATGTTTCCATTCACTGACAGGAAGCAGAAATCTACACCTCATGTGTAGAGGAAATCTGATTGGATGTAGAATTTATCAGCCGATTCCGATCTCCATCCGATGGACGGCCTGTATCACGTGTGCTGCATTCATGATTCCGTGTAACTTTATCCGTGTTGTCTCAGTTCACGTCTGACATTCCGTGTATCCAGATGTAGGGGGTGCAGAGGTCGGCGCCTGAGGGGCCCCTCTGCCATATCAGTACATGGTAGGTGGGGTCACAGATTTTACACTGGGGCCCAGGAGCTTCAGGTTCCGCCCCCACGGACATATTTATATAGCGCAGACATACTCTGCAACGCTGTACACGGGTTTATCTGTTTTAATATATGCAACTGAGCCTCTAGGAGCAACCGGGGCGTTGCCGTTGCACCTAGAGGCTCTGCTTTAGCAACACAATGTAAAAGGCTGTTGTATCCATAGCAACCAGACTCAAAGTTAAGCTGATAGCAGCCGCCATGTTACGCCATTCCCTGTCTCATTGCTTAGTCCCTTCTCTGATGCATGCCTTCCAACAGTCCACAAGTAGGCGGAGCCTGTGCTTATTTTCATTTAAAGGTGCATCAGTAGGTACAAAGGGGCGGGGCTTGACCATCCTGCTACTGGGGACTGAAGTGTTGGGGGATGCGTTAACGAGATGTCTGTAATTAGGTTTTGTGTGCGGTTTACATAGTTTTTAATTTACATACTCGGCGTTCTACGGTTTTGTCATGTCTGTGTTGTTTTTTCCCCCATTTTATATGGTTAGTGGATTTCACGTGTTCTCTATCATGTCATCATGGCCTCCATGTCCGCCATACGGGTTGGTGCTGTCGTCATCGTTCTTAGCTTGCGGCCATCGCTGTCCTCGCCACAGTAATTTCTTTTGTGGAGAAAGTTGGGCGCATCCGATTCGTGCGACCCAAGTTCACGTGACCTGTGTTTTCCATTGATTTGATAGTTGAGGAACATATCTAGGTCACCGCTGGCGACATTTGTCTGCCGCGGACGCTATGACTATTCATTTGATCAATACATATCATCTACAATTGGCGGAGGCGGCCATTTTGTGCAATTTAGAACGAGTGACATTACTTTGTCTGGCCGGACTACATATCCAGCTGTTTACCAAAATGGCTGTCTCCGGGTTGCAGTGATTCCATGACACCTGTGGCGGCCATTTTGTGGGATTTTGCATGTCGAGACATTACTGAGGAAACTGAACTTGTGTATTTGTCCCACCCAAGAATCGCATGCTCCCTCATAAACGGCCACAAAATGGCTGCCTCCAGGTTTACTTCATGGGCCGTGTATGACATGTATGTACACTGATGCACGCTTCAATTTGCTGACATTTCTGTGCATGTCTTTGCTTATGCCAGGTCCCTATCCTCGAATGTCAGCCTCTCTTGCAGCTCATTTGCAAATCAACACCACCATGCCCTCTCCACTCGAGTTCCTCCAAAACTCAGAACAGGAAACTTGTATGTCTCCAGGTAATGGCTTCCCCTCCCTCATAACTCACAGTGTAAAGTTGTCACCGTTTCATTGGTCAAAACTACCTCAGGTGGGACCTCACCGACTAATCAGAGTCAGTTTTACAAATGAAAGCTGCCCTGTGATTGGTTGCTATGGGCAACAAGGCCTCTCAGACAGTTGCTCCCTCAGTACATTCTCTGTACCTTATAGAAGCAGCCATGTTGGAAATTTTACCTCAGACATGTTAGTGGCTCTGGTGTGCTCAGTCACAGCCAGTCGGTTACCAATAAAATGTATAATAAGTGGACATCTTATTATACGATATTACCAGTATACACTTTATTATTCACACATCTTCAGCCTATATTTTTCCGTATTCCATCACATATCATCCTCTCACATCGCTAACAGACATTAGACGTAACACTGGAGATAGACAAGTGATAATTGAAAGTCTAGCGGGGTGATGAGAGTGCTGCAAGATTAACAAGCAGACTAATTAACGTAAACATGCGTGAGACTCTGGTGCTAGATTTGCATTTTGGTTGTGATTTTCATATAAACGCGCGTCATACAGGCTTATTTTTTTACTATGCTGTCCGGGAGTCTCTTGACAAAGCGAACAGCGCAGCACAGCCCACTCTGAGATTTCCGTAAGCCCCCCCTCCCACCTTTGGGAATTCTTTAAACGCTTCAAGACAAACCCCATTTTCTTTTTGCATTCTTGTTTTTTTCCTCCCCACATTACAAGAGCCATAACTTTTTTAGTTTTCCATTCACATAGCCATATGCAGGCGTATATTTTGTGGAAGAAGTTATATTTTTTAATGGAGCTAGTTAAATTACCCTATCTTGTAATGGAAACCAGGAAAAACATTCTTTGTGAGGTAAAAGTGAAAAAAATCCACAATCTCACCAAGGTTTTTTGGGGTTTTGATATTACAGCATTCACTGTGCTCTAAAAATGACATGCCGTGGTTATTCTGCGGGTCAATACGATTATACCGACACCATACTTGTCTAGTTTTCATTTTGTTTTACTACTTTTTTTAAAATAAAAACATTTGAAAAAATATTCTGTACATCGCCAGCCATAACTTATTTATATTTCAGTTGACAGAGCTGTTTGACGGTTTATTTTTTTGCAGAACACACCGAAGTTTTTATTGGTACCATTTTTGTGGTACGTAGGAGTTTTTGATCACAGTTATTAATTTTTTTATGGGGGAGAAGGTGACAAAAAAAAATGGTGAAGGTTTTTTTTCTTTTTACGGCGTACACTGTGCAAGAAAAATATTCTTTCATACGCGGCGTTACCCGTTATTATTTATTTTTAGATTTAAAATCAGAAAAGGGGGTGATTAGAATTTTTATTTATTTACTTTTATTACTTTTACCCCTTAGGCGTCTAGAACCTGGAATCGCATGATCTCTTGTCCCATTCACCCTAATAGAAAACTATTAGGCTACGTTCACACGACGACATTTGTCGCGCGACAAATAGGGCACAACTTCACTGCAACATTTGTCGCGTGACATTTTGTCGCACTATTGTCACGCGACAATTTTTATAATGGGAGTCTATGGTGTCGCATTGCAACATGCGACATGCTGTGACTGCGATGCGACAGTCGCAGAAAAACCCATCTTGAATGGATTTTTTGCGACTGTCGCGTCGCAGTCGCAGCATGTTGCATGTCGCAATGCGACACCATAGACTCCCATTATAAAAATTGTAGCGCGACAATAGTGCGACAAATGTCGTCGTGTGAACGTAGCCTTATGGTGAATGGGATTCTGCCGCTCTACCTGCTGAGCTGTGCCTCATGCACAGCTTTGCAGGCAGTCTACCATGACAGGCTTGAGAACCTTCAGCAGGCCCCAGGCTGTCATGGAGACCGATCGGAGCCCCACAATGAAATCGGCCCCTCGCTCTGTCTGACTCCACAGATGCCACGATTGCTATTGAACTGAATCTGAGGTGTTAAATGACCAGTTTGGCATCATTGCCTTTCCAAGTCATTGTGGCCGAGTGCCGACACCCACTGCATATGGAGCGGGGTTAGCGCAGTAGCCTGCTCCATACAACCCCTCACACCCCTACGTGATGGGGTTAAAGGGGTTGTCCTATCTCCATCGATCCAGCTACAGAGACCCTGCAGATATTGTCAAGGGAAACTTTTATGCACTGACGGGTTATTCCCATCGCAACGCTCTAGGGATATGCCATACATATTTGAGATAGGAGTACCCCTTTAAGTATTACACAATGCCCATTCAATGTTGACGGGGTTCTGTCCGCGCTGTATTACCCTCAGCGATGCAAAGGGTCTTATACCCCCCTCATATATGGGCAAGCTTAGGCAGCTCGGCCGGGAGGTAGCTTGCAGCAGCAGAAAGCTTCTGCCCACTTTCCCTGTCGGGAGAGGAAGAGTCGCTCATCTCTAGCCCTGATGCATTCGCTGCTCCAGAGCTGCAATCTGTACAAACATAACCTCTGAGGCGGCCGTCTCCCGCCTCATACATAGATGCATGTTTTCTGCAGGGATTCTGAACGATTTCCTTTCCTCAGAGGCTTTATCCCCGGCTGATACCTAGATTTAGAGATCTCACTGCTAGCGCACTCCAAATTAATCTGCACGTCACCGGCGCGCGGCTGCAGACGTCAGCGGGGGATGATTTGTCTGGATTCACGGAGCAGAAGAAGGAGAGGAGATCAGAAGTGCTTTGTGTGATGGCCGCTACAGAAGGCTGGGTTAACTCCTCACATGCTGGACGGCTGCAGACTGATATAACGAGCCGCCGCGCCACTCACCTAGGTCCCTGTCGCCAGCGGGGCTCACAATCTAATTTTCGTCTCTCAGGCACGCTAGATCCAATTTAATAGGAGCTAATTAACCCATCAGTGAGAGAAGAGACTGGAAAATCTAGAGGAAACCTACACACCGAAGAGGGTGGGTTTACAAGTTTTTAATGGCGTTTTTCTGCACTTAGTGGCGGTTTTTGTGCATTTTATGTAGTAAAAACACCAGCTCCAGATGTTAGCTGAAGGTCTATGGAAATATGACAGCACAGGGCAATGTTTTGAGATTTTTTTGGCAATTTTGATGGTGTTTTTTAGGTCTTTTTTTTTTTTTTTTAAACACAGCATGTTGAAGAACTTTTGTTTTTTTCCTGCCATTTTTATATCGCCTTCTGTATAGGGGGAAAACACCAGAAAAAAAACATGGTTTTCACTGTTAGAAAAAAAAAGTCAGAAAAACCACGTGAAAAAAACAACAAAAAAAACTCCAGTGCAGATTTGTGTGTAAATGAGTCCTAAGGGCACACAGCAAATTGCAAATCTGCAAAGCAAGGATACTGGCCGTGTGCGTTCTGAATTTTGCGGAACAGAATGTCCTGCCCTTTTTAGAACAGTCCTATTCTGGTCCGTAAAACAATTTTCTTGCAGGGCTGTGGAACGAACTTACGGATGCAGACAGCACACAGTGTGCTGTCCGCATCTTTTGCAACCCCATTGAAGCAAATGGGTCCGCGGTTGCAGAAAAAAAAAGTCTGAAGGGGCGGAGCTAACATGAATTTGCATTAAAATTAGCATTAAAAAAAAAAAAAGTGTTCGCAGAACAGGGCAGGGTGTACAGATGCCCTGCGATTTGGGAGGCATGTAAATGAGGCCTGTCAACAGAAGACCCTTAACCTTTTGATAAATAAGGCCCATCACATCGATGGCGGTGGCTTCGACTTTTTAGTGATGTATATATTTTTTTTACATGGCAGTATTTATTAGATGCGGCAGTGCCGGGTTTGTCAAACATAATACCATAACGCACACTTAGCTCTGCTACATCTGTAGGTAACAGCTCGATATTTTAGGATTTGTCCTTGGTTCTCTTAGATCAGCAGTGAAGACGAGGTTGTGAGAAATCACTGGTGGGATTTTCACAGAAGTCGTCGAGGATTAGAAAATAAGGTTTTCCTTATGGTCGCTGTGTGAACACGTCTTCATCTCCCTGCAGATAGCTGCTGGGACTAATGGCTGTGGGTGGGAACTGCGGCCTAGAGCGGTTTCCATAGTAATACAGAAGGAACCGTATCGCTCATACCTCCACGTCAGGGACTACAGGCCTCGAGGTGTGCACAGGAAAAAATAAAACAATGTGCCTTCTTTACAGCTCTAGGGCGTTATAGGCTCGATATAAAGGCTCTGGCAGGGGCGCAATTACCACAGTGGTGGATACAGCAGGAGGTCCTGGTTGTACTGGGGGTCTGTGGTGAGGGGCTGGCGGTGGTCACCGTGTTTCTGGAAAGGAAGATGGTAATGGAGGGGATAAAGCCAAGGAAGGGAGGAAAAGACACAAAGGGAAAACCGTATGGCCATGTTCATAGACGACCATATAGCAGAGCGCAAGGACAAACCTGCAGAGACGTCATCAAGGAGGTTCTCTGTTCCCTCCATGAGCCATGGTCTGCATATGGCTGCTATTACTGGGATTGTCATCCTCCTGCCTACATCCTGAAACCATATTGTGGTATATCTTTAGTGAAGGCTGCAGTGGTCGGCATAGGGTTGCTACCTGGCCGGTATTCCACCATCTAGGCCGGTATTTTGCTAAGGTTGCCGGTACCGCTTCAATAGTTCCTCAGTCAGCTGCTTTAAGTGGCTGACGGAGGAAGTGGAAGAAACAGAGCAAGGATGCTTAGGAGTCCTGCTCTGACTCCATATAGGTCTGTGTCCATATGTGGAGTCAGTGCTATGAAGATGAAGGGGGTATCCCCAAACACTGTCAATGTATTTAAGTTTTATTTAGTCTCTATTTCTGAAGCATTTGTTCTTGGATTCGAACTCATCACCATCTACATAAAAGACAAGAACTTTAACCACTGAGCTATAGAGCTCAATGTTAAACTGCAGCAGGTATATTGTGGCTAAAAATTTCAGTAGTAGTTTATCATGTATGATGTATTCATATATAGCAGAATCTTTTTTTTTTTTTATTGCAAAAAAACGTTATGGCACAAAATAAATTTAGAATTGCTAAAAAAAATGTAATTACAACAAAAATATATAATGATAATTCTGATAGATAGATATATATATATATATATATAAACATAATACATGGGAAACTACTACTGAGGTTTTTAGCCATAATATATCTACTGCAGTTTAAGGCCTCATGCACACGACCGTTGTTTGTTTCCGCGTCCGTTCCGTTTTTTTTCACGGATAGGATGCTTTCCCATTCATTTCAATGGGTCCGTCAAAAAATGCGGATGGTCAACCGTTTTTGTTCCGCATCCGTGATCCGTGTTTTCATTCCGTAAAAAAAATAGTGCATGTCCTATTTTTTTCACGTTTGCGGACAAGGATGGGCATTTTTACAATGGATCTGCCATAAAAATCGGATCCGTCAAAAAAAACGGTCCGTCATCCGTTTTTTTTGACGGCTGCAAAATTTGCAGGAGGAGCGGACGTGGTGGCAGGCAACGGTCGTGTATATGTAGCCTAACACTGAGCTCTATAGGTCAGTGGTTAAGGTCCTTGCCTCTAATGTAGATGGTGACGAGTTTGAATTTCGGCAGAAAAACTTAAAAAATAAAAGGTACACTGTTCCCAACAGTTTGATTTTCTAAAAAAAAAAAAAGGTGCAAAACGTAATATATGATCAAATAACAGGCTGTGTTGAGCCATGCCCCCTTTTCTAACCTGTGTAAACTCGGACGGTATTTTTTGGAAAAGGTGGGAGGTAGTAGACTTGGATAGAGATGTTAAGGACTTTCCAGAAGGGGACCTGTTGGGGACTGTCTTAGTGGAGCCGCTCATGGTTGTGCCGTACATGCGGTCGCCATCAGACAAGAGGCCTGTAATCAGCTACATTGTCATTACACCGGCAGGAACAGCTTTGATGTATGGCTTTCTCCGCTCGTCTTTGGCGGAGTATTTCTGATGACATTGATTGCAGCTCCCCGGAACCTGTGATCCTGAACCATTAGTCTTGTGTCGGTAAATCCCGCCTCGGGAATTCATATAATCAGCAGAAGACGATGCTGCGGGAAGAGAGTCTATAGTAATCCCATCCTGCAAGATGATAAATTCTCATTCCGATGCTGGCTTTGAATAGGATGTGTGCCTTAAAGGGAAACTACAGTGAAAATGGAGCATGCTGGTGTAGGAAGGCAGCAGCTTTCTTCCAAAAACAGCACCACCCCAGTCCACAGGTTGTGTGTGGTATTGCAGCTCAGCCCTATTAACACCAGTCAAGCTTACCTGCAGTACCAGACACAACCCATGAACAGGTATGGCGCAATTGTTGGTAGAAAGCAGTCAAGAAGTATAATCCAGTGCGTGTGCTTTAAGAAGTCCTCCAGACATTATTGCTGACAGCATCATAAACTGGCCACATCCCTTTTACAACAGCCAATGCCCCTATGAACCATATTGGCCAGAGAATGCTCCTGTACACAGACAGAGTTCTCCCCAGTGCACGTACAGTTCCCCAACTTACAAAGAGTGCCCCAATTCACAACGACAGACACTGTGGTATCAATTTACAATACCAGTGAAATGGTGCCTCCATACATAGTGCCAGCCAGAGTACCCCATAAACAGTGTCAACCAAAGAGTGCCCCCATGTAGAGTGCCAGACATAGTGTCTCGATGTACAGTTCCAAATGGTGCCCAATTTACAGTGCCAAAGAGTGCCCCCATACACCCATAGTACACCTAACAACATTGTCAGCCAAAGAGTGCCCCCGTGTACAGTGCCACACACAGTGCCCCAATGTTCGGTGCCAAACAGTACACCAATTTACAGTGCCAGTCAGAGTAACCCTATACACCCAAAGTACTCCCATTAATAGTGTCAGCCAAAGAGTACCCCATGTAGAGTGCCAAACAATCCCCAATTTACAATGCCAAAAAATGACCCTATACATAGTGCTCCAGTTTACAGTGCAAATGTGCGCCCCTGCACCCAAAGTACCCCCAGAAATAGTGTCAGCCAAAGAGTTCCCCCATATACAGTGTAAGAGTGCCCCAATTTAAAAATGCCAAAATTGCCCCAATACACAGTGCCAGCCAGACTACTCCTATAAACAGTGTCCAATATACAGTTGAGCAGTGCACAAAGAGTACCCCAATTTACAGGGCCAGTGAAAGAGTGCCCCCATAAATAGCATCAGCCAAAGAGGGCCCCCAATTAAAGGGCCAGAGACAGTGACCTGTCGTACTGTGCCGAATAGTGCCCCAACTTACAGAGCCAGAGAGCCCCCATACCTAGTGCCCCAACTTACAGAGCCAGAGAGCCCCCATACCTAGTGCCCCAACTTACAGAGCCAGAGAGCCCCCATACCTAGTACCCCAACTTACAGTGCCAGAGAGCCCCCATACCTAGTGCCCCAACTTACAGAGCCAGAGAGCCCCCATACCTAGTGCCCCAACTTACAGAGCCAGAGAGCCCCCATACCTAGTACCCCAACTTACAGAGCCAGAGAGCCCCCATACCTAGTACTCCAACTTACAGAGCCAGAGAGCCCCCATACCTAGTACCCCAACTTACAGAGCCAGAGAGCCTCCATACCTAGTGCCCCAACTTACAGTGCCAGAGAGAGCCCCCATACCTAGTGCCCCAACTTACAGAGCCAGAGAGCCCCCATACCTAGTACCCCAACTTACAGTGCCAGAGAGCCCCCATACCTAGTGCCCCAACTTACAGTGCCAGAGAGAGCCCCCATACCTAGTGCCCCAACTTACAGTGCCAGAGAGCCCCCATACCTAGTGCCCCAACTTACAGAGCCAGAGAGCCCCCATACCTAGTGCCCCAACTTACAGAGCCAGAGAGCCCCCATACCTAGTACCCCAACTTACAGAGCCAGAGAGCCCCCATACCTAGTACCCCAACTTACAGTGCCAGAGAGCCCCCATACCTAGTGCCCCAACTTACAGTGCCAGAGAGAGCCCCCATACCTAGTGCCCCAACTTACAGTGCCAGAGAGCCCCCATACCTAGTGCCCCAACTTACAGAGCCAGAGAGCCCCCATACCTAGTGCCCCAACTTACAGAGCCAAAGAGAGCCCCTATACCTAGTGCCCCAACTTACAGAGCCAGAGAGCCCCCATACCTAGTGCCCCAACTTACAGTGCCAAAAAATGCCCCCCATACACAGTGTCATTTAGTTTGATAATCCTTAGGTGATGTTTGCAGTCTGTGACTTATTATCAGGATGTAGACCGTAGTCCCTTGTGTTGGGCTCTTCAGATTGACCCTTCTGTTGCATTGAGACTCCTGGTGGGAGTCGCTACCACACTGCCCCAACCTAATAGGCTACAGGTGTAAGGCCGAGCTGGATATTTATCCTAACGTTTTCCATAATGCAGCTAGGATCCAGCCAAACATGGTGACCCAAGTGTCACATCTGTAGAAACCTCTAGAGGAGATGATCCGAGCAAGGGCGGGTGCTATTAGTTCTTCATGAGTTGAAGCTCTCTAACCTACTAACCTCCTCTCTCTACCCGCATGCTCTTCATTGGACATCCCACAGTTGACATAAAAAAACTGGTGGCAGGTATGGTCCGAAGCTTGTGCATGTAAATCCTGGCACGTGCATGGCTTGCATGGGGGCTTGTGCTGGTCACTTCATTCTGACAATGCTGACCCAGCTATATTTCATCCAATGATTGTTGTAATGAAGATTTCTAGTTTTTTTTTGCTCCAATCGACCCTGACTTGGGAACAGCTGCATCGACATTTAGTGTTTGTGGCTGTTTGTGGCTTCTAAGATAGTATCCACCCTGTATACTGGCACCGAACTGAACAGGAGTGGTGGACACCTTCAAGTGCATGTCTAGTCAACACTTCATGCAAGACTAGGAAAGAGACCTCATCATTGTCAGGAGCGGTAGAGGGTCCCATTTTGAGAATTGTCATTTGTCTATCTTGCTATGAACCTGGAACATATAGTCTAAAGCATGAGGGTCATGAAGCCATGTTGTGTTTTTGTGATGACAGTGGCCTGGTTCGCCTTTGACCCTGGTTCAGCGCACTCGGACATCATCTTCTCGAATGACAACTTGACCGTCACCTGTAACAGCTATGATGACCGAGTGGTGTTAGGGAAGACCGGCTTCTCCAAAGGAGTTCACTACTGGGAGCTGACCATTGACAGGTACGACAATCACCCAGATCCTGCCTTCGGTGTGGCCCGGGTTGATGTGATGAAGGACGTCATGCTGGGAAAAGACGACAAAGCTTGGGCCATGTACGTGGACAACAACCGCAGCTGGTTCATGCACAACAACTCCCACACGAACAGGTACTTTGGACCGATTGTATATGTGGCACCTTGGCAGCCATGATACTAATGTGGTTTCTCTATCATAGTAACACACAACCTCTGTGATTGCTCGTAGGACTGAAGGAGGCATCACCAAGGGGGCCACAGTTGGTGTCCTCTTAGACTTCACCAGGAGAACTTTGACCTTCTCCATCAATAAAGAGCAGCAGGGACCTGTGGCATTTGAAAACATGGAGGGCTTGTTGTTTCCTGCTGTGAGTCTTAACAGGAATGTGCAGGTAGGTACCAAGACTTTCTATGTAGTACCAGTTGTATTGAGGTGCCCCTCACATAGTGTTAACCCGGCTATACACATTAGATTGATGTTACCAAACCAAATGGAGCCGACCATCTAATATGTAAAGGAGGGGACCTTACTCTACCTTCAACTCAGATGTCTGGGAAGATAGCGATTGAGCATGTTGGATTTCAACTTGCCTGATCTTCGTGTTCTCTGTCTCCAGAGAATATAATTCAGTCCTTGACCTCCCTCCATATTAGAATTAGTATGTTATATCCCGTTAAACAGGACCCTAGTAGGGAAATACTGTGTACCATGCCAGCAAATATTGGGTTAATAGAGTAAGGTCCCCTTTGCAGGACCCGCGTCTACTAACCAGAGCACAGAGTTGCTACAAAGAGGGTCTTTCATTCTGGAGGACCCAACACAGTGAATCCAATGGGAATTGTGCAATGTTTCATTTCCCCTGTGGTGGTGCTGCAGGGAAACTGAACACTGCTCAGTTCTCCATCCCTTTACAGCTGATCACTGGGAGTCACATTGTGATCAATCTATCTAACCAATAGGTATGTCAAAAGTGGACAAGATCTCCATTCAGCACTGGGCGTGTTGGACATCTTAGCTATGTATATCAATATGCACTAGGTGGATCCTGGCCTAAACCTAGATGGGCCCTGGTCACAAAATGATTCATTAGGAAGTCCAAAGGGAAATTAATGTATTCTTCTTTTATGGTGGCTGCTCCACGTCTGTTATCATTCTGATTTTAATACCACGCATGCTGTCATTTGTAGGTAACACTTCATACTGGTTTGCCGATTCCCGTATTCTACTCGTCTCGGGCATCCATAGCATCTTAAAAGTGCCAGAAGGACTGAAATTGCTCTTAAAGTCCCAGGCGGTCATCACATTGGATTCAAAAGCAGCAATCCGTTCTTACGAAAAGCAGAATGTCTGTCTGCAAGACACTGTAAATACATAGGGGGCAGAATATAGGGGGTGCTCACAGAGACCCTCCAGCTCCAACTAACGTCCAGCTCTGTACAGGTAGACCTTCTCCTGATGACCAGCGCTGACTTCTCCATTGTGTCCAGCTTTGTACCTATCCATAAAGTTCTTACCTCTTCCTCATATCCCACGTTTGTGCCGTTCCTATCAGTTTCTGTCCAGGAGGTTGACTCTACATATCTCCATGATGCTCAGTTCACAAACGTACATAGTGGTACCACCATAGTTCTGCTTTGGTGTCCAGCTGTATGCAGAGTGGTACCACCATAGTTCTCCAGCTTTGGCGTCCAGCAGTATCCACAGCGGTGACACCATAGTTCTCCAGTTTTGGCACCTATCAGTATGCAGTGTGGTTCCACCATAGTTCTCCAGTTTTGGTGTCCAGCTGTATCCAAAGTGGTGCCACCATAGTTCTCCAGCTTTGGTGTCCAGCTGTATCCAGAGTGGTGCCACCATAGTTCTCCAGCTTTGGTGTCCAGCAGGATCCAAAATGGTGCCACCATAGTTCTCGAGCTTTGGTGTCCAGCAGGATCCAGAGTGGTGCCACCATAGTTCTCCAGCTTTGGTGTCCAGCAGGATCCACAGCAGTGACACCATAGTTCTCCAGTTTTGGCACCTATCAGTATGCAGTGTGGTTCCACCATAGTTCTCCAGTTTTGGTGTCCAGCTGTATCCAGAGTGGTGCCACCATAGTTCTCCAGCTTTGGTGTCCAGCTGTATCCAGAGTGGTGCCACCATAGTTCTCCAGCTTTGGTGTCCAGCAGGATCCACAGCAGTGACACCGTAGTTCTCCAGTTTTGATGTCCAGCTCAGACCCAGGTATTGGCACCACATTTCCTATCTAACAGCTCCTTATAGTACCAAGCTGCATCCAGGGAGTCAAGACCCGTACTTCTATCAACTATCAACCCTCCAGTGTCCAACCCTATCCAGAGTATTCACCATACCACTCCCTGATGTCCAACCTGTACACAGTGTTTTCTCGACTGTCTCCGTGGCGTCCAAAGATGTCCACCTCTGTACATGATGTTCACATCCTACCAGCTCTGCACAGGGTATTCACAACCATCTCACAGGGCTTTGCGGTGTCCAGCCATGATCAATGGTTTCTCCACCGCCCTGGCTCAGTTGATAATTGATTCAGACTATCATTACCGTGTATATACATTGCCGCTATTACTGTTGTTTTCTACACTGCTGCTACCCCTCCAAGAACCCCAAAACTTTAATCCCAGGACTGATCCTGAAGAAGAACAACACCATGCACCTCCTCTGAAGTCAGGGGTGCCGGTTACACCTTCGATATATCATCATGTTTTAAAAAAAGAAGTCAGAAGTTGGGATGGAGCAGTAACTCTGGCTTCTATCCTTAGTATATATCGGGTAATGAGGAATGTGACACCCCTGATCGTCCTGATCATCATACCGTCTTCATGGTGCTTGAAAAGAAAATTAGAAATTGCAGCGTCTTACAAATTTCTATTTTCTAATGGTTCAAAAGTGATCAATGAGTGCACTTGTATATCGCATAGGCAATATAGGCTTCTGTCCAAGGATGCAAGCGGAGGGGGGGGGCAATAATTGGTAAATTCTAAGTTAACCATTGGATGCCTACAGCTGCCATATACATGTAGGTGTACATTTACCCTATGACGGGCAGGTACAGGAAAGAGACCTTTGCAGGAATGCCCAGTGGAGATGGCCTCAGCGTGAAGCCACCTGCTTAGATGGAGTCACTGAGTTTTATCGTCCACTTTATAATTGGATGTGACATGTCCGGGATTTAAAGGGCACCTCCTCCCAAAACGCATCCCTCCCTCTTACATTTCAATCATGAAACCCTAACAATTTCTTTTTGGACCAGCAGGATTTTTAGTTGTGACTTCTAAAGCACAGCATTCAGGTCTACAGACCCTCTATGTGCCCATGTGGGGGCTCCAGTACAGTATTATGCTGCCCCCTTGTGGCTGCAATGAGGAAGATGTTACAGTTTGTATGACATACGTAATCAGTACCCCTGTAACTGACCCCTCATTTGCAGTATAGCGGTCCTGTCAGCTCTCTTTGAACTCTACATTGCGTTGTTCCTCTTTTATTCCTCCTGGAAATATATGAATAAATTGAGAACTGGACATCACCATTCCCTTTGTCGGTCAGGTGTGTCTATGTACTGTCAGTGTCAGAGTGTAGGGACATGCAATCAGGGGTGCACCTAGCCTTTCTGCTGCCTGAGGCAAAAACTAAAAAGGCGCTCCAACCCCCCCAATGCCAATTTTCCTACCTAACCCCTTCCCTCCAGTCTTACTGTTAAAACCATACTTGGAAAACATACAGGGTAATACAGTGCCACGTATTGTGCCCACTGTGCTTCCCAATACTATACTCCAGAACCAGAAAATCCCCCTTCCGCTGCCCCCCTCTTGCCCCTACCTGGTGCTGCAATCGCCTCACCTCGCCTCATTGGTGGTGCACCCCTGGATGCAATTATCAGTTTATTCACATACGGTAATTCCAGGAAGTGTTACAGAGGAACAGCACAGGGTAGTGTTCTAAGGAAAGATGCTAACATTTTATTAAAAGGAGAGCGATGTCGGGCTCAGGGGGCAGGCGACCATCAGGTGGTCCTGCTGCAATGGTGCCTCCTGAGCTATAGGTGGCGGTATGTCACTAATCGGGGCCTAAAGGTTCCTCTCAACCAATCACAATCCATTATCCGAATTTTGCACTTTTCTAATAGTGCGCACATGATTGACGCATGCACCCTCTCGCCAGCCGCCCCCCCTGGAAGCCATTTTTATACCCTAGCCTGAAGCCTTTCCAGCGAGAGTGCCAATATAGCCGCCTCATCCCTGCTTGTACTTTATAAGTGCTTGATGCGTCCGAATGCCCACAGCATCATTATAACGATCACTTGGCTATTATAACCAGCAATACACGGTCTATAACAATGCAGCAAGCAGAGGAGTCGGCAGAGGAACCTTCCCCCAACTGAATGTAAATAGGTGATTTTAGCCGTGTGTGTGCGTGGAATATCGATGTAGAGAGTTTTTTCCCTGATAACTTATTTTGATAGGGGGACGATCTGTCCGCCCACGATGTGTCCATCAGATAACCTTAGCTCCAGAAAATCTCTGTTGCGGGACAACGCTGATGTTAGTTTTATTTTTTCTTCTGATGAGAAGCGATGGCTGGGCCACTGGGCGCTTCTTCACCCTCATGGCGAGCAGTCGTCCTGACAAGGCTTATGGATTCCTAGTGAGTTGTATTATCGCATAGTTCATTTGTATATGTCGCTCTCGCAGACGCTGTACTCAACACAATAAATTATGTTCGCTGTTACCAATAAATTAATTTTATGAGGGAAAATGCCGCCGTCTGCAAGCCTCTTGTTTGCTGCTCATGGTATCTACAGTATATGTGTAACAAGGGATGAGACCGAAATGGGTGATCCCTTGAAAATTGTGTCCATATTAAAAGTCCCAATAGGTTATTAAACACCATTTTTACCTAGTTTGCTCTATTTCGACCTAAAAAACATGCACCATTTTGATTTATTTTTTTGATTCTCTGTGACTCCCTCTGCACCACGGCTCATTTGTGCTATTGTGCACATACCTCTTCTGGGCAGTGTCACATGAACCATGTCTCTGTTTGCTTCTTACAGCTCCTTAAACCCCTTGCTTGCACTTTTTATGTCTTTCACCCAGCCAGCTCCACAATTTAGCCTCCTTGTCCTCTTGTAGCTGTAAATATAGCCCCCACGTATTTAGTCACTTTCCAACTCTGGCAGCTGTAAATATAGTCCCAAGTTAGTTCTCTGGTCAGTCTCCTTTCCCCTCTGGCAGCTGTAAATATAGTCGTCTCAATTTAGTTCTCTGGTCAGTCTTCTTTCCCCTCTGGCAGCTGTAAACATAGTCCCAAGTTAGTTCTCTGATCAGTCTCCTATCCCCTCTGACAGCTGTAAATACAGTCTTTAGTAAGTCTCCTATTCCCTTTCTCAGCTGTAAATATAGTCCCCAGTAAGTTTCCAATCAGTCTCCTTCCCCTCTGGCAGCTGTAAATATAGACCCTTGTTAGTTTCCTAGCCAGTCACCTTCCACCTCTGGCAGCTATAAATATAGTCCCAAATAAGTTCCCCAGTCAGTCTCGTTTTGCCTCTGGCAACTGTAAATATAGTCCCTAGTCAGTGTCATTCTCCTCTCAGCTGTAAATATAGTCCCTAGTCAGTGTCCTTCCCCTCTCAGCTGTAAATATAGTCCCTAGTCAGTGTCCTTCCCCTCTCAGCTGTAAATATAGTCCCCAGTAAGTTTCTAATCAGTCTTTTTCCCCTTTTAGCAGCTGTAAATATAGTCCCCAGTTAGTTCTGTAGTCAGTCTTCTTTCCCCCCTTGCAGATGTAAATATAGTCCCTAGTCTCCTACTCCTCTCTCAGCTGTAAATATAGTCCCCGGTAAGTTTACAATCAGTCTTCTTCCCCCTCTAGCAGCTGTAAATATAGTCCCCTGTTAGTTCCCTACTCAGTCTCCTTTCCCCTCTGGCAGATGTAAATATAGTCCCTAGTCTCCCATTCCTCTCTCAGCTGTAAATATAGTCCCCGGTAAGTTTACAATCAGTCTTCTTCCCCCTCTAGCAGCTGTAAATATAGTCCCCAGTTAGTTCCCTACTCAGTCTCCTTTCCCCTCTGGCAGCTGCAAATATAGTTCCTAGTCAGTCTCCTACCCCCTCTCTCAGCTGTATATGTAGTCTCCAGTAAGTTTCCAATCAGTCTCCTTCCCCCTCTGGCAGCTATAATTCTAGTCCACAGTAAGTTCTCAGAGTACCATCAGAGCTTAGGAGTCAGTGAGCCAAAGTACAGATTCCTCTATTTTCCCACCCGACTCCTTCGTAATGTAATGGCTTTGTTCTCAATGTTTTTCTCAGTGTCTGGGATGGTCCTCATCACTGCCAACCACAGTTCTAAAAATTCTCCCTCATTAGTGCCAGGCTGCCAGAGGCCAGTGATTGCAGGGAGTCGGGCCCATCCCCCATCCTCTACAGTGTCTGATACTGATGATCTATACTAAGGATGGGTCATCCGTATTGAACACTCGGAGAACCCCTTTAAAGCTTAGGCTCAGATCTCTAGGTGTTATACAGCCTGAGATATAGCTGTTAGTAGCAAGGAGGGATCTGACATACTTGCCTACTTAAATTACTGGCACTGGCCTCCTGCCGATAATACCGGCTATGGCAGTGGTGAACCAGCCAGGTGGCAACCCTAGTGTAGGCCCTGAACCCCCACAATCAGCTGTTTCCAGCATCCTGGAATCAAATCAGTGGATGAGCCAGAAGCAGAAGACTCCCTCCTCTGTGTAGTGACCTTGCCAGCATACTGCAGGTTGTAACGGGGAGGTGCTGCCCCTTTAAATTATTTAATCCATGCTTTGGCTTTTAGAGGGGTTGTCCTTTGCAGTGTATGATCTCTGTCCTGTATGTCGCCGGTCTTCTGGTGTCTCACGTGAAAAGGAGTTTGAATGGAGCCGAGCACCAATCAGAGATGTGTTTGTAGGCTGCCGACCAATGAGATGTCTACACTCAGTCAAGAGGAGGAGACAGCAGGAGGCAGTTGAGGGGAAGGTGACAGTTGGGAGCCGGGAAGAGAGAGCGTCTGATGCCCTCCATAGCGGGGCACTGACAAGCGAGCCCTGAGCCACATCTTGTTAGCGCGAGTTGTCAGTGACTGTGGCCGAGTGCCCTCAGGGTGAGAATTATAACCACAGGGCGGTGTGCCTCAGTGACAGACTGAAACCATCAAGCTGCTTACCTGATGGACCGTTCAGCCGCCCATAGTAACCCTCTTTTACAAAAAGCAGTTGGAAGAGGGAGTGCCCTCCATGACCCCATGACCCAAAGCATTTACCAATATAGATTGTTCCCAGAATTTGCAACAGAGGCTCCTACCACAACCTTTGCCACAGATGTGAACCTCGCCTGACCTGCATCTATAAATACGTTTTCTATAGAATATTAGGGGATTACATACAATAAGTATTGCTTTTAGGATTTACTTGCCCTGCATCTAGCATGTTTTGCCAGTAATGGAGCACTCGCCCTGAGTAGGACCCCCGCCTCGCCCGCCCCAGCCAGTCAGGAACCTTGGGTCTCTAGCGCAGCAATATCTCAGTCTCCTTCTCCCTCTGGCAGCTATAAATCTAATCCCCACCAGTCTTCTTCTCTTCTCTCTGGCAGCTGTAAATATAGTCCCCAGTAAATTCCCAAGTCAGTTTCCTTCCCCTCCTGGCAGCCATAAATATAGTTTCCAGTACGTTCCTTTGCAGACAGATAATTGTACTATGAAGTGGTGAAAAGAAATAGTACCTGCTTCCTCACAAGTCAGTTCTCGGATGGTCGTCTTGATTTTGCTGGATATTGCTGTACAGGTTCTGGTCCATTTTTACAAGCTGTTCTGCAGTGAAGAGAAGAACGCTACCTGAGGATAAGAACAAGAATGCGTCAGTGGGGAGAGTGACTAAGCACGTGTGTCCACCAGATCTCAACTCATCGGGTGGACGTGCACATTAATATACACTTTGAACACCAGGTGGCGTTATACTATGTAAGTAAAAGTCATAACTTTTCAACAGATCCTTTGTTATGTATGTAAATGGCTGATATTTGTATCAATGATGAGGTTAACACTCCTAAATCAAGTGGTAAAGGTAAAAAAAAAAATGTTTAGCAAAAAAGCCCTATTTTCGTGTTTTAATATTGCTCGCATCATGCCTCAGAATGGAGCACAAATTCTACATTCATTGGAGGAGCCATCTTCTGTGCTCATCGTCGCCACCTGGTGAGTAATTATATGAGCTGCAGAGAGACATGAAGACGTGACAACCTACCTGAGACTAATGGTAACTGTTCAAACTATTAACCTGACAAACTAAGAAGAAAAGTCAGTGCTATTATACTGCCCCCTACCAGCAAGAATATGGATGTGAACGGATAGGGGAGTCTTTATATCTGATTACCAAAAAACATTAAGAGGGGAAGATGCGGATGAGCAACATCTTTGCCTGTTGTGCTCAATTATTAGTTCATTCAAACCTATGGGTGCACATACTTTTGCAAGTATGCCTAGAAATGTATAACTATCAGCTCTGCAGTTCATATCTGCTATACGACCGGTCCTTATATTATATCTGAGCTTTCAGCTTGATATCCTGCAGTTACTTTACTAATATCCCCATTCTGTAGAGCCTCTTCCTCGTCTAAGCCATAGGTGTTCACAATAGGAATCCACTTGGATTCATTAGGAACTTGCTGCCCGATTCCCCCATCAATTCCAGCTGAGTCTTGATTATTAGCTTGTTTTTAGGGGGATTCTAAAAAGAGATTGTCAGAATGGACAAACCCTTTAAGGAGTACCTGTCAGCAGGATCAGCCTTATTAAATCAGGCTTACTGATCCTGCTGAGTAAAATGACACCTGTCTTGTGAAAATCGGTTGAAACGTTCCCGAGAAAAAAGGCTTTTATTCTTTATACAAATAAAGAATTAAGTGCGCTGAGGGGCGGGGCTTAACTCCTCTGCGTGCCTCAGCTTGCCAGTGCTGGCCACGCCCCTCAGGGAACTGAGACCCTTATCTGCACAAAGAATAAAAGTCTTTTTTTCTCAGGAAAGCCACAACCGATTTTCACAAGAGAGGTAGCATTTTTATCGGCAGGATCAACCCTACCAGACTATATGTCTAGTTTGATAGGGTCGATCCTGTTGACAAATTCCCTTTAAGGGTACGTGTAAATTTGGATATCGGCCATAGAGGCATTCCTCAGGGCTAATTGCTCTGACACGCATCACAAACATATACATAATCAGAATAATTTCCTCCTCTGCAAGTAATTCATGCATCTCGTCAGCGGAGAAAGAAACAGCACAGAGATGAGCAGGTGGAGCCGTTTCATAAGCAGGTTCTGTTCCCTCGGGAGACAAGCGACGAATTATGATCATCCGTGAGATGCCATCTGATCATCCATGTACCATGCTAGGTTCCTCATGATCCATCCAGTGCCATCTAAGGGCAGCTGTCCGCATATTTACATGAGGAGTCTTGGGGGGCAGGGGGTTCTGCCATAGGACAGTAAGATTTTCTGACCCTTTAATATATGGGTCACCTAAGCAGTGGGTGCCACGACCCCTTGTAATTCTACTGAACCCAACTAGGATCACCGTAGGATGCAACGCAATTATTTTTAATCTATGGCTATGTCGCCACATTGGTGATGAAACATCCAGAGGCCCTGGAATTCGGGAGTCCCTTTAAGGCTCCATTCACACGTCCGCAAATGCGTCAATTGCGAAACAGGTGTGGACCCATTCATTCTTTATGGGGCTGAACGTGAAGTGGAGAGCACACTATGTGCTCTCCACTTACGCATTTGCGAAGTGCGGCCCCAATCTTTGGTCCGTGGCTCCGCAGCTGCGGACAAGAATAGGCATTTATATGGGGGGTGCCGGCCGGGTGTGTTGCGGAGACGTGTGAATGGACCCTAAAGGGTATTCTCCTACAAAATGCTTTTTTTCACCCACCCACGGGGTGATCACTACAAGGGGCGTCCCTAGATACTGAACGGTGGTGACGCAAGCGCACTGCCGCTCCATTTGAGGCCGCCACTGCTCACCGCCCGCGCTCGGTCTTCCTCTTCTTCAGTCTGTGCTGTGAACTGGCGCACACAGCATGAGGTCACAGCGCGACCTCACATGTGCGCAGCCTTCACAGCGGAGAGCCGAGGACCAGGAAGCGGTGAGTATAGAGCTTTCACCGATTCTCGGTCCTCATTGAACCTGCCTTGGGCCCCCAGGAGCAACTGGGCCCGGGGCAGCTGCCCCTTTTGCCCCACGTTAAAGACGGCACTGGCGAGGTTCGGGGCAGTGGTAGTTTGATTCGGGGCCCTGGCCCTGGATAGAAAGCCCTAGCGACGCCCCTGCCTCAGATTAAACCAGCCACTTGAGAGCAAGCTGCAATATTGGCAGTGCGCATGTGTGACCGCCATTCAACGGGCTCAGGACCCCCATTCTAGTGACCACTGGGGGCTCAGTGATGGGGTCCGCAGCAATCATACATTTATCACCTTTAACATTTTACTCTATTTTTGTTAGCCATTAAAAGGTATCAAACCTGCAATACTCTTATTTTGTTTCTCTTAATGAGAGCACTGAACTAACTATTCCATAGACATACCTTAAAGAAACGCTAACTCCCCAGCTAAGCCCCCTTTCCTAAGCCCATAGGTCCAAGCCTGGGGGAGGGGTGCCTAAAGAAGAATACAAAACATGAAACAGTATAGTAACCGTAAGTATTAATTATATTGCACATCCCATCCCCCTATTGTTGCACAGACGCTGCTTATCTCTATTAAACCAGCAAAGCTGAGAAAGTCACCAACCTATAGGACAGGCAGCCCCCCATATATATCATATATGGATCCCACTGGCCTCAGATCGCCCTCCTGCTGGGACCTGTAGTACAAATAATATGATTTATTGCGTTTCGTAAAGCCCACAGGGTAAACCAACGTCTCCTGGAACGTCTCACTATGCTGTGAGATATACAGCGACGACTCACTGCACCATAACACGTATAGATTACGCCGCAGTCGAGTGGAACGACCGCAATCTGTTTCCCTGCTGACATTTTTATGAAATGGGTGTAATCCATGGCGTCTCCCAGCACTGAATTACGATGTAGTATTGCAGCAGGTTCTGAGGAATCTTACATGTCTGATTGTCCGGATTTCTTCCAGACTATTGGGCTGGTTATACATGAATCCTATAAGGTTGGATTTGTACAGGAGTGAACAGGGATTCCATATATATGTGCATCAGAGGATCTGCATCCTGTACTGAAACGCAGAAATCATTCCTATAGGAATAGGGTGGGGGGGACCGTCCCCCCATCAAATACACTGATGCTGCTCAGATGATCACCCATGAGGGATCTGCTAGAGAGCCATGATGCAAGTGCTTATGTGGACCACAGGGCCATAGTTTTAAGGGCTCATGCACACGACCATTGTTGTTTTGCAGTCTGCAAATTGCGCATCCACAAAACATGGATACCGGCTCTGTGCATTTCGCATTTTGCGGAACATATTGACCGGCCCATACTAGAACAGTCCTATCCTTGTCCATAATGTGGACAATATTAATAGGAAATGTTTTATTTTTTTACAGAACGGACACGGAATGCACACAGTCATTTCCTTTTTTGCGGATCCATTAAAGTGAATGGTTCCCGCATATGGGCCACAAAAAACAACAACGGAACAGACAGAAAAAAAAAATCTTTGTGTGTATGAGCCCTAAGGGTACAGGGGGACAAGTTGCACTCTAGGCCCAAATTCAACGGTGACAAACACACTAGTAATACAAATGGTAGGTGGTAGGGATGAGCGAATTGACTTCGGATGAAACATCCCTAGTAGGTGGGGACGCAGATTTTGCATTGTGGCCCAGAGTTCTGACCTCATTCTTGGCTAATTAGCTGATGGAGAGCGGGC
This sequence comes from Bufotes viridis, assembly GCA_033119425.1. Classification (NCBI taxonomy): domain Eukaryota; kingdom Metazoa; phylum Chordata; class Amphibia; order Anura; family Bufonidae; genus Bufotes; species Bufotes viridis. The sequence goes on along the minus strand of CM065599.1, from coordinate 8,443,896 downwards.
GTCCCACATACATTTTATATCCACCCCTGATTCTATACTGATGCACTGCATCAAACCCTAGAGTGTGTGAGCACTGACCTCCCATACACATGCACACTCAGTTCTACCTAAGGGCTCATGCACACTAACGTGTGCCTGTCGTGGTCGTATTGCGGCCCACACACAGCGGGTCAGCAATACACGGGCACTGGCCATGTGCATCACAGACCCATTCACTTGAATGGGTCCGCGATCCAGGAGATGCGGTGCGGAAGGACGGAGCAGAACCCCACGGAAGCACTACTACTACTGCACTACTTTTTAGCGGAACGGATGGATCACGGACCCATTCAAGTTGAATGGGTCTGGATCCGTCTGTGGCAGCCGCACGGATGTTTCCCATGCATTGGGAACCGCAATTGCGGTCCCCAATGCACGGAACGGCTGGCACACGTTCGTGTGCATGAGCCCTAATAGGGAGAGTGGAGAAAACCACTGCCAGGCACCTCCACCATGAGCAAAAGGATTAAGCATACTGGAAACCAACAGCCTGATCCTTATCACCCCCATTATCTGCGATCAGGGCGGCCCCAACACAGATTGTCAAAATTCCTGCTGAAATCAGCGGATTTGATTAATACACATCTAACTTGTATGGGCGTCTTTAGCCAGGACTGGTTTTCTGCCTTCAATAGAAAACAGTAAATGTTTCCATTTGCTGAAAGCAAGAAGAGATCTTGAACCATAAAGTATTAGAAAGATGCAGAACTTTTATAATACAATAATTAAACAATATTTACCTAAGATTTAACCAGCCACTTGAGAGCAAGCTGCAATATTTGCCCTAAGAAGTCAGAGGTGCAATGGGATTGTTTAATCTAAAGGCCCTGCCTATTTGACATGCCCGACAGGGTACACAGGAGGGATCGGCCGGGAGCGATTGGGGATTCTGTATCAGAATGCAGGAGAGCAGCTGTGTCATATTATGTGGTGTCAGATCAGCCAGTGACAATTCTGAAGATTAATGTGCTTGTCATGTTCATTTACAATCATTCTCACTTTCACCACGATTAGTCTATCGATGGAGAGCAACATAATGTCTACAGAATTAGTCATAGACTCACAATGATGTTACACAGGATCAGATATTAGATGGACATCTGGAAAATGTACCAAAAAATTATCTGTATTCAAAGATTATAACTACTATAATACTGCCCCATATTTACAAGAATATAACTGCTATAATACTGCCCTATATACAGGAATATAACTACTATAATACTGCCTCCTATGTACAAGAATATAACTACTATAATACTGCTCCTATGTACAAGAATATAACTACTATAATACTGCTCCTATGTACAGGAGTATAACTACTATAATACTGCTCCTATGTACAAGAATATAACCGCTATAATACTGCCTCCTATGTACAAGAATATAACTACTATAATACTGCTCCTATGTACAGGAATATAACTACTATAATACTGCTCCTATGTACAAGAATATAACTACTGTAATACTGCCCCCTATGTACAAGAATATAACTACAATAATACTGTTCCTATGTACAAGAATATAACTACTATAATACTGATCCTATATACAAGAATATAACTACTATAATACTGCTCCTATGTACAAGAATATAACTACTATAATACTGCTCCTATGTACAAGAATATAACTACTATAATACTGCTCCTATGTACAGGAATATAACTACTATAATACTGCTCCTATGTACTAGAATATAACTACTATAATACTGCTCCTATGTACAAGAATGTAACTACTATAATACTGCTCCTATGTACAAGAATATAACTACTATAATACTGCTCCTATGTACAGGAATATAACTACTATAATACTGCCTCCTATGTACAAGAATATAACTACTATAATACTGCTCCTATGTACAAGAATATAACTACTATAATACGGCTCCTATGTACAGGAATATAACTACTATAATACTGCCTCCTATGTACAAGAATATAACCGCTATAATACTGCCTCCTATGTACAGGAATATAACTACTATAATACTGCTCCTATGTACAAGAATATAACTGCTATAATACTGCTCCTATGTACAAGAATATAACTACTATAATACTGCTCCTATGTACAAGAATATAACTACTATAATACTGCTCCTATGTACAAGAATATAACTACTATAATACTGCTCCTATGTACAAGAATATAACTACTATAATACTGCCTCCTATGTACAAAAATATAACTACTATAATACTGCTCCTACGTACAAGAATATAATCTCATCCGGTTTTCGGAAATGTCTCCTTATTTTCGCATAGCTCACCCGCTGTATATTTGCACCTCCCATGTAAGTAGCTGCCAAGGTAATGTATCTGTAAGGCAGTTATTTCCGCTAATGTAAGCACCACACCTGGCAGTGACAGTATAACCACCGGGGTGTGAACATACCAAGTCTTCACCGTACCGGTGTAATAATAACTGATAATTTCAGGGTGACAGGGCACAGCAGAACGCAGCCGGGTTGCACTCTTATGGCGGTTAAAGGGAAAATTGCCCTTGTCTTATCAGACCCTTTAATCCAGAAAACCCCTTTAAGATTGTGCTTTTATGGACTCTCCACAGAATTATCTATTGTGTTCATCTATTATTTCTATACAGGGACAGAAGGATATTTCACCATAGCAGGTGATATAAGGCGACAGGTGTTATAAGTGGCAGCGCTCCGGTAACTCCTTCCCGGCCAGGATTCATATTGTTTTCTTTACCCTGCAAAGTCACATTTCCTGGCCAGAGTCCATCACAGGGACCGGTAACACACGCTCAGTATTCTTAAAGGGGTTGTACTGGATTTAGAAATACATGGCTGCTTTCCTCCAGAAACAGCGCAACTCTTGTCCGTGGCTGAGTCTAGCATTGCAGTTTAATCCCGTTAAAGTGAAATGGGCTGCAATACTAGTCACAGCCCATGAACAGAAGTGGCGCTGTTTCTGGAACAAAGCAGCCATGTTTTTCTAATCCCACCTCACCACAATGATATGGCTGGAGTGTAAAGGCTGCATTATACAATGGAAATGTAGAGTCTGGGCACTGATATAGTAATTCACACGCACAACCTGCACACACAAAAAAATAAAAAATAAACTCAAAAGGATTTTCCAGGAAGATAATTTTGAAAAAGCCAGAAAGCGTTAAAAATAAAACATTATGTTTGCTTACTGCACCGATCCACTCTGTCTAGATGCTGCTCCGGTCTCTGTTGCTCTGCACTTCCTGGAAATTGCTTGGACTGCTCGCTCAGCCAATCACTGCATGAGGCGGGTCACCTCTGCGGCCACTGATTGGTTGAGCGGGCGTTCCAGGCTATTTCCTGTGTGGTGAACCGGAACCGGAGCAGCGTCAGAACAGAAGTAGCTGGAGATCAGTGCGGGGAGTATGGCTTAAAATTTTTGTTATTTTTAACCATTTCTAGCCCTTGTCTTTTAAGCAAAAAATCCTTAAAGGGGTTGTGTCACCTCAGTAATGTTATATAGGTGCAGATCCCACCACCGGCACCTATCATAGAACGAGGGCCCGAAAGTGAACGAGAGTGCGCTGTGCTCTCCATTCACTCACTAGTGAGTGCATCAGTGTTGGTCCCATATTCATACGTCCCAGCATTGCTGAGAAAAATAAAGTTTTAATACATGCAAATGAGCCTCTAGGAACAACAGGGGCGTTGCCTTTACGCCTAGAGGCTCAGCTCTCTCTGCAACTTCCACACCCTCTCCACTTTGATTGACAGGACCAGGCAGTGTAAACGTGATCAAACTTGGCCCTGGCGTCTCCTCAAGTCAATCAAAGAGCAGAGGGCGTGGCAACTGCAGAGAGAGCAGAGCCTCTAGGTGTAAGGGTAACGCCCCCGTTGCTTCTAGAGGCTCATTTGCATATATTAAAACATTATTTTTCTCAGCAATGCAGGCACATATGAACATGGGACCGACACGGATGCCTTCAGCTGCCGAGTGCACATGTAACAGGTCAGCCGGTGTCATAGGGACAAATCTGCTGACAGATGGACTTTAAAGGAAGAAGTAACACCGATACATTATGGTGCAGGGACTGAGGGGGCAGGAACATGATGGCATTAATATTACCTATGCATAGTGGGTAGACCTGGGCTCATCAGGTCGTCTCTCCTCCCCGCAGGGTGGAAAGTACATTGTATTCTATGGCACACTGATCTCTATACATTCTGCTTCTGGAATCCATAAAAGTTACAATTTAACTTCTATCCAGACAAGACACGTTCAGCTGGTTTATTGCTTCTGTGGAAATATCTACAGGTGCTAAAACTTTTGCAAACTGCAAACTATAAAACAGTAAAGATATATGCGAAGGCTTCATTTTTTTGGGAGTAACCGGCTCAGCTTTTCGTAGTACAAGCCTCGCAGTAGCCCCCATCCACTAATACCGCCAAAACAACGCATCTGTGACATTGCGATGCATTATAGATATGTATGTACTGTATATAGTCATATATTTATGGCTGTAGGAAACCTCCTGCCTTATCTACAGGCCTGGGCTGGACGACGGCTTCAGTAGCACGCGCACATAGGAATGCAGCGTGGCGCAATGTGCAGTCCCATAAAAGCGACTGGGATTAGAGTAGCCATGTAAACTTGCATAAATAGAATCATGCATTTTGAGGGACACGACCCCCCTGAGCTTGTGCAACTAGAACCTTCACCTAAGGCCTCTCTCACATGTCAGTAAATCACATACGTGTACTATCCGTGGTCTTCACACACCGCTCATGCTTCCATCAGTGGTTTTGGTCTGTGGTGACACCATGGAAGCATGCCCAGTTCTGTCAGCGAATACCGATTCATCACGCATATTATATTCTATGGGTCTGTGAAAAACGACAACACCACTGAGATACTATCCATGTGTGGTCTGTGGCTTCTGTGGACCTTTGGTTGGAGATGCTCTGGAAACAAATTTTTAGCCTAGCACAGGGAAGGGCAAACTGCGGCTCTCCAGCTGTTGTAAAACTACAATTCCCACCATGCCCTGCTGTGGGCTGATAGCTGTAGGCTGTCTGGGCATGCTGGGAGTTGTAGTTTTGCAGTAACAGCAGGAGAGCCGCATTTTGCCCATCCCTGGCCTAGCAGTGTCTGGGAAATATAGATGACACTCGCAGGACAAAAAACTGGCACGGACCAAATTTTTTTTTTTCTGCAGGGCTACGGAACGGACATACGGATGCGGACAGCACACAGTGTGCTGTCCGCTTTTTTTGCGGACCCATTGAAAGGAATGGGTCCGCATCCTATCCGCAAAAAAAGAATTGAACGGACACGGAAACAAACAAAGTTCGTGTGCATGTAGCCTTAGGCCCCATGCACACGACCGTTGTTTGTTTCCGCGTCCGTTCCGTTTTTTTTCACGGATAGGATGCTTCCCCATTTATTTCAATGGGTCCGTCAAAAAATGCGGATGGTCAACTGTTTTTGTTCCGCATCCGTGATCCGTGTTTTCATTCCGTCAAAAAAATAGTTAATGTCCTATTTTTTTCACGTTTGCGGACAAGGATAGTCATTTTTACAATGGATCTGCCATAAAAATCGATCCGTCATCCGTTTTTTTTTGACGGACGCAAAATTTCAAGGAGGAGCGGACACGGAGGCAGGCAACGGTCGTGTGCATGTAGCCTTAGGCCTCATGCACACGGCCGTTGTTCGGGTCCGCGTCCGAGCCGCATATTTCGCGGCTCGGCCGCGGACCCATTCATTTCAATGGGGCCGCAAAAGATGCGGACAGCACTCCGTGTGCTGTCCGCATCCGTTGCTCCGTTCCGTGCCCCCGCAAAAAAAATAGAGCATGTCCTATTCTTGTCCGTTATGCGGACAAGAATAGGCATCTCTATAATGGGCCGCGTGAACGCGGAGCAGCTTACGTGTTTTGCGGATCCGCGGTTTGCGGACCGCAAAACACCCACGGCCGTGTGCATGAGGCCTTATCCTGTGAATAGGAGAAAACTTCACATAACCTGAATACCCCTTTAAGGGCCCCAGGCAATTTGGCCCTCCCTATGATCCAGTCATGTTGGCTACTTACAGACAGTAAAAATCTTCACAATGAACACAGATGTGTATAAGGTACACCGCAGCTGCTGAAGAACCTCTTACTACCAGCCAGTAATTATTTTTTTTATTTTTCCTTTACAGAAGAGATCTGTAGAAAGGGATAAGCAGCGCCTATGTGTGTAATTCTCAGGTCTCTTTTCCAATGGGATGTATACACAAACAGTAATTACCTAAATAACCTGCATTTCAAGTGCATCACACAGGTCCTGCTGGGAGTTGTAGTTCCACTAGACACAAAACTGGCGTTTCCTGTTGCAGCTTGTAGTTCTGCAGAAGAGGACCAAGAGCAGGCACAACCCAGACTGCAATTGTTTGCAGACACAGAAGGCACATTGTGCAGCAATCCTGGCAGCCCTGAGTCCATGGCACTGGCAGCCAAGGTGGGTGGCAGCCAAGGTAGGTGGCAGCCAGTAAACAGCAGGCCTCTTCCCTGCTGCCTGTGATACTATTGGTGTGTGTGGGACTTACAGCCACAGCCCCATACCAATAATCACACTGTGGGTGGAGACAGCAGAGGGGAAGTTAGACTCTGACTAGTTATAAACTGCAGCCTCCAGCCCTGCTCCCTGGTCACCAGTCCCTTCACAGCAGAGCAGAGATGTCCAAGCCCCTGACCGACCAGGAGAAGAGGAAGCAGATCAGCATCAGAGGCATTGTAGGGGTGGAAAATGTCTCTGAGCTGAAGAAAGGCTTCAACAGGCACCTGCACTTCACTCTGGTCAAAGACAGAAATGTCTCCACCACCAGGGATTACTACTTTGCTCTGGCCCACACTGTGAGGGACCACCTGGTGGGGAGGTGGATCAGAACCCAGCAGTACTACTATGAGAAGGACCCCAAGGTACTCACCTGGCTCTGCTTCATTGCAATCTGCAAAACTCTGCAACCTGGTCTGTCTATGTGGCTTAACATTTAGTGCAATGAGTATGGGTGAATGTTAGCAACTTGGTGGCTGTCACTGCTGCAGCTGGTGGGGTGAGGTTTGTTGTAGCAAAACAGCAGGGGGCAGCAGAGCCCCCCCCCCCCCCCCTCCAGCTTGCAGAGGAACATTGTAACTCTTGGTGGTCTTGTTGCAGATTCTGTAGCTAAAATGTTGTGTTTATGTTGTTACAATGTATCTCTTATTTAATCACAACACCAGGATTGTGGAGGTTAACCATTTCCATGATCCTTCTTAAAAGGAAGTAATGAGACTCCATTTTCCACAGGCTGCAAGTCATGCAAACCTAACTCTGCACTTCTGCTTAGCAGAGCTGACTGTGTGTAGATGACTGGAGACATGCCATACATTATATATAGGAATGCCTGCCTGTGTGGCACCGGGGCATTTATACTGACTGGGTCCAGCATGTTGAAATCTGCATTACTTTGGGTGTGGTTGCTGGAAAGCTTGGTCATGTTCTGCGTAGAAAGCTTTGGATTTCCAAACAAATGGAAAAAGTGTATTCTAATTAGGATTTAGTATGTTCTGGCCGGGTTAGTAGACCTCACTGCTCGCTTCAGTGCGAATAAACCGTTCCCAGCATGCTGGGAGTTGTAGTTGTGAAACAGAAGGAAAGCCACAGGTTGGAGCCCACTTATCTAGTTGCTTTATGATGTGACTGAAGTGTTAGGGCCCCTAATTGCAGGCCCTTGTGTAGTATCATGGAGAATGTCCAGAAAGGATGAGCAATTACATAATGCAGACCCATAGATTGCTGAGGCTTCAAACTACATTGTATGGACTATATCATATTGGGAATGCAGCCGGTGAGGGGTGTAGTCATCACGTACATGATATTGTAAGGAAAAATAGCTGTCATTTCCATAATTTCTTCAATACAAACCTGTTATTTGCCCACTTGCAGTTGTGTGGACCCAAGGTCTGCAGGAGCTCCTAAGGGTAGGTTCACACTGAGTTGGTTCTGAGGAATATTCTCCTGCAGGTTTTTCCAGCCAAAGCCAGAAGTGGATTTGAAAGGAATCGTTAATATAAAGAGAGGACTTGTACTTTTTCTTCCTGCTGCATCCACTTCTGGATTTGGCTGAAAAACCTCCTCCGAAAAACTGTGTGAACCTACCCTTGGGTGGGTTCAGCATCTGACTGAGCTATAAGGCCCCGTTCACACGTCTGCAATTCTGTTCCGCATTTTGCGGAACAGAATTGCAGACCCATTAATTTCAATGGGGACAGACTATGTCCCGCCCGGGTCCGCAATTGCGGATCCGCACTTCCGGGTCCGCAATCGCGTTCCTGAAAAATATAGAACATGTCCTATTCTTGTCTGCAATCGCGTTCCTGAAAAATATAGAACATGTCCTATTCTTGTCTGCAATCGCGGACAAGAAAAGGCATTTTCCATGAGAGTGCCGGCGATGTGCTGTCCGCAAAATGCGGAACGCACATTGCTCGGTGTCCGTGTTTTGCGGATCCGCAAAACACACACGGAAGTGTGAATGTAGCCTAACTGCAGTTCATTTGGCCCCATAGACACTACAAGATTGATTTTGGGGGTCTCTGCAACAGCTTCAAAAAGTGGGTCCCAGGGAAGAGAGCATACTGGCCGTCCTGCTTCTATTCCTAGAGGCCATCTTAACCTTCCAATGCGTCTATAACGGGATGGCAACCGGCGGCTCTCCAGCTGTTTTAAAACTACAACTCCCGCCATGCTGAAAGCTGTGGGCATGCTGGTAGTTGTAGTTTTGCAACAGCTGGACAGCCTCAGGTTGGCCATCCCTGGTCTATAATAATAAAACTGAGTAGACTATCCAGTTTTATATTGATATAGGTTATTTGAGATGTTGTGCTGGTGGGCTGGGGGCCCAATTTTCTCAGGGGGCCCCTGTTGGCCAGTCCGAGCCTGGTAGTTGATGTTGAATATGTTGCCTGTGTCTATTATCCTGTGATTGGTATACACTAGTGTTGAGCAAACTTGTTTTTTAAGTTTGGCGTCCAAGGTTCGGGTTATCGAAGAATCCCGTCATGGATTCCGCTACCACGGACCGTAACGAAATTTGGAATCCAAAACGGCGTTATGGTCCGTGGTAGCGGAATCCATGAGGGGATTCTTTGATAACTTGAACTTTGGATGCAGAACTTAAAAAAAAACAAGTTCGCTCAACACTAGTGTACACCATAATATGGTAGGAGCAGGGATAGGTGCTCTTCAGGCACCACTTACCTCTGGACGTCTGTAGCATTGGATGGGTATTATATATGTGGCTGCTATGCAATGATGGGTATAATGTGCATGATCTGTTTACCCGGAGGGTGAGCTATCAGAGCAATTTCCGCAGAGATGCCTCAGTCTAACCCTGGTTGGATCTCCATAATCCACATGAATTCCAGAACTGCTCTCTTGCCTGAAGGGTTAACCATGTGGCGCCTCTATAAAACCCGCTCCATCTCTTGCATTCTTCTGTGCATGTTGTTGGACTGGGCTTCCATAGTGACACAGTAGGTGAAGATTTTGTAATCCCAGCATTGACCTTCACAAGAAAACATTGCTGACTCTGCATTACTCATGAGCAGAACAGGATAGTTGGGAAAACTCTGCAGGTTAGCATGTTACACTCGCTATACACGTGCCTATAAACCCGACCTGGCAGGTACCCAGCCGGCCATGTTAACTGTGAATGGAGACTTAAAGGGGTATTCCTGTATGAGCAAATGTATGTTAAACTTTATATAGTAAAGTTATACCATTATACTCTTTCTGCAACCACCCATTGCTGTTTTCAAGACCTCTGCTTGCTCACAGGGGTTACAAATCAGTCCTGTTCATGTGCTGGACACACTGGTTCAGTATGCGGGTTGTTAATATACAGCACTGAGTGTCCTTCACATGACAAGAACAGGTGGTTATCCCCTGGAAGTAGACAAGGAAGGTTCCTTTAAATGACAGCAAGCAGAGTTTTTGAGGTGTAATTGTGCACCATGTACAAATGAACTGCAAAATCAGCCTGCAAAAAATGGATTTGGATGTGGTTTTGCTGTAGTCTGACCCTTGTGCATCCAACTGTATGTCTTGCCTGGGTTTGGGAAGAAATGCATCCTTGTCTCCAGTCATCTACACACAGTCAGCTCTGCTAAGCAGAAGTGCAGCTGCACATATTGGAGCAGTTAGGTTTGCATGACTTGTCCACCATGTTGCACTTGTCTCAAAGTGATATTCTGCAATCTGTGGTACAATCCTTGTGGGGGGTGAAAGTCTTAAAGGGGTTGTTTCGCTCATCAAATGGCATTTATTATGTAGACTAAGTTAAAGGGGTTATCCAATCCTATAAATTGTCTGCCCCCCCCCCCCCTTACGCCGGGCCCCTCACAGTGAATATACTTGCACCGCTCCCGATTCCCGCACCGCGGGGGGAGGGGGGGAGTTGGGGGAGCAGCCAATGGCAGGTGGGGACAGGAACGAGCCTCCTTGGCGTCAACCGCAACGTCATTTTTCCATCACATTTAGGGATGAGCGCAAATACCGATATTCGAGTTTGCGATATTTCACGAATATTTTGCATCATATCCGTCATATATTCACGACTTCACAATATTCGATATTTCGCATTGAATCTCATGATTGGCAATTCATTTTTCAAGTTGTATTGGCGTGCGCATAGAATCTATTGGTTATTAACGTTTACACAGCTTTACATGTATTGAAAGCTTGAAATGGCGGGAGTCATTTGTGCGAATGCAAAGGTGTGAAAAAGACATACGACTTTTCGCAATACATGCAGCGTACTAGAGTCTGACACAACCTGTTAACGCTTGGTAGGAAAGGGAATACAAACCGCGAATAGATTAATGCGAATATTCAAGTGACGAACATTCGCAGGACAGTTTTTACCTATTAAGTCTTTACTCTGACAGGAATAGGGGAAATTGTTATAGAAAGCAATTAAGGTTGGGGGAATTATGTCAGAATCTTTTATTTTGAATACAGTTTCCCTATCACTATCCATTTTAAGAGTGAATATTCATAATTGCGAATATGGGGTCATATATTCTCGAAATCGTGATATTCTAGATTAAAATTCGCTTTGCGAATATTCGCTCTCAACACTAATCACATTATACTCTGCTCATTTCTACGGTGACGACCACCCTACACTCCAGCAGCAGTGGTCGTGCTTGCACACTATAGGAGAAGGCGCTGGCCTATGCACACTCCTGGGTCCCGGCCACCAGAGAGGCCGGTGCTTTTTCCTATAGTGTGCAAGCGCAACCACTGCTGCTGGATTACAGGGTGGCCTTAACCTCTGTATATGAGCAGTGTATGGGAAAAATGAATGAAGCCAGCAAAGGAAGCAATATGCATAATCACAATACAATAGTAAGTGTCTTGTATTAACTTTCTAGATGATAAATGTCACTTTCTGAAGTGAGAGAACTCCTTTAAGTGATCCTGACCCTGTTGATCCTAGCTCTGCCCATTGGGATTGTCATCTAGACACGGACCACAGATCTTCAATTGCCCAAATCAGTGGCCTCCAACCTGTGGCTGTCCAGCTGTTGCAGAACTACAACGTTTAGCATGCTGGAAGTTGTAGTTTTGTAAAATGCTCTGCATGTGACATTGTACAGATTTTTAACTAAATTTTTATTTTAATTTTTTTTTGCATGTCGTTTCCCTAAAAGTCGCAGCAGAATTTGAAATAATATTAATACTATTTTACTTTATGGCAGAGGACTTACTACCTGTCTCTGGAATTCTACATGGGCCGTACCCTACAGAACACCATGATCAACCTGGGGCTGCAAAACGCTTGTGATGAGGCCATCTATCAGGTACGACGCAATCTCTGACCTAAAGAGTATGCAGGAACCTGAACCCTAAATGTGGTGGCCTATTGTATACCTATAGGACTGCGTCTATGCATACACGGCAACGTGTGCTCTGATGGTCACCAAGACAGGAGGCAGGGAGGTTACCTGATAACTGCAAGTGAAACAACCTGCAGAAAGGGTGGATACAGAACTACAGCACCCATCATCTGTCTCTACTCATGTTGATCTATCTGGCCTGATGTGGTCCGGTTAAAGGAACTCTCTATGTATAACTAATTACACTGTGTAAAGGTCTTGCACCACTATCTACATCGTATGACCACCTTGATATTGAGTGTCATGAGCCGATGGCAGAGGAGCATGACAAAGACAGACGGCGCTGCGCTAGGAATAACAGTGGCGTGTTCTTTTAAAGAGTTTACCCAATGACTGACGTAAAAAAATTGAAATCAGACATTCTATAATACATGACAATCTCTTTCTCCATTTGTTCTGCTGGCAGGTCAGGGGATGTGAACTTTCTCAGGTGGTGTGTCCTTTCTGCTGCAGACTTCCCCCTATCACAGCTTGTGGGGGTGTCCTTTCTGCAGTAGCTCTTTCACCATAACTGTCGCATCTCCTAACAGTACATATGGCTGGTGTCAGTTGAAGATTGAAACTGAGTGCCTGCGTCCACCTCAGTTGGGTGGACGAGAATTAAGAAAAAGAACATCCAGCCGGTGGCTCTAAAGAAGACGCGTTTTTATTGAATAGCTCAGTGTACTAAATTTTTAATTACATGCAAAAGTATTCAGATCCAGGCGCTGGTTTGAAAACTATAGAACATGTTTTGTGGCACAATCCCTTTAAGTGCATGAAGTCTTTCCCCGTTGCACTTAATATTGGGTTACATTACAGAATCCAGACTGAAATCTGAAATACCCTTCTACATTCGTTACTTCTGTCTTGCAGGTGGTAAACCTCCCCCCTGCACCTTCCAGGGCCGCTGTGCAGAGGCAAGTCTTGGTTGGCGTTAGTCCCACGGTTCAGAAAACTGGGCTTACTATTACTAGTCTGGACTTGCCAGACCTCTGTACGTGTAGCTGCTCATGTAACTTCATTGTGGATTATTCTAGAGGGAGTGTAAAGCCTGTATTGGGGCACTTTCACACTGGCGTTATTCTTTTCCGGTATTGAGTTCCGTCCTAGGGGCTCAATACCGGAAAAGAACTGATTAGTTTTATCCGAATGCATTCTGAATGGAGAGAAATCGGTTCAGTCACTGCACGTTTTTTGGACTGAGAAAATACCGCAGCATGCTGTGGTATTATCTCCGTCCTAAATTCTGGAACACTTGCCGGAATGCCAGATCCGGCATTGATTTACATTGAAATGTATTAGTGCCGGATCCGGTATTAAAAATACCGCATTGACAGATCCATTCTTCTGGTCTGTGCATGAGCAGACCTTTTAAAAGTGTTAAAAAAAAAACAAAGAAAAAACTGTTTTTCTGGATGACTACCGGAGAGACGAAACCGGTATTGCAATGCATTTGTGAGATGGATCTGGACCCGTCTATAAATGCTGTCCGTTTGCATACAGATTGCCGGATCCAGCAGGCAGTTGCGGCGACGGAACTGCCTGCCGGATCATCAAATGCACGTGTGAAAGTACCCTTACACTGACCGATTTCAAAAAAAAATTTTTTTTAAATCTTTATTAATTTTTTTGCGGATGATCGCTAACAAGCCTTCATATGAACTCTTTAGTGATCATCTTGCAGTGTAATACTGCCACCAATTGCCCGATGAGCGAGCAAATGCATAATCATCGGACGATCCAAATCTTTTGACTTTTTTCTAATCTTTTCTAATAATGATCTGCCACCAGAAAACCACTGGACAGCATGGGCATGAGCGATTGGCATAGCGATCAATCCTTTTCATGCATGTAATGGCAGCGGTCTTCTCTGCTAGCGAGCAGGTGATTGTATAGAGGGAAGCATTCTCTCCCAGCAGTCATCTGTCACATCGGGCTGTCTAATGCAGCTTTTAGATTTTAGCATATAGGTGGTGGAGGAACTCAAGAAGGGACAGGGGTTTCACTGACCCTCACCTGAGATTATATTGTGATAGCTGTGGATGTGGATGTGGATAGCTGTATTGAAATGCGTAAGCCCTGTGTATCTGCTGTGTAGAGAGATTCCTGCCCATTACAACCAGGCATCGGACCTCGGCTCCTGCCACACCAGGGCTGGAGATCCCAGGAGCCAAGTAACTAAAGCGCCTAGAAATTTGCTGCTAGACCCAACTTCTTGTGCCTAAGACTGCTCTATGGACTCATCCCTTCACTATCTGACATGTGCTTGTGTATGGCTGTGTGCAGGGATCTCCTGTCACAGGACTGTGGAGGAACTCGCTGCCGCGAACATCCTAAACCGACTTTACTAGTCCAAATCTGTCGTGTCTACCGCTACATTACATCTCAAGCTTCTGGGTCATTCTAGACGCCTGCTCTTGGGTTCTGCTTGCTGTAGAGGGTTTTATAATTGCACATTCTGGGAATGTTACTCTCATCGTCTGCGCTTCTGGCCATGGACATCATCCGGGTGGACGGTTTCAGTCTGAATATCCGATATTTCCATTGCCTTCGCCTTGGTTCCTGTAATACTTCTGTTCCACTGAACATACAGACTTGCTGTGGTTCAACATCCTTGGAAATCTGATGATTATTGATCTTGGCTTCATAAATTATGCAAAATGCACCTGACATGTAAGAAAAGACCATAGATATGTTGCTGTTTATGGAGCTTTCTAGTGTTTTTGGGCCTTCCCCATTTCTTCCGGCGTCACATGAAGTGCCTTTAGGGGTCTTGGCTCTGGAGATGTGCCTGTCGGTCACTGTGCCGTCCTGCTTAGAAATCCCCCCTAAAATGGAGACAAGAATCTGTCCAATGCTGGGAATTAGTCTGGGTGATGACCAGTGTTAAACCCTTAGACTGTCCTTAAAGGGGGTGTCCGAAGGAAATTCCCTGTTACCCCAGGGACACTGCCTTTTAGGGTCGGCTCTGCTGAATGTAATGACACCTTTCACTTCATCTGTTGCTTCATTCTAGAGAAAAAGTACTTTTAATCCATATTCAAATGAGCAGTTAAAGGGATTGTCCGCTTTTTAATATTAATGACCTATGGGTCATCAATATCAGATCGGCGGGGGGTCCGAGTACTGGCACCCCCACCAATCAGCTGTTTGAAGAGAAGGCAGTTCAAGTGGCTAGGACCGAGCCGTCCAGTAGAAGTGAATGGGGACGCCATACTTGTAATTATACCGCCGCAATTGCTGCGGCGAGCAGGTAACAGACTACAGAAAGCAGCGCTCATATGACTACTGTCTTCTGTTCAAACAGATATCGATGCCCTATCCTGAGGATAGGTCATCAATAGTAAAAGGAGGACAACCCCTTTAAGTGCACCGTGGATGGGCCACAGCCACTTGCAGTCCTTATGCCTCCTGCATCCTCTGCCAGCCCTTCCATCTCCTTCTGTGAGTGAGATGACTATATGGAAACTTGGTCCTGTCAATCAAGGAGCGGGAGGGGCTGGCAGGAAAGGCAAGGGTGCACGGAGTGGTTTGGGCCCGCCTTCTGTGCACTTAACTTCTCATTTGCATGTGTATTAAAAGTCCTATTTCTCCAGAATGAAGCAACAAATCACTAAGTGAAAGGTATCTTTACATTCAGATCAGTTAGCCCTGCAAGGAATGTTTCCGAGTGTAACAGGAAACTTCCTGGTGACGCGTGTAAATTATTATTTTTATTTTTTTAATTCCATTTTCTGGTTAGAACACTTCCACAATTTATAGATTGACCCTCAGCGATCAACTGGAAACTGAAGAAGAACCTAGCAATAAGTGTTCAATTCCCCTGCAGCACCACCACAGGTTAACTTGGGTATTAAAATGAAAATCAAGGGATTGTCCAGGCTTGGAAAAATCATGGCTGCTTTCTTACAAAAAGCAGCGCCACATCTGTCCGTAAGTTGTGGGTCGTATTGCAGCTCAGCCCCGTTCACTTCAATGGAGCCGAGCTGTAATACCAGATACGACCCATGAACAGAAGTGCCGCTATTCCTGGAAGAAAGCATTCACGTTTTTCTAATTCTGGACAATCCCTTTAATCCCTGTTGCACATGGCTGCTGCTAGTAATACAATTTTTGCACTGATATCTAGTTTAATATGAATAATTCATGTTTACATGCAAGTCTGTTAAGCCGTATGCCGGCGCCGCACTCGGAACATGGCCTCTGAAGGAGAGTTCCGTCTATCACTATCAGCGTCTGCATTCATTTACTCTGGGGATGGACAGTCGGACCCCAGAAATCTCCATCAGCGGCCATTTTCAAAGCACATGTGCAACCAGTAATATAAACTGGCCAACCCCTTTAATGGTGTGTCCATGTAATGCTTGGATATATTGGGTCCTCCAGAGATGGATCTTTTGTAGGCGATGTCACCCAATCTTGGGGACCCCCTCTATTAAGCAGAATGGTGGATATGGTGGCTCTACTGGTTGTCACCCAGCTCCTCAGGAGAACATATACTAAAATGGCCGAATGTAAAAAACGTGACGGAAGCAGTAAATGCCCTTATTGGGGGCCCCCTCTATTAACCAGAATGCCCTAATAGTGTATTAGGATATGGTGGCTCTACTGGTTGTCACCCAGCTCCTCAGGATAACCTACACTAAAACGTGACGGAAGCAGTAAATGCCCTTATTGGGGGGCCCCCCTCTATTAACCAGAACGCCCTAATAGTGTATTAGGATATGGTGGCTCTACTGGTTGTAGGATAACCTACACTAAAACGTGACGGAAGCAGTAAGTGGCCTTGTTGGGCCTCCCACCATAAAGCCCTCAGTTCTGCGCAGATTTTGAGGGTCCGGCCGCGCTCGGCGATCAGGGCTCCTCATTGCCTCCAGTGTCTGCTGTGCCTTTAATCAATCACTTTCTTGTTCTGTAGATTGGACTGGACATTGAGGAACTGGAGGAGATGGAGGAGGACGCCGGGCTTGGCAATGGTGGTCTTGGACGTCTTGCAGGTCAGTAGCTCGCTGTATTGGAGGCACAGCTTCTACAAAAGCCAGAAATCGAGGTGGATTCCAGTGATTTATTGATTCTTCACAAAACCAAATAGTGAAGAACGGTTACACCAGGACTCGGGGCATTGACATCAGGAACGTGGCGTATATACATGCTGCCATTGTACCTGGTTACACATTAACTAGGGCTGCTCTGGTGGAGAGTTATTGTTAATTTGGTGGATGGGAGTAGTAGTTATGGCTTCATCAGATCCTTAATTAAAAAAAAAAAAAAAAAAAAATCCTACCAGTCTTTACTGGGGCTGTGCAGCCCCCATTTAATAACTACAGGGGTCCCAATGATAAATGTCCTTTGTTTCTTCAGCCTGTTTCCTGGACTCCATGGCCACTCTGGGTCTTGCTGCCTATGGATACGGCATCCGCTATGAATATGGAATCTTCAACCAGAAGATCAAAGATGGATGGCAGGTGCGGAGATCCTGAACTTCACACATTACTTGCATATCATGTCCTCCATTATATAACTCACATTTTATATTCTATACTTCGTATTCAAAAATCCCAGTTGGAATCGGGTTGTTGTAGGAAGCACCAGTGGTCCCAACTGGGAGTCCTGGGCAGATGCCAGGGGAGCGCCAACAAACCACCTTAGCCTGGATCAGGGTATTTAGATATAGGACTGGGGCAGCAAAGTAAATATCTTACCACCTTGTCTGTATGTACTATGTAAGGAGAAATGACAATGCCCGAGTCCAGCTGAAGCTCTGAGCAACTGGTTTTGCCGGAGAGAACCTGGGTATTGCCAGAAATGTGGAATCATCCACCTGAAAGACCTTTTTGGAAGCCGTGATAGACCTCCATTATTTTCAGATTTCTGGTGTCTCAGAAGTTGGCAATGCTGCATTGCAGCACTGGGCTCCTGGATTATCTGTCCATCCACAGGGGCATTAGGGTATTGCTAAAAAAAAAGATGCACCAGATATATGTCCTAAAGCCATTGTGTTATCCAGGACCCATGGTGGCCTAGGAACCCTGACTGGTGTGTAACCCATAACTACAATCCGCAATATAGCTGGACCCATTACTATTACTGTTGTGGTTTTTGGTCGTTTGTTTTTAAACTTCAGGAAATATTTAGTAAATTGCCGTTGAGAAACTTTAGATCTTTTAAAATCAGCTGTTGCCAAAGTCTAGTTCCCTTCTGCTGAGTTGGGATATCCTTCCTGTGTAATGTGCTTATCATGACGGCCGGCCTAGATTTGGAGGCCTGTGGTGTACAGGGCAGGAGAATGAGCACATAAACAGATGTTGTGTCGGGGGAATGTTATATAGTAATGGGGCACATTCAGAGCCTGGTTTAGTCCCTAGAACTAGTGTTGATTCTACATTGAAGGAAGTATAGATCCTGCTTCAGTGGTATAACTTGGGGCTCCTGGGGCCCCCCACTGTCGCAAGCCTTTGATAGCTCTGGTTTTTCTATGGGCAGAGGGGAAGTTTTGAGACTCTGGCATCCTTCAGAAAATGGGATCCATAAAGTTGTTGCTTGTCTTCAGGTCGAGGAAGCCGATGACTGGCTGAGACATGGAAACCCCTGGGAGAAGGCCCGGCCAGAGTACATGCTCCCTGTTCACTTCTATGGGCGAGTGGAGAACACCAAAACGGGCGTCCGGTGGGTGGACACTCAGGTGAGTGTGCGGGCCGATTCTGGACTTCTCCATCTGACCCTGTTCCAGATGTTGGGTCCAGTGATTTGCCTTTTCATTCTGTTCTAGGTGGTCCTGGCAATGCCGTACGACACTCCAGTGCCCGGGTATATGAATAACACCGTCAATACGATGAGGCTGTGGTCTGCACGGGCGCCCAATGACTTTAACCTCCGAGACTGTGAGTACGTGCGGTGAAGGCCTGTGTAGCTCCGGCCATCAGTCCACAGTAGTCCATGAGACCTGGAGAACTGTATATGTTCTGACTCTCTGGACCTTTGGATCATGTAACCTTATTTCCAGAACAGGAAATGCAATGTCCTGGAATTTGGGTTCCTCAAATTCCATCATGAGTCCCCTGCTGCCACACAGACACTTAAAGAAGCAATTCCTATTCTCTGACCTGTTAGAAAGGTACCTGATGTAAACAGTAGTTAAGGTAATTTAGTGACTGTAGTTGTGAGTTATAACCTCCCTTCTGATCTTCAGCTGTGTCACGTGATCAACACTGACTTTCCAAATAACACGGCATCTTATGTGTGGACAGGAAGTCGGTTTCTCTGTATTCCTATGGGAGCCTCAGTTTCGGGCTCATAGGAATGAATAGAAAAGTAACTGACTTCCTGTCCTGTGTCAATAGGAGATCAGAGTGTTGGTCACATGACACAGCTGAGGATCAGAGGGGAGGTTATAACTCACAAATAGTTTCTGATACGAAAATTACATTTACTACAGTTTACATCATGTACCTTTAAAAAAAAAAAAAAAAGTCAGAATATATATATTTTTTTCTTTTTGAGGGAGTGCTTCTTTAAAGTCCCATCCTGGTTTTAGTTGTCCTCTTCTAAGCGGCTATATATGGGAACTATTGAACTGAATTCTTGTACATGCTCCACTGTCCCTAGAAGAGGGTCCCAAGTTACTAATCTGCAGCCTTTAGGGACAAAACCATTCATTAGGGGGCCTTGAGGCGGAGGGTGATGTCCATCAATCACCCAGCAGCTCCTGCTGAGTGCACAGGTCTGGGATCAGAAATCTAGGCCTCCTGCCCCATTGGTAGGGGCACTGTCTGTAAGCTGTGCAGCTCTATAGAGGGACTGGTCTGAATGGTTTCTATAGTAATAGAAAATGACTGAATGTCTCTCACCCCCCATACACATGCATACTCTGCTTGGCCAAGCATGCATGTGTCCTGAATGGTGAGAGAGGAGGAAGCCACTGCCATCAGATTATTTCCAAGAACAAAAGGATCAGGCATGTTGAAATACAGCAGCCTAATCCTTCTCTTCTCCAAGAGTTAGGAGGCCCCGTCCATGTTGGAGGGTCGTTCAATCTAATATGAACAGTTTCTGTAAGAAGTGCAATAGCTGGATATAGAAGTGCCGCTGAGCCGCCGTTCTTGGCCTCGCTTCCTCTGAGGTTGACGTAATTATTTCACAGGTCAGGAAGTGGTTGATTACAAATGCTCACCGGCCATTACCTCCGGCCCTTGCTCCATGTGAAATTGCTGTAATCCTGAGCGTTGATCCATCCGTTCTAACTGCTTCTACATCCCCTACAGTTAATGTCGGTGACTACATCCAGGCAGTGCTGGACCGGAACCTGGCTGAGAACATCTCCCGTGTCCTGTATCCTAATGATAATGTGAGTCCCGGCTCATTTATCGACCTTCCTGCTCCTATAGTCATCTGCAAGCCAGGAAATAAAGTTGCGAACTTGGGGTGTATTCATTTGTTGCAGAAGTTTCTACAAATAAATGGGGTTGTTTCTGCAGCATCAATTTCTGAAGGCAGAAGAGTGGGACAGTGTCAGAAACCTCTGCAACAAATCATCAGAGTGGGACTGAATTCACCCTTCTGATGTGTGGCCCTATGCATTCCTGGGGTGTGAGCAATGTGATGTAATGCTGTAAAATGGACTGTAGAGGGCAGTATCGGCTCTTAATTCTTACATATCAGGAGCTCACTGAACTGATGCAATATTTTGTATTTAATTCTTTTTTTACATAAACGTCCCCGGATCGTTGCTATACTTTGATTCTTTTACAATCTTTTCCAGTTCTTTGAGGGGAAGGAGCTGCGCCTCAAGCAGGAATACTTTGTGGTGGCCGCCTCCTTACAAGACATCATCCGCCGCTTCAAGGCCTCTAGATTCGGCTGCAGGGATTCAGTGCGGACCGGCTTTGACGCCTTTCCGGATAAGGCGAGTTTCGTATTTGCTGTGACGGTGGATTGTAAATATTAGTTACTTGCAGAGGGCCGAAAGTGGCTAAAAAGCGTCAAGTTTGTTGATGGTTTCTTCCTTCTCCAGGTTGCCATTCAGCTTAATGACACTCACCCTGCGCTGGGAATCCCAGAACTGATGAGAATATTCCTGGATATAGAGAAACTTCCCTGGGATAAGGTATGGTGACGACGGGTGATTGTAAGCTCTTGCGTCCAGGTCTTTTTGCTTCAACAGCTTTGGGACGTTCAGATCTAGTGTGTTGCTAGTGCGATGGACCGCGTCATAATTTCAATATTGGAGGCTCCTGTTTCGGGGTTGTGCCAGCTTTCATTCTGCCTCGCACTGTACATAAATGTGTAGAAAGGCTCAACACTATATAGTGTCCACAAAAAAAAATATATTTGGTTTATGAGTTTATTTATTTGGCTTTTTTTTATTTATTTTTTATAATGGTTTTTCTGTCATTATTTTATTTATATTTTTTTTTCTGACAAATAATCCAATCCATCACTGCCCCTGCATGTTGGCACAGCCGCTGTCTGCCAATACTGCTCTGATGAAATTGTCTTGGAAGCAGAACAAGCCTCTTGACTAATGCCTGTTGTGCTGTCTTTATACATTGCATTACAACCCGCAGGATTTGGAAACCGAATTTAACCCTCTGCATGCCATTCTTGTCTGATCGTTGGGGGTCCGACCACTGGGTCTATAGGCATGCCAGAGGTGGAGGTAACC
This sequence comes from Bufotes viridis, assembly GCA_033119425.1. NCBI lineage: Eukaryota > Metazoa > Chordata > Amphibia > Anura > Bufonidae > Bufotes > Bufotes viridis. The sequence continues at coordinate 8,422,265 of CM065599.1, read as the reverse complement.
GAGCACTGTACTCGGCCAACAGTCCTATAGAGAGGCATTTGAGGGATTTGGGGACCCCCACCACCTTCTGGCGATCAGTGGGATTCCATCAGTCAGACCCCCCCCACCACCACCAATCAGATTCTTATGAAGTGGATACAGTTATTTCTCGGAACAACCCCTTGAAAGGTTTTACCTGTTTTCAGGCATGGGAAATCACCAAGAAAACCTTTGCCTACACCAACCACACAGTATTACCGGAAGCCCTGGAGCGCTGGCCGGTGGACCTGGTGGAGAAGCTGCTGCCGAGACACCTGCAGATCATCTATGAGATAAACCAGAGGCATATGGATGTAAGTCGGCAACACATCCTCCCCTTACAAATATGTTATCTTCAGGAAAAATGTCTTTTATCTGACATTCTATAATCCGGAAAAGTCTGATAATTCGGCAGATGCTTCCGGTACTGAACTGCAGTGTAAAGTCTAACTTTATTAGACCAGAAGCAAAAAAAACTAAGCGTTTAAAGGGGCCACCCCCCTAAAAGGATGGGTGATGTCAGATCAGAGGGGAACCGACCACTGGGACCCTCAGTAATCCCAGGAATGAGGGCTCCCAGAGACCCCTGTCTGAATGGAGCGATGGTGCGCGTTTTGGTCCCTTCACTTCTGTAGAACCAAAGTGCGCACTACTGCTCCATTCAGAGAGGGCACTTGAGGATTCCTCATTCTCAGGATGCTGGGGGTCCCTGTGGTACCAGTCCCCCGGATCTGATATTTATTCCACCCCCTTTGTTTTGAGGTAGTTATGTTTTTATTTAGCAAGAAAAGGTCATGTGACATTTGGTGTCCTGCAAATCTTGAAATTTACAAAAAAAAATAAAAACAGTGAAGCTCTTGTCCATGGGCTTTGTCGGGTATTGCAACTCTGCCAAATCTACCGCTGCTTTGCATACGAGTCCCAGCTCGTGAACAGGAGTAGCACTGTCTCCAGAAGGAAGCGGCTATGCTGATCTAGTTTTATAGAACCCTTTATTAACCCATTGGTGCCCAGAGTTGGCGTTTGAGGGGCTGCAGGTTCAGTATCGCCAGTGGCGGCATGTAAACCCAGCCTGCTACACAAAACTAATATATGATCAGTCTTACAAAATTAAAATGTTACTCCAAATTTTATCGCTGAAAACATCTGATTAAGGCTGCATTCACACGGGCGAGTTTTCCGCGCGGGTGCAACGCGTGATGTGAACGCATTGCACCCGCACTGAATCCGGACCCATTTATTTCTATGGGCCTGTGTACATGAGCGTTGTTTTTCACGCATCAGTTCTGCGTTGCGTGAAAATCGCAGCATGTTCTATAGTCTGCGTTTTTCACGCAGCTCTGGCCCCACAGAAGTGAATGGGGCTGCGTGAAAAAACGCATTGCATCCGTAAGCAAGTGCGGGTGCGATACGTTTTTCACTGATGGTTGCTTGGAGATGTTGTTTGTAAACCTTCAGTTTTTTTTATCACGAGCGTGAAAAACGCATCAAAACGCATTGCACCTGCGCGGAAAAAACTGAACAACTGAACGTAATCGCAGGCAAAACTGAATGGCTTTGCCTGTAAAATCGCACAGTTTTCACTGAACGCATCCGGACCTAATCCGGACACGCTCGTTTGAACCCAGCCTAATAAGGCTGGATGAGATGGCGAATGGAAGCACCAATCCTCTTACTAGCATGCAGGATCACCTGCGTCACCAACAGATTACCCCAATGGTACAAAGCTGAGAGAAGGGGAAGGGCCTTGCTCTAAACACACTGCTCCCCAAATTCTTGCAGCCATATTAATTAGATATTTGCTGAATTCTCACTTCCAAGTGTGCAGCTTTTTTTTTTTTTTTTTGCCCAATTTAATTGAATACATTTGACCATTCCAGAGAATTGCAACCCTGTACCGGGGAGATCTAGACCGGCTGAGAAGAATGTCTCTGATTGAAGAAGATGGAATCAAGAGGATTAACATGGCTCACTTGTGTATTGTGGGATCACATGCAGTGAATGGGGTGGCCAGAATCCACTCGGAAATTGTGAAAAATGAAGTGTAAGTTACCAGTCCTAGACTGACCTATCGACCAGTTGGTAACTGATGCCCAGTGTGCCAAACCTTGGTACCTGCTGCTCTTTACCCTTATCGACCTATGAATCAGAAACTAGAGGGTTAAAAAATGGCTTCAGTGCTGAATGATGATCCAATGATAAGCTGATATCTTGGTGTCTTGCTGCTGGGAGCACCAGTGAGTTTCCCTACAGGTTACAGCACTTTATTTCTTCTGTAGTGCCCCCCACAAGGCAAATGAAGCATTGTAGGGTTCCCATGGACATGATTGGTCAGTAGGATCGCTTGCTATGGCCGTGTGTATGAGCCTACGGCAGGACCGATTGACTATAGGAGATGTTGTCATGTGACCACTCAATCGCTATATAAACGTGCCACCATCTTTCCTAGGTTTAAAGACTTCAGTGAACTCGAACCTACAAAGTTCCAGAACAAGACCAACGGGATCACTCCCAGACGCTGGCTCCTCCTGTGCAATCCGGGGCTTGCCGAACTCATAGCGGAGGTGAATACTAGAGCCAAAGTCCAAATGGAGGCTTTCGGAGCTGTAACCTGAATCTCCTGGGCCCCAGTGCAAAATGTATAATGGGGCCCACATGTAAACTGGCCAGGCTGGGGCCTTTCCCCCTGCACCACCTATGTAATGGCACTGGAGGCCATGGACTGTGAAAGCATTTTCATTGGCTTTAGTGTCTAGATTGGTGGTCCCAAATCTCTGGGAGTTGTAGTCTCGCGCTATAACACCAACTTATTTCTTTCATATTACGCAATAATCACATGGGGTTAATTCTTGTATTCCAGAAAATCGGAGAAGATTATGTGAAGGACCTGAGCCAGCTATCCAAGCTGAATAAGTATGTGAACGATAACATATTCATCCGGGATGTCTCCAAGGTGAAGGAGGTGAGTGGCCATTATGGATATTAAGATTCTTATGTTTTTGGGTCAATTCATGCAACTAAGCCCATGATTCTGTGCAGATTCCTTTTTTAATAACTTTATGGTGGTTGAATATCTAGTTTTTCATGATGCACCGCTCCAAATCCCCTGGATAGAGAAATGATAAAAGCCTTGCTACCTGCAGCCACCACTAGAGGGAGCTCACTGAATGCCATTGACCGCCATAAACAGAGTATGCAGTGAGCACCCTCTACTGGTGACTGTAGGTAGCAAGCATTTTATGCTGGGGATTTGGAGTTCTGTATCTGGAAATCAGGGTTATAAACAAACATATATTAAGAAATGACATTGAACAGAAGGTTGGTCCTAAAACCACCACAGTGATAAGAATCGACCCATTATTTTTTATTTTCTGTAGGAGAACAAGATTAAGTTTGTCCAATATCTGGAAAAGGAATATAAGATGAAACTCAACCCGTCCTCCATGTTTGATGTGCAAGTGAAGAGAATCCACGAGTATAAGAGGCAATTGCTGAACTGTCTCCATATCATCACCATGTACAACCGTAAGTACCGTGATCCCCCTCCCTTCCCTGTAGAATGTGCTGCAAAGATTTATTCCTTTAAAGACTACATGAAGTGTGAATTTTTTGCACTTCTTTCTATGGGTTTGGTCCCTGGAGGACCAAACATTCGTAAATGCTCCTAAATCTTTGTAATACCCAGTTTCTCCTGTGGAGGTGCTGTAGGGAGATTAAGCAATTACAACCTGTCCCCACTCAAATTATAGCTGATCACTGGGAGGTCCCAACAGTCGTCTACCTTATGTTCTATTGTGGGGGAGGACCGTCCAACAAAAAATGGACCCCCCCCCCCTTTTTTTTTTTTTTTTTTTTTTTTTGAGGAATATTAGTCAGGTTTTTGGAAATCTGTAATTGAGACTGCACCCGGCTCATGTCGTCATGGTTGTCCTCTCCCACTGTAGTTTGTATATAATACTCATATACAGTATATTATACCACACCACCGGAGGGATTACTGGTACATCTGTTTCCCGGGTTGGCTGTACTGGTGCAGCCTGGTGTCATGGACCCCTCTGCGGGGAAGGCTCATTAGGTGTGTGATTATCCTGATCTGTGTGACAGTGCAATAAGATTTATGGGGGGTGCAGGGGAAATGAGGCATGAGGCACTGAGAGGAGCATTCATCACATGGATATAATTGCTGGGATCTATCACCGGTGAAAAATCCATTACAGCGAGGAGGGGGGATAGCGATGGAAAACTGTGTATGCAGGTATATATATATAATTTTTATTTTTTTTTTCTAAGTATCCCCACCCCCAAAAAATAAAAAACATACAGATTTGCTTTTTCCCTTGAATTATGTTGCACTATAACTGTTCGTCTTGTTTCAGGCATAAAGGCAAATCCCACAAAGGAATTTGTTGCGAGGACGGTCATTATCGGAGGAAAGGTATAATCATGTTGACTCAAAATGAGCTCGGCCAAATCTACTGCGCCTTTTATTGAAGGGGTTTTCTGGTCCGTTTATATTCGGGATAGGCCATAAATATTGGACACCCTGCACCCCTGCTGATCCCCCTGTAATTTTGGCGCTAGGACTGCGCAGCTCCATTCACTAGAGCTGGTTACCATTCACTACAATGGCGATAGCAGCGCTGCATCAGCTCTGTCCACTACACATGCTGATTGGCAGGGGGTGCGGAGAGTCTGACCCCCGCCGATCCAAAATTGATGGCTTATCTATATATAAGTAACAAAAAAACCTTTAAAAGTTTCATCTGGATTCAGGATACAGATGGCCTATCCTGAGGATGGGTGATTTTATATTAGATCGGTGGGGGTCAGACTCGTTCTACTCCACCTTTTGGCTGTTTGAAGGGGTATAAACACTGGTTTGTGTAGTTTCAGTCCAATGAAGAAGCCACAAAGCTCCATACCCTGGCAGGGGTGCCTATAGCCAGACCCCCACTGACCTTGTATTGATGGCTGCAAAACCCCCTTTAATGTCCACAAACAGTCTGTATAGGGGAGCCCTATCTTTCTGACTTCAAATCATGTAATTTGATCTGCCTGCACCCTCCACTAGGGGGAGCTCACTGCATGTGGATTTTTACAGGAAGTATTAACTGTCTGTGTGCTCCCCCTAGTGGTGGTCACAGTAATGGGCAGTAGGCCACTCTGTATACTTAACCTCTATGGCCACAAAGGCTGTCAGACCTCACATCCTTCCTTGTGTTCCAAATATATATATATATATTTGCAGACCTCGCTGGAGCATGTCCTTTCTGTAGACTAGCTTTAGTGGGGTGAACGCCCTAGGAGCAGTACAGCATGTCCTTTTATCTTCCCATATATATCCTCCTTTTTTTCAGGCTGCTCCAGGATATCACATGGCGAAGATGATCATAAAGCTCATCACTTCTGTGGGGGAGATTGTGAACAATGACCCCGTCATAGGGAACAAGCTGAAGGTTATTTACTTGGAGAACTACAGAGTATCCCTTGCAGAGAAAGGTCTGTCCAGCCTTGTGCAGCTTCATGATGTGTTCTACTTGTTTTTGGCTTCTTCCTAGGCCAGGTTCACACATCTCAAGGCTAGGGGGTATACACCCAAAGTGTGATCTGCAGCTGAAGATCCAGCAGGTTTGGATTTCTTGTGACTGTTATGTTGCATGCGATTATTTGCAACGTGACCTTTCTGTTGCATGGTTCATAAAAACGGGATTGCTCAGTCACCTCCAAAAAACAGTGCCAATCCTGTCCGTCGGTTGTGTTCCCCTTGAAATGAATCGAGCTGAGCTGCAGCACCAGGCACAACTCATGGACAGGGGTGGCGCTCTTTCTGGAAGAAATGGGCCACATTCTTCTATCTTGGCTCTTCATGATGCACGTTCAGTATTGGACAAGTGCATGAGATCACGATATTGAATGGGACCTTTTTGTTGGCAGTCATCCCAGCGACAGACTTGTCGGAACAGATCTCCACAGCAGGCACTGAGGCTTCTGGCACCGGCAACATGAAATTTATGCTGAACGGAGCCCTCACCATTGGGACCATGGATGGTGCTAACGTGGAGATGGCAGAGGAGGCCGGAGAGGAGAACCTATTCATATTTGGCATGAGAATAAATGATGTGGCTGAACTGGACAAGAAGGGGTAAGATCCTCGTGGCCATGGTCTATGTCTGCTGGAACGGCTGAGGCCTCGGTCACGTTTCACCCTCCTCTCGATGTTCGCAGGTACAACGCCCAGGAATACTATCACAGACTTCCAGAGCTAAAGCAGGTCATCGACCAGATACAAAGCGGCTTCTTCTCTCCATCAAAGCCAGATCTTTTCAAAGAAGTGGTGGACATGCTCTTCTACCATGACCGGTCAGTAATGCTGCGGGAGGAGTTAGTCACTTCATGGAAAAGCTTGGTGACCACCCTTCGATGTCATGATCTTTTCCATTGGACTATGACTCCAGTTTCATTTCTTTTGAAATCCTCTGCAAAGTCAATATAATGAACTTCCAGGAGCCACCACTAGGGGGAACCCCAAAGCTTACTGCTTTGTAATACATTAAATTCAATAGTGTATACAGTGAGCTCCCTCTAGTGGTGACTACACGCAACAGAACTTTATCATTTAACTCCTTTTACATTTTTGTGATGCCAGGTTTAAAGTGTTTGCCGATTATGAAGCATATGTGAAGTGCCAGGAGAGGGTCAGCGCTCTGTACAAGGTAGGTAGCATGGTCTACTTGGTATGAAATCTTATATGCAGTAAAGATCACTTTAACAGGAATTTCCGCTATTAAAATGGCTACAGATTTCTGTGCTTATTTACTTTAATAGATCTTTTATAGTGGATGGAACGCCATGTCCTAATAAAGAGCTCTAAATCCTTTGCAGTCAATTACATGGTGAACTTCCTAGAGCCTCCACTAGAGGGAGACCAAAACCCTTATGCTGTGTAATACATTCATTTCAATAATGTATGCAGTGAGGTCCCTCTAGTGGTGACTGCAGGCAACAGAATCTTATAATTTATTCTCCTGGGGCTCATTTACTAAAGGTTTGCATTCCCTCTGCCAGTTTTAATAAAATCGGTGCCGTGTACTTTTACTAAGAGGTGCACGCCTCATTGCTTTCTTCTCCTAGAATCCAAAAGAGTGGACCAAAGTGGTCATCAAGAACATAGCCGCATCTGGAAAATTCTCCAGTGACCGGACCATCAAGGAATATGCCAAGGATATCTGGGGAGTTGAGCCATCTGATCTGAAGATTCCTCCACCCAATGAACCAAGAGATGCGATTGAGGACACCAAGCCGGCAAATGCCAAAGCTTAGGAACATGGAGGACTGAAGCTTGCACTAATCTCCAGATCTCTCTAGTCCTCCATCATATCCAGTATCCGGAAGTCACACACCTGATACCATGGCATGGACTTTCCTTTAGGCTTTGTGCACTTGCTTGTTGTAGGGTATTGTTGTTGCACTTAATAGGGGCCAGTGCAGAGCAGGGTTTGTCTTATACCAAGGTTGGGTCCTTCTAGGATCTTCTGGGACCAGTCCTAGACTGGAATCTCTTCTAGTTACTTATCTGACCAAATGTACGGTTCTGTCACACTATTAAAGGAATTTGTATGAATTTTGCACCTTCTTTTGTTTGGCATGGGGGGCCTGAGGAGAAGCTCAGTCATGCATAAATTTTCTATAGGACTGGGCAAGCTAAGGCTGAAGACTACCGAAGATGGCCCCAGCCCCCTTGATTTATTCCATAGCATCTTGGAAAATGGGAGGTGGCGGATAATGGAACCCAGGGCACCCAGTGTTTTAAGTACCCCTCTTCTCTAAAACTCCCTGAGCAGTGGAGGCAAGACCCTAGTATCAATATACTATGGAGGTTGGACACGTGGAAGCAAAGCCCCAAAAGTACTTGGCCCCGTAGCTTTAGGGCTCATTCACACGAATGTATGGGTTCCGTTTCCGTATTGTGGATCCGCAATGAAGTGACACCGTTCCGTGGGCATTCCGCATCACCGATGCGGACCCATTCACTTCAATAGGTCTGCAAATCCGTAGATGCAGTGCAGAACGGAAGCACTATGGAGTGCTTCTTTAGGGTTCCGTTCTTCCGTACCGCAAAAAGATAGGACATGTTTTATCTTTTTGCAGAACGGAGGGATGCGGAACCATTTAAGTTGAATGGGTCTAGATCCGTCCCAGAGGCCTCACAAACGTTCTTCGTGCATTGGGGACCGCAAATTGCGGCCCCAATGCACAGAACACATACGTTTGTGTGACTGAGCCCTTAGTTTGTGGCAAGAAGGTTCCTACTCCAGGAAAAACTGTATAATACTACCCCGTTGACAAGGATAGGTCTATTACTAGTCACATTATTCTGACCACTTCCGAAGTTGGCAGCGTGTAGCTTATGAAGAAAGTCAGTGGGTATATAAGATGTGTAATGGGCTGTCTGCACACATATCCCTCGGTGGGTATATATGGTGTGTGATAGGCTGTCTGCACACATATCCCTCGGTGGGTATATAAGGGGTGTGATGGGCTATGTGTGCAGACAGCCTATCACACCCCTTATATAGCCACGAGAGCTGTCTGCAAACATATCCTTCAGTGGGTAAATATGGTGTGTGATAGGCTGTCTGCACACATAGCCCTGGTGGTTATACAAGGTGTGTGATAGGCTATGTGTGCAGACAGCCCTCGTGGGTATATAAGGGGTGTGATAGGCTGTCTGCACACATAGCCTATCACACACCTTGTATAACCACCAGGGCTATGTGTGCAGACAGCCTATCACACACCATATTTACCCACTGAAGGATATGTGTGCAGATAGCCCTCCTGGGTATATAAGGGGTGTGATAGGCTATCTGCACACATATCCTTCGGTGGGTATATATGGTGTGTGATAGGCTGTCTGCACACATATTCCCCATGTCATGGTAAAAAGGTTGCTTTATCAAAGATGTAAAAAAAATAAATTATTGGCTTTTGGGGCAAGCGTGGCTGTGTTTTTGAAACTTCCACAACAGTTCAGTGAAGCTCCAAAGCAGATGGATGGCCACTGCACCTCTGCTAACAAAGTTGCATCTACAGAAAAGTCTTCTCTGATGAATCACACTTTCTGCTTCATCGACTGGATGGACGTTGGCATGTCGGGAAGGAAAATCAGAACAAAAACTCTGCACCCATTGCTGAAAGAAAAATCCTCCCTGTGCCCTCTCTAGCAGCTGTGGGTTGCCCTGCAGTCAGCATGGCTCCAGATACCTGTGATAACCTACCAGGTACTGAATAATCTCCCAGCCCATTTAGCTGCTGTCTGTGCTGCACATGGCGGTTGCTCTGTATATTAGTTGGTGCTTATAATAATGAGACTTGACCATGTATATGTCGCCATCGCTTTTACAGTATAGTGACTGGAAAGGACCACACACCCTATAAGCGTGGAGGTTCAGCTATGTCCACCACAGGAAAGGGTAGCTGTTGCTGGAGAAGAAGAAACAAGTGGGCACGGTAACCTCATCCAGAGTAAGGACCAGTATCGGTATAGATATTCCACATATTGGAACTACTCATTACCTGCTCTCAATGTCTGGATGATGATCCTATTGATTCCCAATAAATATATGGCTGGTCTTAAGAGAACACTTTCACACGGGCGAGTTTTCCGCGCGGGTGCAATGCGTGACGTGGACGCATTGCACCCGCACTGAATCCGGACCCATTAATTTCTATGGGGCTGTGCACATGAGCGGTGATTTGCATTTTTCACACAACGTAGCCCCATAGAAGTAAATGGGGCTGTGGGAAAATCGCAAGCATCCGCAATCAAGTGCGGATGCAGTGCGATTTTCCTGCAAGGTTGCTAAGAGACGGGACCCAATCTTTATTATTTTCCCTTATAACATGGTTATAAGGGAAAATAATAGCATTCTCACTACAGAATGCTTAGTAAAATGTGCATTAAGGGGATAAAAAAATATAAACTCACCTTTATCCACTTGATCGCATAGTTGCCGAACTCTCCTCTTCTTCAAGCATTAGCTGCTGGCTAAAGGACCTGTGGTGATGTCACATCACATGGTCCATCACCATGGTGATGGACCATGTGATGAGCTCAGTGACGTCATCACAGGTCCTTTAGCCGGCAGCTAATGAATGAAGAAGAGAGAAGAGATCGCAACTACGCGAGCAAGTGGATAAGGGGAGTTTTTTTTAACCCCTTAATGCACATTTAGTAAGCATTCTGTAGTGAGAATGCTATTATTTTCCCTTATTACCATGTTATAAGGGAAAATAATAAGATATACAGAATACTCAACCCGAAACCGGACTTCAGTGATGAAGTTCGTGTCTGGGTACCAAACATGCCGATTTTTCGCACGCACGTGCAAAACGCATTACAACAGTTTGCGCATTTTCCCGCAATGCACCCGCCTCTTATCCGGGCGTCAAACATGACGCCCGTGTGAAAGAGGCCTCAGGCTGGTTTCACACAAGCAAGATCAATACGTTGAACTCAAAGCATGTGTTGAGAGCTCCTGTCTTGACCTAAGTGGCACTGAGAGGGTCCCATAGCATTATATTGATTTGTGGTGCTATGTAACCCTTAGAGGTCTGGAATGTATTGTATAACACTGACATAATGCTGTCAATGTTATCCAATATATTCCGGAACTGTAAGGATTACATAGCATCATAAATCAGCGCTGGGAGGTCAGGATGGTAGCTGCCGCATACTCGCGCTGTGAGTCCAATGCATGGAACACGCTTATCTGAAGGGGGCCTTAAGATCATGGCCTACTGCTTGTTTGTTTAAGGCCAACTTCCTAGGAAGCAATTCAAACCTATTTTTTACAACTTTTTTCTACTACTCCCAGCATCCCCTGCCTTCATTTGTGATCAGTATTGAATATATGGAGAGAAGGCGCAACATTGTATCACTTCTTTATTTTTTTAGGAAACTCCTATTACAATGTAACACTATTGATAAATATTCCTCAGTGGCACGGTCCTGGGTAATGGCCGACATCAGATGGAGTTCAGGAAATTCCTAGGAAATAAGGGTATTACAGAATCATAATTCTGCACGTTAGAGACGTTTATCACCCAACCCTCCAACCAGTGGGCCCAGCTCCCTCCTCTTATCCAGATTTTAGGCTGGTTTCACCCATTATAGATGCCCATCGGGCTCTGTATTATTGCTGCCACGTCCAGACCCTCTGCTGTTCTACTGAGCAGGAGCATAAAAAAGGTCTAAGACGACGTTCCGTTCAGTAGAGCGACTTTTGGGGTCTAAACTGGGGCCCCGTGCTATGGGGACAGAGCTATGGATTGGCTGCTTTATTAAAAAAAAATTCGTCACACCGGTCTAGAGGTTGTGTGTGGGATTGCAATTTAGCTCCTTGACGTGAATGCAATACCACACCCAACCTGTAGACAGGTGTGGCACTGTGGGACAACCTTGTGCACATACCACAGAGTCTCTGCCAGATGGGGGTCTTTATAAATATATTTGTGTTTGTAGCCCAACTCCGGAGGGTATAAGACCAACTTCACATCTCTTGGACGGCGAGAGTTTACTGCAATCTCATGGAGCTGGAAAAGAAGATCCGTGTGAACAAAATCAATATTGAAGTTGTCCAGAATTAGGAAAAATGGCGCCATTCCTGTTCATAGGTTGTGCTTTGTACTGCAGCTCAGCTCTATTCGAGTAAATGAGGCTTAGTTGCAATACCGCATTGAACCTGTAGACAGGTGTGGCACTATTCTTTTGGCAGCAGCCATGTTTTTCTTCCAATCCTGGACAACCCCTTTCACTATTGGGGGGGTTGCCATAATCAGAAGAGTTATTTCAAAGGCAAGATCAGTAGCTAAGGTCAATAGTATTGAACATGCAAACATTGGGGTCATAAATCCCGATTCCTTGGTTTGGGGTCATGAAGTGTTGCCCATCAGACAAACCCTTCGATGGGGGAGCAGACTAATGGCATGTAACTGGGTATGTAAAGATAGCTGGGTGACCCTGGTGACTACCTGCTGACCTATCTTGGCTTACCTCTTTCCCCATCGATGATGGAACAACGTGGTCATCTTCTGCATGCAGGATCAGGAGGGGGCTCTTCAGCATTTTAATACTGCAGGTACAAGAGATTACCTGTGTGAGTATTTTCCCCCTCAACACTGCCTATAGAAAATGCAGTATGCTCATCATTGTATTTCTGTTACATGTAAAGGAATTGTTTTTCCAGAAATAGGGCCCATGAGCCGCTAGCTACGCTCCTGATTTGGTTAGTTAGAAACATACAAAGAACAAAAAAATAACTATGACAAACCCTTTAATCTCTTACAACCTATGTATGCTAAAAAAAAGAAGTAATGCCCCATTATACCTAATAGCAAAATGCATCATAGCAATCTAATTCTTTCTCATCCTTGCTGAATCCAAATCTCACCACCCAGGGCCCTCATGTATTAGCTAGGGCCCATAGCAGCTACTCTGGAGGACCCGACATCTCCATGTGTGGCACAGACCATCCATTAATTTGAAAAGGCATGGTGTAATACTTCATTTGTCCACTGGTGGTGCTGCAGAAAAATTGAGCACTTGCTGCCGGATTCTACCATAGATTACAGCTGATCGCTGGAGGTCCCTTCTTACAAAAAAAAAGAAAAGAAAAGAAAAAAGGATAATCCAACTTGGACAAGCCCTTTAACGTCTCCCCTCATTATGGAAATGTTATAATTATGTCGGCTTGAAAGGCCAACATATTGTTCTTCGATTTTTTGTTTCCATTTATCTTCTTATTAGCGCCCCCTCTCTTTCTATACGCTAGTCCTCCTACAGTTTTGGGGGTACATACACCAAACTTTCCACACTTCTTCGACCTATAGTGAAGAAGTTGCTTGTGTTTTGTTAACCGATCCCACCCTCCGGGCCCGTGGGGCGCCCCCCCGAAGACCCCACTTTTTGCCACAGACTTTCATTGGAAAATTGTAAACTTTTGCCACTCGTACAGCTTTGAAGTTAAACTCACTAAACTTGGGTCACTTAGTCATGGGGTCAACCTGAAAATTTCTGTCACATTTCAGGGACTCTAAAAAGTGGGCGGAGCCACAAGCAACCAATCAGATTTTCCCTATTGACTTCAATGAGAAAATTTAACAAGCTGTCATTCTCACAGTATTTAAGACATAGTACCAAAACTTGGGTCACTGGATGACTGGGGTTAAAATTTATAAAAAGCAGGCGGAGTCTACCACGGCCAATCAAATTTCAGCCATTTGTTTAAGGCCCCTTGCACACGACAGTATTTTGCGGACTGTATACTGGCAGTTTTTTCAGTTCAGTATACTGAACCATTCACTTCAATGGGTCTGCAAAAAATACTGAAGTGTCTCCGTATGCCTTCCGTTTTTCAGTTTTTTCTGTTCCGTTTAAATATAGACCATGTCCTATTCTTGTCCGCAAATCACGTTCAGTGGCTCCATTCAAGTCAATGGGTCCGCAAAAAAAGCGGAAAGCATACAGAAAGGCATCCGTATGTCTTCCGTATCCATTCCGTTTTTGCTGAACAATCTATTGAAAATTTTAAGACCAGCCCAATTTTCATTATGGAATTAATGTATACTGTATATGCCAAACGGAAAAACGTAACGGAACCAAAACGGAAGCAAAAAACGGAAAAACTGATCCGTTATAAACGGACAGCAAAACACTGAAAAAAAAATACGTTTGTGTGCAAGAGGCCTAAATAGGAAAATGTAAAACTGCCGATGATCTTAGACTGTTAATGCAGGGTCCTCAAACTTGGCACAGTTGGTCACTGGAGGACTAGAATTCAAATTCAGAAAAGTGGGTGGAGCCAAAAACAACCAATCAGATTTTGTTTGATTGATTTAAATTGGAAAAATGCTGCCATTCTCACATTATTGATATCAAGGATCTCAAATATCACAAATGTGGTCATTGGGTGTTTCCATTTCAAGGTTCGAAAAGTGGGTGGAGCCACCAACAACCAATCAAATTGCTACTCCTCCCACAGTTTTATTTCAAGCCAACATCCTGTGATTTCTTCAGAAACGACACAATCTAGTTATTTTTAAAGCTGCAGCATTGGAAATACTTACTTCTCATCATTGGGAAACACAATATTGTCCAGCGCCATGGTTTCCAGAAAAAAATATTCAAATCCAGGGAAAATGTGATAAATCTAACAAAAGAGGAGATGGAGAGTTTAGATTTGCCATTGAAATCAACGGAGATCGTCAGCAAGGAGACTAGGGCTCTATGACAACTACATGACCACAGTGTTTTCCTTTAAGGGCTCATGCACACGAATGTATTTTCTTTCCATTTTTTTTTTGCGGACCGTATGCATAACCATTCATTTCAATGGGTCCGCAAAAAAAAAGAAGTTACTCTGTGTGCATTCCGTGTGCGTATGTCCGTTCCGCCAAATAATAGAACATGTCCTATTATTTTCTGCATTACGGACAAGGATAGGACTGTTCTACAGGGCCGGAGTCAGCACCCGGCATACCCAGACAAGTGCCGGGGCCCACTGTGCCTGCTCACTCCTGCAAACTGGCTGTTCTGAATTCTAGGGCAGCTTACCCTAGCATTGCAGATAAATTTTGCCGAGTGCACTGCTGTGGTGGGCGGCCCCAGGACTCAGAACAGGGTAGATGGTGTTTCCTAGTGGGTAAAGGACCTTCCTGATATCATCTGCCCATGTGACCAGTGGGGGAGGAACCGGAGGAGCAGAGAGCTGTGTTCCCCTACGGAGAGGAGCCAGAGTGAAGTGTGGTGAGGCCTAACTATGTGTGTGTGCGTGTCCCTGTGTTTGTGTCCCTGTGTGTCTGTCTGTCCCAGTGTGTGTGTATCAAAACACAAAAAAGGAGAGTTAAAAATGGGAAGGGGGGGGGGGTGGAATTATTGCTATCTGTTGTTTTACATAGGACTTCAGGTAACACTACCACATTCTCAGCACTAGTTTTATCTGTGGTTTTACATAGGACTGCAGGTAACACTACCACATTATCAGCACTAGTTTTATCTGTGGTTTTACATAGGACTGCAGGTAACACTACCACATTATCAGCACTAGTTTTATCTGTGGTTTTACATAGGACTGCAGGTAACAATACCACATTATCAGCACTAGTGTTATCTGTGGTTTTACATAGGACTGCAGGTAACACTACTACATTTTCTGTACTCAGATAGCCATCAGTGTGTTATCTGTGGTGTTACATAGGACTGCAGGGGACATCTCCTCCATTATCTGTACTCAGAGAGTTATCACTGTGTAAGGGGGCCCACATGAACCTGGGACCGGCCCTGCTGTTCTATTAGGGCCAGCTGTTCCGTTCCACAAAATACGGAATGCACACGGACGTCACCTGTATTTTTTGCGGATCGTGTGCATGAGCCCTAAGGGTGAGCTCACCTTCACCCACTGTGACCAAAATGTCACCATAGAGTCTGAAGGTCCCGTGGAGAGAACTTTCCGCAGGGATTACCAGTCCCCCTGCATTGGTCCCACTGACCTTCCCAATGGGGTGAAATGCGCCGGCATCTCTGATGTTGGTGTATGGGGCCTCCAGTATCACCGCATCGGCCGGGTTACCTGCACCAGGGGAGATCACAAAAAACGTAATGAACATTTGGGATATCTCAGGGGCGCACAAACTTTTCATGGGGCCACGATCCTCTACACGAAAGGGATATTCCACTTTCAGCAAATAAATGTTATTTTCGTATAAAGAAAAGTTACATGGAATTCTTATATGCTCTGTGTATCAATTCTTCCATAGGGTCAAGATTTCGGCTTGCTTTCAGTGAATAGGAACCTTCATGTTCTACAGGATGGAAATCTGTGATGTTCGTGTGGCGATTCCACAGGTGCAAGACTTGATACAAGACTCCAGGGGTGCAGCTGCTGGAAAGCAGTCCCACTCGGGCCCTGGTGGCTAAGGGGGCCCTACAAGGTAGCAGTATTATAGATGGGGGCCCTGGTTTAGCTTTTGCCTTGTACACCTCCTGAAGACAGGGCTGTGCTGGTACTGGTGCACCTGTGTGTACAGGCCAGAGTAACCTTTGGATAAGCTTACTTTCAATGACTGCAAGCAGGGATCTTGAAAGCCAAAGTAGATTCAAAGGATTGCATGGGACAATGTAGCGGCACCTCAGTGCAACATACCATGTTCTAGAGGCTGTCAAGTATTTTGACCTAGTCCCACGCAGCTGTGGGTTTGTTGCAATGTATCAGTGTCGGCAATACTTATACTTGAATCTGTCATGAACCTGGATTATTAAACATTCGGGATTATTGAAAGGAGATGAATAAGAACAAAGGCTCGAGCCCCGAGGTCACTTATTCTCCTCTTTAGTTGTCTGCTCCATCCAGAAATGCGCCGGACTATCGAGATTTCCGTATTAGATGCCAGATTACCGGAATATTTGTTGTGCTTGGTGTCTTTCTGTTCCGCTCACCTCTTTCTTGTAGTTTTCGGGCTGCGTTTGTGGCTATGCTGTAATTATACAAAAACAGTGATAAAACAAATAAATTGCATGCGTTCCTGGGAAAGCGGGGTGACGAGCAGGAAATATAAGCCATCTGCAGTACGTTCACCCTGGCCCTGGTAATTGGGGGGTCTTATAAGAGGATAGCAATATTATAATGGGGTGGCCGGGGAGGGTCTGATACACATTTTGGAGTCTGAAGCCCATGTGCTCCTTATGATACTGGCCCCTGTGACAGAGGGGCCTTTGGGGCTAGGTGAGGTTTCCACCCCTGCACCTCCTACAGCCTGCGGCACTCTAGCTGTTGTGAAACTACAACTCCCAGCATGCATACTTTGCTCTGCTCTTCTCAGAACTCATAGAAATAAATGGAGCATGCTGGGAATTGTAGTTTCACAACATCTGGAGTACCACCGGTTGCCCACCCCTGTATGGGAAAGCTGGGTGACGGACAACCAATATGGCCACCACTGGGACTGAATGGCAGAGGTGCGGAGCTGTGGATGGATCCAGGCGGATTAGCCAATCTGATAACCTCTCGGAGAGTTCTTATAGCGACCGGGTTACCCAGCTTTTCCAGAAGCAGATAGGACTAAGACCTTTAATAAGCTGCTCACCCAGTCCCGAGTGAATGTCCCCAGAGACACACAGGGTTTCCTCGGCTCCGAGCCTTCACCCATTCATACAAGTATATGGAGTCAGCGGTGACCCCCTCCTCACTGGGATGTCCGGTGGAATCACCGTAACCTGGAAAATCAGAACGTGCAATAGTCAACCTAGATCTTCAGCTCCGCAGAAAGTTAATACTTCCTATAACTGGACAAACCTCTGTAGTCCAGAGACAACACATGGAAGCCAGCTCTGGAGAGGACCTGCAAGAGAGATTCCACACATAGTCAGCAGAGGGCGCATCATACAGCCATAATGTGCACGCTTGTGGGTTGTGTACAGTAATGGGGGAGGCAGCCAGAGTGCCCCCATACACAGTACATGATCAGACAGATCAGGTGCACTCTACCTGATCATTAAGAGGAGGGGCAGCCCTTAGTGAGAGGTGAGCCTGTGGTCACTGTTGGGCTTCACAGGTGACACACATAGAATGACCACCCTCAGTCTTCCCCCCATTGTCCTTTATTCATCACACTGCAGGGAAAATCCTATACAAGAACGGACACTTACCTTCATGAGCTGCACTCTGTGATCGACAGCTCTGGAGGAAGAGTAATAGGTATTAATAGTCGACACTAATCTCCTAATACACATACATGCACTCTACATTTGGTGTACAGATGACTACAAGCTATTGTTCTCTGCTACCAGCCACTTGGAGAAGCTAAAGTCAACCCCCCAATGATTACTTTATCCTACGTATTTCATTAAAGGCTATGGACACCTGCAAAGTAGAAAATGATTTTTACATCTGTCCGGGGTTTCATTCTGCAATCTTCATTCATTTTCAGACCCCAGACCGTTTATAACCTGCTCCTCGTTTCAGACTTTTCCTCCGTGGATGTGTCCAGTAACACATGCTGGATGTGAGATCTGTGTGTCCAGGATGCTGCTGTCTTCACTGGCTCCTATGTACCAGCACAGCTTCATCCCAGAGTCTGCAGTACATGATCTGCTTAAAGGTGTTGTACCACTAAAAAAATATTCTTAATTTTTCAAAATGTTTCTATATAAACAAAAGGTGTCCATAGCCTTTAATAGCTCCTCTTATTACCATGTCCCCTTTAAGAAGAAGGGCCACACATTTGTATGCACTGAGGACAGACACGCATGAGATAGGTATGAGGCACAGTGCGGCTCGTGTCTCATGCCGCCACTTTTGTGACAAATTGCAATCACCGTCTTTGTTAGTGTTGGCCCATTATATAATTTCGCAGAGGACTGTAATCAGATTCCTCTCGCCACAGACGAGTCTGTAATCACCTGGTTCCTCCATTACCATGGAGATAAATTATAACCGGGTTGTCGTCTGACAGCGCTCGTTCATACCAGCGCTGGTCCTTGCCCTTCGCCGCCTCTCCCCTGCTGGCGGGCACCGTGTGCCTACAAGAGATGAAGAGAGCATGATTAATCAGGAGCTTCATGCGGGAGAGACATCAGCGCTCAGCCCTCCAGTAACACTCATGGCTGCACAGGCGTCCTGCGAGATATAAAGGTTTACCTAGTGGCCTATAGGCTCCTGATGCCACATGGCGGCGCTATGCATACAGTGTTTGGCTATATAGAAAACAGAGGGGAGAGAGAGAGAAAAAAAAGAAGAAAAAAAGAGAGGAGAGATACAAGAGAGAGGAAGAGGAGAAGGGATCTGCCAGCAGCCGATCTTGATGATTTGCGTGCCCAAGTGCATTCCGTGTGGGAGAACATTCCTCAGACATCCATTAATAACCGCATTGATAGCAGCCAAGGCGTGGAGGAACGTGCTCATACTCAATGCGAAATAAATAGAGACTAAAGAATATCTTCTTTCCATTTTTTCATCGTTTGCATATAATTAACACGTCTATCAATCTTGTGATTTCCAGGATTCCACAACGTTTTCTTCTTGGTGTTGCAGTTTCAATGTTGAGGAGTGCAGTTGATAGATTACCGTAGATAGATAGATAGATAGATAGATAGATAGATAGATAGATAGATAGATATGAGATAGATATGAGAGAGATAGATATGAGATAGATATGAGATAGATAGATATGAGATAGATAGATATGAGATAGATAGATATGAGATAGATAGATATGAGATAGATAGATAGATATGAGATAGATAGATATGAGATAGATAGATAGATATGAGATAGATGATAGATAGATATGAGATAGATAGATAGATAGAGATAGATAGATGAGATAGATAGATATGAGATAGATGATAGATAGATATGAGATAGATAGATAGATAGATATGAGATAGATAGATAGATAGATAGATAGATAGATATGAGATAGATAGATATGAGATAGATAGATAGATATGAGATAGATAGATAGATATGGAGATAGATAGATGAGATATGAGATAGATAGATAGATATGAGATAGATAGATAGATATGAGATAGATAGATATGAGATAGATAGATAGATATGAGATAGATAGATAGATAGATAGATATGAGATAGATAGATATGAGATAGATAGATAGATAGATATGAGATAGATAGATATGAGATAGATAGATATGATAGATAGATAGATAGCAATGTTCTGCCTCATCACTCACCAGATTCCCAGAGTTATTCCTTCTTCTGATGTCAGATAGAAGTTCACCGTGTGATTCACGACTTCTCCTGGATTCTTTAGGTCCACAAACAGCGGAACTTTTACTGTGAAGACAATAAATAGGTCATCGGTATAATGAGACGTGCGCTCCGGAGAGCACAGGTCCTGACTGTTGGTGCCGCCCACCGTGGTACCCTGGCCACTACTTCCACTGTATGGGCCTTATAACTAGAGATGAGCGAATTTCATATTTTGAAATTAGTTTGCGCTTCGCTTGGTGGTAAAAGCAGAATTGCGTTATGGATTCTGTTACCGCGGACCACAATGCAATTCAAAGACAGAATGCATAACGGAATGCCTTCCGCTATTCATTCCTTCATACTAGAAGTCTATGGCCTGCATAACGGAAACGGGACGGATCCGTTATGCAGCCCATAGGCTTCTATTATGACGGAATGAATAACGGAAGGCATTCCGTTATGCATTCCGTCATAGAATTGCATTGTGGTCCACGGTAACGGAATCCATAACACAATTCTGCTTTTACCACTAAACTAATTTTATAACATGAAATTCGCTCATCCCTACTTATAGCAGGTTCCGTCAGTGTTTGGGTGAATTTCCATCATTTTGAGGTCTAGAACATGGCTCCATGCCGCACTACTCTATAAAAGCAACAGAAACCCAAAGCACCACCGGACACAGATGTGAACGGAGCCTTACTTACTACTCCCTGCGGCTGCCCTCCTCACTGCTGTAGGCAGAGTACAGATGTCTGGTGCAGCCTGTGCTCTGCCACTGGAGTTTGTAACTTACTGGGTGTGGTACTTACCCATGTTCAAGTAAACCAGCTTGCCCACCAGCGCGGGAAACAGTCTAATGATAAACGGGACACATATGTAAATGGCGCCGAGAATTATCACACACGACTTCAGATAGGACAACCCCGAAGAAGAACGGCTGGAAAATAAGTGTGCAGATATTAGGATTATTACACAGCACTGTGCAAGCAGATATATCAACCTATGTGCCATGGGGGATGTGCAGCTGCCAGGGGAGGAAAAAAAACCTAAAAGAGGCCCCGTGCTGTCGGTGGGTCCAAACTGACAGAAGGTGGGGCAACACAAGTAGGCAAGGACAGCACAAGGAGATGGGACCAACAATACCGTAGCACAGTACAAAATACCGCCCCAGCAGAACCAAATACCACAGTGCAGCAGAAAATACCGCCCCAGCAGAACCAAATACCACAGTGCAGCAGAAAATAACGCCCCAGCAGAACCAAATACCACAGTGCAGCAGAAAATACCGCCCCAGCAGAACCAAATACCCCAGTGCAGCAGAAAATACCGCCCCAGCAGAACCAAATACCACAGTGCAGCAGAAAATACCGCCCCAGCAGAACCAAATACCACAGTGCAGCAGAAAATACCGCCCCAGCCGAACCAAATACCACAGTGCAGCAGAAAATACCGCCCCAGCAGAACCAAATACCACAGTGCAGCAGAAAAT
Source organism: Bufotes viridis (assembly GCA_033119425.1). Taxonomy (NCBI): domain Eukaryota; kingdom Metazoa; phylum Chordata; class Amphibia; order Anura; family Bufonidae; genus Bufotes; species Bufotes viridis. Next base: position 8,400,983 of record CM065599.1, on the reverse strand, counting down.
ACCGCCCCAGCAGAACCAAATACCACAGTGCAGCAGAAAATACCGCCCCAGCAGAACCAAATACCACAGTGCAGCACAAAATACCGCCCCAGCCGAACCAAATACCACAGTGCAGCAGAAAATACCACCCCAGCCGAACCGAATACCACAGTGCAGCAGAAAATACCGCCCCAGCCGAACCAAATACTACAGTGCAGCAGAAAATACCGCCCCAGCAGAACCGAATACCACAGTGCAGCAGAAAATACTGCCCCAGCAGAACCGAATACCACAGTGCAGCAGAAAATACCGCCCCAGCAGAACCAAATACCACAGTGCAGCAGAAAATACCGCCCCAGCAGAACCAAATACCACAGTGCAGCAGAAAATACCGCCCCAGCAGAACCGAATACCACAGTGCAGCAGAAAATACCGCCCCAGCCGAACCAAATACCACAGTGCAGCAGAAAATACCGCCCCAGCCGAACCAAATACCACAGTGCAGCAGAAAATACCACCCCAGCAGAACCAAATACCACAGTGCAGCAGAACATACCGCCCCAGCCGAACCAAATACCACAGTGCAGCACAAAATACTGTCACCTGCATTGCAGTATTCAGCTGTATCACCGCCCCGAGAACTGATACAGCTGAGTTCAGGAGGCCACCTGTAGATGCTGGCCAGGGACATAAAAGCCTCCTACTGAGTGTCTCAGATTGTTATGTACCCAGGCGGTGGCTGTGAGGGGGGCTCGCGGGCCCCCTGGACATCAGCCCACTGGGACATCTCCCTGTAGGGTCTATGGCCAGGCTCCCCTGGCGTCTGCAGGCCTGAAGATTGTATGGAAGTCACTAGCTATGAAAATACTTGACAGGTATGATCGTGACTCCAGCTTAGCTGCATTGCCTGTGGAAGCCTGAAAACTGCTGCCTGTTTCATCAGGGACTGCTGCTCTTTCCATCCTCCATGCTTTACACTGCAGCTCTACTTGTTCACTTTGGCTGCACAGGCTCAGCAGGACGTCAGAACATGGAGATCTCATATAAAGGTTATATCAGGGAAATATCTGATGGGAGAGCTTCCATGACACGGCAGAAGAACATGATGCAACCCTGGACTGCTGAAGAAAGCAAAATAGACCTTTCTTGAAGAACATCTGACAGTCACGTGACACGAAGGCCAAGATGTCTACAGTCTCCCGAAGGGTCACAATGAGGGTCATGTGATGGGGTCAATCGAAAGCTTTGTAAGGGAATTGCCTATTCTGCGATGACCTCAATGATAGCTAATGGATCTAGGGGGCGCACACAAGACGGAGTGGGTTATGGAGGAATAGATCACAGCAAGGGCAGAGCTGAAAACATATACATTTTTACTGCTTCTATGGACTTTAATGGGAGCTTTCTAAAGCCATAAGCGGTTAATGTTCTTGTGGTGGCTGTAAGCAGACAGAATTGTTCTCTAATGTTACTCCTTGGAGGGAGCTTTGACCCCTATACTGATATATTATATAATAAATCCAAATTAAAACCCCTTCATCACCCTACACCAGTGGTCAGCAAACTGCGGCTCTAGAGCCACATGTGGCTCTTTCGCCCCTTGATATTGGCTCTTCCAGGTGCGGGCTCACATGTACAGTGCGATTGCATTTTCGTTGCCCGTGGCAAAAATCGGCAGAAGGGGAGGACCAGGAAGCGGTGAAGGCTCTGTACTCACCGCTTCCTGGTCCTCGGCTGTAGGCTGTGCAGGGCTGCACACGGTGTGAGGCGCTCTGTGACGTCACGCTATGCACAGCAGGAGGAACACAGAGCGAGGGTGGTGAGGAGCAGCGGCATCCAGGAGCAGGAGAGGTAAGTGCTTTTTTATTATATGAAACTTGGGGCTGATCTGAGGCAATGGGGTGATGAGAATCATAATGGGGGATATGAGAGGTATCATGGATGATGAGAGGCATCATTGATGATAATGGGGATGATGAGAGGCATCATGGATAATAAAGGGGATGATAAGAATCATAATGGGGGATATGAGAAGCATTATGGATGATGAGAGGCATCATTGATGATAATGGGGATGATGAGAGGCATCATTGATGATAATGGGGATGATGAGAGGCATCATGGATAATAAAGGGGATGATAAGAATCATAATGGGGGATATGAGAGGCATTATGGATGATGAGAGGCATCATTGATGATAATGGGGATGATGAGAGGCATCATGGATAATAAAGGGGATGATGAGAATCATAATGGGGGATATGAGAGGCATTATGAGTGATGAGAGGCATCATTGATGATAATGGGGATGATGAGAGGCATGGGGCTCTTATCTGAGGTCTGATTGGGGGTCATTTACTTTGGGGTCTGAGCTTAAGTCTGATCTGACGGAGGTCTTATTAATATTGGAGGTCTGATTATTAGTTTGACCTAAAACCGACGTGCGTCTTATGTGGTGAAACGTTGTGGAGTGAAAGCTGTAGTGTCGAGGATTGAGAAAGGTTCGTTCAGATGGTTAGGAATACCCTTATTAGGTTAATAACAATGTACCTTCCTATATAGTTTACGTTTAAAAAATTTGGCTCTCAGAAAAATTTAAATCGCTGTTTTGTTGATATTTGGCTCAGGTGACTAATAAGTTTGCCCACCACTGCCCTACACCACCAGGGATGTTTCCATTAACCACTTTACTGCCCAAGACAACCAAAGATTGTACCACTATACTGTGCAGGAACTATTCTATGTGGGTGTCAATAGGGAGCGCTCTGCAGGCACTATTGTGTAAAGCTGGCAGTCACCTGGTACTCTCCGCAGTGGGCACTCGGGTGGTTTGGTAATACTGTGTACAGGGAGTACTCACCTGGCCATGTTCAGTCGGGGAATTTTGCTGCCTATCGCGGCTCTATTATTGGTGGCATTTTGGTTGTTATACATAAACATGTAATATGTGTACTGAATGGCGACATTATTTGTACAGTATGGCAGTGTTATTCAAGAGTACGGTATGGTGGTATTAACTATGTGCTCCATATGGCAGCATTATTCATGAATACTATATGGAAGCATTAGTTATGTGTACTGTATTATTTAGGAGTACTGCCTAGTCACATTGTATGTTGACATTTGAACTGTATGGCAGCATTATTTATGAGTACTGTACAGTCAGATTCCTTGCAGTATGGTTATTTATAAGTACAGTATGGCGGCATTAGTTTTGTGCCCAGTATAGCAGTATAATGACATTATTTGAATTTTTTGGTAGTGTTATTTATAAGTACTATATATAGTCACATTAGTTATATGTACTATATGACAGTGTTATTTAGGAGTACGGTATGGAGACATTAGCTTTGTGCACAGTATTGTGGTATGCTATATGTGCACGGTTTGGTGACATTATTCCCATTATAGTGAAGCTCTGACTATGTGTAAAGCATGTGTGCTTCTAGGTGTATTTGTTGCCCCTTGAATCCCCTTCCTTGCCTAATTCCTGCGTCGACCACCCCCTGAATGGATCCCGGCGGTTCTTGCTCTTCCTGTGTCACATGCAGGCGGCGGAGACCGTGGCACAGATCAAAGTACAAGTCAGCGAGTGGCTGGACTGATAGTGATGGGCTGTACGCACATGGGAAATAACTGTGAAAACTCACTCACCGGAGCTTAGGCTTGGATATCTTGGGGCTGTCGGCCTTGACCTGTGGTCCGGAGCCCCCTTTCTGGGATGGGTCCCTTCTTTTCATTCTTCTTCGGTCTGTCTCGCGTTCCTCTGTGTCAGGGGACTGATAAACAAACAGTCACTAGGTCAAAGGAGAAGAGATATCTTCACTTCCTCAATGTCATAATAAGATCACAGCTAATACTACCAGGGTCCTAAAGACCAGGGAAATCGCCTAGGAAGCAAATATATAATATGCGCCTATTCTATTATTAAGTATTCTGGATTATCAGATGACAATAGAAAAACATGCCAGATTTACCAGGGAGGGTGCGGAGGATTCAGACATAAAATGTGCCACCACTATTTCCGTTCTTCAAAATCTCTGCTTACCATCAGTGAATGGAAGCATTCTTTAGAAGAATCTGTTCTTATATTTACAAGGCTGGTTTGTTACAATGTATCAGTTTTCTCTGCTAGCCAAACACATCAGCAGTACAAGTCAGTCTAAATTGGTAGGGGTACAGCAGTCCCACTCCCAGCAATCCTGTGGATAGGTAATAAATGTAGTTTATACCCGTGTTTCCCAACCAGTGTGCCTCCAGCTGTTGCAAAACTACAACTCCCAGCAAGCCTGGACAGCCTTTGGCTGTGTGGGCATGCTGGGAGTTGTAGTTTTGCAACAGCTGGAGGCACACTGGTTGGGAAACACTGGTTTATACCCCCATCAGGTCCGTATTTACAACAAGGCACATGAGGGCACATTCCTAGGTCATCAGGAAGGAGGGGGCACTTTATGGTGAAAACTAATGATTTATATTGATTCTTTCACCTTAAAGGAGTTATCCGATACCTAAAATATCCCCCCCAATGCCCGGGCCCCTTGTATGGATTATATTTACCAGCTCCCCAGCACATGCGTCACTCAAGATCCCTGCACGGCCACCGCTGCCTCTCCTCTTCACTCGGATCAAAACATTTGGTGAAGGGGGGAGCAGTCAATAGTAGGCCGCGACGGGGACGAGCCCCCTTGGGATACAGTGCCAGCCGTGCAGGTATCTGAAGAGATGCAGGTGCCGGGGAGCTGGTAAGTATAATCCATACAAGGGGCCCGGGCATTGGGAGGGATATTTTAGATATCAGATAATCTCTTGAGGAAAGCAGTGTAAGGATCCATTCAGACATCCGTGTATGTTTTGTGGATCCACAAAACACGGACACCGGCAGAGTGTGTTCCGCATTTTGCGGACCGCACATTGCCGGCACTCTCATAGAAAATGCCTTTTCTTGGCCTCAATTGCGGACAAGAATAGGACATGTTCTATTTTTTCGGGAATGCAATTGCGGATGCGGGCGGGACATAGTGTATCCTCATAGAAACAAATTGGTCCGCAAAACATGGAGGCATTTTTATACGGGCCACTGACAGATGATGTCTGTGATCAAAATCCATTAATTTAGATACTGTATACCCTCAAGTCAGTAGGCAGCTATATCTGAACTAATAGGGGGCATGAGCAGTAAACGTGCCGCTGGCAGCACAAACTCTAAGTACCGCCCTGATGCCCACCCCTTTAATAACAGATAGGTGGGGGGCTCAGCAAGGACTTTATGGCACTTCCCATTGAACACAATCAGCCTCTTCCTAAACTGAACTGGCTAACAACAGAGAACAATAGATTGTAGCAAATAGATCCAAAGTTGTATACAATGTATCAGTGTTCTCTATGGCAGAAATTCTTCACACCCGGTTACTATAGAAACGTAATACAAGATATTCTTTGATTAAATCTGGTGTACAGAGGATGGGGGAGGCTGATAGGAGTAGTTGTGCATGGAATATAAACTATATACATGTAAGGCTCAGGAACACATCACACATGGATACTGGATTCAAACACCAGCACGTCTTAGGCTCTGTTCCCACTGGAGTTATGATTTCTTTTAATAACAAACACACATAGTCTCCACTGATTTCTATGAGGTTCATTGGGAATTTTTATACTTGTACTTTTATATATTTTATACACTTTTTAATTTTTTTGTAACCATGGACAGTCCAGTTGAAGGGGAAGTCTCCCTAAATGTCATATGGATTAAGGCTCCTTTCACACTGGCGTCTGGTGCGGATTCGTCATGTATCTGCACTGATAATACAACTGCATGAATCCGTTCAGAATGGATCCGTTTGTATTATCATGAACATAGGCAAAACGGATCCGTCTTGAACACCATTGAAAGTCAATAGGGGACGGATCCGTTTTCTATTGTGACATATTGTGTGATTGAAAACGGATCTGTCCCCATTGACTTACATTGTGTGCCAGGACGGATCCGTTTGGCTCAGTTTCGTCAGACGGACACCAACCTGGGACTTTACTAAATCCCAAATGTAGAGTTTTTGGCGCTCTGTTAAGCACTGCTACATCAATTTTAATGCCATCTCTAGCAATATGGTGTAATCGATTTGCTTATTTTTGTATTATTCTATGCCACTGTCCGTCACCTCGCCACCTAAAATACTGTGCTGCCATCTAGGTCTCACACCAGGTAATGCACCTTGGCATACCCTGACAGTCTGTGGTTCTTCGGCAGGTAGGGGTGCTATAACTCCCATCATGTCCTAGCAGCCCAGTGCTGTCATGGCAAGCTGGGAGTTGTAGTCTTCCTCCTGCCATTGAGGCATGCATTGCAGAGCAGTCCTCTCCAGTCTCTCAGCAGTTGTTAGGGGATGATATTTGGTTCCCCTCGGAGTAAAACCGCTGGTTCAGACAAGGTACCAATATAAGCAGACAGCGGCTAATCCGGTTATGAAGACGCCTATGGTTCTTCTCATTCACTGCGGATACAATTTTCGGATGAGCGTCCATCAGAAGAAATATCTCAGTGCATTAGCAGGACATGTAACGGGATTATTAACCGGTAGAATTCTAAGTGAATTACAATAAGGTTTTGTTCCCCAGTAACGCAGAGGATTAGGCCGCGGTTCCCCTTGTGCTCGGTATTCTCTAGACTTGGCACAGCAGCACCGGGGTCTACAGCAGAGGGGCATTGCTAATATCGCTGTTACAAGGAGTCTAACTATTGGGGGCGCAGACTTACACAGACCCCAAAGGTCCTCTGCCCTAGTGAGGAGACCAGTGCCATCAATGACGGTGGTGGTTGGGGGGGTGTTATAGGGTTTACGATACAGATTTTGCATTGGGGCTGCAAGTTACCCCTAGTGACATAGCAACAGGAGATGAAGAGGTTTCACCCAGGGGGCAATAGACATGCCAAATAACTAATACTATAAAACAACAGCACCAGAAGCTTCAGTACCTACAGTATACGCCTGGTTACGCAGGTTACTCACCTGCACTGTATTTCAGGCAGCCATAATAGGGCTACATTTTATGGTTACAGCATCCATAGGGGTCTGGCTGTTGCAACTCTAGGCCCCTTTCACACGGGCGTGATGGATTCAGTCTGGATGCGTTCAGTTAAAAACGCGCAATTTTGCATGCAAAATAAGTCAGTTTTGTCTGCGATTGCGTCCAGTTTTTTCCCGCACGGGTGCAATGCGCATTGATGCGTATTTTAATGCGAGTGATAAAAAACGGAAGGTTTACTAACAACATCTCTTAGCAACCATCAGTGAAAAACGCATCTGCTTGTGGATGCAATGCGTTTTTCACGCAGCCACATTCACTTCTATGGGGCTTGCGTTGCGTGAAAAATGCAGAATATAGAACATGCTGCGACTTTCACGCAACGCAGAAGTGATGTGTGAAAAACAACGCTCATGTACACAGCCCCATTGAAATGAATGGGTCAGTATTCAGTGCGGGTGCTAGGCGTTCACGTCACGTATTGCACCCGCGCGGAAAACTCACTCGTGTGAAAGGGGCCTTAAAAATGCAGTTGTAATAGAGCTACCTGAGACAGAGCTCCACTCACACCCAGCAGTATGTTTGGGGGAAGGGAAACGATAGCTCCTCTAGGAGCCACGGTGTGGCACTGGGTACTGCACCCTGTCAGGCACCCAAAGTTGCTTGTAACCCTTTTACTGTCCCCCTGACGAACATAAAACTTCCCATGTGTTTTTACAGACTGCCATTAGATGGCAGCAGAGAGGCAACATCCTATAGCGTGAGCTGGTGATGGACTGTGGGTCGTAACGTAAGCTGCCCAGGGCAGGGTATACCTTTAGGTGGTGCAGAGGTGGCACTGGTACCTGAAAGGGTTAAATTTTGCAGATTTTGCATTGGCGCCCAGAAGCTTCAAAGTACGACTCCGAGTCAACAGTCTCCTGACTAGTTCCAGTCGTCAGTGGTTTGACTATAGGAATTTTCAGCTGCCTTCTTCTTGTAAGAGCTCTTACAGATAAACTTGTGCCGGCAATGCTCATGCTGTGCATGGCAAATTGTGGTCCACAATGTATGGGCACCGAGCGTGTGCCCACCATCTGCGGATGTGGACCCAAACACTAGAATGGGGTACACGATCTGCATCCAATGGTCCACAGTGCAAAAAAGTAGAGCACGCACTCCTTTTTTGTGGTGCAGAGGGACGGACAGAAAACCCACGGAAACATTCCGTTGTGTATCCGTGGGCTTCAAATCCGTGCCTCCGTTCTGCACCACACCGTATATATGGTGCATACACGGCCAGTGCCTGTGTATTGCGGACCCGCTGTTTGTGGGCTGCAATACGGGCATGGCCAGCACACTGTCGCGCGCATGAGCCCTAAATGTAATACTAAATCTGAAGTCTAGAATTGTCATTCAAGCAATTCCCTAATGTATCGGTTCTACAAACCCTCTGTGATAAATCCAGCATGAATAAAGCTGCTTTGTCGGTGCCGGCGGGGCACATCTAGTGAGAGGCCGGCAGATTTGCAGGACAGGATAATGCCAGACGTAATGATGGGAGAATGCGGCAGACATCGTGTGTTCATAATCTGCCGGTGACCTTGATTTTAGCCAGCGTCCTGTCTGTCGGATAGTTTGCTGGGAAAATCCATAAATGGCAGCAGTGTACAATGGGCGAGGGGGACATTTATAGCACAGGTCTCCTCCTAAGGAGCAACTGGACCTTTTGGGCCCCCTCTGGCTCCAGTGCCCAAGTACAAACACAACCTCTACATCTCCTATAGTACGGATCAGCAACCTTTGGTACTCCAGCTGAAACTACAACTCCCAGAATCCTCATTTCACTTCTATGGGAGTTACAAGAACAGTGGATTATGTGTGCATGCTGGGAGTTGTAGTTTCACAGCAGCTGGTGTGCCTAAGGTTGCTGATCCCTGTCCTATAGCAATGACCCTGCCAGACCAAGCTACTGCGACATACAGTGGAGGCTTGGAACAGACGTTGCACTTGACCACCCTGTAGCTATTTTTCTCTACTGCCCAGAATTTTGTAAGGGTTGCTCCAAGATTAGAAAAACATGGCTGCTTTCTTCCAAAAAAAAAAAAACAGCGCCCCACCTGTTTACGGGTCGTGTCTGGTATTGCAGCACCATTGAAGTGATTGAAGCTGAACTGCAGTACCCATGGACAGGTGTGGTGTCCGGTATTTTTTCTACTCCAGGACAACCCCTTTAAGAAGGCAATATCTGACTGTGTTTTATTATATTATACACTTTGTCTCATCGCCTCAAGCCCCGACACAACGCTTCCCCTCCTTTGTGCTGCAATTAATTGCCCTGCTTTGTCAATGCAAATATCCCAGAAAGTGGCCATATGTTGTACTTCAGACATACAAGTGTTTTGTGGATTTTTGAACATGATGTTCAAGGCGGCAGCTCTTAGAGGCATCAATCCCAGCCCCTCCTTACGTATTGTTCTTTGGGAATCCATATGTTTCTGTCCTAATGGGCTCAGAGTCTCCTGGAAAACATTCATCATCGGGAGAAAAGCTGCGATGCCATCACAAGCTGCCCCATGAGACCGGGATGCACATTGCCACATTAGCAGGCAGCCAGCTGAATTTCATCACTCAATGCCAGGAAGCTGCAGCTAAGGGCACTTTCACACTAGCGTTATTCTTTTCCGGTATTGAAATCCGGTAAAGGGTCTCAATACCATAAAAAAACGCATCAGTTTTGTCCCAATGCATTCTGAATAGTTCAGTATGCATCAGGATGTCTTGCTGTCTTGCAGCATGTTGCGATATTTTTTCCGGACAAAATCCCGGGACACTACCGCACTTGCCGGATCCGGCATTAATTTCCATTGAAATGTATTAATGCCGGATCTGGTACCAAGTGTTCCGGATCGCATTGCCGCGGTTTTCCGGTCTGCGCATGCACAGTTCTTTTTAGATTTGAGAAAATTAAATACTGGATCCGTTTTTCCAGGTGATACCAAAAAGACAGATCCGGTATTTTAATGCAAAAATCTAACCCTCAGTTCACACTTGCGCGTTTTACAGCGCGTTCGAACGCGCTGTAAAACGCTCAACAGGAGAAAACTCATGTTTCCCTATGGGCATGGTTCTCACCTGAGCGTTTTACAGCGCGTTTGAATGCACTGTAAAACGCCCTACGCTCAAAGAAGTTCTTGAGCTTCTTTGGGGCGTTTTGTCGCGCGTTTGCACCCATAGACTTCAATGGGAACGCGCGTAAAACGCGCGTTTAACACTCATTAACCCTGGGTTCACAACTGAACGGTTCAGAGACGCGCGTTTTACGTGCGTTTTTGTCGCGCGTATTTCAGCGCGTTTTTGCCAATAGGAAATGCGCGTCGTACGCGCGTTCTTGTGATTGACTACGGTGGTGTCAATCACAAAACGCGCGACAACGCCCCAAAAATAGCTCAAGTACTTGTTTATGCGTATGGCATTTTACAGCGCGTTCGTATTCAAAAATGCAGAAATAATGCGGAAGATATGCGGACCCATTCATTTCAATGGGTCCGCAAAAGATGCGAAGAGCATTCCGTATGCTCTCCGCATCCGCAAATCCTTTTATTTCCGCAATGCGGAACCGTAAAAAAAGTAGAGCATGTCCTACCTTTGTCCGCAAATTGCGGACCGTAGCCCCATTGAAGTAAATGGATCCGCATAATTCCGGATGACATGCGGAAAGGTTACAAAAGTCATCCGCATTTGCGGATTCGTAATTACAGATCCACAGGAAATGAAAAGTTACCTTGGAAACATCTTTTTTTTGTTCTTCCAGACTTTTGCGGAAATACGGAAGGTATACGGAGACACTAAAAAACAAAAGCTGAAGAATTTTGTGGAAACACAGATACGCAAAAAAACGGACCGTGATTCTGGGAAGAAAAATTACTGACGTGTGAATAAGGAATTACTGTTTAGTCGGTCTGCATTAGAATCCACTGCAGCCTGGACTCAAACACAGCGCGGTCGCATCACAACCTGACTACACTGTGTGGTCATAACCCATTCCTTTAAGATGGCAGAGCACTGGTCTCATATTGGCAGAGCACTGGTCTCGTATTCCATCCCTTTATGAGCTGGTTGGTCCATCAATGGTCTCTGTGGAGGGCCCAGCCTCTGACATAGTAACAGGGGCTCAATTAAAGATGAACAGTGTTTAACTGCTGGACTCAAAAATGATCCCACTAGGCCTCATGCACATGACCGTAGCAGGTCCATGCCCATATTGCGGCGCCCGCAAACAGCTGACATGGGGGGGCCTAGTCAGTTCAGCCTGATAAGTGGAGCCCATGACTGGAGAGGATGTGCCTTACTGCTGCAAATACACAGGATGCAAGTGGCAGGTTGTAATGTCGTCCTGCCACCTGCTTTCCCTGACACGGTAATTGTGATTGTATACCGCACTGCTTATACTTATGGGAACTAAAGCAAGAGGGGTGGGGAAGACAGTGGCAGCGCTCTCATAAAGACTCCAATACTGAATAGATCAGGGGCCCACCGAGGGATTCACCGGTTCCCCAGTGGGCCAGTCGCAATATACGGGCACCGGCCATGTGTGCATCATGTTCAAATAGGTCCGTAATCTGGAAGGTGCAGCGAGGAACGGAGGCACAAATAATAAATAACGGAGGCTGACGTAATAGGGAGATTCCATTGCTCAAATAATAATGCTATACAATGTTCAAATCATGGTACCATACAGTGCATAAATAATAGTGCCACACAGTACCAGGTAAGGCTACTTTCACACTAGCGTTTTTGCTGGATTCGCCAGGGTTCAGCAAAAACGCTTCCATGAACGGATCCGGTTGTATCATCTTTAACATAGCCAAGACGGATCCGTCATGAATAGGGATGAGCGAACCCGGTGAAGTTCGGGTTCGGCAGAACTTCAGGTCAAAGTCCGGGTTTGGGGCCCGAACTTGACCTGAACCCCGACCCCAGACCCCATTAAAGTCAATGGGGGCCCGAACTTCTCTTTATTATTTTCCGTTATAGCATGGTTATAACGGAAAATAATAGCATTCTTAAGATAGAATGCTAAATAAAATGGCCATTAAGGGGTTAAAAATCCAAAAAAAAAACTCACCTCATCCACTTGATTGCGCAGCCGGTATCCTCTTCTTTCTTCAGGACCTGCGATGACGTCACCGCGCTCACCACATGGTGAGAGCGGTGACGTCATCGCAGGTACTGCCGAATTAAGATAGAAGCATCTTCTTTATTTAGCGTTCTATCTTAAGAATGCTATTATTTTCCGTTATAACCATGCTAAAATGGAAAACACCAGCCTTGGCATAAACTCCAATGAAAGTCAATGGGGGACGGATCCGTTTTCTATTGTGGCAGATTGCGTCAGAGAAAACGGATCCGTCCCCATTGACTTGCATTGGGGGTCATACAACATGTTGCGGTTTGCTCTCCGGTATGGGAACGCAACTAAACAGAACGGAATGCATTTTGGAGAGCTTTGCTCTGTTCAGTTTTTTTCCCCATTGACAATGATTGGGGACAAAACTTAAGCGTTTTTGAGCCCCTATGACGGATCCCAATAACGGAAAACTAAAACGCTAGAGTGAAAGTAGCCTAATAGTGCCATGCTGTGCCAAAATAATATAGTGTCAAAAGGGGCTCACACTATAGGGACATACTGTACACTGACTAAATAATAGGGCCGTATAGTGCCCAAATAATAGTGCCACATAGTTCTCAAATTAAAGGGCTATACAGTGTCCATAGTACCAAACAATGCCCAAACTATAGCACCAAATAAAGGCCATAGTACCATACAGAGCCCAAACTAGAGCACCAAATGAAGGCCATAGTACCATACAGGGCCCAAACTATAGCACCAAATGAAGGCCATAGCACCATACAGGGCCCAAACTATAGCACCAAATGAAGGCCATAGTACCATACAGGGCCCAAACTATAGCACCAAATGAAGGCCATAGTACCATACAGGGCCCAAACTATAGCACCAAATAAAGGCCATAGTACCATACAGGGCCCAAACTATAGCACCAAATAAAGGCCATAGTACCAAACAATGCCCAAACTATAGCACCAAATAAAGGCCATAGTACCATACAGGGCCCAAACTATAGCACCAAATGAAGGCCATAGTACCATACAGGGCCCAAACTATAGCACCAAATGAAGGCCATAGTACCATACAGGGCCCAAACTATAGCACCAAATGAAGGCCATAGCACCATACAGGGCCCAAACTATAGCACCAAATGAAGGCCATAGTACCATACAGGGCCCAAACTATAGCACCAAATGAAGGCCATAGTACCATACAGGGCCCAAACTATAGCACCAAATGAAGGCCATAGCACCATACAGGGCCCAAACTATAGCACCAAATGAAGGCCATAGTACCATACAGGGCCCAAACTATAGCACCAAATGAAGGCCATAGTACCATACAGGGCCCAAACTATAGCACCAAACAGCACCAAACTACATGGAAAACCGCAACAAACCCGAACGCATTACATGAAGTTTTTGCTGTGGAAAAGCCGGCAGATTTCGTGGAGAGAGTGAAATCTGCAAAAGAAATCCGCGGTATAAATTGACATGTTGCAGATTTCGAATTCTCCTGCACTTTTCTGGTACTGTACAACGCTGCCGATTTGCCCCATGAAAATCTGCGACAGCAAATCTGCAGCTAATCATTCACGTGGGGCTCTGGCCTAAATTCTGAATGCTGGGAGTTGTAGTGTCACGACAGCTTTAGAGCTAGACTGGAGAGCGCCGATGCATACAGACACGGCTTGCTGAGAGGAATGTTCTGTACCTGCAGTTTTATGGCTACGAGGCTGGATCTATCCTCTCCCAGTGAATACATTTCTGCACAGGCAGTAAATTTAGTGGCTCCAATAGAATATACAGTAACGATTGGATGACACAATGATACTCTGCAAAGGAGGGATGATTTATAGATCCAGCCTGTGCCTGGTATCATCTATAGCAGGTTACACATTCACCCATGGAATCAATGATGGAATGAAGCAGAGCTACAGGATATGTCACAAATATCTACGGCCCCTTTCACACGGGCGAGTATTCCGCGCAGGAGCAATGCGTGATGCACGGAATCCGGACCCATTCATTTCTATGGGTCTGTGTCCATGAGCGTTGGTTTTCACGCATCACTTGTGCGTTGCGTGAACATCGTAGCATGCTCTATATTCTGCGATTTTCACGGTCCCCATAGAAGTGAAAATTACATCGCATCCGCAAGCAGTTTTCAGTTTTTCACGGATGGTTGCTAAGAGATGTTGTTTGTAAACATTCCGTTTTTTATCACGCGCGTGCAAAAGGCATTAAACCGCATTGAACCCGCGTGATAAAAACTGAACAGCTGAACGCGGTCGCAAACAAAACTGAATTTACTTGCTTGTTTTCACTGAACGCATCCGGACCTAATCCGCTCACGCTCGTCTGCAAGGGGCCTAACGGGTCTTTCTGCCTAAACTCCAGCAATGGACTAGAATTCCTTGGTCCTGGGAGCGGTGGAAATGATACTTGGGGTCCACCCTGTATCTATACAGAACATGCCCACATCCACCTCGAATTACATTGTAATCTTTACATCATTGTACACGAGACAGATCCTCAATAGGAGCAATAGGTTATCTGTGATCCTCCTGTAAGACACAGACCCGAATGGGATTGTCTAATGTTTGACTACTGGGGCCCATTCACTATAATGGAGATGAGGGGGCTCATGAGAGTGGGTGTCCCTTTCATCATCACCTAATGATTGGGCATCAAATATATACAATATTTTCTGCTGCTATTTTTCCTTTACCAAATAAATGATCTGCAGATGTTCAGGAGATGACCAAGTCTTACACATATCTGGCCTGGACCGTAACCCAGAACCGAATGCAAGTCATATCCGCCACCGGTGAGTCATGGAGATATGACATCCTAACATGCCGCACTGGACTGCCTGTCCCACCTACATTATCCTTCAGGAGTCCCTGCATGCAGCGCAGCCACCTTGCAGGCGAGTACTGGACGGACGTACTGATTAGGACCGCATTGTCTAGTTGGTCTTCATTGTTAATAGCCGCGTGGCACCTGCAGAACTTCATGGCCATTATCAATGCAGTCTTAATACTGGAGCCTGGCATGGCTCATATGGCCACCCTATGCCATGTTGCCGTACCCAAAGGCGATTTCACACAAGCATATTCAGCGCAGGAAATACTCTACATGTGACAGCAGTATGATTTATAATGCAGTGTGTTGCTGCCCGACCTCGGCTGTACTGAATTGTACTGATGGCTTTCTGTAAAGTACAGTTCAGTGCATACACTGTCTGGAACATACAGCATTATAAATCATTATACTGCTGTGAGTTCAAGTCGCAGGAGCAGTGTTCAGCCCAGGAAATACTGCAGTCACACCGAGTGTATTTCCTGCGCTGAATACGCTTGTTTTTGCACCACGGATGCGGTCCCGTTCACTTAAATGGGTCCACAATCCGAAAGGTGTGGTGCGGAATGGAGGTACGGATCCCCACGTAACCTTTGCCTCCGCACCGCAAAAAAATACAACGTGTTCTATTTTTTTGCGGTGCAGACGGATCATGGAACAATTTAAGTTGTGGTCCCCAATGCACGTAACGGCCGTGTGCATGAGCCCTATGTCCACATAAGTCGTAAAATGGAGAGAAAAATCTGCAACGATATCTGCACAAGTTACATGCGGATTTTGACTCGGATTTTGCTGAGGATTGGCCGCGGATTCCAGCTCTTGCATTGCAAAAGAAAAAAATCCGATATAGAAATCCACAATATACGGGCACACAGGCCATACTTTCAGATGCGGACCAATTCACTTCAATGGGGCTACAAAACATGCGGAAAGCACAGCCATGTGCTGTCCGCACCCGTAAGTCCGTTCCACGGCCCCGCAAAAAAATAGAACATGTCCCATACTTATGCGTTTTGTGGACAAGGATAGGACATTTCTGCAGGAAAAAAAACGGCGTGCACTCGGCTGGTATCCGTGTTTTACAGTCGTGTGCAGGAGTCCGGTATCTCTGCAGATTTTGTGAACTCTCATCCGCTTTGCTGCTACAGTATAATGCGGTGGATTTTCCGCACCAGTTATAAAGGTTCATCAGTCTGCACGGAGACGGACGGGATTATAGAGGTCTCCTCCCCTGCAATGCATTCTGATATGTACATGAATCATTTTATACATTTATGTGGCAGCGCTGCACAGAGATTGTCACTCACATCTGTACGCGTCCCACTGTTCACAATCTAAATTCCAAATTAACCTATATTTTAATATATGTGTGTATAATAACAAACAATCAAAAACATCAATATCTGTTAGTAAATATTCAGACTGTGCCATTGTATGCACTTCCTGTGTCGGCCTCCAGAGGGCGCCTGGTCCATTCTCCGGCCTCTGTGTGTATCTGACGCCTGTCCGCGTCACATCCCCTCCCCCTCCCCCTCCTGTACCAAACCATTCAAACCTCTCAGTATCAGAGCAGAGCTCGGGGAGCTGGCATCTCCCTGCGCCCCTCAGCAGCACCCCCAGAATGAGAGCCCTGCAGACACAGTGACTATCGGGGTAAGTAGCATCCTGCCCTGGTGGGGACCAGGCTCCATGTTCCGGGGGTCTCCTGGTCGGTGCCTGCTCTGGGTGGTCACTAGGGGGGCAGACCCGGTGCCTGCAGTGCCCATCTAGCTGGTTCCTGGGATTGTACATGTTGTCTTTGGTAAATGTGTTGGTTTTTTTTGTAAGTGAAGTGTTTAATGCGGCGCAGCGGGCACCGAGCCTGCCTGGCAGGGGGCATTGCTGGGCCAACATGCAGAAAAGTGACTGGCACTGAAATGGTTAAGTGTTTCTTGGCGCAAACAGGGCATTGCTGTACTGCAACACGGAGTGGATGGCACTGCCCTGGGCACAGGCCTTTTGGATACTGCTCTGGATGGTACTAACCTAGCTACGTGCCCCTTGACTAGTGCCCTGGTTAGTACTGACCTGGTTGCGTGCCCCTTGACTAGTGCCCTTAATGGTACTGCCCTGGTTAAATGTTTAATGGAGGGCACTAACCTGGTTACGTGCCCTGGTTAGTACTGACCTGGTTGCGTGCCCCTTGACTAGTGCCCTGGTTAGTACTGACCTGGTTGCGTGCCCCTTGACTAGTGCCCTTAATGGTACTGCCCTGGTTAAATGTTTAATGGAGGGCACTAACCTGGTTACGTGTCCTGGTTGGTACTGACCTGGTTGCATGCCCCTTGACTAGTGCCCTGGCTGGTACTGAACTGGTTAAATGCTTCCCACAGGGCACTGATGTGGTTCTTGCACCTGCCATTTAATTGGGTGGGGGTGGGGGGGAGGGGGGTCCATAGGCTCCGCCCCCTGCTAATGAGGCTGAACTCTTAATTACACCTGGAGGTATTTGCAATCAGCGCTGAGCAGGGGCCAGTGATTGCGCGGCCGGGGCCCCTGTTCAGTTGTTGCAGCTGTTCACCCTTCTTGTTTGTCTATCTGTATCTGGGAAAGCTGGGTGACCACAAATGGGTGAAGTCTCAGGGATCGGTATACGGGGAGTGAGCGCGCACGGAGGTGACGGCTGCCACTGGCTTCCACCCAGCTTTTCCAGGAGCAGATAGAAGGATGAAATGGCTGGCTTTGCAGTGAATACCTGCTCGGGACGGCTGGCAGTCTGAACACGCCCCTGCAGCCTGTCATGTGGCGGCTGACAGCTCACTGCCCGGGGTGGAACAGCCGTCACCAGGCAGGAGGTGCCTCGTTGCCCGGGCTTGTGGATGATGAGATTCCTTGCTCGGACCTCCGCTATTTTCAGCACAATGTAAGGCCTCGTGCACACGGCCGCGGTTTCAGCCCACATCCAATCTGCGTTTTTTTTAATAGAAAATAGAACATTTCCCATTCCCCGTTTTGCAGACAAGGATAGGACGTTGCTGCAGGAGTAGAAAAAAAATGGCGGCATGCACCCGGCCGGTGTCGGTGTTTTGCGGATCGCACAACACTTACAGCTGTGTGAATGAGCCCCAAACCAGCGCCTTCCAGCTGTTGCAAAATTACAACTCCCAGGATGCCCTGATGGTCATAGGCTTCTAGGGCATGCTGGGATTTGTAGCTTTGCAAAAGCTCGAGAGTCACAGGTTGGACACCAGGCGTGAGATCTGTCGTCTACAGAGGATGCTGCCTGTTGCTAAGCAACGCCCCAAACGTCTCATCGGACAACCCCTTTAACATCCCCCCCATCGCAGCTGGTCACTGGCGGTCTCAGGAGCAGATCGCTGCAGTGCCACAGCCATCCTTGGGTTGCATGAGGCATTACAAGTCTGCGCCATTCACTTTAGTGGATCTGAGCTGCAATACCAGACACAACCTGTGGACAGGGGTGGCGCTCTTTTCATAATCCGATGCAGCCCTTTCAACTTGGATTCTCCCTATCGACACCATTTAAAGGGGTTTTACTGGACTTTGACTATACCTATTGAATACCAGACCACATATGGCAGCGGCCGTGTTTATGGAGTACCATGCGACCCCCTTTTAAATAGCGCGTTTTCCTTTAATGCCCGTGCGTTGCCGCTGATCTCTGTGGATCAGTGAAGGGCGCCCTCTGATGCGCTTCGTGCCGCTCCTCTATATTCGGGTTACCTGCAGCAGACCGTCTGCTGAGCCCCTGACAAAGGCTTTAGTGCCTGTAATTAAGCCCTGTGCTCCTGTGAGGTCCCGGCCGCCTCGGGCGAGGCGTGTAATGTTTGTGTTGCCGCTCTCGGCCTTGTTGTGGTTCTCCGGAGCATCGCTCTGTTGCTAGGGGAGCCGCTGCATGACTTTGTCTCTGTAGGGAGTGACTGTGGCCCCGATTATCCTCTCCGGGGCCCTGTATCCAACACAATTCATGCTGCGCTGCCATGGGCACAGCGGTCGCCATCCTCGCTTATCTGTACTGCGGGCACAGGGCAGATTTCAGGCCGGTGATGTTTGTGTCCAAGGCCTTCTGTTCTGTGGAAAGCTGGGTGACAAAGTATGTCCGACCTGGTAAGGGCTAGTTCACACACCGTATCGGTCTTGGCACCAAAAAAAAGCCCTATTTTTTAAGGCCCCTTTCACACAAGCGAGTTTCCCATGCGGGTGCAATGCGTGACGTGAACGCGTAGGCCTCGCACTGAATCCTGACCCATTGATTTCAATGGGGCTGTGTACGTGGGTCTTTTTTTTTTCACACATCAGTTCTGCGTTGCGTGAAAATCGCAGGCGGTTTCGATACGTGGGACCTAAGGCGGTTTTGATGCGTTTTTGCCCCTATAGTTTTTTAACACCTGAAATTTTTTCGTAGGAAAGAATGTGCCCCCCTGTAATATAACTTTCTCTGTAAAGCTGAATGGAAAAAATATATTGGTCGAAAAAACGCCATTTAAAACGGCCAAAACACACCGCACGTGCGCTAAAAACGGTCTATGGGAGAAAGGTTCTAGACGGCGGGGGTCGTGTACGCTTTTGTGCCATTATTTCTCATAGATGAAATCTAACGTCTGGAGCTGCTTTCTCACACGTTTGTTGTTTTTTAGGTGTTTTTATTTTTTCTATAAAATGCCTCGTTCAAATAAGTGATTTTTCCGTCTAGGTGTGATGCGTGAAGCAAACGCATCGCACCCGGACTGAATCCTGACCCATTTATTTCAATAGGTCTGTGCGTAATTTCTGTGTTCAGGAAAAAATAGTTTTTCACGCAGCCCTGGCCCCATAGAATTGAATGAAAAACGGATTACAGCCAGATGCAATGCTTCTTTCACTGATGGTTGCTAGGAGATTTAGGTTTTTATTCCGTTTCTCTCATGCGTTTGAAAAACGCATTAAAAACTGATACACTGAACGCAATGGCAGACAAAACCGACTGAACTTGTGAGCAAAACCATCAGTTTTTTATCTCTGAGCAGGTCGCGCGTGTGAAAGAGGCCTAAAACGTGCAGCAAACTACATTTATTTTTCTTTGTGTTTTTTTTTTTTTTTATTTTTTTTCAGTTTCGGTGCTGTTGATTTTGTAAAACTGCATGCTGAGGAGTTTTCTCATAGGCTTCTCTACTTGAACAATGCCTGAAAAACACGTTAAAAATGTAGTCATCAAAAAAGGCAGGAAAGTTAAGGCAGGTTTTATGAAACTGAAAGATAAAGTGCCTGTTTCCTGTAGCAACCAATCACAGCACAGCTTTCATCTCTTGTTCTGCTCCTGAGAAATGGAAGCTGCGCTGTGATTGGTTGCTATGGACAACAGGCAATTTCAGAGGTCGGCTCCTGTGTGTAAAAGGGGGCCGACAAGGGTCGTTAGCTTTTCAGAGTTCAAAATGTGAACAGGTTCTTATGGCATCTAATATGTTTTTCAGCAGTGTGGGAAAGCTTGTGTCAACCCATCCCAGGAGGTGTAATGGCGGCCATTTTGGTTGTTATCCATGTCTTCAAGGAACAGATATAAGCTTTATTTATTTTTTATTTTTTTTAGTACATTTTTTCAGTTTAACCCTTTAAGGAATCTACAAGCATAATTACGTTGCCATTTATGAACCGACTACGTGTTGTAGTCTGCGCCATATCTCCCGTTTTTGTCAGGGACTGTTGACAAGGAGGCTGAGCTTGTGTGAATTAGCATAAAATGGGTGTGTACTACGTGGAGGCTCGGCACATGGAACGTGGGGGTGGTAGTTTATGGTAGGACCGTCATATAGATACAGAACTTTACCATAGGGCAGTGTGTCCAGGCATCCTGGGAGTTGTAGTTCTCGCCGTGTGCAGCAGGGCCTTCTATATACGGGATGGTCTAACAAAGGGTTAATTGGTTGACCGGACTGCTGCAGGTCAGGATATTAGACTGTAACCTCTGCTGGTGCCCAGATAATGGTAGTGATTGTTCTGTGCGGCGTAATATACCGGCGCTTTATAACTAACGGGATTGCGGTAAGCCAATTTGGAGACCATAATAAAGTCTGGGGCTGGCGTGATGGCTCGGCCCCCCCCACCGGCTTAACCTGGGTGACGTCATATGAAAAGGGCAGACGTGAGTTGCAGATTAGGCGGCACGAGTCTCCGTGCGCTGGATTACCGGACGTTCCGAATTTTTGTAGTGTCCATCCGAGGCGATCTCAAATCGTCAGATTTATGAAAAACTGTCTGGACGCAGCAAAAAGTCCTGCATTTTTCTAATGTTTGTTCCAATTCTTCACTGTTTTCATGCTCTTTGCTTGCTGTCAGTGAATGAACACATTCCTGTTTAGATCCAGAGGTTCACGAAAAATTATGCACCTTGGCCTGCTCACAGCTGAGACTTTGCTACACAGGCCGCAGGCAGGGGTGGAGGTGCAGAGGTAGCCATTGCATATGGGTCCTGTTGTCAAAGTCAGCGCTGTTGTCCGGTAGTCGGTGGGGCGCTCGGTTACAGATCATACATTAGGACTCCTCAGCTCGTGCTGCACTGGTACATAGTAGCAAACACTCTCCACACCAGAGAGATGAGCTGTGATGTGCTTTCCTCACAAAGACTGGATACCATTGTGCCAAACCTTCAGCTGTGAGAATGGTGCAGTTTTTTTGGAACTGGAGCCAGAAGTTAAGTTTGGGGGGAGTTCGCCACAAAACTGTCTTTAGCGGCATTAGAAAAACATGGCTGCTTTCTTCCGAGAAACAGCGCCACCCCCGTCCACTGGTCGCTTGTGGTATTGCATTCCCTCAAGTGGAGCTGAGCTTCAGGACTGGACTGGTATGGTGGTGCAGGACAGGACATATGAGCTATCTGGACAGAAGAGGTTAACGCACGTATTTTAATTTTTTTGCATAATGACAGTGACGGGCACCGCCATACCGCTGCTTGGTGTTCTCTCGCTTGTGACTGTTGCGGGGAAATTTGATGGATCGGCTGGTTTATCTGGGATACAGATGGCGGTATGCCTCAGTGGTCCTAATACATTTCATTGGGATTGCGCCGTTCACACTGCTGCAGATCCTCTACGTGTCCGTTGAACTATTGATTGCACTGCTGACCTTACAGCGACTATGCTGCATCCTCTCCAGATGTATGACTACTTAAAGGGATTGTCCCGTGACTAATGTAAAAAATGAAAATCAGACAATCACTTTCTAACACAGCTAGAACCAGCCCTGGACCTCACATGAATCCAGAGATCTCCCCATTCTTTGCTGCTGCTAGATTTCTATCAAGCTGACAGCTCAAGGGGTGTGTCCCTTCTGCTACAGCTAAGGAGAGTGTGCATTCTGCCGCAGCTTAAAGGGGTATTCCTATCTCAGACAATGGGGGCATATCGCTATCCCTAACCCACCTGGGACCCGCACTTATATCGAGAACGGAGCTGGGAGCGCTGTGGCTGGAGGACTCCAGATTTCCCGGGGTCCGCCCACCACCAAGCACCGCGCATGCGTGGCCCATGCTCCCATTCATTTCTTTGGGGCCGACTGGAAAAAGCCGAGCCAGCGCTCGGCTATATTTCGCCAGCCCCATAGAAAATGAATAGAGGGCGGCTGTGCATGCGCAGTGCGCCCTCCTTCACTTTTGGGGCTCCATTCTCGATATAGGTGCGGGTCCCAGCGGTGATATGCCCCTATTGTCTGAGATGGGACAACCCCTTTAAAGCCTCATGCACATGACCGTATGTATTTTGTGGTCAACAAAAAAAAAAACGAATCCGCAAAAATACGGATGACGTCAGTGTGCATTATGTATTTTGCGGTACGGAACAGCTGCCCCCTAATAGAACAGTACTATCCTTGTCTGTAATGCGGACAATAATAGGACATGTTCTGTTTTCTTTTGCGGGAACGGAAATACGGACAAACGGAATTCACACGGAGTAACTTCCATGTTTTTTGCGGACCTATTGAAATGGATGTTTGCAAAAAAAAACAAAAAAAAAACGGAACGGACATTGAAAGAAAATACGTTCGTGTGCATGAGGCCTAAGGGGTGTGTCCTTTTTGCTGCAGCACTCTCCTTATCACTGATTCCCACCCCAGCTAAGTGCTCAGCCAACCCCCAACAGCACCACCCTTCTCTGGTGGCTCTTTCTGGTATTGCAGTAGGGTTTTTCCGCAATGGACATTTCTTGCTTTCCATAGAATCGGTGATAAATGGCTTACCACAGGGGGCCCCACCACTAGGGCTCCGATTTGAACACTGAAATGGGGGTCCCGAGCGCCACTGCTATGAGTAGAGATTAGAACGAAGCAGGGGTCATGCTTGGAGACGAATCAGCCGATAGCTCTACTCTGCTGTCTCCATCATGTAGTTCCAGCGCGTGTGTGACCACCGCTTCATCCTCGCTGTGCTTGTGCAGTGAGAAGGGACACACCCCCACCCATTCTAGTGATCAGTGGGGGTTCCAATAGTCTCAGCAGTCAGCTAAATGGCTGCAATACCGGACACAGACACTAGATAAGAGTGGCGCTGTATCTGGAAGACTTAAAATAATCCTGTGACACCCCCTTTAAGAAGCCACCATGATATTACCTGGTAACCCGAGAACGTATCCGTGATCTGCCATCTCCCCGAAGCGATCTGCTTATTGTTCCGTGTGACAATATTTTCCTTTTATTGACACTTTTTTATCCATTCGGTAATTAGATATTTTTGTTGCGTCCCTCGAAGCTCTTAAATCTGACTAATTGCTGCGGCGGACGCCTCCCGTCTCTGCGCAGTTTGCAGTTTTGGCTATAAATATTCAGTTGATGATTATTTAGACTTTTTTTTTTCATCCGCCATTCATTTTATTCAGGGTGTTAAATATTCACGAGATGGCGGTATAATTCGCCGCTATTAGCATCCGTTCGCAGCTGTTTGTTTTGCTGTTTGGGCCTCGGCTGCCGAGGGGGTAAATCGCTTACAATGCTTCCATTTGTAGGGAAAACGCTTCACTGTAAACGCAGACGCTAATTGGGCCCTCACAGCCATTGTTTGGGGGGGGGGGGGGGTCTGTAATAAGCTGAATATTTGTGTGGGGGCAGGGCATTGTCGGTTTCACTTCTCTGTCCTGATAACAAATCGCGGGGCTGCAGTTTGTGCTCCAGAGCTGCTCTTCTGCTGTAGCTGAGGACAGGAATTTGCACCATGGTCCTCCAGCTTACTTCAGAGATGTTCACACAGGCACGGTTTTGTCTTTTGCTTCCTCCAGCTGTGGTGAAACTACAACTCCCAGCATTCTCCATCCACTTCAATGGGAATTCCAAAAACAGCCAACCAAGTGTGCATGCTGGGAGTCTTAGTTTCACCACTGCTGGAGTGCAAGCAGTTAGGGTAAGGTAGATCGGCCGAAGCCGCCAACTTCAGGGAGTCCTCCGATGTCAGGAATAATAAAGATCAGGCTGATGGCTTCAGCAGCCCACTCCCATCTTGGCCGAGTGTGCATGTGTATGGGTGTCTCCGAAGAGACAGCTGAGGTGAATGCGTGTTCGGGTGACATCTAAGTGTATGGCCAGCCTCATCGTCTTTGAAGCTCTACTACAGGGAGCCATATGGCGGTTTTTTCATGGCGTGTCCCATGGGATGCTGAGATGTTGTACTCACATTTTATATGGCGGCACACTGAGGGACTACGACTCTACAGGAGGGGCCTCCGCTCTCTATACCGCCCCATATGCCATGACTTCGTCCCGTCCGTGAGCCCTTTACGCCTTACGGTCTCCTGTATGTTCCGTCCATTGTCGTCCCCCCCCCCCCGATCTCCATGACTGCGAGGGGCACCATTACACTGAATGTCAATGTCCTCCCACCCCCTCACTGTTGTGTTTATTAAGGGGTTCTCTGGGATTGAACATGGATAGCCTTCCTTAGGATAAGTCACTGTTGTATGTTCTGCCAGGGCCCGACCTCCAGCACCAGGAAGGGGCCACTCTGCTCATATAGTTTATACAGGAGCAGCCAGATGCCATGAGTTGCAGTACCAGACGCAGCCACCAGTCTGAGGACCCCTTAAACCAGGGATCAGCAACATCGGCACTCCAGCTGTTGTGAAACTACGACTCCCAGCATGCTCTTTCCACTTGTATGGGAGTTTAGAGAGCAGCCAAACAAGTGTGCATGATGGGAGATGTAGTTTCACAACACCTGGAGGTTGCTGACCCCTGCCTTAAACTATAATCAAAAGTTGGCCTCCACCATGTAGGGGCGTTCTACCAACTGGGACCCCCGACCAGTGCCCTAAATGAGCGATTGATATGAGTGGGAGTTGGGAGACCTAGAATACTGGTGGAGACATTAGAGGGTCCCCCTTTAGGCCTATTTCACACGTCCGTAGTGTTTATGGATCCGCAAATTGCGCATCCATAAACACACCCGGCAAGCAGCCCCAAAGAAATGTCTATTCTTGTCTTTAATTGCGGGCAAGAATAGGACATGTTCTACTTTTTTGCGGAGCTGCGGCCATAAGATCGGCGGCGCGCTCCGCAAAAACTGATGCGGAGAGCACAGTGTGTGCTCTCCGCATCGTTCCCTGCCCCATTCACAGTCAATGGGTCCGCATGTATTCCGCAGAATTGCGGAACACATTGCGGACGTGTGAATAGGGCCTTAAATAGCTGTGGCATTAAAGTGCCAGTCACAGGCGCAGTATAGTCACCAGCACAAAGCCTGCAGCCGACAAAGCCCCTGATATTACCGCCAGGTTTCCAGTGACCTGTATGTATGCCCCCCGTACCAGCCGGTGTGAGCAGCAGACCCCCGTAATGCCTTCATTTCTATTCCGCTCGTGTCAGCCATTGCTGAACCCTCCTGTTGGTTTCTAATTTCTGCAAATGCCGTTTATGCAAAGAAAATTGCCGTCTCCATAAATGTTTGATGCTGCAGGGCTTGTTTGTGCTCGTAGCGCGGGGCGCTCGTTGTCATGTGCCTCTAATTGATGTGGAGCGTAAAATTTGGCAATATGCACAGAAGGGTTGCCTTTGGGGGGAGGGGGGGGGCAATGGCGGAGTGTCGGGTTCAGTGCGACGTCTAATGCAGTGTTTCCCAACCAGTGTGCCTCCAGCTGTTGCAGAACTACAACTCCCAGCATGCCCGCACAGCCAAAGGCTATCCGGGCATGCTGGGAGTTGTAGTTTTGCAACAGCTGGAGGCACACTGGTTGGGAAACACTGGTCTAATGGACGATAATCGGGAAGAACGATCGGACCGGTAATCCAGAAAATGCCATGATATGGGGGATGTCTGATCCAGAACGGCACAGTGGATCTGCACCTCAGCGGAGCGTGCTCTGTACAGTGGGTGCAGCTTTGGATGTGACTGGAGTAGAAGGAACAGTCAGAATGGAGAGAAGGGATAAGGCAGAAACTTTCTCACAGTCCCTCTTCTTTATGGCTCGGGACTAGGGTTGAGCGAACTTGTGTTTTAAGGTTCGGCGTCCAAAGTTCGGGTTCTCGAAGAATCCCGTTATGGATTCCGCTAGCACGGACCATAACGGGATTCTTCGATAACCCTAACTTTAGACGCAGATCTTAAATAAACAAGTTCGCTCAGCACTACTCGGGACCTTTCTGTTCCTACGACCAAGTCACAAGATTCCACATGCACCTTCCCCCGTCTCGCCCCGGGGCGGAGGAAACAACGAGGGTGTTGTGTGCGGCTCAAACCTTCGCTTCAGCGTTCCTGATAAAGGGAATCTCCGTCTGTCTGAGGCTCTTTATGATAGACTTTGTTTCAATTCCTTGCTGTTTTTGCAATCTCTGCTTGCTGTCAGTGAAGGAGACATTCTTCTTCACCTCTACAGACAGAACATCATCATATCCGGGTCACACGGGAGCATCAGGGAGTTCTGGGCCTTGGTCAGCCCGGCGGCATTGTTGGTTTGGGTTGGGCTTCGTTTGCCCCCATGTTATTGCATATAGTAGGCATCCTCAAACTGCGGCCCTCCAGCTGTTGCAAAACTACAACTCCCAGCATGCCCGAACAGCCTACAGGTATCAGCCTACAGCAGGGCACTGTGGGAGTTGTAGTTTTACAACAGCTGGAGGGCCGCAGTTTGAGGATGCCTGGCATATAGCCACGTGTAGCTTGCAGGAGAGAACTATATTATAGTGCCTGCTGATTGGTTGGCGGGGTGACTTAGTGGCCCTAGCGTTTGGCGCGTTATTGGTATTCCTAGGTCTGTGGCCCCTATAGACAGGTGATTATATACTAATAAAGGATTAGAAAAACATGGCCGCTTTCTTTTACGGACAGCGCCTCCCCCATGCACAGGATGCACTTGGTATTGCGGCTCAATTCCATTGAAGTGAATGAGGCTGATCTACAAACCGCACTAAAGCTATGGACAGGACTGGCGGAAACCACACGTAACAGCCTGTTAATTTACACCCCCAATAAATGGGGGGGGGGGGCCCCATCCGCCCCTGTTTAGTGTAAATCCTTCATGGATTGGCGATGTTTTCAGCAAATATTCCAAATTCTGTTTGGCATTTGGTTACTAATTATTACATTAAGCCTTCACCAATGGCCGGGACAGAAGAATGAACTGGTTACTTTGTGTCTGCTGGTGACAATGACGTTAGACAAAGACGCGGCTATTTCAGGACAATGACTTAATCGTGATCGCTAATTACATTGTGCGCGCTGGCGGGCGCTCAAGTCTCGCTGGCACAGGGCTGCGCCGTGTAACCATAGGGGGAGCGAGCGAGGAACAGCTGATAGCGCTGATCGTGTTAACCCTCGAGATGCCATCCGCCTGACCTTTTTTCAAGGGGCATAAAACCTCACAAAGATGAAAAACGAATCTGTCATGAAAAAATGGACGCCATCGAAGAAAATTAGGACCTAAGGAAGAGGAGAAAGCATCGGTGGGGCCTCCTTCTAGTTCTACATATCTTCTGTAAGATCCCCAGTATGTGCACATCCGTCTGCTCCTCTTCTGTCAAGTCTGTAGCGAAAAACATATTCTATTCTGCAGTTCCTTGTGTCCGGGAAAGCTGGGTGGATCCATACGACCGTCATGCCCGCTCCGACATAGGTTGTAACCCGGCTTTCCCGATGATGGGAAGGCACATACGCCTAGTTTTGTGCAATAGGAAGCAAATTTGCTACTCGGGAGTCTTGGGAAGCAGAGTGGGGGTCAGCATGGACGCAGTTTATCGCTTTCAGGGCTCATGCACACGACCGTAGCGGTTTTTGTGGTCCACAAATCGTGGCTCTGCAAAACACAGATACTGGCCGTGTGCGCTGCGCATTTTACTGAATGCCATCTATAGAACAGTCCTATCCTTGTCCGTAAAACGGACAAGAATAGGACATGCTCTATTTTCTTGCTGGTGCAGCAGAACGTGCATACAGTGTATTCTCTGCATCTTTTGCGGCCCCATTGGGTCCGCATCCGATCGGCAGAAATTGCGGATCAGATGCAGACAAGAAACATGGTCATGTGTCAGATTAGCAGTAGGGTTAATGCACAAGCGAGTTTTCTGTCTGGATGGGATCCGTTTTGCCGACAGATGGAATCCGGACCCATTCATTTCACTGGGTCTGTGCACATGAGAATCGTTTCTACGTTTATGAAAAATCGCAGCCTGTTCTATTGTGCGTTTTTCGTGCAGCTCTGGCCCCATAGAAATTAATGTGGCATGCGTGAAAAACGGAAGGCATTCGGATACAGTGCATTGTTCACTAATGGTTGCTAGGAGATGCTGAGTGTTACTGTTCAGTATTTCTTCACGTGCGTGAAAAATTGATGCAATCCATACGGAAAAATTGGAAACGCTGAACGTGCAATCTGAGACAAAACGGATTCAACTCGCATGCAAAACCACTGATTTCCACTGGACAGACCCTGACACGTTTCATGTCGCCCATGTGAAAGAGGCCTAAGAAAGGGGACCTCCACCCTGGCGCGTCCACTGCAGAAGAAGATCCGCATCCACAGTGATTTCAACCGCTGCATTGAAATTTTCTGCAGTGTGGAATGAAACGCTATCTCTAGAATCGTGGACGCCCCTCCCAAAGTGAAGAAGAGCACACCGCGCATGCGTGGCGTGCTCGTTATTCACTTTTATGGGAAAGAGCTGGGCGAGCACGCTCGGCTATTTCCGAAATGAGGTTGCACCGAGCAAGTGCAACCACCTCTCCATTCACCTCCTATGGGAGTCCTGGAAATAGTGCGCAGCTGTTTTCGGCACTCCCTTAGAAGTAAATGGACGGCGGCCGCGCTTGCGTGGTGCACCCTTGTTCACTTTGGGGGGCCCGTTGTAGAGACAGGTGTTGGTCACACCGCTTTTGGTGGCATATCCTAGCGAGATGGGAGATGAGCCGACCCCCTTTAACAAATTCACACGCTGCAGAAAATTCCAGCACCAGAATCCACGTAGCGACCCGCGGTGCAGATTTTAGATTCGCTGCATTTCAAATTATGCTGAGAGTTTCACCCTTTAGGCCTCTTTCACACAGGCGTCATGTTTGACGCCCGGATAACAGGCGGGTGCGTTGCGGGAATATGCGCGTTTTTCCCGCGCGGGTGCAAACGTTTGTAATGCGTTTTGCACGCGCGTGAGGAAAAACGCCATGTTTGGTACCCAACCCGAAGCCGGACTTCATCACTGAAGTCCGGTTTCGGGTCTTCTGGAGAATTGTTTATTTCCCCTTATAACTTGGTTCCCCTTTAATAAAGAATGTATTGTAAAATGAAGAGGAAGGGGTTAAAAATAATAAAAGTTAACTTACCTTAGCCACTTGATCGCGTAGTCGCGATCTGTCCTCTCTTTCCCTGCAGCATCTAAGATCTAAAGGACCTGTGATGATGTCACATCACATGGTCCATCTTACCATGGTGATGTGACGTCATCACAGGTCCTTTAGATCTTAGATGCTGCAGGGAAAGAGAGGAGAGATCGCGACTACGCGATCAAGTGGCTAAGGTAAGTTAACTTTTATTATTTTTAACCCCCTCCACTTCATTTAACAATGCATTCTTTATTAAGAATGCTATTATTTCCCCTTATAACCATGTTATAAGGGAAAATAATAGAGATTGGGTCCCGTTGCTAAGCAACAATGCGGGAAAATCGCAACGCATCCGCACTTGCTTGCGGTTGCTTGCTCTTTTCCCGCAGCCCCATTCACTTCTATGGAGCCTGCTTTGCGTGAAAAACGCAGAAACTGGAGCATGCTGTGATTTTCACGCAACGCAGAAGTGATGCGTGAAAATCACCGCTCATGTGCACAGCCCTATAGAAATGAATGGGTCCGGATTCAGTGCGGGTGCAATGCGTCCTCCTCACGCATTGCACCCGCGCGGAAAACTCGCCCGTGTGAAAGGGGCCTTACACTACGAATTTCCCAACAAAATCTGCACCATTTGCTGCTGTAGAATTTTTTCCGGCAGATAAGCCGCTGGTTTTCCACTCTCAAGAATCTGCAGAGGACCCATCCCATGTGGACGTACCCTAAGTATTCACGCCTGGCAGGAACTTGTGCAACTGAGACATTCCTGTGACTTGGGATTGCAAAAATCCATGCACAGAAACCACTCCATCTAGAGCAGGGGTGCACAACCTTTTCTGGTTGGGGCCACATTGTCAGCCTGATCCTATTCCAAGGGCCGAAAATAAAACTTAAAGGGGTATTACCAACTGAAATACTGTATTTTTGGCATATTGAACATACAGTATATACTATAAATGTCTAGTTACAGTTCTAGGACTCCCATCTAATAGGAGAATACATGTAAGAAACCTTAAGACAGACCTAGATGTCTTTTACCAGATGTTTGGGGGGCTGCACAAAATGGTATGGAGGGCTGCATGTGGCCCCCGGGCCGCAGGTTGTGCACCCCTGATCTAGATGAACAGAACTGACTTGCAGCTGCAAAATTTTCTGCACCAAATCTGCCGCGGGTAAATTCACCCTAAAAGAATAACAACCATCCCAAGAGATGAGGCATTCCCGTAAGACCATATTGAGGATGCCCCATATTACCATGACTGGGGCCCTATGGTGGCAGAGTAGTGGGGCTGCATGGGTCTGTCACTGTGACCACCCCTCGGCTTCCTACGTTTCGTCTGGGGCCCGTGTTTCACAGCCAGCTGAGGCTGCTAAGCGGGATTGTTTGCAGATTATCAGATATTTTAAGATTAAGATTTTCCTGATGTCAAAGAAGTGGTTAAAGATTATGTAGGTCAGTCGGGTCTGTCCAGGTGATTTACAGAAGACCGGATTTACGTGTTACTAAATCTAATGATTGTTCACGTGTGCATGGCACAATTTGTCCGATAGGGCAGAAACTAGGAATTGGGTGCCGATCGGAT
This sequence comes from Bufotes viridis, assembly GCA_033119425.1. Lineage (NCBI taxonomy): Eukaryota > Metazoa > Chordata > Amphibia > Anura > Bufonidae > Bufotes > Bufotes viridis. The sequence continues at coordinate 8,369,659 of CM065599.1, read as the reverse complement.
CACCGCTGATTCCTTCATAGATTTGTGTAAAATAATTTAGTATAGTGACCGGCGACAGCTGGGAGTACGCCGCCGTGTCCACGGTCAGAATACGGAAGGTTTTCTGGATGGGAAATTATTGTGCGTCTTTCTAAGGGTACTTTCACACTTGCGTTGGTGCGGATCCGTCTGTTTATTTGCACAGACGGATCCGCATCTATAATGCAAACGTTTGTATTCATTCAGAACGGATCCGTTTGCATTAGTTAAAAGAAAAATGACAAAGTCTAAAACGGATCCGTTTTCAAATGCACCATATTGTGGTATTTATAACGGATCCGTCCCCATTGACTTACATTGTAATTAAAAACGGATCCGTTAGGCTCCGCCTCTTCAGACGGACACCAAAATGCTGCATGCTGCGTTTTGGTGTCCGTCTCCAAAACGGAATAGAAGCGGAACGGAGCCGAACTGATGCATTCTGAGCGGATCCTTATCCATTCAGAATGCATTGGGGCTTAACTGATCCGTTTTGGACCGTTTGTGAGAGCCCTGAAGCGGATCTCACAAACGGAATCCAAAACGCCAGTGTGAAAGTAGCCTAATACAACTTTGTTTTAATTCTTTACGGTTTTCTTTACTCTGCTTGCAAACCCAATAATAATAACAATAATATTTCTATAGCGCCACCATATTCCACAGCGCTTTACAAGTTCAGAGGGTTCATGTACAAAACAAGACATCACAACGTAACGAGCTAATATACAACTGAAACACTGCTCGCAAGAGCTTACAATCTATGAACCTATTAGGGATGAACGAATCAACTTGGGATGAAGCATCTGAAGTCGATTCGCATAAAACTTAGTTTCAATACTGTATGGAGCGAGCGCTCCGTACAGTATTAGAATGTATTGGCTCCGATGAGCCGAAGTTATTACTTCGCGAAGTCTCGCCATCAGAAGTTGATTTATACTGTAAAAAAACCATTTCCCGAACTCGGGTTCGGTTCCAAGCTACCACTTAGCGAGCGCTCCGTACAGTGTTGAAACAAAGTTTTATGAGAATCTACTTCGGATGAAACATTCGCTTATCCCTAGAACCTATGTCCAGTCAAAACTCTACATTGGAAAAATCGTATTTGTGGTGGAATCCGTTGCAGAAATCCGAGGCTGAGTCCTTTATACATGTTGAGAATCCGCACATGAATTAAGCCCCATTCAATTCGCTAATTTGTGTGTGGCCACCATTTTTCCAGCTGAATAGTCATGTCTTCCGCAATGCCGAATCCGTGCATGGAAAAATCGACACTGTATAAACATCGCTGCATTTTTGCAGGACGTTTATTTTTTATATATATTTTTTTAAGGTGGATTTTGGTGTGAAACACATTTAATAATTCTACCTAAGGGTACTTTCACACTAGCGTTAGTGTGATCCGGCAGGCAGTTCCGTCGTTGGAGCTGCCTGCCGGATCCGCCGTTCAGTGTCACAACTGACAGCATTTGTAGACGGATCCGGATGCGGATCCGTCTATAAATGCATTGCAAGAACGGATCCGTCCCTCTGTTTGTCATGCGGATGGACGGATCCGTCCTGCACTCTTTTTCACAGTTTTCCGTCCTTCAGTTGTTTTGCAATGCCGGATCCGGCACTAATACAAGTCAATGGGCATTAATGCCGGATCCGGCTTTCCGGCAACTGATTAGGCATTTTGGACGGACGTAATACTGCAGCATGCTGCGGTATTATGTCCGGCCAAAACGCCTGACAGTGACTGAACGGAAGGCATACTGATGCAAACTGAACGGATTTCTATCCATTCAGATTGCCTGGGGATAATCCTGATCAGTTCTTTTCCGGCATAGAGCCCTTTTGACGGAACTCTATGCCGGAAAAGAATAACGCAAGTGTGAAAGTACCCTAAGACAAAATGCTGTGTGAACGTACCCCAATACCTTCCACAGCTGAAAGTCTGATACATTTGTGTCCAGTCTACGCTATCCTGTGTGATCTAAACAGTCTGGACTCCAAACTGATACATTGTAACAAGTTATTAGGCCAGGGGGGAGATTTGCACAATGGGTTTGGCTGAGGATTGTCTAGACTGGCTTTACTTGTAACAAACCTTCAGCTGTGATCAGCTCAGGACAAGTCAGCCTCTTCTGAGTCCTTGTCCAGCTGAATAACCTCAAGCCTGACTTATTGCCCAGGACGATCTGTCGGACATGAGCCGACAATGGGTGTAATTCCAGTTCGATGTTGACTGATGACATCACAGCCGTAATATTATACCATTATTATTCATACATGTTCCTGAATCTGCCTAACCTCTATGTTCCAGGAGACCGTGGTGGCGATGGGATGGAGCAGGACCAGTATGAAGCTCGTCTCAAGGAGCTGTTTGATAGTTTTGACTCCACGGGCACGGGGTCTCTGGGACAGGAAGAGCTGACGGACCTCTGTCATATGCTGCAGCTGGAGGAGGTGGCCCCCTCATTACAGCAAGTTCTGCTTCAGGACAACCCACATGGCCGGGTAAGAAATCACATGATGCAATCTGGAAGGGGGGGGGGGGGGGGCGACTTACCAGGCATGTGGAGCGGCGTGTGCCAGCTATGTCTGTAACCTATCTCCATTATTGCAACCATGACAATCTGTAATTAAGGTCGACCTTACGCTGTAGAAGGAGTGCTGCAGAGAAGTATGTATGGTGCACCCCTCCCCAAAATGTGTCCTGACTGCGGCCTATACAACATTGATGGTTCAGCTTAAGGCTACATGCACATGACCGTATGTTTGGTCGGCTTGGGCGCGGACCCATTCACTTCAATGGGCTGCAAAAGATGTGGACAGCACTCCGTGTGCTGTCCGCATCCTTTGCTCCGTTCCGTGGCCCTGGAAAAGAAATAGAGCATGTCTACAATGGGCCGCCCCTTCCATTCTGCAAATTGCGGAGGGCACACGGAGCGGCTTCCATGTTTTGCGGATCCGCAAAACGCACACGGTCGTTTGCATCTAGCCTAAAGCAGTGATTTTAAAATTTACTCATTTTGGGCTACAAATAATTTTTTGAATTGTTTATAAAAAAATATATATATATTCAGCTTTTTCTGAGATCCAAAAGTTTAAAAAATCAGTCAGTCACAGCTTGCAAACAGACTGACTAACCCGTGTCCCTATGACATGGCTGAACATTTTACCAAGACCAAATGAAAAAAATGATTTTTAGCCGAAATTGAGTAAAATGCAATCATAAAAATTACCCTGAAGGTGTTCAGCCCGTAGACCGCAGGGCGCCATGACTGCTGCAGCAGCGTATTACACATGGGAACAAAGAATTGGCCATGTTGAAATGTCAGATGTGGGGGGTCTTTTAGGTTACCCCCATACAAAGTTAGTTATTCCTCTGCTATAGGTGTGTCTAGCAATATGGGGGAACTGCGTCCAGCTTTGGTAAAGGGGCACTCCAGGGAAAACTGATAAGACCCGCAGCAGCGAGCAGGAAAGAGACTGTGTACGCACCTTCCTGTCATCCAGCCGATCAGCAGGGGTTCTGGGTGTCGGACCCTCACTGATCTGATATTCAGGACTTATCCTGAGGATAGGTCATCAATATTAAAGCCCGGAGAACCCCTTTTAGGAGTGATTTACCTACCAGTAAAAAGGGGGCTCCCTCTTGTGAATCGGCGCTGTTTAGTCACTGTGTAATGAGGGCAACCAAGGGATGAGGTATGGACCTTATGAGAGTGGGGTGTGTGAAGCAGGGGTGTACCTCCAATGAGGCCAGGTGAGGCAGCTGCCTCAGGCGGCGAGACCTACAGACAAATTTTATTTTCGCCGCAGAAGGCTAGGTGCACCCCTGGTGTGAAGGCATCTGATTTGGGCTAAGGGTAAGGTGCATGCACTAATGGCAATATGGCGGCCCAACACAGCTACTGTCCTGTGCTTGTTTTACCCTGAACTTGCAATAAATGGCTGCAGGCAAAAGCGAGGTTCGAGAATGGAAGTGGTCCCCTGTGCACTGGGGGTCATTGCTGCAGTCACTCATCGCTGGAGGCATTGAAGAGCATTTCCTTACTGTGATAAAGTCGCTGTCAGGTTCCATAAAGTTGAGCCCTAAGTGAGGGGGATGGGAAGGGGATCCGTGTAAAATGAAAGCAGAGCTGAAGGGAAGGAGAAGTGGTTGGAGGCCGGCCGCGGCAAGAGGCCTTCATTTTGGTGTCTGAAATGTTTGAATAGACATCGCTCCTCTTCCTCCCTTCTCTTCCCAGTGTCCTCATTGTGTTCAGTCATAATGCATATTCATGAGATGTCATGACAAATGCCCGTGGTCGCCTTCCTGGAGGGTGACATGTCTGGAAACAAAGACGCGAGATTGCAGACTCAATCGCTAGGCGGGCTGAATATTTAGATTGGCCTCGGTCTATCTAGTAATTTAGTTGCAGGCAGGAAAACAACAATAAGCCATCAGTCATTTTTAGGTGCTACTCTTAATGTAAATGTAAAAAAAAAATATCACAATTAAATTAAAACACTTTTTTTTTTTTTTTTTTAAATGTCTCTAAGCGATCCTAGTGGGTGCATGGCGGGGTTGGGGTATATGTGTAATCAGGTGCTCAAGGGTCGAGGAGATTTACGGACGGCTCTTAAAGGTTGTCTGAGATTGTGAGGACTTGTAGGGATGAGACTGGCCGGGACCGCTCGGGGTTAAACGGCTGGAAAGAAGCTCAGGAGAGCAAAGAAATTTATTTTTGAACTGAGAAGAGTGTGATAAGACGTCTTAGCCTGCAACAGGCGGTGGAGAATGCGGGGATCTGTCATTTATAGCACGGGGGCATGAGGTGGACCTGTTTGGGGACATGATGTGGACCTGTTTGGGGGCATGAGGTGGACCTGTTTGGGGGCATGATGTGGACCTGTTTGGGGGCATGAGGTGGACCTGTTTGGGGGCATGATGTGGACCTGTTTGGGGGCATGATGTGGACCTGTTTGGGGGCATGATGTGGACCTGTTTGGGGGCATGATGTGGACCTGTTTGGGGGCAGGATGGGGACCTGTTTGGGGGCAGGATGGGGACCTGTTTGGGGGCAGGATGGGGACCTGTTTGGGGGCAGGATGGGGACCTGTTTGGGGGCAGGATGGGGACCTGTTTGGGGGCAGGATGGGGACCTGTTTGGGGGCAGGATGGGGACCTGTTTGGGGGCAGGATGGGGACCTGTTTGGGGGCAGGAGGGGGCCTGTTTGGGGGCAGGAGGGGCCTGTTTAGGGGCAGGAGGGGCCTGTTTAGGGGAGGAGGCCTGTTTGGAGGAGGGGGCCTGTTTGGGGGCAGGAGGGGGCCTGTTTGGGGAGCAGGAGGGGGCCTGTTTGGGGGCAGGAGGGGGCCTGTTTGGGGGCACGAGGGGGCCTGTTTGGGGGCACGAGGGGGCCTGTTTGGGGGCACGAGGGGGCCTGTTTGGGGAGCACGAGGGGGGCCTGTTTGGGGAGCACGAGGGGGCCTGTTTGGGGGCACGAGGGGGCCTGTTTGGGGGCACGAGGGGGGCCTGTTTGAGGGCACGAGGGGGCCTGTTTGGGGAGCACGAGGGGGCCTGTTTGGGGAGCACGAGGCGGGCCTGTTTGGGGAGCACGAGGCGGGCCTGTTTGGGGAGCACGAGGCGGGCCTGTTTGGGGGCACGAGGCGGGCCTGTTTGGGGGCACGAGGCGGGCCTGTTTGGGGGCACGAGGCGGGCCTGTTTGGGGGCACGAGGCGGGCCTGTTTGGGGGCACGAGGCGGGCCTGTTTGGGGGCACGAGGCGGGCCTGTTTGGGGAGCACTGAGCGGGCCTGTTTAGAGGCACTGAGGCGGGCCTGTTTGGGGGCACGAGGCGGGCCTGTTTGGGGGCACGAGGCGGGCCTGTTTGGGGGCACGAGGCGGGCCTGTTTGGGGGCACGAGGCGGGCCTGTTTGGGACCAACTGTCCAGACGCCAGCCTGGCATTAAAGGGGCTATCGGACGTGTAGAGGCTGTATCAAAATACATGAAAAATAAAGGGTCGGCCTGGTTTCTAGTGCAGTCATGGCGTTACACGTTAGATAACTGTTGGCAGATCCCATTAATTACATCAAGATCCATAAACAGTCTCATAGGTCAGCTTTATTGTTCCCCCATTTGGCAAAGCAAAGCTAGGATGGGTTGTTTTTTAATCCATCCCCCCCCCCCCCCAGTGAATAAGAGATGGATATTTAATGCATAATTATTCACCCCCTGCAACTACAGGTCAGTACTTGGAGGGATTTTTCCCAACATGCCTCCGTATGTCGCTGTCCACTCCATCTTTAGGCTACCTTCATGTCCGATCAAGTACAGTTTCTTGGTTTGGCTGGAAAAAGCCATCTTAATGGTGGCAGTTCTCCTGCACCCTGCAGCAGGTTTTCTCCAAACCTCTTCCATCAGGTGTTAACGACCGAGGAGTCTCCTTCTAAGGTCGCCCACGTTTTGACTTTTGAGCATGGCCTGTTCATAGCGTGAAAGCCACAATGGAAATCCATGGCATAAATAGACGTGCTGTAGCTTTAGAATCCGCACAGCAGGTCAGGTCACGCGCGGATTCCGTTATCCACTTTCCGACACTGGTATAAGGTGCAGATTTTCCACGTGCAGATCTGCAGCATATCCACCATGCTCGTGCCACCTTGCATGTAAATGTTAGTGCGTAGAAAAAAAAACAACTAATTAGAACAAACAGAAACAAATGTCGAGTTCCTCTAATTTGCCGTAATTTCCTGTTAAGATTCTGTTGCGCTCCGCACAGTTGCATCTTAAATTAAACTGATTAGCTGGCGAGGCTACGGTAATTTATGACCGTCACCACTTTTATCAGGCTCTCGCCATGTCCTATAATCCCTTTGGGTTGTATCTGATGTGGTCACGGTGAAATTGCTTCGGGAGCTGCTGGCACCATCTGTCTTGCCGTGCAGCTGTGTGACTCTGAGCGCAGATTACACCAGAACAATAGCCAGACGTTCCTGCGTCACCAGGCTTTTTATTTTTCCAGACACGTATTTTTTTATTTTTTTCACTTAAAAAATATATATATTCGGCAATTAAAGGTAAGACTTTCCTTGTGTAATATTGCATTCAGAAAGCCTGCTACTAAGGTTGTCACCCAGTTCATGGCTGCGTTTTGGCAGGAAGTGACCTGTCTGGATCTCATCACCTTCTGGATGACAGAGATCCTGGTCTGCCTCCTGTGTGTCCCGCCTGTCGTGAACTGGGTGATCCTGGGTTAGATATTGACGGCGGATCGCTAGGATCTGTCCACAGTGACTGCTGACGATAACCAGAATGAAGTGGCAGCCGTCTGCTAAGGCCGGTTTCAGACAGTCATGCGAGGTCCGGAAAACCGGATTTTACGGACCGACTGCAACTAGTCAGACCTGAGCTCACAGTGTCGTGTGAGTCCAGTACGGCAGACCTTTGGTCTTGCAGGAAGTTGCAGCATCTTAAATCCATATGATGCTGTGTGCTCAGGTCAGATGAGTCATGGTTGGTCAGCCGTCACATGGATGGGTTTGGCTGATACTGAACTAAGGCCTCACGCACATGGGCTCGTATCCGTATTTTAGGTCTGCGAAGGAAGAATGGCTTTTGTGGGCTTCGAGATTTTTTTTCTTTTTCTGTTCTGACTCCCACCAGTAGAAAGAGCGATTCACATCTGCGCAAATGGACAAGAATAGGACCTACGAAAGTTTTGCGGATAGGGTGATGTAAATGGATTTGAGTTTTATGGGTCAGTGTTGTATCCGTTTTTAAAAACCTTGAGCCCTCACAGCTTCACTCTGCTTCTTTGACCATAATGGGCCGAGCATGCAGCCTCTATGGAAAGCGGAACGGAGCTCCTGACACTTCATTCGAGCAATGAGCAGAGGTCGGACCCCCTCGCCTATTGGATGTTCATCGCATATCCTAGTAATTTACCCTCCAAGTTGATGTTTCTCAACCTGGGGCTCTCTGGCTGTTGCAAAACTACAACCCCATCGTTTCCCGACAGCCTGAAGCTATCCGAGCATGATGGGGATGTAGTTTTGCAACAGCTGGAGAGCCCCAGGTTGGAGATCACTGCTCTAAACTGTATCCTGAGAAGACCTAATTAAAGTGCGTTCTCGCACGGCGACCCTTTCTACGAGCGGGGGTGGGGTGGGGGGGGGGGGGGTACTGACGCCTTTTGCTATCTTTAATGCGGCGTTCATTGTGTTGTAATTGATTTTCATATGTTGTCTCGCTCCTTTGCACCTAATCTATAATCTAAAAACTGAAGCAAGTTTGCAAACAGTCGTTTATGTTTGCAGCTTGGGCGCAGAGCTATGTCGTTCTGGGTAACATCACCATGAATCGGTCAGCAGTGCGCCATAGTGTTTCTTGTGTTCACACTCCTCATTCAGGTACTGATAGGGTTAAGCGAGGCATGTACTTTGCGCCTCAGTAATGTCACTAGTTTTTGGGAGCCTCCGCGCTCTCGGAGCCCCTTGTGTGTAATGCGCCTTGCTTCCTCGTGGCGACTGTTGCCGTTTTGTATCACAGTGAGCGCTCCGGAGATTTGGCTTCCTTCCCGTGGGAGGTTTCGCTTTTCTCTGGTGGGAAATGACTCAATTTTCTCTTTCTTTCCATAGATTCACTTCGACCAGTTTAAAGAAGCCCTTATCGATGCCTTATCCAGCACCCTGTCCAGTAAGGAGAACTGCCCCGAACCAGGTACAGTAGGAGATGTTTTCATTAAAGGGCGTCTATACTTTTGCAAACTTTTTTTTTTTTTATTATTATTGCTCCTGTTCATCCAAAATGACACAACTTTGCAATTGGTCTCAATTTTAAAAATAAATAAATAAATCTCCTGTTGTGTCTGCAGAAGCAATGCACACCTCTGTGTCTCCATGGCGACAGACTACAAACCCTGTGTAGTCTGATCGTGCTGTCATGTTTTATTCCAGCTTCTACTGCCTGTAGCTTACCATGAAGAGGGGCAGAGGGAGTATAATATGACTGCCGTGTCGGACTATATACAGGGCGGACCCTGTCGGAAGAATATACTTTGTACCCATTTATCAAGATGGTTGTAGCAACCAATCACATTATGGCTTTCATTTCTTCAGCTGCTCTAGAAATATAAAAGCAGAGCCGTGATTGGTTGCTGTCAGACAGTTTCATATATGTAGCCCAGAGGGACAGATTCATAAGTGTCGAAAAGAAAAGTGTTCTTTGTTGCCCATAGCAACCAATCACTGCGCCAATTTAATTTATCGTGAGCACGATGAGAAAAAAGCTGAGCTGTGATTGGTAAAAAAAAAAAAATTGCCTTTCTTTAAGGGCATGTCCATGTGATGGAAATGCAGGAATCTGAGGCTGGCCCTCGTTTTTCTGTTTCGGTTTTCACTGTCACAAAGTCGTCTGCAGATTAGCGCCATTCAGTGAGGCTAATCAACGTGTGACTACCCGCCATGATGTCTGCACGAAAAACTGTGCCAAAAATTTACGAAATATGTCATGTGCTATTGGGGCGCTCTCCTGCTGAAACCAATGGGAAGCGAATTGTAAGGATAGGGATGGGTTAAGTACATGACTGGTGGGGGTCCTGTTGGGGGGCCACCGTATAAGTGTAGCAGCGGGGACTATCTATGGGACTGTCGGAAATGGCAAAATAGAGGTCTATCCTTTTAATTCCTCCCCAGCATCAAAATGCCTGCTTGCTGTCACTGAATGGAAACACTTGTTTGCTCCCGGAGGTTGAAATCCTATCCTGATCATACTCAACTGACTCAAGGCTTATAATAGTGTATCGGAGCTCTCGTAAGTCCATGGCTCGTTACAGGGTATCGGAGCTCTCCGCTCTGAATCCGTGGCTCGTTACAGGGTATCAGAGCTCTCTTGTAAGTTTATGGTTCGTTAGTTATCGGTATCGGAGCTCTTGTGAATCCGTGGCTCGTTATAGGGTATTGGAGATCTCGTGAATCCGTGACTCGTTACAGGGTATCGGAGCTCTCATGAATCTGTGGCTTGTTACAGGGTATCGGAGCTCTCTTGAATCCGTGGCTCGTTACAGGGTATCGGAGCTCTCGTGATTCTGTGGCTCGTTACAGGGTATTGGAGCTCTCGTGAATCTGTGGCTCGTTACAGTGTATCGGAGCTCTCGTGAATCCGTGGCTCGTTACAGGGTATCGGAGCTTCCTCGTACCGACTGCTGCACCTGCAGATGGATCTGGATTCATTCGAGGTTTGGGCAGAGAAGTGACACATGAGGTTTAACACTGATAAATGTAAAGTTATGCACATGGGAAGGAATAATGCAAGTCACCCGTACATACTAAATGGTAAAACACTGGGTAACACTGACATGGAAAAGGACTTCAGTAAACTTAACTGCAAAAACCAGTGTCAGGCAGCTGCTACCAAGGCCAATAAGATAATGGGTTGCATCAGAATGGGCATAGACGCCCGTGATGAGAACATATTCCTACCATGACTACCATGGTCAGACCACACATGGAGGACTGTGTACAGTTCTGGGCTCCTGTGAACAAGGCAGACATAGCAGAGCTGGAGAGGGTCCAGAGGAGGGCAACTAAAGTAATAACTGGAATGGGGCAACTACAGTTCCCTGAAAGGTTATCAAAATTAGGGTTATTCACCTTAGAAAAAAGACGGCAGAGGGGCGATCTAATAACCATGTATAAATATATATTTATAGTTACTAGATTTCTGGAGTTATTCATCCGGGTAGTTTATTGACATGGCGTTGTCCATATTGCGGACTGCAAACCAAGGATCCACAAGCCGTGGACACGGGCTGTGTGCACCCTGCATCGCGCTGTGGACCCATTGACTTAAGTGGGTCTGCAATTCACATGTTGTGGCTGAAGATCGGACATGTCTCTAGACTCCGGGTCCATGTGGCTGGGCCGCAAAAATGGCACACATCCTGTCCTTGCCCGCAACATATGGGTCCGGACTGTGATTTGGAGTGCACATGGCTGGCGCCAGTGTTTTGCGGATCTGTGGCTTGCGGTCCGCAAAACTGCCGTGGCCATGTGAATACAACCTCACTCAGATTGCAGTCTAGAAGGAATTTTTGCCCCTAAAACGAGGAACATTGGCTTGTATCTCATGAGGTTTTTTGCCTTCTCTGGATCAGCGTTTCAGGATAACTGGACGGACATACTTGCAAACTGTTGCTGTGTTTCCTGTGTCAGTAGGACATGATCAGGACGGGTTTTTGGAAGCCTATATTGTCCATAGGTTATAATGCGATTGTCCGCCCCTCCCCCAACAAGACGCTTACATTGCTTTGTAGCTGCGTTCCCGGCTACAAATGGCTGCTATTCGGTGACACGGTTCGTCAGCCTCCGCTGTTTGTTGGATAATCATTGACTCTGCCAGTTGGACGTGAGATGTTTGCTCTGCTCCTCTGGGCCGTACCTGAGTCGGTTTGGCGTACACTGTTGCTAGGCGACGGTGACTCCTCGGCCGTCACACAGCGCCGTCGATCACACAAGGTTTTGTTCTCAGAAATTAATTGCGTGGATTTAATCTTGTAGCTGCTGGGCTTGTTTGGGGAGTCATGAGGAAGGCTCAGGTGTCTGCCGTGTGACGCCGTCATGGAAGTCAATATTGTTGTATTTGTACTGTCATAATTACACTGGCGCCCAAATCGCGTTCAAGTGGGGGAGGGGTCCAGGATTAGAAGAATTCGGAAACGGCCCCCTGTCTGGACAGAGCTTGAGGTCAGTATTACTGCAGTACCACACACAACCAGGTGGGGCGCTGCTTTTGAAAGAAAGCAGGCGTGTTTTTCTCCTTCTACACATTCTGGTTATGACAAATTATCCCTTAGGGCTCATGCACACGACCGTATGTATTTTACGGTCTGCAAGAAAAAAAAAACGGATGACATGTGTGACGTCCGTGTTTGGCCAGTTTCACGCAGGCACGCAGCGTTTTTTTTCTCTTGGCGTATTTCCCGTGCCTGGCCGGTCCTCATTATAGCGAATGGGGCCGGGTGGACTTCCGGCAGCACGCGTATGCAAACAGTAGTATGGATCCGGCAGGCTGTTCTGCTGTTCTTTTTAAGCTTGGGTGTCCAGAAGGTGGGCCCATCACTGACAGGACCTCCCACTGGACTCCTAAGCCTAGAAAGTGCACTGATTTACATGAATTGCATACAAATTACACAGAACTTTTCCAACAAAGCCATATATCGATCCGCTCGGCTCCTCCTGCTCCATCACATGCCAGCTACGTTTTCATGGTGACAGGTCCCCTTTAAGGATCTGTATACTTAGGGTTATACTAGGGTTAAAACACTGGATGCTAAGAGCTTCCACTAAACGGTCCCTCCACAGAATCCTGGGACTATATCCGCTCCCCCGCCCTCCTCTTTCTTCTTGCATTAGTCCTACTTTTGAAGTGAAGAGGTCATTGAGACCCGAAGAAGATGAATTTGAAGAAACCATTGAGGCGCTAGGAGCGCTGAGATTCTGCACAATAGGCTCCCCCATTAATACAAGACTCTTGGGGTCCTTGAGAGGCGAAGACTAATCATAGAGTCCCAATTAAACTTGGCGAATGCTCGCCGTCTACAGCAGGGACTGGTACAATGGCGGGTCTGGTTCCCACTGAATCATTAGCGCGGTGTATGAAGGGGCAGGAAGGCAGCTGCGTGCTCGGGTCGAGGTGCCCTAATGATGAGGTGCAGGACCAAAGTGCAAATCCCTTCCACCTGCTCTTTCTGCACCGGAGCCCCTGTGTACAATGTAGATCACAGAAAGCTCTATTATCGGGGTCCGTCCACACGGGACAAGCGGGTTCGCTGTGGATTCCACCCCATGTACTGCGAAGCTCAAACTTCTAGAGAAAGAATAGACAATCTGAGGATTTAAAGGCTATGAGCACAGGATTTTTTTCATGATTGCATTTTGGGCTAAAATAATTTTTTTCAATTCATCTTTATTATAAATTCTCAGCAGTTTTTGTCCTACGGGGTTAAGTTTCAGCCTAGCTGCAGAGCTTCTTACTTTCCGTTTTAGGGCCGTAGTTTTGGACCGCATCCAATCCCCGTTTTTTTTCTATTTCTCACAATGAGGCGTGCCATCTGCATCCGTAAGTCCCTGTAAAAAAAACATGTTCTATTCTTGTCCTTTTTGTGGATAAGGATAGGACATTTCTGCATTTCTAGTATGCACTCGGCTGGTATCCGTGTCTTGTGGGTCCGCGATTTGCAGAGCACAAACAAAAGGCTCACGGCCGTGTGCACGAGCTCTTAGTCTCATTGGAGGCAGAGCAGGGGGCCTCAGCACCTGAACGCCTTTCGAAAAAACTGCATTTTCAGGAAGCCACCACTAGGGGGAGTACAATGGAAAGAGAATCTTTCTGCCTCCATTCTAGTAAATGGTAACTGTATAAATTGCTGGGCACTGAGCTCCCCCTAGTGGTGGCAGCAGGCAGCCATCTTTGTAATAGAAGAAAACAGGCCTCTCAATGTATCCTTGTCAGTTGTCTGGTGTAAGTAAATTGAGAAATATGATGCTCAGAATGAACGCTGTATCCATGAAGAACATATATTCTACTTTTTCAGACACCGCAGTTGGATAAAGTGGGTGAGGTGGACGGCAACTTTAAGAAAAAAAAAAAAAAACACCCCGTAGTTCGTTAGAAATCTGCATGCATGCTGCAAACTGGATGGAACAAGGGGGCCCATATATTCAGTTTTCTATAGAGCCCCATGAGATCGGTGTATGTCTCTGAAACCGGCCTAAAGGGATCCTGCTCTTACTTTTACAGCTCTCTAATAACTTTACCACATCAAGTGCAGCTGAAAATCTGTACTGAGCCAATGCTTTTTACCGCTGAGGGTTCGCCACCATTGCATCCAGTGTAGACATTCCTGCATCGGCAGCTGGAGCCCCACCATGCAGGAACTTTGCACCAGTGTGTCAGTGCAGGTAACATGCAACCCGGAGTCCAGACTTTTTTAGCTCACAGAGGGTTGTCTAGTTCGGTTGCAAGATTCCTGTTCACTGCCAGCAATCAGAGATGTAGAAAATGACTATACCTCGAAACTTCATACCTTTCATTACTCAAAATCCCTGGTCTGTGGTCTTCAAATTTGAGACTATGCTTTGTGGAAGACTCAAGTTGGACTCCACATCTGATTTCTGTTCGCCCCTCGTGTCTGTCTGCTGAACAATATCCTATTTTTGCAATTAGTCTTACGAGGCCTCGGCCGCGCCATTAGCGACAGGATTTTTAAAGCCCTCGTGACGGCGCCGCTTTCATCTTTCCCTCTTGTTCTGAACGTTTAGATTCTTGGAATGCGAAGCCATTTCCTCCCATATTGATCAGGGAGTAAGCGTGCGAATGTAGAGACCCCTGGTATAATAACGCCCCGCGTCTCGCCCAATGTATTGGGGGAATTGCACCCTAATATTTATTTGCAGCCGTAGCAGCGCGCTCGTGCGCCCTGGCCGATCGCCTCTGTTCACGCCAAGAGGGGTGTCCCTTGCTAATAAATGACTGGGATAAATTGAAGACTTTGGGCCGGGGGTGGCGGGCTTTGACCCTGTACTAACGGCGCAGAATACAAGATTGAGTTAGGATGTGGGGGAGGGGATGTTAGAAAATGGGTAAGATTTAATTTCGTGTCAGACACTGTGCATCCCATAATTAGAAATTAGGTTTTGGTGCAGCTGCTCCTTGAGTGGAGTGACCTTTACTGAATGATTCCAGATCTCTGTGATGATGTTACAGTATGTAAATGATTTGTAATGTGTTTGCAGACAATGCTCGGATGGCGTGAGTGTATGCACGGGCAGCGGCTAGACGAATGACCCTCACAGAGGGGTAACTTAGAGCGTCTTAGTCCTAAAGCCGAATCTGGGAGAGGACCCCCCACCTGTCATGTGACATATGTAGCAGAGATGCCAGGCGTCAGGTCTTGGGTGCCACTGTTACCTCTGTACCTGTCAGGTGGATTTGGGTAAGGCCTCATTCACACAACAATATTCCCAGTCCTCGTCAGATCTGCATTTTTTGCAAATCCCATGAGGACCCATTCAGTTCTAGCGGGCTGCATAAAATGCGCACTGCACACCAACGTCATCGGTGCTTCTGTGCGGCCGCGCTGCAAATTATAGGACGTGTCCCTTTTGCAGATAACAATAGGAATTTTGACTGGGGGGGGTCAAACAAAGTGTGGGATGCACATGGGCAGCGTCCGTATCTGCAGACTGCAAAATGGATGCGGCCGTGTGGATGAAGCCTAAAGGTGAGCAGTTATGGGACCAACCCTGTAGCGGCTTGAGTTGGAAGCAATAAGTTGCACCCATTTTCGCAGATCACGCCCCCATTTTCTCATAAACCGCGCTTTATTGTAATGAGCGCCGCCTCCTCAATGTGCGTTTTGGATGCAGAGGCCGAGCCGGAAAAAGCAGCACCGCGGCACCGCATGCAGCCAAAGTTCAGGGTTTTCCAGCCCAACTTGCAGCTCCTCGTGGACACTCCGCTGGCTGCAGCTCTGGATGTGACTGGAGTATAAGTGTAAGCCCAGAACAGGCCGGCCCTCTATCTTATAGGCTGCCGTAAATTTGCGTAATGTGACCGTAATATTTCTGTATTATGAAAAAAGTTGCATGACCGTTGAGATATTACAGATGTCCTTGGAATTCTTGCAGTCACTGGGAGTCGCTTGCAACATATTTTTTTTTTTTTTGCAACCAAATTTCAGCAATTAGTTTTTTTTTTTTTTTTTAGTCCGGCCTTTGAGAAGTGTATGTGTGTGTGTGTGTATATATATATATATATATATATATATATATATATATATATATATATATATATATATATAATATTTTTTTTGTATGGTCAACTGCGATAATTAGAGTACTAAAATCCCATCTACTGACTGAGGCTTTGTCTCTCCGAGTTGTGGCCATTATGTGTTTGGACGGATAACGCCAGCGTCTCACGCAGAGATCAGGCGCGCTCCCCGCCGCTGCTGAATTTACGGGGGGCGCAACCAAATAAACTAGTTCTCAGGGCTGCATGTTAAATAATGTATCTGGAGGGCCCCCAGATAATACACTTCAAGCTCCCTGCTCACTATGAAAGGAATACATCTGCGGCAAGATATTTCATGAGGTGTTTTGAAGTGCGTGGCTCAAAGACGTCTTCCCATTGATGTGAAGGCTGAAGATGTGTTTTTTTTTTTTTTTTTGCGTGATCACAATCAACGCGTTTCCCTCCTCCTAGCCCTGCACCCAGTCTTTTCATCCAAGATCTTATTAATTTCATGTCCGTCCAGACATTCCTTTTGTCCTTGAGCCACATGATGGAATATAAATGAAAGGAACCAAATCTAATGACGAGAGGGGAGCCGACCACCCAGGTTTATATTATGTTAGCGGTAAGGTTCCCTTTGTTCATCTGTATAATAAAGCCGCCATATGTACCAATAGGCTGTTCACAACCCGCACATCGGCGTTTCGCAGAAAACCCCTTTAATGAGGATCCTTCGCCTCCACTGACATGTCTGTTTTAGTAAATACTTGTATTCCCCATGTCATAGCAATTGTAGAGAACCTTTTCCTAGAGCTCTGCATTGTACCGTTACTCTGTTACTCCTGCTGGAAATATATGACTAAACTGACAGCTGGGTGGTACCTTTGCCCTGTTCAGAGGGTGTGTCCCTGTACTGCCTGATACTGTTAACACTGATTGGATGATGTCAGAGTGTGCTGGGACACCCCCCAAACTGGTAACACCCAGTGGGTCAATGTATTTATACATTTTAGGAGGAATAACAGAGGGTTAGCAGAATGCAAATAAATGATGATTGGGTGTTTTCATTTCTTGACGAGTACTGTATATAATGAGGGCGTCTCCATTCTTTAGCGAGGGACAAGTTTAATCATGGCTGCCGCTCTGGGTGTGAACAGATGCAAATGAAGATCCGGCCAGGGGGCTGTAAATCAATGTAATGGTGTAATGCGCTCATTAGATCACGTGGGGCAGAGGGCGAGCAGCGGGGGTTTACGATACAAGGGGTTTGATAGTCTCATGTCATACTGTAGAAAATGTTAAAAAAAAAAAAAAAATATTCTAATTAAATTAAAATTTAATTTCGGCTTCACATTCCAAGAAGCTAATTTAGCAAAGTTATGTCTTAAACGTTCAGAACAAGAGGGAATGATGACAGCGGAGCCGTCGCGAGGGCTTTAAAAATTCTGTCACTAATGGCGCGGCCGAGGCCTCGTAAGACTAATTGCAGAAATGAGATATTATCCGACATACAGACACGAGGGGGGAACCAATATCGGATAAAGAGCCGAAAGGCGTGGAGGTTTGCGTCTTCCACAAGGCATCGTGGTTCTAAATTTCAAGGTTTTAGACAAAGGATTTAGAGTAATGAAATGTATCCATGTAGTAAAGGGTTAAACGGCATTATGAAACATTCTGCAAGGCTCTAATATTCCTAATTCTGCATTCAGCCAATGTCTACATGTTGATCCAGAAAAAGCTAAAAAGACCTTGGGTACCCCTGCTCGGGCTTCACGCATAGGTCCTGATCTGGGCGTCCACACCCCCAGACCAGTCAGTCAACTGGCCATGACCTCCACCTATATGGCCTGGCTACGAGTGCAAATTTAGCTCCTTTTTTCCCACCAAGGAAATGATTGCGCTGTCCGTAGACGCACTCCACGGGTGGCAGATGTCATGAAAATCGGTGAGAATTGGTGTAAACTAGTGATGGGCAACGTGCGGCTCTCCAGCTGTTGCTAAACTACAACTCCCACCATGCCCTGCAGTAGGCTGATAGCTATAGACAGGCTTTGCATGCTGGGAGTTGTAGTTCTGCAACAGCTGGAGAGCCGCACGTTGCCCATCACTGGTGTAAAATATCAGAGATTTCTTGAGGCTAGGTTCTCCAGTGCTTGGCCTTTGCGTGTTGGCTCCTGGTAGGTGATGTCCAGCAGACCTATGGATAACCCAAGACCTATGGATGATGCAGGTTGTGTTGGTTTTGTTGAAATTGTCGGGAACCAACGCAGATATCAGATGCAGTGGATGTAGGATTGATAATGAGGTCCGACGCCCCTGCCCTTGACCTACTGGGGGTGAAGGAGAAGTTCTTGAGCGTTCTGCCAGGACTATTGTGGAGGATCCTGCTGGTACGATGGAGGCAATTTTTGAAGGTTGATGGCCCGGACACCTTCAGAAAGTTGCCTTTTTGTATTTCCGCTTTAATTAATCCTCTGTTTGAAGGGATTTCTCTTCATTATCTAACGTTCCCCCGTTCTGTAAACCCAGCTATCACAGAAGGCCAGAGGCGCCTTTATCGATCGCCACGCTGAAGACTAACTCCTTTATCTTGATTTTCCTGACACTAGATGGCTCCCCCGAAGCCCAGCCTAAATACATCAAAGATGGCAAGCGCTACGGCCGCCGCTCAGTGCCGGAGCTTCAAGACTCGCTGGAAGAGTATGATGAGGAGACGGTAATTGAACCTGAAGATGAAGGGACGAGGTCCTCGCAGGTCAGCTCCAGAAACTGCGAAGAGGTAGGAAGATAAATTAATTTCAGGGCTTTAGGGGGACATTATTATAAAATTGCCACCTGGTGGGTGACTGATACTTGCCCGGGATCCTCTCTAGTGTCTTCTTGTTATCTTTGGTGGGCCGTTCTCCATCTGTGTGGTTGAAAAGCTGCATTGATTGCCTCCTGGATGCTTCATCATCATGCGTGGTTACGGGTTCAGGACGGATGGGGTTATAGAAATCTGGTTTAATCAGGCTACTTTCATACTTGTGTTTCTATTTTCTGTTATTGAGATCTGTCATAGGGTCTCAATACTGGAAAAAAACGCTTCAGTTTTGTCCCCATTCATCGTCAATGGGGACAAAACGTAACAGAACGGAACGATCCAAAATGCATTCCGTTCCGTTCTCATACTGGAGAGCAGCATGCTGCGGTTTGCTTTCCGTCCTGGGATGCAGAGCAATGACCCACAATGCAAGTCAATAGGGACGGATCCGTTTTCTCTGACACAATAGAAAACGGATCCGTCCCCCATTGACTTTCAGTGGAGTTCATGACGGATCCGTCTTGGTAATGTTAAAGATAATACAACCGGATCCGTTCATAACGGATGCAGATGTTGTATTATCAGTAACGGAAGCGTTTTTGCTGAATCCTGCCGGATCCATCAAAAACGCTGGTGTGAAAGTGGCCTTACATTCTTAGGCCTCATGCACACGACCGTTGTTTGAGTCCGTGTCCGTTGTGCTGTTTTTCGTGATTTTCTGCGGAGCCATTGGTTTTCAATGGGTCCGTGGAAAACTCTGCAAATGCACCGTTTGTCCTCCGCGTCCGTGATTCCAGTCCGTCAAAAAAATATAACCTGTCCTATTCTTGTCCGTGAAAAACGGTTCACGGACCCATTCAAGTCAATGGGACCGTGAAAAAATGCGGATGGCCATCCGTGTGTCATCCGCGTTCCGCGTCCGTTTTTTTGCGGATCCCTTGGCAGGCACTTGGCAAAAATTGTCAGCCTGTCTTTTGGTAAAATCTTTTGGGTCATGTCCGCTAAAAAAAACGGATGACACACGGAAACACAATGGAAGGCAAAAACGGACACGGATCATGGAACAATGGAACCCCTTTTTGCGGACAGCATAAAAAACCAGTCGTGTGCATGAGGCCTTACTTTGAGTGACCGTGTCTGAGCAGATTTATGGGTTGCTGTACTGCATATACAGGCAGCATGGTGGTTACCGCCAGGGTCGTGGCTCACCTGGGATTCATTTGTTTCCCTAGCCCTGTATCTAGGGACCCTGGTCCAGTCAGAATGGCCTGTTGGGGTCCCACAGCCCCCATAGCTGTTCCAGTGGTTTATGTTATCTGCATGGAGATTGCATCTTCTCCCCATTGTTCTTACATAACTACTCCTGGTACTTAATTTTCCACCATTGCAATTTTCAGCTAAGATACCAGCAACATGTGGGGTTTGGAGCAAATCCTTGTGCACACTGCACCAAATATAAAAAAAAAAAAAACTTGACCTGCCTACTGTCACCACTAGGGGGCCATTTCATACTTTACTACCATTCAGATGGGTCAAATCCATCCCCTAGTGGCAGAAAAGGGTAGCTCAGATTTTTACCATTATGAATATGAAAAACACGGAATAAAGAATTGGGCCTCCAGAACTTTTCGGAAGTATTAGGAAACGCCTAGAAATCCCATTCACTGCCGGTTTCTTTTACAACCCATTATAACGATAGATTCCCTTTAAACTCCTGGTAGATTGGATTTCTATAGAATTTCTCCTAGTGGGGGCTCCCAATCCTATCCCACCGGCTTCCAGGGATGGAAGTGAGTGCGTTCCCGATGCAGCTGGATAATTTAGCTCTGTATAAATAGCGAATATTAAATCGCCATGAAGCCGATGCGCTTGTCCCCTGTGGATCAGGTGAGCGCTCTGCACCCCAAGGATTCGGGATTTTTAGCCATGAGCAGCAGACGCACAGGTGGAGGCGGGATGTGAATACTGATTGTCTTCTCCTCCCGGCGAGACGCTCGATTAGACTTCCAGAGGTTTATAGATCGTGGTGGTTTTTTTTTTTTTCCCTTCTCGGGGATGCACTGCGTGCCTGCTACATGCGCCGCACAATATGGTTAATGACGTCTCCACTCCCTGTCCGCGGATTGTAGATCACGCCGTCGCAGGCAGCGCACCTCATCACCAGAAGGCTTGTGAGATGCCAGCAATTTCGCTAACGATGTGCACGGCTTTTAATAACCTTAATGCTGCTGAAGTAAATTACGATTTGACATGTGTTATTTAATGTCTCTCATTGATGTTATCCTGCGCGGCGCTCTCCCTGGTGACGGATAACTCGCTCATCTACATCGCTCATTAATATTTTAGCTTCCGGGAGACGATTAAATGTTCCAATGGCGGCTGCTGGGTATGGACGCAGAGTTAGGATTTGGCCGCACCACGTCTGGTAGGTATGTTCAGTGTTTGCACCAGAAGATACTTATGGCGCATGCGCTGAACATATCCATAGATCCAGGAGATAAGTGTGCTTTTGGCATACACTGGGCACGTTTACGCTGGCATACATTTTTATTTTTACTGTATAGGAGTGTGCAGTCTTCTGTGCTTACAGCGGCAGCAAAAAATATAACTTGGAATATGAGGGTCTATGGGTGACGGAGGGTCAGTCCGATACATCCCCAGCGTACATACCACACATAGGAGGGAAAGTGTGGCGTCAGCACAGCCTAATTCAGCAAATGGAGATGCATCTGATGTGTCTTAAAGGGTTTATCTGAGAATTTCATTTTCATCATCAATATCGGGTCGGTAGGGGGTCCGACTGCCGGCACCCCCACCCGTCAGCTGTTTGAAGAGACTGCTGCGCTCATCGGATTTCCAGTGAGTGAGGCGGTCTCCTCACAGTTCCAAGCACAGCGCCATCCACTGGATAGTGGCTGTGCTTGGTATTGCAGCTCGGCCCCATTCACTTGAATGGGACTGAGCTGCGCTTATGCCATGTGACCGATATACAGTGACATCACTGACCTAGGAAGAGGCCTAAGTGCTCATGAAGGGCAGCGGCCTCTTCAGACAGCTGATCAGCGGAGATGCTGGGCCTCGGACCCCCACCAATCTGATAGTGACGACTTCTCCTGAGGAGAGGCCAAAATATCGAAATCCCGAAACAATATGATGTATATTGTAGGTTATAATAAGGGTGCGTTCACACTAGCGTTAGGGATTCCGTTATGCCTTTTAAAGGCTTCCGTTTTGCATTCCGTCATAGTACAAGTCTATGGGCAAAAGAACGGATCCGTCCTTCCGTCTTATGGATTCAGTTATAACAGAAAATAACGGAATCCCTAACGCTAGTGTGAACCCACCCTTAAAGGGATTTTCCTTTTTTGTACCTTGTGCTCTACTTCCTCACTGTTGTCAGTAAGGCTCTTGCTTTCAGTGAAGGGAACATTCCTTGTTTTCGTTCAGTGGTTTTAAACCACAAACGCCTAATAGTTTTCAAAACAGACTTTGTTACAATGTGTCCAACCTGGATAATCACTCTGTTGACCTACTCCGATACATTGTTGCAAATCAGAAGAGGGGAGAGGTTTGTGCTGCCATGTGCTTAGATCAGAGGATTGTCTAGACAGAATTGTAGCAAACCCTCAGCTGTGAGGAGCTTTAGGATTCTGCAGGTATCTGTCAGCCACATAAGTAGACGAATGTTCATTTAGGTCAGTGTGTTCTGGCCAGTTGAACTTGTGGACTGCCGCTCTGCTCATACTCGGTGGAAGTGATGGACACAGCTCTTTGTCTTAATTTGCCATTATTTTCAAGATCTCTGCTTGCAGTCAGGGAAAGGAAACTGCACATTGGGGCAGATTTACTAATTCTGTCTAATATCTGATGTGTAGACAACTGGGTTGGAACATCTCCAGAACGGCTGGTCTTGTGGGGTGTATATAATGTATAGTGCTTAAAATCCACCAAAAGTGGTCAAAGGAAGAAGAACTAGAGAACCAGCAACAGGGTGATGGGCGCCCAAGGCTGATTGGTGTGTGTGTGTGTGTGTGTGTAGAGCGGACATCGCAGCATGCCGTGTATGAGGCAGTGTAATCACAGACTGCTCACAACAACCCATTCTGACCCCCAGCCAACACCGAAAGGTCCTACAAAAGGGATGTGAGCATTGGACCATGGAGCTATGGAAGAAGGGGAACTGGTCTGATGAATCAGGTTACATCATGTGGACGGCCGGGTGCATGTGCGCACTTACTTGAGAGGAGATGGCACCAGGTGCACTATGGGAAGACGATGGCTGCCTGGTCTGATGAACCCCATTACATCATGTGGACGGCTGGGAATTAGTGCATCACTTACCTGGAGAGGAGATGGCACCAGGTGCACTATGGGAAGAAGATGGCTGCCTGGTCTGATGAATCCCATTACATCATGTGGACGGCTGGGAATTAGTGCATCACTTACCTGGAGAGGAGATGGCACCACGTGCACTAGGAGAAGAACACAAAGGCATGTTCTGCTAGAAACCTTAGGTCCTGGCATCCATGTGGATGTGACACCTACCTAACCATTGTACAGACAAGTGCCCCCTGATGGCAGTGCCCACTCTGAGCAGGGTAATACCCCGGCCACACTGCAAAAACTGTCCAGGAATGAAGAACAAGAGGTGAAGGTGATGACTTGTCTCCTGATGACCAGATCTCAATGTGGGATCCATGTCGGCCGCACCAAGCAACATGCAGGATCCGATACCGCAGGACACTTGAGGTCTTTGGGGGGTGCAGGCCTCGACCAGTTGAGGGACCTGCTCTATATCAGGCAGGCGGTTTAATGTTCTGGCTCATTGCAGTATATTACACACCTATAGCATATAAACTGCCTGTTTGTGTCTCGCTTCAGGAAACTAATAGCATTTATTGTGCGAGGACTTTGAAGTGGAAGGTCTCGTAAATCGCTTTGTTGTACCGGCGTAGTCACCGAGCAGCCCGTTGTGATGACACCCCGCATGACGAACCGCACTTCAAACAATGTTGGCTCCGCTCCAGAACGTCTCCTGCCCGCCGTCATTAATATTTCAGGAGCGCGCGGGTTCTCTGCTCATTAAGGTGCAGCCTCAGCCGTCCGCTCTCCATAATCGGAACAGAAAGGGTTTTGTGGAGGAGACGCGGGGAAAGAAGCCAGGTCTCTCCACCTCCAGCCGTCCACATCCAAAAACCCTCCTGACAATGGTCCCCGAACACCGGAACGCGCTGTCCCAAAGCCCGTCACCGCAGATTATCATCTAATGACATCATTCATCAAAAATGCATTTATAATTCTTGGCACAAAATTCCAATTTTTTTTTTCACATCTCTGGGAGATTCCTTTAATCTGTCACTTTTCTTTGTACCAATATTTTATTTTGTTACAATATTTAATTTCCTTTTTTTAAATCTTCACTTGCAGTCAGTGAATGATGGCAGCATTTTTATTTAACTTTTTTGTACTTCTGATGCTACAGTTGTATCCAGTCTAGACTATCAAAAAAATACATCAGGAGCGCAATCCTCACACCCGTCCTGAAAGTTTGCTACAATGTATCAGTCTGGAGTTTGTGTAGACTGCAGCAAACCCTCAGCTGTGAGACCTGCTCCTTCTGTACACCTTTTGTAGCATCGGAGTGGAAACAGGAATCCCATTCACTGACACCAAGCAGAGATCTTGAAAATAGTGAGAAATTTTGAACTCAAAGGGGGAAATGTATCAAAACTGGTGTAAAGGAAAACTGGCAACCAATCAAATTCCATCTTTCATTTCCTAAAGCTCCGTTTTACCCTCTTCTCAAAGGATTAAGGGGGTTGGGAGAAACGCATACGAAAAAAGAAAAAAGAATATGCCGTCCCCCCATTTGACTCCTGCCCCGACCATTTCTGGTTGGAAAGGAACCCTGTAACCTGTACTACAAACCCCATCATGCTCTCTGCCGCTGTGTGATCTTGTTTTTCCAATCTCTTTGAATTCATATTGGAAATAAAAATCTTTTTATTCAGAAAAAATAAAACCTTTCCCCCACACTTAGGCCTTATTCACACGTCCGCATATATGTCCGCATGTATTCCGCAATTCTGCGGAATACATGCGGACCCATTGACTGTGAATTGGGCACGGAACGATGTGGAGAGCACACCCTGTGCTCTCCACATCAGTTTTTGCGGAGCGCGCCGCCTATCTTACGGCCGCAGCTCTGCAAAAAAGTAGAGCATGTTCTATTCTTGCCCGCAATTGCGGACAAGAATAGACATTTCTATGGAGCTGCCGGCCGGGTGTGTTTATGGATCCGCAATTTGCGGATCCATAAACACTACGGACGTGTGAATAAGGCCTTATAGTAACTTTTAAATGTATGCGCATCTCGCCGGCGAAACCAGCGCCACCCCCCAGTATAAGAATGTGTTCCCGGCGGGTATCCAGGCACTGACTACATAATGAATGTGGTGGCGGCGCCCCCCGCTGTTTAATATTAATAGATTGCCCAGCCTTATTTAATCAGCCGGACCCGGCGCGCGTTCATCATGTAGTCGCTCTGAATTCCCGCACCCATGGGGAAGATGGGAAGTAATAACTGGCTGAGCGCGGAGACGCTTGTTCCGGCCGTCAGCACCCCCTTAATTGCTTTTATTTAGGGAATTCTCACGTTATTTTCTAGTAGGGGATGATTTATTTGGTGCAACTGAGGCCCGGAAGGAAGTCGGCTGCTGGAAGAACTTCTCCGTTACTTGTTTACTAGGTTAGGGCGAGCACTCGGTGACACCGGACAGCCGGCATCAGGTTATGCTTGCTCATAGAGATATAGGCGGACATATTTTTCCATTTCTTGGGCGGGGGCATTCGTTTTCCTTGGGGAGATCCAGCTGGTGTGTAGAGGCTTACCAGTGATGCTCCCTGGGAAAAAGTATGCAAATGAGCTCTCCTCTAAAAGGAATAAAATGGTCTCTTTAGCGCCACCTATAGGTAGCTACCCTGTAAATCTGTCGGACCTATTAGCTTCCTATAGTTGGCACTGCAGAGGCAGTTTTCTTCCTTCTGGAGGAGAGCAGACTGAAACGCTCCCTCTTCCAAACTGCCAGGGCAATGTGTCTCCCCTTGTTATGCCCTCTTACACCATTAATGGAGGTGGTGCACACCTTTATAGGGGGGGACATCTCTGCAGGGAGTAGTCAAGGACTACATAGCTTCCACTGAAATCATTGGGTGTCTGTGCATTTCTTTGGGACTTTCCTCTATTGCCTCTGGTGTATGAACGCTCATTGAGCTGACTGCTATCCCTCCTGCCCCCCACCCCTCCCCCATATAACACATGCATGCTCAGGTCGGCCAAGCGTACGCATGTTCTCAGTGGGAAGAAGAAAAATACATGAGCTACCTGCTGACCGAAACTGACTTTTATTCCTTCTGACCTTCCCATACACGCGCACACACGCTGGCCTTGGCCAAGCATGCATGTGGTTGGAGTTGGGGGAAGCGTATAAGCTGCTGCTAGAACTAAGGGTCAGGCATCTTCCCTGATTTCTGCTGTCTGGTGAGGATCCGGAAGCCCCCCCATACACATTTGCATGGCCAGCTGAAGTCCTATGGGAACCACAGGAGATGAGCTTGACGTTGCTGCGTTATCAGTTCTGGTCCACGCTCCTCCAGACCCTTGCGGACTATAATGTAGAAGTTATCGATTGACCCGAGCCCGCTCCACAGCTTGTCCCACGTCTCCATCCTGCCAGAAATGAGGCTCTGCACTGGAGGAGGACAAAAGTCCGCTCCTAGAAGCAGATGGCGGAGCGCAGGAAATTGCTGGGTTATTACACAACAGGAGCTACAGATGCTACAACAGGGTCCCGAGCTGCGAGGAGGAGCCCCCTGACCATCTGCCGATAAGCCCTCCATGAATGTGCACAATAGAGCCCCCCATCCTTCCCTCCCGCACCACTGCGTGTTAATAGGTGTGACCCTCCCGCCCCACCGTCCAGCTGCTGCACAATACACTACAAAAGACCCGTGAGATAACCCCCCCCCCCCCCCTCAATCCTCCTTGGAAGCCATTTCGGCATAGTTCTGCCCTATGGTGACCCTTGGTCAAATAGAAAAGCTAAAGTCAAGGCAGCCCTATAGGGGGAGGGGGGTGTATAATTAAAGAACAATAGAATCCGGGGTTTGAGGGACGAGGGTAATTTGGGGGATGTTGACTTTGCGCTGTCCATGGAGCAGGCATTTGGCTGGACCTTGAGATTAAAAGGACATTCTGTGCTATCAGAATCTGGGAAAGCTGGGTGACGGCCAACATGGCTGCCGTTACATCTCCCTGGATTCATTCCTGCATAGTACATGTGCCTAGTTATAAAGCATGGGATCCAGTCCATCTGAGACCGACCTGCTGCGGAGCTGACCATGGATTAGCGCCCTTTCAATGGGGATGGTCTGCTCACGGACAGCTGCCATGGTTTCCGTGCATAGACGACACCAAGGAGAGAAATGTCCTGTGATACGTGCTGAAATCTGCGTGGAGAGTCCGCAGTGTGAACGGGCCCTTAGAGGGGTTTTTAGGCTCCGTTGTTGGCGGCTCATCCTATAACGTATGTGTATTGTGTGTACGTTTCTGAAATGCTCTCGTCTGATTTCTCATTGCTCTGGTTTCTTCTGTTTCAGCTTTGGAGGAATGAAGAAGGGGAAGAATATGAAGCGGAAGGTAAATAAAGGGTTACCCAGGCTTACAAAATTTCTAAAATGCAGCAATACTCTGGAAAAGAAGAAGTTTTGCGGGCGCCGCGTCGCACTGCGACCTCATAAATGTAAGGTCCTGTTGGGGTATAGGACATATGGAGGAAATGGTCTAAAAGGGAACCTAAAGCTCACAGCAACCAATCACAGCGCTGCTTTCATTTTACCCCAGGCGTTTGAGAAATGAAAGCTGCGCTCTGATTGGTTATGGGATTTCTTTTGGATCGTTTTGCTATAGGGGACCTATAGTGTCTGGGAGGTGCCATGTGATTCTCCTCTATAGGCTCCGGTTTGCAGATTCCCTCTACATGCTCTAACCCCCGCTGACGGACAGGCTTTTTGACAAAAATGCCACCTTCTGCATTAAGTGGCGCTAACAGCCCCAGCCCCAGTGCTGTTCTAGGAGCCACTCTGATGTAGGGATCGGCAGGGGCCACAATGGTCACTGCACAATACAGTTTTCGAACTTTGTGCATCACTTCCTGACTTTTCCTCAAGATCTCTGCTTGTTGTCAGTAGATGGAAACCAGGTGCGTGGCTATGGCTCAATACCAGTGGGATAACCTGCACCCCGGCATTTTGGACATGATCAGCATTTGCATTCAGTGACAGCAAGCGCAGGTCTTGAAACATGGAGGGGAATTGAAACACTATCCAGATCTGGCGCCAGATAGATCTGTATTATGGTCCCTAATATTAGGGCGAGTAGGTCCAATAACGAAGTATGAACAGCCCCCAAACTCTGAATCTGGGGTCCTGCAAAAAAGTGTTCCCTGTATAGAAAAAGCTGCATACCCCCTGCCTTGTCCCGCTCACCTGACGGCGTCCATGGCGCTCTCCTTGTAGCATCCGCAAGGAAATGTATGCAGTCAGCTCGGCATATAACCGGGATCTGCCTGCCCAGGGTGTTTACACAGCGCCACCTGCAGGACTATATGGGTACCGCATCCGGATTATAAAAACCTTTTATATAACACACAAAAATCCTTTTAATCCTGCATCTGGGGCTTTATCAAATCTTCTGGATTATCTATTAATATCTTAAATATATCTATAACACTGTAACATTTAGATTATTGGATGCCAGAGTAAAGGAATTTCTACAGTTTTATGGTTATGATGAGCGCTGAATCTCTATTGAACAGCCTCATTGGTGCTGACAGCCCGGACCCCCACCGTATGTGTATACCCTACCCATAGCGAAGGCTTCCATTGTATTTTATCCCTCGGCCTATTACAGATAGCGGAGGTAAAGATCTTGCGTTACACTGATGAGATCTCACGTGGCATTCGTGGATTTTCACTACGTTGAGATGCTTCATTAAGTAAATGACAAATTTTCCGGTAGGTTACGTCCGGAGCACCGCGCTCTGCAGAACCGCACGATGTGTATGGAGGGTAATGGAGCCGGAAATGATAGCGTCCCCATCGGACGAAGGTCGAGAGGGGGGGAATAAAATAATAATTACTGTGAAATTCCTTTAATCCATCATCAGTGGGATCCACTGGGCCCCATCCTATTAAGTATTCCGGATTAGCAGGAGCTCAAAATGACACGTGAACACCCACTAAAGTATTTATTTTCAGGTGGAGAAAATACAAAGCCGTCTGTAAGCGGTCAGGATTAAGAATCTCCTAGCAGAGCTATGTGTCTCCATGGTTACAGACTACAATCAAACCTGGTGTAGTCTGATCCTGTAGTCATGTGTTACTGTCTGCGGGGACACTTGATGCCAGTCCACACACAAGATGATGGTTTGTAGTCTGAAGCCATGGAGACGCATAGCTCTGCAGAGGAGCTGTATACGGAAAACGGTCGTGGGTTTTTGAGGAGTTGTAGTGACCCTTCATCAATACAAATGTCTCTACCATTAGGGCAGCTACGTTTTTGGAACCCCGATGACCTCAGCGCTTCGCAGACGGTTATGTCCCCAGACCAGGACTGGGTGGAGGAGAAGTTGCAGCTGATATGTGAGGATCTCGGCATCACCCGCGACGGTCACTTGAACAGGAAGAAGCTTCTTTCCATCTGCGAACAGTACGGTTTCCAGAATCTGGACCACGAGGTACGTCAGCCATGGGTTGGATCCCGTATTCAGATGGAGACCAGCTTAAAAAAACCCTCTCTGGAGGACCAAAGGTCAATGCATGGCAGGAATAGGCCTCTGACTTCAATAGGCACCTTTTGTAATGCTTAAATCCACCTGTGGCGGCGCTGCAGGGATTACTAGACACCACAAGTGCGTGCAGTCCGGAAATCGTGCTCTGCGTGTGAGCGTGATCCTCCGCTCTGGACACTGCTTGTTTTGCAGGAGCGCAGGGCGTTATACTGATTTATAATGTCGTGTGTCTCTGCATGACCTTACTGCTACAGAATCGTACTGACAGCATTATGGCAGTATAATCCTGTAGAAAGAAGGTCATGCAGAGACGCACTGCATTATAAATCAGTACAACTCCCTGCGTTCCTGCAAGACGAGCAGTGTCCAGACGGAACGTAATTTCCGGACTGCACACGCTTGTGCGAAAGAGCCCGTATTGCAGATTACAAGTTAGCACTGGTGGTCTCAGCAATGGGAATCCTTTCATCAGATGTGTGTTTTTTGTTTTGTTTTTTTGGAAACCTTCTAATAAAAATCTAATGTCCAAAGCGGAGAACTCCTTTAATTCAGGATTTGCTGTTTACTATGGCTTTCTTCATCAAGGATTTTGATTTGTTCATTCCGATCTTTTAATCCCACAGATGTTACAGTTGTTAGGTGAAGTCATTACCAAATTACCTGACTTTTCTCTTCCAAAAACAGCGCCCCCACTGTCCACGGGTTGTATGCGGCATTGGTGCTCGATGCCATTCACGTCAATGGGGCAGAGCTACAATACCACACCCAACCTATGGAGAGGGGCTGCGCTGTTTTTGAAAGAAAGCAGCCATTTTCTTCTAGTACAACCCAGTACTTTAAGGGAGCATTCACACGACCGTATAAATGGATCCGCATCCGTTCCGCAATTTTTCGGAACGGGTGCGGACCCATTCATTTCAATGGGGCCGCAAAAGATGGGGACAGTCTGCATCCGTTGTTCCGTTCCTCGGCCCCGCAAAAAATATGGAGCATGTCCTATACTTGTCCGCTTGTGGACAAGAATAGGCATTCTCTATATGGCGCCCGCCATGTGCGGTCCGCAAAATGCAGAACGCACACAGCCGGTATCTTTGTTCTGCGGATCCGCAATTTGCGGACCGCAAAACACTTACGGTCGTGTGAATGCACCCTTAGTCTGATAAGTACTTTCTTATAAAGTTGAGTTTGGAAAGTGCTGTGGTATCGTCGTCTTATGTCGATTTTTCTTGTAAGTTCCCTTTCGAGAAGACAGTTAGACCCAGGATTTCCTCTTTACAGAAGGGGGTGGAGGCGCTTCGGCATCGGCTGCTTTGTGTTTTTATTTGAATTTAGAAATTAATTTTGTGCGACTCTGCCCCCTAGTGTTAAAAGTAAGAAACCACATCATTAATTTAGTTTTGCATTAACGTTTGCAACGCGCTACAGTCGTAGGGAGGGAATTTAACACGGCCTGCACTCATAAGTCTGACTTAAATTTTTTTTTTTGTAAAAAATAGATATTTTGCAACATTTTGCATTTTTACACCACACACAAACATGGACGTATTTAGCCCTTTGAGCTGAAATAAGCCAGATTTATCAACTGCAACTTTTAAAAAAGTAATTAAATGGTCATCTTCTCCCTCCAATAAAGGGGGCAGCGTAGAAAGCGGAGTAACCTCTCAGGACAGAAGTGTTACCCTTAAAGATGCACCACGTTGTGCGACATTTCATAAGTTTGGCACATATTATGGCAACGCAGATTCCTGCAAAACTGAATTTCACCCTGATGATGGTTCCCCCCCGCTATATATAATATTTCTCCTCCGAGCAAATTTTTCATCCCTTTTTTTTTTTTCTTTTTTTTTTTTTTTCTTCAGTCCAATTGGTTTCAAGGGGTAACTAATGGTCAAAGGGGTTCTCTAGAGAGATACATTTAAAAAAATGGGTCAGAAGGGGTTAAAATAAATAATCCTTACTGCCTCCGTGGATACCCTGCAGATGCTGGCCTGGAAAACCCCTTTAATCGCCATGCACTGAGAGCTATGTCAATTTCAAATATATTTTGCCTTAAAGGGGCATTCCAATCTGGGACATTTTTGGCATATGGATGGGACCCGCTCCTATCTCAAGAATGGGTTCCCGACATGAATGCAGGGCGCACCGCACACACATGGCCACCTCTCTATTCACTGCTGTAGGGCGTTCCATAGCAGGGAGTGGCGAAAGCTGCATATGAGCAGTGTGCGCCCCATTCACAGCAGGACCACGTTCTTCAGATAGGTGGGAGGCCCATCACTATGCCATATATGTCCCAGATGGGAATACCCTTTAATTGTTTGCTGCTTTGTCCTCCATGGGCTGTTCTGGCCTTGTCCTGCTCTCACAGCTGCGGGGATCGTTACAGTGTATCAGGTAGCCTGAGACAGGAGAGAGACTTGTTGTAATGATTTCAGGATTTTCAGGACTAATCAGTTGTAACAAACCAGGATTATAAAAATCATGGCTGGGTGCTTCCAAAAACAGCGCCACGCCCGTGCACGGGTTCTGTCTGGTATTGCAGCTCCGCTCTATTGAGGGCTGAGCTGCAGTGTCGCACAACTGTGGACAGGAGTGGCACTGTAAATGTTTTCATCCCGTGCATCCCCTTCAGGGTACGTTCACATGAGACAGATACAGGACGGATTCTCCATTGGAAATCCACAAGATCCATATGTGATTTTAACCTGTAATGCGGATTTTAGTTCTACAGACTATCAGTTTAAGGCTACATTCACACGCAAAACACGGACACTGGCAATGTGCTTTCCGCATTTTGCGGACCGCACATCGCCGGCACTCTCATAGAAAATGCCTCTTCTTGTCCGCAATTGCGGACAAGAATAGGACATGTTCTATATTTTTCAGGAACGCAATTGCAGATCCGCAATTGTGGACCCGGGCGAGACATCCTCTGTCGCGATTGAAATAAATGAGTCCGCAATTCCGTTCCTGCAAAATGCGGAACAGAATTGCGGACGTGTAATTGGAGCCTTTAGCTGCAGAAGGTGTAACCGTGGCAAGCCTGTATCGGCAGTACTAGGTAAAGCAGGTTGTAACCCACAGAATGTTTCTATCCACTGACAGCAAGCAGATACGTCGAATTCAAGCTGCATTTATTTAATAGATGGACCTAGAGTAACTCTAAACCTATAACGCCTCTTTATCTCATCTCCTACAGGCCCTGGAGGACGCCTTACAGAACTTGGACCAAGATGACACCATAAGCCTCCAGGATTTTTTCTATGAAGCCTGTAAAAATAGCAAACCCCCCACCCCGTCGTCCTCCACCCCTTATCGACAGCTCAAGAGACACCTCTCCTGCAGGTAACCTCATCTTCCTGGGTAAGCCATCAATGCTCAGTTGTCATGATGGTTGGGTGGTGGCCGGATACTGCGCCCTGCATGGTCCCGAAATGTGGTTTGACCCTGGTGACTTCCATTTTGTGGTCTGTGCATGTGGTTTTTGATGCTGGCCTTGTGCTTCATTGCCTGGCTATCTGGTTTTGTGCATGAAAGTTGTGCGTTCTTGATGGGAGTTGACCAGACGCATCACTGTGAGCTTGGACAAGGCTTTGGTAGACCTTCTAATGTGTCCTCCTGGCTTCACAATTCTAATTTCATTAAAAACCTTCCCCCACACATTAGTGTTTGATCCGTACATTGACCCGTATCCCCTTATTTAAACCTTCAGCCTTATGATGAGACCGGGAGGAGGACGCTGACTCCGTCGGCCATGACTGGTACAATCGGGCTCCGCTTATTCTCCAAACTTGACGATGGAACGGGTTACAGCACTGTGGAGGACATCATAGACTTGTGGCATGAAGAAGGACTGGAGAATGGACCGGCCATACTCAAGGTGCCGTTTTACTCGCCTCTTTGTTGTCATATTAAATGGATGTTCTTTAATCCACCTCTGACACACCTAATGAGATTGGGGTCTTTCAGCCCTCAATTCAAATTGGCTGTTTTTCTGACCTCACTCATCAGAGAGGTCACCGTACTATTTGCTCAGCTCCTTCCAGAGCTCCCATAGACCCCTGGCTTATGATGGGTGCAGGTTACAAAGCTGCGGGGGTACACCCATCAGGCAGTTTCCCAAAGATGGAAATATCCATGATGCCCTTGTGGTTGTCAGTGACTGGTTTTCACTGTTTTCTCATCTTCAGGCTCTGGATTTTTGCTTAGAAGGGAAGATCAATCTGACGGAATTGACCATGACGCTGGAAAATGAGCTTTTGATCACCAAAAATGAGGTCTACCAGGCGGCTCTCATCAGCTTCCGCTCAGAGATCAGGCACTTATTGTAAGTTTGTATTTCATGTTCAGCTTCTAAAATGGCTTACAATGGTTAAACAACTAGGACATCCCCTAATCCCTTCCATCCACCGGACCCCCAATGACGCTGTCATTGTTTACAAACCTCCTCCAGAGCCACAGTTTTGTTTTATTATGTCTACTCGGAAAAGGTTTTACCTATTGGACATCCCCTTTAAATTTGTTTTTTTATTGATGCACTGCTGTATTGGGGCACTGTGCCCCCCTGTTGGGTTTTGCCGCCCTGTATGCTAATCAATAGCATTGGTACATCGAGGAGGAGATGACCGTGTTTCTCTGTGGGCGTCTCCTACTCCCTGGCTGTGAGCTGTCCAGTCAGTGCAGACCACGTCACGGCCTTTGAGAAAAAACTGTTCACCTTCTTCCTGGCTGTGACGCGGTCCGCTGTGGTTGGACAGCTCAAAGCCAGGGAGAAGGAGACGCCCCCTGAGGAACACTGCCATCTCCTCCTCGATGTACCTATACTATTGATTAGCATACAGGGCGGCAAAACAGAACGGGGGCACAGCACCGCTACGAAGCAGTGGACCGGTAAAAGACATCTAGTAAACATGCCCTACAGTGCCAGGTATTGATACTGCAATGTCAGAACCTGTGAAAGGTCCTCCTTAATGCGAAGGGTTGTAACTTGTGGCTACAAGTAGTAGACGCCTGGAGCCTATGTTTGAAGGCCCGCCATGACTTCTATGTCC
The DNA here is from genome assembly GCA_033119425.1 of Bufotes viridis. Classification (NCBI taxonomy): domain Eukaryota; kingdom Metazoa; phylum Chordata; class Amphibia; order Anura; family Bufonidae; genus Bufotes; species Bufotes viridis. Next base: position 8,335,173 of record CM065599.1, on the reverse strand, counting down.
CTATTACTCTGTAATGTGCTGTACGAGACTGAAGAATTTCTACCCTCGGTAGAGAACGGGCTGACCAGACTGTACGGGAAAAGGAGAAACTGCGCGCCGATTTGGAGAAAAATGAGAAACTAAAAAGTCTGATGGCATCAGAGGTGGACGACCATCATGCCGCCATTGAGCGCCGCAATGAATACAACCTCCGGTTTGTACCTTATTTGTTTGGTCGTTTTTTTTTTTTAATGGTTGATAGTTTTACAAAAGGTTAATAAGGCACTCCCATCTTACAAAGCGATGGCATGATGCTCCGTCTCTTTATGATCATTTGGGGCTTTATCTCTGAGACCCCCACCAGTCTTGAGAGTAAAGGGGCCGCAGCGCTAGTGTTAGCACGGTCTGCATCTTATCCCTGCAGATCGGCCTCCCAGACACTGAGCTGTGTCTGGGAGCTCCATTGACTTGAGTGTTCTGCAGGTCCCCTACATAGTGGATGACTGGGCTACCACCATGCAGGGAAAAAACAGTGAAGAGCATGCAGTAGTACACAAGCGCTAAAGTCTCTTCATGCACAGGGTCAAGATGCCAGACCCCCACCATGCAGAAAATTCTGGAATACCCTAACCATATGCAAGCACTTTAAAATATGGGAACCCTCCATTAAAATGCAAGGAGCCAGGAAGGCAAATGTCTTGGTGACCTTTGCCCTCACACCAATCTCTTGTCATTCGCAAGCATAGCCACACAGTGAACTGATGTCCCGTATCCAGCTGTTGGATGGGATCCATATGAATGGAGTGATGGTTAGGCAGGTGCACTGCCGTTCCATTCATCTCTGGGGTTCATGAAGATAAATGCAGTGCTCCGCTATGTTCGTGATCAGAGAGGGTCCTAGTGGGAGGAGCAACTCTTTAACACTTGGTGTCTGACTGTTGTAGAAAGCTGGACGAGGAGTACAAGGAGCGGACTACGGCCCTCAAAACGGAGCTGAGAAAAGAGTGGGAGCAGCTATTACAACAAGCCAACCATCAGCGGCTGGAGCTGGAGCAGGAGCTCGACAAGGTGAAGCTGGAAGAGAATTACCTCCGGGATCGGCTTACATTGTCCATAAAGGTATGAGGATTTTTTTTGACCGTATATTGGATCTCTGAGAGCCATCGAACCCATGTGGATATTGTCCCCGTCTTTATAGGAGAACAGCCGTATGGAGAATGAGTTGTTGGAAACGTCTGAGAAGCTGGCGGACTGCGAGGTCTTGACGGCCAAACTGCAGAAGACTCTTGACAACATACTGCGTGAAAAGGTTGGTGAAGCTCGGTGGTTTGATCTTGGCTCTTCCCAGATAGAGATAGGGGGAGCGATAGGAGAGATATGAGAGGGGGAGCGATAGGAGAGATATGAGAGGGGGAGCGATAGGAGAGATATGAGAGGGGGAGCGATAGGAGAGCTATGAGAGGGGGAGCGATAGGAGAGCTATGAGAGGGGGAGCGATAGGAGAGATATGAGAGGGGGAGCGATAGGAGAGATATGAGAGGGGGAGCGATGGGAGAGATATGAGAGGGGGAGCGATAAGAGAGATATGAGAGGGGGAGAGAGAGATAGATGTGGACGAGGGATTACTATTAGCAGCTCCGCACCTCCATAGTGTCTAATGGTGGAGTGGCCTCACACTCTCCACTGAAGTCTATACAGCAAGAGGTGAGAAAGCAATGCTTGGCTTTTTCCGGTAGCAGCTTGGTCGTAGCTCCATTGGACTCCTTGGAGACTCTTAGGACACTGGACTGGTTCCTCAGTACCTGATGGTTGATGTGTATTTGCTGTAAATGCCAAGGAGAGTAGAAGACTTCTCTGATTGGTTAAACCAACCCTGTAAAGGATTTTTGAAAGGGAGTTGTCAAAAATAAAAAGCTGAATTTTTATTTTTTTTTGTAGTTTGGGGATCTGGATCCAAGTTGTGTTGAGTTTTTCCGTCACGAGGAGAAGTTGATGCAAGTGCGGAATGAATACGAGCGGCAGCGCCGGGTGAGTGCATGAGTTGATACCCGTCTGCTGCAGTAAAGGTCGGCATGTAAATCCTCATCCTGACCCATCGTTCCTTTCTCCCAGGAGCTGCAGGATCGTATAGATGAATTACAGCTGGAGCTGGAAGATTATAGAGCTCAGGGCATTCGGGGCTTAAGAACGCCTCTGAAGACTTCATTATTTGATGAAATGGATAATAAAAATGCTGTTGACTATGACCAAGGTAAAAAAAAGAGCAGCCATGTAAGAAAACCCAGGATCTGTACATTGTGAAAGCGATGTGCACATTGGGGACTTTTTGGGCTGTAATTTGCAGGTATAGGCTCATCCTTCATGGAAACAGTCAGAAGTTAGGTCTGCCTTGTATTGGAAATCAGTCGACCTACTTGTCCAGGGTGTTTTTGGACTGTGATGAAACCGAGATCAAGACTAGTCAGTCTCTGTGCAGATTAATAGACAATATGGCCAGTTTAATGCCCATAGCCTGCCTCCTGAAACAGAAGATTAATAGTTACCTGCTCCAGACCTCCTCACTGCCTCCGCTGTGTCCATGTGCCGATCCCCGCAGTGTTTACATCTGGCAGTGCATGGTTATGGTCACATGCTCTGCTGCAGCCAGTAACTGGTTTCAGTGGTGACCACCTTCTTATGGGCATATCTCCTCCAGAAGTCAGTTATCGGCCGGAGCGGTGCATGTGACCATACCCATGCAGCACCGGATGCAATGTAATTATTACCGGAAAACACCTTTAATGATTTGACCCCTTTAGACTTTCATGGTTAACCCAAACCAGACATTTAGTCAACCTGTTTGTAGTCACCATGTTCCTCCATTTTGGACGGGGGGAACTGGAAAGTTACTACTCAAGTTGGGTAGTTTGATGAGTTAGGTCTTATCTTCTTCCTAAACAGGGCCACCAAACCTGTCCATACATTTGATCTGGTTTTGCAGATAAGCGGGACTAAGCTGCAGTATAACATACAACCTGTGGAGGGGTGCTGTTTTTGGAAGAGAGCTGTCATGTTGTTATCTCAGACAACCCCTTTAAGGCCTCCTTATAGATCTAGTCTCCTGTAGAAGAAATGCCTGGGAAGAGAATACATACAACCATAATATGGAACTGCAGGATCTCCTGGTCTTGTAGCTTCCCTGAAGCCTAGCGATGAATGATTTCACATGTAATGGTCATCCTCATGCAGGTATCGGCTCTGAAGATTGTCCTCCCCTGAACATGAGTATAGAGGCAGAGATGGCCATCGAGCAGATGAGAGAACAACACCAAAGGGAAATGGAGCAATTACAGGTGGATCTGGAATCTAAGGTAAGACTTGTCCATTCTACCTCACTGTGTGGATACCTTGTCAAGCATTCTATTTCAGACACCCATGGGTGGACAAAGACTGGGCAAAAAGTTTGCAAAACCTTGCCCAGTAACGAGGAATGGGAGCATAGCTCTAGGGAGGCAGCAATAGCAGTCATACCTGGCTCGTCGTGCTTAGAAGGAAACCAAGGCCCTGTGCATAGCTTTACACGATCCCCAATTTGCAAGGACTGTCCCTAAGTTTCAGAGACAGACTCTGCAAATTTAGGTTGCCCACGGCTGAAATTGGCATCCCGGCCATATATTGGATGGGGCGTTCATAGGGTGGAGCTTACATGTCCTGGATTTAACAGTTACAATATTGGTATGTATGCCCATGCAACATACTAGTATAAATGGCACAAGGTAGATCACGGGCCCTGTGTCAGATTTTGCATTAGAGCACAATTAGGTTTCCATAGGTCATCAATATCAGATCTGTGGGTGTCAGACGCCTGGCACCTCCTCCAGTCAGCTGTCTCGGGCATCACCAGAAACTGTACAGTTGACGAAAGGCTCTGTCCACTGTCGTTTTCAGTGCCGGCGTAGGGCAGAAGCGCTCCTGAGCTGCAGTACTCTAGCAGGACTACGACACTGTAGACAGAACCTTCTGTTTTCGGCTCCTTCCAATGTATTGTTTCCGCTGCTGAGTGCTCTCTGAAACCTCTGATCGGTGGGTTTGTCGGAGCGCCACCATTCTGATATTGATGACTTAACCTGCACATAGGCCATCGATATCAAAGTCCAGAAAAAACCCTTTAACAATATCCGTGACCACTCATGTAGACTAAGAATTGTTCTCTTGGTTCCTGATATAGGAAACACACTATGAAGAAAAGCTGAAGGAAGCAAAATCCATGTTTGAGAAAGAGCAATCTGCCCTAAAGCAAAAGCTAAATGAAGAACTTCACAAGGCAGAAGAGCAAATACAAGTCTATAAAATGAAGTGCTTAGAATTAGAAGACAACATCTCGAGGCTTATAGAGGAGCAGCAGAAAGCGGAACGTGAACATTGCAACCAAGTGGACAAAATGGGAGCAGAATTCAGTAACCAGAGAGCGCAGCTGATGGAGCAAGAGGCCGTCCTCCGATTGCAATTAGAGGAGGCCAAGGAAACCTACCACAAGGAGAAGGAGGAGCTGGTCCAGAGGGCAGAAGAGCTGGAGAAGAAGACTGAGAGCAAAATGGTTGAACTGGTAACCACCTATGAGGAGAATAGGAGTGAACTGGAGCAGAGTTTTAATGAAAAAATTTTGAGTTTTCAGGAAAAACATGAACTGGAAAAACTGGAATTAAGAAGGCAATTGCTTGAGCAACATGAGCTGGAGGTACAAGCGGAAAGGTAAGGACTACGGGGGCATTTATCACGGCCTTTCAGTCAGTTTTCTAACATCAAGAAGTTGTAAATTGTTGCTCAAATGTTGTGGAAAATTTTTTGTTTGAGTTTTTATGCCACTCACTTTTAAAGTTAGCTGGGCTTAGCAGGAGGCATATGGACACCCAGTGCCCCAAAAATGTACATTAGAAAGTGATGTAAACTACAGTGCAGATCTACACCAGATTTGCTTTTGTAGAGCATGGACTACTAAGGGTACTTTCACACTTGAGGCAGTGTGATCAGGCAAGCAGTTCCGTTGCCTGAACTGCCTGTCTGATCAGGCAAACTGTATGCAAACGCATGTCATTTTTTCTAACTGATCAGGCATTTTATCAGACTGATCAGGTCTGAAAAATGCCTGATCAGTCAGAAAAATGCATTGCAATATCAGATCCGTTTTTCCGGTGTCATTAGGCAAAACAGATTCAGTATTTTTTTTCCACATTTTTAAAGGTCTGCACATGCGCAAACCAGAATGCCGGATCCGTCATTGCGGTATTTTTAATGCCGGATCCGGCACTAATACATTTCAATGTAAATTAATGCCGGATCCGGCATTCCGGCAACTGATCAGGCATTTTGGACAGAGATAATACCGCAGCATGCTGCGGTATTTCCTCCGTCCAAAAGCCTGACAGTGACTGAACTGATGACATCCTGATGCATCCTGAACGGATTTCTCTCTATTCAGAATGCATTGGGATAAAACTGATCAGTTCTTTTCCGGTATTGAGCGCCTAGGACGGAACTCAATGACGGAAAAGAAAAACGCTAGTGTTAAAGTACCCTAAAAGGCGTGCCACATTTATTAAGAGCGCTTCACACTCCAGACCATTTTATTGGAATGTCTGTTTTAATACTTTTGTGTTATATTGTATAGGTTACTGCATATCGGGTGTTTTTTCTGTCAACTTTAGCAGATACTGTACATTTTTTAAAATAGGGAAAACATCATGAAAACAATGTGTAAATACAGTTTTACATTGTAAAGTGGCAATTTTTTTTCATAATTTAATGGAACACACTCAGTTTCTGAATATCTTTTTTCATGTTTTTACTTTTTTTTTTTTTTTTCTTTAGCTTGCTTCTTTTGCTTCCCAGCATTACAATTTCTAAAAAAGTCAAATTCAAAATCTGATACATTTTCTAATTGATATTGCAAATCAAGCTTTAATTATTTGATCAATTTTCTGTGCTTTTTATTTCATTTACATGATCATACTGCTTGGAGATTTCAAGATCTGTAGAAGTATATGAATTAAATCTGATTTTGTTATCAAGTGTTCCCAGTGGAACTGCAAAAGTTTTGACATGTCGGAATTTTAAAGGGCTTTTCCTGGATTTTTTTTTTTTTTTTTTTTGTTCATGGTCTATTCTCAGCATAGACCATCAATATCTGCAAAATCGGCACCTTCTCCGATCAGCTGTTCTGAAGTAGCGCCTGAGCTACTCGGCTCCATCTGTTGCATAGCGGCCGGAGCAGGTTACATGCACTTCAGTGGGAGCAGAGCTGCAGTAAACCAGCTTCATCCTTTACATCAGGGATCATCAACCTCCGGCATTCCAGCTGTCCTGAAACTACAACTCCCAGAATCCTCCTTTCCCTTCTCTCAAAAAGCAATGAAGAAAAAAATGCACCAGTTCGGCGGTGCTCTCCGCAGACAAGGGCTTAAGGACTGGGTGAGTATACATGTTTCAAGGGCGAATTGCCCCCACTATGCCATAAGTCCGACGAAGCGGCAATTCTCTCTTGAAATGCGTTACTGGAATAAACTGGTTATATATGCTGACCTAAGGACTGGGAAGAGCGCCGCCAACTTGGTCCATTTTTTTTCTTCATTTCGTCTTGCTGCAAACACAGCCAGCGGTACAACTGCCAGTAAGAAGGGTCAAGGCTGCCTCTCGGGGATACCGCTTGCTGTGTGATATAGAAATGCAGCGCATTCTTCTATTTGTTGTGTCAAACACAACATAAAAAGGTGAGTACATTACCAAACCTATATCTGCCATATCACACAGGCGATACTGCACATGAGCACTGTCTCTGTTCCATTTTCCTTTACCTTCTATGGGAGTTACAAAAACAGCAGAGTAAGTGTGCATGCTGGGAGGTGTAGTTTCACAACAGCTGGAGTGTGTGCATGCTGGGAGGTGTAGTTTCACAACAGCTGGAGTGCTGGAGGTTGGTAACCCCTGCTCTACATATTGGATGGAGCTGCGGAGTTCCCCCACCAAGCTAATTGACAACAGCTGATCGGCAGGGGGCAGGGTGTTGGACCCTTACTGATCAGAGTGAAGGTGGGTTTCCAGGTGCAAAGACCTCTTGGAAAGAAGTTTTCAGCTGAACGATTTTGCCTCGTGTTCCTGAGAAAGCAAAGTGCAGATATGTGCAGCTCATAGAAGGCTTTTAGCTGGGGAGTTTCTGTCCCTTCATTCTCGGGATTATCACAGACATGTCAGAGCTTTTGTGAAAATCATTGACCCTTGAAATTTATGCTTTTCCAAATATAATCTGTTATATAAAACCCTAATCCAGAATACAGAGAGAGAAATCCTCTTCCATGATTGTATTTTATATCTACTTCTATATATTAATCATGTTTAGGAGAAAATTGGAGACAGAGTATAATAGAAGAATCTCCGAAAACGAGGCTCGGTTTGTAAATGACTATGGTCTAGCAATCAAAAAGTCTGAAAAAGATTTAGTTGCTCTAACGGAGAAGTTTGAGGCTGATCTTCAAGATCTCCGGGACCAGCATGCAGAAGAAAAGGCCCAGTGGGCATTCGAAAAAGAAGAGCTTCTCCAAGAGAGCGTTGAAGTGCAGGAAAGACTGAAAGAGCAATTAGCTAAAATTAAAAATGAGAAACAAATATCTTGTTCTGAGATTTCACTACAGAAAGAGCTTTTAGAGAAGACTTACAAGGAACAGGTCAATAATTTACAGTCTGAAAAGGCTCAACTGCAAAATGAACTTGAAAAGCTGAAAATCGCTGCAAAACAAGTTGAAGTTGCACTCAAGGACAAGATCCTTCAACTAGAAAATGATTTGCGGGAGGAGTTGACCGAGCGAGATGAGCAGCTTCTTCAAGCACAAACCAACATGAAGCATCTCCAAGATGCATTAGAAGATCTGGAGAAGAAGTATAAGCATGAGACAGAAGAACTTGGTTTGAAGTTGTCAAAGTCTGAGACTCTTTATGAAGAACTAAGTCTGAGTAATGAGACAAAAAGACTGGAAATGCTTGAGGAAATCACAAGACTTCAGGCCACCATTGATGAGTTGAAATATGAACTTGAGTCTTTATCCAAGGTTCAAGCAGAATATAAGTTGGTTGTGAAGGAAAATGTGGACCTTAAAAATGTTGTCTCCCCACTGCAGAAGAGTTTGATTCTTCTCGAAGAGGAAAGAAGCCAAAACAAGAGTCTGAAAGCTGCTCACGAAAAGACTGTAAAAGAGAATGTTGAGTTGTTGTCGGAGGTCTCCAGTCTTCAGGAGAAGCTAATGTTTGTGGAGAGGGACATGGTTAATGCTAGAGTGCAAGAAAATAATCAATATGTGACAGTATTGGAGGAGAAGTTAAAGAATAAGGTTGATCAGTTGTGTGAAGCAGAGAAAAGTATCCTATTTCTTCAGGAAACCATACAGAAGGTGGAAAGCCACCATGCCACCGAGAGAGAGATTCTTAATGCAAAACTGTTGGAGTCAGAGGCACTTTATAAAGAAATGTGTAGTGGGACAGAAACAAAGAGGCAAGAAATGCTCGTAGAGATTACTAGACTTCAAAGCACAATAGATGAACTTCAAAATGAGATCTCGTCTTTGTCAAACATTCAGATGGAATATACATTGATGAAAAAAGAAAATGAAGACTTAAAGAAACTAGTGTCTGACCTACAGAATAGTTCAATTCTCCTGGAAGAAGAAAGAAGTGTTCTCAAAAATTTGCAAAAAGTGCACGAGCAAATAGTTAAAGAGAATGTTCAGCTATTGTCTGAGATTGCTAAACTTCAGAAGTTGAAGGCAACTAAGACAGATGCTGAAAAACTAACTGAAGCAGATAAACCAAATACTGAAGAGTTGGGTCATGGAGATGTACAGCATCTTCAGGAAACCATAGAACAACTAGCGAGAGCCCATAAATCTGAGAAAGACTTACTCAACTCCAAACTTTTGCAATCTGAAAAGCTGTACAGAGAAATGTGTGATAAGTCCCAAAAGGAGATCAAACAAATAGCTAGTCTTCAAGATACCATCAAGGACTTAGAGAAGGAAATGGCTGCGTTATGTAAAACTCAAGGAGACTTTAAGGTGGTTGAGAAAGAAAATGAAGAGTTGAAGTGTCTTGTAGCACAACTTCAGAACCGTATGGTAGTTCCCGAGGATGAAAAGGATGTATTTAAGAGTCTACAAGCCGTTCACGAGAAAACTGTCAAAGAGAATGTCAGGCTGTTGTCCGAGATTTCCAGACTACAGAAAAAACTGTTGTGGCATGATGGCAAATCCAACAGGTGCATCAAAAATGAGGCTGCCGAAATCGTGACAAATTCATTTATGGAGTTGGAAGGAGAAGACGGCCCAATAGTTCTGGACCCTCTATCTTTCAGCCAATATAAGGAAACCATTGATAATGTGAATTTTAAACTTCGAAATAAAACCAAGGAACTTGAAGACCTCTCAAAGGTGTTCTGCAGACTTGAAGAGAGCCATGATGAGGTGAAAACTGAGAATGGCCGTCTTAAGAAACAGATCATTTTACTTCAGGAAAAGCTAAGTGGTTTAGCTTTAGAGTATGACCAAGTGAAGAAGGCAATTAATCTGGAAGTAATTCCGCTACCGGAGTTGAAGGATGCACCCATATCAATTCCTGGCCTTAAACTGCTCTTGGCTGTTGCTAGAAAGGAAAATATGCAACTGAAGGAAAGCATGACCGTTTTGGAGTTGAAAAATATAGATGCTATTGAAAATAACAAAGCTCTGTCCTCTGAGGTTTCATGGTTGCAGAAGGAAATACAAAACATGGAGGAAATCACTGAGGATTCCCTGAAGCTTGAACAGTTGTATGAAGAATCCAAGAAGGAAAATTGTGACCTGAAGGCACTCGTTCATGTAATGCAGCAGAACATGTATAGTCTTGAGAAAACACACTTAAATGTTCCCGAAAAACATGACAATGACCTCAAGACTGAAATAAGTTTAAAACCTAATCTCAATACTTCAGAACATTCTCCATGTAGTATGACTTTCTCAATGCCCCACCATCAAATCTCGCAACTGGGGCTTAATTCTTCGGCAGGCCAAGAACAAAATTACCCTGAAGAACTTAAAAAAATTCAAAATCTGCAGAGTAACGTTAAAGCAATTGGAAAGACAGGAACTAATCCCACCACGCAATGTTCTCATGATGCAGCTTTAGATCATGGATCCATGGCAGGAGGTCTTCAAGAAATGAGTCCGAGACATAAGCATTTGATTGTGGACCATGAGAACAAGGAGCATGAAATCCAGGAGAGGCTGGAACATCTGAGGTAATATATAGGCCTTCTACTAATGTCAACTACATGAAAGAACTCTTTCTTTGCTTCTGCTACTAACATTTTATAACCGTTCAAAGGAACAGCCATTTAACAAAAAGACCACCTGCAGCTTCCTTATAGGCTGGCCTAACAAAGTCCTCCTTCCGAGTCCTTAAGAAGAGAACTTTCCATACCTGTGATTATATGCTTTCCCTGCTTCATAATCTTCTTGCTTCCAATCATTTCGCTTCTGCTAATTTTAAATAAAAATTTGTAAAAATGAACCTTTGTTCTTTCCAATCTGTACAGAAGTGGTGGACAGCTGGTCAGGTCATTTTGGGTCCGTGGAAGTTAAAGGGTTTCTGTCACCAGATTTAACCCTATGAAGTTAGCTGACATTAGCGATGTGCTAATGTCAGCTAAACCTAACTAGCCTATTCTTACTTTTCTCAGTGCCTGCATTAACCTAAAAATCGAACTTTTATAATATGCTAATGATGCTCTAGGAGCAGGGGGGGGCGTTGTTCCTGTTCCTAGAGCCTCCGTTCTCCCACCTTGGTCTCCTCCCTCCAAGTCTTGATTGACAGAGCCAGGCAGCCATTGCGTCCGTCTGCCAGCCCTGTGCTTGGATGTAGTCTCGCGCCGTTCTGAACTCAGCGCAGGCGCGGTGAGGAACCTGGCAGCCGACGAGCGTCTTTCCCTCACTGCTCCTGCGCTGATTTCAGAACTGCGCGAGATTTCATCCGAGCACAGGGCTGGCAGACGGACGCAAGCGCTGCCTGGCTCTGTCAATCATGACTTGGAGGGAGGAGACCAAGGTGGGAGAACGGAGGCTCTAGGAGCAGGAACAACGCCCCCCCCTGCTCCTAGAGCCTCATTAGCATATTATAAAAGTTCGATTTTTAGGTTAATGCAGGCACTGAGAAAAGTAGGAATAGGCTAGTTAGGTTTAGCTGGCATTAGCACATCGCTAATGTCAGCTAACTTCATAGGGTTAAACCTGGTGACAGAAACCCTTTAAGACTGTTTCTAGATGTTTTGTTTTCTCCAACCTTTGTCTATTCAGGCCGCCTTGGGCCCTCGGAAACCAGTACTCTAGGCCTTTTTTAAGTAGCTGTTGATCTCACTGGTTGTCAATTTAAGAAAAGGTTGGTAAAATTTTTTTTAGATCTCATGAAAAGACTTCTAATGAGGAAAAGTGTAAAGAAACATGACTACAGAGCTGGGGTTGCCCGCTGCCCACCACTACTGTAGAAACTTCTGTGCTCCTTTTGTCCTGTTTAATGTTGATGTCTTCTGCTGATGCTAAGCTTTATCTTTCTGGTTTCATGTATTGTACTGCTCTATTGTCCTAACACCAGTTCTACGAAAAAGGATATCGACGGATCTAGACATCCATAATAGTAATGGAGATTTGAGTGCTAGTCATGAGAATTACGACGCTGTAGGGCAAAGTAATTTTTCCTGTGCTAATCCAGTGATTTTTGACACAGATTTGGGGCAGACTATAGGTAATAAACTTCATCAAAGCTTTTAAATGTAATGGGTAGAACACCTCCTAAGCTCCAGCTTGGGGCAACTTTGATACCTTTTCAAAAAGACTTATAGCTAGAATTTCAACCTAGTCCAATGAGAAGGCCACCGCTCTGTAATTGTTTATATCATGTAATACAACAATGGCTTCTTCCTTGTAGACGTGAGAATAAGAACCTAAAGGAGGAGAATGCTCTACTGGTAAGCCAGATAAACTCTTTGAAAGAAGACGCTGAAGCCAATGACCAAAAACATGCTGAGCTTATCGACACTTGTGAAGATATGTGGTAAGTACCGTATATTTTCTAAGGTATATGCCTGTTGTTCTATGTTGGATCCTTAGATCTGGTGTACACTTAGAGGTGGAGGGCGACATCTTCACTATGACCAAAAACATTGCCTAAGAACTTGGCTAATAACGGTCACCTCCCCACAGATCCCCCCCCCCCCCCATAACATAGCCATCCAGAGATCCCCATAAAAGTGTCACCCACAGATCCCCCCCCCCCCATAACAGTGTCACCCACAGATCCTCAATTGCAGTAATGCAAATGTTATTTCATTTAGTAAAATGTTTTATTTTGAAAAACACTGTGCATTTCAGTTCTTGAGTTAAGCATAACATTTCAGCATTATCAGTAATTTGTTTCTGCTTTTGCCTTGAAAATCCAAGTAAATAGACCTCTAGCACAATTCCCTTAAAATATCGCATCGCATATCGATATCGCATTTTTTAGGGCACTAATCGCAATCGCACAAAATTCCCATATCGTGCAGCCCTACTATTTACCAAGCGTGTCTTTAACTTGCATTTTACAGGCCTTATAGCCCTGGATTGATAGTGGCTCTGAGATCAACAGGCTCTAGGACTACGACATAAGACTATGGACAGTTTTTATTGCTTAAGTCCTGTGTATATGGGGTACACGCTCTTTTTTTTTATATGTTGGTTCCCATTGCCCATGAGAGCATGGAAGAACATGATATATTTCTATATATCTGGTGACTATTTGGACAAAGCTGTGGCAACTTGACGTTGTTATAGTTGTGGGGGCCCCCTAACCATTCCTTTGTTTTTCTCCCGTTTCTGTAGGGTGAACCTTGAAACCACGAGGAAAGAAAGACTTGCTATGGAGAAGAAGGTTGATGACTTAACAAGTGAGGTCAGTGGCAAAATCAATGAGTGGGTTCATGAATAGGTGCACGTATGGGGCTTCTGCCACGATTCTGGCTCACCAACCTTACAGACTCTAATATTAGACATATTTCATTTCTTTAGGTAACCGATCTCAAGAGCAAAAACGAGCAGCTGGCTTTGGCAAATGAAGAGTTGTTCTCCAAAAACTCAAAGAACCAAGAGGACATTCAGGATCTGAACCTCAGGATGATGCTGCTCCTCAAACAGAAAGACCGGAAGGACTCTGGTAAAGACCCTGAAAAGTGGAAGGATTGAAGGCTACAAGACCAAGGTAGAAATGGGGGGGGAAAGTTTGCTACTGGTCAGTGTTAACTGCATGTGTAGCTGGATCCATCAGAGAAACTGTGGGCCCTCTGTCTAACCTATCCTCAGCTAGACAAGCATAGACCAGATCTCAATACGTCCCCAAGACCTATGGTCTGTGGTAGAGGCATAGCTAGGAGTACAGCATGGGGGGGGGGGGGGGGGGGGTGTCTGGGTTGCGAAACACATCTGAGTTGGTCAACTCTATTTTTATCCCAAAACCAGATGTGGATCATAAATGGGGAGAAAGTCCTGTAAATTGGACAGGCGCTACCATTCTTCTGTTATTCCAAAAAAAAATACCTAAGTAGGAAAATTCTGCAGAAAAAAGGTCCTCCTGGATGTTGCAGCTTTGTCCCCTCTAGGATAAAGGACCTGTGATGCCATTGCCATGTGACCAGTAACAAGTGGATGTTATTGGTCACATGGAGATGACATCATCAGAGGTCCTGTTACCTTATCGGCATTCATCGGTGCGAGGATGTTATGAATTTCCCTCTCCTTCCCTCCCTGACACTTCCCCATCCGGTCAAGTGTATTCATTGGTGGCAGTGGCCGGTTGCGTTAGTGAGGAAGGATGGAAGCTCTCCCTCTTTCTCCACTGTGCCACTGCTTATGAGAACACGGCGAGTGCTGCACTTTGCGCACACTTTTTGGGACCGGTACGTGGGGCATATGCCACCCTGGCCCCCAGCTTATCCCACCTCTGGCTCTCACACCTGCCCTAAAGGGCCCCGTGACAAATGGATACCTCTGTGTGCTTCGAAGACTTGCCACTCCCCATAAGAAGCCCCAGAAAGATGGTCCCCCTGCAAGATACTCCTCCGGTCTGTGGCATCTGCTCAGGTTTGCCTGGTGCTCACGTTGGGCCTTTCAGGTCAATCTTAGTTCATATTCCCTAGTAGGGTTGAGTTTAGAGTCAGGGTTGTCCCATTTTCTCTTATGACTCCCTGTATCCAAACACGTCTTCATTTTTCAGGTAGCAGATGCTGAAAACGCGTTATGCAAGATCAAAGTTCACAATCAGTATCTGGAGGAGGAGAACACTCTTCTAAAACAGGACGTCGAGACCAAAAAGGTGAGAATTGTAGATATTTAAAGGCACAAAACTTACACATTTCTCTGCCAGTCCTTTGAAGTGTCCCTTTACTAGCTTAGAAATGTTTTTCTATTGCTGTTGACTGGATGCAATATACACAATTTCTAATATATAATATTTCAATAGATTCTGTAGAATATTGTTGGCATTCCCCTTTAAGGAATGAATAAAGGACTTCTGATCCCTTCAGGTTCCATTATGGAGGAGCTGTCGCCTCTCCTGACATGCCTGTAGCAGTAACTACTTGCATTCCCCACGTACTGACAATACTGTTCCTAGAATTCGGCATTGTGTTGTTCCTCTGTTATTCTTCTTGGAAATATATGAATGAATGGGCATCTGGGCACTACCATTTTCCATGATAGTAGGGTGTGTGACTACATACTCTGACCTTGTATTGTCGGCGTTGTAGGATGATGCAGACTTGTACGGACAAAGTGAATTCAAAAAGACCAGTTGTCAATTTATTGGTGTATTTCCAGGAGACGTAATAGACTAATGTCACAATGTATGTCCCAAGAACTGGCAGATACTCTTTAAAGAGGATTAGAGGTCCACCACATATAGCTTGAAAAAGACCTGTGTGTCGAAACATTGCTTTTTTCGGTGTTAATAAACACAAGGATTGGACACAAGATAGAGAGTGCTGCGATTTTCTTGAAACTTCCTTTGTATTCGAGGGGTCCCTGAGGCCGGGACCTGACGTTGCGTGCAACGCCGCCAAAGCATGGATTTAGTCCTCTTAGTAAGTGGCGCTGTCTTACTTTATTTTTTGTATATGTTGTTCTTGCCCCACAGCTCTCAAAAAGCTCAGAGGTGACGGAGCTGAGAAACGAGATTTCACTCCTAACCAGGAAGAACGAAAAACTGATGAAAGAGAAGGAAGCGCTGGGAGAGGAACTGAACAGATGTGTGTCCAAGGTACTGCAGGGCGGGACGCACCCGCAATGACCTCAAATGTACATAGTGCGAGATTTATTCTGACTGGAGTTTTACGGTCTGCCCTGCTGGCATCAGATGCTCCACAGTTAAAGGGGTTCTCCAGGCTTTTAATATTGGTGACCTATCCTCAGGATAATTCATCATTATCAGATCGGCAGGGGTCCGGCACCCAGCACCCCCCTGAGCAGCTGTATGAGAGGACGGTGCGCACGTGTCCTCTCCCCTCTCTTTTCCTGTTTACCACTGCGGTCTAAGGCAAAGCAGCAGCCAACAGGAAGGGAGACGGCCCATGCACCCTGCGCGCCGTCTCCTCGTATAGCTGATTGTGGTGGTGCTGCGAGTCAGACTACTGCCGTTCGGATATTGATGACCTATCCTGAAAACCGGCACTCCTCAGTTGCTGTAGTATGATTTTTTTATTCTATGATTCTTTATTCGCCACTTATGAAGAAAGTGAGGCGCGTTTCGGCACCTGCACGTGCCGAAACGCGCATCACTTTCTTCATGAGTGGCGAATAAAGAATCATACTACAGCAACTGAGAAGTGCCGGTTTTTGTTTCCTTTGAAGTGTTTGGGGCGACGCCCGTTGACCGTGCACCCACATCCAACAGCAGCGCCGCCCGATTATCTACAACAGTTAACCCTCTATATTATCAGACCCTAACCAGATCCCTGCATGCATATCAGACCTCTAAAGTAGTTTGACGCCAGACCAGGAAACATATGCAGACCCCATATTAGATCAGTCCCCAAACCAGACACTGATATTAATATCGGACCCCAGACCAGACCCCTAAATACAAGGTCGAGTCCTATTATTCTGACCAGCAGGTAATCTCCAGAGTAACCGCCATGTGCAGCACGGACAGCAGCTAGATTGTCCGGGAGTGAGTCAGTAAGGTCCTGGCAGGTTGTAACAGGGATCTGGAGCCATGCTGACTGCAGTGCATCCCACAGCTGCCGGAGAGGGCGTGGGGGGGGATCCACAGAGCAAAAATGATGATTGAGATGGTCCCACAGATGCTCAGTTGGGTTCAAGTCTGTGGAGTTAGAGTAGTCCTTGGCGGTCTTGGTGATGCTCTTTCAACCAGTGTTGGACTTTTCTAGCTGAGTGACCTGTCGCATTGTCTCGCTGGAGGTCATCCACCTCAGGGAAGACAATCAACATGTATGAGTGCATGTGATCTGCAAGGAGGGATTCATACCCAGATCGGTGGAGAGCTTCTATATCGATGAGTGGCCAGAGAATGCCAGGAACACATTCCTGACAGCAACGAGGGCTATGTGTGCAGACAGCCTATCACACACCTTATATATACCCACCAAAGTATATGTGTGCGAACAGCCTATCACACCTTATATACCAATCGAGGGATATGTGTGCAGACAGCCTGTTACACAGCTTATATACCCACTGAGGGCTATGTGTGCAGACAGCCTATCACACCTTATATACCCACCGAGGGATATGTGTACAGACAGCCCATCACACCTTATATACCCACCGAGGGATATGTGTGCAAACAGCCTATCACCCCTTATATACCCACCAAAGGATATGTGTGCAAACAGCCTATCACACCTTATATACCCACCGTGGGATATGTGTGCAGACAGCCTATCACACCTTATATTATACCAACCGAAGGATATGTGTGCAGAGAGCCTATCACACACCTTATATACCAACCGATGGATATGTGTGCAGACAGCCTATCACACCTTATATACCCACCGAGGGAAATATGTGCAGACAGCCCATAACACCTTATATACCCACCGAGGGATATGTGTACAGACAGCCTATCACACCCCTTATATACCCACCAAGGGATATGTGTGCAGACAGCCTGTTACACAGCTTATCTACCCACCAAAGGATATGTATGCAGACAGCCTATCACACCCCTTATATTATACCAACCGAGGGATATGTGTGCAGACAGCCTATCACACACCTTATATACCCACCAAGGGATATGTGTGCAGACAGCCTATCACACCCCTTATATACCCACTGAGGGATATGTGTGCAGACAGCCGATCACACCTTATATACCCACCGAGGGATATGTGTGCAGACAGCCTATCACACCTTATATACCCACTGAGGGATATGTGTGCAGACAGCCGATCACACCTTATATACCCACCGAGGGATATGTGTACAGACAGCCTATCACACCTTATATACCCACTGAGGGATATGTGTACAGCCAGCTTATCACACACCTTATATTATACCAACCGAGGGATATGTGTGCAGAGAGCCTATCACACACCTTGTATACCCACTGAGGGATATGTGTGCATGCATGCAGCTTATCACACCTTATATTCCTACCGAGGGATATGTGTACAGACAGCCTATCACACACCTTGTATACCCACCAAGGCAGCTCAGCACACCGGACTTCCTTCATGGGCTACACGCTGACAACGTAGAAAGTAGGAAGTGGTCAGAATAATGGGACCTGACTGTGTATATTCAGCCCCCCTATATTATTAGTCCCCAAACCAGACTCTCCTATTGATATCACACCCCTAAGTTAAGCTCAAACACCAAAAGAAAGCCCGCCCATAGGGAAATTATGTGATTTTGCCGCAACTAAGGCGGAATACTTGATAATAAGAATTTAGCTGTGTATGTAAGATGGGGACATGTGTAAAAACTGTTCTAGTGAAAAAGGGGAGCAGTTGCCCATGGCAACCAATCAGGTTGCTGCTTTTGGTGGAATCTAATTGGTTACACTTTCCACGGTTTTGATACATCTCCGCAAATACATTGCGATGTGTAATCTTCTCCGTTCTAGAAGCTGTTTGTTTTCCGTGTTTCCTCAGTCTGCTAAAGTTGTCGTCCTGGAGAATAAAATGGCAAGTCTAAAGCAGGAGCAGAAGACGTGGGAGCAGCAGTCACTGTCTCTAAAATCTCAGGTCGCCGCTTCTCAGGAGCAGGTAGTTACAGGAAGGTTTTGCTCTGGACTGCTCTATTACGAGACATGAAATATTTAGAGAAACAGCGCCCCTTTTCACATTTGTCGGGCCCGGTACTGCAGGTCATCCGAATTCTCTTGCAATACCCGACACAGCGTATGGACAGGGTGGCATTGTTTCCATGACCTGTTTAATGGTCACATATTTCTGGTCCTCTAGATTCAGAGCTTGGAGGAGAACGTGCAGAGTGTCAACCTCCAGATGGCTCGTCTCAAGTCAGATCTCCGAGTCGCACAGCAAGAGAAGGAGTCATTAAAGCAAGAAGTGATGTCCTTACACAAACAGCTGCAAAACGCTAACGCCAAGGTAAGAATAATCATTTACTGCTATAGTGAGTGTGCGCGCGGGGGCAACTGTCATAACTCCATATATATCTAATCTACTATGAAAGTTGTCGCTGTCACTCCAGAGCTGTACTCAGTATTCTGCTGGTGCAGTCACTGTGTACATACATTACGTATCCTGTACTGATCCTGAGTTACATCCTGTATTATACTCCAGAGCTGCACTCACTATTCTGCTGGTGGAGTCACTGTGTACATACTTTACTTATCCTGTACTGATCGTGAGTTACATCCTGTATTATACTCCAGAGCTGCACTCACTATTCTGCTGGTGCAGTCACTGTGTACATACATTACTTATCCTGTACTGATCCTGAGTTATATCCTGTATTATACTCCAGAGCTGCACTCACTATTCTGCTGGTGCAGTCACTGTGTACATACATTACTTATCCTGTACTGATCCTGAGTTATATCCTGTATTATACTCCAGAGCTGCACTCACTATTCTGCTGGTGCAGTCACTGTGTACATACATTACTTATCCTGTACTGATCCTGAGTTACATCCTTTATTATACTCCAGAGCTGCACTCACTATTCTGCTGGTGGAGTCACTGTGTACATACATTACTTATCCTGTACTGATCCTGAGTTACATCCTGTATTATACTCTAGAGCTGCACTCACTATTCTGCTGGTGGAGTCACTGTGTACATACATTACATTACTTATCCTGTACTGATCCTGAGTTACATCATGTATTATACTCCAGAGCTGCTTTCACTATTCTGCTGGTGGTCACTGTGTACATACATTACTTATCCTGTACTGATCCTGAGTTACATCCTCTTGTTTCATGCCCCCCTATCTTTTTGTCCCCACTCACAGAAGCAGGTTCTGGAATTGGCTATGCACTCCTCAGGGCTACAGAACCAGCAGAAGAAGCAGTACTGGGACGACCTGGAGCAGCTGATGGCGCAGGAGCAGCAGCTTCTACGGCAGGAGAATGACCGACTTCAGAGGGAGGTGCAGCATACCAAGCACGATCTGGCCCAAACCAGGGAGAAGGTACAATATGAGGGGCGCATTTTACTCCTTTAATCCTCCCCTCACACAGTCACATGCAGACATAACTCCTGAAATACTCTGTGCTGCTGTTAGACGGCAATTCTTTCTGTATGAATGATGCACCACAAGGACTGATTGGAGTGACCTTCTGAGCTTGTAGTGGACATGTCTTACAAATACGTTCCTTTTTGCTCACAAATGGCAGGTGCGGCAGCTGGAGTCCACCATCATATCCCTGAAGCATCAGAAACAGCAGAGCCAGTCCAGCCTGGTGAAGGCCCTGGAACAGGAGAAGTCCAGTCTCAAGAGGGAATGCGACCAGCTCCAGAAAGAGCTCCTCTCTGCAAACAGGAAGGTCAGGTCACTCACCTGTATGACAGGGAAGCCGTCTTACTCCTAAAGTTCTCCGCCTTTTCCATGGCTGATGGACATGAGGAACAGCGCCACACAGGTTGTGCGCGGTATTACAGCCAGTCCGATTCCGCTTATCTGCAATACTATATACAGCCCAAGGACGGGGTGGGGCGCTGTTCCTGGAAGAAACCTTTTCTAGACTAAATCGAGTCCAGTTTTTGTTCAGTTGGCTTTGGGCAGTGGATTCTGTGAGGCTGTAGGGTAACCAAAGTCATTTTTTACCTCCCAGATCAGTCAACTTAGTGCACTAGAGCGGGAGCTGGAAACCATCAAGGCCGAGAATGAAGTCTTACGAGCAAAGCAGGGAAAGCTTGACGATCCGTTCATGGAAGTAAGTGTGGAAGGGGTGAGATCTCAAGGAACTTGTGTCATTTGAAGATTTTCCCTGCTTAAAGATCTAAAGTGAAAAAACTGTACAGGTGGCTCCTGCCTTATAATTTTGGTTAAAGGGGTCCTCTGCTTTGGACAAAGATTCCTTTAACAGTAAGCTGATCAGCGTGTGACACTCTGGGACCTTCAACGATCAGCTATAATCTGTGATTAGACCTGACTGGAGGCGTTCAGTTTCCCTGCAGTGCCCCCACAGGAGACATTAAGCATTACACCGTGCCCATTTACTGTGTAATACAGGACAGGTCCTCCAGAGGGAGATGCTTTTTGTAAGCGCTCTCCACTCTGAGATGAGGATCCTGAACAGAGGACCCCCCCTCTACTAAATCCAAGTGCCTTAATATGGTGACTGACACTGCTTTTCTAAGCTGAACTACCTCTAGTTTCGCCCCCCCCCCTGCCTGCCTCTAGTTTCGCCCCCCCCCTGCCTGCCTCTAGTTTGGCCCCCCCTGCCTGCCTCTAGTTTGGCCCCCCCTGCCTGCCTCTAGTTTGGCCCCCCCTGCCTGCCTCTAGTTTGGCCCCCCCTGCCTGCCTCTAGTTTGGCCCCCCCTGCCTGCCTCTAGTTTGGCCCCCCTGCCTGCCTCTAGTTTGGCCCCCCCCCTGCCTGCCTCTAGTTTGGCCCCCTGCCTGCCTCTACTTTGCCCCCTGCCTGCCTCTAGTTTGGCCCCCCTGCCTGCCTCTAGTTTGGCCCCCTGCCTGCCTCTAGTTTGGCCCCCTGCCTGCCTCTAGTTTGGCCCCCCTGCCTGCCTCTAGTTTGGCCCCCCTGCCTGCCTCTAGTTTGGCCCCCCTCCCTGCCTCTAGTTTGGCCCCCTCCCTGCCTCTAGTTTGGCCCCCTCCCTGCCTCTAGTTTGGCCCCCTCCCTGCCTCTAGTTTGGCCCCCTCCCTGCCTCTAGTTTGGCCCCCTCCCTGCCTCTAGTTTGGCCCCCTCCCTGCCTCTAGTTTGGCCCCCTCCCTGCCTCTAGTTTGGCCCCCTGCCTGCCTCTAGTTTGGCCCCCTGCCTGCCCCTAGTTTGGCCCCCTGCCTGCCCCTAGTTTGGCCCCCTGCCTGCCCCTAGTTTGGCCCCCTGCCTGCCCCTAGTTTGGCCCCCTGCCTGCCCCTAGTTTTGGCCCCCTGCCTGCCCCTAGTTTTGGCCCCCTGCCTGCCCCTAGTTTTGCCCCCTGCCTGCCCCTAGTTTTGCCCCCTGCCTGCCCCTAGTTTTGCCCCCCTGCCTGCCCCTAGTTTTGCCCCCCTGCCTGCCCCTAGTTTTGCCCCCTGCCTGCCCCTAGTTTTGCCCCCTGCCTGCCCCTAGTTTTGCCCCCTGCCTGCCCCTAGTTTTGCCCCCCTGCCTGCCCCTAGTTTTGCCCCCTCCCTGCCCCTAGTTTTGCCCCCTCCCTGCCCCTAGTTTTGCCCCCTCCCTGCCCCTAGTTTTGCCCCCCTCCCTGCCCCTAGTTTTGCCCCCCTCCCTGCCCCTAGTTTTGCCCCCCTCCCTGCCCCTAGTTTTGCCCCCTCCCTGCCCCTAGTTTTGCCCCCTCCCTGCCCCTAGTTTTGCCCCCTCCCTGCCCCTAGTTTTGCCCCCCTCCCTGCCCCTAGTTTTGCCCCCTCCCTGCCCCTAGTTTTGCCCCCCTCCCTGCCCCTAGTTTTGCCCCCTCCCTGCCCCCAGTTTTGCCCCCTCCCTGCCCCCAGTTTTGCCCCCCTCCCTGCCCCCAGTTTTGCCCCCCTCCCTGCCCCCAGTTTTGCCCCCTCCCTGCCTCTAGTTTCGTCCCCTGCCCGCCTCTAGTTTCGCCCCCTGCCCGCCTCTAGTTTCGCCCCCACCACCACCTCTAGTTTCAGCCCCGTGACCCCCTCAGATCCATCACACATTAGGTGCTCTCTTTTTCTGTAGTAATGCCGTCTGATTGGTTACCGTTCCCAGTTGCGCCACTTCTTGCCTGCGCAGGTTTTGTGTATTCCTCCAGTGCTCCGGAGTTTCGTTTTTGTGTCTTCCTCGCCGTCATTGCGGAGAATATGAAATCTCTGACTTTTTTGCCTGTTTTTCTGTCCTTTGCCTTGTGTCTAGACCTCAGGAAATCTCAGGGACGGGTGCAGCTCTGAATCTGAGATCTATGGTAAAGTTGCCCGAGTGCCGACTCCATCGTTGCATGTGTGGCCATTGTATTTCCATACGTCATCCTGTACAGACCTTCCTCACTTCACACCACAAGTCTTCTGCTCTGGTTATGTTACCTGCCAGCCAAACAGTCAAGGGGTCGCCCTCTGTGCCCGGGTTCTGTGCCCGTAATGACGCCAAACAAACCAAAAAAATGACTGTCTGAGAAGTTATTCAGAGCATCGCTCACTTTCTTGGGCCATAGGTTACCTAACGTTTCTGCATGCATTCTTATTCTCCAGTCACATCCAAAGCGGAATTCAAAAACTACCTGGTGTCTTGCTTAGGAGTGCAAGGCATCCTGGGAATTCAGATGGCCGTAGGACGGCAAGGGTTAAACTGTCAGGTCACATGACTACAGGTAGGTGAACTGTAGTCTGTTACCAAATGCAACCTGCAGAACATGTGCCTTCTTGCTTTGGATGTGACCGGAGAAGACCTAATGTGACTAAAATTCAGTAAACGTCTATCCACACACAGGAGATCAGTTTGGGGTGTCAGTCCACATTTCCTCTGGAGAAATAAACGCCCCCTCCCATTGCAAACATCCAGTACTTTGCAAAAGTATTCAACCCCTATGAGGTAACAGATTTGCATTTAATGGGGCCCATTCATCTCCTTCTGCTCCTCTGACAGGTTGTGATACTGCATTGATTGGCCGAGCATCTCCTGTGTCATTCCCGGCCCTCGCCAGTTTACCGCCAATCATAGTTTTTTTTATTTTTCATGCCATATCTCTGAGTATATTGCATGACTTGAGAAATGCAGTGTTTTTTGTGTGATTTGTTGTACGCTGTGGTTAACATTGCGAAGCTGCATGTCTGTGGAGTAGTACATACTGGGTCATCCTTGCATAGGACTGCTGCAGAACCTGGCGAGCCAGAAGACAGGCCGATCCAGAAGAATAACCTCACTGACCGGCAGGATGTTTGTTTTACAGATGCGGCACCCTTCCTCCGGTGTGACCCATAGCCGCTCTCCGCTCCAGCAGCAAGCTTGTGCCACCTTACCCCGGGAACAGTACCTGCAGCTCCAGGTGGACAGACGAAACCAACAGCATCAGGCAACAGCAGATAACCTCAGCTCCGGCAACAGCTCTCCACAGGTCAGTGCCGTGCCTCCCCTTCGTATCGCCTGATATATACGTGCAGGGCACCCTTTCTCTGGTTATGCCAGCATCTATACACCTCATCCCATCATAGCATCAGCACAGCTACATTGGTGCATCTGATCCATCTCACCGCGCAGTTCGAGTCACTCTGGTGCCCATCACCCCATGAAGCTTAAAGGAGTAGTAGTGCATGTTCACCAAGACCAAGTCCATTGTAGCGGCTTTCCTGCTGTTTGAAACAAGCCATCTGCCATTTCTACAGAATGATTTATTCCAGTGCAATTCCTCTTTAAAGGGGATGTTTGGTCTGAAATGGCCTACATGACTGGTGGCGCTGTTGCATTGTCATCTATGAAAACAGTTTAGTGGTGAGAAAAGGTACTGCAGGTGCAAAGATAAAAATAGGCAACTTATGGAAATATCCCACCGAGATCTGGCAGATCGCTTGTGCTCATCCTGTTATATCGTGTAGATGGTTTTTCAGTAGCTGGTAGGTGTCGTTTTGCGTTGTTGCATGCAGACCGGCGGTATAGGAGCCTGTATACTGTATATATTGTCTCTTCTCAGGTGTACCTTTATCTGCAGTTCTGTAATATTACTGCCCTCCTTAATATGGCGGCTGCCGCACTGTACATAGTGACAGCGCCTCTCTGTACTGGTCGCACATGGGCGGCTACTGTATTATAACGTACCGCTAACGTACCACCTCAAGTGGTGTATGACCACTCGTCACTGCCCCCTAGTGGTTATAACTATTGTGTGTAACCACAGGGGGCATTGCATAGGCCGCTGTATTGTAGAGTCCCGCATGCTCTCTTCTGCCCCCTTGTGTTCTATATGTGCCCTCACCGTACATGTACAGACCAATCCTCCGATATGTAATTCTGCGCTGCCCCCTTAACCGCTCGCTGCAGTGAATGTGTTCATGTTGTGCTGCTTCAGCAGTAGTTGCTCTTTTGTGTAGTTGTTGTGTAGCTTCTGTGTTTAACCCTTTGCTCTATTAACAGTTGTACGTAGATTTTTACCGATGTTGTCATCTTCCAAAGGTTTCCCAACAGGGCTTAAAGGGATTGTCCAAGAGTTAGAAAAACATGGCCGCTTTCTTTCGGAAACAGCGCCTCTCCTGTCTACAGGTTATGTGTGGTACTGCAGATCAGCCTGTGAAGCTGAGCTGCAATACAACAGGCGGCCATGGCAGAGGTGCCAACGGTGCTGAATTTGGAGGGACTGTCCCTAATTTTCCCTGCAATTTCCGGCTATCCCAGACCAAAAATTGGCGGACCCATGCAGTTTAGGGGCGTTCCCAGTGGGATAGGGTCGATTTGTCCCTAATTTACCAACTGCAATGTTGGAAGTTTGCCATGGAGGCAAGGGCGCTTTTCTTTTTTTTTTTGGTAGGGAGCCACCATGTTTTTCCAGCCCCAAGCCCCACCCCTGGGATGCCCCCTTTTGGGTGATGGTTACATAATCCATGCCCATTTTTAGGCCGGTACAAAGCTAATTTGCCGAGCTCATCTCTGAAAATTTGGCTCTTCATGTACTGGCTCTATACTGCACTTCTGCTTTTACACTGCAGCCAATCTAGGAAAGCAGAGCTGCAGTGCAAAGGATAGGGGAGAGCCTCAACTTAAGTCAGAGTCAGGATGACCCTAGAGTTCAATAGACCATGACTCTAAGCAGCCTTCGCTGATCATAGCTGTGTCCTAATGGGGCAGAGCAGAAAATGGACAACTGATAACTAGGCTGTCCTCTTAAAGGGGTTCCAAAAACAGCGCCACCGCTGTGCACAACCCCTTTAAGACTGCATGGCTTCTTCTGAGGCGTTTTACACTTTGTGCCCCTAACCCTATCCGAGGAGCGTCTTCCGTTAATATCACATATAGAAGACTTTATCTGTACGTGTAGGTGGGGGAAGAGCCGGGGCCCGTGGCAACGGGGCCTCATTTATCCAAACTAATAGTAAAATGCCCAGGAGATGCCCATAGTGACCAATCAGAGCTCAGCTTTCATTTCCTAACCTGCTCTGGAAAAATGAAATCTGCGCTCTGATTGGTTGCTGTCAGTTTTTGATGATGCCCCTGTGTCCTGACGGGCGGGGTTTTCAGGGCCCCACACACATGTCTGGAGCCGGCCCTGTAGGTCTCTTTTAACCCTATGGAAGATGACATCTGTAGTAGTGTTACCTTGCTTTGCATGCGCTGATGTCAGCGCCGGTCTCTACCATTGTGGAGGTCCCCGGTGACTGAAGGCTACTTTCACACCTGCGGCGCGAATATTCTGGATCCGGCACTACCGGATGCAACCGGAATGCTCGCCGGCCCCATTAAGTATAATGTGGTCCGATAGAGATCTGGCCGCATCCTGGCAAAAATGCCAAGAATCAGCTGGACCCAAACCGCTGCATGCTGTGATTTGTGTCCTGCCGATTCCCGGCATCCTCTGCCGGATCAAGGCGGCCGGGTCTCCGTGCCGCAGGTGTGAAAGTAGCCTGACTGTGTGTTTTTTGTTTTTTTTTTGTCTGTTTTGGGGTGAAAAGTACCAATGCCCTTTCTCCCATAGGCCTTGCTTCCGGAACCACGAGCGCTGCATGCAGACTCTTACAGACGGATCGGCCGCCTCTGAGAAAGTGTCTTCTCCTAACGAGCACCTAACGTTAACCTACCCTAACACACCGCTGGCATAAGCTGAGAAAGACCTTGCTGAGGGCATGGCGCCCAGCTGCTTGGCTGCTCTTTTCTATATTTAACCTTCGCAGTATTAAAATGCACCCGTTTCCTGCGCAACACCATGGCGGCCATTTTGTACAATGGACGTGAGAACCCATCTTGTCCACTTACTGGAAATCTCAAGTTGAGGACTTTGCACCTTCTCATTACTCTCCTTCCCTCCATCTTGAGGATCTCAGTGGACGGGTGGGTCTCCGTCACAAAATGGCTGCCTACAGAATATGTGGCCATGAGGTACACTAAAGGGGCCCCCCACCCATCCCCTCAAAAAAAAGAATCACCATAAAATGTCAAGTCATTAAGAAGTCCTTTCAGCGGGGGCACTTTCATCACGGCATCCAGAGTAATCTAGTTGCCACCCAGCTTTCCCAGAGGACTGAAAGGTAGATCTGTGCAGTAATGCAATGGCGACTTATCAGACACATATCTGGCATTATGGGTGTTGGGTGACCGCTGTGGTTGCTGTAATGGCTGACCTATTAGCTGGCACCCAGCTTTTCCAGGTGACTTATGAAGGTAGATATGAGAAGTTATGTAGAGGACAGCATAGAATTGTGGGTATTTAGAATCCTTGAAAAGCTGGGCGACCCCTGAGGAAGCTGTTTTGGCAGCCATATTGGTAGCTGGAACCCAGCTTTCCCAGGTGACTGATGAAGGTAGATATGAGACGTTATGCTGAGGACAGCATAGCATTGTGGGTATTTAGAATCCTTAAAAAGCTGGGCGACCCCTGAGGAAGCTGTTATGGCAGCCATATTGGTAGCTGGCGCCCAGCTTTCCCAGACAGACCCGGGAATGTGCATGCAGCTGATTTCGGTTTATGTGGAATCCGCTTAAAATCTCATACTTGCCAACAGACCCAATTTATCATGGGAAAATCCCATGAATCGAGTCGCTAAAGGATTTGGGGTTTATGTAAGCTCAGCCCCAAAATGGGCAGTCTAGACCTGCTTGGGGGCGGGGCTTCAAGGCCTTAAAGTGACAGAGTATAAAATCTGCTTCCTGTTGTTTTTAAATCTGCGTTGAAAGCCGCACTGTGGGAAGTTACAAGCGGCATGATCCTTTTTGACGTGGATGACCACATGCGGCTTCCCCATTAAATAGGTTTAATTGGCGCGCGGAACCCCGGAAGCTGCTGAATGCAAATTTTCTGCAGAAAACCAAGGATCAGTCTCGGATTTCTGAAGCGGTTTCCTTGGTGGATTTTGTCCGTGGAAGAATCCGCCATGTGAGCAGAACCTTAGAAAGTCCTACAGAGCATTATGGGAAATCAGCCAGAGCCATATTGGCAGCCGTCGTGGGGGTTCCCAGTAAGCACCAGCTGAATAGAGTTTTTCTTGACTTGACTGAAAAAAGGGCTTAATTTACTGGTGATTTTTTATTTATTTTTTTCTCTTTGGAGGGAGGGGGGGGGCACAAACTTTATGTAATTACTGCTGTAGAAATATTGTGTGTAAAATACCTTATTTAAAGAGAAATGAAGGGTTTGTGTAAAGTTTTATGTATTTATACTATTTATTAGGTTTGGTTTCCGTCCTCTTGATATATTTATATTTTCTTCCTCCTTTTGTAATGTTTTGGACAAGGAAGGGGGGCGGGGGAGTGACTTTTTTTTTTACGCGACTCCCACCGGGTCACCTCTTTATACTGGAAATTTGTCAGAATTTGTAATCTACTTTTGGAAGAAAACCACAGATGTTTCGATGCTGGGAAATAAAATTCTTTTAATTACCAAGATGATTTTCTGTTGTGTTGATTAATGGATGTGACGCCGTCATGTGGATTCACAGAAAGGATTAAATAGCTTTATATAAATCGAGGGGACAGTTGTCGCATTTCTTCTACAGGGTTATAGACCTCCTAAAAGGAAAAAAAAATACTGTACATTTTTTTCTTAAATATAATTTTTTGTTGCATTTTTTTTTTTTTGCTTGTGAAAAATAGGAGCATTTTTTGGTGTTTTTATTTGTATTCATACGGAATTTTTAGGAGTTTCTATCAACCTAGAGAGAAGCCGATGGGAAAACATTTAAGTAAAAAAAAAAAATCACACCAAAAGTGCTTTTTATATTCCTCTATTGATTTCCAGCAAAAATTTGACTGCTGTATTAAAAAAAAAAAAAAAAACTGTGAGAGCCCCCTAACATTCTAAAATTCTCTAAAATGAGTACTTTCGTGAGTGACTGTATAATGCTGCCCTGACTGAGTGAATGTCGCAATGCTCTGACTGACCGCTGCTCTGGCTGGCTGCCCGAATAATACCGCCACTGCATGACTGAATAAATAATGGCGCAAGACCTTGACTGGTTAGTGCTGCCACACCGTGACTGTCTGAGTAGTGCCGCAAACAGTGTGACTGAATAAATAATGGCGCAAGACCTTGACTGGTTAGTGCTGCCACGCCGTGACGGTCTGAGTAGTGCCACAAACACTGTGACTGAATAAATAATGGCGCAAGACCTTGACTGGTTAGTGCTGCCACGCCGTGACGGTCTGAGTAGTGCCACAAACACTGTGACTAAATAAATAATACAGTGATGGGCTTAATAATGACACCACACCTTTTACTGGTTAGTGCCGCCATGTCTGGACTGGCTAAGTAATGCCGCACACGGTAACTGGCTGAATAATGCCGCCATGCCGTGACTGGCTGAGTAGTGAAGCAATTGCCTGACAGCTTTACAGGGTTCCTAAAGGGGATAGACGACGTGGTTGGGCAACTTAAGGGAGGCCGGAACCTAACATGCTTTGGCCAGATCATCTTCTCTACCGGTTCCTTTGACCTCCAAGCTCTGGTCTGGTCAGTGACTAAGGGGTAGACCTCTCATTAGGTCCTACCGAATCTGTGCGTCCAAGCTGGTAAGCAGCAGGGCAGAGCAGACCCGAAATGTGGAGCCTCAGAAGAACCTCGCTGAATGAAGAAACCTTGGGAAAGTGGAATGTAAAGAGACGTTTCCAGAGCAGACTCTAAGTGATCCTTCAGGTAGGAGAGAAACGACTGATCTGCACACTCACTGATCATATGGCCTCAGAAGAGGACAGACAGGGCACTTTAGGAGCAGAGACCCCCTCCACATTTGGCTTTTATGGTTATTTATGGTGCTGTATTTTTCTTAGGGTGAAGCAGAACTTCTGCTGAGAAAAATGGAGGGTCGGATGCTGGACGTGGAGCAGAAGCTAAGAATTGTGAAAATGCTCCTGCAGGAGAAAGTGACTCAACTGAAAGAACAAGTAAGATACAGGCGAGGCCGTGCATACCATGGAGGCAGCCCACGTGGCTGCTTTGTGGCCCACTCCATGGTTCGTTCCATTAGTTTCAAAGTTGAAATTTTCAAATTGTGCCTTTCTGCAGCCACCACTAGAGGGTGCTTACAGTTTTATCATTCACCTCCATCTGTAGTTTGTGTGCAGTGAGCTCCCTCTAGTGGTGGCCACAGGCAGCTAGAAATTAACTCAGAGCGGTGCGGTGTCACATGTCAGGCACTCTACGCGTGCGGTGTGTCGCATGTCAGGGACTCTAACACGTTTTTCTCTGGGGCTTTCAGGTCACCAGAAACACAAGAGCAGACGCTAAGATTAAAGATTTGTATGTGGAGAACTCTCAGCTGCTCAAAGCTCTGGAGATGAGCGAGCAGAGGCATCAGACAGCCGAGAAGAAGAACTACTTATTGGAGGAGAAGATCTCGGGACTGAGTAAAATAGTGAGAGACTTGACACCTGCTGGTCTGGGTGGAGCGCTCACAACACAGCGGAGATCTTAACCAAAACTGAGACAGACTCCAACACTACAAAACATCTGTCTGTCTGTCTGTCAGCTCCACATTCACCTGAGGATAAAAGCACGGGGTCTGGAAATAGGAAAAAATAAAAACGTAGAAACAGCGCCACCCAAGTTCATGGCTGTGTCCGGTATTGCAGGCGTACAAAGGTAGTGAAAAAAGCCAACACCTGCTAAATGTGACATACGGAATTGGACATTATGCCTAAACTTGTTAAAAAAAAAAAAGAATGGAACCAGGAACAATACACTGGAGTGCCGCCATATATGTTACTTCCACAGTCACTTTCTCTCTATAAAAGAAAAGATCCACACATGTGAATTAGCTTTGGTGGGTCGCCTATTTGCCACTAGTCCGGAATTTTGTGGGACAGTCCAGCAAATTGGGCCATCAAAGGGACTCCTGGCTGTTTGGAAGCCTCTAGGAGGGACCTAGAGGACAGTGGCAGTATCCCATATGTGCCGGGTGTCCTCACTATAGCACTTTCATGAGGCCAAACGTCTCTTCACAGTGTTATCATATCTTCCCACTGCCCCAGATAAAGGATATCTATCAACTATTCCATATGTTTTGACAGAATTTCTAGAATATTAGGTTCTTCACGAAAAATCTGATTACTAAGGCTGTAAATGATGGAGCACGGCCTAGTTTACATCCTGCAGATAAAGGCCTAACTAATCGAAGATGAAGTGGTTGCTAGGAAAGTACTGCCTGATAACCCTATTAAGACAACGGTTGTTAGGCTATGTATCCCCGGCAACCAGACTGTCGGACATAACCGTTCAGTTCAGAGCTCCATGCTGCCTTATTAATCAGATTTTCCTACAAATAGATTGAGAATCTTCTAAAACAGACATTTTGACTTCTGAAACTGCCATGTTGCTACCGTTGATTGTCGCCCGCCCTCCATTCCACTAGCATTCTCCACTGCCGCCATGTTTTCTTTAGTCTTCTATACCCCCCCCCCCCATTATTTTTCACAAGACTGTTATATGAAACTGACCTCGGGTTGGGCAGGGCTTAGCAAGTATACCCCCCAAAGTGGACATTTTGTAGGCGGGGGTTGAACTGTTGGGACTAGTTATCGTCTGGTAAGCAGGTGATGCACTTAACGGTCTGTGGCGCTGCCTCCGATTCCTGCATTTTTATGTATTTATTTATCACTGCCATCAAGTGGAGGAAGTTCATTTGCAATTATAGCGGTAATTAGGGAATTCTGGTCGGCTCCTAATGGAGGATTGTAACGGCGATTGTGTAATCAACGCTCATAAAATATTTCACACTGTGTCTGATAAAATGTTTTCACGATTAAGGTGAAAAATTCTAAGAAAAAATGTAAATTACAACATTTTTAAAAAAATAAAACAAAGAAAATTCTGTGTATCGTTACTTTTACATTTCTTTTGCGTTGCATTCTTGTTGTCAGCAGGACCCCCCCCCCCCATCAGCTAGTCACATGGGAAGCTGCCTATTACTTTATTGATTTTGATATTGCCGATGACATCATTTAGTGACCACAGATGATTTTTGTACACGAACGTATTTATCTTTCCATGTCTGTTCCGTTTTTTGGGGTTTTTTTTGCGGACTATATGCAGAACCATTCACTTCAATGGGTCCGCAGAAAAATGGAAGTAACGTGTGCATTCCGTTTGTTTGTCAGTATTTCCGTTCCGCCAAAAAAAATTGAACATGTCCTATTATTGTCCGCATTACGGACATGGATAGTACAGTTATATGAAGGGTCACTGTTACGTTCCACAAAATATGGAATGCACACGGACGTCATCTGTATTTTTTGCGGATCGCAAAATACATACGGTCATGTGCATGAACCCTAACTCTGGAGCGTTGATTTTTCTGGAGTAAATATGTTAGGTCTGGGAAAGCCTGGTTTAAAGATCTCCTCGACCAATTCACCACCCCCGACCCCTAAGTCCTGGATCGGCAGGAAGAGGAAGAACTTGGAACCATAATGTCCACCAGTCTGGGGCTGGGCACTAGTGGTGTACCGTGTCTCCATTCTGTAATCTTGGCTGGAGTCATGGACGGGCACCATGTGATCTGTCATTATGATTTGTCTTTTTTGACTGGTACACTTTATCTATTTGTCCACCAGGGGGCAGCACTGTGTAGTTTATACGTCTCCAGCAATGCAGATTTCTACCTCTGCTGCACCAGTATTCAAGTATGAATGAGGCCTTAATGCCCCCCATGAGTGGCAGATCGCCCAGCTGACATAGACTCCATGGTAATGGCTTTTTTTCAGCGGTTTTTCCATAACTTTCTCCATAGGGACAAAATGGATGAAATTTTTTTTATACATTTTATACGTGCTGGTGTACAGCTTTTTTTTCCAGAAAAAAAAAAATCGTGTAGGAGCCCTTGAAAGGGTTGTCCAAGGAAACGTGACTACTTTCTGCCAGAAACGATGTTACACGCCTGTCCAAGGTTGTGCCAGGGCTGAGCTGCAATACTAGTCACACAATTTGTGGGCAATCCCTTTTAAATTATGAATTTTATGAAGCTCACCGTCTATAATTCGCTCCCCATTCAATAGCAATTTCTTTTTAAAATCTTTTTATTAATTTTGAAGAACAGTTGGTATAACAGAGATAATAAAATTGTTACATATAACCAGGCTCGGACTGGCCCACAGGGGTACAGGGGAATCCCCCGGTGGGCCCCTGAACAAGGTGGGCCCCTAGTCTCCCCCCCCCTGCACAAGTGGCACATAAAACATTAGATTTACTGCACTACATACATATATTCAATGTACAGCACCTCAACCAGCCGATGTTCATACAAAAAAACTTGTTAGATTATTTATTATATTTGACTGTATTCATACAGTGGGCCCCCAAAATAAATTTTACTGGCGGGCCCTTGGTACCCCAGTCCGACACTGCATATAACTATGCCAAACACGACCTACAAAACGAGGTAGTTGTGATCTCTTGGTGGACAGAGCATTTTCCCTGAACCGTAAAAAGAATTGTTAGAATAATTGGAATTGCTCTGCTCCTTAAAGAGGACCTTTCATCACTTCTAAAGATATAAACTAACAATGCTGACATGTAGAGCGGCGCCCAGGGATCTCCCAGCACTTACTATTATCCCTGGGCGCCGCTCCGTTCTCCCGGTATAGGCTCCGGTCTCTGTGCTCACAAAGTTATAGTAGGCGGGGACTTAGGGGACTTGGTTATAGTAGGCGGAGCCTGCCCTTCATCTCCTTCTCCCAGGCTGTAGCGCTGGCCAATCGCGGCGCAGAGCTCATAGCCTAGGAGAAAAAAAAACTCCCAGGCTGTGAGCTCTGCGCTGCGATTGGCCAGCGCTACAGCCTGGGAGAAGGAGATGAAGGGCAGGCTCCGCCTACTATAACCAAGTCCCCTAAGTCCCCGCCTACTATAACTTTGTGAGCACAGAGACCGAGCCTATACGGAGAACGGAGCGGCGCCCAGGGATAATAGTAAGTGCCGGGAGATCCCTGGGCGCCGCTCTCCATGTCAGCACCGTTAGTTTATATCTTTAATAGTGATGAAAGGTCCTCTTTAAGACAGTTGGATCAGGAAGTTACCTCGGAGTATTATAAAGAAGAGGGGGAAGATATGGACAAAGGGGGAGGAACAAGAGGGAGGGAGGGGTGGAATGGGGGGCTGTATTCTATACTTAAGTGGTGGGCGTTACAAAGACAAGGGAGTCTATATAAAATGGGAGGAAGCTCTTATTTCCTGCTAGGTGATCTCCAGTTTTTCCATGGGGACCAAATAGAGGAGAATTAGTGGTGTGATCTTAATTCCCAGTGAGATTTCTTCTAGTCTATATATAGAGTTCACTTTCTCTATCCATTCAGGGACAGTAGGGGTCAGATCAGATTTCCAATGGGAAGTTATGAGCGTTCTTACCGCAGCAAGTAAGTGTCTTAGGGCTCTTTAACACTGGCGTTTTTGTTTTCCGGCATAGAGTTCCGTCGTCGGGTCTCTATGTCGGAAAAATCCTGATCAGGATCATTCCCATGCATTCTGAATGGAGAGAAATCCGTTCAGGATGCATCAGTATGTCTTCAGTTCAGGACCGGAACGTTTTTTGGCCGGAGAAAATACTGCAGCATGCTGCGCTTTTTGCTCCGGCCAAAAATCCTGAACACTTGCCACAAGGCCGGATCCGGAATGAATGCCCATTGAAAGGCATTAATCCGGATCCGGCCTTAAGCTAAACGTCGTTTCGGCGTATCGCCGACATTTAGCTTTTTCTGACTGGTTACCATGGCAGCCAGGACGCTAAAGTCCCAGCTGCTATGGTAAAGTGTAGTGGGGAGCGGGGGTGCAGTATACTTACCGTCCTTGCGGCTCGCGGGGCGTCCCAGAGTGACGTCAGGGCGCCCCACGCGCATAAATCACGTGATCCATGCGCATGGGGCGCTCTGACGTCATTCTGGAGCGCCCCGGGAGCCCCACGGACTGTAAGTATACCGCTCCCCACTACTTACTATGGCAACCAGGACTTTAATAGCGTCCTGGCTGCCATGGTAACCTGAAAGCATTTCGAAGACTGATCAGGATCCTGATCAGTCTTCTAATGCTTTCAGGCGACTTGCGTTTTGACAGATCCGGCGGGACGGAAGTGCCTGCCGGATCCTCAGAACGCAAGTGTGAAAGAGGCCTTAGTAAACATTTTTGGTTGGGTGTTAGGTCACTTGGTAATTGGTTTAATAATGCTACTTTGGGGCATTTGGGAAATGTTCCTGGTTTGGAAAGTAGGATATTAGGAATAATATCAGAAATCTGTTTCCATAGGCTAAGTATTTTGGGGCGAGACCACCAGATGTGTAGGAAGGAACCTTTGTGATTGGCATCGCCAACAAGTATCAGGCAGGCAATAACAATTCCGACCCATCGATGCTCTGCGATGGGCTTTTCCTCTGTTATTTCTACAATAAATGTATCAACTGGGTGTTAAGATTCGCCTGGTCAAAGTGGTATGCAGGGACACCCCCTCCCTAATGGTAGCACTTAATGTATTCATAAACTTATAATAGGAATAACAGAGGGACAAATATCATATTTATATGTAAGCGTGCTCCAGTATTGTCAGTTTGTTTGGAATATAATTATTTACTAAAGCAGACTTGTCACAGGAGAGGTGAAAGGTCGCGTTTAAATAGGAGAATGTTTTACTTCTTGTTTCCCTTTAGGATTTAATGTCAAATGTGAATAATTTGTCCAACATCCTATAATCCCTGAGAACAAAGCCCCCTGTTTTACTTCTGGCTTGTCTCCTACTCATAGATATGTGGGCGTCTGTCACATATTTCTGGCTCTGGGGGTGGCTCATTCTGTGTTATCTATAATCTCTACTATATATATACACTTAGTTATGATCTCTATAATGTTTTATATTCCTGTACATAGGAGCAGTATTATAGTAGTTATAGTCTTGTACACTTGTACATAGGAGCAGTATTATAGTAGTTATATTCTTGTACATACGAGCAGTATTATAGTAGTTATATTCTTGTACATAGTAGGCAGTATTATAGTAGTTATATTCTTGTACATAGTAGGCAGTATTATAGTATATTCTTGTACATAGTAGGCAGTATTATAGTAGTTATATTCTTGTACATAGGAGCAGTGTTATAGTAGTTATATTCTTGTACATAGGAGGCAGTATTATAGTAGTTATATTCTTGTACATAGGAGCAGTATTATAGTAGTTATATTCTTGTACATAGGAGCAGTATTATAGTAGTTATATTCTTGTACATAGGAGCAGTATTATAGTAGTTATATTCTTGTACATAGGAGCAGTATTATAGTAGTTATATTCTTGTACATAGGAGCAGTTTTATAGTAGTTATATTCTTGTACATAGGAGCAGTATTATAGTAGTTATATTCTTGTACATAGGAGGCAGTATTATAGTAGTTATATTCTTGTACATAAGAGCAGTATTATAGTAGTTATCATCTTGTACATAGGAGCAGTATTATAGTAGTTATATTCTTTGTCAATTTTCTTTTTATTGACGACATGAGCAAGTAATGGTACAACACTGTCTCGACAGCCACAGCAGAGGAGTCGTAGGCAGGAATAAGTGCACAATGTAGCTTCAACATGTCACTTAAATACAGTAAACAGGTTTAGAGAGCGACATAACCGGGGCTGAGGGGGAGGGGAAGTAGGGACAGGTAGGGGAAAGGGGGGGGAGGAGAAGGGGGAGGGGTAAAGTCCATTCTGTAACATAACAGTTATAAAAGGAGAAAGAAATAAATAAATTCCCTTTGGTGTCAATATCCGCATTAATGAGCATAGTTGAGAGAACATATTAGTCATGGTCAAAAAGGATGGAGAGGATGCGAGAGCCATGTCCCAACTCGTATGGCCCGTCACTGCCTGGTTGCCAGCGCCCTTAATGCATCACTTTTGTGAGATCGCCAAGGGGCCCATAGCTTCTGGAATTTCTCGTGGGTCCCAGTTTCCCAGCTAGCTAGTTCCTCTAATCTAAAAAGGGAGTCCACTTTAGCCTCCCATTGGGCAATCGAAGGGGGGTCAGGACTAAGCCAGCGCTGCGGTATCAGCAGTCTGGCCGCCTGAAGCAGGTGAGTAGCTAGATTCCCTTTTGAGGGGGACAGCCCTGTTGTGGGAAGCCAGAGAAGAACCAGCTCAGGAGTCAGTTTTAAGGTGGTGTTCAAAACCTGATTAATAGATGTAGAAATCCCGTCCCAATACGGTCGGAGTCTAGGGCAAGACCAGAAGATATGTAACAACGTTCCCGCATCCTCTCCACACCGCCAACACATATCAGAATCACATAGCCCTTTGTTAAACAGGTATACAGGGGTGCGATACCATTGTGTAAGGACCTTGTAGGAATGTTCCTGCATTTTCACACAGCGAGAAAACCCATGGGAATGTGCATGCATCCTAAGGACGTCAGTTTCGCTGAATACTGTTTTAAGGTCAGAGGCCCAGGTTTGGAGGTATTTCGGAGATGAGGTGGCAGGGGACGTGTTCAGTGCCAGATATAGTAGTGAAATCATTTTCCTCTGAGGGGAAGAAGGTGTCAGCAGTTTCTCAAACCAGGTTGGGGAGGTAGTGGGTGTGCGGGACTTCGCAAGGGATTTGTGGACTGAATGTAGTTCCAGACGGTCCAAAAAGTGGGAAGATTCCCAAACATTGTGGAGCGGGTGGGTAGAAGAGAGCTTGCCGTCAATACAAGCAACAAAGTCAGATAGGTCATACTGGGCGAACTTACTCCACACCGGGGATACCCCTTCTGCCTGTGGTCTAACTGAGAATGGGAGCAGGTCTGCAGGGATCTTACTAGAAGGGTTGGGGAGAAGGTCCCGATTTTTGTTTAAAAATTTGATAACCGAGTGGGTGCCTTTAAGCAGAGTGAGTGAGTGGAAGGAAGTGGACGTTAAATCCCATAGGGATGCCCTCTGCTTGGGTGAAAGTAGCGATAGCTCCAGATCCGTGCCTCTGGTATGGTAACAGGGGACATGTAGTTGGAGCCAACGTCTGAGGTGAATGGCATGATAGTAAGTGTGAATGTCAGGCAAAGCAATGCCACCCAGGTTTCGCCTCATTATTAACTGCCTATGCGCTATTCTAGGGCTTTTCCCACTCCAGAGGTAAGTGGAGAAGAGCCGTCTGAGCTGATTAAGATATGCGTTGGGTAGGAAAATGGGTAACATCTGGAGCACATACAAGATTTTGGGTAGAGCAAAGGCCTTCAGCAGGTTTTTCCTACCCATCCAAGTGGTATAGGGTATCCTTAGGGAATTCAATAGCTGTTGGGTGTCGGTATATAGTGGTTTATAATTAAGCTGGAACAGTCTAGTGGGGTCTGGCGGGATCTTGATGCCCAAGTATGTGATGGAGTCAGACTGCCATTTAAAGGGAGTGGACTGTTTAAGGGAATTTATGACAGCGCTCGGGGCCGATACATTCATAGCCTCAGATTTAGAGTAGTTCATCTTGTAGTTAGATATTTTCCCGTAGTGTTCAAAGATTGACAGAAGACAGGGAAAGGCCTCGACCGGGTTAGACACCATCAATAGCAGATCATCCGCATAAGCGACATTTATGTGTTCGACAGCATCTTTTTTTCGCTCGAACACCCCTTATCATTGGTTCCTCCCGAATAGCTTGAAGGAGAGGTTCCATTACTAACACATAGAGGGCAGGTGACAGGGGGCAGCCCTGCCGTGTCCCATTGTGGATGGGGAAGGGTGGCGAGAGGGTGCCATTAACCCTTATTCTCGCGCTAGGGTTTTTGTACAATGTCATGACTGCCTCCATGAATCTGTGTGGGAGACCAAATCGGAGCAAGACTTCCTGCATAAAGGCCCAGCTAACCCGGTCGAAGGCCTTTTCTGCGTCCACACTGAGGAGGGTTAGGGGGAGTTTGTTCCTGATAGACCAATGTATTGCCGATATGATGCGGCATGAATTGTGATTCCCCTCCCGCCCAGTATAGTAGTTATATTCTTGTACATAGGAGCAGTATTATAGTAGTTATATTCTTGTACATAGGGGCAGTATTATAGTAGTTATCTTCTTGTACATAGGAGCAGTATTATAGTAGTTATATTCTTGTACATAGGAGGCAGTATTATAGTAGTTATATTCTTGTACATAGGAGGCAGCATTATAGTAATTATATTATTGTACATTCGAGGCAGTATTATAGTAGTTATGTAGTCTGTTCTGCCTACGGACTTGAGGAAAGCAAAATTATAGGGTAAGGCAATTTTCACGTTGATCTTTGTCCTATGTCAGCGCTGGAACTATACAGCGAAATAATGGGAGGGATTAAGTACATGACAAGAAACTGAGAACTGGAGTACCAAAGGCTGAACCCCTGGAGGTTTTGACATAAAGTCTATAATGCTTCACAAATGTGGAGGAGGACGTCCAGGAAGCTGCAGATCAAAGGTCCTGTAGATGGACTTGACCTTTCTCTGCCCACAAGGCTGCTGTAGATCTGGTGGAATGTGCTAAGAGACTGTAGATCTTGGAATCTATAAGTTTCGGAAAAGGTCATTCGAATCCATCTGGCGAGTGAGTCATTAGATGCCGGAAAACCTTTTAAGGCCTGTATACAGAAGAAAATGACTTTCAAATTTTTTAAATGTTTTAGTTCTGTCCAAAAAGATGTTTAGACTTCAAGTATATGTCAATGCGGTTATTGCTCAGATGAAGAATAGGGGTGAAAAACAGGAAGAAACTTCTCTCTATTAATGTTATATGAGGAAGGCTTTTTAGACATGAAAGATGGTTCTTAAAAGGACTTTATCAAGAATAAACTTAAGAAACGGGGATTAGCCTTCAAGGCTTGTATTGTAACTCTCCAATTCGTTTGGCAAAAGTGATGGCTCCAAAGAAGGACCTCCAGAGAGCCATTTTTAAGCTGTTTGAAGTAATGCTTCAGACGGGGGTGACATTAACCCGTTCAGGACGGCACATTCATTTCGGGATGAAACAGGATGTCTTTTGGCAGGTCTTATCTGAGTCACGGCTTTGCAAAAATCTGGAAAGGGGCGGCTACTTACGAAGTATTAATGGCAGTAAGATGGACCCTTGGCATATTTAGTTTTAGCCCCCTTAGATATTCTAAAATTACTGGAAGATCAATTGACTTATAAGATGAGGGCTTAAACCGCCTCCCATATTGTTGCATATGAAGAATTTGTAGACCATTTTCTGGCTGCAAGAGGGTTTTAAAAACATCTGAAAAAACACTTGATTTTAGCCCGGAAATGTAGTTTCTGGGCAGTTAGGTGGAGCCTGTCTAGGTCGGGGGGAAATAGGCCTTTGTGAAAGAGCAGGTCTTCATGAAGAGGAAACTTCCAGTTATTTCCCATTTGAAAGTTGTAACAAGGTTGGAAACCAAACTCTTCTGGCCCGGGATGAGACTAGGGGGATGACTTTTGGTCTGTCCAGACAAATGTTCACAAGGACCCTGAGAAGACCTACTGGTGGAAAGATGTAAATTAAAAGGCTCTTCCAGGTGATCGAGAAGGTGTCCATGATATCCAGTGGATTGCAAAAATTAACTTGCGATTCTGTCTTGTCGCTATCATGTTGATCTGAGGACGTTCCCATTTCCTTATGAGAAGATTAATGACTTTCTGGTTGAGTTCACATCCTCCAGTCTAACCACTCAGAAGATCCGCTCGAGTATTTGTAAATCCTTTTATGTGCAGTGCTTTTTAATAGTGTTGGGCGTGAATATTCGAATAGCGAATTTTAATTGCGAATATCGCAACTTCGAGAATTCTCAAATGTTTCGAATATAGTGCTATATATTCGTAATATCGAATATTCGTCACTTTTTCCACCTGAACACATGATTCCTCCCTGCTTCTTGCTTGTGGGCCAATGAGAAGGCAGCAATGTCAAGTTCAGAACAATACTAAGTCCACCAATCAGTAATATGCAGTCAGACCCGCTAAAATGTGAAGTTGCACGTAGTGCGAAAAAAATATTCTAATTTGCCCAATTGCAAATCTATCGGAGCACTCTATCTGCATATAAAGCTATTGTAATGTTCTGCCGTGACAACCATTTTCTCCAGTCTCAGGATAAACTCAGGAAACTTCTAGCAGCTTGAAAAATGTCGCCAAAGTGACCCACGCCTGTATTTCACCCAAAAAATTTGCATTATGCGAATTTTACATTGCTGAATATTCGCAAATATATGACAAATATTCTACCACATATTCGCAAAATATTGCGAATTCGAATATTGCCCCTGCGACTCATCACTACTTTTTAATCTGATTCTACTCTGCCCAGGACATCAACAGATTTCACCCCTGGAGAAGGTTCTGTCTCTCCGTGCCAGAGATGGACTGGGAACTTAAAGTGGTCCTGGAAAAAAAACTAAAAGTGGCCCCATATTGTAGGCGGTTCCTAATTGACAGAAAGCAGGGCTAACACAAGTAGGCGGGACCAGCAATACCTCATTGTGCCACAAAGTACCACCCCAGCAGAGCCAAATACCTCAATGCAACACAGTAAATTGACCTAGCAGCATAAAAAACCACAGTGTAGAACAAAACAATGCCCCAGCAGGACAAAATACCTCCTGAGACGTTGTCCCTTTGCAGCTGCCACGTTCTGTCTTCCTACTTCAGTTGCCTCAGGATGGCAATAATGTTGAATTCAGGAATCGGGAGGACACCTGTGGTTTTTGGCCAGGTACATAACTACAGTAATTGACACCCCTAGCATTAAATTAACTCTGGGAGTGACAGATCTTTTTTTTTTTTTTTTTTGGCTAGCGGCCCTGAGGAGGGTTCAGGTGGCCCCCTGGGCATCGGCCCACCGGGAAACTTGACTGTCCATGGCCAATCCTCCCTTGCTCGTGCCCCCTTTCTTGTTTATATAAAAAGCTCCCATCTTGTCTGTATCGACTAAAACCGATTGGCCCTTCGCCTAGTTTTTGAACTGAAGGAGGCATGTGTGACTGCCGTCAACTCTTTCATATTGGAAGATGGGGAAATAGGAATGTTGGCCCATCTGCCCTGAATCCAGTTGTTGCTCAGGCGAGCTCCCCAGCCCACCACCAAAGCATCTATAGTTACAGATACTTGATCTCTGAACTGGAAGCGCTTGCCCACTGTCGGGTTTCATGGGTTGTAACCATTAGAGATGATGCTTTTGAGTCGATGGAGATACACTGAAGGTCTGAAGTAAATTGTAGAGGTTCCTGTCCCAGACTTTTAAGACATCTTGCTGTAGGTCCTGCATATGAGCTTTTTCCCAGGGTACTTCTTCCATGGCTGCAGAAAACAGTCCTCTCATTTCTTGATGAACGGGCATTTGAAAGGCTTGGAGTAGATGGGTCACCACCTCCCTGTAGGTCGTTATCTTCTCTGCTGGAAGGAGTCCACTTGAAGTCTAAAACCATGTTCCTGGAAAAAAGTCTGATTTCTTTATATTTATCTACATTTTTCAATTGCCACACAGAAAGTTGAAGCTGCCTCTGGAGAATATCTGCTGTCTGGGCCTTGAAGAACCAGTCATCTAGCTATGGAATCGCCTGAATGCCCTGATGATGTAACGCTGCGATCTCTACGACAGCCACCTTGGCGATAGTTCAGGGAGCTTCAGAAAGTCCAAATGGCATGAAACTGAAGATGGTACACTCTGACCCGAGACATGATGGGAGTTTTGAAGAACTTCCTACTCTACTTGTCTTTTCGGGATATGAAGATAAGCTTCTGTAAAATCCAGAGAGACCATGAAATCTCCTGGTTAAAGCACTGCGGTAAATGACCTTGTCTCCATTCTCCACTTGATGTTGTTTTTTTTTTTTTTTTTTTTTTTTTTGAGATGAGGATTCAGGAAACTGAGATCTATTATCAATCACTTGGTTCTGATCCCGGGAAAACGCGTGAGTATATACCTGGACCTCTGCGTTTTATTGGGACTGATTCCAAAGTCTCAATCCATAGAAGCTCCTTTATTGGAACAGTCATTCTTGGAACTTCTTGCTTAAGAAGAAGTTGTCTGGAATGGAAACTACTCCTAGGCATCTGTGGAAAAACAAGACCTTTGCCTTCAGGATAGTATCTAATGCAGGCATCCTCAAACTGCGGCCCTCCAGCTGTTGCAAAACTACAACTCCCAGCATGCCCGAACAGCCTACAGGTAT
This sequence comes from Bufotes viridis, assembly GCA_033119425.1. Lineage (NCBI taxonomy): Eukaryota > Metazoa > Chordata > Amphibia > Anura > Bufonidae > Bufotes > Bufotes viridis. The sequence continues at coordinate 8,292,274 of CM065599.1, read as the reverse complement.
CAGCCTATAGCAGGGCATTGTGGGAGTTGTAGTTTTACAACAGCTGGAGGGCCGCAGTTTGAGGATGCCTGATCTAATGCATCTAGACAGCATGATAGGGGCAGGCAATTATCAGGAAGGGATCGTTCCTTCCCGATAACCGCCTGCTCGTCAGTAAAGGTGATGAGCTGCACTCACATGTAGTGATCACCTCCATTGTATGACGATGAATGATCGCTCGTCTTTATACAGGTTCATATTCACACAGCGCAATCTGCAGCCCAGACACTCAGAACTGTAACTGGAATGGCAGAACTGGCGGCTTCATTAAGAATAGCAGAAATAAGATACGAGTCCTATATAATGGTACATAGGAGCAGTATTATAGTAGTTATATTCTGGTACATAGAAGCAGGATTATAGTAGTTATATTCTGGTACATAGGAGCAGTATTATAGTAGGTATATTCTTGTACATAGGAGCAGTATTATAGTAGTTATATTTTATACATAGGAGCAGTATTATAGTAGTTATATTCTTGTACATAGGAGTAGTATTAAAGTAGTTATATTCTTGTACATAGGAGCAGTATTATAGTAGTAATATTCTTGTACATAGGAGGCAGTATTATAGTAGTTATATTCTTGTACATAGGAGCAGTATTATAGTAGTTATATTCTGGTACATAGGAGCAGTATTATAGTAGTTATATTCTTGTACATAGGAGCAGTATTATAGTAATTACATTCTTGTACATAGGAGCAGTATTATAGTAGTTATATTCTTGTACATAGGAGTAGTATTAAAGTAGTTGTATTCTTGTACATAGGAGCAGTATTATAGTAGTTATATTCTAGTACATAGGGGCAGTATTAAAGTAGTTATATTCTTGTACATAGGGGCAGTATTATAGTAGTTATATTCCTGTACATAGGAGACAGTATTATAGTAGTTATATTCTTGTACATAGGAGCAGTATTATAGTAGTTATATTCTTATACATAGGAGCAGTATTATAGTAGTTATATTCTTGTACATAGGAGGCAGTATTATAGTAGTTATATTCTTGTACATAGGAGGCAGTATTATAGTAGTTATATTCTTGTACATAGGAGCAGTATTATAGTAGTTATATTCTTGTACATAGGAGCTGTATTATAGTAGTTATATTATTGTACATATGAGGCAGTATTATAGTAGTTATATTCTTGTACATAGGAGGCAGTATTATAGTAGTTATATTCTTGTACATAGGAGGCAGTATTATAGTAGTTATATTCTTGTATATAGGAGACAGTATTATAGTAGTTATAGTCTTGTACATACGAGCAGTGTTATAGTAGTTATATTATTGTACATAGGAGCAGTATTATAGTAGTTATATTCTTGTACATAGGAGGTAGTGTTATAGTAGTTATATTCGTGTACATAGGAGGTAGTATTATAGTAGTTATATTTGTGTACATAGAAGGTAGTATTATAGTAGTTATATTCGTGTACATAGGAGCAATATTATAGTAGTTATATTCTTATACATAGGAGCAGTATTATAGTAGTTATATTCTTGTACATAGGAGGCAGTATTATAGTAGTTATATTCTTGTACATAGGAGGCAGTATTATAGTAGTTATATTCTTGTACATAGGAGGCAGTATTATAGTAGTTATATTCTTGTACATAGGAGCAGTATTATAGTAGATATATTCTTGTACAGATGTTCTTTTACATAAGCGGAAATATTATATTGTTGTACAAAGGCCGCAGTATTATATTTTATATTTTTGTACATTGATGTACAGTATAATTGTACGATATTTCATGAGATTGAGTCAAACACATCCCTGCATCTATGCTGAACAGTCTCCAGAGACATCTGTGATCACTCGCGTAGCTGACACTCCTCTGGAATATTTGGCATAACACATATGATTTGCAGGAGGCAGAATACCTGTAGTTTGTACGTATCAGAGCTACAGTCAGTTATGAAAGGTAAAAATAACATGATGTATAGCGTTACTTTTTCCACTTGTGTCTGGTGATCCTTATACATTTTTGGCCCCTGTGTAGTAAATAATAGAAAGAAGGGATTTGTTTATTGCTGGACATGAGGAATCCATTAGACGGCCTAGACTCCCGTCTCCTGATGTATTCATTATCTAAGAAAGGGTTTGGCAACGTCCTAATTTACTGTTTAAATTTTTCATCGTTTCATTGTATCTGGTTGATAACCAGTAGAGAAGGAATATTTTGCACAGCTGAGGGTTTGTTACAGTTGTATCCAACTATTTGTGAGTTGAACACCAATCTCTGAGCGGATATTACTCTCTCATTACTGTTACTTTTTGCCCAAGTAAAACTCTTATCGTGTCTGAATGATACCGCAATACCATGCCTTAATAATACTGCTATATGTACTGGGCATGCCTCTCAGTTTAACTAGAGACTACTGCAACACCGTGGAGCCAAAAAACATGTTCTGTCCCTGGGAGTCCTGGCCAGTTTTGCAGTTCCCCCTCCTTACTGCATACAGGGGCACAGTATGATGGGCATGTAGGCATATTTGGTTCCTGGAGGTAAAGCAAATAAGGCAATGAAGGAAATTTGCCAAAACTGGCATTTCATACAGCATTGTCTGGTGACGTCAATGCAGCAAAGTTATTAAGAAGCACAATAATATGTAAGTGGCTTAGGTTAACCCTTGAGTGGATGGACTTTCTGTCAAGTTTCAAGATGGCTCAAACACAACAATAGCTGATCTCAGGGAGACCAGCTACAAAGACACCCCTTTGCTTGGTTTTCCTTCCTTTGAGGGATATCTGGCTTTCATTGTGTTGTAGACCCATAACTGGGGCTCCACATTTGTTTTGCAAGTTTCAAGATGGGGGAGAGAAGAACTACAGCTCTATCCTAAGGCATCCTTGGTTGGTAGGCAGGGCCTGCTTGATCTGCACAGTGGTCAGCAGGACCTAACTGCCCTTCCTGGGCATGTCCGCCTTGCCCGCCATCTACCCTTACATTGTGGTGAGGCGGAGAGTAACCAGCCATGCCAGCCCTGAGGGGAGCGGTATCTTCTGTCCTCTCTGGATGGTTAAGGCTATACATGTCTATCAGCAGAAGACCACCACCGCTATAAGTGATGACCCATCCGGAAAGACCTCCAGCGGTATGACCAACGAACCGTAAGTTCCTGACCTCCATTTCCTCTTTCATTGGCCTGTTATGATGACTGCATTGCCATATGTAATGTCCTTGAACAGTTACTAGGGTGGCCATCTTTGGGGGCATGACTTAAAGGGGTTTTCTCATCTTGGACATTGGGGCATATTGCTAAGATATGCCCCCATTGTCTGATAGGTGCGGGTCCCACCTCTGCGATAAATGCTGCGTCAGCCTTGTGTGAATAGTGTCATGTATGAGCTCTAATGGAGAAGCAAGCAACCGCAAAAGCCAGAAAAATCCCTTCCCTACACCCGTTCCACAAAGCCCCTGAGCTGTGTGGACTTATGCAGGAGCCCAGTTTGCCCTGGTTTGTCATAATGGTTTGTTCTGTAAAACCAATAGAAGACAATGGTTTCTGGAGTTATATCTCAGGTTGTATGGCAGCTAGCATAGAGATGGTCTTGTTATAAAGCAGAGGCTCAGACCTCTAGGTGTATACAGCCTGAGATATAGCTGGTGGTAGCAAGGAGGCATCTGACACTTCTTCAGCTACTGATAATTATTTTAAGAGCCGTGGTCCCTGATGGTTCAAGTCCACCAGTTGTGTATGATGTCTGTCCTATATATTACCTGTCATCTGGTGTCTGATCTGTAAAGGGGACTTGTTCGGAGCCGAGCACCAATCAGAGCTGTGTTTGCAGGCTGACGACCAATCAGATGTGCAGGCTCAGTCAGGGGGAGGAGACAGCAAGAGGCAATAAAAGGGATATTCCTATCTCAGGCAATGGCGGCATATAGCTTGGATATGTCCCCATTGTCTGATAGGTGCAGATCCCACCTCTGGGACCCGCACCTACAGTGATAACAGAGCGGGGAAGATTATGGAAGGCGCACTGCGCATGTGCAGCCGTCCTCCCTTAATTTCGATGGGACCGCTATTTCCATCTGCCCCATACGGCTGTGCAACCGTGGTGCGCTCCCATTAACTTCTATGGGAAAACCCAGGGTCCTCCAGCCACCACCTTCCGTTCTCGGTGTAGGTGTGGGTCCCAGAGACCTATCCTAGCGATATGCTCTCATTGTCTGAGATGGGAATACCCCTTTAAGGGGAAGATGAGAGTTTGAAGTCGGGAAGACAGAGTGTCTGACTCCCTCCATAGCGGGGCCCTGACAAGAGAGCCCTAAGCACATCTTGTTAGTGTGAGTTGTCAGAGACTGTGGCCGAGCGCCCTCGAATGAGATTTATAACCACAGGGCGGTGTGCCTCAGTGAGAGACGGAAACCATCAAGCTTCTTACCTGATGGACCGTTCAGCCGCCCATAGTAACCGCCAACCTATAATAACAGTGTAACCATCAAGCTTTGTACCAATGGTGACTCTCACCGCTAAGCACTGCACCCCCTGCTGGAGTAAAGTCAGGATGCATGTTTCTGTCCCATTGTTGCACCATCCCCAAGTGGGGTGCTTGAATAGGGTCAAGGGTCACACATCTTAATCAGTGGCTGTTTAGTCCTCTTCATCCACTGCTATAGGACTTCTAGAAATATCAAGAGTTGTGTGGAAGTCCCATAGTGAATGGAGGTGGCCTGCTCTCTGTTCACTTCGGGAGCCCCATCCTGGCCTGCTCTCTGTTCACTTCGGGAGCCCCATACTATCGATATGCTATAAATGCCCCAGATTGGAAAAAACCCCTTTAAATAAGATTCCTTATGAAATAACCCAACCTCCAGTCCCATTTTGTGCTCAAATTTGAGACTCTCTGCAGTTTTTTACCTTTACAACCATTACCCTTGCTTCCCAGGTCTGTAGCTGACAGTACCTTCCACTAGGGGGAGCTCATGCTCAGACCTGTCCAAATCCACATGCAGTGAGCTCCCCCTAGTGGTGATTTCAGGCAGTGAGAACTATGATTTATCCCCTATACAGTTATTTTAGGACACTTGCACAATGACAGTCATGGTTTTACTGGCACCTCTGAGGAGACCTTTTAAGTTGTGATAATTTGTGTTTTTTTGCTGTTTCTTGTCCACGATTGTTCTGATTTACGGCCTTGTGGCGGCTGCAAAGCACCATGGGCTGTAAAACTACTCATAACCATCTTGAGACAGCTGGGATTGGGAATTTAGCTGTGTTCTCCACCAAAATCAAAAAGTTGTCACAGCCCCGCCCCCTTTACCAGCCTGTAGTAAGGCGCTCTTAGCAAATTATTAAAGGATGGTGCCAGGTGGTGGAGATTCTTGATAAATCCTTGATTTCTGTAGTAATTGGGCAGAGCCATTACCCACATGGGCGAGAGCCCCCGACCCCAGGCTGTGAGGAAACGCAGGGTCCACATCTAGGGACGTTCTCCACTTCATTCGATTTGCAGACACCCCATAGAAACCCTTTCTCCTCCTGTTCATACTGAGCAGCTGGCGCCGTGCCTCGAACATTTCACAATCAGAGTCCAGATGTAGCAGAGCTAAGTCAGTGCAATGGCTCATTTGTGCTCCTGACTTTTACCTTCTACTTCTCAGTGACGGGTTCAGCTCTGCTACATCACTAGATGAAATCCTCTGAGGAGTAACCTGCAGTCTGTACCTGCAGGCGCTCATTACATTCCGGTATGGGCGAGCGGGGAGAACAATGCCGGGCAGGAAGAAGGGATTGTAGATGAAATTTGAGCCATTTCCTTCCTTTTCCTTAGAAAATAGTAGAGAATAACAAAAAGACAAACATGTCACAAACACCGTAACCATGGAAACATGCTGCGCGCAAATACCGAGGTGCCCCCCCCCTCAATTTATTTACATCTTAATTCCCTCCTCTGCATGACCCGGCACATTACCTCTTAAGGGTCAGGGAAAGCTTGGCCGACAACTCGCCTAGGGAGACCAGTTATGCACAGATAGTTGTCAGTCCTAGTTCCTGGTGTCAGAGGTCCCTTAATCCTCCTCCATAAGAAGACACCACTATTATAAATGGCGCTTCCTTTTAGAATTTACATTGGACGCAGGAGCTTTAAGTTACATCTGTGAAACTCTAAATACATCCACTAGAGAGACACAGCATAAGTAGTCTGCAGAGTGTCAGTGGCATCCATCAGAATAGTGAGTGCAGCTCTGGAGTATTATACAAGTCTAACTCGGGGTGAGTGCAGCTCTGGAGTATAATACAGGATATAACTCAGGCTCAGTACAGGATAAGTAATGTATGTACACAGTGACTCCACCAGCAGAATAGTGAGTGCAGCTCTGGAGTAGAATACAGGATGTAACTCAGGATCAGTACAGGATAAGTAATGTATGTACACAGTGACTGCACCAGCAGAATAGTGAGTGCAGCTCTGGACTATAATACAGGATGTAACTCAGGATCAGTACAGGATAAGTAATGTATGTACACAGTGACTGCACAAGCAGAATAGTGAGTGCAGCTCTGGAGTATAATGCAGGATGTAACTCAGGATCAGTACAGGATAAGTAATGTATGTACACAGTGACTGCACCAGCAGAATAGTGAGTGCAGCTCTGGAGTATAATACAGGATGTAACTCAGGATCAGTACAGGATAAGTAATGTATGTACACAGTGACTGCACCAGCAGAATAGTGAGTGCAGCTCTGGAGTATAATACAGGATGTAACTCAGGATCAGTACAGGATAAGTAATGTATGTACACAGTGACTGCACCAGCAGAATAGTGAGTGCAGCTCTGGAGTATAATACAGGATGTAACTCAGGATCAGTACAGGATAAGTAATGTATGTACACAGTGACTGCACCAGCAGAATAGTGAGTGCAGCTCTGGAGTATAATACAGGATGTAACTCAGGATCAGTACAGGATAAGTAATGTATGTACACAGTGACTGCACATGCAGAATAGTGAGTGCAGCTCTGGAGTATAATGCAGGATGTAACACCGGATCAGTACAGGATAAGTAATGTATGTACACAGTGACTGCACAAGCAGAATAGTGAGTGCAGCTCTGGAGTATAATACAGGATGTAACTCAGGATCAGTACAGGATAAGTAATGTAATGTATGTACACAGTGACTCCTCCAGCAGAATAGTGAGTGCAGCTCTGGAGTGTAATACAGAATGTAACTCAGGATCAGTACAGGATAAGTAATGTATGTACACAGTGACTCCACCAGCAGAATAGTGAGTGCAGCTCTGGAGGATAATACAGGATGTAACTCAGGATCAGTACAGGATAAGTAATGGTAAAAAATATCTTTGGACCGTGTTAGCCGGTGAATTGAATATATAAAAATGAGGGTCTTTAATGGTTGATACCATTTAATGGCTAACTAAAAAGATGATGACACAATTTCAAGCTTTCGAGACTAATCAGGACTCTTTGTCAAGTGTCTTGAGACAGTATCTGAAGATTCACATTATATACAGAGCTACTGCACCTTTTATATAGATATGGTTCCAAATCTGCTACATAGAGATAATGACATCTTGACTGTAGCCACCTCTAGGGGGAGCTTACTGCAATACACTGATCTCAATAAAAGCACAGCATGCAGTGAGCTCCCCCTAGTGGTGGCTGAAAGCAGTTAGATTTGCATCATTTAACACAGAAGCGGAGATTTATCAAACTGGTGTAAAGTAGAACTGGCATAGCTGCCCACAGCAACCAATCAGATTCCACCTTTCATTTTTCAATGGATCTCTGAAAAATGTAATCTTATTGGTTGCTATGGGCATTTATGCCAGTTCTGCTTTACACAGGTTTTGATAAATCTCCCCCAATGTCTCTGGTGAAAAATGCAGGATACAGTAAATGTGTCACTTTAAAGGGCATCTGTCAGCAGGTTTCGTACTCTATGACACTGGCTGACCTGTTACATGACCGCTCGGCAGCTGAAGACATCTGTGTCGGTCCCATGTTCCTATGTGCCCGCATCGCTGAGAAAAAATATGTTTTAATATATGCAAATGAGCCTCTTGGAGCAACGGGGGCGTGTCCATTACACCTAGAGGCTCTGCTCTCTCTGCAACTGCCACGCCCTCTGCTCTTTGATAGGACCAGGCAGTAAACATTTTTCACACCTGGTCCTGTAAATCAAAGTGCAGAGGGAGCTGAGCCCTTAGGAGTAATGGCAGCAGGAGCTCCGTGCAGTATTAGAATGTATTGGCTCCGATGAGCCCAAATTATTGCTACGCAAAGTCTCGCGAGACTTCATGTAATAACTTCAGAAATTAATTTGTACTGTAAAAAACCATTTCTCGAACTCTGGTTCGGTTCCAAGTGGTACCTTGGAGCTCCTGCTCCGTACAGTATTGGAACGAAGTTTTATGCGAATCGACTTCGGATGCTTCATCGGAAGTCGATTCGCTCATCTCTAATAACAGCTATAGACCAGAAGGACGACACTGTTCCGGGAAAGCTTGCACCTTTTTTGTAATTCTTTATAATCCCTCTGGAGAATTACAGTATAGCTGGAAATGCAAAAATAAGCAATTAAGGGAAGTCTGGCGGTCTACCGGGCATCCTGCTGCCTGTCTTCCTGTGCGCAGTGACTGTCGAGGAGCCCAATTTGCAGACGTTGAGCGATAGATGTTGCTTGGCTGCCACATGCACTTATCACTAGATGTGTAATTGGTTGTCAACAAAGTTAAGTAGTCAGAAGTTGTCACAGGGGTCTCCCCTCTCTAAGTTCAGACCAGCACAGGTAACCCGTCTGTCATTGGCAGCACGGACCAGACACCACCTGTAGCTAAAGTCGAGCAACATACTTAAAGGGTATGTATATCATTGCACCTAAAAAATAAATAAATAAATTATTAGTTAACCCCTTTCTGCCCCGACATACTATTACTATGCTGTATCATCGGTTGGGATCAGCTGCCGTGGTGTCTAAAGATTGAAAAAGGGAGAGGGTCTCCATCTGTCAGCCCACTGACTCCCCCACAACACAATAGCTATGGCAGCCGGAGGCCTAACAGTGGTCTTTGGGTCTGACAAGTACAGAAGCCTATTAGGCCCAACCGCCGAAAACGGAATAAAAAGTTACATTTATCCCCAAAATAAGAGGCATCACTGAAAGCGTGCTGACCCACAGAATAAGGGCTCATGCGGTCTGCAAAAAATACGGATGACGTCTGTGCATTCCGTATTTCGCAGAACTGAACAGCTGGTCCCTAACAGTCCTATCCTTGTCTGTTATGCGGATCGGATATGTGGACATACGGAAATGTAATGAACACAGAGTAACTTTCGTTTTTTTTTGCAGACCCATTAAAATTATTTGTTCCTTATACGGTCTGCAAAAAAAAATGGTACGGACACGGAAAGAAAATATGGTCGTGTGCATGAGCCCTAAGGGTGACGTGTTATTTATGCGGTAGATGGCTGAAATTCAAAACGTCAAAAAGCGATCCAGGAGTTGGGAATTTTTTTATTAAAAAGTTAATAAAAGTTCAATAAAAAGTATTCTCCCTCCCCCCCCGAATGGTGCAAAGAGAAGAAAGGGCCAGGAGGCAGTGCCTCATTAGATGTGAGGAGTCACAACCGCTATGTTCAACTTGGCTGATATCGCCCGATCAGCGTACGGGATGCCTGCGCTGCTGCCTCGGTTCCTACCCGTGCCGTGGATGCGGTCGTCGGGATGAAGTGATCCGTACAGAAGGAGAAGAGGGAATCTCTGCATCGCCGCTGACAGCAGGATTTAAATACCAGGGGAGTATTGGTAAAAGTAGATGATCATTTTTATTTCCAGTCGACGCGTTTCAAGGGCGGAACGCCCCTTCATCAGGACAGTAATAACATTTCATCTACATACAGCGATTTTATTTATTTTTTTAACCATTTTTGGCGCGCAGGCCAGGGGTGGGAAAGGGAGGAGGGAGAGGGGCAGATATGGGTGGGTTTCTGCAAAATCTTGTGTGTAAACAATGCAAGGAATGGGTGCGCTATATGTTACTAATCATCTCTGGACAGAGACGATGTTCTGATTGTCTTTATTTCGATTATAAGTAGGCGGTCTGTTCAGGGAGGGGGGGGGGGATCTGTACCTGGGTGGAGATGTGTGATATATACAGGAAACGTTGTGTTCCAGAGGTTTGGTGGGGTGGATCTGAGTGCAGATGTGGCCACTGGTCGGTGTGACATAATACATACAATATACATCATTATATAAGGTTCATACAGGTGAGAGAATGCGGTAACCATATTGGATAAATCACGGTTATAAACGATGGGTGATATAGATACGATATATACGCAATGCACTTATATAGGATTTACATAAATATTGTGTTTGATTAGAAAGCATGTTGGGTACATAGCGAAGGTTGTTTTGGGTTATTTTATCAGAATATATTGTATTTTTGAGGTTCTTAGGGGGATAGATTAAGGTACCCTATTCATTTTAATAGAGCTAGTGTATATAATAATTATTCTAATAGTTATTTCATATTTAGACTGATTTTTTGGAGCTATGTAAAGTGGATGAGAGAATAAATACATATATAAGGAGTATATGGAGGTGGTGATGCAAAGCTGATAAGAGCAACGACAGCCGACACCATTATTTCATGTCGGGTTATCTTCATAAGTGATACTAAAAATAGTGATCGTAATAATAATAAAAATGGTAACAGAATTATTAATAGCAAAAATACCAATACTTATCATATAATATAAATACCTTGGGTACAAAAAGGTGGTCAAAAGATATGAAAAGATAGTTTTATTAATCTCATTCAGCCCGTGCGGTGTAAGGGTGTCTGATGAATCCAGCCCTACGTGAATGCGGGAGTTTTATTGTTTGATGCTGATTTTAAACCAGTGTTTGGAGTATAATAAATATTTACTTATGAATTGTTGTTGGTACCTTACTATGGGGAAGGATTTTTAATATCCCCTAGAGCAGGGATGCTCAACCTGCGGCCCTCCAGCTGTTGTAAAACTACAACTCCCACAATGCCCTTCTGTAGGATGATAGCTGTAGGCTGTCAGGGAATGATGGAAGTTGTAGTTTTACAACAGATGGAGGGCCGCAGGTTGAGCATGCCTGCCCTAGAGTTCTGAAAGAGCGAGGAAAAAGGAAGAGGAGAAGGAGGAAAGTTTATACCTACCTGATGTGCCTGCATTGCTTCAGCGCTTGTGAGTATTTATACTGGTTGCGGCTGAATCTGCGTAGACGGTGCGTCACTATTGGTGCCTGTTTCTGATATTTCACAGGATGACTGAAAGGATGGGACTTCTGTGAAACCCAATGTTCGAGTAGGAATAGGAGAAAAGAGTTGATAATTCCTTGGAAGGTTGTTGGAGAAATAACGCGCCGTCTCGTTCTATATATATTTTGACTTTGGTGAATTGAACCCACATCACTATTGGGACTCGCTGCGATAGCACCATTGCAAACAACGGACTGGAAGTATTTGTATTAGATACAGGATCTTGTTTGGGGTTTTTTAGGGTTCAAAGTGATTTTCATTTTTCGTTTAGCACCCCTACTGCCTCGTGTTCTGATTTTCTTTTTCCGGGGATGGGTTTGAACTACTGGGTAATTTGCGAAGTTGGCTTCTGGGGGTGATATTTGTTTGAAAGATCCGTTGTTCCTAGTTGGGGAGGTGGGGTAATTTTTGCATGGCCTTAAAAAGGTACCAGGGCGGTTGCACCAGAGCTGGAGTTGTCAATGCTGATAACATGGTTGTCTTCCGTAGTATCCAGTAATGATGTTTGATGTATAGTAATATTCCTGGCTAGAGAGGTATCTAACCCTGAGTTCACACTTGCGCGTTTTACAGCGCGTTCGAGTGCGCTGTAAAACGCTCAACCGGAGAAAACTCATGTTTCCCTATGGGCATGGTTCTCACCTGAGCGTTTTACAGCGCGTTTGAACACGCTGTAAAACGCCCTGCGCTCAAAGAAGTTCTTGAGCTTCTTTGGGGCTTTTTGTCGCGCTTTTGCACCCATAGACTTCAATGGGAACGCGCGTAAAACGCTCGTTTAACACGCGTTAAAGTGTAGATATGCCTTTTTCAATTGGTCTCCAGAGTCACGAACGCGCGTATGACGTGCGTTTCCTATTTGCAAAAACGCGCTGTAATACGCGCGACAAAAACGCGCGTGAAACAAGCGTCTCAGAAACGCTCAGGTGTGAACCCAGGGTAAGAGTATCTGGCCGCTTGTGTGTGGGGAGAGGGTTTTTCTGAAAGGATGGGGAAAAAACTGACTGAATTGTTGTTACTAGCGGTTTCATGCAGAGCGGGAGAAAGGCTCGTTATATTGTTGTTCCCAGCAGTAGGGGTGAGGTGGATAAGGAAGGAGTAGTGTGATCCTCAGTACGGCATTCATTAACGGGTGTGCGGTTTCTATTTTTATATTCAAAGTACTTTGATTTTAATGCTCTGAATTTTTCCAGGAGCTCATCTGCAGAGGAGTCGTCTGTATTATCAGTATGTGTGTAGCTAACCTGGTAGTTCGGTAGTATAGGGGGGGTAATTAGTATTGCCTGTGTTAGTGTGATCAGGAGGGGTCCCCATCTGCAGATGCTCCTTCCTTCTCTGTTATTAGAAGGGTGGTCCCTAGGGGCATGGTCGTGTTTTTTTTTTTTTTGGAACAACTGATGGCATTTTTGTCTATCAATCTTAGGGTACTTTCACACTTGCGGCAGGACGGATCCGGCAGGCTATTCAGCCTGCCGGATCCGTCCTGCCGCAAGTGCCCGTGCACTGCCGTGCTGCTGCTCCGTCCCCATTGACTATAATGGGGCGGGGGCGGAGCTACGGCGCAGCACGGCACTGCACGGCCGGAGATCGCCAAATAAAAGTCCTGCATGTCCAGCGATCTTTGCCGTTCTGCGCTGTAGCTCCGCCCCCCCCCAATTATAGTCAATGGGGACGGAGCGGCAGCACGGCAGTGCACGGGCTCTTGCGGCAGGACGGATCCAATCCGCCCTGCCGCAAGTGTGAAAGTACCCTTAGTTGCATGATTAACGTTACTTTCTACATTTTCGGCATGTTCGTTACTCTTTCTTGGTTTCTGGTCACTGTTCTTTTTGTAGAGGTGATTAATAAATGACCGTGTTTTGTTGCTCCCATAGTGGGGTGGTCTATGATTCTGACCCGTCGCGTGTTTATTGGTATTTTCCTTTATGGTTTTTGGGTAGTTATAGTTATTTGGTCCCCTATTTTTGGGTAATGGGTACTTGCCCTGCTCTCTATCTGCTCTATATCTCTGTAGTTTATTAGATTTATTTGCTATGATATTCTGTTCATTTTGATAGATTCTATTGGGGAGGTTGGGGTTAATGACAGAGATGTGAGAACCGATGAAGATGTTCAATATTTGTTTCTATATCTTTGGTATAGAAATTGACGAGATTTTTTCTCTTATCTATGATTCTAATCCTGCCGCAGCGCACTGATCGAGGTAATCGTTCCACTCGTAGGTGAAAACTGGATCATCTGGAAAAGTGGGGGCAATACTTATTCTTAAACCCCTAGGGGCTATGTTTTCCTGGAGATGTATTTTTAGAAACATTATGTCCAGTGAATGTAGTAGTTCACTTTTGAGGTTATCCTCAAGGGCTTTAAAAAGTTCAAGCATCTTGTTCGTGTCAATGCTAGTATAACTTGCCGTATCGTCGCTCGTAGCTCCAGAACCGGCCCCAGCGCAACGTCTACCCGTATGCCTTCGGTTCCAGGCATACAGGCATAAACCTAGCGCTGCCGACATGGATTAGTTACAGAGTGGCAAGAGTTTAACACTAAGCACATATTTGGAACTTTATGTAACAGACATACTATGTTCTCACCATCCAGCCCACCGCAGCATCCTCTATATAACAAGCGCACAGCACGAGCGCGCCTGCCATGCAGTGACGATCGCGCTTGTTAGAAGTCAAATCAGCATACTGCCAAAGATACCGCCTACTTATAATCAAAATAAAGACAATCCGAACATCGTCTCTGTCCAGAGATGTTTAGTAACATATAGTGCACCCTTTTCTTGCATTGTTTACACACAAGATTATGCAGAAACCCGCCCATATCTGCCCCTCTCCCTCCTCCCTTTACCACCCCCTGGCCTGCGCGCATCGCTGTATGTAGATGACCTGTTATTACTGTCCTGATGAAGGGGCGTTCCGCCCTTGAAACGCGTCGACTGGAAATCAAAAATGATCATCTACTTTTACCAATACTCCCCTGGTATTTGACTCCTGCCGTCAGCGCAGATACAGAGGTTCCCTCTTCTCCTTCTATACCCACCCGAATGATGCCACTGAGAAATACAACTCACCCCACACCAACAAGCCGTCATACCGCCACGTCGACGGAAAAATATAAAGGTCTCGGCTTTTGGATTGAGGAGATGAAAAAATGGCAAAGAAATTGATGTGTCCAAAACTAGGCTATGTCCTTGTCTCCTACAAAAATCCACTTTGCCTGTTTTGCGGTTTTCAGAACATGGATACCGGCCGTATGCGTTTCGCATTTTGCAGAACGGCATGTCCGGCCCACAATAGAACCGTCCTATCCTTGTCTGTAATGCGGAAAATAATTGAACATGTTCTGTATTTTTGCAGATGCAACAGAACGGACAAATGGATGAGGACACACAGTGCTGTTCGCATCTTTTGCAGCCCCATTGAAGCGAGTGCGGACAAAAACAACGGCCAGCCCGTGAACTTAAGGGCTCTGTCCCCATATTACGGACCACAAACGGCGGTTCTGCAATATAAGCGGATGCAGACCCAAGATATGACAGAAATAGGACATGTCTTATCTTTTGCGGAACGGAGGCACTGATGGGAAGCCCACGGAAACCCTCCGAAGAGCATCCGTGGGCTTTCGGGTCCGTGCATCTGCACCACAAAAGATAGGACATGTTCTGCCTTTTGCAGTATCTTGCAGATCACGGATCCGTTCAAGTCAATGGGTCCGCATCTGCAGGACAAAATGCACATGGCTGGTGCCCGTGCATCGCGGACCTCTATTTGCGGTCCACAGCACGGGCACGTAGCCCTTACGTTCATGTGCATGAGCCCTAAGTCAAGTGTTAGTCCCCTCCTTGATCAGTCCAGGAGGGTGAATGTGCATCAGGAAAGGCTATAACAAGACCCCATTAACACAATTGTATTTTTGGTCTACATCCACTTCACATTTTTTGCGGATTGGTGCGGACCCACCGTTCGCGGATGCAGTCCCCTTCACTTGAATGGGTCCGCGATCTGCAAGATTCAGTCTGCAGCACAAAAAAATAGAACATGTTATATTTTTTCGCTGTGTGGAGGCACGGACCAAGATCCCACGGCAGCGCTTCGTAGTGCTTCCATGGGCTTCCGCTCTGTGCCTCCGCTCCGTATCTTGTGGATTGCAGACCCGTTCAAGCGAATGGATCAGTATGGAGCGCACTTGGCCGATGCCCGTATATTGCGGACCTTCGTTTTGTGGCCGCGCACATTGCACGAGCCCCATGGGCGTAGCTATAGGGGGTGCAGAGGTAGCAGTCGCTACCGGGCCCAGGAGCCTGAGGGGCCCAAAAGACCCTTGTGCCACATAAGAAGCACTTAGGGAAGGGGGCCCAAGCTGAACTCTTGCACCAGGGCCCATGAGCTGTTAGCTACGCTCCTGACGAGCCCGTAGTCACAGATTTAATGTACATTTCTATCAGTAAGGGCTCATGCACATGACCGTATTTTCTTTTCACTTCAGTTCTGTTTTTTGTGCGGTCCGTATGCGGAACCATTAACTTCAATGGGGCTGTAGAAAATACAGAAGTTACTCCGTGTGCATTCCGTTTCCGTTTGTCTTCATGGCCGTTCAGCAAAAAAGGTAGTGCATGTCCTATTATTGTCCGCAAATGATGGTCCGAGGCCCCATTCAAGTCAATGGTCCGCAAAAAATTCGAAACGCACGCGGAACACGTATTTTATCCGTATTTTGCAGATCCATACTGTAGAAATTCTATGCCCAGCTCATATTGCTCATGTGTTTGGTGATTAATAAGTTACTGCTTCTGTTTCCGATCCGCAAAAAAATGATCGCATACGGATATGTTTTGTGGAATAACGGAACAGAAGAGGACTGAAATCAGAGAAAAAAACCCTCAGATGTGGAACAACAGATCCGTATAAAACGGACCGCAAAACAACAACGGTCGTGTGCATGAGCCCTAAATAGAAAGCTCTTCTGATCTGAGCCTGGCGATATTAAACGTGCTTCCTGCTCTCGTCATTTACTTATCGGCTGCGGACACTTCTTGAGAATTTTTCCTGCTTCCTTTATTAATTTTTTACAAGAAATGTTCATGGGAAATGGAAGAAACCCCTGAAATTTACAATATAAATTAATAAGAAGTTTTTGTGAATTTCCATGACGCGGGATATTCTGGATCCATCTTGTTATCCCTTATGCCCAGGTCGCCGATCATGAGAAGGCGGTCCCGGTCCCCAATGGGACCCCCAATTAGCTGCGGGCCGAGCATGCACCCTGCTGGGGAGAAGCTCATGTGCCATATAGATGAATGGCGCTACGGTGCACATGCTCGGCCCGCTGCTCCATTTTGGGAGCTCCTGACCCTTACCGATCTAAGAGCTATCCTCTATCCTGTGGATGGAGAAAAAAATGATGTAACCGGAATACCCCTTTAATACAAAATATGTTCTTGAGATGCTCTCACGGTCCTTTGATTCAGTTGATTGGCGGGGGAGGGGAACTGGTAGTCAGACCCCTAATTATCAAATATGTCTGAGTGTTTCATGTAGATTGCATCTTGTGTCGCTGAAGAACTGGGCAGGTTTTTCCCACAAGGGACAGATGTGACGACCCCTGGGAAAGCTGTAAACTGGGCCATGTTGGCTCTCACCCAGCTTTCCCAGAAGCAGATAATAAATTAGAAGATGCGGAGACTCGGAGACTTGTGTTTACTTCTGATTGTTTTATCTTGGGATGAAAATCTGTTGTGTCGTCATCCCATCGCAGCTGTGGCCAGTGCTGTACGGAGCAGATCTGATGTTGGGAAGGGGGATCCTTTTCTTCCTTTTTAGGGCTTATTCACACGGCCGTTGTGCGGCCGTTCCGTGCATTGGGGACCACAATTTGCATTCTCCAATGCATGGGCAACCTCCGTGCGACGGCCGGGACAGATCCAGACCCATTCAACTTGAATGGGTCCGTGATCCATCCGCACCGCAATAAATAGAACATGTTATATTTTTTTGCAGTGCGGAGGCACGGACAGAAACACCACGGAAGCACTCCATTGTGCTTCCGTGCCAAGATTTTGTGAGCAGCAGAGCAAGTCTCTCTCCCGTTACAATGTTATCAGTGCAGGTAAAATGTATTACTGTGGAGTTCAGACTTTTTACTGGAGCTCGAGTGGTTGGACACATTGTAACAAACCTTCAGATACTCCTTTGAGCTTCAGGTTGTTGACAAGCAGAGATCTTGAAAATTGTAAAAAATTGGAACACATAGGGTTCATTTACATACAATTGTACGTTGTCTTTTGGTGTAAAATTAGTTGCAAGACCCCTTTTAGTGACTTTTTTATGCGGTCCTTACCAGTTGGGAGTGGTGGGGGCCGGGCTTGGGCCTCGCCATGGGCCCTGGAATATTTACTTAACATTTATACCAGTTTCAGGTGTAAAAGTAGCCGAAAAAACGATTCCACTCGGCTCCATTTAGGAGATTCGGATGTCTGATATAACACAAATGCTGTCGGCTGGACAAAAAAGTTACATGCAATGGTTTTTGTCCTTCCGAAACCCGGCATTTGTACCGGATCACCGCCGGACCTCATTGCAGTGGGCATCTGACGGTGAAGTAGAGGATCCGATAGGCTGCTCTGTGCCGGAACAGCCTGCGGGATCTCCTAAATGGAGATGTCAACGCGGCTTAAGTTTTTCATGACAGGCGCACAGAGCTGGAGGATGCACGCATTCTCATTATCAATTAGTCGCATCCTCCGCCAGCGTAAATGAACACTTGCGGTACGTTTCTGGTTGGGGGGTCATCATTGTGTAATTTTCCACCACCCGCTTGCATTGTTTTCTAGTTTTTTCTTGAATACCCCGCTCCCCCGCCCTTTACTCTTCTGTCCTGCCGTAAATAGATATTACAGACGTGGCTGCGGTGTTTACAGACGGTAAGGGAGGGATGATGTGCAGAAAAGCGTTCTCAGGGACGGTCACTGCCTGCGTTGTGTTTATCCGGTAGCAGAGCTGAGATAGTGCGCACCCGACAACGCGTCAAACTTCTGTCCTGATATGATAAGAGTGAAATCAGTAAAGGAACAGAAGTGTATGGGGGGGGGGGAGTAAGAATCCGTGGGATAGTTCATACGTGAGTCGGCAGCTTGGGAGAGCAGTGGTGCCTGGGCCCCCCTTATCTCTCCTGCCAGTTCTTTCCTAATCTGCTGTATCATGACCACAAACAGTGCCGGGGTCTGGCCGCCATCTTATATGCCATGTCTCTTGTATACCATGCCCCTTACCCTGAGGGCACTGTTCTGTCTCCTATACAGTCATCTGGAGGTGTCGCCCCCTAGTGGCAGCCAGATGAATTTAATTCTGCATTGCCTTAGGCTGGGCCTACACGTAAGGCTCCCTGCACACAGGTGCATGTTGTGAAACAAAACCTCCGTGCATCTTTTTTTGCGCGGATTTCTGTGCGTTTCCACACAGAAAACCTCATGCGTTGCTTCCATGGACCGTGGGTTTGTGACGACGCCACTGAAGCACGTCCTGCTGTAGTCCGTGGGTCCATGAAAAACACGGGTACTACACGGTGCCGTGGTTTTCACAGCCCATTGGCAGTTTTCCTTCGGACATCGGATGTAGCGTCACAATCAAAATGGGAAAATCCCCCTGCAGAATGTATGAGCCTCAGCCTAAGAGTTCATGCACATGACTGTATGTATTTTGCGGTCCGCAAAACATGAATCTACAAAAAAAAAATAAAGACATCCATGTGACGTCTGTGTTGCATCTGTTCTGTTTTTTTTTTTGTTTTTTTGCGGATCCATTGTAACAATGCCTGTTTTTGTCAGCAAAATGGACAAGAATAGGACATGTTCTATTTTTTTTTGCGGGATGGATATGTGGACATACAGACATGGAGTCATTTCCGTTTTTTCAAGCCCCAATGAAATAAATGTTTCCACATACGGACCTGTAAACAAAAAACGGAATGGCAATGAAAAGAAAATACATTTGTGTGCGTAAGCACTTAGCAAGCCCTGAACTCGCCATTAGAGTTACTGGTGATGGTTGTGGGTAATGTCCGCACTTCACAGCTAATTGCCGAGCGGCATCTGGACCTGAAACTACGGCACCTCCAGCAACTGGCGTTAAATCACGAGTGCCATCCATGGCCCCTAATGTGCAGACGTAATCGCACCCTCAGGGCACTGGTCTGCATCCTCTGTCTCTCCACCTGCTGTGGAAAACCACATCAGATTCTTAGCCCAGTTTTGTTTTTCTGCAAATTATTATGACATTGTTTTTTACACCGTGGCATAAATGTGGGAAAAGTTCAGAAAATTATGATAAATTGCACTTTGCTCCTTAATTAGGTGCAGCTCAATGAGAAGGGGCGCAACGGAAAATGTGCAAACGTACGCCAAAGTAATCCAGCCAATAAAAGGTGGTGTAAATTTATTCGCCTAGTCTAAAGACGCGCCCAATCTATTGTCGAGTACGAGCCGTTCGGATGAATTTACTGCGCCTTCAGGCTTCATGCACACGACAGTGTGCAAATGGTGGATCCACAATATACGGGCGCCGGCCATGTGCACACTGTATTCACTTGAATGGGTCCGCAGTCTGGACTATACGGTGCAGTGCATGCACTACTTTTTTGCAGCGGGACCATCAGATGTGGTTTGCGGACTTGCTACTTTTTTAACAAAATGAGCGGCCATAGCGGGAGAGTGCCATGCCTGGCCTTGAATTTACGGAAGAAGCAGGTGTAAAATTATAGCGTAGATCAATAACCGCTCCTACCTGGCATAGATTTGCATTTCTGGTGAACGGACATCCAAAGATGTGACATGGTTATCGAGAGGACTGTGCACTGACCGATGGACCACCAGACATTGAGAGAACGATGAAGTCCATGATATATTACAGGAGAATGTAAGGGCAGTGTCCGTGGCCTCGCGCTGAAGACACATTGGGTGATGCAATAACAAAAGTGGCCCAAATCTCACAGTAAATCAGCCAAAGAATGGTGGAAAAAGAAGAAAATTAATGTTTTGGAATGGAGATGATGTGACAGGACCTGGAGAAGGCTCAGGGTATCACAGAAATAATGATGAATGGAGACACATTTACAGGGAGAAACGCTCCAAAATTCCTCCTCAACATTGTGCAGATCTTAGGCTACTTTCACACTAGCGTTGGTGCGGATCCGTCTGTTTATTTGCACAGACGGATCCGCACCTATAATGCAAACGTTTGTATCCGTTCAGAACGGATCCGTTTGCATTAGTTTTAAAGATAAATAGTAAAGTCCAAAACGGATCCGTTTTGACTTGCATTGTAAAAAAAACGGATCCGTTAGGCTCCGCCTCTTCAGATGGACACCAAAATGCTGCATGCTGCGTTTTGGTGTCCGCTTCCAAAACGGAATAGAGGCGGAATGGAGCCGAACTGATGCATTCTGAACGGATCCTTATCCATTCACAATGCATTAGGGCAAAACTGATCCGTTTTGGACCGTTTGTGAGAGCCCTGAAACGGATCTCACAAACGGAATCCAAAACGCTAGTGTGAAAGTAGCCTTACTTGCAGCTACTGGAAACATTTACCGAAGGATCTACAGGTTATTGGAGTCAAGGGTTCACTTACTTTTGGCCTCTACGCTCTGGATGCTTCCTCAATAAAAGACACGGCTGGTAATTATTTGTGTGTTGTTAGTTTAGTAGTTACATTGTATTTGTCTGTAACTGATATCAATAACAATCCGACCACATACTTTAGGCTACATTCACACTAGCGTTATTCTTTTCCGGTATTGAAATCCGGTAAAGGGGCTCAATACCTGAAAAAAAAACGCTTCTGTTTTGTCCCAATGCATTCTGAATGGAAAGCGATCCGTTCAGTATGCATCCAGATGTCTTCCGTTCTGTCCCTCCTACGGTATTTGACCAGACAAAATACTGCAGCTTGCTGCTGTATTTTTTCCGACCCGAATTCCGGAACACTACTGCACTTGCCGGATCCCGCATTAATTTCCATTTAAATGTATTAATGCCGGATCCGGTACCAAGTGTTCCGGAAATTGCTGCATCGCTGGATCCGGTTTTATGGTCTGCGCATGTGCAGTTCTTTCTAGCCTTAAAAAAAAAATTAAATGCCGGATCCGTTATTCCGGATGATACCGGAAAGATGGATCCGGTATTTTAATGAATAGGTCTACCGGATCCGGAAAAAAAAGGTATATCTGTTTGCATACGGATTTCCGGATCCAGCAGGCAGTTCCGTTGCCGGATTCTAACAACGCAAGTGTGAATGTACCCTTATGTCATCAATGCAGAAATCCATGTTATTCCAAAGGAATGCACCAGGGGCGTGGCCGGCACTGGAAAGCGGAGGTGCACAGAGGAGTTAAGCCCTGCCCCAGTTTCCTTGCAGCGCCACCCCAGGGGAAATGAAGCATTACATGGTGCCCGTTCATACCAATGGGATGTCTGTGTAATGCAGGACTGGCCCGTCCTCCAGAGGAAGAGACGCTCATTGTAGCCGCTCCCTACTGTGGAAAAGGAGCAGAGGACCCCACCCCTGTTCACCCCTAAATTCTCTGGCAGGGTGTGTGAGGATGAGCTTTCTAAACGGGAAGATCCATTGTAAGGGCAAGGACCACGCACTCCTAATAATCGGCTGCTGACTTTGGCAATCATCTCTTCCTGTTTTGTCATCTGAACTCATCACCTACCAGAAATACGTGGAATCGCCGCTGCTCGCGGTCGTGACATTTCTGTACATGCCCCACGTATGTAGGTAGCCACACGCGGCTTCTGTCCCAGTGATGAGAGCGACTAGTGATGAGAGCGATCTCTGACACACTGTAACGAGCCATGCACCTGTCTCAGTTGGGCATGATTAGGACAGGTGTTCTGTAATTGAATGTAAATAAGAATGTTTCTGTTCACTGACTGCAAGCAGAAATCTCTGAAGCAATAAGAGGTTGAAACAAAACTATCTTAGAATAATTAAATTGGATATTCTGATTTCGGTATATTTCATCATATAAAAAGTTAGACATTTTTCAAGTATACATTCTATAACAATTTCTTCCAGTTTTCAAGATCTCTGCTTGTTGTCATTCAATTGTAAGTTCATTGTTTATCTACAGCGGATAGAAATCTGCCCTGGTCACGTGATGGACATACCATTTACAGTAATTTTTGGGGGATTTGACCGCAACATGTGACTAGACCGTAACTGCGCTGTAATGAGCTGTACATGACGAGCAGCACTGTAACTTTCTAGTACACTTTTTTTTCAATACCTCTGCTGGCTGTCAGTAAATGGGAGCATTTTCATTTCCACTCAGAGGCTGAAAACCTATACAGATCTAATACTTCACACAGCTGAGAGTTTGCTACAATTGTATCCAGTCTAGAGGATTGGCTGCGAGCTAAACAGTCGGGGTTCCTGGCTGACACATTGTAGCAAACTATCAGGACAAGGACAGGTTTGCGCAGCTGATTTATTTAGCGTGACTGGATACAATCAAAGCAAACCCTTAAGGGCCTCACGCACACGATCGCAGCCTGTTTTGCAATCTGAAAATTGCGGATCCGCAAAACATGGACGGAGCGTCCTGCCCTCTACAGAGCAGTCCTCTCCTTGTCCCTAATACGGACAAAAACTGGACATGTTCGTTTTTTTTTGCGGATGCGGTGAAACGGACATGTGGATGCGGAGAGCACATGGAATCGCTGTCCACATCTTTTGCGGCCCCGTTGAAGTGAATGGGTCTGCATCCGACCCCAAAAGATGCGGATAAAAAATACGTTCCTGTGCATGAGCCCTTAGGCCTTATTCACACGTCCGCAATGTCGTCCGCATGTATTCCGCAATTCTGCGGAATACATGCGGACCCATTGACTGTGAATGGGGCACGGAACGATGCGGAGAGCACCGCATCAGTTTTTGCGGAGCGCGCCGCCGATCTTACAGCTGCAGCTCCGCAAAAAAGTAGAGCATGTCCTATTCCGACAAGAATAGACATTTATATGGGGCTGCCGGCCTGGTGTGTTCATGGATCCGCAATTTGCGGATCCATAAACACAACGGACGTGTGAATAAGGCCTTACTGTGAGACTTGTTAGGTCTGTACAGATTTTCAGTTTATAGATGTAAACAAAAAATGTTTCCGTTCACTGGCAGCAAGCAGTGATTGTGACAGTGGTAATGGTTTTAAAAGAAAAAAAAGCATACTAGAGTATATAGTATATAACAGCCAGCCAATCCTCTGCAAGTTAAACACCTCAGCAGCACAGATCTCTACCCCGTCCTGATGGATTCTTACATTTTACCTGCAATGATACATTGTATCAGCCTGGAGTCCAGTGAATTAATTGACAGTCATCAGAGATCTTGAAAACCACAAGCAGTTGATTCAGAAAGTCCTATAGCTTTTCATCGGACACTGAATAAGCTGCCTTTGCTGAATCTGGTATGCCCCTTTAAGGTTTATTTATATAAAAGTACTGACCCCCCCTCCTTTAAGTTTGGATCCATTCAGCTCACACCAGCATCTTATTGTCCTAGGGCCACGTTCTGTATAAAAGCCACTATGTGGTCCCTCCTCTCGTACAGCCGGGGGAGTGATAAAGCAACTGAAGTCTTTGCCCAGATCTTGGCTTCGCAAAGAGTCAAAACCAGCAGAATCACAGGAGCCGGCGCGACGCATCTCACGACTTCCAAGGTAAGTCCGCAAGAGATGCAGGAAATAAGGGAGCGATTCCCAGCTGCAAGGATGGAAAAGGAAAGTTATGTCATCGAGCAGAGCCGTGCGCGATTTATAGCTGTTTTGTTACCTTTATAGATGTAGCAGAGCTGAATTTGTCTTTAAGCAGGAGCTGCATCGTGCCTGTGTAGACAGTATAACGCAGTCCTGTGCAAAACCATGCTTTTTATTAAGGGGGTGCAAAAATCTCATGGTGAAGTTTTTGTTGTTTTTTGTAAAGGGGTTGTCTCAGTACAGCAAACTGCATTTATCATATAGAGGAAGTTAATACCAGGCACCTCCTAATGTATTGTCATTCTCCATGTTGCCTCCTTTGCTGGCTGGATACATTTTTCCATCGCATTATACAGGGCTCGTATTCAGGGGTTGCAGCGCTGACCGGGACAGGAGCTGCTGTGCATGCGTGTCTATGCATGCTCCTACAGTTCCAGCTACTAGACAGGCCGGCGCGGTGTAAGCACGACCACCACTGCTGGATTACAGGGTGGTCGTAACCATGGAAACGAGCAGTGTATAATGTGGTAGAAAAATGAATCCAGCCAGCAAAGGAGGCAACATGGATAATACCAATACGACATGTAGTTTTATTCTGGCCGCCTCTTGGCATGTTTGCCGTACTGCGGCCGGACGTCCAGCCCTCCCATATTATAGTGAATGGGGCCGGCGGCACGAGTGCACTAGCGGCAGCACGGATCCGGCAGGCTGTTCACCCGCCGGAACAGCCTGCCGCTAATGTGAAAGTAGCCTAAGTGCCTTGTATTAACTTTCTCTACATGATAAATGCAATTTAAAGGGGCTGTGTCACTTCAGCAAGTGGCCTTTATCATGTAGAGAAAGTTAATACGAGGCACTTACTAATGTATTGTGATTCTCCATGTTGCTTCCTTTGCTGGCCGGATCCATTTTTCCATCACAATATACACGGCTTGTTTCCATGGTTATGACCACCCTGGAATCCATCACTGGTCGTCGTGCTTGCACACTAGGAAAAAGCACCACCCTATATGCGCTCCCACGGTCCCGACCACCAGAGAGGCTGACACTTTTTCCTATAGTGTGCAAGCACAGCCACCACTGCTGGATTGCAGGGTGGTCGTAACCATGGAAATGAGCAGTGTATAACTATGAAACGAGCAGTGTATAATGTGATGGAAAAATGAATCCAGCCAGCAAGGGAGGCAATATGGAGAATCACAATACATTAGTAAGTGCCTTGTATTAACTTTCTCTACATGATAAACGCCACTGGCTGAAGTGAGAGGACCCCTTTAAGGAAGGAAAATAAAAGCTTCTCCATTTTTGACAATTTTGACGTCTGCCTAATTATTACTAGTTCTAACATTTTCATGGCTCTTAACCGTTGCCAGAATCATCTGCCAATTTGTTTCTTAGAACAATTTTACAAAAAAGTTGTGAGCAAAGCGAATCTTGCAGAGCGAGTAGGTCAGGCGGAGCAAGTGCGAGAGATGAGTTTGTCATCTTGGCACAGCTTCTCCTGATATCAATGTTATTTGTGGTTTCACATAAGACTTTTCCTAACCGGGAAATCGCTGCATAAAAGGGTGCATTGTATGACCAATCCAACTCTGCAGCAACATTTTTTACATAACGCAATATTTTTATATTTTTTTGCAATCATTTTTATTATGTCAGTATATCTGGTGGTCTAGGGCAGTGAGGGGGGTATTGTCAGAGTCCCTGGAGGTCTATTGATCAGGGGTAGTATACCTTGTGGTATAGGGCAGTGAAGAGATATATGTCTAAATTTCTAGTGTTCTAGGCTATTGAAAAGGTTAATATCATGATCCCTGGTGGTCTAGAGCAGGGATGCTCAACATGCGGCCCTCCAGCTGTTGTAAAACTACAACTTCCACCATTCCCTGCTGTGGGCTGTTGTGGTTTGCAACAGCTGGAGGGCCACAGTTGAGCATGCCTGGATTAGAGCATTGACCAGGTTAATGCCATGAACCTTGGTGGTTTAAGGGACTAATAGTAGTATTTCAGGTAGTCTGGGGCAGTGAAGGGGCTAATGTCTGAATTCCTGGTTGTGTAGGTTATTGAAGGGGTTAATACCATAATCATTGGGGATCTATGGCTTTGAGGGGGCTAATGCTATAATCTTTGGTGGGCTAAGACAGTGAAGGGATTAATAGCAGTATCCCTGGTGGTCTCGGCAATGAAAGGGTTAATGTAAGGATTCCTGGTGGTCTATGGCAAAGAAAGGGTTAAAGTCCTAACCCTTGGTGGTCTAGATAAGAGCAATAGAAGACAATATTTCTCGCAATTCTAATATAGTCTGTGTTTCAATTACTGGCCATATTTGAAATGGCCGCTTGCTGTCAGTGGATGGAAACATTATTTCGTACATTCAGAAATTGATTGTGCAGACCTGACACTTCTCGTAGCTGAGGATATTTTACAGATGTATCCAGTCTGGATAATCCTCTGTGAACCAATCAGACAGAATTTCAAGGAGATATATTTACCTGCACTGATACATTGTTGCAAATATTCAGGATAGGCTAGAGATTTGTGCTACGGATGCGAGTGAGAAGGAATAGGTCTGCACAGGACTTTATTTTATTTTTTGTATTTATTTGTGTTATTTATGCCCCCCCCCCTTACCTTTTTTGCTATTATCATTGGAGGTGCCCTTTGAAGTCGAGTATTACAGTCGGGCCCCGTACAGACTGATGGCGCGGAGCTATCCTGCGCTCAGTGTCCGGGCGGGCCTTATGTCAGGATAGATGTCGCCATAGTCAGCAGAGGTGGCCCGCCAGGACCGTGTGGCATCATAAAGTCATTATATGTAGGTGGCAGAGTTACCATTATTTGCACATCTCATGATATAATGGCCGTGGTTTTGCATGGGACTGCGGGTAATCCTAAAATATTAATATAATAATGCTCTTCAGCATCTGTATATGGGCTTTCTAGCTTCCCAGGAGACTTTGTGGTGAGGGTGGGGGGTGGGCATTGCTGCCTGGTACTTGTCTCCTGTCACTTTTGGGCCCATTATTGAGCATAATTGTTCCTAGTGGTTTCAAGGGGATAAGACATTGATAAAATATTATATTCTAAAATACAGCAATACATTATATCCTGACCCTCTCCTATTACACCTTTTGACAACAGAAAAGAAAAAGGCGAGCCACTGTTTACATACGTTTAGTTACTTCCTGCATTATACTCCAGAGCTGCACTCACTATTCTGCTGGTGGAGTCACTGTGTACATACATTACTTATCCTGTACTGATCCTGAGTTACATCCTGTATTATACTCCAGAGCTGCACTCACTATTCTGCCAGTGCAGTCACTGTGTACATACATTACTTATCCTGTATTATACTCCAGAGCTGCACTCACTATTCTGCTGGTGGAGTCACTGTGTACATACATCATTTATCCTGTACTGATCCTGAGTTACATCCTGTATTATACTCCAGAGCTGCACTCACTATTCTGCTGGTGGAGTGACTGTGTATATACGTTACTTATCCTGTACTGATCCTGAGTTACATCCTGTATTATACTCCAGAGCTGCACTCACTATTCTGCTGGTGCAGTCACTGTGTACATACATTACTTATCCTGTACTGATCCTGAGTTACATCCTGTATTATACTCCAGAGCTGCACTCACTATTCTGCTGGTGCAGTCACTGTGTACATACATTACTTATCCTGTACTGATCCTGAGTTACATCCTGTATTATACTCAGAGCTGCACTCACTATTCTGCTGGTGCAGTCACTGTGTACATACATTACTTATCCTGTACTGATCCTGAGTTACATCCTGTATTATACTCCAGAGCTGCACTCACTATTCTGCTGGTGCAGTCACTGTGTACATACATTACTTATCCTGTACTGATCCTGAGTTACATCCTGTATTATACTCCAGAGCTGCACTCACTATTCTGCTGGTGCAGTCACTGTGTACATACATTACTTATCCTGTACTGATCCTGAGTTACATCCTGTATTATACTCAGAGCTGCACTCACTATTCTGCTGGTGCAGTCACTGTGTACATACATTACTTATCCTGTACTGATCCTGAGTTACATCCTGTATTATACTCAGAGCTGCACTCACTATTCTGCTGGTGCAGTCACTGTGTACATACATTACTTATCCTGTACTGATCCTGAGTTACATCCTGTATTATACTCCAGAGCTGCACTCACTATTCTGCTGGTGCAGTCACTGTGTACATACATTACTTATCCTGTACTGATCCTGAGTTACATCCTGTATTATACTCCAGAGCTGCACTCACTATTCTGCTGGTGCAGTCACTGTGTACATACATTACTTATCCTGTACTGATCCTGAGTTACATCCTGTATTATACTCCAGAGCTGCACTCACTATTCTGCTGGTGCAGTCACTGTGTACATACATTACTTATCCTGTACTGATCCGGAGTTATATCCTGTATTATACTCCAGAGCTGCACTCACTATTCTGCTGGTGCAGTCACTGTGTACATACATTACTTATCCTGTACTGATCCTGAGTTACATCCTGTATTATACTCCAGAGCTGCACTCACTATTCTGCTGGTGCAGTCACTGTGTACATACATTACTTATCCTGTACTGATCCAGAGTTACATCCTGTATTATACTCCAGAGCTGCACTCATTATTCTGCTCATTGTTATTGTAAACAGTCAGCGATCTTGTTGTCAGACACACCCTCTAACCTCTTAGCGCCTACACAACGTCAGAGGGGCAGTGATAATTCTTTGGGATTATAGGATGATGTGTTCAGTACTAAATCCCCGATGTCCGGGCTCTCGTCTTCCCTCGTGCCCCAGGACGCAGGGGAATGTTTTGCCTACTGGTTGGGTAGACATAGTCCTTTTTAGATTCTGCACTCAGACCGTTTCCCAGTCTCTTCATTATGTGGCTGCTGTCGGTGTGCCCGGCACTGCGCCCTTTATTTACATATTGCGAGTGCCTCCGGTATTACATCACAGCGAACTCCAGGGTCTTAAACACAAACCCAAAGCTGGAAAAACAAACCTTATCCTTTTTATTGGCCGTAAAACGTGTTTTCTCTCAGTTTCAGTAAGATGTATATAACGGCCTAGCAGAGCTGAGTTTGTCATTGTGCACTTCTCATAGTGGTTTGATGATGTGTCATACAGTCTGGGAAGCTAGTTGGCTGCAAAATAGTGTCCCATAGGGATGAAGTGCTGTCCAGGAGCGGGGCTATGCTTGTTTATTTAGGAAGATCCTCGGCCTTGATGCTTTCAGTTATATTTCCCAAATTCAGCAAATTGTTGTGAAACCATATTTTCTTCCATTTTCTGTATACAGCCTATATGCGGACCTATGTGTCTCCATGGGGGGAACTTATTATATTTGAAGTCAGTTTTGCTTGAGTCTGCGTTGACGTACTTTATGCCACATTTATCAAATGTTACGTGTTTAAAAAATGTATCTCATCCTTACACCTAAGGGCGCACGCACACAAACGTATTTTTGGGCCACATCCGATCCGCATTTTCTGCAGGTTGGATGCGGACCCGTTCACTTCAATGGGGCCGTAAAGACGCATCCGTATCCGTTCCGCGGCCCTACAAAAAATAGAACATGTCCTACACTTGTCTGTTTTACCGACCACGATAGGGAAGTTCTATTGAGGGCGGGACGTTCCGTTCAAAATGTGGAGCACACGGCCGGTATCCATGTCTATGCAGACTTCAAAAATGCCAATAGCCGTGTGATTGAGCCCTAACACTTTCGTCTAGAAAAGCGACTCCGGTTTTCCCTCCTACTGGAGCACGATTGAGACTTTAAAAAAAAAAAAATATCTTAGAAAAAAAAAAATCTATCTATTGATAAATCTGGGGTAAAACTCGTTAACATAGCCAATCGCACCCACTGTCCAAAAACTGGAGCATTAATAAAATGCAAAAAATCGCAACATTTTTTGCAGAATTTCAAAAAATTGCGAAAACCCTATTTTTTTTTTTTTTTACTTTTTGAAGCCAGAATTCTGGAGTGAAGGCCTGATAAATCAGTAGTGATGTCTGTAATACATCACTGCAGGCTCTGACTACACGGTTTGTAGTCTGTTGCCGTGGAGACGAGGTTTATATGCACTGAGCAGTGGGAGATTCATTGTATCTATTTGCATTTCTGCTTCATGTTCCTATTTTTGATAAATCGGGCCTCAGTCAGAGGAGCCCCCCAAACCTGATTGTCAATCCCAGTATTGTCTTGCACACAGTTCAGATCAGACTTCAACTCTGTCAGCCAAACCTTCATTATAGTCTGATTACATATCGCAGTGTATCAGTGTCCATGATTTCATATCGGAACTACTTCATTGTGCATTATTACATGGGATCCGTGTTTCATATAATAACAAAGTGCAAAGTGCCAAATACCTATAGGCAGACATGGGCATACCATGAGCTGAACCCTCCACCAAGCGCTGTAGAGCGGGCACATACGAGGTGCACAAAAATCAGGGCGTCCTCCTCCTCCTAGTGCTCATGTGCCGCCGTCCCATGTGTCCGCTCGTACCCAGCGCCATCTTAAATAAGGGCAAACTAATGGGCAAATAGGCGGATATGCGTGATTCAGGGAGAACATCAGCCTCCAGATAAATTAGCAGACTAAACAAATCGTCCCGGGGGTCACCATCTCCTTTCCTATGAGTGTACGCCGCAGCGCCCCCTAAACAGGTGGGATACAGCGTCCACCCTATAATGGATGAGCACAACTATATATTTAACCCTTCACGGGCATTAGTCCTAATGTGGATTACTCAGTTGCGTTCAGCCGTTGTAGGTCTCATGCTTTCTATCTTCTGTGACCATTATCTACATAGTAATGATCATAACAAATTAATCATTAATAATTACAATTATTTATACCAGCATGTACAGTATATTATATTCATTTATTATAATGGCTGGAATGTGTAAAAGACCGGGTCGGGGAGTGGGACACCCCAGCGCATCTGGTCTGAGGAATGTCTGTCTCTTGCCTCCACTCCTATTTTTGATAAATCGGGCCTCAGTCAGAGGAGCGATGTTCACGTCTGGGCGCACACGGACTGATCGCTGACGCTTTATGGCCCTGTTCACGTGTGCGATTCTTGACCTGTGCAGAAAGTCGCAGCATGCACCGTTTATTGATGGGTGCAAGATAAAAACGGACATAACGTCGACGCCATCCGCATTCAGCTCGTTTAATAAAATGATGTTTTTTGCTTGTACACGGACACGATCGCTCAGAGCCTAGAAGCAATAAAAAATGGTTGCAAAATATACCCAGCCTTCAATGACCCCCACCCATCTCTATGCAGGACCCCTGTCATCATAGCGGTTGGCGCTGGTACGAGGCCGGCGCTCCCTAAATGTTACTGCTGAGACCATAATTGCCAGGAAATGACTTAAGCTCTTACAAAATTGTAAAATTCCAAGTGAAAGTCTAAAACCTATAAACCTTGCGGTGACGGCTCCTGTGGGTGGTCACTTACATCACTTCTGTAGCCACAGATCCTGCAGTATGAGAGGACACACACATACATTCAACGTTAAAGGGGAACACCACTTACACTGGCAGAAAACAGGGCTAAGCTGCACATCTGGCCCTTTAACGTCAGAATCAGTAATGGTCCCATCTCACAGACCCTCCGCTATGTTCTCTGATGTCAGCTACAGCTGGAGTGCCCCCTTAGATCCTTTCATAACCTGCTGTTAGTTTCCTTCTGTTTCTGAAGCCACGATGGGCGCCTCTGTATCTATGTGTCCAGTAGCTCACCCCTCGCCTCCGTCCAGAGATTTATTAAGACCCCAGCTGCGCTACCGTGTCGGCTAGTTCTAGTCAGTGACCCTCATTTTATCTATAGCAGCGTACCATGGAGTCTATCCGGACAGGCGTTTGCATCGGCGGACTTGTCGTGTAGGCGCTCATACACGTTAGTAAATGTAGGCTGAACCCAGCAGTTTCTCCAGGGCCAGACAACCGGCTTATGTTTTTTGGGTTCTCCACACTTTTCACCTCTCACCACTTTTTCCTACACGGGAAACAACGGGACCTCTCTGACCTAAATGTCTGTCTATCTATCTATCTATCTATCTATCTATCTATCTATCTATCTATCTCATATCTATCTATCTATCTATCTCGTATCTATCTATCTATCTATCTATCTCGTATCTATCTATTATCTATCTATCTATTATCTATCTATTATCTATCTCATATCTATATCTATCTATCTATCTATTATCTATCTATCTATCTATCTATCTATCTATTATCTATCTATCTATTTCGTATCTGTCTCATATCTATCTATCTATCTCATATCTATCCAATGTCGGACTGGGGTGTCTAGGGCCCACCGTTAAAATTTACTTTTGGCGCCCACCCTATGGATACATTGAAATATTCCCTGCTCACACAGCAGATGTTACCAGAGGACTGAAT
Source organism: Bufotes viridis (assembly GCA_033119425.1). Taxonomy (NCBI): domain Eukaryota; kingdom Metazoa; phylum Chordata; class Amphibia; order Anura; family Bufonidae; genus Bufotes; species Bufotes viridis. Next base: position 8,259,739 of record CM065599.1, on the reverse strand, counting down.
ATGGGGGTCCCTGCAGTGACTCTGAGAAGGTCGGTCCTGGCGGCTTCCTCTACACCTAGAAGTCGTCTCCGCTCTATAATAATACACTGAGGAGTTTCTTTATTAATCTATTAAGTTTTTTATCTGAACATCGGCTGGTTGAGGTGCTGTACACGGAATATATGTATGTAGTGCAGTAAGTCTACTGTGTTATGTGCCACTTGTGCGGAGGGTGGGAGACTAGGGGCCCATCTTGCACAGGGGCCCCCCAGGGGATTCACCTGTACCCCTATGGGCTAGTCCGAGCTATCAATCTATCTACTGAAGAAATCCACGGCACTCCTCTGCAAAACGTAAAGCAGCGTTTTACAGAACCTTTCTATAGTCAAGTGAATTACAAAGTGCAACAATTTATCCATCACATAATAATCAGCAATCAATACATGTTTAAAAGTGCCCCCCCCCCCAACCTGATTGTCAATCCCAGTATTGTCTTGCATACAGTTAAGATCAGACTTCAACTCTGTCAGCCAAACCTTTATTATAGTCTGATTACATATCGCAGTGTATCAGTGTCCATGATTTCATATCGTAACTACTTCATTGTGCATTATTACATGGGATCCGTGTTTCATATAATAACATAAAGTGAAAGTGCCAAATACCTATAGACAGACATGGGCATACCATGAGCTGAACCCTCCACCAATCAGGGCAAAATCAGGGCGTCCTCCTCCTCCTAGTGCTCATGCGCTGCCGTCCCATGTGTCCGCTTGTACCCAGCGCCATCTTAAATAAGGGCAAACTAATGGGCAAATAGGCAGATATGCGTGATTCAGGGAGAACATCAGCCTCCAGTTAAATTAGCAGACTAAACAAATCGTCCCGGGGGTCACCATCTCCATTCCTATGAGTGTACGCCGCAGCGCCCCCTAAACAGGTGGGATACAGCGTGCACCCTATAATGGATGAGCACAACTATATATTTAACCCTTCACGGGCATTAGTCCGAATGTGGATTACTCAGTTGCGTTCAGCCGTTGTATGTCTCATGCTTTCCATCTACAATTATCTATACCAGCATGTACAGTATATTATATTCATTTATTATAATAGCTGGAATGTGTAACAGACAGGGTCGGGGAGTGGGACACCCCAGCGCATCTGGTCTGAGGAATGTCTGTCTCTTGCCTCCACTTTCAGGTGCCGCAGAACTTACTACTCCGTCCCTAATGCTGCGGGATCTCTTGTACGCCATCATTGGGGGATCCCTGAAAGGATAGATGTTCTTCAAGATACCCCAATGTTTCCTTACAATGTGCAGAGGGACTTAGTTCATTGTATGTGGATACTAATGGTATCCTATCCTTTTTATGTTTAACCTTTGGTTTCCGGAGTTCCTCCCTCGGTATTGATGTCTATGCAGTTCCTTGGGTAACCTCTAGCCATAAAAGAATTTTCCATATTTCATAATGCTTGATCTGCATGATCCTCTACATCCACTATTCTCCTCACCCTTAACATCTGGCTGTATGGTAGAGAATTCACCATTTTTCTAGGGTGGCCCCTGGTATAGTGTAGCAATGTGTTCCTGTCCGTTTTCTTAATGTTAAGATTTGTGTGCAACTGCTCCTGGTCGATGTATACCTGGGTATCTCAAAATTGTGCCCTTTCCCTGGATGCTGTCACTGTAAATCGGATCTGTTCGTCAATGGAATTCAAATACTGATGGAATTCTATTAATGTCTCCATAGATCCAGTTCAAATGAGGAAAATGTGGTATCTCCACCACGACAGAACTTGGCTGTAGTGAGGAGACACGTAGACAAACGTTCCTCGAGTGAACGTACATAAATATTTGCTTAAAGGGATTCTGTCACCAGTTTTCACCCCTTTAAGCTAAACATATGCTCATGCTCGGTCTCTTCATGATTCCTAATGTGGGCTTATAAATGCAATCTGTAGCTTTGTTTTGCCAAAAAACAGGTTTTACTAACCTGTCAGTCATAAAAATAAGGTGCCCAAGGGGAGGTTCGGGGATGCAGGGTGCCCGGCTGCAGCCATCGCCGTTGGTGCCCAGCGCCGCCTTCCCAGAGTTCTGCGCCACCTCCTACTTCTCTGTGCCGCCTCTCCCCCTCCCTCCCGCTGTGAGATGCCGCGCGTGTGCACAGGCTCAGCCTGATGCGCACCAACTGCTGGCATCGGCTTCTTCTAGCGTAGTGCCTCCCCGGACCTCCCTTTGGGCACCTTATTTTTATGACTGACAGGTTAGTACAACCTGTTTTTTGGCAAAACTAAGCTACAGATCGCATTTATAAGCCCACATTAGGAATCGTGAAGAGGCCCTGAGCATGAGCCATATGTTTAGCTCAAAGGGGTGAAAATTGGTGACAGAATCCCTTTAAGTTGGCACGGCTTTAGAGAACCCATTGCTGTGCCCACCTTCTGCAAGTAAAACTTGCCTTGAAATGAAAAGTAATTGCCAGTTAAAGACATTTCCAAAAGATCCAGGATACATTTCTTGGTGTCGTTTGAATAGACAGAATTCTCCGATACTCTTTCTACAGCTAATAAGCCTCTTGCATGGCTGATGGCGGAGTACAGTGGTACGATGTCAAATGAGGCCAATATCGCCCCCTTAGGAATTCATATAGCTTTCAATTTAGTTATAAAGTCTCCAGTGTCTCTGACATAGACCTCACCCCAATAGCATATTCTCTCAGCACTTTGTCCAAAAAAATAGTACGGCCAGAAATAATTGGACGACCTGGAGGGTCCTCCAGCCTCTTATGAATCTTGGGCAATACATATATCACAGAAGTCACTGGGGATGTTATAGTTAAAAATTCCTTGAGCTGTTTATCTGTAATAATTTCTTGTATGTATTTGGAGGTGTCCATCACCACGATTCCACCCATTTTATGGTGAGATCGGGATTATTGGACAAACCCTCCAAAGCCATCATTTCTCTAGTGGTAATATTAGGTTTAGACAATACACCCTGTTGTTCATTCTGTCTCAAAACAATTATATAGTTCTAACTGCTCCAATAAAAGCATGAGAATTTATAATAGGAATAGAATCACTTTTCAAATGTAGGTCAAATTGTTTCAATGTTAATTGAGTGCCCCGAACAGGACACACTGCCCCGAACAGGACACACTGCCCCACTCAGGTGTCTTAGCAGAGTTGGAGTCGAACTGCACCCTCAGTTTAAGGCTCCTGAAGAAGCAGTTCAAGTCCAACGCTAACTGAAACCAATCCATCCTGTCTTGCAGTTGAAGGAAAGGCCCATGTTCAACACTTTTATTTCATATTCATCTAATACATGAGAGGAAATATTTACCACCACATAGTCTATTTTTTCTTGTTGGCATTCGTCACTTTGGGGGTGTTGGATCTCGGGATCTTCTATGCCGCCGGCCCCCTCTCCTTGTAGGTCTTCTCGTATAGTAGAGTTCCGACCCTCTAAAAAAAAGTCTAGAGTTTTCTCTTTTGTCTTTCATACCTTTGTTGGATTCTTTACTTTTCTTAGGCATTTTTTTGCTGATGACTTATTGGCTGTGTTCTCCCATGTATATACATGGCCAGACGTGTAGTCGTTTTGATCTCTGTGCCACTTTATCCTCTTTATTTCTTCCAAATCGTCCGCATTTTATTAAGGAATGTACATTGCCTTTCCAGAAAAACATCCACGTCATTAGTAGACGTAACAGATTCAGTTTCCTGCAGTTTACCTTTTAAAGTTGCTATTTCTTTTTGCAAAAATTCTATATTGAGCAAAATAATATCTAAGGTATGTTTGTTGGAAATGGCCTCAAATCGTGCTCTAAAATCCGTATCCTTGGAAACATGTTTGGTTTTAATCGTGATCTCATCCCTCTTGGTATGCGGTTACATTTCTAATATTGTGCCAGTGTCGATAAATGCAACTTTGAGAGGGTCGGTCCTGGAGAAGACACTGGCGGCTTCCTCTATACCTAGAAGTCGTCTCAGCTCTGATCGTGTCTATAATAATACACTGGGAAGTTTCTTTAATAATCTATCAAGTTTTTTATCTGAACATCGGCTGGTTGAGGTGCTGTACATTGTATGTGTGTAGTGCAGTAAGTCTACTGTGTAGGGGGTGGGAGACTAGGGGCCCATTGTGCTCAGGAGCCCATAGGGGGATTCACCTGTACCTCTGTGGGCCAGTCCGAGCCTGTATCTAGCTATCTAGCTATCTAGCTATCAAGAAATAGCAGCACAGTCAGTGAACATGTGGTTGCAATAACTTGGGGCCCTGGGCAATGGGGCCACTGAATATCCAGTAGTAAAGAAAGACAAGGCTGCACTCCAAAAGTCAGTGAATAAAAGAGGGTGGTGGACCCGGTTTATTCCCCTGCAACGCACAGGCCTTCATCTTTAGTTCTCCATTCGTGTACTTTCTTTGTGATTGGGTGCTGCCATAGACATGGAGACCTGTAAATGTGCCCTCCTGCGCACCGTGGACGCAATCCACCTAACCGCTGATATCTGCACCCTGTATCACCTTCCACCAGAGGACCGTGTCACAGACGTGTGAATGAGGCTTTACACTGCCCAGAAACAATGATTTCAATGTCCACTATGCTTTATAAAATGAATAAACGTTTACTGGTTCACCTGGTGATAAGCGGCGCCTTTATTCGGGCCACTTATCAGACCCAAGCATTTGTGCCTGAAAACGACACAAGTAAAATGGCCTTAATTGACCCCTGAGAAGAATGACTTGGGCCGGGGCTACAACTAGACTTTTTGTAGCAATTTTGATTGATTTTAAAGAGGACCTGTCGCCTCTCCTGAAAGGTCTGTTTTAGTAACTACTTGCATTCCCCATGTAATATCAATTCCAGACTACCATATGTCATTCCTCTTTTATTCCTGCTTGAAATTATGAATAAAGGTGCAACTTTTTCGACATCTGTGATGCACATGATTGCTTACAAGTCAAATCACTCCTTTGAACTTCATTCAAAATCAATTAAAAGTGCTAGCCCCAGGCCATAGAAATGGGTAGGGTCCAGTTTAGCTTAAGCCTCATTCACACGTCCGTGCTCAAATGCGTGAGAAGGTGGTCAGTGATGCACCTGTGAAGGATCCGTGTCGGGTCAGTGTGTCCGTTTCTTGCTGTCCGTTTGCCATCCGTTTTTCACTGACACTGAACAGCAGAAAAATAATTTTCAAATCATCTCTTCCTAATGAGCCTGCTTTCGCATCTGCGCTTTTCCTTTCCGCTATTGAGATTCGTCATAGGGTCTCAATAGCGGGGAAAATGCTTTCGTTTTGTCCCCATTCATTGTCAACGAGGACAAAACTGAGCTGAACGAAACGGAGTCACCCGAATGCATTCCATTCTGTTTGATTGCATTCCCAACGTGGACAGGATAACACTTCAGGCAGCGTTTTTTTTCTGTCCGCGAATTGGTGCGAAGGCAAGACGCAATAGGAAACGGATTTGTCCCCCATTGACTTTCAGTGGCGTTCATGGCGGATCCGTCTTGGCTATGTTACAGATAATACAACCGGATCCGTTCATAACTGATGCAGACAGTTGTATTATCAGTAACATAAGCGTTTTTGCTAAACTCTGCCAGATCCAGCAAAAACGCTGGTATGAAAGTAGCCTGATCCGTGAAACACGGAGGCAACGCGGACCGTGAAAAAAAACTGATGTATGAATACACACATAAAAATGAATGGGGAAGTGTGCTGTCCGTGGAGAACACTGATGTGTGAATGAGGCTTTAGCGTGCGGCCACGCGGTCAGGTTTTCGGATGCCATTTTGAAAGCCAAAATTAGGAGTGGGTGATAACAGGAGAGACAGTATAAAGGACAGATACATCTTCTCTTATTTGGAATTCGCTCCTGGCCGTTCCCTAAGTCTGGAAGATAATTGATTAGCGGATGAGGGGTAGCGCTTTCAGCAATAATTCACGTAGAGAGACCATTCTTCTCAGAGCGTTGAGCCCTGCGGTACCTGGTATTATAGACACAGAGACAGGGGTGTAGCTAAACCGCCGCCCATTCCCTCAGTGCTTTATGGCAAGGGGCAGGGGTGCACTAGCCTTTCTGCTGCCTGAGGCAAAAATTGAAACGTTCCCCCCCCCCCCCAATGCCAAATTCCCATTTCCTCCAGTCCTACTGTTAAAGGGATTGTCCTCTTTTTACTACTGATGATGACCTATCCTCAAGATAGGTCATCAATATCAGACGGTTGGGGTCTCCCGGCATCCCCACCGATTAGCTTTTTTAAGGGAGAACAGTGCTCATATGAGAGCTGCTTTCTCTGTCCTGTTCACCAGCTCGCCGTAGCATTTGCAGTGATGAGCAGGTAAACAGAGCAGAGAAGGCAGCGCTCATACGAAAAAAAGCGGAGAACCCCTTTATAGACATACTTGGAAAACATTACATACAGCGCTACAGAACATACAGGGTCGTACAGCGCCACATACCTCTTACATCCAGGGTCGTACAGCGCCACCTACCTCTTACATCCAGGGTCATACAGCGCCACATACCTCTTACATCCAGGGTCATACAGCGCCACATACCTCTTACATACAGGGTAATACAGCGCCACATACCTCTTACATCCAGGGTCATGCAGCGCCACATACCTCTTACATCCAGGGTCATACAGCGCCCCATACCTCTTACATCCAGGGTCATACAGCGCCCCATACCTCTTATATACAGGGTAATACAGCAGCCCATACCTCTTACATCCAGGGTAATACAACGCCCCATACCTCTTACATCCAGGGTCATACAGCGCCCCATACCTCTTTTTTTTTTTTTTTAATAGTCTTTATTTAGCATTTTAAAGAGAAATACAACACTCCCAAGAGGGAGAAACCAATCACAAGTTTCAGCCCACATTCAGCCAAGACATTATGTTTGAAAAACACATACTCTTCCTGACAGTAGTAAAGCAAATCATAATATGAAATCATGTAGGAGTCGAGTCAGAAAACATCGACCCATGGCGACGAGGCTGGAACCCAGTCAAACCAATCACACACACATTCACGCTTGGACAGTCCGGTATCCACAGCATGCGGGCCATCACACCGTACCTGCGGTTTGCACCCACAAGCCCCAAATTTTATCAAATCGATCTGGCACCCCTCTAGCAGCGTACGTCAGCTTGTACATAGAGAGATCAGTATTCACCAGTCGCAGCCACTGGTCCAGAGTCGGGCATTTGGGCGGCTTCCAGTTAAGGAGGATATTCTTCCTCCCATAAAACATCAACAGTCTGAGCAGTATCCTGTCATATTTAGACGGCGACGCCTCAGAGACTACTCCTAAGAGACAAACCAGAGGGTCACAAATACCCGGGAGCCCCAGATTTGTGCTAAGAAAACCACATATGTCCCTCCAGTACGTTTGTAGCAACGGACAATCACCAGACCATGTGGAAAAAGGTGCCCCTCTCGACCCCACACCTACCGCAGGTCGGGTCAGTTATCTGCCGCATGTGATAGAGGCGTAACGGGGTCAAGTATACCCTATGCATCCATTTAACTTGGATAAGTTGGTCACGAGCACTTATCACAGACTTCCTCCACCACAGGCGCCATTCCTCCAGATGAGAACCCTCCAACTCCGGAATATCCTCCGCCCATTTAGCAAAGGATAGCCGAATGGGAGAATCTTGCATTCGTACAATTTCTACATAAAAGGAAGAGATCGGTTTGTACAGGTGAACCCTTCTGGCAACCGACTCCAAAGGACCGCAGTCCAAAACCAACGTCAAGGATCTGAACTGCTGTACACACGCATGTCTCAACTGGAGGTAACGATAAAAAGACACCTGTGGTAGCAAGAACTCCGCCCTCAGGCTTTCAAACGAACGGAAAAGTCCCATCCTGGTATAATTGTGTCAGGTATTTAATCCCCTTTCGGGGCCAAAATTCGAAGTCAGACAACTTTAGGAGTTCAGGAAGATGAGGGTTGCACCACAAGGGAGTATATGGGGACCAGGTCTCCCCGTAGGGCCATCTGTATGTGTCTCTACAAACCGCGTCCACGCATCAAGTACCGTCACCATAGTTTCAGGACATCTCACTGTGGTGGAAGCGCTACCCCTCTATATACTAAGATTGGTGAGGGCTTCATAGGATCCCGCCAACGCTGCCTCAAGTACAACCGAAGGGTTATTGGCGTCTGCCCTTATCCACCAAGAAGCGTACATCAGACGGGTCGCGACATAGTAAATATACATGTCTGGCAGTTGCAGTCCCCTTGCGCATACGAGGCCTTAAGGGTCTTCCTCGCCAGTCTCTGAGTCTGGTTGGGCCATAGGAAACGAGACATAAGTTTATCCAGGGAGGCAAAGTGCAATCTGGGAATCAGGACCGGGGTCGCCCTATACATATACAACAGTTTAGGCAACAGGACCATCTTAATAATGTTGATCCTGCCTATAAGAGTTAAGGGAGGCTACTCCAGGCCTCTAGTTTACGCGTGACAAATTCCATTGTAGGTTGTAAATTTAAAAGGCTAAACTGCTTAGGGTCTCTGTGAATTTGAATCCCCAAATAAGAGAAACTGTCTACCACCCTCAAGGGGGACACAGGGAAATAATCGTCTGGTCGTCAACATCGATTATACATAGGCTAGACTTGGACCAATTAACACGAAGCCCTGAATGTCTACCATAGCCATTTACAGTATCCAACAAGGCCTCCAAGGAGGGACCAGCATCAGCCAGGTACACTAACAAGTCGTCCGCGTATAGTGATACTTTCTCCTGTATACCCGCTACCGACCACCCCTCTATCAAGGAGCTAGAGTTAATCAGCTGGGTGAGGGGCTCCATTACAAGAGCGAATAGTAACGGCGAGAGGGGACAGCCCTGCCTAGTACCTCTATACAACCGAAATGCACGAGACAGGGAGCCGTTGACTCGGATTCGTGCCGTAGGCGCCCGATATAGCAACTGGACCCATTTAACAAAGGATGGGGGGAATTGAAGACACCGCATCACCTCCCAAATAAAATGCCATTCCACGGAGTCGAAGGCCTTCTCATTATCGAGAGACACGAGAGCCCTCGACCCCCCATTATCATGGCTGACCTGCAAATTCGTAAAAAGCCTCCTGAGGTTTATGTCGGTCGTCTTGCCCGGCATAAAGCCCGATTGGTCTGGGTCAATAATAGACAATATTACCATATTTAGGCGCCTAGCCAGAATCTTGGCCAAAATTTTAGCGTCAACATTGAGGAGGGATATCGGCCTGTACGACGCGCAGTGGTCCGGAGGCTTCCCAGCCTTGTGAATTACCACGATGGTGGCTTCACCAAAAGATGGCGGTAGCTCTCCCAGAGCAAACGCGTGTTTGTATAACCGCAACAAGCGTGCACAGTGAAGGTCAATATCTAGCCGATACCACTCAACCGGAAAGCCGTCCGGACCAGGCGACCGCCCCACCGCCATACTCTTAATCGCATCCCTAATCTCCTCTACCTCGATAGGGCCATCTAAATAAGAGCCGTCAGCCTTTGCCAGTGGGGTCAAGGGAAGAGCCTGAAGGTAGGATCGCATCTCCCCAGGGACGAGCCCATTTTGGAGCCATATAAGTCAGTATAAAACTGAACAAACTGCTCGCAAATATCCTCCGGGCTGAGCGCCTTTGAGCCGTCCCCACGGGTGATGTGAGGGACCACAGTTTGCAGTCTTTCAGTCTTGGCAAGAAACGCCAAAGCCCTCCCATTTTTGTCGCCGTCTGAGAACACTACACGTTTTTGGAACAACAGTTTCTTCTGGGTGTATTCTGTCAGATGTAAACTAAGAGTACGTTGTGCTGCATCCCATACTGAACGGCTCCCCTCGCCGGGGTCACTTGTATAGGCACGCTCCGCCTCGACAACCGCCGTCTCTAACCTGGCTCTAGTAGCTCCCAACTCCTTCCTGTGAGATGCTATCGCATGAATTAAGGTGCCCCGTGAAACTACCTTGTGCGCCCCATACCTCTTACATACAGGGTAATACAGCAGCCCATACCTCTTACATCCAGGGTAATACAACGCCCCATACCTCTTACATCCAGGGTCATACAGCGCCCCATACCTCTTACATCCAGGGTCATACAGCGCCCCATACCTCTTACATACAGGGTAATACAGCAGCCCATACCTCTTACATCCAGGGTAATACAGCGCCACATACCTCTTACATCCAGGGTCATACAGCGCCCCATACCTCTTACATACAGGGGATTACAGCGCCCCATACCTCTTACATCCAGGGTCATACAGCGCCACATACCTCTTACATACAGGGTCATACAGCGCCACATACCTCTTACATCCAGGGTAATACAGCGCCACATACCTCTTACATCCAGGGTCATACAGCGCCACATACCTCTTACATCCAGGGTCATGCAGCGCCACATACCTCTTACATCCAGGGTCATACAGCGCCACATACCTCTTACATACAGGGTCATACAGCGCCACATACCTCTTACATCCAGGGTCATACAGCGCCTCATACCTCTTACATCCAGGGTCATACAGCGCCTCATACCTCTTACATCCAGGGTCATACAGCGCCACATACCTCTTACATCCAGGGTCATGCAGCGCCACATACCTCTTACATCCAGTGACTTCTCTTCTCTGATGTAAATGTTCTCTTTCCTTATCTTCTCCTTTCAGACTAGACCGCCATGATGATTTCTTTTAGCCGCTTCTTGTCTCTGAAGAGTTTAACAAACAGACATCTTACTTTCCTACTTTTCCATCATCCTCACCTTCTCACACCCCACCCCCAATACTATACTGCAGAAACAGTCCCCCTGAAAATACAAGTACCACACAGATACTCCCTTACCCTTCAGATCAGACCCCAGATGAGACCCCCCCCCCCCTCCCCCCCACTTCTCAGACCAGACCCCCTTTAGACCTCTGTCGGACCCCATATCAGACCTCCATGCCAGACCCTGCCCCTATATCAGTCCTTAGATAAGACCCCCATTAGACCTCCAAACACCCAATCGGACCCCGTTAGACCTCTAGACCCCCAGTCATACCCTTTAGACCCTCAATCAGCAGACCCTTTAGACCCCCAATCAGACCCTTTTAAAGCCCAAATCAGACCCTTTAAACCCCCAATCAGGGGGGCCCCAGGAAGAGCGAGCAGGAGGTGGGGTAAGTACTGTACAGCGCTCACAGCGCTTTTCTCCCCCTCCTCCTGCAGACTAGTGAGCGCTTCCATAATGGAAGCGCTCACTAGTATTCCCTTTATGAGATGCATTGCATCTTATTAAGGGAAATATACAGCACCACTGGCAAGGGGGGCCCTCTGGGCCTCCCTGGCTTAGGGGCCCGGTTGCAGGTGCCACCCCTATAGTTCCGCCAGTGCACAGAGAGGAGCAGGACTGCAGTGTAGCTGCCCGATGGTTACTTTGTATCACACGTTTCTCAGTGTTTTGATACAATTACTAGAAAGTATCACTCTGCTACTCCTTGTTTTCACCCCTCATGTCTGGGACTGTGGCCAGAAAAGATTAGCAATAAAATGCGTTATCTTAATTCTGTGTTTCTGGAGTTCATTATGCAGTCGGTGAATTCCTATTTGAGCCAATTCTTCATATTTCAGTGATTCTGGGTAAAACAGGGGTGCACAATCTTTTCTGGTTGGGGGCCACATTGTCGGACTGAACCAACCATAAGGGCCGGAAAAATTTTTTAAAGGAGTATTAACAACTATAATAATAATAATAATCTTTATATAGCGCCAACATATTCCACAGCGCTTTACATATTGAACCTACAATAAATGTCTGGTTACACTTCCAGGACTCCCATCTAATGGGGGAATACATGAAAAATGAATGTGAGCAGCCATCCGACATCCATGATGGTTGGGGGCCCCCGGTGTAAAGTGTCCTGATTACGTTTTGCGGCAGTGAAGTTGTCGTGAGTCCGCTGTGTTGTCAGGCCAGGCGCAGTGAGGTAGATCCAGGGATATTCTCTGGGGAGGGGGCAGGATTTGCCTTTCCTTGTTTAGATGGAAACTCCATGTGTCTCAGAACGGGAAATAGTTCCATGAAGTTTCTGGCACTGTGCTACTGACAACATCCACTATAAATGAAGTCTCAGAGGGGTCTTCCGACAACTGACACCCACGTATTAAAACTTCCTTGACCTTCAAAGTCAGGCATTCTGAAGATTATACAATGCTATCAAAAGCCATCACAACAGATGAGCACGATAAGACTTCTCAGTGCGTCCTCTGATGTTCTCACCTCTCTGGGTGGGACCTGAACATGCCTGTGCTGGATGGGGATCCCCGGGACCTGCTGTGAAACTACAACTCCCAGCATCCAAACATACTTGGCTGTTCTTCAGCCATAGAAGTGAATGGAGCATTCTCAGTGGCCCCAACCTCTCCACCTCCACCCGAAATGAGAAGTTCGCTCAGTTTTCTTCCTCTTTATCCCCTTTACTTGACCCTTGGACCCATTCTCCACCTTTTTCGGAAATCAGCGCCACTCTTGCTCACAGGCTGTTTTTGGTATTGCAGCTCATTCCAATTGACTTTGACTTGAATGGGTCCTAGCTGCAATACCAAATACAGCCACTGGACAATAGTGGTGCTGCTGGCCCTCATCTCTCAGCCCCTTTCATGTATGGCGGCCTCTCCATAGGTAGGCACCGGTCATTTTTAATGTTGTCTATCGACATTTGAGGCTCCGGCATCACGTAATGTGAATGCCCCCCCCCCCCCCCCCCTAATCCACAGCAACTCTCATCAGGTTGGCGTTGGATGTTGCTCTGATGAGAAGCGGCTGCAATCTCAGTAACGTGCAGATAAGAAGAGATGAGATGACTTTCTGCCATATTAGGAACTGTTCTGTCCTCCCGGGTGCTGCGCGGCTGGCTCCGTCCTCTGCTTTCATGTGGGGAGAGCTGGCTCCTCTGGGAAGGTGCAAAACTGGCCTAAAGGAAACTGTTGACCTGCCCTAACCATATCCCGAGCCAAGGTCATCAGTATGTTTGCGGGCAGTATGCGTGAGGCTTTGAACTGTAGAAAATTTGACAAACAGCGCCACACTTGTCTACAGGTTGTCCCTGGTATTGTACTCTACTGAAATTAATGGGGATGAGCTGCAATTCCACATACAGCCTGCGGCACTGTTTTTGGAAGTAAAGCTGCCATGGACAATCCCTTTAAAGGGGTTGTGTCACCAAACACCTGGATCTGAACACTTTTGTAATTTCATGTACTTAAAATGTAGTATACCCAGTGAGTTATTCAATAAAATGTATCTGTATAGCGCCACCCGCTGTTTGTTATTTTCCTTAATATTTTTTTTTGTCGGTATCACTGAGCTGGTCGAGCGTGCTCGGTTTAAATCTTCAGATGCCACCAGCCAGTGTTAGAAGCTGTCGCAGTTACAGAGAAAGAGCTCCATCAGAAAGGACATGCCCCCCCTTCACCCCGAGTTGCTAGACTGAAGAGGATCTAGCACAGGGATGGGCAAACTGCGGCCCTCCAGCTGTTGTAGCACTACAATTCCCACCATGCCCCGCTGTAGGCTTATAGCTGTGAGCAGTCTTTGCATGCTGGGAGTTGTAGTTTTGCAACAGCTGGAGAGCCGCAGTTTGCCCATCCCTGGTGTAGCAGAAGAATTGGAGCAATGAATGTGGAGATCTCTGGATCCATGTGAGGTGCAGGGCTGGGTCTAGCTTTAGTAGAAAGAGATTGTCATGTCCTGTATGATGTCTGATTTTTTACCTCGGTCATGGGGGGAGCCCCTTTAAGTTTTGCTTTAAGTAGTCACAGTGATTAAGCCTGAGACGTGTCTTGTAGTTGGAATGAATGTGGCCTGAGCGGAGAACAGACTGTGCCCGATCTGTAGACGTGTTTCACAATGGTCGGCCTTCCCGTGCGTGACGGGAACAATCTTATCCGAATGGTAACCAGATCATTCCTCATCCTTGGGTCAATACACTTCAGGCCTTTCCCACCACGGCAGGTACCGTCCGTGCAGTATCTCGAGCGTCCTGACCTGCTTGGGTCAAAATAAAATGCCCACGTTATTGAATTACCGAACGCCAGTTAGTGAGGCTGAGCCGCAGAGCATCATGGGAATGTTTAACGTTCTCCCACACAATGACATTTATCATATGGGCCTGGAGATGGTGGGAATCGTAACGCCTGGCTTCAAGGTGCGGCATTCAGTGCCGTTTTGGGTGGTCTTGCGTGGGGGAGCGGAAGTGACCACTACTCTGACAATGTCCTGGAGGATATTGTAAAGTACTACCCCTCCCCCTGTGCCCCTGGTCACAACAGCAGAGTGCAAAATCAGATTTAAATGGGCTCCTTCTAAAACAGCACCACACCTGTCTACAGGCCATATGCAGTATTGCACTTCAGTGGAGTGGAGCTGAGATGCTATAATAATACCAGTCGGCCATGGTGCCAGCTAGCCACAATCTCCTCCACAATGACCCCCAGCCAGGGTTCCCCCAACAAGAGCTGATGTATATGGTGCTAGAACGATGGGGGGCGGAAGAAACCTGGGGCCACCTCCTAGAATAGAATCGGCGGGGTTATAAAGGGGCCACCTACTAGAATAGACTTGGCAGGGTTATGAAGGGATCTAGGTGTTTGTATTTAGACTACATTGCTCACCTTAGATACGTTCATGTCAATGGTCGCTGTATCCTGAGCGGCCACCCCTTGACCAAGGTATGGGCTGCTCGTGTCGAGCCCCTTTAGATAATCTGAGGTCTCTGTTGAGATGCAGGGCTGGTGGGCAGTCAGAGTCTTCCATGTCCACAGGCAGTATACCTGTACCGGAGACTCCTATCTGATGCCCGTGGTCATTTTTGGTTGTTCCCATATCATACATGCATTCACAAACGCTGCTGTAGCTGTTGGGCGTTACATATTTTGTACTTGGACAATATTGACTGCATTGATGAAGATTAATTTGTTTCTGTGTTTCCAACAGGAGCCCGAGCATACCGAACTCAAGATGATGGGCGAAGATCCCAACTCAACGATGACCATGTTCATTGACAACAAAGCGTCTCCAAAAAATGAATGCATAGACCTGGGACAGTTTCAGTGGCTCTTTACCTACCAACCCCCGTACATGTGGTTCATCTTTGTCTTGGGCTTCATAGAAAACTTTTTTGTCATCTCAGTCTTTGTCCTTCACAAGAGTCGCTGCACCGTGGCCGAGATCTACCTGGGGAATATGGCGGCTGCCGATTTGATTTTTGTCAGCGGCCTACCATTCTGGGCTATATACATCGCCAACCATTTCTACTGGCCATTTGGAGCCTTCATGTGTGTGGCCGTCAACTCACTGATCCAAATCAACCTTTATAGCAGCATTTATTTCCTCATGATGGTTAGTGTTGACCGATATCTGGCTCTGGTGAAGACCATGTCCGTTGGTCGCTTGAGAAGACCCTGGTGGGCAAAGGTGAGCTGTGCAATCATCTGGATGTTCTCATTTGTGTTAAGCATGCCCACCATGGTGTTCCGAAAGGTGATGTTCATCGAAAACTTTAATACCACTGCCTGTATTACAAAACCACCGTCTGCAGACTGGTTCATTGCCACAAATATCATCATGAATGTTCTTGGCTTCTTGGTGCCGTTGGTCGTCATCGCCTTCTGTACATTTCAAATTATTTGTGTTTTGAGGAACAACACAATGCAGAAGTTCAAGGATGTCAACAAGGAGAAGAAGGCCACTTGGCTGGTCTTGTCCGTGCTCTTGGTCTTCATAGTGTGCTGGCTTCCCTTCCATATTTCCACCTTTATTGACACATTGGAACTGTTCGGCGCCTTCCCTACGTGTGTGGTGAGATCCGTTAATCATATTTTTAACCAGATCTCATCTTACATCGGCTTCAGTAACAGCTGTATCAATCCGGTCCTGTACATCATGGTTGGGAATCACTTTAGGCAAAAAGCTGTTGACGTCTACTGTGGGCTTCTACGTAAAGGAGGATATGAGAGAAGGAAGTCATCATTCCCGACAGATGAAAGCACCGTCAACTCAACACAGACTTCCTTCCCCATGGGATTAAACAAGAAGAAATCAATTGCTTGAATCTCCTATTCAAACTTTTTGGTTCCAGCGTTTTTAGCCTTATTTCTTATATTTTTTTCCGATGGCCTTGAAGCAGTCTCCACTGTGTGTAGATTACGTCTGAAAACATATTCTACTTGGAACCTTTGACCAGAGGACCTTCAGTTCAAGGATCCACAAATGTTCAGGACCCCCTGAGAGTCGAAAAACCAAAATGACCTTCAAGTGCAGAAGTAGCCTGACCCAGTGGCCCACAGCTCTAATTTTCCCACGTGGATTTTGTGTCTTGCTATGTTTAGTGATCATTGCCACCTAAATCCATCCTCCAAAAGTTCAGAAGATGACATAGTTGGGTACGGAGGTTTCTAATGAGAGAAGTCACGAAGTTCCACCGAAGAAACCTCCTTCATATCGGGAACCAGAAGCCAGGGTGTACATACCATGGAGGCAGACCATGCAGAAGCTATGAGACCCTTGAAGAAAGGGGGCTCGGCCCTGGTCAACTCAACCCCTTTGTGAAGGACTCTTCCAGAAGCTCAGAGGAGGAATTTCGTCTTGGAAAGGGGATAGCAGGTGAAACAAACAGGCCCTTCTGTCCTGGCACCATACTGGGGGCCTACTTTAGTCTAATCTTTGGCGCCCCTCTTCTATGTACACCACAAATTAGAAAGTGTTATTAAAGGGATGCACACCTTACGTGTTTACTTTGTAGTTTTATTTGCTTGTATATACCAATTATATACGAAATTCGTCTTCTTCTCTGGCACCATTTGGTGGGTGCAGATGCCCCTGTGGTCCCATAGATGTCCTAACAAAGGCTCTGTCTTCTGACCAATGTTTTTTTTATTTTATAAGATCTTTTATCTAATGCTGATTTTTATTTTTATGTTAATGCTGTTTTTGTATACATCGCACAACTTCCAGGCAATCTCATACCACATGTATGCCTGTGGTCATGTCTGGATGAGGGCGTGGAGGAGATAGGAACTGCACTTTATATAGACGCCTCTTTAAGCTTGGCCACCACATCCAAGAATCCTTGTATGACCCAGGCTGTAGAAGGTCTACCAAAGTATTTTCTTAGGCCAGTAATAGTATTAGGGCAGAACTACATAGGTGGTCTGTCCAAGCTGCAGTCAGTCTCTCCTCCTAGGACTTAGGAGTCCTGGGGATTGCTCCTAACACCACTGCTTTTGTGAGCCTCACCCTATCGAAGCGACCATGTATATCATATTAGATGCCTGGTTTGAATACTTTCTTCTGATGACCACTGGGCCACATTTCTATGAGATAGTCCAAACTATCTAATAGAACAAACGTGGCACCTTCTATGTAATCTCATACCACCCCTTTAAAGGTGGTTTCCACCCAAGATGGAAAAGTGTCCAGATATCAGTAAAAGAGAAGTTGAAGCAATAACCAAAGTTTGGTAAAGTTATTGACTTTACTTACTGAGATTTTTCTATTTTTCTGTATAGTCCCGGTGGCCATTTTGATAATTTAACAGCAGGAAGTGCCTCCACATTGACTGAACTTTGAATAAGCTCAGATGCCAGCAGGATCTATTAATAACAAGGATACAATTTACCAAGAATGTAATTCAAGGGTGACAACCAATATGGCTGCACTTCCTGTTGGCAGATCATTCAAAATGGCTGCCACAACAAGCCAAAAGAATGGCAATATCTCTGTAAGTAAAGGGAATACGGTCACCCAACTTTCGCCGATGCTCCACCTACCAGGTGACTATTCTATGAGGCAGTTTATCCTTTTGGATGGAAATCCACCTTTAAGTGACGCCTCAATCTTACGATATGTGTGTAATACTGATGACGGGCACTTGTCTTATTCTTTGTTGTACCTTGCAGTGCTGTGGGGAGTCTCCATCTTTGTTATACCCATCAGGAGTCCTATTGGTTACTGGTTTTGTTCCAGTCTTGCCCTTTGTAAGGTCTCTGATGTGGTGTTAATGACTCTGAGTAAAGAATAAAATGTATAATTTGACGACCTATGAAGTGTGGTTGCAATTTATGGAAACATTACTGTTATTTTCTAATAAGCAAGGGCAAAACGGACCTCAAAGTGTGTGGGAATCCTGGAATCCCCCAACTATTACATAATAATCGGGGGTTCTAGATACCGCAGCTGCTCTAGGGGCCCATCAGCTGAGGAGGCCGCCTATGATACTTGTGTTAATATTGCTGGTGATGTAACGGGGGCTGTCCAGGACAGTGCCCCACCTGTCCACTGGTGGTATTGCAGGCCAGCCCTATTGCTTCCATGGAGCTGAACTGTAATACTAGGCACAACCCAGGAATCGGTCTGGCGCTGTGTACAGAAGACAACCGCCATGTTTTTCTAGGCTAATAAGTCTCATCATCCATTAGACTGATGCAAGGTAAGAAATGACTGGTTTTCTAGCGACCATAGAGCAGTGCACTGTGGGGCTCTGGTGTTTTACAGAGTGGAGCTGCACTGCGGTCTGTTTCCAAGGGCAACCAGCAGTATTTTAAAAGCTATAAGGAATATAAATGGAGAATATGACCCGAAATAACCTAAAATCTAAAAACGGAAAGAATATTCCAACCCATGTTCCGAATGTTTTAAAGAGAATTGGATTAAATATATCCTGGTTAGAAAATTCCGCCTCAGGAAATCCGTTCTTGCAAAAAATAGGATGATGTGATCGGACACCAACCACTCAAGGAGGAAGCCACCGAGCGCCGGGGGTTAAGTAAGGTACTTACCGCCTCTTGAACCTCAATTTCCAGCATCCAACATCAGACCTTGGTTTCCAGACTATATTTCAATGCCGTGGTCTGAAACCGGCAGCCCCTGTAGAGGTTGTGATGGCTTCGAGGGCATGCTGAGAGTTGTAGTTTCATGAATGATGGAGGTCACAGGTTGCAGACCATGGTAGATTGAAACAACTTTTTTTTTTGAGTCCAGAAACAGCGCCACCCTTGTCCCCATGACTGTGTCTGGTATTACAGCCAACCCCATTCACTTGAACTTCAATACCAGAAACGGCCATAAAAGAGGGTAAAAAAATAATAATTTTTACAACCAATGTAATATATTTTTCTCTTTCTATTCCTATTTCACCAGTAAAACTTAATGGTAAAGAGATACATGCTGGGAGTTGTAGTTTCACACCAGCTTGAGAAACCGCCAGTTGCAGACCATTGGTTGTTCGAAACTTTGAGCTCTATTTTTATATTTCTGGAAACAGCGCCACCCTTATCCATGGCGCTGTGTGGTATTGCAGCCGAGGCCCAATTACATTGACTGCAGTACCAGAAACGGCCATTATTGAGGGTGGCGCTGTTCCCAGCAAAAACATTCCCTATGTCCACATGGATATTTTTGTAGTTTTCACTCTGGCCTTCAAAGCTGGGCAGGACTTCCTCTCTATTGTGTCCTCAGCTGTATAAACATTCCCCTTCACCACCACAATCAGATGCGAAAGTCATTATAAAGGCGCAAAAAAGACGACATCGTGCGACACAGCCGGACGCCGCGTGGTGGACGTGTGCAGTTAAAGGGGAATTGTTTGTTTCAAATGATTTTTCAAGATCTCTGCTTGCCTGCATATTGTGATTACCTGTCTGTATCCTGGGTGCAACACCCATACCGTATTATGGTGATAACAAAAAAAAGGATTGTCTAAAGTGGACAATCCCTTTAGGCTGGGTTCAGACTTGAGCGTTTCACAGCGCGTTCCTACGAGCTGTAAAACGCTCAACAGGCGAAAACCCATGTTACCCTATGGGCATGGTTCTCACCTGAGCGTTTTACAGCGCGTATGAACGCGCTGTAAATCGCCCTACGCCCAAAGAAGTACAGGAGCTTCTTTGGGGCATATTGTCGTGCGTCCCTCATAGGGATATATAGCGCAAACGCGCGATTTTTACTTTCATTTTCACAATGCGAAAATAAAAGTAAAGATAGAACGTCGTACGCGCGAAGCGGGACGCGCAGGTGTGAACCCTTCCTTAAGCGAGATCCAGCTCATGATACCTGTTTGGCTCGGAGCGGATGTCTAATCTCCCCCCCATTTACTAGCTCATGGTCGGTCACCTCCTTTTCCTCACTGGTGGTCTAAGCTGCGGCTCTCCAGCTGTTGTAAAACTACAATTCCCACCATGCCCTGCTGTAGGCTAATAGCTGTAAGCAGTTTTTGCATGCTGGGAGTTGTAGTTTTGCAACAGCTGGAGAGCCGCAGTTTGCCCATCCCTAGCCCCTTGGATCTGCTGCAGTAGAAATCACATCTCCAGGTGCTGACTTCCAGCTGAGCAAAGCTGCAGTGTAAAGCATGAGGGAGATCACAACACCTGGACCTATGGGGAAACAGGAGATGGATTTCACAGTACCTGGAAGTGCTGCAACTGATAACAGGTGAGACATGGGTTTGCTTTTATTTCTGCAGTTACACAATGTATCACCGCTGAGCTGAAGTCTTAGGCCAGGGCAGAGGGCTTGTTGGTGCTCCCCTGGGCCCCGGCCGGGCTCTCTTCGTCATGTCCCCGGGTGTGGGAGAAGAGGTCTTATAATGTAGTGGGTGTCAGATAATGACAGACCACGTCCAACGACAACCTGCTGACCATGCACCACAAGGGCGCCCTCTGGTGGCTGCAATAGGAAGTGCATTTCTATGGTGTGAGTGCGGTACTCAGGAGGCCCTAGATTGTCTGACGCAGTTCCTGACATACCTGTGGGGATGAGGGTCGGGTGTTAACCCTTTAATAGTTCAGGAATTTGGCAGACGTGTGCATGTTCCATCTGTAGAGGGCTCTGGGGGCCCTCGTAATAGATGCGTTTCACATCCTCGCGCGCTCGGCGCGGTGCAGAGATTTCTATTACTAGCATTGCTTGTTCTTTCCAGGTTTACATCATGTCCAGGATTTCCTGTAAACAAAACACAAGGAATCGGATGGGAACGTGTCCAGGATGAGGAATCGGCGATGTGCGGCTGCGCCCAGTCGTCGTGGTAGTGGTCTATGTCTGTAAGTCAGATACAGAAGGTCCCCTGTGCCGTGCCAGGTTGTATAGGCATCAGAGAGGGTCTTCTCCTGCACCCCCTTCTGTAAACCAGAGTGGAGAGCAGCTCAGACTTCTCTAGACTGCCAGGGATTTCATCATTAACCTCCTCACTGCTCTAGACCACCAGGTAGCCTGAGATTACTCACTTTGATGCGCTAGACCAGCAGTTAGACTGAGATTAATCACCACACTGCCCTAGACCACCAGGTAGACTCATATTAATCACCTCACTGCCCTAGACCACCAGGTAGACTGAGATTAATCACCACACTGTCTTAGACCACCAGGTACACTGATATTAATTGCCACACTGCCCTAGACCACCAGGTAAACTGAGATTAATCACCTCACTGTCTTAGACCACCAGGTACACTGATATTAATTACCTCAATGTCTTACAACACCAGGTACACTGATAATAATTGCCACACTACCCTAGACCACCAGGTAGACTGATATCAATCACCTCACTGCTCTAGACCACCAGGTAGACTGATCTCAATCACCTCACTGTCTTAGACCACAAGGTAGATTGAGATTAATTGCCTCACAACCCTAGACCACCAAGTAGACTGAGAGTATTTGCCTTACTTTCCTAGACCACCAGGTAGACTGAGAGTATTTGCCTTACTTTCCTAGACCACCAGGTAGACTGAGAGTATTTGCCTTACTTTCCTAGACCACCAAGTAGACTGAGAGTATTTGCCTCACAGCTGTAGACCACCAGGTAGAATGAGGTAAATCCCCTCTCTGCTCTAGACCACCAGGTAGACTGAAATTATTTGCCTCACTTCCCTAGACCGCCAGGTAGACTGATATTAATCGCCTCACTGCTGTAGACCACCAGGTAGACTGAGCTTATTTGCCTTCCTTTCCCGAGACCACCAGGTAGACTGATATTAATTACCTCATTGCTCTAGACCACCTGGTAGAATGACATAAATCACCTCACCACCCTAGACCACCAAGTAGACTGGGATCAATTGCCTCACTGGCCTAGATCCAGGAATACTGACCTAAGTCCTTTCACTCCCCTAGAGGGTAGGCATTGGGCAGTCTACCCCACCTCATGGAAAACCCCTAAAAATAAAGGTATGACCCTTTCACTGCATACTGTGTTATGGTTGAGCTCAATGCATGGCAGCCTGCAGAAAACACCCCCTATTAGCGGAAGGAGACGGGCAGAATTTTATCTTCGTAGTCTGACTATGCAGGGGATGTGGACCTCCGACCTTAATAAATTAGCTTCTATTTCATAGAAAAGGAAAATGGCGTTCAGGCTGTACGTTCCCTTTAAGAACTTTTTTTTTTTTTTGGGCTTTGGATGGATGTGTGAGATTGCGGAGAAACTATAAGTCCTCTGGGTTTATCATCACAGGAAAGTCAAATGGTCAGAAATTACAACTATTCCGGGTCTGCATTCCTCCGGAGTCTGTAATTTGTAATAAATGACAATATTCATGGTCTGTGCCAAGAACCTGCAGGCAGCCATGCATTCAGCCGCAGAAAATCCCAGGAAGAGGTGGAGTGCTGTTACCGCAGCAGCGGGCCGTTTATTGGTGTTCTCTTCTGTTTAGGGATCACACAGACGCCTGGTTTGTTGCTGTCCCCACATATAGAAATGACTGGGCGTGCCCTCACGTCTCCTGCTGAGGCTGTTAGGACACACTTCCAGCAATACTGCTGCACAGGAGACGCCGTGTGTACAGTGTCCTGTCTGAGGAAAAATGTTCTCAATGACTTCTTATTACTTGTCTTTATTTTACTCGTTACCTGATTCACATTCCAGGAAATGTAATCAGTCGCCTGATGTGAGAAACACTAACTGCCCCCCCACCACATAGGTTAGCTGACATGGTAGGGGTGTTTCTGACAGCAAGCTTGTTGACTGTTTCCGAAACTAACAGCAGAACCGTGAGTGCAGCTCTGCAGTATAATACAGGATGTAACTCAGGATCAGTGCAGGATAAGTAATGTATGTACACAGTGACTGCACCAGCAGAATAGTGAGTGCAGCTCTGGAGTATAATGCAGGATGTAACTCAGGATCAGTACAGGATAAGTAATGTATGTACACAGTGACTGCACCAGCAGAATAGTGAGTGCAGCTCTGCAGTATAATACAGGATGTAACTCAGGATCAGTACAGGATAAGTAATGTATGTACACAGTGACTTCACCAGCAGAATAGTGAGTGCAGCTCTGGAGTATAATACAGGATATAACGAAGGATCAGTACAGGGTAAGTAATGTATGTACACAGTGACTCCACCAGCAGAATAGTGAGTGCAGCTCTGGGGTATAATACAGGATGTAACTCAGGATCAGTACAGGATAAGTAATGTAATGTATGTACAGAGTGACTGCACCAGCAGAATATTGAGTGCAGCTCTGGAGTATAATACAGGATGTAACTCAGGATCAGTACAGGATAAGTAATGTATGTACACAGTGACTGCACCAGCAGAATAGTGAGTGCAGCTCTGGGGTATAATACAGGATGTAACTCAGGATCAGTACAGGATAAGTAATGTATGTACACAGTGACTCCACCAGCAGAATAGTGAGTGCAGCTCTGGAGTATAATACAGGAGTGTAACTCAGGATCAGTACAGGATAAGTAATGTATGTACACAGTGACTGCACCAGCAGAATAGTGAGTGCAGCTCTGGAGTATAATACAGGATGTAACTCAGGATCAGTACAGGATAAGTAATGTATGTACACAGTGACTGCACCAGCAGAATAGTGAGTGCAGCTCTGGAGTATAATACAGGATGTAACTCAGGATCAGTACAGGATAAGTAATGTATGTACACAGTGACTCCACCAGCAGAATAGTGAGTGCAGCTCTGGAGTATAATACAGGATGTAACTCAGGATCAGTACAGGATAAGTAATGTATGTACACAGTGACTGCACCAGCAGAATAGTGAGTGCAGCTCTGGAGTATAATACAGGATGTAACTCAGGATCAGTACAGGATAAGTAATGTATGTACACAGTGACTGCACCAGCAGAATAGTGAGTGCAGCTCTGGAGTATAATACAGGATGTAACTCAGGATCAGTACAGGATAAGTAATGTAATGTACACAGTGACTCCACCAGCAGAATAGTGAGTGCAGCTCTGGAGTATAATACAGGATGTAACTCAGGATCAGTACAGGATAAGTAATGTATGTACACAGTGACTTCACCAGCAGAATAGTGAGTGCAGCTCTGGAGTATAATACAGGATGTAACTCAGGATCAGTACAGGATAAGTAATGTATGTACACAGTGACTGCACCAGCAGAATAGTGAGTGCAGCTCTGGAGTATAATACAGGATGTAACTCAGGATCAGTACAGGGTAAGTAATGTATGTACACAGTGACTTCACCAGCAGAATAGTGAGTGCAGCTCTGGAGTATAATACAGGATGTAACTCAGGATCAGTACAGGATAAGTAATGTAATGTATGTACACAGTGACTGCACCAGCAGAATAGTGAGTGCAGCTCTGGAGTATAATGCAGGATGTAACTCAGGATCAGTACAGGGTAAGTAATGTATGTACACAGTGACTGCACCAGCAGAATACTGAGTGCAGCTCTGGAGTATAATACAGGATGTAACTCAGGATCAGTACAGGATAAGTAATGTATGTACACAGTGACTGCACCAGCAGAATACTGAGTGCAGCTCTGGAGTATAATACAGGATGTAACTCAGGATCAGTACAGGATAAGTAATGTATGTACACAGTGACTCCACCAGCAGAATAGTGAGTGCAGCTCTGCAGTATAATACAGGATGTAACTCAGGATCAGTACAGGATAAGTAATGTATGTGCACAGTATGGACCAGCTGTTCATGAGCTGCAATTAGCTGTGTGCTGGTGCTCCTGAAAAATCTTTCCACCTGAGGCCCTGTCTCTCCTCCCCAGGGAAAGAGTGGGTTCTCAGGTATGAGTGAGGGAAGCAAGCCCCAGGCTCCTGTTCCCAGCGGCTGGCCATCAGGGGACAGGAGGAGCCAGCGTTTGGCCTGTATGGAGGACTCAGGGGTAAGAAGATCTGGCAGGAGTCGCAGCAATGTGGCTTCTGTCTCCCCTGAAGGAAGAGCCGCAAGGCTGGATCCACTAAGGACGACCTGAATGCCAGCTCAGGTGAGATTGGCTCTTCCAGCGAAAGCCAAGTGTTCACGGAGGTGAAGGAGGTCTTAAGGAGGAAGGCTGTGGTGTATGGAGGGCCCGGTAGTCCATTTCCACCTACGGCTTCCAGGGTCATGAGCCACCTCCGTGAATATCAATACGCGAACAAGACCCCGAGGAGGCTCCGGGAAGAGCTGCGCTGCTTAAGTACTTGTGCCGAAGTGGCCCCCAAGAGGAAGAAGCAGCGGCTGCAGAACCAAATAAAGCAGCTTCAAGCTGAGATTGGCGAGTTGGAGGAAAGAATAACTGTACTCCGAGAGAAAAGAGGCCGTTTTAGGAGAAACTCCTAAATGAAGATCGTTTTCAGAAGATGGCAGAGGAGAAGCAGAGAAGGCAGATGGGGCTGCAGCCTGACAGCCAGGTGGAGAAGGACCAAGCAGTCGAGGATGATGATGGTGACCAGCAAGATCCACCTGGCAGCCTGCAGGAGCGGCAGCAGGTTCCGTACAGTGGGCCCCCTGCACGCCAAGCAGCAAGGTCACCCAGCTGCGGCTCGGTGGATGAGTATGAGACCTGTAGCCCGGGAGGGGTCCTCGTGGAGGAGATCCAGCTCCTGGAGTCCCCAGTGCGTTTCCAGGACTTGTGCTTTGGTGATGAGCAGCTACAGGAGATGCCTGGGGAAGGAAAAAAGCTAAGAAGACCAAGCTCCAGGAGCAGGTAAGATTTGTATACACCCCCCCCCCTCTCTGGGACCCCCGGGTCGACCGCAGGGCCAGATCACTGTATTAGCCCCTCTTCTCAGCCCAGCCCGTGCCCTGCAGTCGACTCGGTGGAGGAGAGAGGGGAGAGTGAGGTGTCCAATATGGCGTTGGGCTCCGTCTCTGTTTGTAGTAACGGGGCTGGAACTGGTGCGGCACTGACTAAAAAGCCGCATAGGAATGTTACCCTGGGGGCTAAGAGGAAAGGCTCTGGCGCTGAAGTTTGCTCCCTGATGAGGTGAGACGCCATCTAATTCAGTCACCCATGATGGCGGCACCCACTTCATTGTCGCTGACGTCCATTAATGTCGCCAGCATTAAAGGGTTTCTGTCATCAAGTTTTGACATTATAAGCTGTCTGACATTAGCTATGTGCTAATGTCAGAGCAGCTTGATAATGTCTTTTTTATAAAAATCCGAAGTATATTTAGGCTAAAAAACGTCTTTTTATAATATGTAAATTAGCCTCTAGGAGCAGGGGGGGCGTTGCCCTGCTCCTAGCGGCAACCTGCTGGCACGCCCCTTCTTTCTTTGATTGACAGTGCCGGGCAGCGATCCTCTCCTGCCTCTGGCACTGTCTCCCTGCTAAATCCTGCGCCGCCGCTCTGTATTCGGCACAGGCGCGGTGAGCTGAGGACAGCAGGCACCAGCATTTAGCAGGGAGACAGTGCCGGAGGCAGGAGAGGATCGCTGCCCGGCACTGTCAATCAAAGAAAGAAGGGCGTGCCAGCAGGTTGCCGGACGGAGCCGCTAGGAGCAGGGGCAACGCCCCCTGCTCCTAGAGGCTAATTTACATATTATAAAAGACGTTTTTAGCCTAAATATACATCGGATTTTTATAAAAGACATTATCAAGCTGCTCTGACATTAGCACATAGCTAATGTCAGACAGCTTATAATGTGTAATCCTGGTGACAGAAACCCTTTAAGTCCGATATGGCTAGATTTGCTAGGGTTGAAGCTGACATTTTATTTTTGAAGGAGACCAGGCTGACAGATTTGGCGGCCGTATTTAAAGCTAAAAGGGAGTGGAGGCGTGGAGCCTCCTACTGGTCTCTTGCGGCCGAGCCGTATAGCGGGGTGGCGGTCCTTATTACCGCACCGGTAGAATTCTGTCGCGCTCGATAGTATAGCCAGTGCGGCTCTCCTAGTGGATGTCCACATCGGGCACACCCCAGGCCACTCGGGGTTCACCTATCATAGGGGTAGTTGTAGGTCTAGAATAGACAGGTTTTAAAGGAGAAGCCGTCTCTTCAGCCGTGTCCGCTGTGGAGGTGGAGTTCTCCGACCACTGTTTGATTTTGTTTTCTCTGAATGTTACAGAGACGCCTTGGATGGGAAGAGGCTACTGGAGGCTCAATTCGTCTCTCTTGGAAGAAGGAGATAAGACAGTCCTTTGAGGATTTCCTTCAGAGCCAGGTGCCATTGCTGGATCTCTGCAGCAGTAAGTCTGAGCGGTGGGAGATTCTTCCGCCAGCTCTCGAGCCTCAGGAGTCTGAGTAGGTACCACCTGTATCAGGGCCTGAGGAGGAAACTCAAACGTCTTGTCTTGACTGGGGGTAGCCGTGAGGAGATCTACAGAGTGAAGTCTTTGATTATGAGGTGTCCGTATGATAGACACGCATCTTTGGTTTTTGAGAGGGATTACGGGAAATACCGCTCGCCCGACCCTTACAGAAACTGCAGGATGTCAGTGAGTGGTAAGATCGTGTCAGGACTGATTGATAGTACGAGTTCCGTGAGAAGGTCCAGATCAGGATCTTGGGGGTCGTCAGATCCTTTTACTCACATCTCATGGCGAAGAGGGATCTTGATCGTGATAAGATATCGACTTTCCTGGCTGAAACTGTTCCTGAACCAGGGGTAGACCCCTCTCTTGACATTTTGACTGAAATGATCCAGAAAGAGGAAGTCAGTCTGGTGATTGAAGTGCTTACTTTCCAAAAAAATCGCCAGGTCCAGATGGCTTAACATCTGAGTTTTATAAGACCTTTAAGGACACTTTAGTTCCCCTATTGACTGAGGTATTAAATGAGTGTCTCTCCTCGTGTACTCTACCAAAGTCAATGAGGCGGTCGGCCCTGATCATTCTATCAAAGGGTAAAGATCCTTTCCACATTGAGAATTGGCATCCCATGGCGCTCCTCGGTGTGGACAGAAAGATTCTAGTGAAGGTGCTATTTCATCTGTTGGTAAAGTTTGCGCTCCAGCCCCTTTCTGGGGCCCAGCATTGCTCTGTTCCAGGCCGCAGTACTTTTAGTGCTGTGCTCAGTGTCCGGGAGGCCATGAAACAGGGCAGGGCAGGTCACTGGAAGGGGTACATGCTGTCCTTGGATCAGGCAAAAGCGTTTGAACGCATTGACCACGAGTACCACGAGATTTCCCACTTGTGAATGGTTGGATTGGCCGCCCTTTTGAGGTGGGATCTGGGGTTCGCCAGGGTTGTCCTCTGAGCCTGCTTTTGTACGTGTTCGCGATTGATCCCTTCCTTAGACGGGTTGATCGTGGGCCGTTGGCAGGTGTCTGGATTGACCGGGCACCTCCGGAGACCACACTGAGGGTAGGGGCATATACTGATGATGTAACTATATTTGAGTCTTCGAGAGGGGAGGCAAAGTGGGTGCTGTTAAAGGTAGAACACTACTCAGAGTCATCTGGGTCCAAGATAAACCGGGATAAGTGTGAGAGTCTCAGGCTGGGAGCTGGAGATCCTGGAGTCTACAATTCCTCGGCATTGAATTTGGCCAGGGGGTTTACCCCCATCAAAATTGGGATAGCACGCTTAAGATTGCCACTCAGAGGGTGGACCATTGGAAGGGTTGGTCTTTGACCCTCAGGGAAAAGGTAAACATAATAAAAACCTACCTGATTCCTTTGCTGTTATATCTGGCCAGTGTGTGCGTCTTGCCAGAACCTTTCTGGACTCGGGTCTACAGTCTGTTCTTCTAGATGTTATCGGGAAACAGACTGAACCTTGTCAGAGGGAGGTTACTTAACGCACGAGGAGGCTAGGAGGGTTGGGCATGGTCAACCCTGTGGTGTTCCTGGTGAACACCTATATTAAGATTAATCTTGCAAGCCTCTGGAAAGAGAGGGTTCCTCCATGGGTAGTCTCCTGTCGAGGATGGTTTCGGTCTTTCTTCCAGGAATGGGAGACAGGGGGGCAAGTGAAGAATCTCTGCACACCACATGGGCATTTCCCGGCTTATGCTGCCCTGGTTCTGAAGGTATTATGTCCGTGGGGTCTGGGGATGTGGGAAATCAAGACTTGGTTAAGGAAACTCCTTGACCAGAGTGTTCTGTTGACCCGTTTCCAGAAACCTCTGGCCCTCAGGGACTGCCCAAGTAGGGATCTGGGCGTCGGGTTAAGGACTTTGAATTCCATTAGGATCCCTTTGAAGTTTTTTGATTTGACTTGGCGCTGCTTCCATGGGAAACTGTGTGTGAGGAACAATCTGAAGTGTTGGAGTTCTGAGGACAGGGGCTGTCCCCGGGAGGAGTGCGGTGGTGTGCTGGAAAGCATGGACCGCTTCCTGCTTCATTGTCCATTTAACACAGAGGTTTACACCAGGGTGGGGACCTCCATCGGCTGGCCTAGGCTGGTCACTCTTTCCTATACGGAATGGGGCCTATGGAGCATTCAGACACCTGGGTGGTAGAGACCGCTGCACTTTCTTCCTAGTCAGCTCCGTGGTCCGGTACTACACGTGGCATGCACGATGTTTAGTCTCGACGCAGCACAAAATCCTCCTCGTGGATGGGGTGGTTAGGAACATTCTCGGAGACCTGGTGAAGGTGCGCTCTCTGGAGTATGAGAGGTTGGGGGCAGGTAGAGCCTCTCTCCTCTGGAGGGGTTTTGCCTTTAGGGTACCCTAGCCTGTTGTCTCCCTTCCCGGTGGTGGGCTGATGCTTTGTTTTGGTGGCTGTATGAGGACATAGGGCTTGCAGGCGCCGAACTTGGGCTTTAATGGTTGTGTGTGGCTAAAACATCTCACTGTGGGTGGTGGTATGGGTGGTCTGCCATGTGTTTTTTAGTTTAAATGTCTATATGTATATTTGTAAATATTGGTATGTAGAGTTAATGGGTGTAGTGTAGTGGGTAAACGGGGGGAGGGTTCTAGGGTTCCATGGGACTTTGGGGACTTTTGGGGGTATATGAGCAATTCTGGGCTGGTTCATGGACGTCTGTTATCATGCACTGGGGGCATGGGATGCGGGACCAGCTCGGGGCCCAAAAATAAATAAAAATGTGTATGTTTATTTGGTTGTGGGATTTTTGTACGTTTTTGTTGTTGTAAGTTTTCAGTATTTTGCTGTGTGTAGTTAGGGTGCAACCGGATCAGGAAGGTTAGTACATTGATATTGAAACAGAAATGGTAAATATTGTAAATCCTTTATATAGCGGGTGTTCTATGGGGGGGTGAGTGTTGGGCTGGACCGGTGTTGTCTGTACCGCGCTAAGGTGCATTATGTTCTGTATTTTTGGTTTGGGTTTTGTTATGTTTTGGTGCAATTTCTGTATTTATTTATGTTTTTTAAATTTTAATAAAAGAAATACAGGATAAGTAATGTATGTACACAGTGACTCCTCCGGTATAAGTGACTCAACTTGTTGGTTATTGTATATTTATTATATTTCCCATGTAGATTGACCTTATGCTGCTCATCAGACGTGCTGTAACTCACATACCATAGTAATTATTAGTAAGCCCCCCCCCCCCCCCCATCAGTTATGTACATTAGGAACTGGCTGTTCTAAGCTGATTATTTAGGCAAAGAGAAGAAGACAAAGGGGTTCAAGCAGCGTCCATCCACAGTGCCCCCCATTCAGCGGGTTCGGGCTCAGTTGTTGCTGGTTATACTGCGGACTGGGAGGGGCGCAGGTCGGGGTGGGTTATAGCAAAGATTAAAATGTGATCCTCATTAGCATAACTGGAATTTACCCTTCCCTGAACTTTTTCATAACGCATTTCCCACTTTTTTTTTTTTTTTGTAATGAATAACGTTTATTAGGGAAGGGAGTCCTGAACACGTTCGGACACCCAATAAATATCAAAGAGGATGGGACCTACCAGAGCTGGACCTCCCCTCTTGCCAGACCCCACTGCAGCTCCATAGTCTGCCTCTATGGTGTATAGGTTCTTCATGATGATCCCGGTGAATAACCAAGAGGCCCTCAATCAATAAGGCACTGGTGCCCAATGTAACCCTGGCCACCGCTGCCTCGAGGTGAGGATATGGAGAGGTTATGATTAGTATGGTCTTCTCTCGCTCTCTTTGTATCCCCCCCCCCTCCATTTTTAAGGTTCGTCCACTTTAAATGGCCATAATTCTGTGACCCTATTTGACCCTCACCACCAAAGGACCATGATTTGTGCAGACCCTCTAATTACTACACCCACTACTCTGGGCCCATTAGACCAGCAGGACCACCACTAAAAGGGATGTC
This sequence comes from Bufotes viridis, assembly GCA_033119425.1. Classification (NCBI taxonomy): domain Eukaryota; kingdom Metazoa; phylum Chordata; class Amphibia; order Anura; family Bufonidae; genus Bufotes; species Bufotes viridis. The sequence continues at coordinate 8,228,286 of CM065599.1, read as the reverse complement.
AATGGCTCACAATTACTGATGGATTGTGACCCTAAGAAGAGGAAGGGTCCTAGATGCTGCCCTCTGCCATCTCCACATTCCCTCCTCCTGCTGGTTTTCCCAACAATCGGCACTTCCATGGGTGACCCAAATAAATACAATCATTTTTCACTAATACTGTTTTTCTTGATCGCAGGAGTTTTCATCCTTCAATTCCAGATAAACAGGAGGTTCTGTTCCACGACCATGTTTCAGACTATCGGACTCGCAGAACCTTCACATTTCAGATTTAAGGAATTGTATGAAGACTGCCTGAGTATATGGAAACTGCACCCTTCTGAGGTATATATATAATGTGCTACACCTTAGTCCTTGTGTTGTCCCCTTCTCTTGGGTTCCTGGATCTCAACCATTATTGGAGAGCATTGCCCACAGGGGTCGTTACTATAAAGGCTGCTGTCTGGTCCATGAGAAGAGAAGACAAAGTCCTGGTTGCTATTATAATCCTTGAGGGATATAGAAGGGGCATGCAGAGGGACGCCTACACCGGACCCTTCTCTCCTGGACGTTAGACGCCGGTGCCACAATTTGGGGGCCTTATTGATAATAATAATAATAAGTTATTATGATCTTTTTAGTTGCTGGTAAAGGACTTTTTTTAGAAGGTGGTGCCACGCCAGTGCATGTGGCCATGTCTGGTATTGCGGCCATCACTTGACTGAGGTTGAGCTGCAATACCAGACACAGTCATAGGTACAAGAGTGGCGCTGTTTGAGGAGGGGGAAAGAGACCAAACCCTGTTTTCTACTCCTGAAAACCCCTTTAATTCTGCCTTGTTATAAAAAGTGGCTCTTTTTCAGGGCGACCATCTCTGTTGTGGCGGCCATTCTAGTTATAGATGCACAATGCATATTGTGATACTGGAATTGGGGCTGATGTCATCATATCGGATGTCGGACCTCAGACTGTATGGTGCTGCTGTCTGGAACATGGCCACTGATGGAGGGGCACGCGGCCAGACCATCTGTCAGCAGATTTGTCCCTATGACCTGTTCCATGTGCACTTGGCAGCTGGAAGGCGTCTGTGTCTGGTCCCATGTTCATATGTGCCCGCATTGCCGAGAAAAATGATGTTTTATTATATGCAAATGAGCCTCTAGGAGCAATGGGGGCGTTGCCATTACACCTAGAGGCTCTGCTCTCTCTGCAACTGCCACACCCTCTGCACTTCCATTGACAGGACCAGGTGTGATGACGTTTACACTGCCTGCTCCTGTCAATCAAAGTGCAGAGGACGTGGCAGTTTCAATTCTGCTGACAGATGCCCTTTCTAATCGTTCTGATCTGGTCGTATGTCCCTCCATCGGCCGCCATGGTTTGGACAGCGGCATCGTACAGTCGTGAAGAGACAAACCTCTGATTTCACTTTTGGACAAAATAATGAGGAGTACAATTAGTACCAACCTTTAAATGGCTGAACAGAGCGGAGGGAATTTACTATATGAAGGGGGAATCTGTGCTCCCTCTATAATTGAGAACATATGTAAGAGTGTGCAGGCGGAGGGTCTCTCTATATGTATGAGGTTCGGGTGCAGCCTATAGCCGCTGTGACCCCTCCTCTCGCCTCCAGTCAGGGGTGTGATGATAACAAGTTCTCTGTGTATAATATCGTGCTCACATCTCCACTGACACAAACACTCCAAACCCACAGAGGATCAGACGGCAGCAGCCAGAAGACCTCGGCGTCCAGGAGCAGACCCCCGGGGACCGCACCACACAGTAAGGAAGTCATTGCCACTATTTTGCTCATTACAATTTATAATTGAAAAAAAAGAGTCGTCTCAAGGTAGAAAGAGAGAAAATGTGAAGTTATATTATTTGGCAGCGATCCATAACAGTCTGCTCCGTCCTCTGTAGAGTAGAGATTCCATTTAGGGCTTAGAATACTATTTAATGTCGCTTTGTTACTTTGTATCCTTTACACTTTCAGATGTTTTGTTACTTTGTATCCTTTACACTTTCAGTTGTTTTGCTACTTTGTATCCTTTACACTTTCAGTTGTTTTGTTACTTTGTATCCTTTACAATTTCAGTTTTGTATTTGTTGTTTGTGTATTTGTTTATTTAATACCATCAGAAAATGTGTTGTTTTAAAAAAATATGACATCATGAGGTATTACGATTTTATTTCACTGCGCCATATGTTAGTTGTATGGATAACACGCAGAACACAGCGTTTAAGCATTTTGACTATTTCGAGAATTACCGGGACACGATGGATTTTTCTGTATTATGGTTGTTGGATGCCTGCACGTGTCGCACCTATCGGGATAAGGTGGTTGTGATGCGTCACGATTACGACTCCATTTTTACTTTTATCCATACATTGACTGAGAGTATTTCCCTGTGCGTACCAGTGATGGAAGGCTGCAGTGTATTCCACTGGTTTACGTGTCGCCCATAGGACCTGGTTGGAAAATAAAATAATGTATCGTGTACCCGGGGGTGCACCACCAATGAGGCCAGGTGAGGCGGTCGCCTCAGGCAGCACCAGGTAGGGGGAAGAGGGGGGCAGGTTAAGAAAGGGAAGGGCTTAGGTTCAGAAATTGGCATTGGGGGGTTGGGGCGCCATTTCAGTTTTCGCCTCAGGCAGCAGAAAGGCTAGGTGCACCCCTACTTTTTAGGGCATGGAATAGTGTAGTCTACATCTCGTTGACCCAATGTATTCCAAGAGGACTCCTTGGGACCTCAGGCCTCGCTCTGGTGTATGCGCTAGAGCAGGGATCAGCAACCTCCGGCACTACAACTCTCAGCATGCTCCATTCACTTCTATGGGAGTTCCAAGAACAGCCAAGCAAGTGTGCATGCTGGGAGCTGTAGTTTCACCACAGCTGGAGTGCTGATCCCTGCGCTAGAGCTTTCCCTTTTGATGTGTCGAATGCCGTTCTCAAGCAAAGTGTGAACAGAGCCTTACCCTGACTTTCCAGTTATTTTAAATGTAATTGTGTTAAAGGTAAATTAATTTATATTCATTTTTTAGATTTTAGCTAACATTTTACTTTACCTTTTTGTTGGATCTCATTCCTTTATTTTATGTGACAAAAGGAAAGCTTCGGGCGGCAGATGAGCCGCTCTGCACCTCGGCGTCGTCTGTGGATCCGTAGGTAGGATTTAGAGACAATCTGTCGAGGAAAAGATTTATTCTTACACAAAAAGTTTCCATTGCAAAACTACAACCCCCGGCAGGCCCCGATTGGAGACCACTGTATTGCACGATTGTCCTTTGACCCGCAGGAGAGACGTGTATGACCAGCCACAACTTCCACCGGTGATGTCACCTGTTTGTTGGGGGCTTCCGACCCTTTGTACCCCTTTAAGACAAGCTGCATGTATGATTCTGTACCATATTTAGGCTTCGGTTTATGGCATCATACCCCTTTAAGAACTATTCAGAGCATGGACATTCACCACTAATTCTGCTACTCCTGCGCAGCAGGGGATGTGGATGTTACGGTACAATATGTAACAGCACAGGCAGTAATATGTAACATCTGTGGCCCCAGCCGCCCTCAGAAGAAGCTACCACGTCATGTAGGAGCCAGCCTAGGCCCCTTTCACACGCGCCAGTTTTCCGCGCTGGTGCAATGCGTGACGTGAACGCGCAGCACCCGCACTGAATCCGGACCCAATCATTTCAATGTGTCTGTGTTTAAACTGAAGGTTTACAAACAAAATCCCCTAGCAACCATCCGTGAAAATCGCATCGCATCTGCACTTGCTTGCGGATGCGATTTTCACGCAGCCCCATTTACTTCCATGGGGCCAGCGTTGTGTGAAAATCGCAGAATATAGAACATGCTGCAATTTTCAGGCAACGCAAAAGTGATGCGTGAAAAACATCATTCATGTACACAGACCCATTGAAATGAATGGGTCTGGATTCCGTGAGGGCGCATCACGCATTGCGCCCGCGCCGAATACTTGCTCGTGTAAAGGAGCTTTATACTTCCCTGGAAAGAGATGAATCCGATTATAATAAAAAGTTCCGCAACTTTCTAATGTACTTTGCACTTTGTGTTCCAGTTCTTCACCATTTTCAAGATCTCCGCTTGCTGAGAGAATGGGGATTATTTCGTTCATATCCAGAAGATAAAAACCTGAACAGACCTAATGCCTCACAGCGGACGTCTTGAGCCGCTAGATATAAAAAGAAAAAAAGAATTTCGTCACCCACTAACAGCAAGCAGAGATCTAGAAAATGGCAACACATTGAAAACAATGTATATCAGGAAGTTGCAGACGTTTTCATTTTGGTTTCATGAGATTTTTAGTTTACATTCTGATTGAACTGTATGAGCCCACGTGCCAGGTCACAGCCGCCTCCTGTATGAGGGTCCCTATGCTCTTCAGTGCAGCACTGCGTGGCGACCACCGCCTCACAGCCCACGTGGCTCACAGTCTACTGAGACCACATGGTATTCTGCACGGCGGCTGTGCCCATGGTGTGGGTCAAGGGTTCCTAGCCTGGCAGCGGAGGAGATGATGGACTGCTGGTCGCCCTGTGGGTGTTGTGACTGCAGCGGTCGCCATGCAGTGCTGAACCTAATAGCATAAGGACCCACAAAGTGGTGGGTGGGCAGCATGGCGGCTCAGTGGTTAGCACTGCAGCACTGAGGTCCTGGGTTCGAATCCAACCATGGACAACATCTGCATGCAGTTTGTATGTTCTCCCTGTGTTTGCGGGGGTTTCCTCTCAGACTTCAAAGACATAGTGATAGGGACCTTTATATTGTGAGCCCCATTGGGGAGAGCGTGATGCTAATGTCTGTACAGCGCGTTTCTAATGATCCCTGTGTTTGTGTTTCATAGGTCAGATGCGGTAAAAGCTCAGAAAATTATCTTTTATCCCCGCCCCCTTCCTTGCCCGTTTGCTGTGACTGACCGCTGGCTGTCGGGCATAAGCGTTGTCAGTCATAGCGAAGGGGGCGGGGTTACCACAGCGTGAAGTAAGGAGGCCGCTGCCCCCCTGACTTCAAGCCTGACACGAGGAGCGCGCCGGCCGGGGATAAAAGAGAATTTTCTGAGCTTTTACCGCATCTGACTTATGAAACACAGGGATCATTAGAAACGCGCTGACACTGTCAGTGCTGCCAGCGACTTGGGGTGCTTTCTGGAGGTGACAGGTTCCCTTTAAAGGATCCATATTCTTTATGAATCTGCCCAGTGGAGTAATTTTACTGTAGTCTCCATTACATTTTCCATGGTTTCCCAGGAGTCGAGGATGATGGGAGCTGTAGTCTCGCAGCCATTGCACCCATGCCTTGTTGTATCACTGACGTCCCCTCTTCCATTACATTATTCACACTGTATCGAGCGGAGTAGTGTCTGGATATTGTGCGCACATTAATATCGCCCTAGTCCCTGGACGGCGAGGATACATTAATGGCCTCTGGGATGATGGATCATAGGATGTCTATGTACTAATAATCCCCACTCGGTGTGACACGTCTGCTGGTGATTTACTGGGGCTTGTTGTAACATCTGCGTTCCATCATCGCCCCGGGGAAGCCTCGGTGCATTAGCAGGAGAGGTGTAATGATCCCGGGCGTCTCTTGGCCCGGTTATTAGGAAATGAGAATCTTGTAATTAGGTTCATTAAACGCATAAGAGCTTGGAGAATACTTGGGTTTCGGTCGGAGTCGTCTCTTGAGATGGTTGTTGATGGGTTAGACCTCTAATGGGCATCTTGTAGTCCACCACAGGATCAGAGGCTTGGAATGATGGCTAGTTCCTGCCGACAACCTCCCTTAAAGGGTATTTCCACCTGAATGGAGTGAATTCAGCTGGTGTGCCAAAGTCATAGCAGGGCAGTAGCTCGGCTTTCCACCCACTGGGGTAAAGGTTCACCCTGGTGCCTAAGGCCCAGGGGCGTAGCTAATGGCTCATGGGCCCTGGTGCAATAGTTCAGCTTGGGCCCCCCTTCCCTCAGTGCTTTGTGTGTCTTCCTATGCGGCACAAGGGTCTTTGGGCCCCTTAGGCTCCTGGGCCCGGTAGCGACTGCTACCTCTGCACCCCCTATAGCTACGCCCATGCTAAGGCCTGTATCTAAATCTCCTGGCCAAGGCAGAGTAGATGGTCGGAGCCCCTCAGAGCCCGGCTTGTGGTCTCCTGAGGAGTGTAGAGTGGATTTAAGGGGAGGATAAGGTGGTGACAGCTTCCCTTTTTCTGCCCCCACCCATATGATGGTTCTCCATGGTGGACCCGCTGTTGGCTCCAGTCTGTGGATCCGGGGCAAGTTCAGCCCAGCTGTGATCTTTCGCTAGGAGGAGCTGATGTGACACCTTCCCCTGACTTCAATGGGCATTTTGCAATGCTTTATTCTGCCTGTGGAGGCGCTGCAGGGATATGGAACACTTTATGCTGCGTTTCCCAGCATATCACCCAAGCTCCCTTTGATCAGTTTTTTCAGGATCCCTCTCTTTAACAGAAAAAGATGTAGCAGAGCTGAGTTTCTTATTACTTGTAGTGATGTTTTCTCTGTGCTATTCCACGTACATTACCATTAGATACAAGCTATTCAAGAGACGACCAGACCGGCTCTGCTACATCTGGCCTGCTTGGGGAATTACATCACTATTTTTGCCATTAAATGCACTATGTAAATATTAAGTTTTGCTTCTCTGCTCCACATCAGCCCAGTAAATACATCAGATGTGTTTGAAAATTGTAAGTAAGGGAATAAATTTGGTGTCCTCTAAAGCTAAATCTCGCTGTCCTCTCTCGCATCATGAGCCGACAGACTGGAGATTTTCTTTGGTCATTGGACGGGATGTGAAGTCGTTGTCATGAAGAATAAACATCGAGCAGAAATGTCCCTTGTGTGATGCAGAAGAGCGTGCGGCGGTGACGACATCCCTGACCAGGCCCGTTCCCTCTGCCAAGAATTTTGAACAGTTCCATGGATGAAGCCCCCAGAACCACCATGGACATTAATCATGAGGGTGGTTAGACATCTCCATAAACCAGAGAGAACACATGCGACTAGCCTTGGCTCTTCCCCAGGAGGTTCAGTCACATCCTTGACTTATATAGACGTCCCACTGATGGGGCTTAGGCTCAATACACGATTGTCAACTGTCCCCAAATATTGGGAAGGCTCTGGGGTTCTTATTACTCCTGAGTGGCACCAAGGCAGGCTCCAAGAATGAGGAGTAGTGAGCATCCGCAGAGTGTGGTCTGGATTTGTCTAGGAGGTCTGAACTGAGGTCTCTGTTTAAGGGGTCTGTTCTAGGGTCTGGTCTAGGATCTGTCTTTAGAGGGTCTGGTCTAAGGTCTGGTATAGGATCTGTCTTTAGAGGGTCTGGTCTAGGGTCTGACTTTAGGGGGTCTGGTCTAGGGTCTGAATTTAGAGGGTCTGGTCTAAGTCTGATCTAGGATCTGTCTTTAAAGGGTCTGGTCTAGGGTCTGACTTTAGGGGGTCTGGTCTAGGGTCTGACTTTAGAGGGTCTGGTCTAAGGTCTGATCTAGGATCTGTCTTTAGAGGGTCTGGTCTAGGGTCTGACTTTAGGCGGTCTGGTTTAGAGTCTGGTCAAGGGTCTGTCTTTGGGGGTCTGGTGTATGGTCTGGACTAAGGACTGACTTTAGAGGGTCTGGTCTAGAGTCTGACTTTAGGGGGTCTGGTCTAGGGTCTGACTTTAGGGGGTCTGGTTTAGCGTTTGGTCGAGGGTCTGTCTTTTGGGGGTCTGGTTTAGGATCTGTCTTTGGGGGCTCTGGTTTATGGTCTGCTCTAGGGGGTCTGTCTTTAGAGGGTCTGGTCTAAGGTCTGTCTTTATAGGGACTGACTTTAGAGGTTCTGGTCTAGGGTCTGTCTTTGGGGGTCTGCTCTAGGTCTGCTCTAGGGTCTGTCTTTGGGGGTCTGGTCTAGGGTCTGGTCTAAGGTCTGTCTTTTGGGGGTCTGATTTAGGGTCTGTCTTTGGGGGTTCTGGTTTATGGTCTGGTCTAGGGCTTTCTTTGGGGTGTGATAAAGGGAGTTTTATGTGCACTTGTGTTTCAAATACCTTAGAGTAGGTGTGGCCTATATAAATGGGTGGGGCATATGTTACACATCTAGTGCACTCTAGCACAGAATCTCTTATGTCTCTTCTCAGAGGTTGACCAGTTTGTGATTACAGATTCCGACTGCTGGGGGCTCCTACAAGAAGGTTCAGTGGGATTGCGTTGGGCCCCTCGTTTCCACTGTTTTGCTTTCCTTCTCTGACTCCTCATGCCGTTACCCTAAATAGTTGACATTTCTTAACTGAAGCGTCTGGAAAAATAAATCTTTTGGATATTTTCCAGAATGTTAACAGAACTGGTGAATTCCTTTAAGACGTACAGGTATTTTTGTGGAATTGCTCCGTGAGCAAAACCAGAAACTCAGGATAAATGACGACACAGCCAGGTAGTCCCAACTGAAGCAGGGCAGGTTTGGGGAGGAACGCTGCCCCTCTCCTCCCCTGGTGTCGGCCGCTGTCAGAGTTGTCACTGTGAACTCCAATAGGATGTGAATGGGGCAGAAATGGCACACAACACACTGCCACCTCCCCGATTCCAGAGCCACCAATCTATGGGTTATCGAGATTAGCTCACATTGGCGTTTTGGGTGGAGTCGCCCTTTAAGGAAGAGTTTAGACCTGTATTTCAGGCAACCAGCACGGAAAGGAAATAAGTGTGACTACTGGTAGTGAGCAATGCAATATGTAAAATAAGATGTGTAACCCCTGCGCCCGCTGTATGTAAACTACCTTGCAAGAGTCATGGAGGTTGAGCCGCTCGGCTGAAGAGTCATGGTGGCAAGGTGCATGTATATCTCCATTGTGCATTTGCCAGAACTAGAAAACAACAGCGCATGCGCAGGATTTAAAGCAGGCTTGAGATGACTTATCCCAGCCTCACGGGCACCAATCAAGCCAAACTGGGATGAATTTAGGACGCTTCATTGGAGCAGCTCCACCTCCATGACTCTTGCAAGGTCCTTTCCATACAGCACGTACGGCGGTTAAACTTCTCATTTTATATAATGCAGCGACTAATATTACACATGAGGACAGCGCTAGAAAAAAGAAAAGAAAAAAAAAAACACAGACAAGTTCCCTTTAAATTAGGGTGCACTCAAGAAGTATAGATAAGGGTGGGTCAAAAGGTAGGGAGCGCCATCAGCAAGCAGGATGTTCTCCTTGGCTTAGCTGTAGCACAGAAGAGAGCAGGGACCCAGCTACAGGGGGGCAGCGGTAGCAGTTGCACCCAGGCCCTACTGTGTGAGGGGCCCAAAGATCCCTCTACTACACAAGACACCAGTATTATGAATGACACCATGGTCGAGAAGACCTCTAAAGGCTTCTAGCAAAGAGGATGGGACCAACCTGAGCTGGACCCCACAATCCAGGGGCCCCACTGCAGCTGTATGGCGTCCCCTTGGTTGAGAAGGGTTCAGTAGGTTGCTGCGTGCGCTCGTTGCACATACCCGTTCTCTTACAATTACATTGCCTGATCCACGTAATTAGATTATACTGGAAAAAGCAGATGCAGGAAATCTTCCATGATGCCACGAGAACCAGACGACGAGGAACCAGCAGCAGACCCCAAGTGGCTTTTTTGTTGGGCAATTTCCGAGAGGAAAGCTTCAGAAAACAGAAATTATGATTTTTATAACAGATGTGCGGGGGTCTTTAAATACAGATGCACAGATGTAGCAGAGGCGAGCGGGCAACCTCTTTTCTAGATGCATATCAGCTGATAAGACGGCAGGAGCCGCAGGCATTAGATGGTGCCCTTTAAAATGAGAGGGGACACAGTCCTCAGTACTTTCTGGATTATAGAGGGGAGGGGGTGTCCCGAGTGCCCTAGAGCCGAGCACCCTACTAGATGGTCCCATAGAAATGAATAGAGCAAATGGGGATATTCCTCTTTAATTTGTAATGAGAAGCAAGTAGGATGAGAAGTTAGCTACTTCCTCTCTGCTGCACTGCATTTCCCAGCATTCCCTGCTTTACGACTTCCTAAAATTGGGGAAAGGTTGACGTCTGTGACCAGTTGGTGACCAATAGCAAAGTGTTCTTCCACCCCCTACAGGCATAGATCCAATCAGATAGGTCTCTGCACACTGGGGAGGGGGCGGCACCTCTGGGTGACAGAGAAATCGGCCCCAGGAGCCGCCAATATGGCTGACGCTAGTAGCTGCTTCCTGTCCCAGAAACTGAAGGCAAGAGCAGAAGAGAGATTTGAGCAAAGACTGATCTTTCTCCTTTCACAAGTCCTGGTGTAATCGCCGCGGGAAAAAATGTCTTAAAATCAGGAGCGCGTCCAGAACTCGTAGCGAAGAAAGTCTTAAGAGTGTTTACTTCAGCGACCGGCGCCTCAATCATCAGAGCCGTGAGATCCTCACATGTAGAGGGCGACGCCATTGAAGTTTTTTTTCCTTTTTGTGCGTGTTTATATCTTTGAATTTGCTGAACTTTATACTTGCTAGAGGTAAACAGACGACCAAGTGCATGCAGATATAGCCGTAGAAGGCTAGGAGCACACTAAAGGATAGCAGCGGATCTCCACTTCTGAACTTTGTTGTTTAGATACAAATATGTGGGTTAATTCAGTTTGTTATAGCAGCCGGAGCGTAGTTTTTCTGATACAAATCCCCTGCATAGACATACATGATAAAATTCTGGAGAGCTGCAGTCACCAATGACCAGTATGTAGTAATTTCTGTACGCAGTAATCTCCTGAGCTCCCTCTAGTGGTGGCTGTATATATCTGTATGCAGAATGCTCCTGAGCTCCCTCTAGTGGTGGCTGTATATATCTGTATGTAGTAATCTCCTGAGCTCCCTCTAGTGGTGGCTGTATATATCTGTATGTAGTAATCTCCTGAGCTCCCTCTAGTGCTGGCTATATATATCTGTATGTAGTAATCTCCTGAGCTCCCTCTAGTGGTGGCTGTATATATCTGTATGTAGTAATCTCCTGAGCTCCCTCTAGTGGTGGCTGTATATATCTGTATGTAGTAATCTCCTGAGCTCCCTCTAGTGGTGGCTGTATATATCTGTATGCAGTAATCTCCTGAGCTCCCTCTAGTGGTGGCTGTATATATCTGTATGTAGTAATCTCCTGAGCTCCCTCTAGTGGTGGCTGTATATATCTGTATGTAGTAATCTCCTGAGCGCGCTTCTAAGAGGAGGACTCAGTGGTGGACTAGCCATAGAACCTAAAGGGAAACTGCCTGGTTGGCCGATGCCCAGAGGGCCACCTGAGCTCTTCTCACGGCTGACAGCCATGTAAGTAATAATCGGACGCTTCCCTCCTGACTCCTGAATTCAACTGTATTGGCATCCTGAGGTAACTGGAGTAAGAGGACAGAACATGGCAGCTGGTGCTGGCCACCACAGAGAGACAGTTTTTGGGGAGTTATTTTGTGTTTTGGGTGCAGTATTTTAAGGGTACTTTCACACTTGCGTTGTTGGATTCGCCGGAACTGTCTGCCGGATCCGGCAATCTGTATGCAAATGGATACCATTTGTAGACGGATCCGGATCCGTCTCACAAATGCATTGCAATACCGGAACCATCTCTCTAGTTGTCATCCGGAAAAACGGATCCGGTCTTTCTTTTTTTGCGCAGACCGGAAGACCGGATCCGTCAATGCGATAATTTTAATGCCGGATCCGGCACTAATACATTTCAATGGAAATTAATGCTGGATCCGGCAATTGTTCCAGATTTTTGGACGGAGAAAATACTGCAGCAAAAACGTAAGAGGGAATGAAGTGATGCATCCTGAACGGAATGCTCTCCATTCAGAATGCATTAGGATTAAACTGATCAGTTTTTTCCCGGGAATTCCCGGAAAATAATAACGCCAGTGTGAAAGTACCTGTAACTGTGATGCACTGTGGTAGTTGGCGCTGCTGGGGTGGTATAATATGCCGCATTATGGTATTGCTAGCTCCGCCTTCTTGTGTTGGCCCTGCCTTCTGTCAATTTGGACTACAAAATGAGGCCACAGTTTTTTTTTTCCAGGGCCACTTTAATTTCCTAGTCCGTCCCTTCCGAATTACGTACATATGGTCTAGTAGGGCACATGAAAGGGATTTTTTAGATGGAACAACCTCTTCTTTTTTTTTTTCATTCAGGGAATACAGGACCCATGTTCTCATGATTGGTGGGGGTCCCGGCTGTCAGACCCCCATCGATCAGGCACTTATCCCCTAGTTTATATCTTGGATCAATCGCTTTAAGTTCCGCTCGCCAGATTTTTTTCACTTGACAAACTGGATAATTTCAGGTCATGGGGTCTTGTCTCCCACATCCTTAGTTCCGGCACCCACGCTCGTGTCTGGAGCCTGCCATTAATTATTCTATACATTAACATCAACATGCTGTGTTTGTTTTTGGGATGAAACCTTCCTGCCCTCACATTACTGAAGTTACAGACTGCTCTGGACCCAAGATTAGTGAAATCCATGAAGGTCCTGACTTGTCCGTGACTCACCGGATGCGAGTTACGTAATGAACATTGGGATGGGGAATGCCAGGCTGTTCACACACGTCCTAAGGCAGGAATGGGCAAACTGCGGCTCTCCAGCTGTTGTAAAACTACAATTCCCACCATGCCCTGCTGTAGGCTGATAGCTGTTAGCAGTCTTTGCATGCTGGGAGTTGTAGTTTTGCAACAGCTAGAGAGCTGCAGTTTGCTCATCCCTGCCCTAAGGGATTGCAGGGAAAGGCTTGGTACCAGACGCTCATGCCCCTAGAGGTGGCCGATGTCAGGTGTGCCCATGAACTTCATTTTTCCTCTATCCATACGTTGCGTCAGCATCCCTTGGCACTCCAGCTGTTGTGAAACTACAACTACCAGCAGCACCATGGTTCTTAGCCCCTATCCCTTTCAGGCCCATATAATGTAACACAGGGTTTGGCGCTATAGGGTAGATGGAGGCAGAGGTGTAAGCTCCTGGGCACTAGTGCAAATTCTGCGACGGTTCCCCCCCGGACCTAACGTTTATTTTATAATATATACTGGAGAGTGAATCTGGATCGCACATCCTCAACACTATGCTTTTGATATAACGACTGTCTCAGCATAATTACGTGGCATATCCGCCCAATTTGTAATACATAGTATAGTGTGCACAAGAGGCATTAGTATACAGTTGTCGCGGTAAGTGGGCCTATGCTCTTTGATCAAACTGTATACTAATGCCTCTTTTGCACAGCATACTATGTATTACAAATTGGGCGGATATGCCACGTAATTATGCTGAGACTGTCGTTAAATCAAAAGCATAGTTTTGAGGATGTGCGATCCAGATTCACTCTCCAGAATATATTTGTTTTATAATACTGATGTCTGTCTGTGGCAGAGGAACTCTGCTGTGACGGCTGCCCCCAAATCCATACAGACCTGCCCCTACGTATAGAAAACGGGCCCCTAGCAAACATCAAAATGGGCATGTCTTGATGCTGGTCCATGCGGCTGCCACTGGGCCCCCCCCCCCCCCCCATGTCATTACAATCCTTGGTGCTCACGAGATAAGGATGGGGCAGTACAGGTGACCCCTCAGCATGGCGGCAGGGAAATACATTGCAGTAACTACCATAAACAATTTGGGAAATGCTCGTCTGGTTGCATTCAATTTCGATTTGAGTGCTCTTGTGCAAATCACAGATCCAATATATGGTGGCACCCTGTATAGTGATGAGCGGCATGTGCCATATTCGATTTCGACAAAATTTGCGAATATTCGATAGATTATTCGTTTCATATGCGTTGAAATTGAATATTTTTTCATTATTCTAGTTATCGCGATTAATATGCGATTTAAATAATCGTGTATTGCGATAGTAACTGAAGGCTACTTTCCTATTGGTTTGATATCTAGAATTATAGCTAATATGACGAATGTATTCGTCATATTCCTCAAAACGAAGATAACGAAGTATTCTCCATCTTCGTTTTAGCAACCTATTCGTCAACTTTGCTAATTCTAGCAATCAAATAGGAGGGTTGACTATAGGGACAGCTGTGTTTAATTCGCTATGCGATTATATTACTTTGCTTTTGTTTTAAATAAATAGAATAATCATACTTGATAATTATTATAATTATTCTATTTATAAAAAAAAAATATATATATAATTGCATAGCGAATTAAACACAGCTGTCCCTATAGTCAACCTTCCTATTTGATTGCTAGAATTAGCGAAGTTGACGATTAGGTAGCTAAAACGAAGATGGAAAATACTTCGTTATCTTCGTTTTGAGGAATATGACGAATACATTCGTCATATTCGCTAATTTTACCGAGCCAACCATACATGGGAACGTCTCCATACTAAAATGTACTGTCGGATTTGAGAATTACGTTGAAATTGCAATGCGATTAATATAACTTGAATTAATCGCATTGCGATTTCTACTTAGACCTGGTTTACTATGGTTGGCTTGGTCGAATTAGCGAATATGACGAATGTATTCGTCATATTCCTCAAAACGAAGTTAACGAAGTATTCTCCATCTTCGTTTTAGCAACCATAGTAAACCATGTCTGTTGAAATCGCAATACGATTATTTCAAGTTATATTGATCGCATTGCGATTTCAACTTCGAGCTGGTTTTATAATGGGTCAGCTTGCTAGAATTAACGAAGTTAACGAATATGGAATATAGCAGTGCTAATTGAAATCGCAATGCGATTAATGTAACTTGGAGTAATCGCATTGCGATTTCTACTTAGCACTGCTGCTATATTCCATATTCGTTAATTCTAGCCTAATATGTAAGATAGCCGTGCACTGCTAAGTTGTAATCACAATGCGATTAATATAACTTGAATTATTCGCATTGCGATTTCAACGTAATTCTCAAATCCGACAGTACATTTTAGTATATGGAGACGTTCCCATGGTGATGGGGACGCTCCATGAGCACGGTAGTCGGCAGAAGCGGCAACGGGCACTGACTGGAGCAGCCAGGAAGCCAGGAATCCTCAGGACAGGTAAGAACTACTTTTGGGAAGTGGGAAAGAAAAAATAAAACTACAAAAAAAAAACGAATATTCGAAATAGGGCATTTATAGCGCTATATTAGAAATATTAGCGAATTAGCGAAGTACTGATATTCGCTAAAAAAATTCGCTATTCGAATATTCGCGCTCAACACTAATCCTGTATCGGCGCGGCCCACTGTACGTCTATGACTATGTGCTAAACCCACCAGACATGGCTTGAAAAAGGTCTAGAAGACCGAAATATCAGAGATATCTGGATTCACTGCACCTATAAAAATGGGCGGCTATCCTGGAGATTACATTGGATCTGGGATTTACACAGGAGCGATCAAGTCTACTGAAAAAAAATAAAAAGAAAAGAAGAATGCAACCAGATGGGCGTGCCCTGAATATGGTGGCACCGATACAATTTATCAGACGGAGTGCGGAACTATTTTATTTTAGATTTATTTATATACTGTATATTATTTATATTATATTACTTATATTATATATATATTTTATATAATATTCTATGTCGTGTACCTGCACTTCATTAAGCATGGGAGACCTCCAGAAGAGTGGGCCCCCCCCCCCCCGGTTTACTGGGGCCCTGCACGGTAACACGTGAGTACCAGCTCCTGTGTCTAAGGGTACTTTCACACTAGCGTTGGTGCGGATCCGTCTGTTTATTTGTACAGGCGGATCCGCACTCTAATGCAAACGCTTGTATCCGTTCAGAACGGATCCGTTTGCATTAGCTTTAAAGAAAAATGACAAAGTCCAAAACGGATCCGCTTTGACTTACATTGAAAGTCAATGGGGAACGGATCCGTTTTCAAATGCACCATATTGTGTCACTGACAACGGATCCGCCCCCATTGACTTACATTGTAAAAAACGGATCCGTTAGGCCTGCGCTCTTCCAGACGGACACCAAAAAGCTGCATGCTGCGTTTTGGTGTCCGCCTCAAAGCAGTAATAGAGGCGGAACGGAGCCTAACTGATGCATTCTGAACGGATCCTTATCCATTCAGAATGCATTGGGGCTTAACTGATCCTGAAACGGATCTCACAAACGGAATCCAAAACGCTAGTGTGAAAGTACCCTAAAACATTAATTTTGCGCAATTTCCTCCAGACTCCTGGCACATTTTGTGAGAGTTGAAACAAATACGGACCCACCCATTACTGAACCCCTATTGACCAGAAAGGGGCGTGGTCCATATTCTAAGAGGCGGGGCATGAGAAAAGGAATTTCTGAAAAGTCGTTAATGCTGCCTGATGCGATAGGAAACAAGGGGGTCAGATTTACTATTGAAAATGTAGCAGTTTTTTGGCGCGCTTTGCTCCAAAAACTAAAAACTAGTGTGCATGCGTTGCATCACATTTACTATTTTACACCCTTTTCTAAGCCTTTTATGGAAGGGGCATAGCTTTTTATGAAAGGGTGTGGCTTCATAGGAAGGGGGCATTGCCTAATGTGGCTCTGAGCGCCAAAATTCAGACACATATTTAGAGTAAAACTATGGCAACCTATAGGTATCGTAATCTTAGACTAGACAGGTTTTTTGGGCGTACAAAAGGACCTCTGGAGTAAATCTGGTGCAGGATTTACGATACTCCAAATTAGTGATGAGCGAAACGAGCTTCGGATGCTACATCCGAATTCGCTTCGTTCACAGCTTCGGATTAATGCTGTACGGCGATCCGTCTCCATACAGCATTAGAATGTACAGGCTCCGATGAGCCAAAGTCAGTTATTCGCAAAGTCGCGCGTGACTTTGTTGCTTCGGTAGTTGAAGTCGCTCAAGCCTTCGCTGAATAACTTTGGTAGTTGATTTTTAAAGTGGAAAACTACTTCAAAACTTGGCCGGGTTTGGTTCCGAGGTACCAGTCGGAATCAACGCCGTGTTTGGTTCCAAGTTTTAAAGTGGTTTTCCGCTTTAAAAATCAACTAACAAAGTTATTTAGCGAAGGCTTGAACGACTTCAACTACCGAAGCAACAAAGTCACGCGCGACTTTGCGAATAACTGACTTAGACTCATCGGAGCCCATACATTTTAATGCTGTACGGAGCTGGATCTCTGTACAGCATTAATCCCAAGTTTTGAACGAAGTGACTTCGGATGTAACATCTGAAGCTCGCTTCGCTCATCACTACTCCAAATTGATAAAGGTCCGAGCGCCAGAACTGTAAATTTGTCTAATATTAGAATTGTGAGTCGTATTCTTAGACCGTGCAAAGTGCGACACTATTAGTAAATCCGCCCCATTGTCGGTAAATCCGCCGTCACATTGTGCAGCCCCCGGCGTTCCCAGGACACGTCACCCAGTCTTGTAAATGTTACTATATCGGTGAGGTGACATGTTCTGTGTCTGCAGATGTTTCTGGCATTTCCTCCTCTCCTGCCTGTAAATCCCTGCGGCGGAAGGTCCCGACCTCTCTGCACCGATTTCCCCCCCTCTTCGAGCACAGCAAGATCTTTCCATCGCACGCTTCCCGGTCGGAGAGCGCGGGTGCACCTTCCTGGCCTTGGGAGTACGGCACGAACCCTAAAACCGCCCCGAGATGCTGCTTTTTCCAAATAACTGGAATCTGCTGCTTTAGCTTCCTGTATTTTATAGGGCGTGTGGCCATTTCCAAAGGACGTGGGGGAACGTTACAGCAGAAATGCCAGGACGCCTGGAATATTCTGTTTTAGGGATTTTCCGTTTTTATGGAAATAAAGCTCAGATGTTGTGTAATGAATAGTCCTGCAACTTTCAAATGGATTCCATTCTTCCAGTTTTCAAGATCTCTGCTTATTGTCAGTGAATGAGAGGCTTAAAAAAGCCCATCCTGATCATGTCCAACCAATACAGTAACCAGCTAAACAGCCTGCGCCAGTCAGAAAGTGGTTCTAAAACTGATACACACGGCGCATTAAATTAACAGTAGCATCTATTTCATTTCCATAGGCAATTTCCTGATACCGTTTGTTTCAGTTCTTCTCCATTTCAATATCTCTGCCTGCTGACAATGAATGGGAACATTCTTGTTTACCTTCCAGAGTCTACTCATACCTGCAACAAAAAAGTTTTTGAATTTTGCTGCGGATTCACTTTGGATTCCTTCCCGCAGAACCTTATTACAATCTCATTCACTTTGCTGCAAATTTTTCGCAAGCAAATCTGGAAGAAAGCAGCATTTGAAGGTGCCCTAACACTGGGTTCAGACCTGAGCGTTTTGAAGCCTAGCGTTTTTGGTGCGTTCAAGACTGGCGTGTAGGCGCGTTTATTCAAGCGTTTTGGTAAATAGTGTAGGCGCGTTTGACGCGCGTTTATGTGATTGACTGCATAGTTGGCCAATGACCAAACAGCCCTCCCTATATAGTTTGGCCAATCTGAGGTGTGAATTTTGAAAAATGCGCGTCCATAGGCGCGTTTTACGCTGCACAAACGCCCGAACAACACGTCTATCGCGTTTCCCATTGAAGTCTATTAGCACCAAACGCTCGAAAAAAGCCCGAATTAACGCGAACATACTTGCTTATGCGTCAGACGTTTATAGGCGCCTACGAACGCGCATAAAAACGCGCAAGTGTGAACCACCCTTATTGGAATGCATGGTTCCTTTACTGTTGTGCGTTTTTATGTGCGTTCAAAAGCGGCGTTTTACGCGAAAGTGTGAACTGAGTGTAATGCTTCTCACAGCTGAAGATTTGCTACATTGTATTCAGCCTACCTAATCCTCTGTGGGTGAAGCAGCAGACTGATACAATGTATCAGTGCAGATAAAATGTAACTGCTGCTGATCCCTTTACCTCACATAGGATGGTCTGCACTGGATACAACTGTAGCAAACCCTCTGCTGTGAGACCGTATTAGCTCTGTTCAGGTCACTAAGAATATTTCCATTGACTGACATTCAATTGAGGAGTTGAAACACCGTCTATTAGCCAGCGATTAAGCTGACAGGCCTTTTCTGAACGCCGGGAGGAAACTAAGCCGATAGCTTGGATTTCTCGCTTCTTTTTTTTGGTCTATTGTTTCCTCTGAGATAAGCGGCGCCACAGGCACCTGCCTATTGCCGCTGTATATGATCTCCTTGTGCTCCACATCTTTAGCTGCTCCTTATCAACGAGCCTTGAAGTTTCTGCTTCTCCCCTGAGCACTTAGGTCAAGTGCGACAGCAGTAAGAAAGCACAACGGCCGCCGTGTAACCCGGACGTGACTCCGGCGCCAAATACAGGAAGTTGTTCCTGTTATCGGATTTGATTTATTATACGTTTTCTGTTTTAAGCCGCTGCATTAAGTGCTGGCATCTGGAGCTGGCACCGGCATCTGCTCATTCCTGGCACAGGGGGCATCCCAAGGGAAAAGGGAAGCAGAGGGCGTCACTGGATAAGCATTGCTGGGATCTATCATCAGAAAACTCCCGACTCTGCGGTGTAAACGTATCGCTGTGGCAAACGGTTATCGCCACATAGAAAAAGATGAGGTCTCAGGCCAATTCCCCTGGACACTGCGTCCTCCTAAACATAAGAAGACGCAGTGCCCAGGAGATTTCTCTGCACACTTAGGTGACACCATGTGCGGAATCCGGCTTTGGCAGCGCCAGGAGCGAAGTGAAGGACCTGTCCCTCTGGTCTGGGGTCTGTATAAAGATAGCGGGGGCCGGTGATCTGGTCAGAAGTCTGTATTATTTTGTGGGGGGTGGCGGTAATGGGAAGTATTAGTTTAAGGCAGGCATGGCCAACCTGCGGCTCTCAAGCTGTTGTAAAACTCCCACCATTCCCTACTGTAGCTGTAGGCATTCTAGGAATGCTTGGAGTTGTAGTTTTGCAACAGCTGGAGAGCCTCAGGTTGGCCATCCCTGGTTTAGGGTCTCTGTATTCATTTTGGGATATGATCAAGAGGGTCACATGCACTATTTGTGATTCAAGTGCTGTAGGTGGGGGCGTGTCCTATTTAAAACAAAATGAAGAAAAAAAAAACACTTTTCCTAATCTCCCTGATGTTCCTTCTCAAAGGTTGGGAAGTATGACTTACATAAACACACATAAAATGATGGATCCGCCAACAGCAGTTTATGGACAGTTTCCGTGTAACAGAATTTTATATTCTACGTGCAGGATGAATCCTAAAACCCTTGGAGCCCATGTTCTTCTGCTGTTGTGAAACTGCACGCTGGGAGTTGTAGTGCCATAGCAGCTGGAGAGTCGCTAGCTGGAAACCACAGCTCTAGGTTTTAATAATTGTGGAAAATATTGAGCTTTTACGCAGTTTATATCTTGGTGTAAACGAAAGGCATTTTTTAATCATCACAAGAGCAGGTGCAAGATGTTTATGAGCCAAGAATCAGGAAGTCGAGGAGAGGCTACGTATCGGGGGATTCACTAAGGTGGCGGGCCTTCCCGACTCCAATCAGACATCAGAAGAACTCCCTGGATCAACGACCCCTCTCTAGTAGCTGTAGCTTGTAATATTATTACACTCCAGAAATAAATCCAGGCCCCTCCTGAATTCCTTTATTGTACTCACCATCACCACCTCCTCAGGCAGAGAGTTCCATAGTCTCACTGCTCTTACAGTAAAGAGTCCATAGTCTCACTGCTCTTACCATAAAGAATCCTTTTCTATGTTTGTGTACAAACCTTCTTTCCTCCAGACGCAGAGGATGTCCCCTCGTCACAGTCACAGTCCTGGGGATAAATAGATGATGGGAGTGATCTCTGTACTGACCCCTGATATATTTATACATAGTTATTAGATCTCCCCTCAGTCGTCTTTTTTCTAAAGTGAATAACCCGAATTTTGATAATCTTTCAGGGTACTGTAGTTGCCCCATTCCAGTTATTACTTTAGTTGCCCTCCTCTGAACCCTCTCCAGCTCTGCTATGTCCGCCTTGTTCACAGGAGCCCAGAACTGTACACAGTCCTCCATGTGTGGTCTGACCAGTGATTTGTAAAGTGGTAGGACTATGTTCTCCTCACGGGCGTCTATGCCCCTTTTGTTGCAACCCATTATCTTATTGGCCTTTTACAGCTTAGTTTGCTGTTTAATGAAATTCCTAGATCTTTTTCCATGTCAGTGTTACCGAGTGTTTTACCTCTTAGTATGTACGGGTGACTTGCATTATTCCTTCCCATGTGTATAACGTTACATTTGTCAGTGTTAAACCTCATCTGCCACTTATCTGCCCAAGCCTCCAATCTATGCAGATCCATCTGTAGCAGAAGGCTGTCCTCTGTAGTGTATATACACGGTATACTGTCCTCTGTAGTATGTATATACAGTATACTGTCCTCTGTAGTGTGTATATATATATATATATATATATATATATATATATTATACTGTCCTCTGTAGTGTGTGTGTGTGTGTATATATATATATATATATATATATATATATATATATATATATACACAGTATACTGTCCTCTGTAGTGTATATACACAGTATACTGTCCTCTGTAGTATGTATCTACAGTATACTGTCCTCTGTAGTATATATACAGTATACTGTCCTCTGTAGTTTTTATATATACAGTGTACTGTCCTCTGTAGTAGATATACTATACTGTCCTCTGTAGTATATATACAGTATACTGTCCTCTGTAGTTTGTATATATACAGTGTACTGTCCTCTGTAGTACATATAGTATACTGTCCTCTGTAGTATGTATCTACAGTATACTGTCCTCTGTAGTATGTATATATACAGTATACTGTCCTCTGTAGTATGTATCTACAGTATACTGTCCTCTGTAGTATGTATCTACAGTATACTGTCCTCTGTAGTATATATACAGTATACAGTCCTCTGTAGTGTGTGTGTTTATATATATATATATATATATATATATACCGTCCTTTGTAGTATGTATATACACAGTATACTGTCATCTGTAGTATGTATCTACAGTATACTGTCCTCTGTAGTACGTATCTACAGTATACTGTCCTCTGTAGTGTATATACATGGTATACTGTCCTCTGTAGTGTATATACACAGTATACTGTCCTCTGTAGTGTGTATATATATATATATATATATATATATATACACAGTATACTGTCCTCTGTAGTGTATATACAGTATACTGTCCTCTGTAGTATGTATATATACAGTATACTGTCCTCTGTAGTATGTATCTACAGTATACTGTCCTCTGTAGTATGTATCTACAGTATACTGTCCTCTGTAGTGTATATACAGTATACTGTCCTCTGTAGTGTATATATATATAGATATATATATACAGTATACTGTCCTCTGTAGTGTGTGTGTGTGTGTATATATATATATATATATATATATATATATATATTTATATACAGTATACTGTCCTCTGTAGTGTATATACACAGTATACTGTCCGCTGTAGTATGTATTTACAGTATACTGTCCGCTGTAGTATGTATCTACAGTATACTGTCCGCTGTAGTATGTATTTACAGTATACTGTCCTCTGTAGTATGTATCTACAGTATACTGTCCTCTGTAGTATATCTACAGTATACTGTCCTCTGTAGTATGTATATACACAGTATACTGTCCTCTGTAGTATGTATATACACAGTATACTGTCCTCTGTAGTATGTATATACACAGTATACTGTCCTCTGTAGTATGTATATACACAGTATACTGTCCTCTGTAGTATGTATATACCAGTATACTGTCCTCTGTAGTATGTATCTACAGTATACTGTCCTCTGTAGTATGTATCTACAGTATACTGTCCTCTGTAGTATGTATCTACAGTATACTGTCCTCTGTAGTATGTATATACACAGTATACTGTCCTCTGTAGTATGTATTTACAGTATACTGTCCTCTGTAGTATGTATCTACAGTATACTGTCCTCTGTAGTATATCTACAGTATACTGTCCTCTTCAGTGTTAATTACTTTACACAGTTCAGTGTCATTTGCAAAAATAGATATTTTACCGTGCAGGCCTTCTACAAGATCATTAATAAATATATTGGAAAGAATAGGGCCATTGACAGTTGCCCAATCTAAGTATCTACCGTTAATAACCACCCTCTGTTTTCTGTCACTCACCCAGTTACTTACCCACATACAGACATTTTCTCCCAGTCCGAGCATCCTCATTTTATATACTAACCTTTTATGAGGTACGGTGTCAAATGATTTGGAGAAGTCCAGATATACGACATCCATTGATTCGCTGCTGTCAAGTCTAGAACTTACCTCCTCATAGAAACTGATTAAATTTGTTTGACATGACCGATCCCTCATGAAGCCATGCTGATATGGCGTTATTTGCTTATTTTCATTGAGATACTCCAAGATAGCATCTCTCAGAAAACCTGCAAACAGTTTCCCCACAACAGATGTTAAACTTACCGGCCTATAGTTTCCGGGCTCTGTTTTTGGACCCTTTTTGAATATCGGCACCACATTTGCTATGCGCCAATCTTGTGGAACATTCCCTGTCAGTATAGAATCCTTACATATCAGTATAGAGTCCGTTCTGAAAGCTTCTCATTCTGCCGGTCTGTTCACCAAGGTATTACATATAGCTTTATAATCAGTATATGAGATCCACAAACAGCAGCTTGTTGATGGTTTCCATGTATTGATGCTATCTGTTGAATGCATTGTAACATAAAAAAAAATCTCCTATGGTAGGAAAATCTAAATTTAAAAATGGAGATTTACTTTAGAGGGGTTTTCCAGGACTAACATATTGATAGGATAACAGATAGGACAGGTCATCAATATCTGTAGGGCGTCTGACACCGGCGACTGCGGTTTAGGAATCAGGAGTGTATGGAGTTAGAAAACCACAGCGCCATATGCTGTTTCAGTGGCCATTTTGGGTACTACAGCTCAACGCCCATTCACTCAGCTGTAGTATCCGAGAACGACCACTATGTGATGTATGGCGCTGTGGTGTTCTGGCTCCATACGCTCTTCACCTCTTGGAACTGTGGCTGCTGCTAAAAGCCTAACAAGTGGCTTTCCCCCTTAAAGGGGTTGTCACAAGATTTAAGTGTCTGATTGGAGGTCGTCCGGCTGCTGTGAGCCTCGCTGTTCACGGAGACGGCGATCCCGTGTACCCGCTCCTTTCATCTCTATGCCGGAGATTGCTGCGCTCAACTACTCCACCCGTCCACAGAGCTGTAGAGCCAACGGGAGCAAGAACCAACAGAACCCAGAGACAGAACTTTGCAAATCTTTATTTGTAATTTTTTTTTCTCTAAAAGACCCATTTTATGTTGTTTTCTCTGCACTGAATCATTAGCAAGAATTTTATTTATTTCTGGGAAAACCTTTGCATAATTCATGGTGGATTTTTGTATTTCGGAACGACTCCTAACACAAACCCTGCGGTTTATGCAGCCCCTGAATAATTTAGATTCTTTAGCAAAAATAGATATTTTTTTGGGGGGGTAAATAGCAGCTTTCCTCCAATAGGGGAACATTATTTCACCTGCCAAAATTGTACAAGACACTGCAGTGCCATCGTGGTTCTTCCCCTCCAATGACAACACAGCAAAAGTAAAACATCTGAAGGTCATTTTTGGAATGAGTCTATGGCAGGGATGCTCAACCTGCGGCTTGTAAAACTACAACTCCCACATGCCCTTCTATAGGCTGATAGCTGTCTGGGAATGATGGGAGTTGTAGTTTTGCAACACCTGGAGGGCCGCAGGTTGAGCATGCTGGTCTATGGTTTACTCCAGGATAGTCATGCGTCTAAGGTCCGTCATTTGAGCGCCCATAAGGCATTGCTGTCTGGTGAGCGGAATTCGGCAGAGTTCTCGACTTTGCTTCTCCATTCAGAATCAAAGCTAATGGTAACTTGATGAATACAAGAGGGAAATGTGGTTGTATGTCTCCTTATGGAGAGAGCCTCTTCACATGGGAACGTGGCCGCATGAGGTGGTCACCACTGTACCCAGTGTCTGGCCGAGCAGGCACTTCCCGGGTGGAGAGGGACCCTAACCCTAGCATCTCGAGGATATGTCAGCCATTGATTCGATAGGTAGAAATCCAGCCTTTCTGACTACCATTTATGAGATGGGTAGGAGCCACTGCCACCAAATATCAAGTTGATGGCCAGTTTTAGGGTCCAGATAGTTCAAGGGGAGTCGGTAGCACTGAAAGGTTCCGGTAATAGAAATATGGATCTTACCCAAATTGCCCCATCCTAATAACCTGTAAGCAGGCTCAATCATAACGTCAGAAACCTCATTACCTTGTTAAATGTCTTCTCCTGTATTTCACAGGTCCAACACAGAGATGAATATCAACAACCTGACAGCTGGGGCGACCAACATGGTTCCGGATCACACCACTGAGAAGCTTGAAACCTGCTTCCTACCGGAAAATGCTGAATGGATTTTCGCCTATCAACCTGTCTACATGTGGTTCATCTTCGCCTTGGGCTTCGTAGAAAACCTGTTTGTCATCTTGGTTTTTGTCCTTCACAAGAGTCGCTGCACCGTGGCCGAGATCTACCTGGGGAATATGGCGGCTGCCGACCTGATTTTCGTCAGCGGCCTACCATTCTGGGCTATATATATCGCCAACAAGTTCTACTGGCCATTTGGAGGCTTCATGTGTGTGGCCGTCAACTCCCTGATCCAACTCAACAATTACAGCAGCATCTACTTCCTGATGATGGTCAGCATCGACCGGTATCTTGCTCTGGTGAAGACCATGTCATTTGGCCGAATGAGAAGCCCTTGGTGCGCCAAAGTCAACTGTTCAATCATCTGGATCTTTGCCATAGCCGTCAGCCTGCCCAAGGTGGTGTTCAGAAGGGTGGTCTTTGTTCCAGCACTCAACACTACGGCCTGCATCATCATCCCCCCCGCCGTGGGCTGGCACGTTGCCAACAATCTTATTACCAACATCGTTGGCTTTGTGATCCCGGTAGCCGCCATTGCCTTCTGCACCTTCCAGATTATAGGCGTCCTACGGAACAACGCCATGCAGCAATTCAAGGAGATCAACAACGAGAAGAAGGCCACGTGGTTGGTGCTGTCGGTGCTCTTGGTCTTCATCATCTGCTGGCTTCCATTTCACGTTTTCACCTTCATTGACACATTCGACACACTCAAGGTCTTCGAAGGGTGTGGCGCGGCGCTGGCTATCGAGATCGGGAATCAAATTTCTTCCTACATCGCTTACAGCAACAGCTGCATCAACCCTCTGCTCTACGTCATGGTTGGCAATCATTTCCGAAAGAAGGCCAAGGAGGTCTACTGGCAACTTCTGGCCCGGATAAAATCCCCAAAAAACCAGCCTATGCCCAGGAACTACTCCGGAGTCACCGTGCGAACCTCGATCTCAATGGGCCAGCAAAATCTAATTATCAGGGCATAAAACGCGTCTAGTCTGTGGAGTTATGTGCGAGTCTTTCCGATCCATAACTAAACAGGTCTTGGAATAAGCTTCCGTTATTTATTTGTGTATTCCTGCCTTTTTTTTTTGCACGGACTCCTATGGTTTTGTTGGGGCTCCCGTATATGGTAGGACATTGGTACGCCCCCAATTAGGGGAAGCGGGTGTTTCATTTGTTTTTTTTTAGTAGCTAGAGTCTGGAAAGCTCCAGGAGGACCAGTGCTTGCCGTGTGTGATATTTATGAAGGACTAACCCCGTTTTTTGGGACAGCAGTGTTATTTTTCCATTACAAGGGACATGTACTCTATATGATTTATTGGGGGGAATGGGTGTACGTTTACATGAAGTCATATGGCCATAGACTGCAATGTACACATCTGGTCCATTCAGATGTCCTGCAGTGTATGGAACCGTTTAGGATTTTTTAATGTATTAGAAAAAAAAAAAAATCTGATTAATACGGCCGGGGAATGACTGGCGTAACTGCTGGCGGCCTGCTCTTCACCCTCTCAGATATACAGACAGCATGGCTGCTAGGGAATACACTGCCTAACGCCTATAGGGTTTGTCTGGAACTTCCATAGCAACTAGTCTGTCTTAGATTACTAGTCAGGACTTTAACATGATCTATGGAGAAGAGTGATGCTGTTTCTGGAAGGGGTACAGCAGTTACGCCTGGGGCCCTGGTACCAGCCGGGGGCCCGACCGGACTCTACCAGACAGATGAGGGAGTGTGATGTAGTCTAACATTGGGGCGCAGTGGCTTTAGGCTACTCCTCTCCATCAGATCCCATATGAAGGCAATCGATTTACTTGGGTCTGCTTGACAAGTGTTGGGTACCGATGCGGCACAGTACGCCTCTTTCCATGTGCCCCATACTTAAAGGGGGTTTACAATTTTACGTTTAATGAAAAGCTTTGCAGCTCTTCAGACAAGGGTTTCTATTCCTCTGTAAGATTTCTTTGAACAAAGCATTTAATCAGCGGGTGAAAACTTTCTCAGGAGGTTTGTTACAATGTGTCAGTGTAGGAAACAACATGAAGCACCTACACTCATACATTGTAACAAACTGCAGCTGTGTGAGCTACAGCGATCTTGGAAATAATGAGGAATTGAAACAATTTATGATTTTTCACCATACAGTGATTGAAGGGTGTGTATACTTTTGCAAGCATCTGTATTAAAGAGGTTTTCTAGGATTGGAAAAACGTGGCTGCTTTTATTCTGTACCAGACACAACCCACGGATCGGTGTAGCAGGAAAGCAGACTTTTTTTCTAATCCTGGGCAGATGGATGAGTACACAACAGAAGGATCAGACTACGGAGTTTGTTTGTAGTCTGTAACCATGGAGACACATGGGTTGGTAAAGGAGCTGTAACCATATAATCGATAGGAGGTTCTTAATCATAAAGCAACTTTTTAAATGCTTTTTTCAGAAGTATTGAGCAAGAAAATATGGGATTGGAAAAGTATACATACCCTTTAAGGTTTTGACAGATCCATGCCCCTTGTGGAGCTATTGGTATCTGTAAGGACTTATACATTGAATCCAGTGCGACAGAAGGAGACCGTGGTGGACTGATATTAATGCAATGCAAATTCTTTCTACATATGTATAGGGGTTGTGCAGGAATTGTGTCTGCTATTGCCACTCGGCATCATGGAAGTGAATGGGGCTAAGCTGCAATACCACACACAACCTAAAGCCAGGGGTGGCGCCAGAAGACAGGCATGTTTTTCTAAATCTTTGATAGCCCCTTTTATGAAGGACATAGGGTGTGTCATATATAAAACAGAAGGTGAATGTATAATATATATTATCTGCAAATGGTACATGTCGTCTGCTGTTAATGAACTAATCCCTGTTTTATTACCTCATTAGATAATAAATGCTGACTTTTACAAGGTACATTTGTGGGATAATGACTGGTCTTTGCTCTGTGGAGGCCTCGTGTTCTCTCCTGGACCCTGCTCTGTACTCTGGCGCCTCCTGTGGAGCAGCGTATGGGCCGGGGTCTCTGAGCAACAGGATTTTTAATTCTGATCTAATTGCTAAAAGTTGCATTAACAATTTTATGATTTGGGTAAAGCTGGGCGACTACAGATTTAGCCACCATGAAGTTGGTGACCCATAAATCTCACTAACTCAATGGTATACACTACTGCCGTGAGGATACACATTAAAGGGAATGACCTGTTTAAGGCCTCTTTCACACTAGCGTTTTTGTTTTCCGGCATAGAGTTCCGTCCTCGGGGCTTAATACCGGAAAACTACTGATCAGGATTATCCCTATGCATTCTGAATGGAGAGAAATCCGTTCAGGATGCATCAGGTTGTCTTCAGTTCAGGACCGGAACGCTGTTTGGCCGGAGAAAATACCGCAGCATGCTGCGCTTTTTGCTCTGGCCCAAAATCCTGAACACTTGCCGCAAGGCCGGATCCGGAATTAATGCCCATTGAAAGGCATTAATCCGGATCCGGCCTTAAGCTAAACGTCGTTTCGGCGCATCGCCGGATCGGACATTTAGCTTTTTCTCAATGGTTACCATGGCAGCCAGGACGCTAAAGTCCTGGTTGCCATGGTAAAGTGTAGTGGGGAGCGGGGGAGAAGTATACTTACCATCCGTGCGGCTCCCGGGGCGCTCCAGAGTGATGTCAGGGCGCCCTACACGCATGGATCACGTGATCCATGCGCATGGGGCGCTCTGACATCACTCTGGAACGCCCCGGGAGCCGCACGGACTGTAAGTATACTGCTCCCCACTACTACTAATAGCGTCCTGGCTGCCATAGTAACCTGAAAGCATTTCGAAGACTGATCAGGATCCTGACGACTTGCGTTCTGACGGATCCGGCGGGACGGAAGTGCCTGCCGGATCCTCAGAACGCAAGTGTGAAAGAGGCCTTATAAATCAAGCATTTATCTTAAATACATGGGCCATGATTTATCATACCTTCACTCCAGAATTCTGGCATCAAACCAAGTCCCAAAATAGGGCACTTGCGACTTTTCACACTCATTTGCGCATAATTTTGCGACTTTTTTACATGTGTCCACCACTCACTCCAGTTTTGTAAAAATGGGCGTGGTTAGCCATGTTAATGAGTTTCACTCCAGATTTATCATTGGGACTTTTTAAAAAAGTCCCAAAAAAGTCCCAATTTCACTCCAGTGAGGACCATGCTTATCTTATGCGACTTTTTAATAGAACATGCGACTTTTTTGTAAATATGTGCGACTTTTGTAAAGCCGTTTACTGAAGGATGAACTGCTGCCATCAAACCACATTTATCACAGTATTAAAGGACCATTAATAAATCTGACTGAGCCAAAAGTGACTTTGGACTTATGTGAAATTGGAGTAAGATGGAAGGGTCACGATAAATCTGGCCCATTTTGTTTTTATAACAGGCTGACACTTCTGTAAGCCTTACCTTCTCAGCAGTCATCTCAATATTATCACAGGCAGGATTACCAGGACAGGTATGATATATAACACAAGATCCAACATTTACAATAGGTGCTGTTCACCGGTCATCTCCCCCCCCCCCCCTTTACAATGACTTCTGCAAAAGTCACACAACAATCCCCAATAGAAATCAATAGGTGATGTAACACTTGTCTCCTTCTCCCTCCCTGCACAATGACTTCTGCACAGGTCACAGAGCATGCCCCCAACACTCATCCATAGAGGTCAATGATTTATGTCAAGTCTACAGTTTGCAATAGTCCACAAGGCTGCTGTAAAGCAAATCTCTGAATGCTGTGAACAGAAGCCCCGGCAAGATGGCTGCCCCCATAATCACGTATCAAAAAATTGCAATTTTTTAAATTAGACGATATCCACATGTCTGATATTAATTAGTAAACACTACAGGTGTCGCATTCCCTTAAAGGGGCACCGAATAAACATCCCATTGCTGAGCAGTTGTATACAATCTATTGTTCCAAAGGTCATTCCACTTAAGGTGACCTCTTTTGCGGACTTCCTGGCCCTTATAGTCGGATTTAAACGTTCTCGAAGATGCTGACGTACCTTTCCTGGAGGAAATTCCTCTTTCTCTGAACTAAGTTCTGTTTTTTTGTGGTTTAGTATCAGCTAAATACATATCAGTTTATTTCTGCCATAACTTTGCTCCTCCCGTGAAATTAGGCAAGATTGGAGCACAATCTGCAAGTTTGACGAAAATAAAAATGAAATTACGCGAGCGCAGCATAAAAATGTCAAATGGCACAAAAGCAAAAAGTAAAAACACAAGCCCAAAAAATTTGCTCATTTCATCGTATTATTATTATTGGTACTTCCTTTTTTTTTTTTCCATCTTCTTTTAGAGTATTCTTCAGGCCGCCTAGCATCCCCCTGAGCTCCCGACTGGGTGACCACCCTTTCATTACAAGTAGGAACTAATCACGGTGTATGCAAGTGGTAGTTGCTGTTCAGGAGGCTGCCTCTCCATGTCGCACAGGGTAGTTTTGGTCGTTTTTTTTCTCCGATATTAGGTGGTTTACGGATTTAAAAGAAATGAAATGTAAATAGTGCAATGAGGGGACAGCTCGGGGGAAACATTGGGCTGCGGACTGACCAGATCCTGATACAGAGCGCCAAATCCCCAGCACAGATATAATTAAATGATAAAATTCCGGTTCCCTGAAGTCACCACTAGGGGGAGCTTAGGGGGTTCAATGCATATTGGTAATACATTGAAGGGGTTGTGTACGAGAGTACTTGGCTATTTTCGGAAGTCTCAAAGCAGTGAATGGAGAGCAATCTGTGCATGCGTGGCCCCCCCTCCATTCACTGCTGTGGGACCAATAAGGGCTCAACCAGTGCACAGATATTTTCGGAAGTTGAAACTCAGTGAATAGAGGGGGAGGTGTATGCGCAGGTTGCCCTGCCTTAACTTTGGGGTCTGATTCTTGAGAGGGAGGCGAGTCTCATAGGTGGGACCTGCTTCTATAGGACAATTATCGGCATATACTATCAAAAGGCCATAAATGTCTCCCCCTTTAAAGGGGTTCTCCGGGATTTATATGTGGATGACCTATCCTCAGGTCATCAATATAAGATTGGTGGGGGTGCGTGGAATCAGCTGTCTGAGGAAGCCGGAGCGCTCAGCGCCACAGCCTCCTCACAGTTTACCATGTACAGCCGCTATCTAATGGACGGCGCCGTGCAGGGTAAGCTGCGAGTCGGACCCCCGCCGATCCAATAGTGATGACCTATCCTGAGGATACGCCATCAATATGTGAAGCCCGGGGAACCTTTTTAAGGCCTCTTTCACACTTGCGTTGTTAGGATCCGGCGTGCACTTCCATTGCCGGAAATGCCCGCCAGATCCGTAACAACACAAGTGACCTGAAAGCATATGAAGACTGATCAGTCTTCAAAATGCTTTGTGTTACCATGGCAGCCAGGACGCTATTAAAGTCCTGGTTGCCATAGTAGTAGTGGGGAGCAGTATACTTACCGTCCGTGCGGCTCCTGGGGCGCTCCACAATGACGTCAGAGCGCCCCACGCGCATGGATCACGTGATATATGCGCATGGATCACCCTGACGTCACTCTGGAGCGCCCCGGGAGCCGCACGGATGGTAAGTATACCGCTCCCCTGCTCCCCACTACACTTTACCATGGCAGCCGGGACTTTAGCGTCCTGGCTGCCATGGTAACCATTCAGAAAAAGCTGAACATCTGATCCGGCGATGCTCGAAACGACGTTTAGTTTAAGGCTGGATCCGGATTAATGCCTTTCAATGAGCATTAATTCTGGATCCGGCCTTGTGGCAAGTATTCAGGTTTTTTGGCCGGAGCAAGAAGCGCAGCATGCTGCGGTATTTTCTCTGGCCAAACAACGTTCCGGTCCTGAACTGAAGACATCCTGAACGGATTTCTCTCCATTCAGAATGCATGAGATAAAACTGATCAGGATTTTTCCGGCATAGAGGAGACCCGACGACGGAACTCTATGCCGGAAAACAAAAACGCCAGTGTGAAAGAGCCCTAAGTCAACAATAAAACTGTATGCAGTGAGCTCCCCCTAGTGGTGGCTGCAGGAAGCCAGGATTTCCCTTAGTTAAATCCTATATGTTCTCATGGACAAATCTGTGTTACATGGAACTGTAATATAGAGTCCATAGCCTGTTAGGGGCCCGTGTTGCACCTCCAGTTTCATAGTATCTTCTCCCTTGGATTTATATGCATGCTATATTGCAGTGAAGGCCTACAGGCCGGTAATATAAGAACTAATTGATAATCCGGAACCTATGGTTCTCTGGTACAGAATTTTATATGCTTTTCTCTGAACACTGGATAATCACCAACCTTGTGGCCCCCATGAATTCTTAACAATTTCCTGTATATGCGCGCCTAAGATCACTTGGCCCTTCCTTACATTATTTTTGAGATTGCGCAGAAATGATGATCCTGATGCAGGGTCCGTCAGAGTATACTGACCTGACAGAGGCCAAACGGACACTCCATTTGGCTTCTGTCGGGAGGATGGGGGCCTATGGTAATGTCTGACGGACACGCCGTCCTCTTTCCCAGAGCCTACAGCAAATGTATACTACGAAACTTAGCGTAGAAGCTACCTATTCGGACGGCGGCCTCTCGATGAGATTCCTCTCACACATTGCGCAGCTTCTCACCATCACACATTTTATTAACACTATGAACAGATTACAAATGTACAGACTAAACGTAACACAAGACTTCTGACCGCGAGATCCGGCGATGGGGGGGCTCGGCCACGCGACATCTACCTACGACATGGAACGGAATCTTTCAATCAAGTTCAAAGCGGACGGGATAAAAAAAAAAATAAAATGAGCAACACTTTGCTGAAAGCTATTGCCAAAATTGAGCGATTCTCTTTTTCCTGTTGTTTGGAATTCACAGGGTCGAGCTGAAGCGGAGGAGCCATGATAGCGGAGCTGCATATGACAGTACAACCAGTGCACCCAGGTAGGTTCCAAATGTGGTAGGTAAGAGTCACCCGTTTCTGAGCCATAAAAAAAAAAAGCTTAATTTGAGCCAGCCTGGTAATTTTGGGTCACAGTATTCACCCTGCTCTATGTCCGCACACTCCGCCAGCTCTCCGCTCTATCCTTCTTCTAATCTCCATTTCTGTGACTCTTCCTCCCGGACGTCAGGCCTGATCTGGTTCCTCATTCCACCCAGCACGTTTGATGTGGCTTCCGTTGCGACTAGAAGCGGTTTGACAACCGCGGTGGTATCTGTCGGAGGACTCCGCCCACTGCGCCGGTGACCCCTCTGTTCTCGTGTTCCCGAGCTGCCGTCTCATAGATGGTCTGAGCCGTGTCGGTGATCCCCTGGAAGAACAAAATGGAAAAAGGTAACCTGGAGCATGTGAGACGCCACGAATATAGTCAAAGGTAAGGCTAGACAGAAAACCATATCAAAAGTGATCGGATTTTAACAGGCTGGGGGCTTCTCCCAGGGTGAATTCAAAAGGGGCAGATTATTTTGCAGAAATGTATTCAACTGTGCCATTCGTCTGAATGAGGCTTCTAGCAATGTTATAGTTGTAGTCATGTGACCACGCCGTCACTCCTTGTCCCTGTGACGGATGACGACATGTACATTTATCACATGGTGTTCTATGTCATTAAAGGGGGTTTCTGAGACTTATATACTGGACTCTGGGTAGGCTGTCAGTATCCGATTGTGGGGTCTGACACCCGCCAATCATCTGAGAAGGCGTCGGTGCTCGCAGTAGCACTGTGGCCTTCTCGCAGCTTTCCCTAGTCAGTGATGTCCTGTTCTGTCACACGTCCTAGGCGCAGCTTAGCCCCGTTGGAGTGTGACATTATACTATGTAGAGCGCTGTGGTTGGTGAGCAGGGAGAAGCTTGGCACTACTGCAAGCACCGATCCTTCTCAAACAGCTGCTGGGCGGGGGTCCCGGGTGTCAGACCCCCACCAATCCGATAGGATGGGTCATCAGTATCTAAGTCTCAAAAAGCCCTTTTAACACCCGCCACACATTGGCCTGAGTTCCTAATCTTAACTACTGAGCCTGCCCTACTGTACCTGCGACACGCGCTCGGTGAGCTCAATGCTTAAAGGGGTTGTCTGGGTTCGAGATTGATGGGGGCCCGATGCCTAAAACACCCTCATGATCAGCTGCCAGCGCTGGAAACTTTATAGTGAATGGAACCAGAAGAAGTTTCGGGGTACTGCAGCTCAGCTCCCAGTTACTTGAATCCAGCAAGTACCCCCAGTACTGCCAGTATGCAGTGGACAGAACCTGCCGCTTCTGACTTCATCCATTGTATAGTTTCTGGCATCGGCAGCTGACGGGTGAGGGTACAGAACGTCAGGGGCATGTTTATAGTCCGAGGATGCGGCGGCTACCAGCAGGTAACCGCCCAACTCGCTGGTAGTGAAGAAATTAGCATATGATAAAAGTAAAATTTGTAAAGAATTTACAGCACAGACAGAGGTAAGAGGGATATATATGGACTCAGCTGACATTAGCAAATAGCTAATGTCCGATACTGAAATTTGCTAATTTGGGGGGTGACAGAAGCCCTTTAAAAGGAATCAAAACACATAGTACAGAAAATGTCCTATTCTCCCGATGCATTCTTACCTCTTTAACCACGGTGTAAGCTTTCGCGACGCCTTCTCGTAGGTCAACGGGCTGATGCACCAGCCTATGGTGAGAAAATCGCTTTGCTCTTCTTAATTCTACCGGACTTGGTCCAGGTGACACCATGTCATAAGCGGTCTCTGCAGCGGCCTAAGAGAACGGCAGGGGATAGAAAGACAGACCTGTGTTATGAAACGGTTTGAGCTTCTTAAAGGGAGCGTCCCACCATAGGCATTTATGGCATAACCACAGGAGAGAGCATGCGGTCGCCCACCTCGGGACCTCCACCTATCAGCAGGACAGGAGTTCCGGGATTCCAGTTTGCCAGGTTCGACGGCTGCACAAATGCACAGCCACCATTTCATCACTGCGATGGCCGCCGGAAGAGACAGACCCCACGTCCGGGGACTCCCGCCCTCCCTATAGGTGGACATTCCACTTCTTGTGTCTATGACATACGTGTCCACGGTGGGGAAAATCTTTTCATCTGTGAAGGGTTATTTACAACAGCAGGAAGGAGATACCTGTATGGTCTGCACGACTCTGTTGGTCAGCTCCAGAGCAGCCATGGCGGTGGATGTGCCAAATGACGCAGCCCCTCTTTGAAACCCTCGAACAATGCGGCCATCTTTATAGTACTGCTCTATGGGCAGCCACACCAAATCCTTAAGACCTTGGACTGAAACCAGACAAAGAGTGTGAGGCGCCGACCCCAATCTACAGGCAGCCAGGAGTATTAGTTATATATACACGTGTTCTGTACGGATACGTCCTGCTTTCCATTGGCGCAGCGTCCCGAGATCAACTGCGCATGTGCCAATGAAGTGTCGCTGGAGCAAGGTATCAAACAGAGAGGGTTAGGCCAGCCCCTTGGTGCTCTGATCAACTTATTTACAGAAAAATAAATGTAATATTGTGACTTTTCAGCTTCTCGCCACTGGTGGGGCTTCTGCTGCCGGATTTACTAAAACTTGCGCCAGAAACAACTTATGTAAGGTATAGATCAAGTGTACGCCAGCTCCTGGCCCACGGAGTGCCAGAGATGTGACTAATTTATTGAAAGGGATCTGCTTTATAAATTAGACGCATCTTTCTCCAGCGCAGAGGGTCAAGACTGGCCTATGGGAACTCCAGTCTTGATAAATCTCTGCCACTGTGTGAAGAACCCACAAAACAATGCAGGTGGCTATAAAAGTGCAGCACTTATTCTCCCTGGTTTAAGAAATGCCAAATTCACGTGAGTAAGCTTATTCACATAAAACCAGAACCCTTAGGGTACTTTTACACTTGCGGCAGGACGGATCCGGCAGGCTATTCAGCCTGCCGGATCCGTCCAGCCGCAAGTGTAAAAGTCCCCTTAAAGGGAATCTGTCACCACGGTGTGCTGTAATATATGAGCAGTCCTGCAGATAAGGCGTCCAGATCAACCTCTTTCTTTTCCTTCTCTCGGCCGGCATTTAAAGCTGCTCAGAAATACATCGTTGCGACTGACGTTAGATGAGCACAGAGTCCTCTCCATTGTGTTAGCACAGCTTAGCAGTCCGGAATGTGCATTTCAGTGCAACTTTGAGAGCTGGCAGTAGGGAAATAAAATAATGGAGATCTGGACTACTCGTGTATCACTGCAGATGACAGCTCCCTATAATACACACAGTGACGCTGGGGAAAAAAAAGGAAAAAGTACAACTGAATGAAGAATTACCTAGTTGAACTAAAGAATGCATGGGCCCCACTCCTCCCAGGATGCCGGGCAGCTGGTTCCTCTTTATATCGGTCAGCCATTCATTGATGGCATAGGAGAACAGTTTATCGACTCCTAATAGACTGGAGAAGAGAAAACTGGCCTCAGAAGTATATTATGGAGAAAGCAACATGGTGAAGAAGATTCATCGATGTGGTCCTAAATGTAAGTCATGGTCTGAGCAGGGACAGTACATGGTCCTAGTTTGTAGTAATGACTGATCCCCTCCAATCACTCCTGTCCACTTTAAAAGTCCTGAAGCATTGATTGGAGGGTTGCCCTGCGGCATGCTCTCCGATCACTCTAGGGCCCCGTTCTTATAGATGGGACCAGCACCTATTCATATGACATAAAAGGCTTGTCTGGTTTCAAGAGTAAACCATACAACAGAGGGGATCGACCCATAGCAGATCTCAACCTGTTACCCAGTTCTCCGGCAGGGCTCCTTTTCCCGGCTGCAGCAGTGATGTCACAATGACAAGTGACTGCTGCAGCCAATTACTGGCCTCTTCAGAGCACCACTGAGGTCAGTGATTGGCTGCAGCAGTCACAAGTTGTTGACGTGACGTCACCGCCGCAGCCAGGAAAACCGAAGCAGCGTTGCAGCATCTGTCAGGTCAGTGACCATCTATTCTTTATTTTAGATTGATCCCTGAGTTGTCTTCTTTCCTCTTGAAACCGGACAGTCCTTTAACATTACCAGGTCCCCCATCCGTGTATCCAGGATACTCTTCCTTCAAAACCCAATTTCTTCCAATGTCCCAATAAATGTAAAACTAAATAAATGAAGCAGCTCTGCTATAGATTTTAACTAAAACGTCCTATCGTTTTGGTGCTGCAGTTCCTAAGGCGACTATGCGTCTCCATGGTAACAGACCACATATTCTGCTTGCTGTCTAGGACTTCCCTCCATTTCCTTGGTGGCCTAGCCAGATGCAGAGGACGGATGGAAGGGAATCGGGCTGCAAGATCTGACGTTACAGGTTGTGTGCTGATCTGTTACCATGGAGACGCACAGTCTGCAAAGGAGCTGTCGAAGCAAAACGGCAGGAAATGTTTGATCGAGACCGATTGTAAAGTTGCTTCACTTTTCTTCTGCAATAAGAACATTGAAAAGTTTATTTGCAAAGGTAATCATAGGCTTAAAGGGATTGTGCATGGTAAAGAAAAACAAACCTGCTTCTTCCAGAAACAGCGCCACCTCTGTCCATGGGTTGTGTGTGGCATTGAGGCTGGTTTGCACACGAGTGAGTGGCACACTCTGGACCTGCAGCGCAGCTCCCGGCCTGACGGGGTCACACAGCATTATATTGGTTTACGATGCCATGTAACCCTTACAGTTCTGGAATGTATTGGATAATGCAGACATAATGGTGTCAGTGTTATCCAATACATTGTAGAACTGTAAGGGTTACATGGCATCGTAAACCAATATAATGCTCTGTGACCCCGGCAGTGCTGGGAGGCGCTCTGTGAGTCCCGGGTGTGACATTTACTCGTGTGAAACCAGCCCGAGTCTCTGCGCCATTCAGGTGAATGGGATTATACTGCAGTACCACATACAGCCTGTGCAGACATGTGGTGCTATTTTTGGAAGAAACCAGCCATATTTTTTAAATCCTGGCCAACTCTTTAATCCCAGGTGCCCTATGTGGGAATCTGATGCCTGACCATGAAAGGAACATGTTGAAGCCATACTGTGCTCTCACAGGATGACGGGTTTACATAGAGATCCCCTTATAGAGGAGCTGTCCCCTCTCCTGACAATTCCATTACAGTACATATTCCCCCTGAAAAAAACAATGCTAGAGCATCTATTCTTTTGACTCTGTTTTGCGATGCCTCAGTTATTCCACCTAGCAGTTTATGAATAAATTGACCACTAGATTTTAAGCGGTGTCTTACTTACTAATGACCTATCCTTAGGACAGACCTATAATCTTGAATCAGTCCGACTCCTGACACCCCTGTCGATCAGCTCTGGGTGCTGAAAACTGGTGCCAAATCGACATAATTCTGCCCACTGTGTATTGACTGGGCCTGGTTATATTAACTTGTATGGAGCCACTTTGCAGTAACTGGCCGCTACACTGCGGAGGGTGCTGTATTGACCTGGAGCCTGTATCTTGCTCCCAAAGCTCCAGCGATCAGCAGGGGGGGGGGGGGGGGGATATTGTTAGATAACCCCCAAATCTGAACCTTGTACGCTGAACTTGAAAACACAAGTTTGCTCTACACTAATCCTAAGTATAGGTTGCCAATGGTAAGCTAAGATTACCCCCATCACTGGGGAAATGGGAAAACCCAGGTGTCAATGTATTCATATATTTCCAGGGTGAATACCAGAGGAATGGCACAATGTATTCAGACAAAAATATAGATCTTCCCCATGAAATAACCATTCTGGAGAATCTGAGTGTTCACTAAGACAGATTTGGTGATGGATCCTCTCTAAATAAATGGCACACCTAGCCTCCTGCTTTCTCTAGCCCTAGGGGAAGCTGTACACACAGAGGTAGCAGGCGCCAAAAGAACTTTCGGTAAAACACGTTAATAGCATAGTGCGCCGAACGGTCATACGTGCAGCGTGGATGCTCCGATACAAACAGAATAAGAGGCCGACTGTGCATCCTTAATTGACAGCAATCATTTTTATTTACCCGTGCCGGTAGCAGAGTCTCTTCAGCTTTAACTCTGAGTTGTTCAGCTGAGCCAATCCTATTAATATTCCAGTTAATGTACCCTAGAGAAAAAATATACACAGTTATATCAGTAGTAAAATGTACCCATATCGGGCTCTGTTTGGATTAGCATGGCCTCCATTAATTACCGAGCCACGATGGATGAGTTATGGAACAGATCCCAAACTCAGAAAGGCCCTTAGAGGGGGTTGTCCGACATCGAAGCAGACATTTCTGGGGGTCGGAAGGTGTACCCTATTAATGTGTTTGTGTGACCTCATGTGGTGACACGCCATTCATAATACCGCTGAGGCCAGTGAATGGATGAAGAAGTCATGGGACCGAGACACTTCTGGTTTAATGAGAGCTGGCAATGTCAGTGTTTACAGGGACACATCCTTGAACTGGAACAGGGGAACTGGACAATACAGAGGATGCTCCAGAAGTAATACAAGTATTGACTAAAATACACATCAGCAGAGGAGACTTGTCCTCTTAAAAAGGGGTTGTTATTAAGTCAGTATGATCAACCCTAGTAAAATCTGGAATATTGTGTGACAGGGTTGATCATGCTGAGTGCAATATCAACTCTCTTGCAGCAATCAAGGGGGTCATTTTAGAGAAATGTGTATTTTTAATTTTTATATTAATGAGGTGCTTTGAGCACTGAGGGACTTGGCTGGCCCCTATGGGCACCCCCTCACCTCTTCCTCTCCCCCATGTCACTCCCTGTCCTGCACTGATTGACAGGGCCAGTTATCCTCACTGCTCTGCTGTTTGGTCCTAAAATCTCACATGTGTGTCGGCAAGAGCAGTGTTTCCCAACCAGTGTGCCTCCAGCTGTTGCAAAACTACAACTCCCAGCATCCCTGGACAGCCTTTGGCTGTGCAGGCATGCTGGGAGTTATAGTTTTGAAACAGCTGGAGGCACACTGGTTGGGAAACAATGGGCAAGAGTACAATTAGTGCATGCACAGTTCAGATCTCAGGGTGGGACGGCACTCAGAGATCTGATCTGCACATCCACAAATTATACTCTCTCCTGGATGTGTGAGATTTCTGGGACTGTGCAGAACAGTGAGTGAGTGGTGAAGTGGTGCTCCAAGGGGCTAGCTAAGCCCTCAGTGCTCTGAGCACATCATTAATATCAAAGTAAAACACCGCCTCCGATTGCTGCACTCTGAATGATCAAGCCTCCCCCACAGTAGGCCTGATTTACCTGGATTGATTATGCAGAAAGATGTGCTTTCTCCCCAACTGAGTGGGACCTGTTCCCTGAACCTTAGAACCTAATCTGTGCCTGGTTCTGGCTCAGTGGGTCACTGCATTTGTTTCCATCATGGATGGATATAATGAGCACTGCTGTGCATGACCCAAGTCTGTGCCCGAAGTTTTGATGTGAGAATGTGGACCCACAGAGCTCAAGCTGAGCATCAGGGAGCAAAGTAGGTGGTGAATTTAAGTGGCAATTGGAAGATGGACAAGCTCTTTAAGTCACTTACTAGTTTGTGTAGGTAGGTACCTCAAATCTCAAGGTGGTCAGATACTTTGCAGGAATGTTTGTTCCTGACAATCTGCTTGTGCAAATATGTGGAAAGCTAATTTTTTGGGTGATCCTGTCGCTTGTGCAGGCACACCAATCATAGTTTTGGGGCAGCAGATCTTGTGTTGTAAACAGCAATTGGCGTCCCAGAAACAATGCAGCTGTCTAAGAATGCTTGACTCCACTGAACGAGCAGCCGAATGTCACGGAATGATTCCTTACCGGTAATCTGCTGCTAGTTGGCGCTTCTAAATGCACCTTTCTAAAGCTACACTGTCGATTATCTGTGTGTACTGCCTAACAAATGGGGTCAAGCCTACCTGGTCCATT
Organism: Bufotes viridis; assembly: GCA_033119425.1. Classification (NCBI taxonomy): domain Eukaryota; kingdom Metazoa; phylum Chordata; class Amphibia; order Anura; family Bufonidae; genus Bufotes; species Bufotes viridis. Next base: position 8,186,999 of record CM065599.1, on the reverse strand, counting down.
GAGACATGTTTCCCGTGATAATCTAATCGTATTAGAACCTCAGAGGTAAATCTGAACTCCCTGCGTAAGAAAAAAAAGAACATTAGAGAAGTGGATGGATGCGAGGAGACCAAATTTCACGGTGATATCTGATACGAGACACAGAAAGATGGCACACACCGGAAAAACACAGGCTGGGCGTCGAATGTGGAGACATCGCTCATGGAGTCATCTGCAAAATTCATGTCACCATTTCTCAGTGGCTGATTCTGTCCCAGAAATGAAATCACAGGGTTTCTTTCTTGGGGGTTCAGATGCTTTGGCAAAGTGCATGTGACGTCAGAACCTGGTGGTCTTTTAACTGAATGTTCCAAAAATTTGCATAAAGATGAATTGACAAACAGACAAAATATATATGTGGTTACTGTTTATCCTATTAATGTCTTCAAAAAGTTTAATTTTTTTTTCCATTAATACTGCCTCCTGTGTCCAAGACTATAACTACTGTAATACTGCTCTGATGTTAACGAATATAGCTGGATTGATGGTAGCTTTGTTGGCATAGACTATTTCTGTTTCTGCCCCTCCCTTGATTAGGCCATAATTAGGCCCCCTCCCTCTTGCTCACACCTGAATGATCACTGCAGTGGTATAAATTTAAGGCCTTTGGTCATTCTTGACCTTGGTCATTCCTTCCTGCAACCTGTTCCAAGTGCAACCTTCTAAGTGCACAGTCCGAATTAGACCCGAATTGGAACCCGAAGAGAACCTAAGGTAACTAAGTCAAGCAATATCTGCTAACTAGAGGTCAGATTAATCATTACACTTCCATCCTACTCCAAATTCAACTAGAGAGACATTGGGACTTTTTGCAATTTTTAGAAAAAGACCCAATGCTAAATCTGGATTGAAACTCATTAACATAGCTAACCACACCCATATTTTAAAAACAACTGGAGTGAGTGGTGTACACATGTAAACGAGGCACAAAATTATGCACAAATGAGTGTGAAAAGTCGCTAAAACACTATTTTGGCCTTTTTTGCAGCCAGAATTCCGAAGTGAAGGTATGATAAACCATGGCCTGTTTCACACTTCCAACGTACTCTAGCCACATTTCCAAAACCTCCTTACATACCCCCAGATCCTTTGACCCAGCAAGGAACTATTCATCTCTTCCGTCATCTTACCTTCTCATCAGACTGATTGCACAAACCTGTTTAGTACCACCAAACACTTCCTTCCGAACCACACACCCAGATACCTCCTGCCCTTTCTTTTCCTCACCTGCTAACACTTTCTATGCTTCTCCTTATTGCTGGAGAGAGATCTCAAAAACCAGGCCCCCCTCAGCAAACCCCCCCCATCACCTCTACCTCCTACTAGAAATCTCAGCCCACAAATTTCGGAAACCCCTTAAACCAAATAACCATTCCTCTAAACCCTGCTCCCCCCTGACCCTTTGGCTCCTCTTTCTGGAGCATTATGGAACGCTCACTTGGTCTGTAACAAACTCTCCAAACATTCATGATCTCTTTATCTCTCAAAAACTTGCCTTTCTGGGTCTCACAGAAACATGGCCGACACCCTCCGACACCACCTCCCCTGCTGCACTCTCGTACAGTGGATTTCACTTCACTCACACCCCCCGCCCTGGCAGCAAACATGGCAGAGGAGTTGGTCTGCTCCTATCAGATATCTGCTCCTACAGCCCATCTCCACTGCCGCCCTCCATTGCACCCACTTCTTTTGAAGGACACTCGGGTCACATTTACTCTCCCTCCAACCTCCAAGTAGCTGTTATTTCCCGCCCCCCAGGCCCAGCCGCCATCTTTCTTGACCACTTTAACACCTGGCTCCTACACTTTCTTTCTGCTGACATCCCCACTGTCATCATGGGTGACTTCAACATCCCCATTGACACCTGCCACTCAGCCACCTCTAACCTCCTATCGCTCTCTTCCTCCTTCGGCCTCTCACAGTGGTCTTCCGCTCCCACACACAGAGATGGTCACACTCTGGATCTTATCTTTACCCGCCTCAGCTCCCTATCTAATTCACCTCTCCCCCTATCCAACCACAACCTCCTCTTCACTCGTCTCTGCTGCGGCGCCCCTTGTCCATACACTAGCACATCCCCGCAGGAACCTTAAAAATCTTGACTTTCACTTGCTCTCCAACTCTCTTCTGCCGCTCTCTTCAATTTGTTCCCTCCAAGACCCAGATACTGCCACCACCCTATATAACACCACAATAAGTGCAACTCTGGACACTATTGCCCCACTTACACACAACAAAACCCGAAAAATCAACAGACAACCCTGGCATACCGACCTGACCAAAAATCTCAGGCAACCTTCCAGGGCTGCAGAGCGGCGATGGAAAAAATCTCATTCTAAAGCTGAATTCACCACATACAAGCAATCCCTCCTCATTTTCAAAACCTCACTCGCTGATGCAAAACAGCCAACTTCTCATCTCTCATATCTTCCCCATCCCACAACCCAAAACAACTTTTTAACACCTTTAATTCTCTTCTCCGTCCACCAGCGCCCCCACCCTCTCCTCTCAGCTGCGGATTTGGCCACATTCTTCAAACAAAAGTTAGCCAACATCAGAGAAAGCTTCAGCGCACAGTCTCCACGGACCCTCCACACAGCCACTCCGTCCTCTTCTCCCAAAACCAGCTTCTCCACTATTACAGAAGAAAAACTCGCCACTCTACTCTCCAAATCCCATCTCACCACCTGTGCACCTGACCCAATCTCATCCCACCTCATCCCTAACCTCACCACAGTGTTTAGCCCGGCCCTAACTCATCTCTTTAACCGCTCACTAACCTCTGGTCTCTTCCCCTCTGCTTTTAAACATGCTACCATTACACCCATCCTCAAAAAGCCTTCACTTGACCCATCTTCTTTGTCCAGTTATCACCCCATATCCCTTCTTCCATACGCCTCAAAGCTACTTGAGCAACATGTCCATTCTGAACTGTCCTCTCACCTCTCCTCCTGCTCCCTCTTTGACCAGCTACAATCTGGCTTCCAACAACTCAACCGAGACTGCCCTCACCAAAGTCACCAATGACCGACTACTTGCCAAAACCAAAAAACATTACTCTGTCCTCCTTCTCCTTGACTTGTCCTCTGCCTTTGACACTGTCAACCACTCCCTTCTGTTACAAACTCTCTCATCTCTTGGCATCACTGACCTGGCCCTCTCCTGGATCACATCATACCTCACAGACCGGACATTTAGCGTCTCCCACTCTCACACCACCTCCTCGCCTCATTCCCTCTCTGTTGGTGTCCCGCAAGGCTCCGTCCTAGGACCCCTGCTCTTCTCTATCTACACCTTCGGCCTGGAACAGCCTATAGAGTACCATGGCTTTAAGTATCACTTTTATGCTGACGACACACAAATCTACCTCTCTGGTCCAGACATCACCACCTTACTATCCAGAATCCCACAATGCCTATCTCACATATCCTCCTCCTTCTCCTCTCAATTTCTAAAACTTAACATGGATAAAACAAAATTCATCATCTTTTCCCCATCTTACTCAACCCCCCCAACAGACCTATCTATCACAATCAATGACTGCACACTCTCCCCAGTCAACCAAGTCCGCTGCCTCAGGGTGACCTTGGATTCTGCCCTCTCCTTCCGATCACACATCCAAGCCCTTTCCACCACCTGCCGCTTCCAACTTAAACATCTCCCACATCCGCCCTTTCCTCAACTTTGAATCAGCAAAAATGCTTGTATATTGCCTCATCATCTCCCACCTAGACTACTGCAACATTCTCCTAAGTGGCCTTCCATCCAGCACTCTCACACCCCTCCAATCTATCCTCAATGATGCTGCACGACTAATCCACCTCTCCCCCCGTTACTCCTCTGCCTCTCCCCTCTGCCAGTCCCTGCACTGGCTCCCCATTGCCCAGCAAATTCATGTTAAAATAATAACCAACACATACAAGGCCGTCCACAGCCGGTCCCCTCACTACATCTGAGCTACTTTCCCGATACATCCCCACACATATTCTCCAATCCTCACAGGACCTCCTTCTCTCCTGTCATCACCTCTTCCCACACTCCCCTCCAAGATTTCTTCCATGCATCCCCTATACTCTGGAACTCGCTACCCCAACATATCAGACTCTCACCTACAGCGGAATCCTTCAAAAGAAACCCCAAAACCCACCTCTTCAGACAAGCCTACAACCAGTGACCCTGCTGCCTCTATACCACCATGACCAGCTTCACCCTCGCCTACTGTCTCCTTCCCCCCCATACCATGTAGATTGTAGGCCCTCAGGGGCAGGGCCCTCTCTCCTTCTGTACCAGTCTGTAACTTGTCCTGTTCATGCTTAAGGCAACTGCCTGTATTATATATGTGCACCGCTTATCATATGTACAGCGCTATGGAATGAACAGCGCTGTAAAAATAAATAATAACAACTACTATAATACTGCTCCTATGTACAAGAATATAACTACTACAATACTGCTTCCTATGTACAAGAATATAACTACTACAATACTGCTTCCTATGTACAAGAATATAACTACTATAATACTGCTCATATGTACAGGAATATAACTACTATAATACTGCTTCTATGTACAAGAATATAACTACTACAATACTGCTTCCTATGTACAAGAATATAACTACTACAATACTGCTTCCTATGTACAAGAATATAACTACTATAATACTGCTTCCTATGTACAAGAATATAACTACTATAATACTGCTCATATGTACAGGAATATAACTACTATAATACTGCTTCTATGTACAAGAATATAACTACTATAATACTGCTCCTATGTACAAGAATATAACTACTATAATACTGCTCCTATGTACAAGAATATAATTGCTATTATACTGCCTCCTATGTACAAGAATATAACTACTATAATACTGCTCCTATGTACAGGAATATAACTACTATAATACTGCTCCTATGTACAGGAATATAACTACTACAATACTGCTTCCTATGTACAGGAATATAACTACTACAATACTGCTTCCTATGTACAAGAATATAACTACTATAATACTGCTCCTATGTACAGGAATATAACTACTATAATACTGCTCCTATGTACAGGAATATAACTACTATAATACTGCTCCTATGTACAAGAATATAACTACTACAATACTGCTTCCTATGTACAAGAATATAACTACTATAATACTGCTTCCTATGTACAAGAATATAACTACTATAATACTGCTCATATGTACAGGAATATAACTACTATAATACTGCTTCTATGTACAAGAATATAACTACTACAATACTGCTTCCTATGTACAAGAATATAACTACTACAATACTGCTTCCTATGTACAAGAATATAACTACTATAATACTGCTCATATGTACAGGAATATAACTACTATAATACTGCTTCTATGTACAAGAATATAACTACTATAATACTGCTCCTATGTACAAGAATATAACTACTACAATACTGCTTCCTATGTACAAGAATATAATTGCTATTATACTGCCTCCTATGTACAAGAATATAACTACTATAATACTGCTCCTATGTACAGGAATATAACTACTATAATACTGCTTCTATGTACAAGAATATAACTACTATAATACTGCTCCTATGTACAAGAATATAACTACTACAATACTGCTTCCTATGTACAAGAATATAACTACTATAATACTGCTCATATGTACAGGAATATAACTACTATAATACTGCTTCTATGTACAAGAATATAACTACTATAATACTGCTCCTATGTACAAGAATATAATTGCTATTATACTGCCTCCTATGTACAAGAATATAACTACTATAATACTGCTCCTATGTACAAGAATATAACTACTATAATACTGCTCCTATGTACAAGAATATAACCACTATAATACTGCTCCTATGTACAGTAAGTAAAACAAATGATTTATATACATTTAAAGGGAACCTGTCCTTTACATACGTGGCGGCAACATTTATTTTAGGTTTTTCTCTGAACTGATATTTTGGTCAGATTGGATTTGAATATCATTATTAATGTATTAAAAAGTCTTTTGAGAAAAGTGAGGGGATAAATGGACTTAAAACGTGATGACCAGTTTCCTTGAAAGGCTCTCAGATAATACGGATAATTACTGATGATACGGACGCCATATTGTCATCTCTCTGTCTTTGCAAGAAATAACTGCGCAGCTCGATGTTATGGTGACGCTGAACATACCTTCAGGGTCTGGAGTCACCAAGATTTCCACGTCTGCAGAAAGACTTGTGAAGAAATCTTTCAAAAAAAACAAGGCATCCTAAACAAGAAAAGAAATGTAGTCACAACTCCGCCCACCTCACTTACATTGACAACATGCAGAACAGCAGCCATAAGTATGACTTTAAAGGGCAAATCCACCATACACTTGGTTTCTGCCTTCAAGAAAACTTAAAACAGAAACATCAAGACCATCAGGGAGCCATTCTAAAATAGACGAATAGTTATTTTGTAAGTTAGGAATGCAAACAGAGGACCTTATATATAATGCTCAGGACAGGGCCACAGCCTGCACATCCTGTGCAAGAAGGAAAAGGTATTCGCAGAGAAAGTTAGTTAATGTGGCATCCATTAATTCATAACATCTGGTAATCTGTCACCTGTTCACTGCAAAGATGTGAAATATAATGCGCTAAACTGAGCAGGGCAAAAAATAACTGTAGAACCCCTCAACAAATATATCCACCTCTGAACAGCAGGACACATGTAATGTATTATACTCCAGAGCTGCACTCACTATTCTGCTGCTGCAGTCACTGTGTACATACATTACTTATCCTCTACTGATCCTGAGTTACATCCTGTATTATACTCCAGAGCTGCACTCACTATTCTGCTGCTGCAGTCACTGTGTACATACATTACTTATCCTGCACTGATCCTGAGTTATATCCTGTATTATACTCACTATTCTGCTGGTGCAGTCACTGTGTATGTACATTACTTATCGTGTACTGATCCTGAGTTATATCCTGTATTATACTCCGGAGCTGCACTCACTATTGTGCTGCTGCAGTCACTGTGTACATACATTACTTCTCCTGTACTGATCCTGAGTTACATCCTGTATTATACTCCAGAGCTGCACTCACTATTCTGCTGGTGCAGTCACTGTGTACATACATTACTTATCCTGTACTGATCCTGAGTTACATCCTGTATTATACTCCAGAGCTGCACTCGCTATTCTGCTGCTGCAGTCACTGTGTACATACAATACTTGGGGTGATTTATCTTGCTGAATGCCCCTGCGGTTTGCTGTATGTGGGTATGACTACACGGGAACTTAGGGTGAGGATTTTGGAGCACACCAGTAAGATTCGCCTGACAAGTACTATGAGGGATGAGGAACTCAAGAAACAGCAACCAATTGCCCAACACTTTAAGGAAAGGCATACATCAGACCCTAGAGGTCTCAAGGTGATGGGGATTGACAAGGTTATATTGGGTGCCAGAGGAGGGAACATCAAGAAGCTTCTCCTACAAAGGGAAACAAAATGGATGGTGTTGCTTAAAAGTGAGATCCCTAATGGGTTAAATGAAGCAGTGAGTTTCAGACCTTTCTTATGAAGCATTTTTTTCAAATTGTGATCTATGTGTGTTATGCTAACTTTTATTTGGATTTAGTTTTAGTGCTGTTCTGTCTGTCCTGGGTGGATACCGGAAATATGGACAACGGTGCTGGAGCTGTTCCAGGGATGGGGACATCTGCATAGAAGAACCTTTTTCTTTTTTCATTTCATTTTTCGATTTTCACATATTGGTCCAGTTTGTGTGACCATCTACATTTTGCACAGGACTTGTAGTATATTGTTTTGTTACACGTTTGGGGTAAATACAAAAATTTTTTGCTTTTTCTCCTGTTGTTATCACTACATTGCACTTATTATCACTATTTTTTGGGGACCAATCTATGATGATTTGCACATATTTACCTAGGGTTCCCTCCTTACATATATATATGCTTTATGATATATTATTGAGATATGTTCACTATCTTTTGGTTCTTTTTTGCACTATGTCACTTTATAATCTGCATACTTTTTACACCGATTTGGTTCAACCATATAGACTTTACAGCTCTCTTACTGTCCAGTATACGCACACCTTGTATGATATATTTAATTTTCAGAATTGAACTGTCTGCACATACTGGCCTGACTTTTGTATTGGTGCCGCGCATCGCGCCCTTGCGCTGGTGTGATCCACATGGTGACACGCTCAGTGTACCCGGTCGTCATGACAGCGGGGCGCCGGCTCAGTCTATACACGCAGCAGTGACGCTGGCCACGTCATATTGCTGCGCGGCTGGGTCCGACGTCCGGCGCATGGCGGCGGGGGATGCGCGGGCGCGATGGTGATCACGCTAATCAAGGCGGCGATGCGCGGATTAATTAGGCTACAGGTGTGCCCAGGACATATAAAATAGATGTTTGGATCACTTGAATACCCTCCTGACAAAGCCCGTGGGGTGAAACGCGCGTCAAGGTGTCCGCACATCTCCCGGATCAGACAATGGGTTATATATAATAGCTTTTTCGTTTGTCCGGTATGTTTACTATTTGAGGCATGACTATTATTGGGTTCTCCTTAATGGGGATATGTTACCCGACCAGTAGGTTGGACATGTATGTGTATGCACCCATATGGGGGTGATACTATTATTTTGCCCCAACATTCAGATTTAGCCTTATTGTGGACATTCATGTTAGTATACATCATATGTCAATGGTCCGTGTTTGGTGGGGGCATTTGTCTCTGGCTCGTGGCCTGCTGTGTCAGGCACTTCACTGATACGCTTATCCCTTGTGTTATGTGTCATATTTAATAATAAAATTGAGTGATATTTTATCTATTATTGTGTGATTCTTTTCCTGCAAGGGTTTAACTTTTTTTTGGCAGGTGTATCATTATAGTCCTTGCTTAATATTTTTTGATAGTTAGCTTGAGGGATTTTTTGTAGGTTGTTACATACATTACTTATCCAGAGTTACATCCTGTATTATACTCCAGAGCTGCACTCACTATTCTGCTGGTGCAGTCACTGTGTACATACATTACTTATCCTGTATTATACTCCAGAGCTGCACTCAGTGGGTGAAAGGGTCACAAAAGTCAAACCCTCGTTACTCGTAAGTGATAGTGTATGACTACAATACGCCCTCTAGTGGAGACCTCTCCAATCTACAGCCTTGTCTACGGTTTACCTGGTCAATGTTGAGGCGGAGCGGCATGAGCGTCACGCGCAGACAGCATTCTTGTGGGGAATGGGAAGACTCCGGTCGCACATGTAAGGCTTTGACTGCGAGCTGGAAAAAAAAAAAGATTTGTGTGAGGAGACGTGTTCTGTCCTCATCTAATAAACCATCTGGAACATGGCACAAGAACAGAATTTCGGGCCAGTGTTAAGAACTTGTGTTTCCCTGTGAAGACCGGCCAAGTGTTACTTAGATGTGAGCTTTTCACTGCAAGACAGAGCAGATGTTACACAATATGTGCGATCACTGAACGGTCGGATATTTTGCTTCGAGAAGCAGCGCCGCTCTCATCCTTGGGTTACGTGTGATACAGCAGCTCAGTCTCCTCCTGGACACGAGCATTCTCTGAGGCGGAGAGCCGATCCCCTGCCGCCGCCGCCATTCAGCCACTGCTCCAATTCCAGCTGATCCCCAGATCCTGTTCTGGCTTGACGTGCGTCCCATCCAGCCATTAAATGGTTAAGGCAGGTCACTATTAAGGAGCAGAGCAGCATGGGAATGGGGGAATCCGCGAGTATGCCTCTAGATCAGGGATGGCCAACCTGAGTCTCCCCAGCTGTTGCAAAACTACAACTCCCAGCCCACCTACAGCTATCAGCCTACAGCAGAGCATGGTGGGAGTTGCAGTTTTACAACAGCTGGAGAGCCGCAGGTTGGCCGTGCCTGCTCTAGGTAGTCTGACACTGCCAGCAATGACTGAACATGGCACAATGACAAGTTGTCAATTCAGTCATCCATTTCTAGGAGGAATAAGAGAGCCATGCCGCCACTTTCCAATATCTTTTTGAACCATGTTTTCCTCATTCTCTCTCTCTAAAGGTGGTCGTACGTATTTCACACATTTGCAAACTAACGCCACTCTGTCCCCAGTCATGTGACAGGCAGTATCTGGCGCTGCTTGCAATGGTGTGACATCTACTAATCATATGGCCTACTCTCTGGTCACCTCGGGGTGGGATACAGAGTGCCCGTATCCGGCCGAGGCTACCAGTAGAGTAGCTCTTGATCGGCGGACAGATGACACGCCGGATAGCCGCACAGAAACATCTCTTCGGTGAGCGCACAACCCCTTTAAGGGATCTCAGCTGCTAGAGATGTCTGACGGCAACTCTATCCCTTGTATCCATTCACAACAGATGCATCCTCAGCTAAGCGTGCAAGTGTAGGGGGAGGGGTTAGGAGAGCCAGACAAGCTTTTGGACAACGGCTATCTAATGTGTCTGGCTGCACAACAAGTGCAATATCCTGACTCTGCTGTAGCTGGAGGAATAAGTGAGGTTCAGGAATAACCAGATAACTGGAGGACATGAGGCCCGCTCCGCTCACGGCAGCTGCGTCCTGTAAGCTGCAATTCAAGATAAACAAGGAAAATCGCTTCCAAACATCTAAACCTTGTGGTTAAAAACCTGCAATATATTAAACACAGATGCCAATATCAGCACTTCCCCTGCAATGTGTCCCGGGTCGGAGCAAATCTGCTGCTTACTGAGCGTCTGATTTATCTGCAGGGTGGATGTGGTCGGCCTATAAGTCCCTGCACATTCTGTGGGGCTTAGATTTCGGCCGCAGGGACTTCAGGACTACTGGAAATACATCCATCCTGCATCAGCGCCACCTGGTGACATGTGCGCATTACTGCGCCTCTACATCTCCTGGGCAGATAAGGCTACTTTCACACTAGTGTTTTTAGCGGATGCGTCATGGATCTGCAAAAACGCTTCCGTTACAATAATACAACCGCATGCATCCGTCATGAACGGATCCGGTTGGATTAGGTCTTCTATAGCCATGACGGATCCGTCATGAACCCCACTGAAAGTCAATGGGGACGGATCCGTTTTCTATCGTGCCAGATTGTGTCAGAGAAAACTGATCCGTCCCCGTTGACTTGCATCGTGTGTCAGGACGGATCCGTTTGGCTCCGCTTCGTCAGGCAGACATAAAAGCGCTGCAGGCGGCCTCCAGAGCGGAATGGGGACTGAACGGAGGGAAACTGATGCATTCTGAGCGGATCCTTTTCCATTCAGAATGCATTAGGGCAAAGCGCTTCTGAGAGCCTATGACGGATCTCACAAACGGAAGGACAAAACCTAAGTGTCAAAGTAGCCTAAAGCAGCTGTAGTCACCGACACTGGACCTACACCATCAGCTCAGTACGGGGGACTGTGCCCAGAAGAATGGAGGATGCCCTGGTGGACAAACACTTTAATATCTAGCCATTTAGTAAGATTCTCTTGGACAACCGATCTCCGAGCAACTGTGACTGCAAAGAAACCTCATTAGAGTTGCCATTTCCCATAGGTGTCTGAGGCGCCTCTGCAGCGAGAGCCCCAAGAGGCAAGGTTTAGACCAGGGGTGTCAAACTCAAATTCATCGGGGGCCGCATCAGCAGTTTGGTCACCCTCAATGGGCCGGTTGTAACTGTAGGACTATGTGTCCACTCTTTATTATCATAAATTATTGTCACTGCATTCAATTATTGCTGTTTTTAGAGCTTCATGCATATTTTTGAACTGTTATGGGGGGACATCTGTGGATGGCGCAGTTATGGGGGGACATCTGTGGATGGCGCAGTTATGGGGGGACATCTGTGGATGGCGCAGTTATGGGGGGACATCTGTGGATGGCGCAGTTATGGGGGGACATCTGTGGATGGCGCAGTTATGGGGGGACATCTGTGGATGGCGCAGTTATGGGGGGACATCTGGGATGGCGCAGTTATGGGGGGACATCTGGGATGGCGCAGTTATGGGGGGACATCTGGGGATGGCGCTGTTATGGGGGGGATCTGTGGATGGCGCTGTTATGGGGGGACATCGGTGGATGGCGCTGTTATGGGGGGGACATCGGTGGATGGCGCAGTTATGGGGGGACATCTGTGGATGGCACTGTTATGGGGGGGACATCTGTGGATGGCGCTGTTATGGGGTGAGGGGGATCTGTGGATGGCAGTATTATGGGATAGGGGATCTGTGGATGACACTGTTATATAACCCCTCACCCCTTAAAAGTGCCATCCACAGATTCCCCTCACATTGCCTCAAAATTGCAGCGGGGCCAGGTGTATTCACTGTCCTCTGGCCCCGCCGCTCACTCATTCCCCAAAAATCCCCATAAATCTATGTTAAATAAAGTAAACTTGTGCTCGCCCCTCATACATAATAGAATTACTAACTCACTAACCGCGGTCCGCTCCATTACAGGCCGGGCGCGCGGCCGGCAGCGTGACTGATTGACGTCACGTGCCGGCGCCGCCTGCTTCATTCATAAAGTAGGCGGCCAGTCAGTCACGCTGCCGCCCGCGCGCCCGGCCTGTAATGGAGCGGACCGCGGTTAGTGAGTTAGTGATTCTATTATGTATGAGGGGCGGGCACAAGTTTACTTTATTCAACATAGCGGGCCACATGACGAGGTCTGGCGGGCCTTGTGTTTGACACCCATGGTTTAGACAATGAGATGTTGCCCTGCTGAGAATGAAGGGGCCACAATGCTTATTTAGCACTGCATCCCCCCGCTAAGTTTTTCCAGCACAGTGGTGAGTAAATGGAGTTGGCTGCAGTTCTCGGTGGGTGGCCGGGTGTCTCTGTGCAGGAAAAACTTAGAAGGGGATGCAGTGCATTGCGGCTCCTTCATTCACAGGACTGCACCATCTCTTTGCATTGTCTAAACCTTGTCTCTTGGAGCCCTCTCTGCAGACGACACCTCATACGTATATGGCAGACGGCAATCAGGTTCCTTTTCATCCACCAGACCACAGTTACTCGGAGGTCTCCTATGCCATACAGAATACCCCTTTAAGGAACCCTACCTGCGGCAGCATGATGGCCTTACCATATTAGAATGGGCTTTCCTTGGCATCTCCTTGCTGCTGTACAGGTGCAGGAACTTGTTCATCTGAGAAGAGGCCAAGCGATCCCTAATCTCCAGGTCCTGGACGATAAACACCTGGCGTGATACCGGCTGTTCGGAAAGTGTAGGTTCCGCCATCTCATCCGCCTGTGGGTAAACTTCATGCTGGAACTTAACCTGTGCACAAAGAAAGGATGGCTGCTGAAGGTATAGTGCATTTAAAGGGGTTGTCTAGATTTTAAGTGTCTGGTGGGGGGCTCCAAACCCTGGGACCCCCAATGATCATGAGAACTGAGATCTTGTGTTCTCGCCTAGATCAACCAAGCTGGTCCAAGCATGCATGCTGCTCAATTCATCTCTAGGGAACTAATGGCGATAAGCCAAGTGCTGTAGTGTCCCACAGAGATAAACAGGGCTGCTGCGCACATGTGCGACCATTGCTCCATTCATAGGTAACAAAGAACCCCCTTCCTCAAGGTCGGTGGTGGTCCTAGCTGTCAGACCCTTATCGCCTACACTGTAGGCAGGTGGTAGGTTTACATCTTGGGACAAGCCTTTTGAAGAAAGCTGCAGTGGAACTTGGCAAATATGGCTGAGAGGCAACGCAACTTACATACAGCACCTGAAAGCTGGGCAATAGCACCCAGTGAGATATTTACTTGACAACTACGACTCCCAGCATGTTGGAGATGGCACCTACAGGGAGAACACGCAAACTCCATGCTGATGTTGCCTATGCAGTCCATGACATCAGCTTTCCGAGATCCCTGAAGAAATGTTCAGGACTATACAGAAGCCGGATGACAACCCCCAGCAGAGCTGCTATGACAGATGGGTGGATATGTGCATTATAATACTTTGCTTTACCTTGGTCAGTTGGATCTCCATCAGGAAATCGTGATTCCTTCCCCGACCACCACGGACTAAACTGCTGGCTCTCCTCGTCGGTGTACTTGATGGTGAGCTGTGGGGGCTCCTGGGCACAAAATAAATCAATGATATCTAGAAAATCCACTGTCTAGGTTGTCTCTTCATTGTGGAATCACTTGGTCTTTAGTAGTAGTAATAGCTCCAGCAATACTGACTCACTACAGAACATATCTGATCTACCTAAACTAAGACACGGTTCGCTATGACCCCTGTGTCTTTCAAGGGTTTCCGTCACCAGATTTGGGCATCATGAGCTGTCTGACATTAGCCACATATGTGCCAATGTCAGACCAGCCTAATCATGGTAATCATATGCCCCTCTGACCTTTTATAAGGCTACAAAAAGTATTTTTATTATATGCAAATTAGCCTCTAGGAGCAGGGAGGGCGTTGCCCCTGCTCCTAGAGGCTCTGTGTTCCCACTTGCAGCCACGCCCCTCTTCTTTTGATTGACAGTGGCGGCCAGCTCAGCTCTCCTGCTGAAATCCCGCGCCTGCGCCGGTTGGTTAACATTATTAGGATAGTCTGACATTGGCACATAGCTCATGTCAGACTGCTTATGATGCCCAAATCTGGTGACAGACAAACCTTTAATAGCCATGTCCACCCATGAAACAAATAGATTCTATTACCAAAGGGCATTTAAATTAAAACATGAGTCTGCACAGGAGCTGCATGCACAAAACGGTAGCATATTTTTTAGGACTATTTATACATTTGTTTAATTTTTTATCTAAATTTTAAATGCATATTAACAATAAAAGAAAACCATATAACAGTGCACACAAATCAGGCCTGTGGAGTCGGAGTCGTTCTAAAATGGTCCGAATCCAAAAATATATAATGAATTGGTAGTTAGTTTAATGCAGTATGTGCTGAATTTGGAAAAATGATGAAATGTCTGTTCTATTTCTGCTCTTTTACCCTCAGTTCACACTTGCGCGTTTTACAGCGCGTTCAAACGCGCTATAAAACGCTCAACAGGAGAAAACTCATGTTTCCCTATGGGCATGGTTCTCACCTGAGAGTTTTACAGCCCCTTTGAACGCGCTGTAAAAAGCCCTACGCTCAAAGAAGTTCTTGAGCTTCTTTGGGGCGTTTTGTCGCGCGTTTGCACCCATAGACTTCAATGGGAACGAGCGTAAAATGCTCGTTTAACACGCGTTAAAGTGTAGATATGCCTCTTTAAATTGGTCGCCAGAGTCTTCTATTTGCAAAAACGCACTGTAATACGCGCGACAAAAACGCACGTAAGACGCGCATCTCAGAAACGCTCAGGTGTGAACCCAGGGTTAGGCTTTTAGTTGAGATGAATGTGTGCTGCCCTTTATGTAGATGCTCAGTAGTGAAGCTCCTCCGCTGGGAAGGAATGGCTGCACTCATCTCAGATCTGCTAGAGAAAACAGGATTAAAGAGGTTTTCTCACTAGTTACTAAAATTAGCTTTCAACGTAAAGAGACAGTTAAAAGAAGACATTTCTACATCCATTGGTCAGTAGATTTGACATAAGTCATGAGCTATAGAGTCTAGACAGCTCAGCAGGCCTCTCAGGTCTCTCACTGCGCACAGGTTTCTATGTTAACCTGCAGAACTGATGAGCGGAGAGCAGGAGTCACCTCACCCCCACCGAATGATGGGACTGAGCTCTGAGGGACAGTTTTTTGTGTTCTAAAGTTGTATCCAAACAATATATTTTAGCTTCTACCTAAATAGCTTGATTATTGTATCATAAGGGTGATAAAAAGATTAAAGCAAAGTTATCGCTTAAACATGCGCCATGTGGGAGTGGGAGTCGGAGTTAGGAGTCGGAGCTTTGCCTTACCGACACCACAGCCCTGCACACAATGCTTACATGTAATGTTTGGCCGGAGAACAAGAAGGTGCAGCCGTTCCAAAGTCTTTGCCCCCGTACAGATGCCATACTAGGGAGACCTCTTTTACCACATAGCGGACGACAGGGACAGGAAAGTTAAGGGGGGCTTTGCTGGTGTCAGACTTTCTCCCAGGAGAGCTGAAATAGTTTTCCTTGATCAGAATGGCATCATCAACCAGCTTCCTCACCGCCGGCTCCCCGTCTTTATCCTGAAATATAGACAAAGATCATACCTAGGGGTGGGCAATATGGCCTAAAATCTATATTGCGATTTAATTTTAAGCATGTGCAATATGCGATATATATCTATTAGCCTCCTTAAGGGCTAGAACCCTTGTCAGATTCACCCTAATAGACATCTCCCTGCAGCCCTCCAGCCTCTCATGTGCCTCCCAGCCCCCCCCCCCCCCCTTAATCATTGGTGGCAGTGGGCAGTGCGCCCCCCCTCCCTCCCTAGTATTAATCATTGGTGGCAGGGCCCCCCCCCCCCCACATCATTGGTGGCAGCAGCAGTTCCGATCGGAGTCCCAGCAGTGTAAGTTGGGTTTCCGATCGGTTACCATGGCAGCCAGGACGCTACTGAAGTCCTGGCTGCCATGGTATGTAAGTGAGCAGGATTATACTCAGGTGCGCGGTGGCCGCCGGGCGCTCCTTCTTCTGTCTGTGCGGCACATTGCTAATGCTTATAGCAATGAGCCGCACAGATCTATGAGAAGGAGCGCCCGGCGGCCACCGCGCACCTGAGTATAATCCTGCTCACTTACATACCATGGCAGCCAGGACTTCAGTAGCGTCCTGGCTGCCATGCTAACCGACCCATTACACTGCTGGGACTCCGATCGGAACTGCCGCTCAAGGTCATATCGCGGTCCGGCGATATGCACAAAATCCATATCGTGGCACAAATTTATAGCAAATATCGCCTAGACCGTCCACCCCTAATCACACCTGTCCATCTCAGTACCCAGCACCCTGCTCGTCTGAACACAGCTCTGTTAGATGATGGACTATGATCATACCTGCCCATCTCCATACCCTGCTCGTCTGAACACAGCTCTGTCAGATGATAGACTATGATCATACATGGTAAACAATAGCGCCGCTCTCCAAATGGCTGCTCATTTATTACAGGCGGGCTGATCACCATTACATTAAAACCGAATCTCGGGTACAAGGCGGCTACACAGCAGGTTGCGATGCCTTGCGTGATCTGTCACCTTTTATTTCATAGCCAGCAGTGACTTTTTTGGCTCTACTTCTGTGCAATCGGACTAGACGCGTTAGACTTCACCTCCACATGTATTAATAAGTCTTGGGCACCAAAGTCACCGGTCCTCCAATTCTCCTTCCTTAGACCACTTCTGGTACAGTAGGTACTGTCCACTACATACCAGGTACACCCCACAAAACCGGCCGTTCTGGAAATGCTCTGCCCAAGTCGTCTACACATCACAATACGGTCTCTCAGATCCTTACTCTTGGCCATTTTTCCGGCTTCCAACACATCAGCTTCATGAACGGACTGTTCACTTGCAGCTTAATAACCTACCCCCTCTGCCCACCCCCGATAGGAGTCACAAGACAATAAATGCTGTTCACCTCACTAGGAGGTGCAATCGCTTAATGATCAGTGGGGCTCCAACCTCTGGTAATCCTCAGAGTGAAGAACCCCCAGTGCTGTAGCACCGCATCCTCCTCCTATGATGGATGCACAGGGAACCAAAGCTGGCCCCATTCACTTAAACTGGGCTGTGCTGCGGTTCCTTACATGACCAGTGGCTGGGCTTTGCTGCAAAAAGGATGAAACCATATAGCGCTCTCAGGTCTGGTGGGGGTCCTGGATGTTGGACTGACACAGATTACAAACTGATTGCACATCCTAGTGAATAGCCCTTTAAGTAACTCACATTCCATGGTGAAAGTGCAATACTGATTTGGGGGATCATCTCCCAAGAGAAGCAATGCAAACTTTCTATGACAGTGACCCCCTAGGTCAGGCATCAGCAACCTTCGGCTC
Source organism: Bufotes viridis (assembly GCA_033119425.1). Taxonomy (NCBI): domain Eukaryota; kingdom Metazoa; phylum Chordata; class Amphibia; order Anura; family Bufonidae; genus Bufotes; species Bufotes viridis. The sequence continues at coordinate 8,169,021 of CM065599.1, read as the reverse complement.
CCAGATGTTGTGAAACTACAATTCCCAGCATGCTCCATTCATTTCTATGTAAGTTCTTAGAAGAACAGAGCAGGAGTTGTAGTTTCAAAACAGCTGGGAGCCAAAGGTTGCCTACCCCTGCCCTAGGTGAACTACTTCCTTAGAAAATAATCCAGTTGGATGAAGAATGTTGATGAAAATAAGTTAGTGAACAATGAATATTTTACGCCGACTCAGCATCTGATTTTTCCTAGATGTTCTGTCTCATCAAGAACACAAAAATGGCCTCCAGTAAAAGATACAAACACAGAAATGCAACCTGCAACCAGCACTCTGCAACCAGCACTCTGCAACCAGCACTCTGCAACCAGCACTCTGCAACCAGCACTCTGCAACCAGCACTCTGCCCTGCCTCTATGCTAGAAGCTATCAGAGGCGTCAGTGTACATTTTGATCAAAATGTAATAAGCCACTCGCCGCGCCAAGGCCGCCTCTATGAGTGGTCCTAACGCTAAATACTACCTGTTATGGGTCATAACAGCCTCCATTAAATCCAGGGATGCAGGTACCAACATGCCTGCTGATCCCACTATGTACTCCTCCTGGAGCCAAATGGCTGCTAGTAGGTACTATGAGCGACAATTCAGTTTTATACTTACTCTGATTAAAACCAGCCGCTAGGGCAGACAAACTAGTCAGGTGTGCACGACTGAATAGAGGATGCCACTCAGGAAAATAAGGGGTCCGTTAGCACGTCCCTGTATGCAGGTGCACATAGCCATGGCAAAATATACATACATTGCAGCTGCATACAGGCACGTGCTGACTGCATTTTCACTCATAGTACCTACTAGCAGCCATTTGGCTCCAGGAGGAGTACATAGTGGGCTTAGCATGCATGTTGGTACCTGCATCCCTGGATTTAACGGAGGCTGTTAGGGCCCCAAAAATAGCTTAATAAGCAGGGTGGATCCAGCATGCATGCTGGGCTTGCTCTCCCTGGATTTTAGGTGGCTGTCATGGCCCATAACAGGTAGGATTTAGCGTTAGGACCACTCAGAGGCAGCCTTGGCGCGGCGAGTGGCTTATTACTTTTTGATCAAAATGTACACGGACGCCTCTGATAAACTCTAGCATAGAGGCAGGGCAGAGTGCTGGTTGCAGAGTGCTGTTGCATTTCTGTGTTCGTATGTGTATTTTGCCATGGCTACGTGCACCTGCATACAGGGACGTGCTGACTGACCCCCTTTTTTTCCTCCAGTAAAAGATGGCGTACGTAATAGTGTGCATGCATTATACCAAGTGTAAAGGATCAGAAAACGTACAGACACTGGCGTCTTGGGAGCGTACAGAATGCAGAAGTCATCGCTTTCGAGTGGAGCATCCAGAATGGCATCACTGATAAGATGCGGAGTGGCCGTCATAAATGTCGGACTGGAATCTTCAGATAAAGTTCCACTTTCATCAGGAAACAAAAAAAGGTCTGAGCAAGGCGCCTTCTGCAGTTCTGACCGGCTTTCGGATACACCTAAGATATAAAGAAGCTCTGTTAAAGCGGCAAGACGACGTCAGAGCCTGAAGACGGCAAATACCCTTTCCTGTGGCTACATTACAACGATTCTTTACTGTCGCTTTAATGAGTCTAAAGTAACTCCGGAAAAAGTCTCGATAAAAGAATCTGATCTTGTTTGCTGTATACAGCGCCTGTGCAGACCTACCTGTCCCCATGCAATGTCGATGAGAGCAAGAAGGACACAGAGCTCAACCAAGCGCTGCCCACGTGCGAGGCTCAACACAAGCTTCTGACTGGTCACGTTTAAAGGGGTAATCCAATTAAAAAAATGCCCCCCACAATGACCAGGCCCCGCCTATAGATCATACTTACCTGTTGGACTGCCCCGTTGCGCGTGCAGGGATCCGGAGTGATGTGGGTGCCGGGGTTAGTATGATCTATAAGAGGGGCCCAGGCATGGTGGGGGCATTTTAGAACTAGATAACCCCTTTAAAGAGGATCCATCATCTTTTCCAATGTTTCTGTTTTAGTAACAACTTGATATAATCTTTCCTTAGAATGTGTATCCTTCCAGGTGTTAACAGTTGGAGGTTCTCTGTACAGAGAGAATAGGGACACACCTGTGTAGGGACACACCCCTTGGACAAGGAGAATTTTAACGCACAGCTGTCAATCTATTCATATTCAGGTGGCTATTGCAAAGAGCTGATTGGTGGGAGCATCAATCTGATATTAATGACCTATCCTGATGATAGATTATCGAAAAACTGGAAAATCCCTTTAAGAAAACACTAGGTCTCCTTTAGGTTTATAAGGAAGGGACAAAAACAAAATAAACATCTATACACAGCCGATCAAAGGGTCCATCGTGGTGGAAGAGCTTCATGCCAAAGAGAAAATCGTCGACTGCCTTCCCTTACTACTATATGCCATGTATTAGGGGTTACCATTCAGCTGGGATTTTGCAGGCACAGCATCCTGGAAAAAGTCTGTGTCTTCCATGGCGTCGCTCATTAAATCGCGCAGAATCTGCTGTTCTTTCTCTGCCAGCATCGGGCCCCTGGAGCTGGATCCTGTAGAGGCATCAGTCTGCAACATAACAAAAGCCATTACCAGGATACCTATCCTTAGAATCTCTGTGAACGGCCCTATCAGAGGGCCAAATCCCATATAAATATAGGAATGGGCCATCAGGAAAACTCCCGTAGACAACAATGGAGACCCGCACAGAGCCCTGATCTCCAGAGTACATACGAGATGGGAACAACCCTTTAAGGCTTTTAGTTCTGACCTTCTTGGCTTTCTGCTGCGCACCGGGGGAAGCCTGGGCTCTGCTGGGCGGGTGCAGGTCTCCGTAGCTGGCGATGTACTGAATAAGGTTCATTAGCGCAGCGCAGGAGTCGGAGCACGTCCTGATATGAATCACATCACTGGAGCAGTACATCTCGAAACGTGGCTTGTTCTGCCAGGAGAAAGCATTAACGCTAGAATAAATCTCAGTAATGTGGATGGATATTACCCTCAACGCTTAACCCCTTCTTGGACATGGAAGTATCATTACATTATTCTTACCACAATAGGATGTTATGTCAGGCCCAATAGACGGCTCGAGAACTGCGCCATCAGTGGTGCGTGCCAGCTATAATACACTGCTGATATCCATCAATAGGCAGGATGAGAGTCATCTCCAATCCCAACCATTTATCTGCTTAGAGGGCTTAATCCAGGGATCAGCAGCCTCCGGCACTCCAGCTGTTGAAACTACAACTCCCAAAATGCTCCATTTACTTCTATGGGACTTCTGAGAAAAGCCAAGCACTTATGCATGCTGGGAGTCGTAGTTTCACCACAGCTGGAGTGCTGAAGGTTGCTGATCCCTGGCTTAATCAATAGTAATAGTGTCACCCACTTAGATGGCATGGTCAGCACATCAGGACCCCACAACACACTCACAGGGTGCTGACGGGTTTCCATGGCGGCTAGGTGGCCTGGTCATACATGATGCTTCAAGTGACAAACACCATAACTATAATGCCGGAGTGAATCGTTATATGCAGTGCTGACCTGCATGTGCCTGTCTTACTATTGATCTGATGGACTGCATATGTCCGCTCACTCCACACCTAGGCAGCAGCTGACAGGAAGTGTCAGGGGAAGACTGGCCCATGGACCCGACAGGGAAATTTCCTGGTAGGCCGATGCCCAGGGGGCCGCCTGAGCCCTCCTCACAGCCACCTGCCAGACACAATATGGTCTGATGCTCTCGGTATTAATTAATGCTAGGAGCATCAGGTACTGGCTGTCGGCTGCAGGTGCTCTCCTCAATTCAACTGTATCGCTGCCCTCAGTATGGTGTTAGGTCAGTATTTAATGCTGCATTGTGGCATTTCGTTTTCCAGGGGCGGGATTTTGTGCCCTGCCTTCTGTCGATTTTGACTCGCCTACAACATGGGGCCACTTTTATTTTATTTTTTCCAGAGCCACTTTACATTTCCAGTCCGCCCCTGGGAAGTGTTGTAGGCAGTACCTCTTTAATGGGCAGCAATGATTTTACTATCGTATCAGCAGACAGAGAAAGTATTCGGTCAGGAGACCGGACTTCACTTTTGAGGGGAATTATGACCAAATACATTTATAGTGTATCCATTTTGATTGCAAAGGAAATTACCTCTTCCCCAAACTTCACAGCCAGTATAGTCAGTTCTAAAAGCCCCATGTCCAGAACACGGACGTAATCTGCAATACAAAAAAAATACAGTTATAGTAAGAGGATGCGTATACAACTCTGTGTTCAAATTCCTGACCCATTTAAAAAAAATAAAAAAATAAAATCTGTTTGCTGTCAGTGAATGAGAAGAGAAACCAGCCCTGCTCCAGGCTAGGTTAGGATTTAAACCTCTGAATGTCAACAATAATGTGTGCATTCACTGACAGAAAGCAGAAAATCCCAAAAGGTATGTGCAATTGAAACACAAGGGACATTAGGAAAACATATAAACTTTAATTCTATCATAAATAAGCTTCACTTATGCAGGACTGGGCGACCTACTGAATAGTTCTGGTTTCTGGTGTGAGTTCACGTCAGAAAACAATACCGAATGGACCCTTTAGCACATGAATTGCTCTCACCTCGACTTAGGTTGACAGCCACAGCATTGCACTTGTCAGATAAGTGCAGGGCGGCCTCATCCAGGATAATCCTTAAAAAAGTGGATAAAAGCATCATATTAGAGTGTTACAGCGCCACCTGGTGCCCAAAGAGTGGAACAACAGGACGAATGTATTTGAAATTCTCTGCATCTCCAGCTTGGAAAAAGAGCGACTTCAACACCAAGTGCATACAGTCACATGCGTGTACGCTATTAATGTATTAGTCAGTGCTGGTTAATTATATATTTGGTGCAAGGAAAGGACTAGATTACCGAAGACTAGAGGAGGATTTATCCAGTGCGACACTGCAGGAAATACTGAAGGTCTCCACGGTCAGCAGAGCTCTGATAGGCAAGTAGAGAGGCCTGTGGAAGAAGACATTGCCATTGCAGTCAGTGAATGGATAAATTCATGGTTTAACATTTAGAGGTTGCACAGCTCATTATAATGACTGATACACTAACGTGCCATGCACCCATGATGGAGGTCTAAGTTTCCCTCCACTGACTCTAAGAAGTTCTTGAAATCATTCTAAGATGCTAAGGATAATCCAATCTGTACGAGAAACTCCCATTCTGGTGGACTTGAGATGCCCTTTATTACATGGATAGTCATTCATCGGAATGGCCGCCATGTAATAATATACGTTTCCTGCTGCAGAGGAAATATTGGGCTGGTCGCAGCTCCGCTGCTTGCAGGAGATGCCAGTACTGGGGAAAAGTAATTAACGAGGGTTATTACCTGTAATCCAAAGCACAACTCCAGAGGTGAACATGGAAGGTAGTGATGGAGGTAGGAGGGTTATAGCCCAAAACTGGCTCGTCCGTAATATTCAGAAACTGCAATATCTATAGAGCACAGGGGGGGGAATAAAAAGGAACATCATGGAGTGGCATGGGTCGGTTCTGCTGCTGAATTCTTTTATGGGTAAAGTCACACCGGACAGGTTTGTTGCAGAAATATTTGCACCGGTCTCATTTCTTTGAATGGGGCTGGCAGAAATCCATGCACTGGCCACCAAAACAACCCAGTTCAGAACTGTGTCAAATCTGCCACGTGTGAATATATCCTAAAGCGGCCTGTGTAAATGCAAGCAACTGTGATCAGACTAAAGGAAGGCGGACCTGCTCGTGCCAGGTGTGTTCAGACGGAAGAACCCGGTGTTTCAGCGTTGCCCCTCGTAGACCCACAGCAACAAGGAATTCCTGCAAGAGCACAAAAATTTTACAGCTGAATGAAGGACTCCTTAATAAACCAAATACATTTGTCTGTGGCAGGACCTTACTTTGCATCTACACATACTGAGAAATTAGCACAGAAGTTACTACATCCAGTAGTCAGAGCTCCAAATTCCCTGCACGGACAGAGTGAAATGATAAAATTCTGCTCCCAGCAGCCACCACTAGGGGGAGTTTACTGCATACAGGTCATACACTGAATTCCAAAACTCCGAATGCAGTGAGCGCCCCCTGGTGGCGGCTGCAGGAGGCCAAGCAGCATATAAAATACATAGTTAATAATAGCATTCTCCACCTTCAAAATCCCCTCCACATAATCGAAAAGGGATGGAAGGAGGAGGAAGTAAACATTTCACTGTATATTCCAGGATTTGGAGCTCTGTACTGGAAAAACGGAGCTCCAGCCATTATAAGAATTTACCCCTCAGAGAAATTAGACCTCAAAACATTTTTTAAAAAAAATTCTCCATAAAAGGGAATCAAAGTCCTGAAATCTTTCCGTGTGCCAATGCCAATTTTGCATGTAGGTGCCCCGGCAGAGAGGAAACCCCTTCTAGGTTGACCAATCGCATTACACTAAAGGAGCGTCACACTGTATAATGAAAAAGTCTGAAACTTTCTAATATATTTGGTGTAGAAATTCACAGCTACATTCAAGATCACCGCTTGCTGTAAAAGAATGGTCTAAACCATGGTGAGTAGACATGGGCTGTTACACGTTGGATGTAGAAAGCAGGGAAACAAACAGATCCTATATCATTATTTCACACAGAACCCAGAGGTGAGAAAAGCCAAATGAAGAGACCTTTGTGTTACTGTCAGATTTATCGGACTGGATTTTCACGGCCACGGTCAGCATACTCATGGTGTCCACTCCCACGCCGTTACTAGAGGCACGATGACTCCCGTCTTCTCCGGAGGAATAAATGGTCGGCTCTAACCAGTGCGGCTGGGGCAGGCTCGGGAGTCTGAGGTCCGATGGAACAACCACGCCGCCCAAAACACCTAAGTGAACGGTAGAAACAGAAAGCAGTGAATACAGGGTGCAGCAACTACTCTGCCAATACTGGACCCGGCAACTCTCTGGGCATAGCAGAACTGCTGCAGATATAATATACAAACCCAAAACCCCGATACATCTGCCAAGTTCACACACGTCTATACATGTAATATACAAAAAACGCCAACCAGGTAAAAGCACCACTACTGGCTGCGGTATTTTGGGGCATCAGATCTTCGGACACATCTGTATTTGATTTGCAAGGACTAAGATAGTGCTTTACCTTGATGGTACAGGCTCAGGCTGCCGGCATGGAGACATAAGAAGTGCTTGTCCTCAAATCCTTCATATTTAGTCACCGTGAAGAGCGAGCCGCTGTTGAATTCCAGCCAGAACTCCCCGTGCTTGCCTTCCATTAACTTTCCATCTGACTGCTGCCAGCAAACAGAAATGAGGTTATGGTTCACTGTGACTGCGCTTAGAATAAATCACCATAGAAAAGAGATTTAAATCATCCCTATAAAGTCAAATAAGATATTTACATATTTAAAAGAGTTTCCTAGGATGTGGGGGTTCAACTCCTTCAACTCTTACCACCATGCAGAAGGGGGCATATGCTGGAGTGCTCCATACCTGGGGCTGTACCCGATATTGCAGCTCATCTTGACCCCATGGGGCTCAGACACATTACCAGGCACAGAAGCAAAGCTGCATGGGGTACAACGGTGGAGGGACCACAGGGGGCTCTCTGTATGGTCTACTGAGTATCCGTGGACCTTCTAAAAAAGGGGATGTGCCAGCAATAAGTACATGGAGGAGCAGAGCCTGCCTCCGCTGATCAGGGGCTCCAAGATTGCTTTATGAACCTGTAACCTACAACCCCATAGGCAAATTAAAAACGGCAATAAATGGTGGGTAAGGTTTACTGACAGATTGTAATAGCAGCGGTGGCCAGACAGAAATTTTGATAAAGGGCAACCCCTAATATTTAGCAGCTCTGCTTTAATTCCGAGTGATACGGACCTTCTAACCTGACACATGGACAGACAGGACAATCCTGAAAAGGACTCTTATTTCATGCAAACCATTTTAGCCCGAGATCCTTCAGACTGAGCTATGTGATCTGAAAGGACAATCTAGGTGACCAAGAGCCGTTTTACCTTGACATCTGTAAATAAAGAGACCAGGCCGTGGTTGATGTTCACCAGGACGGACAGGAAGCTCTGAGATTGTTTGCTCGGACACTCAAGCTTTTTCTTTCTCCGATTATGATAGTTGGAGTCCAGGATGTAATCGTATTGTAAGGTTTCTTCTTCTGAACCGCTGTCATCATCTGCAAAAAATCATCACACACTGCCATTTAGTTATGGTGTTTCCCTGCAGTTTTTCGAAAAAACAAAACAAAAACAACATCACAAAAGATTCTATCGGACCACTGTGTGCGATCGCGCCCTTAACATGCAAAATGCAAATGCAATGTAATAAGGAATTAATCTTAGGGCAGACTTAGCATCGGTGGAGCCAGTAGAGCAGCTGGTAGCTTCTTACCATCACGGGGGACCCAACTGTCCAATTACAGTCAGAATTCGGAGCAGGGACACCAGGTGTCCGGACCCCACGAGGCCTGCCAAACATGGATGCATTGGAGAGTGTAAAGTCTCCCAAAATTAGTCTCCTGTCGGGTTTGAATTATTCTTAGGGGGTCTGCCTAATTCAGACCCCAGGCCAGACCCTAAAATTAATCTGAAAGAGTTTAAAGGGGTTGTGCAAGAATGGCCATTTGGCAGGACCTGCAAAGGGAAGCTCACACACCTGCCTACCAGCGCTGGCTCCGTGCTCCTTCTTCTCCCAGCCTGCGATGCTCTGCAGGGCTCTCTTGCTGACAACATCCTGTTTGACATTGCCGCAGCCATTCACTGGCCACTGAGGTGACCGGCTCCCCTTACTGCATGACAAATGTTGACATGACACAAAGGGACCCAGTCTCTGCCACAGCCAGGATGCTGACAGCGAGGTAGCCATGCAGAGCATTGCAGGCCGGGGGGAGCGCGGATCCTGCCAAGTAGGGTGGGGGGCTGTTGCTTTGATCTGGAGGGTGAATGAGTTATGGCGTTTGAGTTGAGGAGAATGATCTGCGGTGTGAATGAGTTTGGGGGTCTGGAGTCTTAACTTTGGTTTCTAGTCTGGTTTTCCCACTAAGAAATAATAATAATAATAATAATAAATCGTGATGCAAATAGTTTGGGAAATGTTAACAAGACAATATCGGTTGGCGCTCAGCTTGGACCCTGGAGAGCACATAAAGCTATCCGAGTACCTCTGGACCAAGACCACAAAAGTCATAGCTCAGAACTACTAGGGGATTGCTGGTGACATAAGGGAAGCGGGCTCTTGGATGAACTAACGGAAAGCAAGGGGCCCATATCCTGGTCTAGCACAGGGCCCCACATCTAACGGTTCTCCTGCTCCTCTGGGAGGACGTTCTCACCATAATGAAGTGTAGACTTAAATGCTCCACTGGAGTCCTTGCTGAAGGTGTTGATGAGCTGGCTCGCCACAGAGAGGCCGATTCCATAGGATAAGTTCTCAAAGGTCTCTACCGGCGAGGGGGCGGTGGGCTCCCAGAGCAGCAAATCATTGCTTATCCTGGAAAAAACACATTCCGTAACAGTGAGGATGACAGAAACCGACCCGCATTTATGGTCATAGTCCCCAGTCTGTCCACAAACGTGTAATGACCACTTGTTATGAAGGCACCAACTGCAGGAACAACCCCATGCAGACGTATGGGATGAAGAATTTCAAATTCTGATACAAATCTGCCGTGTGTGAACATGCCTATATACTTTTTCTTTAACATTAAGTTCTTGCGGTGGTCTCGATAGGCCTTGTGCTGCTGGAGGAGGCACAGGCCTCGTCATAAATGACGTCTCCTCTGGCAGTCCATGCGCCAGAATGAAATCTACGGCAGCTCGCAGCTGCCAGAGATTTCAGTCATTATTTCCGCCAGTCTCCGGCCTAAATCATGATGAATGTGTCGGGGTGCGATGGCCCTGCCCACACCCCACGACTTTTAGGAAGGCTGCTGAGAGCGTTGTACAATGTCAGTTGTGACTTTAGCATCGAAAAAGTCGCAAAACTGAGGTTTTGTGACTAAGCAAAAAAAAAAAAAAAAATCTTCTGAACCGTAAAGAGCCCAATTTAGCAAAATTGGGTCACATGCCCATACACTTTAAACCGGGTAATCTATAAGATGCCCACTGAGTGATAACACACGGGATTACCATACAGCTCCAATCCTGGAGAAAAGCTCCATGAGTGACATAATTGATTCTCTTGATGCGCACTAAGTTTACCCCTTTAAGGGCATTTCATGGCAAGTTTAAAGGGCACCCGTCTTATCACAGGAACACCCCTGAGACTAAGGCTAGTTTCACATTAGTGCTATGGATCAGGCAGGCTGCGAGCAGCGGTTTTCTTCTAGCTGATTGTCGGTTCCCATTATAGATAATGGGGCCAGACGGAGAAGTACAAGCTTCGGAAACGATGGAATGTAGAGAGAGATCGGGCAGGCTGTTCCCTGCCGGATCCCTAGTGCTGGCGTGAAACTAGCCTAAAGCAGAAAGTAAGGAACCACCGGACCGGACCGGACATACCTGTTGTAGAGCTTCTCATAGAAGACTTTATTTGGTAGCATCAAGTACACACTGGGCAGAGCCAGCTCCAGCACATAATGGGAGTTATTGATGGATTTTTCCTGGAATTCAGTCATTTCTATGGCGTCTCCAGGAATCACCATCTGATGAAAAGATTTAACACAACTAATAAAGTAATAAAGTTTGCTTTTCTCACCATATTCTGACATCCAGATCATGTGAGGGCTTGTATTTTAAGTGGCGAGCTGTAGTTTTTATTGCCATAATTTTAGGGTATATAAAAGTATTTGATCCACTTTGTATTCAATTTTTTTTAACATGAGGCAAGTTGACCAAAACCAGCATATGGCAGTCTATGGCGAATCCAGCCTGCTGGAACAACCGACTGGCACCCTTTAATTTTGCAGCGGAGAGCCTATAGGAGAACTGGTATAGGTCTTCATCATGGCACCTGAGGGGTTAAACGACTAGGATCGGAGTTCACTCCTATCCTAGTCACTGTGGGCAGGTGTCAGCTGTATAACGGAGCCAGTGCTGCCACATATGGAGTGTGTGCAGCTCAGGAGCCCACTTCATACACCCCTCCTGCTATTAGGATACAGATGCACATGAAATGTCAATAAGGGGTTAAAAGGCAACTCAACTTTTATAACACTTGGGATTGCTGGGGCTCCGAGTGTAGAGATTCACTAAAATAAAAGGCTTCCGTCATTTCTGCCGAGTACGGACCCCATTACTTTCTATTGATGCATGCACCGCGCACTTGGCTCTCAGAGCCGATGGAAGCTGAAGAGGCGTCTAGTGCTCAGGTGGACGCTTCTGCTCCGTTTTTAGGACCTAGTGGGTGTCTTCACATCCAGACCCCCACTGATCAGAACGTCCCACATAGACATCGATTACATATTGCACCTGATTGGTGGGGTCTAGACCCCAACCAAACCCAAGAACGGAGGGTCCGAGCAGCTGGATTTTACCCAATAGGATCTGACATATCCAGTCAATATGAAAGCCACCAAAAATATGGCCCCAGCGCCCTTCACCTCCGATTCAGCACATTACACTGATCTCACCTCTTCATTTTCAAACATGACCCTTCGAGAGGAGAACGGTGACGGCTCTGGACGCCTGAAGTCACAGACATCTTTAAGTGAGTGGGACGTTCCTTCATCATCCTCCTGAAATCTTCCATCGACTTCGTCATCCTCCTCTGCAGAGACTCGCTCCAGGATGGAGTGCACAGCAATGGGGTTGATTCTCAGCACAATCCTTCAAACAGGACACAAAGTTCTCATTTAAAGAGCCGGTGATGTCGGCCTGTATTACAACATGTTCTTCAACTTTCTAACATAACCTGCGTTTCAATTCCGCACTATTTACAAGAGCTCTGCTTGCTGTTACACAGAGGAAGAAAATCTGTACAGATCTAATGCACAATTGTATTCTGTGTGCAGATCCTTTGTGAGCAAGCACCAGCAGAATAATGAGTGCAGCTCTGGAGTATAATACAGGATGTAACTCAGGATCAGCAATGTATGTACACAGTGACTGCACCAGCAGAATAGTGAGTGCAGCTCTGGAGTATAATACAGGATGTAACTCAGGATCAGGACAGGATAAGTAATGTATATACACAGTGACTCCATCAGCAGAATAGTGAGTGCAGCTCTGGAGTATAATACGGGATATAACTCAGGATCAGTACAGGATAAGTAATGTATGTACACAGTGACTGCACCAGCAGAATAGTGAGTGCAGCTCTGGAGTATAACACAGGATGTAACTCAGGATCAGTACAGGATAAGTAATGTATGTACACAGTGACTGCACTAGCAGAATAGTGAGTGCAGCTCTGGAGTATAATACACGATGTAACTCAGGATCAGTACAGGATAAGTAATGTATGTACACAGTGACTGCACCAGCAGAATAGTGAGTGCAGCTCTGGAGTATAATACAGGATGTAACTCAGGATCAGTACAGGATAAGTACTGTATGTACACAGTGACTCCACCAGCAGAATAGTGAGTGCAGCTCTGGAGAATAATACAGGATGTAACTCAGGATCAGTACAGGATAAGTAATGTATGTACACAGTGACTACACCAGCAGAATAGTGAGTGCAGCTCTGGAGTATAACACAGGATGTAACTCAGGATCAGTACAGGATAAGTAATGTATGTACACAGTGACTGCACCAGCAGAATAGTGAGTACAGCTCTGGAGTATAACACAGGATGTAACTCAGGATCAGTACAGATTAATAATGTATGTACACAGTGACTGCACCAGCAGAATAGAGAGTGCAGCTCTGGAGAATAATACAGGATGTAACTCAGGATCAGTACAGGATAAGTAATGTATGTACACAGTGACTCCATCAGCAGAATAGTGAGTGCAGCTCTGGAGTATAATACAGGATAGAACTCAGGATCAGGACAGGATAAGTAATGTAATGTATGTACACAGTGACTGCACCAGCAGAATAGTGAGTGCAGCTCTGGAGTATAATACAGGATGTAACTCAGGATCAGTACTGGATAAGTCATGTATGTACACAGTGACTCCACCAGCAGAATAGTGAGTGCAGCTCTGGAGTATAATACAGGATAGAACTCAGGATCAGTACAGGAAAAGTAATGTAAGTTATTTGCAGTTATTTAAAGGAGTTCTCCAGCTTTAGGTACATTTTGAACCCTCAGCAGCATGATGCAAAATCATACTTATCTGCCAACTGCCGCTCCGCTATGGCTCAGCTCAATGTTCTTACGATACCGGCTTTACTTTTGGTATAGATGGGGTCTCTGCAGCCCATGAATGGCCTTAGCGGCGACGTGTGCCCAACAGGCATGTGACCCAACATGCTACTTGTGGACATGTCACCACAGAGGCCAGTGATTGGTCACAGCAGCTGGTGTCCCCGTCTGAATGTGTATAGCCCTAGGAGCAGAAGAATCGCTGAGAGGAGCATCTGACCTGGAACTGAGCGGCTGAGTGGACTATTATTATTTTTTTCCTTAGGTACAGCGCAGTACTGGCCAAATGTGAAAAGTTGCCTAAAGTTGGAATACCCCTTTAAGGAAGACAGAAGTAATGGATATTTGAATGACAAGAAACCCGTGAATGATAAGAAACCCGGATGAAGGTAAACACATACAATAAAATACAATATAAATATAATAATTATAAATAATAATAATAAAAATATAATAATAATAATATAAATACAATATAATTTTCTGACTGTAACACAGGTAACGAACCTTGGCCAGTCAAAGTTGTCAGATGTGGTCATATCTCCATCCACTCCATTGTTGTTCTTCACAACCTTGAGGAATTGGATCTGCTGGCCATCGCCGTCCTCCTGGAAGGCCCCTGGATAAGACACAGAGTGAAGAACGGATGGACTCTCTCATTAATACGGGCGGGCTCGCTGACTGGATTCTCTACTGCAGGCACCTACCCGTTAGCTCTCTAAATGTGAGCTCCAGCTTCAGTTGTTCCGGGGAGCTGCCGCCAAGGACCTCAGTCTTAAACTCCACATCAGAAAAGTTTAAATGTAAGACTTCTTTTTGGAGGGATTTCTTGAACCAAGGACCTCGCTCTTGGTCGGATCTGAGGTCAGGAATCGGGAAGCGCACGGCAAGGTGGAGCGACGGTGCGGAAACCAGGACGGATGTCCTTGTGTTTGCAGGAGATCGAGAGTCGTCCAGAAGAACCTCAGGGAAGTCTTTGTGCTGAAAAACAGACAAATTCTAGATATACGGCCCAATTCTATAAACAGCCTCTCCTTTCATGTAGAATTTGGCATGTTTGTCATTTTGCCACCATTTTGCTTCAGCTGTGCCATCAGGACAGCCAGCCTTAGTGGTGTCTGACCAGTCGTCACGGCAGGAGGTACTAGAAAGTAACTGCACCAGATTCACGTACGACTGTGCTCTATATCAACAGATGTCAGTGGGAATTCTTCATCCACATGTCGACCTTAGATTTAAACGTGGCCCCTATCTACAGGATAGGAGATAGTTGTACGATTCGTGGGGGTTCGAATGCTTGACTCCATTCATCTGGCCACCCAAGTCCCCCTTCTCATGATCGATGACAGTCCCATTGGTTAGATTATAGGGGAGACGTTTATTACATGCTGCACCCCCTTAAAGCTCTTCCGCACTTTTGCTTATTTCTGCTGCATAAAGGCGCCTCTAGGAATCCACTGTGCACCTTGGCGTAAGTCACTGCGTGAGGCTGTGGTGCAGGTACCTGCGGGTGCCCTGGAGGGCCACTGTGCAAGGAAAATGCCCTTGGATCTCTGGACTGGTGGAGCAGCCACACTGATCATAAGAACATAACACGCCCAAGGCATACGCCATAAGATTAATAGAAGACTATGGTACCCCTTTGAGAAGGGACCCGTGGCTGACCCTAGGGGGACACAGGTCACCTGGGCTGTAATAAACCTTCAGTCTGACTGACATCAAACTCCAGATTTCCCTGGGGCATGTTCCATGACGTGTGGCCTTGTGCCTTTAGGTCTCTTTCACACAAGCGTGTCCAGATGCGTTCAGTGAAAACTGTGCCATCTCGCAGGCAAAGCCATTCAGTGTTGTCTGCGATTGCTTAAGTTTTTTCCGCGCGGGTGCAATGCGTTTTGATGCGTTTTTCACGCGCGTGATAAAAAACGGAAGGTTTACAAACAACATCTCCTAGCAACCATGAGTGAAAAACGCATCACAACCGCACTTGCTTGCGGATGGCAATATGTTTTTAATGCAGCCCCATTCACTTCTATGGGGCCAGAGCTGCGTGAAAAATGCAGAATATCGAACATGCTGCGATTTTCATGCAACACAGAAGTGATGCGTGAAAAACAACGCACATGTATACAGACCCATTGAAATGAATGGGTCAGGATTCAGTGCGGGTGCTAGGCGTTCATGTCACGCATTGCACCCGCACAGAAAATTCGCTCGTGTGAAAGGGGCCTTATATACTCATAGTGCTCCCAGCTACCTTCTCATAATTCACAGCATGGGGTCAATATTCCATGAGTATTGACCTATATATTGGCCTGGCTAGTGGGCATGCTCAAGCCCAACCTTACCTTTACCATAACCCCCCCTTCACAGGGAATAAAACCATACACCCACCAGACTAATGTGCTTGTTGTAAGACGTGAAGAGATGCGAGGTCATCATTTCCACGGTTCCCAACTTCTGCACCTGCAGCAGCGAGTTTAACCTGTCCACGATGGTGATGTCGAGCTCGCAGGAGGCAGACGACAGCTGGACGTGCAGCTCTGACCTCTGCGGGAGAGAACTCAGGCGCCCAGAGCTGCCCTGTACAGAAGACAAATGGTGGCATTACAACGTGGGAAGAGACTGTGCATCGCATCCCTAAAACCTGAACCTAGCAATGCAGAGAGGGATCATGCAAAAAGCTCTGTAACAAGAAGTGCATCCGAGTCAGCTTGACCTGGTCTGAATGTAAATAAAAGCAGTCCCATTCAGACTGAAAGCAGAGATTTTGAAAATGCTAAGAGACTCAAACTAAATTATAAATAGGCACATCATATGCTGTGGACACATTTCCAGAGTTATTTCATTGTTCGTTGGCTCCCTACACGCACAGTTAGCTAGTCTTCATTAACCCTTTCAGGCCTGGATGTTTTTGCGTTTTCCGCTCACTGCTTTGCCAGAGCCATAACTTTTTTATTTGTCTGTTCACATAGCCATATAAGGGCTTGATTTCTGCGGGACAAGTTGTACTTTTCAACTCCACCATTTAATATTGCATATGATGTAGAGGGAAGCAGGAAAAAAGTTACAAATGAGGTGAAATTGCAAAAAAAAAAAAAAAATTACAGTGATAAAAAAAAAAATAAACTTAAATTTAACTTTTTTTTTTTATTATGTGTATGGAGCTGTATGGGGGCTCATTTTTTGCAGGACGCTCTAAACTTTTCATTGATATCATTCTGGGGTGTGTATGACTTTTTGATCATATATTTTTATTTTTTTTGGAAAATAAAGCGACCAAAAACGGCAAATCGGCCATTTGGACGCTTTTCTCAGTTTTGCTGTTTGCCGAATGGGGAATATATTTTTATACTACGGGCGGTTTCGCACATTGCGACACCCATGATGTGTATTTTTAAAAAAATTTTTGTTCTTTTATATTTATTTTGGGAAAAGGGGGGCAATTTGAATTTTTTTTTTTTTACACTTTTATAGTTCCCATTGGGCACTTGCATTGAAGTCTCTGATTATTTTACTACTTTCCTATGGAGCCCTATTACAGGCAAAGGCTCCATAGGAAATACTGTGCAGCAGCCTCCTGTCCTGCTCCGCTCTCCTACCACTTCCCCACAATCAACTGTAGCAACCTCATGTTCCATTTTCGGCCATATGCACTGATAGGTGCTCAGGGCACTTGAAATAATTTTTTGGTGTGTTTTTTCCAATGAGACGGCGGTGTGGGTATAGGCCATAAGCCAAACCCCTATCCAGTTAGCATCAGTGTCACCTGTGCTCCTCGGTTTTCTAAACGCTTGTAGTGTAAGTTAACGCACGGAGATGACCGGCAGTCAGGATCATTATCCATGGCAAATTTCAGCAGCTGAAAGACAAATATGAATTATGGAAGTCGCTCTCATCATAATGAGGAATTATACAGTGTTGCAGGGGGGCTGCGTACACTGAACATCTGCAACTCTAATGTACTTTGGATTTCAATCCCTGCAGGTTCAGTGACTGGAAAGGGTTACTGATGCCATTTACAGGCTGAAAACCCACCCTGACCCTGGGCTGGTCACACAGCTGCATGCATGGTTTGCTACAGTGTGTCAGAGCAGTACACAATCAAGACAGGTTTATCCCCAAATTTCTTTCACCAACAGGACACACAGATTGGGTAACTGATAAAATATTCAAAAGCTGCATATTTAACTATGAGGGAGTGCTTGTATGTAGTCGTAGTGTGAACAATGGCCAAGAGCAGCAACACAAATCCACGCCGCTTCTTGGCTATGGGGCACACTACACCAATGGGCCGGTTAGGTAATTTTGAGGAAAGGTATGCAATAAAGGATCAGCACAGATTTTGGTTGCATTTGTATGGGCTGCCAAGACATGTTGAGAGTCGTAGTTTCACTGTACATAAAAACCATGAATGTGGAAAAGCTGAATAAAAAAATTGCCACTTTTTAGTGGCCGCTACCCTTTAAGAAGGTGAATGACCTGAGATTCTCAAGAGCATAACAGGAGTAGTGTTCCTCAGCACATCATTCGAGTCTAGGAACATAGAACTGTAAGCCCCCAGTAGGAGTGGGCGATACAGACGATATGCGATATAAACAATATAAATTTGGCCAACGATAGAGATTTCGTCTATATTGCCCTACCACGATAGAACATGGTGTGCGCCGCTCTTGGCGCGCACCATGTTGTCCTGAACCGGCACAGTGGAGAAGGAGGGAGTCCCTCCCTCCCCACCGTGTGCGGCTGCCACTGACCACCAATGAGAACAGAGAGGAGGGACTGTGGCCAATGAATATAGCTAGTGCTTGAATACAAACGTAGCATGCGTGTACCAGCCATATCCTTTACCCGGCCTCTATGACTGCATTCTGCGATCCGCCACGATTAAGCCCTCAGGTGGCGCCATGGCAGCTTCAGATCGGAGCCCCAGCAGTGTAACCCTGGGGCTCCGATCGGTTACCATGGCAGCCAGGACGCTGCTGAAGCCCTGGCTGCCATGGTAAGCTCCCTGCTGCTGTGTGCACAGGGCAACAGGGAGAGTGTGAGATCCTATTCACCCTAACAGATCTCTATTAGGGTGAACAGGACAAGGGTTCTAGCCACTAAAGGGGATAATAGTTAGTGAATAAAAAGTTACAAAGAAAAGGTCAACCCCCTCATATATCACGATATATATATCGCCATCGCACAGGTTTCAAATTATATTGCAATATAGATTTTAGGCCATATCGCCCAGCCCTACCCCACAGCTATAGAAAGGCCGTACCTCTGTGTACTGAGGAGGGACAAGCTGCGAGTCACAGGGAAAGAGACACTCCAGGAGCTCCATCTGACCAACGCACACATCCGTGCTGTAACACCGGGAGCCAGACCGCTGCCGCTGCTCATGAGAGATTTTTATTTGTGTCCCTATGAACCTATTAAGATATTTAAATAGATTGTCATATTATTAAAAAGAACATAGATTATGTATGGCCACCAGCAGAATAGTGAGTGCAGCTCTGCAGTACAATACAGACTATAAGTCAGTATGAGTAAAAGATAAGTAATGTAATATATGCACAATGTTATGCAGATATTTAGACATCAACAAAGCAAATGTAAGTAAAATGTGACCCATTTCATTCATACCTGAGGTGATCGTGTGTGCATGCTTCAGCAAATACATTCCGTAAAAAGGCAAAGTCATGTTGTGCAAAGGTTTGTGGATCCAGCGTCTCAATGCGGCTGAAGAAGCTGAGAGACAGCGGTGTCAGTGGATTAGGGCTGGATGTGCTCTCGGTTGGTGGTAGAGGGTCAATATGGAGCACTGAGAAGGACAACGAGCCCACAGCAAGTCTGAACACGAGCTCAGGCCGAGAGTCATCCAACGACACAGATCGGTTTGGTAGTGCTGTAAAAGAAAGTGCAATTATATGTGCAGCCGAACATAAAAACATATCCACCAAACACAGGGGCGGAATGGCCATAGACCTTACAGGGAAACTTCCCGGTCAGCCGGTGCACAGGGGGCCGGCCAGAGGGAGTTTTTGGGGATGTATTTTGAGCTGTTAGCAGTATTTTGTGAAGGGCTGTGGTATTTGGCTCTGTTAGGGCGATATAATGTGCCACAATATGGTATTGCTGGCCCTGCCTTCCATCAGTTTGGACCCGACCACAAAATGGGGCCACTTTTAGTATTTTTTCCATTTAAGTTCCCAGGCTTCCCCTGACCATACAATATGCTATAGGCAGTTGGTGCGGAACTAAAAGCTCCAGTAAGTTATGAGGGTCCCTCCCTGATGTACCGTGAAACAGGATGGGTGGTAAGTATTAGTCAGACCCCGCCCATCACGAGACTGGGGGTCCTTGAGTCTCTTGAGTAAACAGACTGTCACGCTCGCACGCAGTTCATCTCTATGGGACTGCCGGACGGCTGTATTCCACCTTGCTTTGACAGTCCTTTGAGTTGAATGGAGTGGTAGAGTCTTAAATCCTCTGTGCA
The DNA here is from genome assembly GCA_033119425.1 of Bufotes viridis. NCBI lineage: Eukaryota > Metazoa > Chordata > Amphibia > Anura > Bufonidae > Bufotes > Bufotes viridis. The sequence goes on along the minus strand of CM065599.1, from coordinate 8,149,248 downwards.
GCATTCTCGTTAATATTTTCAATGTGTCTGAAAGCTCACATTACAATTCTCATTTGTCCCATTCCTGGACCCCTGTGGTAACACCCTGTCAGGCAGCGGAAAGAGACCGCATACTTGAATCGGCGCTCATGCTGCTGTGATCACAGGACTTTATTAGCTAGCAAGTTCCTTCTACAAGACACAAGGCTAACTCCGTATAGCTACAAGAAGTAGAATCTCACTGTCTGCACCTGCAGCTCACATCAGCAGGGAGAAAGTAAAGCGCAGCAGAAATTTTTGTCTTTTCCTACCGAGCTCTGAACTGAATTTAATGGAGTGTACAGTCTACAAGTGAAGGAAGCTAATAAACTTTCTAATTGAGAATTAAAAATAAATCCTCTATTTTTTCCCCCCCAACAGTACATTTTTATTGCTTTACATTATATTTTAAAGTTACAATCATGTTATATGAATAATAAATACAAATTTTACATCAGTATCTGTGTTTTTTTTGTCATTTTTTATTTGAATAGTTACCGTAGGTTGTAGTATACCAATTAGTACATAATAGGAAATGTGAAATATTGTCGTAATAGTTATATATTTCATTTGTTTTAATTTATATAAAGTAATTAATATATTGATATGAATATATAATTAATAGAAATATTAACGACAAATTATTATGATGTTATTAACTATTCAAATTGTATTTAGTTTAAAAAAAAAAAAAAGGGATGGGATGGTTGGACATGCCGATATAAGCTATAAAATAACTAAAGTAAATATTAAAAATAAATTATACGTGTGTTTGTTATCACACAGATATATCATTCAATTAAAATAATCACTTTCTTCACTATATTACAAAGTATCCATAACTAAGAAAGAAAAGTTCAGTTTGATGCATTTCTTGAAAAATTTGGATTCCATAAGCCATAAAGACCAATATTTTGTGGTTTTCTGGCAGGCTTGTGTGACTAATGTCCATACTAATAATCTTATTGCAATGCTAAAGACCAGCTCGACTTACAGGTTCTGCGAAGGCAGTTTTGCCGCGCACTAGGTTTGAATGAAGCCCCTCGTACCGCCGGCTCTTCCAATCGACCGTGCTCCTGGTAGTCACTCCATGCTGCCTAGAAATAGACAGAAGAGAAATATTCTTATAGGGACAAGTGGCTAAGTGCTGGTAAATCAGAAGTTAGAGCGGCCGTCACATTTTGGGAATTAGGTCTTATCTACTTACAGGGATACCGGCATCTTCTTCTACTCTGCATTGGTGGATAGTTTAGCAAAACTAAATCTATTGGTTATTTGTGCAAAGCATAAGACACCAAGACCTCTGTTGAGGTTGGAGCAAGATGGCGGCTACTTTGGAGAAGCTTTTCAATTTAATATTCAACATAATTTGTTGGAAAAAAGGCATTTTTTACATTTTCTTTTTTTTCTGTACTTTTTTGGTATCAATTTTCAGTTTTCTTTTTTTTTATTGCATAGAGGGAGTTAGATTTTCATTTAAGTATAATGTACTGGAATATATCCATGTACTAGCAGATAGGCCCTAACCACAGCCTAAGTAAATCAGGCTGACCTGGGGTCCTTCAGTGCAGCGTGGGGTATCCACCCGTCACGCCTTTTCATAGTTATAAACAGTTATATTTACTTATTTTTAGTTATATTGGATATTCATTGCCTTTAAAGGGAGTCTGTCACCAAAGTTGGACATAATAGACCGCTGACATAGCTTTGTAGCATCACTTTAGATGAATAAAACGGTACCTTTGTTGTCTTCTTCAGCGCTTCACCTGCTTCAAAAACGGACTTTTATTTATATGTAAATGAGGGCTCGCAAGTGCCCAGGGCGGAGTTAAGTTCTTTGGAGCCCAGGCTGCTCGGCCTCTTTAGTTCTTATCCCCGCCCCTGTCTCTGTCTCTGCCCGCCCTTCTATTGCCTTTCTTCCTCCTCCTCTGGTAGCGAACTCCTGCGCCTGCGCTCAGCTTTGCCTCGGCGGGGCATGCGCACTGCGATGCCCACTGTGGGAACGGCATCAATGTAGCTACTGCGCATTCCCCGGCTGACGCTGCAAACCCAGCTGTAAGCTGGTGGACATGCGCAGTAGCTACATTGATGCAGTTCCCACAGTGGGCATCGCAGTGCGCATGCCCCGCCGAGGCAAAGCTGAGCGCAGGCGCAGGAGTTCGCTACCAGAGGAGGAAGAAAGGCAATAGAAGGGCGGGCAGAGACAGAGACAGGGGCGGGGATAAGAACTAAAGAGGCCGAGCAGCCTGGGCTCCAAAGAACTTAACTCCGCCCTGGGCACTTGCGAGCCCTCATTTACATATAAATAAAAGTCCGTTTTTGAAGCAGGTGAAGCGCTGAAGAAGACAACAAAGGTACCGTTTCATTCATCTAAAGTGATGCTACAAAGCTATGTCAGCGGTCTATTATGTCCAACTTTGGTGACAGACTCCCTTTAAGAACAAAATGAAGTATGTTCAACATTTTATTAAGGATTTTAACATGGTTTTCTACTAACAAGACTTCATTCAATGGAAATTGCACTTTTATAACCGTCAATTTAATCATCGAGTTAGAAAGTTAGTAGATACATAACCTCCGGTGTTCATAGAGATTTCATTGTATTCTTTAGACCTCATGCACACGACCATTGTTTGATTCAGTGTCCGTTGAGCCGTTTTTCGTGCCTTTCTGCGGACCCATTGGCTTTCAATGGGTCCGTGGAAAACTCGTCAAAACTCGTCCTCCGTGTCCGTGATTACTGTCCGTCAAAATAATATAACCTGTCCTATTCTTGTCCGTGAAAAACGGTTCGCGGACCCATTCAAGTCAATGGGACCGTGAAAAAATGCGGATGGCCATCCGTGTGTCATCCGCGTTCCGCATTTCTTTGCGGATCCCTTGCCAGTCATTTGGCAAATTGTCAGCCTGTCTTTTGGGTCATGTCCGCTAAAAAAAACCGAAGACACACGGAAACATAATGGAAGCAAAAACAGACATGGATCACGGAACAACGGAACCCCGTTTTGAGAACCGCAAAAAAATACTGTCGTGTGTATGAGGCCTTTACAAAATATGAATTCCGGAGCATGAGAATTATCAAGGAGTTCCTCTGAATCTGTATTATAGCGGATCATGCTTCCCGCAGCGCTGGGATACGGCTCATAGATGTCTATTGTGTGTAATAAAGGCACCTTTAAGTTAACCCTTTATAACAGCATGCTAATAGATTACACCTAGATATGAGTAGGCCACATTACACCAGTAGTAGAATTGCATCCTGGGTAATACCGTGACGTCATGAGTCATTACCATACGTATAAACCCATCCGACATGATTGGAAGACCCTAACCCGAAGGGTGAGTACATCTGATAACTTTGTAGATTATAACCCACTTACTAACGGTAGGGGGGCGAAGAGGAAGAAAAAAGAAAAGAAACCACGTCCCTAACGAAAATACGGATTATCAAAAAAACAACTCTAGAAAGCGGACTTCCCCGAACTCTGCGTCACTTGACCCTGGGTAGAATATACTTTTGCTTGTTTGTAGTATTGAGATCATTTATTTAGTCAGATACCCGCCTGGTTGCGGACGTATAACGGTAGTTGCTACATCAATCTCGTCTCTGATCTTAGTTACGATGCAAATAACTAAACAAGGGGACAATACTGTATAATCTGATTGGAATATTTATTCCATAGCTACAGTATATCAAGCTACTAAATTATTCGTTTTAGTGAAATACTACCGTTACCTGAATTTTGGTCACAATTGTATCAGAGCAGAGGGTTCACATATAATCGTTTCCTTTACTGATTTTCTGTGCGTATATCAATTGCTTGCATAGTGTTAATATTTTGTGAATTATATCTTTACATAGGTTTTCATATTTGGTTTTGAAACTAAAGAGTGTTGGTTCTAGTGGCGTATTTTGATATTGCAATATATATTTTTTTTTCTACATAGATATTTTCATTGATGTTATTGCTCTAAAATGATTGTATAATAAAACTATTTATATTTTTGCATAGCCGTCTGTCCCCGTTTTGCTGATTGCACAATTGGGGGGGGGGGGGGGTTTATGTCGGCCCCCCTTGGATCAAAATATTCTTGACAGTTTTTTTTTTCTTTCTTCCTATGATCCTAATTTTTGTACATAAGGCGATTGCTTTATATACTCGACACACCCACATTAGTTATGGGCCTTGACTGCGTCACAGAGATCCCCAGTCACACCATCAAATGGTGGTGGTGGGGGTCTCAGAAAGGGAGTCTCTCTTTCAATGATGCAATCAGTATTGAATGCAACAGGTTAACTGGTCTCGGCTGTTGGAGCGGAGCTGTGGCTTCTGACCGCACAGACACACTCCGAATGATGCGGTCCCTGACTGCCGCTCAGGATGAGTATTCTTGTTCTATGTCCTCATGCGATTCATGGACTCATTTGGCTGCTAGCCCTCTATAGATATTCTGTGCGAGGCTGCACTCAGCCGATCAGTGAGGGGCCCACAAAGCAGCAATGAAGTTTAGTTTATACCATGTGTAGACAGATATATATACATAAAACTATACCTACCGCAGTGCCCCCTAGTGGTGATCCGACAGGAGAATTGTTGTAAGTGCTGGTCAGTGACAGGTCTAAATCCACTGTTGGTGGATCTCCAAGAGGTGGGAGGGAGGAGAGGCTGTGAGACATGTCCATATCTGCCATCGAGAAGAAAACTTCTTCATCTAAATGGGGGCAGAAAACAATTTTATATTTACAAGCGCTAAATTCTGCGTACATACAGGGGGAGCGCCGTGCTCCTTACCATGGCTAGAAGGGGTCTTTGCTGTGTCCGTCTCATAGAAGCTGTGTTCCGCAGATGCCCCCCCGGACAAGTCGTCCTTTCTCAGATACCGTTTCAGCTCCATCTGAAGCCGTAACTCATCCTCTTGTTGCATCGGGCGGCTCTTCCTGTCTTTTCTAGACATGCCCAATCGGTCAGTGGTTTCTGAGAACAGTAAAAAGGACCAAATACACGTCACAAACACAGAAGCAGCTTCCTAAGCGCTCCATACAGAGGAGAGGCAGTCAGATCCGGGACAGAAATCACACTGGGGGACATCTAACAAGCAAAAAATGCACCGAACCGCGCCTCAGAGGAGGCACAAGACAGTCCTGAAAAGAGTCTACAAAAATAGTGTGGATAAAAGGGGCCATAAAAAGTGTCACATTTAGACACGCCGTGAACCATTATTTTGGTGCGGAATATGGATGTACAGTAAATCCCATTTCATTGTGTCCATTCGCCGTATTTGTCCAATCTAGTTCTAGGACGTATCCCAGCTTCTATGGAAAAACCCCGATCAGTGCCGTTTACAATGCCCTCCATGGTTGTTCCCTACTGAAGACAGTGGAAGAAAAACTGCAGCAAAAAGAAGCCAAGTTGTCTCTTGCCATGCTGCAGTAAGGAGTCGCCCATTCGGGAGCCCACTCTAAAAGAGACTCTTATTTCGGAGAACTTAACAAGTCCATGCATCACATGTTGGAGATGCAGTAATACTACATTTGCCCTGAAGTGGGCGCTGTATGAATGGCAGCTGTGTCTTCCTCTGGCAATTATGGACTCCTTTGCCCATATTATTCACATTTTTTCTTTGCTTTCAAAATTAAAAGGGTTTTCCAATATAACTGATGACCTATCCTCTGCATAGGTCATCAGTATCTGATCGGTCGAGGTCCAACACCCGAGACTCCCGCCGATCAAAGAAGGCACCGGTGCTCCTGTGAGTGTCGCGACCTTCTCGCAGCTTACCAAGCACAGCGCCGTACATTGTATAGTGGCCGTACTTGATATTGCAGCTCGGCCTCATTCACTTCTATGGGGCTGAGAGACGCCTAAGCCATGCAACTGATGAACGCGTCGTTACTGGTCTAGGGACAGCTGTGAGAGAAGGCCAGGCCACTATTGTGAGCATCACTGCCTTCTGAAACAGCTGATCGGCAGCCATCCTGGGTGTCGGACCCCCACTGATCAGATACTGATGACCCATCCAGGGGAAGCCTTGGAAAACAACTTTGCTTTTGCAGAGTGGAAGTCCTTTACCGAGATGCTGGTGCATCTGACAAAAATCCATCAGAGCTCTTCCTAGAAGGAAAGAGCATACAGACTGCAGATGGGGAGAAATCAAACAGGCTGTGTACATGTGTAAAGAGAAATCAGAGAGGATCACACCCCAGAGCATCAGTGACAGATGTCAGTACAGAGGAGAGGAGATTCATGAGCTATAAAAAAGGAAAAATCAGTCTATGAATGAAGCTGTGCTGATACAAGAGAGCTAGTGAAGACAGTAGCATCCTGGATGCACAGATTCAGCGTGTATTACTGGGAGGGACACCTCACAAAAGAAAAGTCTGAAACTAGGAGGAGATTGTTAACGGAATATCAGAGGGGCTGGAAAAGAGATGTAAAGAGATGCCCATAAATATCAACAGATTTCTGATGCTGGCCTTGCAGCGATCAGCTGACTGTTAGGTCAGCTTCAATGGAAAAAGGAGCTGTCTTTAAAAGGGTTTTCCAAGATTTTTTTATTTTATCCTCTGGCTAAGTCATCAGTATCCTATGGGTGGTGGTCTGACACTCGGTCCCCCGCCGATCAGCTGTTTTGAGAAAGCAGCATCACTCCTGTGAGCACCACGGCCTTCTCGCAGCTCACCAAGCACAGCGCCGTACATTGTGTAGCCTCTGTACTTGGTATTGCAGCTCAGCCCCATTCATTTGAAAGGGGTTGAGCTGCTCCTATGCCACATGATCGATGAACGTGACATCACTGGCCTTGGAAAACCAAAGAGAAGGCCGCGGTGCTAACAGTAGCGACACTGCTTTCTCAAACAGCTGATCGGCGGGGGTCTCGGGTGTTGGACCTCCTCACCTATCTGATACTGATATCCTATCCTATCAGTTAAAAAAAAAAAAAAAAAAAAAACACCATCTCGGAAACCCCCTTTAATGCATTCATGCTCGATGGAGAAAATCTGCTTACATAAACCCAAATCACACAGCTATGAATCCCAGGAAAAATAATAATGCTATAAAACCACAGAAAATGTCTATATTAAAAAGGGACAGTAATAAAAGAACCGGCTTGCACCATAAAACATTAGGCATTTCTGCACAAATTCATTAAAACTCGTGATGATGCATTTTAGCTGGAAACCCATTAACACGTGGTAACAGCCGCCTGAAGCGAAGACTGCAGCAGCGGATTAGAGGACATAAAAATGAACAGATGTTTTTTGGAAGGGTCAATGAAAGGACAGGGCTGGAGGAACAACGTGAGCGTTATCTGGCGAGGTCTGAGCAGACGAGAGGCTTTCTTACCTGGCCCTGCAATTGATGACAGCATGTCCAGCAGAAGGTGAACTTGTCGAGGAGAAAGGAAGACGTGAAAAGAATCCACCCGACCGTCCACATCCAGCTGACGCCAATCAGATGACGGTAGAAGAAAGAAGAACAGATCAGTATATTTCCCTCTGTCGATGGCACCATGGAGATTAGTGGGGTGCGAGTATCAGCGCCCCTAACACTATCTGCAGGAGATTATCAGTCATTTCCACAAAATAATGTGATTAATGCCTTAGGCGTCATGCATACGCCGCTGGACTACAGTAATACACTCGTACGGGTGTATTACTGTAGTCCAGCGACGGCATGAAGCGCACTGCGTCATAGCAACCAATGACGCCGTGCGCTCCTGCGGTCAGCTGGATTCCAGGCCGGGATACCACGGTCCGCGCACGGCTGTGTGCATGAGGCCTTATTCACATGTCAGTGTTCGGTCAGTGAAGCACAGAACAGGAGCAGATCTTTCCCTTACACCTGATGTCTGTGGAGGCTCCAATCCTGGTTTTGGCTCACAATCACTGATGGAAATCTCTGATCCAACACCGACGTGTGAATAAGGCTTAAATCATAAGGTTATGTCAATTATGGCAGAATCACAGAATATGGGGACCAAGGAAACCAAAGATTACTGGTGGGGGAGCCATTGCATTCAAGAGGAGAATGGATGGAGAAGTGGCCGCATGTGTGTGACGGTTCACCAGAAAGGGAGTTATGGAAACAAAAGAGCAGACGTTCAAATGCTTCCAGAACTCCCACCCAAATGAATGGTGACAGCCCCATACATGCACAGTCATCTCTCCATCTCTACAGTCTGATTTCACCAGGCAGGTTGGGGGGCCCCTGACCTCCACATAGGTGCGGTACCCAAAGGGGGGACATGCATCTATCAGACAGCAGACTCCACTCTCAGGACATGTTCAGACAGATTTTCAACATGGATTTTGGGACGGATATTATACAGAATTCTGGTTGAAAACATGCGAATAGAGATGAGCGAACTTTAAAAAATAGTTCGGCGTTCGGGTTGTGGTAATCGCCGCATCCAGTTATGGATTGCACTACCGCGGACTATCCTGGCAAATGGAATCCATAAGGTGCGGCTTCCACAAACCCGAACTGTTGAAAAGCCAAAGGACTTGGGGTGACGTCACCGTCATGTGATCAGTGCAGGGGGCGTGGCTCAGTAAGGGATCAAATCCAGTGCTGAGCCACGCCCTGCACTGATCACATGACGGTGACATCGCCCCAGGTCCTGGCTTTTCAACAGTTCGGGTTCGTGGAAGCCGCCCCTTATGGATTCCATATGCCGGGATAGTCCGCGGTAGTGGAATCCATAACGGGATGCGGCGATTACCACAACCCGAACGCCGAACTATTTTTTAAAGTTCGCTCATCTCTACACGTGAACTGACAAGACTATTCTGGAGGCGGTTTGAACAAGGTCAAGGTTTGAACAAGGTCAAAAAGTGTGTGGATGTGCGACAGAAGTCCAAGGCTCAACTCAGGATCGTCTTTGAAATCATCGACTGGTTTTTCAGCCACCTGAACATGGCCCCCAGGGCTGAGTGTGGATTTACGGAGCACATAACGCACTGCAAACCCACACCAAATGACAGGACACGAGGAGGAGGTCATGAAACCGTCATCCGCATGTAATGGAAGAATTCTGAGCAAAGAAAAAAATAAAACTAGCATGCTGCAGATTGTCAAATCTGGAGCATGCTCTATCTGCTGTGGAAATGGAGTGAGTTTTGCCCGTGGATTTTGCAGTAGCCCACAGTGGATTTATTTGGCCGTGGTCGGCAAAAAGACTCTGGATCGATTCCTTCTTGCAGCTCCTACGCTTTTCTTTGTCTATCTGTTTCGTGTGCAACAGGAAAGTTACTGACCTTTGCCCCCGGAAGGACTTCATTCTGTTTCAGGATTAGCCCCAGCTCAATTTTACCGACTAGCGTGGCGATCTGTACTGGGTCAGAGGGAGTGACTTCGGTTACGCTCCTTGTGAACTGTGGGTGGGGTTCAAACACTGGTTTGGGGTTCCAGCTCGGAGACAGTTTTGGCTCAGTTTCCTGAAAAACAGCGATAAATATCACAGGTCACTGATTGGAATTTGCACCTCATTGATTACCACCATTATCACAGAATATCACTCCCATCAGCCTCTGGGCCTCAGGAACACATTTTCCTGCACTTGGGAGGTTGAAGGAAATAAACGTTAGGTCCTCCTGGTCCTATTCTAGGATACAGAACCTGTTACCAAACTACTACTTCTCGCATGTCCCACAGGCCTGATGGGAGTGGTAGTTTTGCAACACCTGAACAAATACAAATTGGAGACCACTGACCGAGGACACGGCAGAAGTCACACTGCTGCCCATCAAAACTAAAGATCTAGAAAGAAATATATGATATGAAGTTGCTTTGGACAACCCTTGACATATGCAGGTAATAGGGGGAGGGGTCCCCTGACTGACAGCCTCTCTAATAGACAGAGAAAAGGGTCTGTGTTTTACAGGGACAGCTCATTACAGGGGTGTTGGCATATTAAAAGTGATAGCAAATCACTAGGACAGGGATGCCCAACCTGCGGCCCTCCAGCTGTTGCAAAACTACTCCCAGCATGCTTGGACAGCCTACAGCTATCAGCCTACATCAGGTCATGGTGGGAGTTGTAGTTTTACAACAGGTTGAGCATCCCTGCACTAGCACATCACATTATCATCAGTGCAGGTCCAACCTCTGGGACCCCCACCAATCCCGAGACTGAAGATGCCCCAGCCCTGATTTGATGTGCAGCCCCTTCTAAGCTTTATCCGAGTTGCACCCCGGCCACCCAGCTGTGCAGGGAACTAATGATGGACCCATTCACTGAATTTTTATAAAACTTTTGATACAAATCATAGAGACACATCAAAAGTTTAGATTGGTGAGAAAAGTGCTTGCACAGCGTGCTGTCTCTCATTGCAGGATAGGAAGCGAGACACTCAATAGAAAGTCCATGGGCCCATTTCTCCTCCGTCCCCTGCAGTGAGGAAAGAGAGGGTGCTATGGGCGCACTTCTCTCTCCTGCTTCTTGGGATCAAAACTTTTGATACGTCCCTAAGAAAACTCAGTGACGTTTTAAAGGGCTAGTCCCTTCTGGACATTTATAGCCTATCCACAGGATATGCCATACATGTCCGATAGGTGCCCATCTCTAGAATAGTGCCCCTTCTCATGCCGCTGTGGATGGAGAGGTGGCCACACAAGTGCGGATATCTCCATTCACTACTATGGGAGTAAATAAGGAACTCGGCTGTTTTCCTAAGTGCATTCAGATACAGAAAACAACAAGTCCGTTACCACGTGCAAAGTAGAAGAAACAGGTGAGGATCTTGCAGATGCCGAGAACTCATCCCAGAAGAAGGAGACGCCGCTCAGTTCAAGAACTTTATGAGCAAAGGCAGAAGGTCTGTGGACATTGATACCGGACTGCTCGTCCACAGTCTCATCGGAATACACAGTCCTGTAAGTAGATGACAGCGTGAGCGAGGCCACCTACCTGCACATCAGATCACACACCTCCACACACAGCACTTACCTGCTAATTCTAATTTCAAGGGCACACCCAGTTTTACAGTTGTCAGGGATGTTCTCTATTCTAAATACGGTGTCGATGAAAGTGACTCGGACCCGTCGCAGGACTGAAACACAACAAGGAAATTGTGCAACCATTGAAATGCATTCAGATCGCTCAAGGTGCGGAAAATACATTTAACATTTTAATCCCTCACCATTTTTAAGAACTCTGGTTGCTGTCAGTGCATGGGAATACCTACTGAGGTTGAAAACATGTGCAGCCTTACAGACTGCATCAAACAGACAATCCCGCTCAATTCACCCTGTCAAAGGGTTTGTCTGGGATTTTGATACTGACGCCCTATTCTCAGAATAAGCCATCAATCCAGCCATCAGATCAGTGGGGGTCTGACACCCTGCAACCCACCCCCCATCAGCTGTTACCTTGTTACTCCAGAGGCGGATCTACACCGCTCTGTCCATTGCGCAGTGGACGGAGCTGGTATCTGCAGCTCTGCTCCCATTCACTTCAGTGGGGTTGGGTATCAGACGCCTGCTGAACTGATATTGATGGCCTATCCCCAGGATATCAAAATCCTGGACAACCCCTTTAATGGATATGGTGTCATGGGAGCGGGTGCCCCTGCTCAGGATGGCCATCTATGAGCCAAAATGGAGAGCAGCTCCCGGTCTGGAGGACCCTGCCCATCAATGAATAACGTGCCGATCCACAAAGATTAGAAAAAAACTGGTGAGACAACCCTTTAGATCAGGCATGTCCAAACTGCTGCCCTCCAGCTGTTGCAAAACTACAACTCCCAACATGCCCTAATAGCTGTAGAGTGGGAGTTGCAGTTTTGCAACAGCTAGAGGGCCGCAGTTTGGACATGCCTGCTTTAGATGCTTCTCTTCAGCTGACGATTTGCTACAATTGTATCCAGTCTGAGCAGAGAAGATCACCAGCAAACTGTATTAGTAGTTCGCTGCAATGTGTCGGTGCAGGTAAAAAAATCAGTGCAATACCGACAGTTTAACTCACAGAGGATAGCCCATACTAGATACAATTGTGAGATGCCCTCAGCTATGAAATATATTAGATCTTCAACCTCTGGATGTAAGCAAGAATGTTTCCATTCACTGACAAGAAGCAGAGACCTTGAAGGGAGAAGTAGAAACACAAGGAAGAATTTTGTAACAAACTGCTCACCCCCAAAAGCTAATTTCTCCCTCTGCCCCCCCGATGTCTCACCTGTTTCTATTGTTTCTGCAAACTTCTCCAACCCCTCAAAAGGCTGCGAGGATTCCTGGTCATCGGTCAGTTTCTGGCTCAGACACTCCCGGGCCAGCTGCATGCTGCTGGTCATGAAGCTTGACCAATACATCGGCTCAGAGGCAGAACCTGCGCAGGAAAACAAAGATATCAGAAAAGCGTCACCTGCTCAGGACGACGGCATCGATCACGACGTGCGATCTAACGTGAGAAGAGCTGAGGACCAGCGGCATCCTGCGACTTTTACATACGTGGTCGAGGTCTTGGCCTGAACACCATCTCCAGACCCTTCACCTCCAGTGCACAGTTATCTTGTAGTAAGGACCCCCAAGGCACCGACAGAGAGATGGTCTGTATGAAGCCTTCCGTTACTTCCAGGGGGGCATCCGCGGACTCCATGATTTCATTAAGGCTCTGAAAATGAGAGACACAAGTGCAAGAGGTAATTCATCACACCAGAAGACGGATATTGGGGGGCAACCAGACGCCTCCAGCAGTGGCTCATCACCCCTAAGAATAAAAGGGTCCTTATATCATCTGCCACCTGGAGGCATACACATTCGACAGATTGCCAGATTCGGTGAATGAGCATGTGTCAGGACAATCACTTTCTGTCATCAGCCTGAACCCATCTCTCTGCATTTATCCACTTGACACAATTGTGCATTTTCCAAAGATGAATTGCATCTGTGATTTCTCCCCATCGCTCAGCACAATGAGGCCAATGCTGTCATCTGAAAGCTATTTTAGGCTTCTCTGCAGATGTCGTCCGTCTCCCAAGGTGCAGAATCCAAAGCATGAACACGCAGTTCTGCATCATCAGAATGAAAGGGGTTTAAAACTAACAGGTTCCTGGGGAGAAGGACCACTCTGTACTGTACCTGGACTGATCTCAAGGACTGCAGCAGTTGGTGGATGAAGGGTCGGCCCTGTGCACAAAACCCATGTCCATGGATGTGCATGTGTGACCTTAAAGGGACAGTCCAATTTTAAAAACCTCTGGTCATGCATCCTATTAGTGAATTCTGAATTAAGAAGGGTGGGGGTCCATGTTCGGACCTGAGAGCGTCTCTTGCTCTGGAGGACCTGTCCTGTATTATACAAACAATCCATTAAAGCAGTGTTTCCCAACCAGTGTGCCTCCAGCTGTTGCAAAACTACAACTCCCAGCATGCCCAGACAGCCTTTGGCTGTGCAGGCATGCTGGGAGTTGTAGTTTTGCAACAGCTGGAGGCACACTGGTTGGGAAACACTGCATTAAAGTGAATGCTTCATTTTCCCTGTGGTAGAGCTGCAGGATAAACTGAACACTCAGGTGTCGCTCACATCTCCGGCAGACAACAGCTTGCCGGATTTCGCCGGATTCTACAGTTCACTGCTGGATCTCCATTGACTGTAATAGGATCTGGCGGTGATCCGGCATAAATGTCGGGTTTTCGGCCAGACAATGGGAAATACAGCTCCCACATGGACGCCCTCCGAAAGGGCCTTAGAGCGCCTTCACACACTGCAGGGTCCGACCGCTGGGGGGACTGTGTTGCAGAAAATATTTTGCGACTCAAAATCTATTCCGTTCATTTTAATAGGGTCGTCTTGGCCTCAAGCACACGGACGTCTGCAAGCCCCATCCTAGTGAATAGAACTGATTTTCAGTCGTATAAATTTTTATACAACAAAATCTTCCGTGTGCGAAAGTGCCCGTAAGGGTGTGCCGCCTGTTACGTGCACTGGGGACCGCAATGCACAGGAACCATCCGTGTGGCTACCGCAGATGGATGCAGACCCATTTAAGTTAAATCAACAAAATAGAAGATGCGGTGCACAAGCGGCCGGTGCCCGTTTATAATGCGGAGCTGCTGTTTGCAGGTGGCAATACATGAACAGCCAGGCAACATCCGTGCGCATGAGCCCTTACTGTCAGGGTCCCCCCTGGGGGTCACTATGCTTTGGCCAGTCTCTACTTCAGTGATTGATGCTGCTGGTGATTAAAGGGGTGGTCCAGCCGATCAGCAGTTTGGGGTAGCTGTGACCATGGAGGTTGGTGCAGAAGCTACACAGCGCCATCAACATTGTAGTGTAGAGAGCTCCCTACTACAGTGCGGCTCCCCATTGATGGCGGTCCTCGGGGTCAGCCCCTCGCCGATCACATACACCCATCTATAGGGAACCCTTACCCATTGCTTGATACATCATAACTTCCTATAAAACAGAGATTTTACTTTCAAGCCTAGAATAGATCCCTACATCATCCAGCTGACCGCAACCACTTATAAAGGGCCATCATCACACCGAGCACTTAGCATTAACCCTCTGCAGTACACGGCGCAGCAATGTCCATCAGACACCACAGGCAGCGGAGATCCATATGCCTTACAAACTATATATATATATATATATATATATATATAAATAAATAAGAGGAGGGCATGGTTACCCCGTCAACTAATGCACAAAGAGTCTGAGCCCCAGCAGCCAATCAGGTTGTGGCTTTCAGATTCCAAATGGATTCGAAAAAATTCTGAGACTGATTCTGATTTTTAGTTTTCATCATCGACCAGTGGTGAACCCTCACAGAGGATCAAAAAAGCCGGGGAGCCCCCCTCCTCTACAGAGGCTGCCGCAGCATGCTGGGGGTTGTAGTTTCGCGACAGCTCATAAACAACAGGTTGGAGACCACCTGTAGTAGACGCTATAAGCCAGGAGCCAAGGACGCTCTACAGATCGTCACTCACAGCCTACAGCTGATAATGCATGCTGGGAGTTGTAGTTTTGCAACAGCTGGAGGGCAGCAGGTTGAGCATCCCTGACCTAGAATACTGACACTGGTGGATAAACTGGGCTGATTACCAGTAAGAGACTTGGCGGACTGGAGACCGTGCAGCACTGGCCTCAGCAGAAAGTGTTTGCAACCAATGATCAACAAGATCACGTGATCCTGGAGAAGCACCATATCAAGGGTTAAAGTCCAGATGTAGTAGAGACAGGAATGACCTTGCTCCTCTGTGAATGAGTTAAAGGGATTTACACTGATCAGCCGTAATAATAAAACCACCTACCTCCCCCAAAACAGCTCTGACCCGTCGAGACAGCAGATCATTTAAAGGCGCTGCCCCAAAAAAAACACTTATTGCCCGGCAGCCCCCTGCCGATCACGAGAATGGGGGCTCCCATTCCCCCCTTTTATATAAGGAGGTCAGACATGTCCTCGGCTGCTCCATTCTCTGTGGGGATAGGGGAGCTCCATATTCGGCTATCTCCGGCAGTCCTATGCAGAATGAACGGAGCGGCTGCCTGCATGATGACCTGCTGCTCCGTTAGGATGGGGAAACAGGATCCCCCCTTTCTTTGAATAGACGGGGGTCCCGACGTTTGGACTCCGTCAATCAGTTAGTAGGGAATAACTTGTGATAACTGGAATACACCGGTATTATGTATAGCCCCCATTCTCTTACAGCAAGCAGAGATCTTAAAAACGGTAATAAACTGAAGCTGAAAGCTGCTGAACATAAAGCGGAGAGCTCCTTTAATTCGGGGATAAGGCCAGACATACCCATTTATCCAGGGGCACCTGGGACAGCGTGCCCGTGCCTTGGTACAAGTCCAGGGTGAGCTGCTCCAGGCTGAGCTTCTCCTGCAGGAAGTGGCCCAGGTATCTCTGGAGCAGGTACCTGCAGGCCCTCTTCTTGATGGACTCTGAGAAGGGCCACGGCATGGTGGCCACGGGGAGAGGCTCTGGGGGCCCCAAGTACGTTATAACATCAGGCTGTCAGTCATTCGTCTAAGCTGTGTCAGTCGGTAGGTCACATGGGGTACGGCAATGAACCAATCAGGCAGTGATCCAGGGGTCACAATGACGACCAATGGGGGGGGGGGGGGGGGTATAATCTGCAGTACAATCACATGCAACCAATGACACAACAAACACAATCTGCCATGCAATCAGCAACACAATCAGGTAAGATGCAGGATACAAGTAGGCGATTACACAGCCAGCAACACAACGACTTGGAACCAGCGACAATCACGTACAAACAGCGACAACCACAACCAGCGACAACAACAACAAACCGACAACCACAACCAACCGACAACCAGAGACAACAACAACAAACTGACAACCAGGGACAACCACAACCAAGTGCAACTACATATATCCAGCAACAACCAAGTACAATCAACGTCAACCACAAATAATTAACCAGTGACGACCACGCAGACTGTGGCCCCTCAGTGAGGGTCACTCAGCCATCCTCAGTCTATGACACAGCGATACATAGAGTCACCGGCTGTCCTGTCAGTCTGTGGCGAGCACTCAGGGCCCCTAAAGCTGCCGGGCCCCGCGTGAGACACGTCCGGATCTCCCC
This sequence comes from Bufotes viridis, assembly GCA_033119425.1. Lineage (NCBI taxonomy): Eukaryota > Metazoa > Chordata > Amphibia > Anura > Bufonidae > Bufotes > Bufotes viridis. The sequence continues at coordinate 8,132,668 of CM065599.1, read as the reverse complement.
CGGCTCAGCTCGTTGTGGTCTCTAGACATAAACAATGACGTCAGGTCACGTGACAGGAAGTCGCTTATCCGACGCGGAGCGCCATTGCAGTCCAGGGCACCTGCGGCGCTGACCTCCCCGCTGGTGTACAGTGTTTATTAGGCGGCGCTCACGAGTCATGACGGGTAATAAAATTGGGGAAAAAACGGTTAATAAGTCATAAACAATGCGGAGCGGAACCAATGAGTCTGATAGTGGAGCCATTTTCTGTAAGATATTTGCCAACGATCCTATGGAAAATGATCTACGGGAAAATGGCCGCCCGTACAGAACATTAGACGGGGGAGTGGGGGACAATAATTTCTGTGGTGTTTTTTTTTTTTGGTTAGATATAGGAAGTGACGTCATGTGTAAAGTATCACAATACAGGAAGTGCCCTGAATTGTACGCAGTGACAGAACTGAGCAGGTGAGTGGCTCTGGTGCAGCCGAGGTTTTCTGCTCCTACAGAAGAGATGACCCTAACTCAGTGTTCCCCTTCTTGCGTTTGTGACCGGCTGTGCTGAGGATGGGACTTGGTCTCCATCTTTTCTATAGGAACACTAAATTGTCCTTGTTACTCATAGCAACCAATCAGAGTTCTGCTTTCAATATCCAGACTCCTCTAGGGAAATGTAAGCTGAATTCTGATTGGACACTTGCAGTTTTTAGTTCCAGTGCATAGCCACTATGGTCTGTTCAGATCTAGAGACCCTGACAGACCTGCACTTCAGGGATTCTTGAGTCTGACCCTCTAGACCAGGGACGCTAAACCTGCGGCCCTCCAGCTGTTGCAAAACTACAACTCCCAGTATGCCTTAATAGCTGTAGGCTGTCCATGCACGCTGGGAGTTATAGTTTTGTAACAGCTGGAGGGCCACAGGTTGTGCATCCCTGCTCTAGAGATATTGCTTTTATCTGACTTTGGGTGCAAAAAGACGCGCTTTGGCCTGCGTGGTACTGTTGCCAGGGCAACCATTCAACCCTGATCGACGGGGGTCTGACCGTCAGGGCCCCTGCCGATCATCAGAACAGGGGCCCGTGCCCCCCATTGTGTGTGCTGCTCCGTGGGACGGCCAGAAATAGCAGAGTACAATCACTCACCTATCACCAACCCCATATAGCTGCTCCATTCAAGGGAATCATAGGCCCTGTAATTGGTGGGGGTCGCAGCAGTCAGACCCCCACCGGTCAGATACTTATCCCCTATTCTGTGGATGAGAACAACCCCTTTAAGAGACTTAAAACTGCACAGAAGAGATATCTTTGCCTCTCTTACGCTTAGGTTACAGGGGTTGTCGGAGGCAGCCCCTTTCCCAATATGTCCACCAGGGCAATCAGCCGACGCCCCAGGCCCGCTCATGGCACCCACAGCAAACAGGGGAAGCCACAGCTAGCCAGGCACTTCCAACGCGGGGGCAGTGTGGTATGACATGGTGGATGTAAGGACAGGAGCCACGTGTGCAGATCACTGTCTCACCATGGACAATGGGGGGCATATCGCTAGGATATGCTCCCATTGTCTTATAGGTGCGGGTCCCAGCGGTGGGACCCGCACCCATATCGAGAACGGAGCCCCGCAAGGTGGTGGCTGGAGGACTCCGGTCCGGCCACCACCACGCCGGCTGCCCATAGAGGTGAATGGGAGCGGCCCCCGCTCCCATTCATTTCTATGGGGTCGATAAAAATAGCTGAGCCAGCACTCGCCTGTTTTCGCCGGGCCCCATAGAAAATGAATAGAGGGTGGTTGTCCATGATGAGACAACCCCTTTAAAGGGTTATTCCCATCACGGACAATGGGACATATTGCTAGGATATGCCCCTATGGTCTAATAGGTGCGGGTCCCAGAGATGGGAGAACAGAGCGGGGAAAGCAGTAGTGGGCGCACTGCGCATGCGCAGCTGCCCTCCATTCATTTCTATGGGGCTGGCGAAAATAGCCGACTCCTGGCTTGGCTGTTTTCGTCGGCCTCATAGAAATAAATGGGAGCGGGGCCGCGCATGCGCAGTGCGCTCCGATTCACTTGTATGGGAGCAGCGCTTAGTGCTGGCCGGACCCCGGTTTTCCCACAACTCTCCCTGCTCCGTTCTCTCACCTCTGGGACCCGCACCTATCAGACAATAGGGGCATATCCTAGCAATATGCCCCCATTGTCCGTGATGGGAATAACCCTTTAATTGCTCATTTGTATATGGATTAAAAGCACTTTTTCTCGAGAATGAAGCTACAGATCACTAAGTGAAAGGTGTCATCACATTCAGCTGAGCTCGCCCTACAAGATTCATACTTGCCCTCTCCCCGCCGCTCCTGTCCTCTCCCCCCACTGTTCACATCAGGCTGGCCATGGTCCGCTCCAGCAGTGCTGCTTGTGGCCACATCATCACTGAAGCCAGTCGTTGGCTGGATCGGTACATGTGACTGTGCCCATGCAGTGCCTGAGACCAGAAGATGGACACGGGACCCCCCTCTAAGCTTCACATCCATAAACTGGGAACCACTGCCGGTTTATCTCGCTCCCCACAACTGCTTATCCCCATTTTACATCTTCTCCCTGCAGAAAATGGAAGTAGACTATAATCCCGTGGAGCTGCCGATCAACCCCGTCTATGACAGTGATTCCGATCTGCGAGATATGGAGGGCACAGACGTGAAGGACATGAGGCTGGAAGCCGAAGCCGTGGTAAATGACGTCCTCTTCGCCGTCACCAACATGTTTGTCTCCAAAACGTTACCGTGCGCTGTGGACATGGCCTACATCAACGTGGAGATAAAGGAGGGGGCCAAGTACTGCCTGGAGCTCACCGACGCCGGCCTGAGGGTGAGGCAGGACTCCTGTCACGTGGATGGATTTCTCTGCTGTGGTTTTAGGGAATTGTCTGTTTTGGGGACGGGGCTAACTGCCTGTGAGTCGCCTCATTTTACAGATAGTCTTTAGCTGCTGTTCACACACGGGCATCTCCCACCTTCTCCAGGTTGTAACTGCAGACGGGTGTGGATAACGCTGGACTGCAGGAGGGTGTAACGGTCGTCACACGTCCATTTTTAGCACCAATTCATGGAGAGTTCACGTCTCTGTTTCATTTTCCGTACTTTTGATCCGTCAGAAGAACAGAAACAAAAAAAAAACACAGGATCCTGTAAAAAACAGATCCTGCGCATCAGTTAGATGGAAATGGCTTAAACGGATGCCAGATGTGCATGAGATCTGTTTTTTAAAATGGGAAAAATAAGTATTACAGGCAGGACTTTTTATTTTCCCGTTCCCTCACAAATGGCTCAGACGGATGCCAAATGTGCATAACTGATGCACAGAATTTTTTTTCCCCCCAGGTTATTATTTATTTAGGGTCCATTCACATGTCCGCAATTCCGTTCTGCATTTTGCGGAACGGAATTGCGGACCCATTAGTTTCAATGGGGACAGACGATGTCCCGGCCGGATCCGCAATTGCGTTCCCGAAAAAAATAGAACATGTCCTATTCTTGTCCGCAATTGCGGACAAGAAAAGGCATTTTCTATGAGGGCGATGTGCGGTCCACAAAATGCGGAACGCACATCGCCGGTCTCCGTGTTCTGCGGATCCACGGATCCGTGGATCCGCAAAACACACACGGACGTGTTAATGGACCCTTATTCTGTTATATTTTTTCTGTTCTGACGGATCAGAAGAACTGGAAATGAAACAGTGATGTCAACTCTCCCTAAAGGCTATGGTGCTATTCACATGCCATTTTCTTTGGCGGCCAGTGAATAGCAGCCATCAAAAAATAAGACACTATGGGAGACATTATTACTGCTGGGGGCCATGTGGGGGACATTATTACTGCAGGGGGCCATGTGGGGGACATTATTACTGCAGGGGGCCACTGTGGGGGACATTATTACTGCAGGGGGCCACTGTGGGGGACATTATTACTGCTGGGGGCCATGTGGGGGACATTATTACTGCAGGGGGCCACTGTGGGGGACATTATTACTGCAGGGGGCCACTGTGGGGGACATTATTACTGCTGGGGGCCACTGTGGGGGACATTATTACTGCTGGGGGCCACTGTGGGGGACATTATTACTGCTGGGGGCCACTGTGGGGGACATTATTACTGCTGGGGGCCACTACGGGGATCTCTCTACAGCACTACACCGTGATTTTGAGCAAAGTGATTTCAGATATAGGAACCCAAGATTACTTCGCTAATCCCTAATTATTGCTGGGGTCACTATGGGGGACATTATTACAGCTGGGGCCACTATGGGGGACATTATTGCTGCTGGGGGCATTATTACAGCTGGGGGTCACTATGGGGACAATATTACAGCTGGGGTCACTATGGGGGACATTATTACAGCTGGGGGTCACTATGGGGACATTATTACAGCTGGGGGCCACTATGGGGGCATTATTACAGCTGGGGGTCACTATGGGGACATTATTACAGCTGGGGGTCACTATGGGGGACATTATTACAGCTGGGGGCCACTATGGGGGACATTATTACAGCTGGGGGTCACTATGGGGGACAATATTACAGCTGGGGTCACTATGGGGGACATTATTACAGCTGGGGCCACTATGGGGGACATTATTACAGCTGGGGCCACTATGGGGGACATTATTACAGCTGGGGGTCACTATGGGGGGCATTATTACAGCTGGGGGTCACTATGGGGGGCATTATTACAGCTGGGGGTCACTATGGGGGACAATATTACAGCTGGAGTCACTATGGGGGACATTATTACAGCTGGAGCCACTATGGGGGACATTATTACAGCTGGGGCCACTATGGGGGACATTATTACAGCTGGGGCCACTATGGGGGACATTATTGCTGCTGGGGGCATTATTACAGCTGGGGGTCACTATGGGGGGCATTATTACAGCTGGGGTCACTATGGGGGGCATTATTACAGCTGGGGTCACTATGGGGGACATTATTACAGCCAGGGGTCACTATGGGGGACATTATTACAGCTGGGGGTCACTATGGGGGGCATTATTACTGCTGGGGGCCACTATTGGGAACATTATTATTGCGGGGGCCCTCTATTGGGGACAGTATGTATGCTGCAGTGGTTGGGATTTTATAAAAAGAAAAAAAAAAGCCAATGAAATTCTTCCATTTTTAACGGCCATTAAGGACGGACAGAAAATGGTTGAAAAATGGCTATGAAAAACTGACAGCGTGTCCGTTTTTAACTGCTGTTTTTTCCATGTGTGAATGCAGCCTAAGTCTCCCTGGATGTTCATGGGGTCCACGACATCCTCCTGCAGATCTAGCGGAGCCGGGGATGCACTACTGTAGGCACAGTCTCATGTTTCCAGCTCTGTATGTCTATGAACAGTTCTTTCTATATCGTCTCTTCCATACCTTGTATTTTGCAGTTTTCACTCCTTACATTTCCTCTCGGTTCCTCCTCCTCAGGTGGTGGGCTTTGCGTTTGACCAGGTTGATGAAAGCTGTCGCAGCCAGTACCACGAGACCATCTACTCCTTGCTGGACTCTCTTAGTCCTGCCTACCGGGAGGCATTTGGGAACGCGCTGCTCCGGAGGCTTGAGGCGCTGAAAAGCGATGGACAGTCCTGATCAGTGGATGTGCAGATACTGAGCCTTTCATGCAGGGTTTTAATTTTATTATTTTTAAGCCCCTTCTATCTTTTTATTCACCTCTGGGCCCCCCTCCCCACCCAACAGTATTTCAACAGAGAGTTATAGATCCTCCATGCTGCGGTCACGCTCCCTAATCACCAAATTTTCAAAGAGAAATTTCTTAACCACAGTTGTCTAATCGAGCGTCCGCCTCTCACAATAGGTGGGAATACTGGACAGTGGCCTGCACCGATACAGGGTAGCAGACCCTCAGCTGTGCCAAAGTAGAGCTAAGCCAGGAAAGGGTTTGCTTACATTCACACGCTGCAGATTTGTGGCAGAAATATCTGCAGTTGTCCCATTCACCTGAAAGGAGATTGCAAAAATATCCCTATTAAGATGGGAATGCAGACAAGTGTGAATGCAACCTAAAAACTGCTGAATATATAGAAGATTGTTTCCATTCACTGACAGCAAGCATATATATTGGGAAACGTGAGGAAATTAAACCAAGAACTTGAGAAAGTTGCGGGACATATCATTACGCAATGAATCATTTAAACCCCCCCCCCCCCCATAACACTGTCACTTTAAGCAATGGTAAAGTACCCATAAAGTGTTAAACTGGTGGGTGTTAGGGGCCCCCGTCATGTAGTTCCCATTGTCATTATAGGGCGTCGCCCATCCACCTTAGATGACTGTCATCTGAGCAATTGCTCCCCTCCTGCCCATACACATGCACACTTGGTCCAGCTGAGCATGCATGTGTTCTTCATGAGATGAGGGGAATAAGCTGTTGCTGCACTCTTCTGGCAGCGGTTTATCTCCCTTGAGATCAAAGGATTGGCCATGTTCATATTCAAGATGCCCGATCCTTTCCCCCTGACGTCTGCTGAGTAGGGACACCCCAGTATGCACTGAAATTGGCAGACGTTCATGTTATGGGTTTGGCTGATGGACGGGGCTCCCCTCGCTGTGCTCCTTCCTGCAGGGCTGCTGCCACGCTCGCTGTATATACTTCTACAAGGCTGAGATACCTGTGGAGCTGAAAGGCATTTGCTAAACTACAACTCCCAGCATCCTGCATTTTTGTAGCCTGTTTTAGCATGAGGCTGTCCTATATCGGTGCTTTCACTATGGTGTAAGTATTAGCCCCCTCCGTCCGTGTACATATATGTCCAGCTGTATATTTGCGGTTTACGTCGTGCTTCTGCCTCTTGTGATTTTGGATGCGCCCGTCTTATCTGTGAACATTCCCTGCATTCTGGAGATTGGGGCAGGGGTCGCTGACAAGGAAGCCCATATATATGGGGCATGACCCAAAGGTTTTCTGCAACCTGTGTCTGTCCAGCCGTCGAGGATCTACAACTCTCAACATGTCCTGATGTCCGCATGGTGGGAGTTATAGTTACACAATTACTGGCGAGACTCGGCACAGCCATTGTATGGTTCAGCTCTGGGCTTATTTAAAGGGGAGCTCCACTGTTAATCATCTTAAGACCACTCATGGTGCATGAGAAGCCGTGGGGGAGGGTCCTCTCCCCGCCTGTCCTCATAATGATGGGGCTGCTGTGCTTTGATAAAGGATTGATTTCTTACTGAGCCTTTATAGCCCACTGACGAAAACCATGACTTCTTCGTTCTAAACAGTGCCGCCCCTGTTAACAGGTTGTGTGCGGTATTACAGCTCAGCCTCATCTGCTTCAGTGGAGCAGAGCTGTGATATTAGACATGGGCGGTGCTGTTTGGGAGAAAGCCATGTTTTTTTTTATAATCCTGTGCATACCCTTTAATTCCCATGTCTTCAGCTGGGTCTTATATTGAAACTTCATATGAATATGGTTAAAGGGCGTCTGTCAGCAGATTTGCCCCTATGACCTTACATGTGCACTCGGCAGCTGAAGGCCTCTGTGTTGGTCCCATATCCATATGTGCCCGCATTACTGAGAAAAATGATGTTTTATTATATGTAAATGAGCCTCTAGGAGCAACGGGGGCGTTACAATTACACCTAGAGGCTCTGCTCTCTCTGCAACTGCCACGCCCTCTGCACTTTGATTGATGGGGCTAGGCAATATAAACCTTAACACACTGGGTTGTGTTAAAGTGCAGGGAGAGCAGATCCTTTAGGTGTAATGGTAACGCCCCCGTTGCTCCTAGAGGCTCATTTGCATATAATAAAACATCATTTTTCTCAGCAATGCGGACACATATGAACATGAGACCAACACAGATGTCTTCAGCTGCCGAGCACACATGTAACGGGTCAGCCGATGTCATAGGGACGAAACTACTGACAGATGCCCTTTAAGCTGCAGTACCAGTGGCAGCCATGGACAATGATGGCGCTGTTTGTTAACAAGTGCACCCTATTTTCCGAACCCATTTAGAGCAGTGACGCCTTTAGAGATCTTTATTCCGTATGGATTCTCTGGAGCCCCTTTCTCTTGTCCTGACCCCACACGACATAAGGATGTATATATCTGTACACAGGTTCTTTGGTTTTTATCATTTATCACACTTTAATAATCACCGCGCCGGACACCAGCCGTGCACTGCTTACAGGAACCTGTGATACCGAAGCCGGTAACCGGTTTCTTATTGTTTGTCTTGGGCAAAAAGTAATAAATATATTTTTTTTCTATTCAGGTGTTGTGTGATTTTTTTTTCAATGTGAATTGCATAAAAATACAAGACAAATGTTATAATCGTGGGTAGCACCCCCTTGTTTCACTGACAGCAAGCAGAGATCTTGAAAGTAGTGGGGACTGGAAACAAACTTTATTAGTTTGGCTTTTCAAAGCATTATGTTTTCCATCTTGGTGCATGCAGTATCTGAGGTGCTGGGGGTGACACTGACACCTTTGGGTGCGTTTAGTAAGATTCCTATTGTCACTAGCAGCCAATCAGGCCTCCATGACGTCCATCTCTATGGTGTAGGTGTCCGCCGTGGCGCCTGTCTCAGAAAAGACCCCTATTAGAAGCCAGCTGACAAGTTATAGGTGTCCACGGCAGTGCCTGCCTGTTCAAAGACCTCGCTCTTGGAGCGCGTCAGGTCACCATGGCAACGCGTACCCAGCCTCTGAACTAAAAGCCTGGGGACCGCCCCTAGCAACCGCTGTGCGACGTTAGCAACCAGCAGAGCAACATGGCGGAGGAAGGAGAAAGGATCGTCAGACCCAAACGGATCTTCATCAACAACTTAGATTCTTACGCCGCCCGGAACATAGGCAAGGTAACAGGGCTGAGCGGAGGCACTATAGGTTGGTCGCTGTAAAGACTTGCTGGAGCTTGTGGTTCTACAGAGGGTTGAACATTGTATTTATGACCATACAGCCCCAGGTCTGGGATTCCAGTATGGAGGATTTATAGGACTATGGTTGAAAGTTAAGAGGACAATCCCAGAATCTGACTAAATGTAGGAGGGCTCAGTCCAGCATGAGTACCGGGTACAGGGACTGCGACTTTCTACGTCCATCTTAGACCTCATTTACCAAAGATGGTCTTTGTTGCCCCTAGCAACCAATCAGAGCTCAGCTTTCACTTCTGCAGCTGCTCTGGTAAGATGAAAGCTTCACTCTGATTGGTTGCTGTGATAACTGAGACCGGTTCCTCGGGGGATATTACATACAATACGGATTTATAGATGTAGGTCAGGCAAGGTTCACATCTGCGGCATGTTGTTAAGTAGCAGCCTCCATCACAGATTACAGGAAAAAGCTACATTGGTTAATAGGCCGGGTCACAGAAGGCACGCCCCCCAAAAGGCAAAAAGCTGTAACTTTAGGCGCCAAACGGGACTAGCAGCTAAATTTGGGACTTTTCTATACCATACGTCTGGCGTAGAAGATCTATTCCCGCTCAGCGTTCACCACGTCGTTAACCCTAGGTGTCACGCAGCGGTGCCAGGACTCCTAACACTGCCAAGAGTCCGCTAACCGGGTCATTTCATAATGAGTTTAATTTAAAGGGGTATTCCCATCTGGGACATTTACAGTATACATCAGTAGGATACGCCGTAAACGTATGATAGGTGCGGGTCCTATCTGTGGGACCCCTCCTACCTCCAGAACAGGGCTCCAAAGTGAACAGAGAACACACTGTGCATGCGCTGCGCCCTCTCCATTCACCGCTGTGGGCCTTCTGAAAGTAGCCGAGCGTGACTGATATTTCTAGACGTCCTCTGCTGCTGCACCGAACTCTATGGGGCTGGTGGAGACGGCAGAGCAAAACTTTTCATGGACGTCCGTGACTGGAAAGAGCGGAAGCGTGCATAACCTTAGTCGATTTTCTGGTCCGAACGGCCATTTAGGTCTTATGATGCCGTCCGCATTTGATCCGTTTTCCACGGACTGTTGCTGAATCCCCTTTTCAGCCTGGCAGTGCACAGCAGGACACCGCTCTGTGCCAATGGGCCACGTTAAAACGGATGCAACACGGACATCGTCATGGATGAAAAACGGACACAGGCATGAAAATAAGCGGTTTTCTTATCCTCAGGATAAGTCATCACCAGGGATTTGCATAACACTTCGTTCTAAGGCCTCTTGCACATGAATGTATTGATTCCGCTCCGTGCATTGGGGACCGCAATTTGTGGTCCCCAATGCACTGGCATTGTCCGTGTCCACCACAAGCGGGCCCCTTCCTTACAATCCCCTCTCCGGACCATTTCCAGTGTCCCGGGGCCCCTTCCCATTGCAGTTTTCCCCAATAACCTCCCTTTTCCTCTAATACTGTAATCTCCTCCATAGAGCATCGTTCACACATTGACAGCTCCTTTGTGGTGCGGGTTTTTCGGCAGTGACTGTATACGCGGCCTCAGGTTTCGTGCTTTCCTTCCTGTTGCAGTACCTGTCCACTTGTGCAGCTGGAGCGTCCCTAGAAGAAGCAGAAGAAGGAGCCGAGGAAGAGGAAGCCCAGTCAGTCCAAGAATCTTCGGGGGACAGTAACGCCAGGCAGGGGCTCTTCCAGGTCGTAGGAACCCTGTCCAATCCTTCTGGAAAGAAGCCTAATTTCTCGGTGGAATCTTACGTGGTAAAGTCCTGTTCAATTGTAGAAATGGGGGGGGGGGATCTGTATTTATGGGATCAGGTCGGGGATCACTATTATTTTAGGATCTCTGTTTGTTTAGGGGATTTGTCTGATGTCTCTATACAGGGACATTCTGGTCAGGACGCGTCTAGTCTGGGGTCTGTATACAGGGAGGTATCTGTCCTGGGGTCTGTATACAGGGGGGTATCTGTCCCTGCCTGGGGTCTGAATACAGGGGGTATCTCTCCTGGGGTCTGTATACAGGGGGGTATCTGTCCCAGGGGTCTGTATACAGGAGGGTATCTGTCCCAGGGGTCTGTATACAGGGGGGTATCTGTCCTGGTGGTCTGTATACAGGGGGGTATCTGTCCTGGTGGTCTGTATACAGGGGGTATGTGTCCCGCAGTCTGTATACAGGGGGGTATCTCTCCTGGGGTCTGTATACAGGGGGGTATCTCTCCTGGGGTCTGTATACTTGCAGCGTCTGTGAATTTGCATTCCATGCAGAGCTGTTGCATTTTTTGCAGCAGATTCCATCCTATGAGTTGCAGTCTGCAGCAGGTAGACACCAGTAGACACCAGTAGGTTTATAATCCGACCACTGGTCACTTTACGCCGTGGATGAGATTTAATCCACTCCACTGCTAGCATAAGACGCTGCGGATCTGTACCTGTCCTGTGTGGTCGTACCCTAAATGAGACATGCAGAAAGAGTAGTGCTAGGTGCAGTATGAGCGCTGCTCTTGTTCCTCTCTTTGGCGTGTGGACAGAGTATACATTTCGGATGTCAGAGATGTCTATCTGCAGTGACTCTTGGCCCCTTTACTTGGGTCGCTGCTGGACAGAGACGCGAGGATTTGTCCCGTAAACCTTGTCTTCTGTACTTTAGGTCTCCGGTAGAGATGAGCTATTAAATCACCTGCTGGAGAGTGATGTCATCATCTACAACGTCACGGAGGAGCCGGCTCAGATCGAGGAAGCGTCATGGGCCGTGTCCGGTGAGAGAAACCAGCAAGAGACGAGGGGGAAGGTTCATAGTGTAGTAACCTGCACCACACGGTGTGTGGGGTGGCACTTAATGAAAAGAATCATAGCCACCTGCCACCTGCAGATCTTCCAGTGCCCGGCTGCCACGTGTGCCGCTGCCACCAAATGGCTGGTCTCAGCTGTGCCGTCTCCTCTAGTGGCATGTTACCCCTTTAAAGTCTATGGTGTTTTATAAAATTCACGACAAAGCTTTTTTTTTTGTCACAAGGCGTTTTTTGCGTTTTTGACATTTTTTGTCAAAATGCAGGATGCTTGCAGTATATCGTCTTTATCACGCATTTTTACCATAGAAAGCTCACAGGTACACACATAAAAATGCTAAAAATGGGGGGAAAATAGTAAAAAATGCAAACAAAAAATGATGTGTAAAGGAAGCGGTGCGTCCCTCATCATGTACCCCACTCTACCCCCACCAGAGGTTTTCACGGATCATTACTATAAACCTCCAACAATCCAGTATCCCCCGACCGCAGCGGCGCCGGATTATCAGAAGTTTCTCCGGTTCTGGATAACGCAGTCTATAATCTCATTTTGCCTTCTCCAGCACTTCACACCGAGATTGAAAACTTTCAGAGCCAAAAACTGTTTATATTGATATCGACGGTCATGACCTGGGCGCGGAGCAAACCCCTCGATCCGGTAAGCACGCCTATAACGCGGAAGCTGGATTTGGAAATTGAAGACGTAACGAGAGACACTTTCACGTTTTCTTTCTCTTTAAAGGATGATCCTGAAATCCCTTTCACTGAAGACGATTATCGGAGACGGAAATGTCACTTAAACTTTAAAGATCACATGAGTGTCGAAAAGCTGGTGATTAAGATGGGGAAATCTGTGAGTATTTTCTGGCTGGCGTGTATGGGGGCGTCACAGAAAATGCTGCTAGGGTATGAAAGCGCCAGTGACCGCCCTGTACAGGCCTTTCTGATCTGCGAATAGTCTGCACTTGTCCCAAATGACATAATGCAAAATCCCTGTTGATCATATGGAAAAGGCAGGCGCTGCCATCTAGTGGTGATTGGTAGAATTACAGTTATGGAAGATTTTATCTCCGTGATATTTCCATTCATTGCACTAAAACGCAATATGTAATAATTAGTTTAATAAGGAAACATTAATTCCGTTTTTTTTTTGTCCTGCACAGAACAAGGGAAAATTTTCAACATATGTCATTGCATCTGGGGTGCCTTATGGAGCGGAGGAAGGTGCTCTTCATACAATTTTTAAGGTAAGTTCCTTTCACGGAAAATTCAGGTTTTAAAGGGAACCTGTCACCTAGAAAATGTATATTAAACCGCCAGCAGTACCTTATTGCAGCCTGTAGCACCATTATAAAGGTGTCTGTGTCTTTTCTGCACAATGCGCCAAAAGTCTGAAAAAAGACTTTTATTCAACTGGCTGCGCTATGTAAACGATAGTCTTGAAGTCACGGGGACAGCGGTTTTCTCGCCTGAAGTCAAGCATGCCCCGCCCCCTTTCCTGCCCCTTAGCGTTTGATTGATAGGAATTCTAATTTCTTCACTGGACAATCAAATGTAGTCTTGCACGTGCGCTGTTCCACTCCGCTGTGAGGTAGGCTCATTGATCAGGCACTCGCACATGAGAACCTGCGCATGCGCGAGACTACCCTCAGGCGCCCGGTAGTGAAGGAATTGGACATCCTATCAATTAAATACTAAGGGGCGGGGCATGCTTGACTTCAGGCGAGAAAGCCGCTGTCCTGTTGACGTCAAGACTATCATTTAGTTGAATAAAAGGTTTTTTTCAGACTTTTGGCGCATTGTACAGAAAAGACACCGACACCTTTATAATGGTGCTACAGGCTGCAATGAGGTACTGCTGGCGGTTTAAAGGGATTCTGTCACCTCATTTTACCCTATAGAGCTGTGGACATGCACGGCTAGATCGTCGCTAGCATGTCCGCAATATACCTGTCCCATCGCTCTGTGTGCTTTTATTTTGTTTAAAAAATGATTTTATAGATATGTAAATTTGCTTGTGAAGGTGCCCAAGGGGCGGTACTAACCGTTCTGGTGCCCAGCCACGCCCCCTGTGAAGGAGCCCAGCACCGCCTGCGTCCGCCGAATCTACTCCTTGCTCTCAGTGGGATCGCCGTAAATCTTGCGACGCGCAGTTCCGACATAGTGTTCCTTATCTGTGCTGGCATTAGCCTCAGGGAAGAAACTGCGCATGTGTGAGCTCACGCGTCGTGACATTTACGGCAAGGAAATTCGGCGGACGCAGGCGGTGCTGGGCTCCTTCACAGGGGGCGTGGCTGGGCACGAGAACGGTTAGTACCGCCCCTTGGGCACCTTCACAAGCTAATTTACATATCTATAAAATCATTTTTTAACCCCTTAAGGACACGGCCCTATTTCACCTTAAGGACCAGGCCATTTTTTCAAAATCTGACCATTGTCACTTTATGTGGTGATAACTTTAAAACGCTTTTTCTTATCCAGTCCATTCTGAGATTGTTTTTTCGTCACATATTGTACTTCATGACAGTGGTAAAATGAAGTCGAAAAATTTCATTTTTATTTATAAAAAAATACCAAATTTACCAAAAATTTTGAAAAATTTGCAATTTTCCAAGTTTCAATTACTCTACTTCTATAATACATAGTAATACCGCTAAAAAAAATTATTGATTTACATTCCCCATATGTCTACCTCATGTATCAATTATTTTGGGAATGCTATTTCATTTTTTGGGGACGTTACAAGGCTTAGAAGTTTAGAAGCAAATCTTGAAATTTTTCAGAAATTTTCAAAAACCCACTTTTTAGGGACCAGTTCAGGTCTGAAGTCACTTTGTGAGGCTTACATAATAGAAACCACCCAAAAATTACCCCATTCTAGAAACTACACCCCTCAAGGTATTCAAAACTGATTTTACAAACGTCATTAACCCTTTAGGTTTTCCACAAGAGTTAATGGCAAATAAAGATAAAATTTCAGAATTTCGATTTTTTGAAAAATTTTCCGTTTGAATCCATTTTTTCCAGTAACAAAGCAAGGGTTAACAGCCAAACAAAACTCAATTTTTATTGCCCCGATTCTGTAGTTTTCAGAAACACCCTATATGTGGTCGTAAACTGCTGTATGGCCAAACTGCAGGGCGCAGAAGGAAAGGAGCGCCATATAGTTTTTGGAAGGCAGATTTTGCTGGACTGGTTTTTTGACACCATGTCCCATTTGAAGCCCCCCGATGCACCCCTAGAGTAGAAACTCCATAAAAGTGACTCCATCTAAGAAACTACACCCCTCAAGGTATTCAAAACCAGTTTTACAAACTTTGTTAACCCTTTAGGTGTTCCACAAGAGTTATTGGCAAATGGAGATGAAATTTCCGAATTTCTATTTTTTGTTACCTTGTCTCAAAAAAAGTGTAATATAGAGCAACCAAAAATCATATTTACCCTAGAATAGTACGAACAAAACTGACACCTTATCCCCTAGTTTCCAAAATGGGGTCACTTTTTTGGAGTTTCTACTGTAGGGGTGCATCAGGGGGGCTTCAAATGGGACATAGTGTCAAAAAACCAGTCCAGCAAAATCTGCCTTCCAAAAACCATATGGCGTTCCCTTCCTTCTGTGCCCTGCCGTTTGGCCATACAGCAGTTTACGACCACATATGGGGTGTTTTTGCAAACAAGAGAATCAGGGCAATAAATATTGAGTTTTGCTTGGCTGTTAACCCTTGCTTTGTTACTGCAAAAATGGATTAAAATGGAAAATTTGCAAAAAAATAGCTGTTTTGGGACCGTTTTTATTTTTTGTTATTTACATAGTTGAACTGACAGGTTAGATTGTGTGCTATTTCTATAGAGAAGGTTGTTACGGACGCGACAATACCAAATATGACTACTTTTGGGGTTTTTTTGTTTCAGTTTTACATAATAAAGCCTTTTTGAAAATAATTTTTTTAGTGTCTCCACATTCTGAAAGCCATAGTTTTATTTTATTTTTTGGGCGACTGTGTTATGTAGGGGCTCATTTTTGTAGGGATGAGATGGCGGTTTGATTGGCACCATCTTGGGGTGCATATGACATTTTGGTCGCTTGCTATGACACTTTTGTGATGTAAGGTGACAAAAATGGCTCTTGACGCCGTATTTTTTTTTTTTTTTTGCTGTGTTCAGCTGAGGGGTTAGGTCATGTGTTATTTATATAGATCAGGTTGTGACGGACGCGGCGATACATAATATGTATACTTTTTATTTATTTATATAAGTTTTACACAATAATATAATTTTTAAAACAAAAAAATCATGTTTTAGTGTCTCCATAGTTTGAGAGCCATATATATATATTTTTTGGGCGATTGTCCTATGTAGGGGCTCATTTTTGCGGGATGAGATGGCGGTTTGATTGGCACCATCTTGGGGTGCATATGACTTTTTGATCGCTTACTATTACACTTTTTGTGATGTAAGGTGACAAAAAATGGCTTGTTTGACAACGTTTTTATTTTTATGTTTACGGCGTTCATCTGAGGGGTTAGGTCATGTTATATTTTTATAGAGCAGGTCCTTACGGACGCGACGATACATAATATGTATACCTTTTTTTTATTTATTTTGGTTTTACACAATAATATCCTTTTTGAATGAAAAAAACATGTTTTAGTATCTCCATAGTCTGAGAGCCATATATTTTTCAGTTTTTAGGCAATTGTCTCAGGTTGGGTATCATTTTTGTGGGAGGAGGTGACGGTTAGATTGGCACTATTTGGGGGTCATATGACTTTTTGATCGCTTGCTATTACACTTTTTGTGATGTAAGGTGGCAAAAAAATGGCTTTTTGACAAAGTTTTTATTATTTTTTTTACAGTGTTTACTTGAGGGGTTAGGTCATGTGATATTTTTATAGAGCAGATTCTTACGGACGTGTAGATACCAAATATGTCTACTTTTTAATTTTTTTTTACATTTAACACTAAAAGCATTTTTGAAACAAAAAAATCATGTTTTAGTCTGAGAGGCATAGTTTTTTTATTTTTTGGCCAATTGTTTTAGGTAGGGGCTCGTTTTTTGCGGGATGAGATGGCGGTTTGATTGGTACTATTTTGGGAGGCAAACGCCTTTTTGATCGCTTTGTATTACACTTTTAGTGATGTAATGTGCCAAAAAATGGCTTATTTACACCATTTTTTGTTTTTTTTTTAATGGCGTTCACTTGAGGAGTTCAGTCATGTGATATTTTTATAGAGCAGGTTTTTACGGACGCGGCGATACCTAATATGTGTGGTGTATTTTATTTTTTTTAGTTTTTATTCAGTGTTATGTGTTTTTTTCATTTTTACTTTTTCTTCACTTTTTTACATTTTTTTTTGACCCAGACCCACTTGGTTCTGAAAGATCCAGTGGATCTGGTGTCTGTATAATACAGTACAGTACACTATATAGTGCACTGTACTGTATTTTGTACTTTAGAAAGTCTGAATAGACCTTTAGCAGGTCTATTCAGACTTTCAGCACCATGGAGAGCAGGACGCTTCTGAAAGCGTCCTATCTCCATGGCAACCATCACCCCCTGCCATAACTGGGCAGGGGGTGATGGATAGGGAGGGAGTGGAGCACCCTCCCTCTTCGATCCCATCCTGTTGGGGGCTGCAAAGGCACAGCAGCCCCCGATGGGAGAGGAGGGAGCGCTCCCTCCCTGTTAACCCTTCCATACCGCGGTCCGTACGGACCGCGGTACGGAAGGGGTTAAACGGCTGGCATCTGCAGCACAGATGCCAGCCGTTTCTATCAGAGTGTCAGCAATGTGCTGACACTCTGATAGAACCACTAGACACCAGGGATAGATTACAGGGAGGCGGGCGGGGATCGCACCGCGATCCCGCCCGCCGCACCGCCCGTCTCCCGCCCGCCTCGCGCCGCCCGCAACCACCCCCTGCACCCCCGCAGCCACAGTATGATTGGGGGCTGCAGGGGGTTAAAAACTGTTTGGGGGCATAACTCTCTGATCCCCGCGGTCATAGACCGCGGGGATCAGAGATCGCAAAGAAGCGCTGCAAACCGCAGGTCTGAATTGACCTGCGGTTTGCAGCGATCGCCCATATGGGGGGGTCACAGGACCCCCCTGGGCATTGTAACAAGGTACCTGCTGAATGATTTCAGCAGGTACCTTGTTCCGATCACTGCCAGCTGAGCAGCAGTGATCGGAACAACTCATGACGTACCGGTACGTCATGTGTCCCAAAGGGGTTAAACAAAATAAAAGCACACAGAGCTATGGGACAGGTATATTGCGGACGTGCTAGCGGCGATCTAGCCGTGCATCGCCACAGCTCTATAGGGTAAAATGAGGTGACAGAATCCCTTTAATATGAACTCCCCAGAGGAAATGTAAAATGTACAATTGGTGAGATATCTGTACAATCAGATTGGTAATGCTTGTTTCCTGGCTGCAGGAGGCCTGGATGGGGGAGACTCCTGCATTATTCATCTATGGAGACGGACAGAACATCATCCCAATGATCCATATTGCTGATTTAGGCAGGTAATGGTTTTCTACACGTGGTCCCATCACTGCAGTGACCGTATGCATGGAACTATTTCTGGTGTTGCAGCCATCCAGGTGGTGGTTGTCCGCCGTCTGCTTACACCTTTGAAGTGCCCTGCACCGACCTGTACCGCAGGTGAAAATGTCGGAGGCCACATTGCTTACCCCATCACATCTACAGCAGCCCCCCTGCTACCCATGGGTGCAATATGTAGGACTGCTGTGTCCACAGGGCCGGCTGCCTGGCTGCGTCCTCTACTGCGCAGGTCCTGGAAGTGTTCTTCGCAGGTGCAGACACCAAATCCCAGTTTAGAGGACGCGGCTGGTTGCATGGGTAAATCGTGTCACTGCCACCCTCTTAGATGTGGCAGATTGGGCAGCAGAGGGGCTTCTACAGGTGGGCTGGAGTAAGCAATCAGTCCTTTAACTATTTCATATCGTATGACATTTTAAGTAGAAAGTGGACAACCCCTGGTGCTGAGGTGCAATACCAAAGATGGCCACATAAATGCGAGTGGCGCTGTGTGCATTAAAGCAGCGAGGCCTCTTCTTTTTTCTGATTTTACTCTGACCAGCACCAATCTCATATCACACGGAGGCTGAGCCATCGATGTATAGCCAGAAAACCCTTTTAATATGTAATGACACGGTCATTTATTTATATGCCGAGTCTAGTGTGGTACAAAACATAGTGGACCGGAGGCCGAGGACTCACTACCTGGTGGCAGTGGATGATGCCGCGCACACGCTGGAGGAGGTCGTCAAGGTACAGAAATATCACTGACCATTTATTTAAACTTTCTCTTATTCTACTTAAAGGACAAACCTCATGCATTGTGCCATGCCCAGTGAAAGTACTGAAAGGGGCGGAGCATGACACCAAAATACACTTCCTGATCCACGCTTCTTCTTTAAAGGGGCTGTCCAGGATTTTAGATAGGTCATCAATATCTGATTATCAGAGCACTGACACCCGCACTCCTGTCGTATCTCCAGCGCAGGAGCCACACAGCTGCACCCATCATGTAGTGGACGGAACTGAAACGTTGGTCCTATGTAAGAAAATGCAACCAGCTCTGTCCACTACAGAAGACGCTGCGAGGTTCTAGCACCCACACTAGCTAGCTGATGGGCAGGGGTGAGTCTCCATAATACAGTCACATGGTTCCTACATAACAGTACAATACAGTGAACACATAGCAATGCCGTGCGCTGCCCAAACATTAGTGCTATAGGGACAGAGAGAGCGGGCGCGTGTGATTCACCCATAGTGGTAAAGGCCGCAGGGTAATTGCCCCTTTTGCCCATGCGATCAGCTGACCAATTATAAAAATACACATTATCTCCTCCTTTATTTCTGAATTCTCCTGCAGTCTATCAGCCGTCACCTGGGGCCCGGAAAATCACAAAAAGTATCAAAGGAGGCGGCATTCCTGAACAAAGAGCTGACGGTAATCACTTCCCGTGTCTCATCCTATCATACATCCTACTTTCTA
This sequence comes from Bufotes viridis, assembly GCA_033119425.1. Lineage (NCBI taxonomy): Eukaryota > Metazoa > Chordata > Amphibia > Anura > Bufonidae > Bufotes > Bufotes viridis. Next base: position 8,112,970 of record CM065599.1, on the reverse strand, counting down.
TCCCGTGTCTCATCCTATCATACATCCTGCTTTCTATCCCGTGTCTCATCCTATCATACATCCTGCTTTATATCCCGTGTCTCATCCTATCATACATCCTGCTTTATATCCCGTGTCTCATCCTATCATACGTCCTGCTTTCTATCCCGTGTCTCATCCTATCATACATCCTGCTCTCTATCCCCTGTCTCATCCTATCATACATCCTGCTTTATATCCCGTGTCTCATCCTATCATACGTCCTGCTTTCTATCCCCTGTCTCATCCTATCATACGTCCTGCTTTCTATCCCGTGTCTCATCCTATCATACATCCTGCTTTCTATCCCCTGTCTCATCCTATCATACATCCTGCTTTATATCCCGTGTCTCATCCTATCATACGTCCTGCTTTCTATCCCCTGTCTCATCCTATCATACGTCCTGCTTTCTATCCCGTGTCTCATCCTATCATACGTCCTGCTTTCTATCCCATGTCTTATCCTATCATACATCCTGCTTTCTATCCCATGTCTCATCCTATCATACGTCCTGCTTTCTATCCCGTGTCTCATCCTATCATACGTCCTGCTCTCTATCCCGTGTCTCATCCTATCATACGTCCTGCTTTCTATCCCGTGTCTCATCCCATCATACATCCTGCTTTCTATCCCATGTCTTATCCTATCATACGTCCTGCTTTCTATCCAGTGTCTCATCCTATCATACATCCTACTTTCTATCCCGTGTCTCATCCTATCATACATCCTGCTTTCTATCCCGTGTCTCATCCCATCATACATCCTGCTTTCTATCCCATGTCTCATCCTATCATACGTCCTGCTTTCTATCCCGTGTCTCATCCTATCATACGTCCTGCTTTCTATCCCGTGTCTCATCCTATCATACATCCTGCTCTCTATCCCCTGTCTCATCCTATCATACATCCTGCTTTATATCCCGTGTCTCATCCTATCATACGTCCTGCTTTCTATCCCGTGTCTCATCCTATCATACATCCTGCTCTCTATCCCGTCTCATCCTATCATACATCCTGCTTTATATCCCGTGTCTCATCCTATCATACGTCCTGCTTTCTATCCCCTGTCTCATCCTATCATACGTCCTGCTTTCTATCCCGTGTCTCATCCTATCATACATCCTGCTTTCTATCCCCTGTCTCATCCTATCATACATCCTGCTTTATATCCCGTGTCTCATCCTATCATACGTCCTGCTTTCTATCCCCTGTCTCATCCTATCATACGTCCTGCTTTCTATCCCGTGTCTCATCCTATCATACGTCCTGCTTTCTATCCCATGTCTTATCCTATCATACATCCTGCTTTCTATCCCATGTCTCATCCTATCATACGTCCTGCTTTCTATCCCGTGTCTCATCCTATCATACATCCTGCTTTATATCCCGTGTCTCATCCTATCATACGTCCTGCTTTCTATCCCGTGTCTCATCCTATCATACATCCTGCTTTCTATCCCGTGTCTCATCCTATCATACATCCTGCTTTCTATCCCGTGTCTCATCCGATCATACGTCCTGCTTTCTATCCCGTGTCTCATCCTATCATACGTCCTGCTCTCTATCCCGTGTCTCATCCTATCATACGTCCTGCTTTCTATCTCATGTCTCATCCTATCATACATCCTGCTTTCTATCCCATGTCTCATCCTATCATACATCCTGCTTTCTATCCCGTGTCTCATCCTATCATACATCCTGCTTTCTATCCCGTGTCTCATCCTATCATACGTCCTGCTTTCTATCCCCTGTCTCATCCTATCATACGTCCTGCTTTCCATCCCGTGTCTCATCCTATCATACGTCCTGCTTTCTATCCCGTGTCTCATCCTATCATACGTCCTGCTTTCTATCCCATGTCTCATCCTATCATACGTCCTGCTTTCTATCCCGTGTCTCATCCTATCATACGTCCTGCTTTCTATCCCGTGTCTCATCCTATCATACGTCCTGCTTTCTATCCCGTGTCTCATCCTATCATACATCCTGCTTTCTATCCCGTGTCTCATCCTATCATACATCCTACTTTCTATCCCGTGTCTCATCCTATCATACATCCTGCTTTCTATCCCGTGTCTCATCCTATCATACATCCTGCTTTCTATCCCATGTCTCATCCTATCATACATCCTGCTTTCTATCCCGTGTCTCATCCTATCATACATCCTGCTCTCTATCCCGTGTCTCATCCTATCATACATCCTGCTTTCTATCCCGTGTCTCATCCTATCATACATCCTGCTTTCTATCCCATGTCTCATCCTATCATACATCCTGCTTTCTATCCCGTGTCTCATCCTATCATACATCCTGCTTTCTATCCCGTGACTCTCTCAGAACTCTAATCAATGCCTGAGATTTAGGGTCCATTCACACGTCCGTGTGTGTTTTGCGGATCCGCACATCGCCGGTACTCTCATAGAAAATGCCTTTTCTTGTCCGCAATTGCGGACAAGAATAGGACATGTTCTATTTTTTTCGGGAACGCAATTGCGGACCCGGAAGTGCGGATCCGCAATTGCATAGTCTGTCCCCATAGTCTGTCCCTATTGAAATTAATGGGTCCGCAATTCCGTTCCGCAAATGCGGAACAGAATTGCGGACGTGTGAATGGACCCTTATTGTGTTTCAGCAACTGGACATTGACCATTTACTGGTGAACCTGAGGATGGAGGCCGTGTTCTTAAAGGAGAACTTCAATATTAACTGGGTGTCTCAGGCCGGGATTGTGGAGAACATTGCTTCTGTCATCAAGGAATATAAGCAGAGTCGAGGTTTACTGGTAAGTGTGACTATATGGACATTTATACTGTAAGGTACTTACCGTGGGTCACCTCCACACCCCTTACTCCTTTATACTTCCATGATAATTAAAATGCTAGCCCACCTAAAATAAAAAAAATAACTTTACAGGAATTAAAGGGGTTTTCTGCCTTTCTTCATAATGACGATTGCTGAGTGTTTCACTCCTGGGATCCTAAGTGATCAACTGTGATCTGTGGGGAATCTAGCACTAAGGCCTAATTCACACGTCCGTAGTGTGTGATCCGCAACACACCTTGCTGTCAGCCCCATAGAGATGCCTATACTTGTCCGCAATTGCGGGCAAGAATAGGGCATGCTCTATATTATTGCGCATGCGCCGGCCGGAAGATCGGTGGCGTGCTCTGCAGATGCGGAGAGCACAGTGTGTGCTCTCAGTATCCATTACGTCCCCATTCAAAATGAATGGGTCCACACCCGTTCCGCAGATTTGCGGAACGGTGTGAATGAACATTGGAGACGTGTGAATGGGGCCTAAGTGTTCAGTTCAGCTGCAGCGCCACCACAGGGGGAGTGAAGCATTACTCAGTTCTCTTTGCGTGGTAAAGGGGTCTTGTCTATACCATTGAGCTCACCGCTGAGGCCGGTGAGCTGAGACAGCATGACATTATGGAAGCTGAGTAGATAGAAACCGTCAGGGGACCAGGAATGCTCCGGCCAGAGCCGTTGTTTGAACCAATATGATCTAAATGCATTGTCACCCAGCTTTTCTAAGCTCCTGAGTGATAAATATGTAAAATTACACCACATTGCAGGGACAAGGGATGTTTCACTTCATAACTGAGTAGTTGTGCCACTCAGGAGGCTGGAAAAGCTAATGCCGTGCAATGGAAGCCACACTGACTGTGTCAGAAGGGCTATAACATGATGGCATTAAAGGGACTGTCCAGTACTCAAAAAATACTGACCGATCAGCTGTTCGGCACTCGGAGGGGCATTGCAGCCTATTTGTAGTATTCAAAGCACAGCGCCGCACATTGGATAGTGGTTGTGCTTGGTATTGCAGCTCAACCTCTTTCACTTAAACGGGACTGAGCTGTAGAAGGCTATGTGACCGATAAACGTGACGTCACATGCCGGGTAGAGCTGATCGGTGAGGGGGCCTGTAGTCTGACTCACTTCAATCACATATTGATGTCTTATCCCTGAGGATAGGCAATCGATATTTAAAGGGGTATACCCATCTTAGTGAAGGAGAGCACACTGCGCATGTGCAGAGCACGCTCCATGTACTGCTATGGGAGTTCTGAAAATAGCCGATCGAGTGCACGCAGCTATTTTCGGAAGTCCCATAGCAGTGAATGGAGAACACACCGCACATGCATGGCCACCTCTCCATTTACCTGGGCTGCTGGAAATGGCCAAGCCAGCTCTTGCTTATTTTCGGAATTCCTATAGCGGTGAACGGAGGATCGATGCGCATGCGCAGCTCCTCTCTGTTCAGTTCAAAGGTTCCCGTTCTGGAGACAGGAGCAGGTCCCAGAGGTGGAACCTGCACCCATCTGACATTGGTGACGCATCCTAGCCATTTGTGTCTGAGGTGAGAACACCCCTTTAAGTGTGAGTCAATATCTTGAGGTTGGATTATCTGCATGACATTCCGTTCTGGTTCGTGTTTTCAGCCTGTACGTATCTGCATTCTCGGCCCCCCTGCGGTGGGAAAGACAACAGTCTCTAAGTTACTGTGCAAGCACTACAAACTGCATCACATCCACCTGAAGGAGGTCATCACAGAGGCCATCGACAATCTGGTGAGTTATGTGTGCAGGTGATATAACCAATGGGATGAGGACGCCGGATTTCACCCATCTTATCCTTTGGTCCTGCTAGGACCTCCTATAACAGGAAACATGCATGCTCAGCTGATCCAAGCATGCATGTCTACGGCCGAGATGTTACGTGTGGCATGACATGCCAAATCATTCTAATTTTTGCCTCTGCATTTCAGCAGCCTTTTAATTTTGCACTGACGAGGTTCTATATGGTGGAGACGTAGGACTCTGTAGGGGTTCACATATATTAGTTTGTCATTTATATATATATTTTTTGTCATATGAAAATTGAAAAATGCAATTATCTACATTTTTTTAGTACTCTTCACATATGAAGCATTTACTCTATTTACTCTATAAGCTGATAAATGATTTCCTCAGGTTATTACAGAATGGATTTTTATGTAACGGATCCGTAATTTTATCTGTTTGTATAAAATGTATTGAATCATTCTGGAATCCTTAATAATTTTTATATTCTTTTTATCAATAATTTTAATTATTAATTTAACCATGTACAGGCAGTTATTAAGGGGTTAAGAAAGTAGCCTGGCCTCTTATGGACCCGTGTGTCTGGTTTTCTTCTTAACTTTGGGATCGTCATCGATCACTAATCGCATTGTCCGTCTTTCTTCACATAAAGGAACGTTTGGTGAAATCTCCCCCAGAAGAAGAGGAGAGGAGGAGGAAGAGGAGGCAGAGGAAGGCCCGGAAGCCTGGCAGGAACTACTGGATTCTGTGAAAGAGAACATGGAGCAAAATGGAGGTTTGTGCACAATATCCATTGCTCTATATATCGTCTCCCTATAATGTATTCTTACACATCCTGCTCTATAGTCTGTGGTAGAGACGCTTCCATGGAGGATGAGTACAGGATAAGTAATGTATGTACACAGTGACTGCACCAGCAGGATAGTGAGTGCAGCTCTGGAGTATAATACAGGATGTAACTCAGGATCAGTACAGGATAAGTAATGTATGGACACAGTGACTCCACCAGCAGAATAGTGAGTGCAGCTCTGGAGTATAATACAGGACGTAACTCAGGATCAGTACAGGATAAGTAATGTATGTACACAGTGACTCCACCAGCAGAATAGTGAGTGCAGCTCTGGAGTATAATACAGGATGTAACTCAGGATCAGTACAGGATAAGCAATGTATGTACACAGTGACTGCACCAGCAGAATAGTGAGTGCAGCTCTGGAGTATAATACAGGAGGTAACTCAGGATCAGTACAGGATAAGTAATGTATGTACACAGTGACTGCACCAGCAGAATAGTGAGTGCAGCTCTGGAGTATAATACAGGATGTAACTCAGGATCAGTACAGGATAAGTAATGTATGTACACAGTGACTGCACCAGCAGAATAGTGAGTGCAGCTCTGGAGTATAATACAGGATGTAACTCAGGATCAGTACAGGATAAGTAATGTATGTACACAGTGACTGCACCAGCAGAATAGTGAGTGCAGCTCTGGAGTATAATACAGGATGTAACTCAGGATCAGTACAGGATAAGTAATGTATGTACACAGTGACTGCACCAGCAGAATAGTGAGTGCAGCTCTGGAGTATAATACAGGATGTAACTCAGGATCAGTACAGGATAAGTAATGTATGTACACAGTGACTGCACCAGCAGAATAGTGAGTGCAGCTCTGGAGTATAATACAGGATGTAACTCAGGATCAGTACAGGATAAGTAATGTAATGTATGTACACAGTGACTCCACCAGCAGAATAGTGAGTGCAGCTCTGGAGTATAATGCAGGATGTAACTCAGGATCAGTACAGGATAAGTAATGTATGTACACAGTGACTGCACCAGCAGAATAGTGAGTGCAGCTCTGGAGTATAATACAGGATATAACTCAGGATCAGTACAGGATAAGTAATGTATGTACACAGTGACTGCACCAGCAGAATAGTGAGTGCAGCTCTGGAGTATAATACAGGATGTAACTCAGGATCAGTACAGGATAAGTAATGTATGTACACAGTGACTGCACCAGCAGAATAGTGAGTGCAGCTCTGGAGTATAATACAGGATGTAACTCAGGATCAGTACAGGATAAGTAATGTATGTACACAGTGACTGCACCAGCAGAATAGTGAGTGCAGCTCTGGAGTATAATACAGGATGTAACTCAGGATCAGTACAGGATAAGTAATGTATGTACACAGTGACTGCACCAGCAGAATAGTGAGTGCAGCTCTGGAGTATAATACAGGATGTAACTCAGGATCAGTACAGGATAAGTAATGTAATGTATGTGACACGAAGTCATGTTGGAATCTGAGTAGTTATTGTATGTTTCATGTTGCCGGAGAAGTGTAATGGGATTTTTTCCATTTTTCTAATTACACTCTTATTTATTGTTAGCAAAAGAGTATTTCATATATTAACAATTACTCTCCAAAAAACCCATTATGATATTTCTCGTGTGTATTGCAGGGCGCCTGGATGACAGCTATGTGATCCGCTTCATGAAAGAAAAACTGAAATCTATGCCTTGTCAGAACCAGGGTTATGTCCTGGATGGATATCCTAAGACCTACGAACAAGCCAAGGAGCTTTTTACCTGTAAGTGACCCCTGAAGATGAGCTGGGACCAGCCCTGTATAAATGAGTTCATGAAATATATGCACATATGTCCATTATCTTATATGTTTTTAGCAGAAGAAGGTGAAGAAGAGGAGGAGAGCAGGAGTAAGGCACCACGCGTCGATAAAACCATCACCCCAGGTATGTGAATAGGAAGCCTATCGATTAGGAGTTAGGGTACTTTCACACTAGCGTTTTGGATTCCGTTTGTGAGATCCGTTTCAGGGCTCACAAACGGTCCAAAACGGATCAGTTAAGCCCCAATGCATTCTGAATGGATAAGGATCCGTTCAGAATGCATCAGTTCGGCTCCGTTCCGCTTCTATTCTGTTTTGAGGCGGACACCAAAATGCAGCATGCAGCATTTTGGTGTCCGTCTGAAGAGGCGGAGCCTAACGGATCCGTTTTTAATTACAATGTAAGTCAATGGGGACGGATCCGTATCAATATGGTGCATTTGAAAACGGATCCGTTCCCCATTGACTTTCAATGTAATTCAAAACGGATCCGTTTTGGACTTTGTCATTTTTCTTTTAACTAATGCAAACGGATCCGTTCTGAACGGATACAAACGTTTGCATTATAGGTGCGGATCCGTCTGAGCAAATAAACAGACGGATCCGCACCAACGCAAGTGTGAAAGTAGCCTTATATTTAATTCGTAGGGTTACCTCTGTGACCCTTGTGATTTACACATTCATTGGGTATGGAGACGGCCCAACAGGTTGGATTTTACCTTTTCCAAATATATAGTTAATGTTCAGATAAGCGGCATCAGTTGCCAAAGACTTAAGGCGCTTATCTCTCCCTCCATAGTAATACCATTCACGGGGTAGTCAGGGATCATAGCTGTAGTGTGTGTCTGGCCAGCTGGTCAGTAGAACGCACTAAGGATGGCTGTGGATTTACTCATTATTTCATTCTTATTTTTTAGATTATGTTATTTCACTGGACGCGTCTGACGACTTTCTCAAAAATCGGATAATTAACCTACCCGAGAGTGTAGTTGCCGGGACGCATTACGCTCAGGATCGTTTCCTGCGAGCTCTCGCCACGTTTCGTGAATTAAACACTGAAGACGAAACTGTTCTGAACTATTTCGATGAAGCTGAAATCCACCCCCTGCATATAGGTAGGTCCCGGGAATACGATGTGAACGGAAAGAAGGCTCAGATCATGAGATCCCAACACCTTACATCACAGGAACAGCAATTCTGGTTTTTAACCACGTAGTGTACATCATGGTCGTCTGTGTGATGCCTGGCAGTTGCTGTCGGTGCGCTGGTTAGATCAGCTGATCCGGGTAGTTTAGCCTTTCAGCGCTGCAATCAAGAATGACCACAGCAATGTGCGTGCAAGGAAGCCTCCTTGTAGCGATGAATGCTGGCCCTGGTGGCATCATTTCTGGGGCTTGCATCACCATAACCTAGCAGTGGTCCCTGGGGCTGTCCCATGTGTTTGCCTACTAGGGTACTCTTGTAATATGCATTAATAGGCGTCTGTACAGAAGTATGTCCACCTTCCTTATGGGCAATGTGAACCTGTGTGAAGCTCCTTCTACTCGCCCGCGCAGCAAACATGGGAGGTGCAACCAGCCCGAGGATCACACCTCGAATGTGTCTAACAAAGCATAAAAATGAGCCGCGAGCCTGGCTGGGCCCTACTTTTTAGGATACAGATGTGGTGGTGTGAAGCAGCATCATAGCGGAGGGGGCCCATTGTGACTTTCACTATAGGCCCCATCTTACTAATTATCATTTTCAACACATCATTGCTACAGATGTTTCTAAAGACGACGATCCTCAATACAGAGATGTTACAAAGCAAATTACCAAGGAGGTCGGGGAACCTCGGAACTATGGCCTGACACCCGAAGAGTTAGCAGAGCTGGAGCTGAAACAGGCAGAGGAAAGTCTTGCTCGGGAGGCAGAAAGAAAGGCTGAATTAGAAAGGATGGAGGCTGAAGAGGAAGCTGGGAAGATTGCCCGATGGGAGGAGTGGGTGAGTCTGGTCAATGACCGTATTCTGTGTTAGACTAGGGCAGGTAAGGCAACCTCCGGCACTCCAGCTGTTGTGAAACTACAACTCCCAGCATGCATACTTGTTCCGCTTTTCTAAGAACTCTCATAGAAATGAGTGGAGAATGCTGGGAATTGTAGTTTCACAACAGCTGGAGTGCCGAAGGTTGCTGATGCCTGGACTAGGGCTACACGGCGACATGTGACGTGCGACAAAAAGGGTACAACTACACTGCAACATTTATGTTGCGCCAACGTCGCGTGACATTTTTTGTAATGATAGTCAATGGTGTTGCACTGCGACAGTCACACAGATATCCAAATTGGATGTATATTTTGCAACTGTCGTGTCGCAGCATGTTGTAGTGTCCTTGCAGCAGTATTTGTCCGGCCGATTCTCAGCATGTTTGCCGGATCACCGCCAGACCCCATTATAGTTGGGGCCGGATGGCATTCTGGTAGCGTCCGGTAGGCTGCTCCTGGCTGGAACAGCCTGCCAGATTGGCAAACGCAAATGTGAAACAAGCCTAATTCTACCCACTTTTCACCCTTCATTTTGCCGTGTCAGTCAGATCTTCTGACGTATACCTCCGATGGATGCCACTTTATAGGAATACAGTGGCGTCCATTGACCACAGGCTCTTATGGAAAGCCTTTACCATGGTCACAGGTCCTGGGTCAAGCACCATAATTAACTACAGCAGTAAAATTATCCTCAACTTGACCTACGATATATGAATCATCATTTACGTAGACCTGCACACTGCAAGTTACGTCCTTCTCTAATGTTACAGAACAGTCGCCTCGAAGAGGTAAAACGCCAAGAGCACGAGATGCTGGAAGCCCAGTCAGTCCCCTTAAGGAATTACCTAATGAAGAACGTCATGCCGACTCTGATACAGGGGCTGAATGAGTGCTGCAAAGTCAGACCGGACGACCCCGTAGACTATCTGGTAAGATCTCGTCTAGCCCTCCCAGAATTTCCAAATTGCCATGATTGCCTTTAGTGCCATAGCTATAGACAGTACAGAGGTTGCAGTCTGCTGTAGAAAGACCCATAGGTGCCTTGGCACATAAAGGACAATCGTGCTGCAAGTGCAGAGATCCCAGAAGGTATGCTTCTAAAACACCGCATTGTGTAAATCTGTCTTCAGTTTGCTCCCCCTAGTGGCAGCCTTGTGCTACAGGAATGTGTATATTTAAGCAGTTATGCTATCATGACAACCCCTTGGATTCTGCCATAGCTTTCATCTGATTGATGCAGATCCACGTTGTGAAAACCTCAGGGATCGATAGGAAATCTCAGCTAGCCATTCATTTCCTTGCAGCGGCCACTACAGGCGAAGTGACAACTATTTAGATTAAATGATGACAGATATTACATGGCTCCTCCTGATGTCCTCATTACTACAAACTCTTCCTGTTTTACAGAAAATGTACAGGCCCATTTGCTGGGTACAGACTTACATAAACTGCAGTTGAAGGGGTTGGCCATCATCATAAACCTGTGGCCACTACCATTGGAAACCCCAGGCCCCTATACCTTCAGGGTTACCCACTGCAGATTAATTCTCACTATAAACACAGGACGCTGGCAGCCACCATGTCCATGACCATGACCGCTACCCCTGATGCATCCTCAGCGCATGCACAGGTATAGCAGATTCCAGTGCATGTTCACAATGCTTTCAGCACCAACGCAGAGGATGCTAATGGGGCAGGAGCCCCAAGGGTAAATGGTGTGGCCGCTGGCATCTTGATCTCCATGGACGCAGTGGCCGCCAGTGTCCACTGTTTAGAGCTGAAATCCAAGGGCTGCTGCAGAGTTTCTGATGCTTTAGAGTTTTTTTTTTATTTTATTTCCACAATGCGGCCCACCCCTTTAACTACTATGTAATCTCACCTGCTACTACGGAGCAGATTTCTAAACCGCTCCATATGCCTATTTCTCTTCTTACAGGCAGAATATCTGTTCAAGCAGAATCCTCAGATAGAATGAAGATTATGTAAGAGCTGTCTGTTCAATTAAAACCTATGGAATACGTGAAAGCCATTGTGAAGTGTGTCTCATATGAAGAGCAGGATTAGACTGACATCAGGGAAGACGGAGGCCACCATAAAACACACGCAGGGATGACAACGGTGGGGCGATCGGCTAGAGATCTCATAATCCTACGTAATCCAGTGGTACAACCCCAGAGTTATCAGATTATATAAGGTCACAGCGTATGGCATGGTGTTCAACAGGGGGGTCTACAGTGGGGAAAGGCAGAGAATATTTAAAATCCAAACCCATGACAAACACTTTGATGTCAGTGGCCCATGAAGGGTCTCAGGACAAGGATGCAATGTAATACTGGCATATATTTTATTTTTATTTATTTTATGCACTTATATAGCGCTACTATATTCCACAGCGCTGTACAGACATTGGCATCGGGCTGTTCCCAATGGGGCTCACAATCTAAGGTCCCTCACTATGTCTTTGGAGTCTGGGAGGAAAGCGGAGAACCCGGAGGAAACCCCCGCCAACATGGGGAGAACATACAAACTGCATGCAGATTGTGTCCTTGGTCAGATTCGAACCCAGGACCCCAGCGCTGCACGGCACCAGTACTAACCACTCAGCCACCGGACTGAGCCAGCGCTGCACGGCACCAGTACTAACCACTCAGCCACCGGACTGAGCCAGCGCTGCAAGGCACCAGTGCTAACCACTGAGCCACCACTAACCACTCAGCCATCGTACTGAGCCAGCGCTGCAAATAACCAGTGCTAATCACTGAGCCAGCACTGCAAGGCACCAGGGCTAACCACTAAGCCACCAAACTGAGCCAGCGCTGCACGGCACCAGTACTAACCACTGAGCCACCAAACTGAGCCAGCGCTGCAAGGCACCAGTGCTAACCACTGAGCCACCACTAACCACTCAGCCACTGTACTGCCCATATAGTGCATTTATAATAGTTCAATAGAGTGACTTATTAAATGAGCTATACACCAGTCAGTCATAAAATGAAAACCACTGAGAGGTAGAAGATCAAGGATTATATGGTGGCAATGGCGCCTGTCAGGGGGTGGGATGTATTAGGATGGAAGTGAACAGTCAATTCTTGAAGTGTTGTGTTGGAAGCAGGAAAAATGAGCAACTGTAAGAATCTGAGCGACTCTGATGTGTGAGAACATCCGGGAATGGTGACCAGAGTCAGGATCATGTCCAGTCTATGATACTACTGCTAATGCTTTGACGGGTCACCGCGGTATTGACAACACAACGCAATATTTGGCAGGTAGTATTAATGTTCTGGCTTATCAGTCTAATAGTGCCAATACAGTGACTGATAATTTAACGATTAAGGAGCCTCCATTGCATAATAAATGCTGGAAACGCATACACTACCTTGAAAAAGTATTCATACCCCTTAAACTTTTCATCATTTTTTAAGAAAAACAAAACTGGGGGTCAGTCAGCACATCCCAATGTGCAGGAGCACGTCGCCATGGCCGAAAATACAAAAATAAGGGCCAAACAAAACGGCACTCTGCACACACAAAGAATAAAAGAAGTACATATAAAAATGCCATACTCACTATATAAAATACTAACGCTCCATTGTAAATGTTAGATACTTGGCGAATACGTTTGTACAAAATTATTTGTGCCCGTCTGCTGGCGTCAAGGCGATCTCTTTAAGGCTACTTTCACACTTGCGCTAGGAGGGTCCTGCAGTTTTATTCCAGCCACCTCTTGGCATGTTTGCCTTGCTGCGGCCGGACCTCCATCCCGTCACCATTAAAGTTAATAGGGCCGGAGCCGACTTCTGGCGGCACATTTGGGCTAGCATTAGTACGGATCCAGAAGGCTGGTCCCCTGCCAGAGGTACAATGGGCTCAGCATGCATGTGGAGCCTGCATCCTCTGAATTTAATGGAGGCTGCTATGGCACTCGGTGAATGTGGTATTTAGTGTTAGGTTCCCGTCTTAAAGAGATCGCCTTGACGCTGGCAGACGGGCAAAAATAATTTTGTACAAAAGTTGCCAAGAATCCCACATTTACAATGTAGTGCTGGTATTTTTTATAGCGAGTATGGCATTATTATATGTACTTATTTGTTCCATTTTGTCCTTTACAGCCACAAACTTAAATGTATTTTATTGGGATTTTATGTGATAGACCAACACAAAGTACAGGTATGTGTGAAGTGAACAGAAAATGATACATGGTTTTCAAACTGCACCATGACAGAAACACAGTCAACCCCATTATAAGTCAAGTGACGGACCCAGCTTTCCATCAGTTTGGGATTTCCCTTCCTATGACGGATCTGCAAAATGGACATATGAGCCCAGATGTGCACCCACCCTGGTGGAGCTCTACTGTGCCCACTTCAGCCAATGTCACTAGATGCCAAGGAGTTAGTATAGAGCGGGCCATGAATGGAAGGATTAGGGAGACCCGTTGCCCACAATACGACCCATCCAGAAGCAGCAGTGGTCAGCTCGCCCCCCACACAGCATATTGGTAAGTAACTCTCCCAGCACCGTACATTGTGCCTGTGATGAGCGGCCGCCGCTTCCTAACACTCCCATCGCTGATCGCTGGAGACAGGCGTCTGATCTGCTTTCTTCTTTAATTTGTACAGAACATGTTTTCACTAAGACAGTTCAGTATTCTGCGGCTTTTATCACTAGTGTAAAGCCTCCCTAATTGCCTTTGAGAGCTTGTACTCCATGCCAAGCGTGAAAGGAGCGCATTCTCCACAAGATGGCGCTAAGTGACTGTGCAACCACGACGGAGGTTTGATTGTCGACGACTAACGAACGGTCAGGAGCAAGTTATAGGGGGAGAGTCGGACATGAAGAAAGTTTACAGGGTTGATTCTTTTTCTGCATTTCACACAAGATGGTGTTTTGCTATTTTCATTAAAGGGGAGTCATCTTGAGCAGGTCCCTAGTAAGAAGGTGGGTGCCCAGTCACGTGTGCCGAGCTGCCTCGGTGGCTATTTAGGGTGCTGCTGTCATGGGTAAAAGGATTTGTCAGAGTTGCAGGAAGGGATGATTTATTGGCTTTTGGGCCCCATACACGCCGATATCCGTTCCTGGGGAGGATAGGATCTTCCAGCAAGACACGTGACTACAAATGTCCAACATTGGTTGGAAGAGCATGACCAAGACCAAGTACTACACTGGCCCCCCAATTCCATGGCTTGAACCCAATGGAGCATCTGTGGGATCACCTAGATAGTCGTGTTTGCTCTATGGATACCCCCGTGCCCCCTTCAGCATGTGGGATGCCCTGCAGTCAGCATGGCTTTGGATACCTGTGACAACCTACCAGGACCTTACGGAGTCACTCCAGGACCATCTAGCTGCTGTACGTGCTGCACGCGGCGGTTACTCTGGATATTACCTGGTGCTCATAGTATAATGTGACCTGACTGTGTATTATTTCTTTGTGCACCTTTAGAACATATGGAAAGGGGTTGTCCAAAGGGGTAGACTTCATTTAAATCCAGTGTCTGGGAGGAACCACTTATGCAAGTGCTCCACCCAGGAGTGTGCCCGATGTATGCAGCTTCCCAACGCCACAGAGCTGCAAACTCATCCTCAGAGGGAAAAAATAATACCTTGTGATATGTTTCTTTATTTTTGCATATTGACTTAGGATTGGAATGCATAGTTGACGCAGCATATAGAAGTCTACAGAAACATTGCTCTCCAGACACATAGGATGACTGCGCTGGGCCGATGCCCAGTGTGAACATCCGGCAGTGAAGGAATCCAGCACTGACTACTGCTTTCATTACGTCCATGTCACTCCAGCCGTTCAGTGCATATAGCACTCCAGATCTCAGCTTCTTCAACTTTGCGGAGGGTTGAGATTCATATTAAAGGAGTCCCATCGGTGAAAATAATCAAATAAGTGATACTATACCGATCCTTCGACAATGCCGTTTGATGTTTACCGATCCCCTCCCAATCCCTAGCTGAGGAGGGTCACCACTGCGGCCAGTCATTGGCTGAGCGGTCAGTTCCTGTGTCAAGTGACCAGAAAGCAGAAGCGTTAGAACAGAAGGGCCGGGGATCAGCAAGTTTGATTTTTTTTTTTTACACCCTGACTTTTTCATCAGTCAGAAAGCCCCTTTTTAAAGAGGTTTTCCCAATTTTTTTTTTTAAAGGCAGGTGAAGGAATTAGAATAAAAAAAACAACAACATACCCTGTTCCAGTGCCACCAGTCCAATCCTCCCTGCCTGGCTTTGTTTTCGTGAGATGCCCATATTCCGCACGTGACCACTGCAGCCAGTCGCTGGCCTCAGCAGGCCCGTGATTCGCTGACATCATGGTTTTAGCGGCAGAACTTGAATGGAAAGGATTTGGAACGGCGAATATTTATTTTTTCAAAAAGCCAGGAGTGTTTGGCCTCATGCACACGGCCATTGTTTTGGTCTGCGTCCGAGCCGCATATTTTGCGGCTTGAGCGCGGACCCATTCACTTCAATGGGCCTCAAAAGATGCGGACAGCACTCAGTGTGCTGTCCGCATCCGTTGCTCCGTTCCGTGGCCCCGCAAAAAAAAAAATAGAGCATGTCCTATTCTTGTCCGTTTTGCAGACAAGAATAGGCATTTCTACAAAACACATACGGTCGTGAGCATGAGGCCTTACTCTGACAATCCCTTAAATAGGCTCGTCTAATCTGAAGATAAGATGATCGTAGGGTGTCCCTCTGCTAGGACCCCCAGTGATCAGATGTACTCTGTAGGGAACCCAGAAGTTCTGTAATGCCCCTTACACACATTCATGTCAGTGCTGACCAGACAGTCAGTGATTCATCCATGAAGGAGGGATCCATGGCTAGCCTGTGTGTCGTCTGTATTTCAGGGACACTGCTAGGCCGAAAATGATTTTCCAGAGCATCTCCCACCAATGGTCCGTGAAGGCCAGACTAGATGGGCCAAAAGGTTCTTATCTGCCGACACATTCTATCTGTGTTGTGTCGCTGCTTTTCACTGAACCATAGACGTCAATGGACGCGTGTTGCTCTGCATGTCTTGTGTTTTTTCCTCTGACCTGTGCTATGTGTGCTGTCCATGATTCATTGACATGTGAGCAAGACCTCAGTGTTATTTCCCTGCAGCGCCCCCAGAGGGGAAATAAAGCATTACACGTTGTCCACTGAAATGACTGAGCTGACCATGTAATGCTCTGAGGTGATGGGTTCTCCAGAGACAGACACTTTATAGCCACTCTCTGCTTTGACTCAATGGGGGCCCTGTCCCATCCATTAAAGGAGTATTGCACATTCATCAAATAAAGCTATTATATAATCGTTCGTATCATTTCCAGCATAAACTGTATACAGCAATAGCCCAGGGTATCCTCACCTAAGCTTCCAGCTGGAGATCTGTGCACATCTGTGAGAAGGTAAGTGACTCCAGAGGAATTTCCGTAATTCATTGTTTGTCCCCAGTTTACGAATCTGCTCATCAGAGCCAATTATCTGAATATTGCACGCAGCTCTCTCCGGCAATAATGCGCATTCCTCAGGCATTTGCTACATATAAACTGCCTCGATTTTGTGCATAAAGATCCGGCATTATTAAAGCTGAATGCCATATTAGATCAGGTATCCCCCGACTAATACGAGTCTGATACAGAAGCGGATTAGACGCTCGTTTTAGAACTTTCTTAGAGAGCAAGTTTCAAAATTGATTTTCAGAAAATCAGCTGGAGCTTTGGATTATTCCTAAATGAAGGCCCCGGGCAACAGAAAATGGATATTCTAATAAAGCAGCTAAAGGAATAGAAAAAAAAACACACTTTCCCCTCATTTCCTTTAAAGCTCGCCTTGCCTGGCACACGGCGTCCTCGCTGAATTTCGCATTGTATGGTGCCTGGTGTCTTGTGTGTTCTGGAAATTTGGCACAGGCAATAACCCTTGTTTGCATTTTCTGTCTGCAGTGAAGCTGTTAATAATGAGATTGATGATAAAGTTGTTGAAAAGAGACAGTTGGAGAGGGCTCCTCTCCATGAGTGACAGAGGGCATGCCCCGTTTTCACAGCCAAGAACGCCGCCTCCAGCAGAGTGCCGACAGTGCCTGGTCACCGTGCCAAGACTGTTAGAAGGAGCAGGAGGAACGACAAGCCTTCAGTATCTCTATTAATACCGAGCTTCTGGGTTTATGAATAATAATTCCCAGCCCTGTTCTCCGCACGTTCCGGACCTCCAGATACTGGTCCATGGGGCACCTGGAAGGCCCCCCCCCCAACCCTCCATGTTAGAGGAAGCCATAAGAAATAATACTAATAATCTTGGGATGACAGGGTTGGAATAGAAGACGCTCCCAGATGGACGGAGGCGTTCAGTGATCCAGCCACAGGTCTGGCTGATAATTTTATTCAGCCACAATGAAGGAATGGCAGCGCTCGTGGAGCATCCGCTTCTTGCGCTCCATATGTCACTGCTGTTTTACTCGTTCTTTCCAACTGACTCTCTGGCCATGTGCTGTCTAGATCTGTACGAGATCCGCGCGGATACATATGGATATTTTAGGACAGGCTCTTAAAGCGACATTTAATCAATTAAAGACGAGCGACTCCAAGGCTTGTCTAAATATTAATGAGCCGCCGCGCTATACGTTAAAGCGGATCTGTAGGTGGATGGTTGTGTTAATGGGAGGAAGGGGGGCAACAGAATATGTACCGGATATCATATGAGAAGTGACAGATATCAGAGAGATAGATAGATAGATAAGATAGATAGATAGATAGATAGATAGATATGAGATAGATAGATAGATAGATATAGGATAGATAAGATAGATATGAGATAGATAAATATGATAGATAAATATGAGATAGATAGATACTGTAGATAGATAGATACTGTAGGTAGATAGATAGATAGATACTGTAGATAGATACTGTAGATAGATAGATAGATACTGTAGATAGACAGATAAGTAGATAGATAGATAGACAGATACTGTAGGTAGATACTGTAGATAGATAGATAGATACTGTAGGTAGACAGATAAGTAGATAGATAGATAGATACTGTAGGTAGATACTGTAGATAGATACTGTAGATAGATAGATACTGTAGATAAATAGATAGATAAATAGATAGATAAATAGATAGATAGATAGATACTGTAGATAGATACTGTAGATAGATAGATACTGTAGATGGATAGATAGATAGATACTGTAGATAGATAGATACTGTAGGTAGATAGATAGATACTGTAGGTAGATACTGTAGATAGATAGATAGATACTGTAGATAGATAGATAGATAGATAGATAGATAGATAGATAGATAGAATATAAAATGTATCTATTTGCCAGGAGGTTCCGTTCTTTGCAGTAAATAAGATGTTTGTAAAGTTTATTTTCCTTAGAACTTGGGAGATATTGGCTAATTAGCAAACAAATCTAATGCTTCTGCGGCCAATAATATATGACGGAAAAATAAGCAAGTTTCTTTCCAGGTTTTCAATCTGGAGCCTCTGATAATCAGGAGACACAAATCATCTCTGCTTCATAGTGCTGTAAGCAGAAATCACTCCTCAGATTTCCTCACTCGTCAGAAGTCGCCATGTTCTTCTGGTGTCCACTGTCCATCTAATGTCCATGGTAGTGCGGGTGTCATTGGCACATATATGGAACTTTACATACACAGTACAGTGTGGCCCTATGGAGGAGATGGGGCCCAAACAGCCCAAACAGCCCTGCACCTGTCACATTCGGGTGTGGGAGGGAAACACCACGCCGAACACAGGAGGGAAATGAGTAAGGGAATAAGGCGTGGAAACTAGGGAAGGGAGATGGACACCTCCTAGTAAAACCTTAATCAAAGTCCTGACTACTACTTCTTAGAAGCGCCTTCAGGGGTGCTGAAAGTATGACCTGAAAGGATCGGCCATCGATTTTCTAGTCCTGGAAACACATTTAACTCTACGGCTGTGTGAAGGGAAGCAGGGGATTTGGAGCTGTGTACCGGAAAAATAGAGACCTGTCCTGATAGCTTTCCAATTTGCAGTGGTTATGACCGAGCTATCATGTCCCTTATAAAGATCTATTATGAAATGAATTAAACCAGAATTTAAGACCTGAGTGACGGGAGTGCGTATTCGTGAATATGTGCGGTGAAGGCCCTGAGTCTGCCTGTGTCCGTCCATGGGGCATCTGCAGACATTGCTGGTTATGCTGCTGTAAAAATAATATTAAATTGAGCAGAAGATTTTTGCAGCGTGCCGACGCGCTCAATGCTGCGGTGTGTACAACACATTTAATTTGTAATCTCTGGGCAGGATCTAAACTGGGCTCGTACCTGTATGCGCGGCACAGTCAGACTGGTCTGGAATGAATAATGTATGGCGATAGTGTTTTGGTTCTGGTAGACGTCCCCCGAGAGGCGTCACCTCATCCTCCGGTGTATCATTAGCTCGCTGTGTAGTACATGATACATTGCTCTACCCTAAATATTCTATATATAGCCTGCAAATCTAACACCCCCCCCAAACATATGGAAACCCGCCATCTCCCCGCTGCTCTGGGGGCGGATAGTGATACAGGACGATTCTCATTCTATCTGGATGCAGTGTTCACATCACAACTTGGTGCAGATATTCAAACTCAAAGTGGCTCCAGCTGCAAAGAGCCCTCGGGGGTTAAAAAGTAGCAAGCGCATTTTGAAGGCACCCAGAGGGGTTGCCTCCCTGGCACCTTGTTGGATGGCATCGTGAACCTGGAACGTAATCTGGAACCCTGTATGATACAGTCAACGTTACTTCATCCAACGTCTAACATTTCAGCGTTATGGCAGCAGACTCTAGAATATGCTGATGCTATAAAAGCAACTGAGAATAATTAAATGTAATATTTTTTCAATTTAGTTTGAGACACCGGAGAGCCATGGCGTTTGTGCTACAGAGGTCGCCCATGCAGACAGTCTGCAGAGAGATGAGCAATACGTTGTACCTGCAGTACCGAGCCTGACCACACGGTGTGCTGTTGGGGGGAAATACACTCCCAAGCAGCATAACGCTCAAAGACTATCATGCAGCATATACTTTAAGGCGCCACCTAGTGGTGTAGATGTTTAGTGCAGTCATCTACATTTTCTATGTTATATCGACCGATCTGTCATAACATTAAAACCACGTACAGGGCAAATAGGTAACAATAGCGTCTGTCAGGGGTGGGATGTGTCAGAAAGGAAATACAGAGTAATTTCTGGATATTGATGTGTTGGAAGCAGGAAAAATGGACAATAGTAAGGATCTGAGAGACTCTGACAAGGGCCAAAGTGTTATTGCTGGGTCAAAGAGTCACCAGAATGGCCGGTCTCATGGGGTGTTTCTAGGATGGACAACTGGAGAATCAGCAACAGGGTCATGAGCACCCAACTCATCTATCTGATTCCATAGAAGACCTACTGTAGAGCATATTGCTGACAACGTTACTGCTAGCTATGATAGAAAGGTGTCAGGACACACAGGGCATCACAGCCTGCTGTGCATAGGGATGTGCTGCTGCAGCCAAAAGTTCCTACAGTGAGCACATGAGCATCAGAACTGGACCATGGAGCAATGACAGGCGGCGGCCTGGTCTGATGAATCATGTTACATCACGGCCGGGTGCATATGCACCTCTTACCTGGGGAAGAGATGGCACCAGGTGCACTATGTGGAGAAGACTGCCTGGTCTGAGGAATCACCTTACATCATGTGGACGGCTGGGTGTGTGCGTGTCACTTACTTGAGGAAGAGATGGCACCAGGTGCACTATGTGGAGAAGACTGCCTGGTCTGAGGAATCACCTTACATCATGTGGACGGCCGGGTGTGTGCGTGTCACTTACTTGAGGAGGAGATGGCACCAGGTGCACTATGTGGAGAAGACTGCCTGGTCTGAGGAATCATCTTACATCATGTGGACGGCCGGGTGTGTGCGTGTCACTTACTTGAGGAGGAGATGGCACCAGGTGCACTATGTGGAGAAGACTGCCTGGTCTGAGGAATCATCTTACATCATGTGGACGGCTGGGTGTGTGCGTGTCACTTACTTGAGGAGGAGATGGCACCAGGTGCACTATGTGGAGAAGACTGCCTGGTCTGAGGAATCATCTTACATCATGTGGACGGCTGGGTGTGTGCGTCACTTACTTGAGGAGGAGATGGCACCATGTGCACTATGGGAAGAAGACAAGCTGGCGGAGGCAGTGTGATGCTCTGGGCAATGTTCTGCTGGAAATCCTAAGGGTGTATAGTGGCTTGCCGGCGGCAGATCGTTATTAGACACCACGAACTGCTGCCTGCGAACGATAATTCTTTAACATGTTAAAAGATTTGGATTGCTCGAAGATTGAGCGTTTGTTCATTCATCGAGCAATTGGCGGAAGTATTACATTGCAAGATGATGCGAACGCTCGTCCGCGATCGTCTGCCGAAAAATCGGTCAGTGTAATACAGGCTTTAGGTCCTGGAGTAATTTGATGTGACACGTACCACCTACGTAATCAAAGTACAGGCAAGTACCTTCCTTCACGGCAACGGCTTCTTTCAGCAGGATAATACCCCAGCCACGCTGCAAACACTGCTCAGGAACATAACAAAGAGATGAAGGTGATGACTCGTCTCCAAATTCCCACATCTCAAACTGATCGTCATTTGTGGGATCCATGGAGGCCGCACCGAGCAACATGCAGGATCTGCTGCCGGATACCACAGCACACCTCAGAGGTCTTGTGGAGTCCACGTCTCAGCTGTTTTAGTGGCACGAGGGACCTGCACAATATTATGTAGGTGGTTTTAAGGTTACGAGTGATTAGTATAAACCTGAGAGCACTAATGGTATAACTGCAATGTGCAAGCTAGTCCTCCTGCAGCGCCTCTGCAGGTAAAATGAAGAATTACGTGTCTTGTTTGCAGCACGCTCTTCCACTATCATCGCTCCGCGCAATAAAGGGGCAAATAACAAGGGGATATTCTAGGCAGAAAAGAATCTTAAAGGCTGGAGACCACCAGTAAAAAGATGGATCTGGGTTAAGGTCGCTTTTGTTTTTTTTTCCGCACTTTGAATTTCGTGAACAGGTGCTCGACAATGGGTTTTGTTTTAACTATTCAGTTCTGGTAGACTTAATAGCCTTGTGGCGAAATGGAGTCTATAAAGCTTATCTTGTATATATTTAGAGAAAAGTTCATTTAGGGATTAGGGAATGTGTCTTGTATATGCGCCATTAAGCATAGCACATCTGCCACTGAGCTGGGATTCAGAAGACACTGAGGGAACTTACAAAGGAATCTTTTTTTATTCATTCAGACGCGCTCAACATAAAGGAATTTGCATACTGCGGGAGCGCATCGACACTCCAAAAAAAAAAGGAAACAAGAAAAACCACAGTGAAAGCAAAGGTTAAAGTTCCGGGAAAAAAAATCTCATATTTTAAGGTTTTAGCCTTCATCGGAATGCGCAAGTAGGTCAGTACCATAAGGGAGGTATAGGTGGCTCGCGCCTAAGAAGTCACCTAAAGATTTCAATTCTCACATTTACTTGACGCGAGTTGCGGCGCTCTCCTAGTTTTCGTATTTTCTGCAGGTAAACCGCGGAGCGAGAGACAAAAAGACAAAATTTTCTTTATAACTTCACACGATCCAATTACAAAGCAAGAAGCAACAATGGAGGAATATTCCTGGCTAGGCTCAAAGCCTTTCAGTTTTACATTCTGGGCTGTAGCAAAGAAATGAGTCGGTAAAAAGGTGAGAGTTCTGATAGATACAGTAAAATGTGTTTATGAAGATATAATGTAGCTATATAATGTATTTATATACAATGTATCACTAGAAGCAAAAAGGATACAGTTAAAGGGGTGTTCAACCAGCAATTTCTTTTAATTTCAAGAACTGCATGAAGAAACGTCATACTCCCCTCACCAATGTCTCGCTCCTCCTGGGTCCAATCTCCTTCTCGGTCCCTCTCAACACAAGAAATGTCCTATCAGTCAATCGCTACTCAGGACGGTGAGCCTCCACAGCCAGTGATTGACGGATCGTTCAATTCCTGCGCCTTGTGCCACAGAGGAGGCAGTGGGGGATCAGTGAGGTGTCAAATTAGCAGTCTGACAACCCCTTTAATGACTACTACAATGGCCTGACAGGGACACTTTGGACCTTAGTGGCTCAGTGGTTAGCACATGTTGCTTCGCAATGTTGGGGTTCTGGGTTCCAATCCGCCACGTAATGTTTTTACATTCTGCCCGTGCTTGTGTACGATTCCTCCGGACGCTCCGGTTTTGTTCCTTTCAAACCTCATGCATGCTGCGTGCGTGTTAGATTGTGAGCTCCCCGGGGATGGGGACTGAGGTAAATGGCCATGTTCTGTACAGCACAGAGGAATATGTTGCTGCTATTTAAGTGGATAATGGTCAAAGCAGTGCTAAAATACAAAAAACATAAAATTCCTGCTCGCATCTCCGAATGATTTGGGCACATTTTTGTTTTTGATGCTTTGGATGAGTGTATGCGTAACCTCCAACAAATCAAATATAGGTACTTGCCATATGCCGTCACACCTACAGCATAGTGCCGGTCACACCTATACCACCCCATAGTTGCCAGTCACATCCATGCCACCCCATAGTGCCGGTCACATCTATACCACCCCATAGTTGCCAGTCACATCCATGCCACCCCATAGGTGCCGGTCACATCCATACCACCCCATAGGAGCCGGTCACATCCATACCACCCCATAGATGCCCTTCACATTCATACCAACACATAGGTGCCGGTCACATCCATACCACCCCATAGATGCCCGTCAAATCCATACCAACACATAGTTGCCCGTCACATCCATACCAACACATAGGTGCCCGTCACATCCATACCACCCCATAGGTGCCCATCACATCCATACCAACAAATAGGTGCCGGTCATATCATACCACCCCATAGGTGCCGGTCACACCCATACCACCCCATAGGTGTCAGTCACATCCATGCCACCCCATAGTTGCCAGTCCCATCCATGCCACCCCATAGGTGCCGGTCACATCCATACCACCACATAGGTGCTGGTCCCATCCATACCACCCCATAGGTGCCGGTCACATCCATACCACCACATAGGTGCTGGTCACATCCATACCACCCCATAGGTGCCAGTCACATCCATGCCACCACATAGGTGCTGGTCACATCCATACCACCCCATAGGTGCCCGTCACATCCATACCAACACATAGGTGCCCGTCACATCCATACCAACAAATAGGTGCCGGTCACATCCATACCACCCCATAGGTGCCGGTCACATCCATACCACCCCATAGGTGCCGGTCACATCCATACCACCCCATAGGTGCGGGTCACATCCATACCACCCCATAGGTGCCCGTCACATCCATACCAACACATAGGAAGCAGTCACATCCATACCACCCCATAGGTGCCGGTCATATCCATACCAACCCATAGGTAGCAGTCACATCCATACCACCCCATAGGTAGCCGTCACATCCATGCCAACACATAGGTGCCCATCACATCCATACCACCCCATAGGTGCCGGTCACATCCATACCACCCCATAGGTAGCAGTCACATCCATGCCAACACATAGGTGCCCATCACATCCATACCAACACATAGGTGCCCATCACATCCATACCAACACATAGGTGCCCGTCAAATCCATACCACCCCATAGGTGACATCTAATCCGCTGCCTCTGGCTCAAAGATACAGCAATGTCTCCATTTGGATTTTCTTACATTGTCCTCAGTCTCCTCCAACGAAGTCCTCATTTTATGGCCCTGCAATCCTTTCCCCAGGAAACATTTACTAAAACTTTACATTCCCAAGTAAGAGCACGTAATCAGCAATATTATCAACTTGGAAATTGACCCAGTTAGTGGCAAAACCATGTCGGCGCACTTTACCGGATCCTTAAAACCCTGCAATATGGAGGAAGTTGCACCGAGGGGCTACCCATCATGGGGGCCACAGGCACATAAAGAACTCCTAACACCTGGAATTTCATTTTGTGAAGATTTTTTTGGCATTTCTGTTGGTCAATAATACTGGTAAACTGCAGGTGTCACTGTTAGATCTGAGATGAAGGGCAGAGCGCCGGAGAATGCGGGGTGACGCTGCTGCGCTGTGCACTTACTTACATACATGGAAGACATCATAGGGCACGACTGATTCTGATGCCCGCAGACTGTATGCTGAAGCGGGTGAGACCCATTAAGAACTGTTACAATGTGCTTCACAGGCTGGAGGAGCTTCCCAGTGGTGAGCAAAAAGTGGACAACAAAATAATCAGAGGTCAAGGCAATTTCTACCCTGAAGCTCTTTTTGCAAAGCTTTTTGAGGCCTTTTTTTGTGGGTGGGGGGGGACGAGGAGTGCAGCTCTGGAGTATAATACAGGATGTAACTCAGGATCAGTATAGAATAAGTAATATATATACACAGTGACTGCACCAGCAGAATAGTGAGTGCAGCTCTGGAGTATAATACAGGATGCAACTCAGGATCAGTATAGAATAAGTAATGTATGTACACAGTGACTGCACCAGCAGAATAGTGAGTGCAGCTCTGGAGTATAATACAGGATGTAACTCAGGATCAGTAATGTATGTACACAGTGACTCCATCAGCAGAATAGTGAGTGCAGCTCTGGAGTATAATACTGGATGTAACTCAGGATCAGTACAGGATAAGTAATGTATGTATACAGTGACTGCACCAGCAGAATAGTGAGTGCAGCTCTGGAGTATAATACAGGATGTAACTCAGGATCAGTACAGGATAAGTAATGTATGTACACAGTGACTGCAGCAGCAGAATAGTGAGTGCAGCTCTGGAGTATAATACTGGATGTAACTCAGGATCAGTACAGGATAAGTAATGTATGTACACAGTGACTGCACCAGCAGAATAGTGAGTGCAGCTCTGGAGTATAATACAGGATGTAACTCAGGATCAGTACAGGATAAGAAATGTATGTACACAGTGACTGCACCAGCAGAATAGTGAGTGCAGCTCTGGAGTATAATACAGGATGTAACTCAGGATCAGTACAGGATAAGTAATGTATGTACACAGTGACTGCACCAGCAGAATAGTGAGTGCAGCTCTGGAGTATAATACAGGATGTAACTCAGGATCAGTACAGGATAAGTAATGTATGTACACAGTGACTCCACCAGCAGAATAGTGAGTGCAGCTCTGGAGTATAATACAGGATGTAACTCAGGATCAGTACAGGATAAGTAATGTATGTACACAGTGACTCCACCAGCAGAATAGTGAGTGCAGCTCTGGAGTATAATACAGGATGTAACTCAGGATCAGTACAGGATAAGAAATGTATGCATGTACACAGTGACTGCACCAGCAGAATAGTGAGTGCAGCTCTGGAGTATAATACAGGATGTAACTCAGGATCAGTACAGGATAAGTAATGTATATACACAGTGACTGCACCAGCAGAATAGTGAGTGCAGCTCTGCAGTATAATACAGGATGTAACTCAGGATCAGTACGGGATAAGTAATGTATGTACACAGTGACTCCACCAGCAGAATAGTGAGTGCAGCTCTGGAGTATAATACAGGATGTAACTCAGGATCAGTACAGGATAAGTAATGTATGTACACAGTGACTCCACCAGCAGAATAGTGAGTGCAGCTCTGGGGTATAATACAGGATGTAACTCAGGATCAGTACAGGATAAGTAATGTATGTATTCAGTGACTGCACCAGCAGAATAGTGAGTGCAGCTCTGGAGTATAATACAGGATGTACCATATTTTTCGCCCTATAAGACGCATTTCCCCCCCAAAGTGGGGGGGAAATGCCCCTGCATCTTATAGGGCAAATACTAATGAGTGCTTCCATTATGGATGCGCTCATTAATACCGGAGGACCAGGAAGCAGTGAAGGCTCTGTACTCACTGCTTCCTGGTCCTCGGCTGTGGGTTGTGCAGTGGCTGCGCACAGCGTGAGGGCACTCTGTGACCTGAGGCATAATTAAAAAATGTTTTTTTATTATTGTCCACCTCTAAAACCTAGGTGCGTCTTATGGGCCGGTGTGTCTTATAGGGCGAAAAATATGGTAACTCAGCATCTGTAAAGATAAGTAATGGTGTTCAATGACTGACATTCTTTGTATGTGCTACAGAGCTGCATTTGACCACACATATTATGCACAAGCATCACAGATCAAGTCAATAGGGAGAGGCCTGCCTGACTACGATCACATTTTTTTGAACACAGACTGGGGTTTAGCTCATAGGGCCTCATTTATCAAAACTGCCGAAAAGTAAAAGTAAAATGACTGCAGCAATCACCACCATTTTGGAGGAGCAGGCAATATGCAAACCATCTTCCTCCCAGAGGCTGAAATTAGGCTGGGCCCCCCCCCCCCCCCAGGTTCCAGAGAACCCTTTTAACTATAGTATTCTAATAGGGCTTTCGAAAATTGGTTTTCTAAACCAGACAACACCTTTAACTGCGTTACACCCACAAACTTGTATGTATTTTATTGGGATGTTATGTGATAGACCAACACAAAGGAGCGAGTATGTGTGAAGTGAAAAGAAAACAATACATGGTTATCAAAATTTTAAATAAATAAAAATCCGAAAAATGTGGCGTGCAATTGTATTCAGCCCCCTGTACTCTGATATCCCTAAATAAAGTTCAGTGCGACCAATTGCCCTTCAAAAGTCACCTACTTAGTAAATATATATACGCTGTGAACTGTAAATAGTAATGCTTTCTAGTGCAATTCTTTAGTTTAAATGTCAGTTCTTTGTTCCTCTGTCTATGGCAAACAACATTTCATTGTATTGTACAGTGACAATAAAGGAATCTTATCTCTTATCTAGAGTCCACCTGTGTGTAATGTATTCTCGGTATAACTTCAGGTGTTCTGTGAAAGCCCCAGAGGTTTGTTAATGAACAAACAGCATCATCAAAACCAAGGAACACATCAGACAGGTCAGGGAGAAAGTTGTGGAGAAGTGTAAAATCAGGGTTATTTTACAAAAACATATCCCAAGCTCTGAACATCTCATTGAGCACTGTTTAATCTATCATCCAAAAATGGAAGGAGTATGGTAACTGCAAACCTACCAAGCATTGGCCGTCCACCTAAACTGACCGCCGAGGCAAGGACTGCACTAATTAGAGCAGCAGCCAAGAGGGCCATGGTCACTCTGCAGAGATCCACAGCTCAGGTGGAAGAATCTGTCCACAGGACAACTACTACTAGTCGTGTACTCCACAAATATGGCCTTTATGGAAGATTGGAAAGAATATTTTTTTGGAAGCAAGCCATAAGAAGTCCCATTTGCAGTTTGCCACCAGCCATGAAGGGGACATGGCTAAGATGAGGAAAAAGGTGCTCTGGTCAGATGAGACCAAAGTTGAACTATTTGGCCTAAATCGAAAACCCTATGTGTGGCAGAAACCGAATACTACACATCTCCGTGAACACACCATCCCCACCGTGACACGTGGCGGTGGCAGCATCATGCTGTGGGGAGGCTTTTCATAAGCAGGGACAGGGGAGCTGGTCCGATTTGATGGGAAGATGGATGGAGCTACATACAGGGCAATCCTGGAGGAAAACCTGTTAGGCCCCTTTCACACGGGTGTGATTTCCGCGTGGGTGCAATGCGTGAGGACCACCCGCACTGATTCCGGACCCATTCATTTCTATAGGGCTGTGTACATGAGCGGTGATTTTCCCGCATCACTTTTGCATTGCGTGAAAATCGCAGCATATTCTATATTCTGCGTTTTTCACGCAACGCAGGCCCCATAGAAGTGAATGGGGCTGCGGGAAAATCGCAAGCATCCGCAAGCAAGTGCGGATGCGGTGCGATCTTCCCGCATGATTGCTAGGAGACGATCGGGATGTGGACCCGATCTTTATTATTTTCCTTATAACATAGTTATAAAGGAAAATAATAGCATTCTCAATAGAGAATGCAAAGTAACAAGGGCAATAGAGGGTTAAAAATAATAAAAAAATAAACTCACCTCTTCCATTTGACCGAGTAGCTGCCAGTGGTCTGTTCTGTCTTCAGCAGGAGGGGGATGAAGGACCTTCAGTGACATCACTGGGTCACATGGTCCAATCATCAGCTTCCATGATGGAAGCAGGTGATTGGACCATGTAACCCAGTGACGTCACTGAAGGTCCTTAATCCCCCTCCTGCTGAAGACAGAACAGGAGACCAACAGCTACGCGATCAAATGGAGGAGGTGAGTTTGTTTTTTTATTATTTTTACCCCTCTATTGCCCTTTTTACTTTGCATTCTCTATTGAGAATGCTATTATTTTCCTTTATAACTATGTTATAAGGGAAAATAATAAAATATACAGAATACTCAACCCGAAACCGGACTTCAGTAATGAAGTCCGGCTTCGGGTCTGGTTACCAAACATGCCGATTTTTCCCACACGCGTGCAAAAGGCATTAAAACACTTTACAGTCGGGCGGAAAAATCGCACATTTTCCTGCAACACACCCGCCTCCTATCCGGGCGTCAAACGTGACGCCTGTGTGAAAGAGGCCTTAGAGGCTGCAAAAGACTTGAGACTGGGCAGAGGTTCACCTTCCAGCAGGTCACCGACCCTAAACATACAGCCAGAGCTACAATGGAACAGTTTAGATCAAAGCATCTTCATGTGTTAGAGCGGCCCAGTCACAGTCCAGATCTAAATCCCATTGGGAATCTGTGGCAAGACTTGAGAATTGCTGCTCACAGACGCTCTCCATCTAATCTGACTGAGCACGAGCTCTTCTGCAAAGAAGAATTGGCAAAAATGTCAGCCTCTAGATGTGCAAAGATGGTAGAGGCATCCCCCAAAAGACTGCAGCTGTAATTGCAGCAAAGGTGGTCCTACAAAGTATTGACTCAGGGGTAATGAATACAAACGCACACTACACTTTCCAGATTTTTATTTCTAAAAAAATTTGAAAACCATGTATCATTTTCTGTTCACTTCACACATACTTGCTACTGTATGTTGGTCTATCAAATCCGAATGAAATACATTTAAGTTTGTGGATGTAACGTGAAAATATGTGGGAAAGTTCAAGGGGTATGAATACTTTTTCAAGGATCTGTATATATTCTTATTCCAGTTACTTCTCCTGCCTCTCCGTTGTCTTCCCATTCCTCAGACCCATTAGCCACCATTTATTTAAGGTGAGGGAACGTTGTCTAGCTGCGCACTAAACGACTTGCTTTATAACATTATTACGTTTCGCAGGCGATGGCTCCGGCGAATCTCATAAGTAAAACAATGAGTTTTACTGCTTTTCCCAATCAAACCCCGGAGCTCGGCGAAGGCCAAGCAGGTGTATGGAAAAATGCTGATTTGGACCATCAGATGCGAAGCATAAGGGATTATTTACCGTTATCTGTAATTAGCTCAGATGCATAAACCGCCATCCGTCTTAGCAGAGATCCACAGAAAGATCAGACGCTCGCTCCTCTGCATATTTATGGATGCCTCGCTCTCAGCGTCTCCTAACAGAGTATATTTTAATAGGTGACCCAACCCATAAACACATAATTGCCCTATGGTTTAGTTCATCGTTACTTTACTGGCGCAGCTGCACGGAAAACGGTGGAGTCCCACATCAATGTGACGGATTCATCTGTGAAATGCAGCAGCCAGGAGGTTGTCACAGCCCCGCCTCTAGCACCACTGAACCGTTCCATGGCTCATCTTGTTACAGATGATTAGATTAGCCTTTTAAAGGCGTTTTCCATAAAAATAATTTTATTTAAAAACAAGCTTATTATTACTTATTACTAAAGCGCCATTCTCTGGATTCTAACTAGTTAAATATAAAAAAGAATCATTACTCACCTCACCGATTCCCCACCGATGGAGTTCCAGGTCTTGGGAAGGATACCAAGGAAATGGCTTGGACTGCTTGCTCAGCCAATCACTGGCTATGGTGGGTCACCTCTATGGTCAGTGATTGGCTGAGAGGACAGTCCAAGCCATTTTCTGTGTTTGAGCCCAGGACCTAGAAAAAGAGAACACTGGGAACCAGAGCAGCACCAGGGCATCAGTGGGGTGAGTGATGATTCTTTTTTTTTTCATCTTTAATGTATTCCGACCCTGTTTTTAATTAAAATCATTCCTTTTCAGGAATGAATGGCAAGTGACAGCATATTGCTATGATAAGCCATTAATTTGTTATTGTGGGGGGCTGACCTCCAGTGACCCTGAGAATAAAGGAACTACAGCGCTGGCATAGCACTATGCCCTGTTGTAAGTTTCCTGCCCATTGAGCTGTACAATCACTTGACTGAGGCCACTGTATAGGAGAAAAACATTGAAAAGTATGCAGAGCCCCTAAGTTTTCAGAATTGGTGACTGTGTCAGAGTTGGGATCCCCGCATTCAAAGTGATGGCATGTCCAAGCGACATGCCATCCCTTTAAAGAATGTGGAATCCCTTTGAATTAAACAATCTATGCAATCCATAACTCCTCTTTTTCAATGAGATTCCATTTTGTAAGACTCCATCAGAATTCTGAAGAATATTTGCTGTTTAGTTGCGTCTTCCCTTACTTTTCCTTTTGGTTCAAGATGAGGTGGTTTGAAATAAAACACGATTTTGAGATACTCTGCCAGGAGATGTTTATGCTATATGCGGTTGTGATGTGAATGCCGACCTGTCAAGGGTTTTACTAGCATGTACACAGTATCCGTTGCAACGTTCTGTAGCCCCGTAAAAAAAATATAACATGTCCTATTCTTGTCCGTTTTGCGGAAGAGAATAGGCATCTCTATAATGGGCTGCCCGTTCCGCAAATTGCGGAAGGCACACGTGCGGCTTCCGT
Organism: Bufotes viridis; assembly: GCA_033119425.1. Lineage (NCBI taxonomy): Eukaryota > Metazoa > Chordata > Amphibia > Anura > Bufonidae > Bufotes > Bufotes viridis. Next base: position 8,080,837 of record CM065599.1, on the reverse strand, counting down.
GTTTTGCCACAAAAAACGGAACAGTCGGGTGCATGAGGCCTAAAGGTCAGGATGGTCGCATCTACATAGGCAGGCAATCTTTACACATGACGATAGTCTTAAAGCGATTTTAATTTAGGGTGAAACAACTGACTATATCACATGGTGGCAAATGACATATCATCAAGATTTGCCACACCTTAGATTAAGGGGGTCCAACTGCTGAGACTCCCACCGTCCTCAGAATGAAGGAGCCCCAGGCCACAAAACAGCTTTATGCACAGCGGCTGACCGGGAGCGCTGCACTGCACTGAACAACTGAACAAGTCTACATTATGGCTGCAGGAAGGCAGTAGACAATTGCCCAGTGTAGATGTAAATAATAGACTGGCTGCCTGCCGTCACCACTAGAGGGAGCTTCTGTTTAGACATTGATCTCACTAATAGCACGGTATGCAGCAGGCTCCCCCTAGTGGCAGTTGCAGGTAGCCACAATGCTTTTTGCTAAATTCATGAAGGCTATGTATCAAAAAAAAAAAGTAAAATTAAACACTATTGGACCTAAATACGATGGTGGAGATTCACTTTAACGCTGGGTTCAGATATGAGCGTTTCTGAGACGTGCGTTTTCCGCGCGTTTTTGGCAATAGTAAGCGCACGTTTTACGCGCGTTTGTGTGATTGACTGCAGTGTTGTCCAATGACCAAATATCCCTGTCTATATGAAGTTTGGCCTTTCCAGCATGTTGCAAATTCATAAACGCATGTTCGAACGCGCGTTTTCAGTGTCAGAAACGCGCAAAATACAAGCGTTGCGCGTTCCCATTGAAGTCTATAGGCCAAAACGCGCGACAAACGCCCCCAAAAAAGCTCAAGTACTTGTTTATGCGTCGGGCGTTTTTCAGCGCGGTCGAACGCGCTGTAAAACGTGAAAATGTGAACCAGTCCCATAGGGAAGCATTGGTTTGCATCGGTTATGTGTTTTACAGCGCGTTCGAACGCGCTGTAAAACGCGCAAGTGTGAACTGAGGGTAAGGGTACGTTCACATGCAGCAGACTTTTTGCATAAACATCTGCGACTCTATATCTATTCCTTACACCTAAGCATGTGAATATATTTTCTACAGACCCCATTCATAAGTACAGGAGAGCTGGCACCAAACTTCCCGCGTGTGAACTTATCCCAAAACGTTTGTATTAGGACAAATGAGGGTCTGCTTTTTTCCCGCTCCCCACATGCAGCATTCACCTGAATGGGACAGAGCTGCAATATCAAATTCAGTCATGGACAAGGGTGGTGCCGTTTCCGGAAAAAAAAAAAAAAAAAAGCACCCCTTCCAGCTGTCTTCTGGAGTAGCCCGGCATTTACTCATTTACAAATTCCACCGTCCTCTTCTAGTAATGACACGTTAGATTTTTTTCTCACTCGTGCAAGATATTTTTAGCGGAATACAATATTCTCATTAAACACCAATCTTTACAGCGAGCGATTCCCCACCTGAATAGTATGGCTTCAAAGCTTGCCGCCTGTTAAATGACACTGATTAGCACGCGGTGTTAACATTTATGATACTCGGCGGGTTTTCTTTTGATTCTTAATGCAAACAGCGCATTCCCACAATTATAAACAATCTCCGGATGGCGGAATGATCTATCCCCATTCATTTATCTAATCTCTTACCTTATTCTCTCCTCACTCTCAGCCCCGTGGTCATCATTATCTCCTTATTCCCCAACACTGTCGTTGTTTGCCTGTTCGTCGGTGGAAAAAAAAAAGAAGAAAAAAAAATTTAAAAGGTCGCTGCTTAATAATAATTGAAAAATAGCCGGGTGAGGCAAAAATGTAAAATGTATTGCTGAGAGACAAAGTATCAGAAATATAATCTACTGGCAACAAAAAGTGCATTTAAATTGGACCAAATTTAAAATGGAGGCAAGTTGGTGTGTAAGGGAACCCTGCGAAAAGCTTGCCTTAAAGGGTGTGTATATTTTTGCAACCAAGGGGTTGTCTAAGATTAGAATTTTTTATTTTTTTTCCAAAAGCAGCGCCACAATTTTCCACAGGTTGTGTGCTGGACAGGAGCTCAGTTCTATTCACTGAAATGGAGCCGAGCTGCAATACCCGAGATGGACAGGTGTAGCGCTGTTTCTGGAAGAGCCTTGTCTTGCTATTCCTTGGTTTTCCGGGAGTACGATATTGATGACCGATTCTCACAGAATACCAAGCACAGAACTGTATATTGTATAGTGGCCGTGCATGGTATTGAAGCCCAGGCCCATGCAACCGATGAATGTGACATCATTGGCCTAGGAAGGGTCCGCAGTGTTCACTGGAGCACTGATCAGACATTGATGACCTATCCTAAGGATAGATCATCAATATTGTACTTCCAGAAAATCCCTTTAAAGGATGTAAATACCTCTGCCGCCAAGGATTTGTCCAAGATTAGAAAAACATTGCTACTTATTCTCCCCAAACATTGCGCCACACCTGTCCACAGGTTGTGAATGGTATTGCAGCTCAATTCTAATTTGATTTTTTACACAGTTGCATTCGGTCACCTGCAATACAAAATAATTGTAATGGAGACGACCTGCAATACCAGGCAAGGACAGGTGTGGTGCCATTTCTGAAAATCAGAAGCCATGTTTTTCAAATCCTCGACAAGACTTTTAGGCCCCTTTCACACGGGCGAGTTTTCCCCGCGGGTGCAATGCGTGATGTGAACGCATTGCACCCGCACTGAATCCTGACCCATTCATTTCAATGGGTCTGTGTACATGAGCGTTTTTTTTCACGTAGCACTTCTGCGTTGTGTGAAAGTCGCAGCATGTTCTATATTCTGCATTTTTCACGCAGCTCTGGCCCTACAGAATTGAATGGGGCTGCGTGAAAAAAGCATTGCATCCGCAATCAAGTGCGGGTGCGATGCGTTTTTCACTGATGGTTGCTAGGAGATGTTGTTTGTAAACCTTCAGTTTTTTTATCACGCGCGTGAAAAACGCATCAAAACGCATTGCACCCACGCGGAAAAAACTGAACAACTGAATGCAATCGCAGCCAAAAAATTAATGGCTTTGCCTGCGAAATCGCACAGTTTTCACTGAACGCATCCGGACCTAATCCGGACACACTCGTGTGAAAGAGGCCTAAAAGGAGTCTTCCGGGAATATAGCCTTTTTCTGTACTGTAAATAGAAGAGTCATACTTAGCTGCTCTCCGTGGCCACACGTGGTACATCACTGTTGAAACCAGTCATTGGCTGCAGAGGAGCATATGCCCATGTACCGCCAGATGTAAGCAGTGCTGGGAACACAACTTGGACATGCGGGAGCCAGCACGGAGGACCAGATGGGCAGTGAGAAGGTAAAGGGAATCTGTCACCCTGATTTTGGACTATTAGATATAGATGCATAGTACTTCAGATGAAGACTCCAGATCACCATTTTTTATTTTTTATACTGCCTCTCATTCCCTCGCTCTCAGGACTCAAAGCTGCTCTGAAATACACAGTCCGGACTGCTGTGCTGTTCTAACATAATGGAGAGGACTCATGTGCGCCTGCACAGCAGTCCTGACATGGGCGTAGCCATAGGGGGTGCAGAGGTAGCAGTCGCTACCGGGCCCAGGAGCCTGAGGGGGCCCAAAGACCCTTGTGCCGCATAGGAAAACACACAAAGCACTGAGGGAAGGGGGCCCAAGCTGAACTCTTGCACCAGGGCCCATGAGCCGTTAGCTACGCCCCTAAGTCCTGACAATGTATTTCAGCGCAACTCTGAGCGCTGACAGCGAGGGAATGAGAGGCAGTAAGAAAATAAAAAATAGCGACTACTCATGTATTACTGTAGAAAATGGTCCAGAATCGGGTGACAGATTCCCTTTAAGTATAAATATTCTATTTATTGAGGAAGGCTGTGGCAGTGCAGAAAAAAGTCTTTATTCCCGGAGAACCCCTTTAAATGAAAAAATATGAGTCTTGATTCAAAATGTCCTACTAGTTTCTGTATACAGATCTTAATCCGACCTGCGTCTCCATGGTGACAGACTACAAATAAATCCTGTGCGTAGTCTGATCCTGCAGTCAAACTTATTTTTATCTGTCCCCTACATTCAATGAGTTAGGATGTAGGAAAATGATGGAAGGGATGCGAGACTGCAGGATTAGACTGCACAGGGATTTTTGTAGTGTGTTGCAACAGAGTAGCTGTGTACACAAAACGGTAGGAGATTTTTTTAATCAAGACTTTAATCAAGATTTTTCATTTTGGAGGCACAGGAACTACAGAAGAACTGGTTGTGAATGTGGACCGTGCTTTTTAAAGGGGTTGACCCATAAACAAGCAAAGAATAGGTAAAAAATGTATGCTTGTTTGGGGTCACGAAGGGGGGGGGGGTGTCTCCAAGTCCTCTGCAGGAATAGAGCAATAGTGCGCATGTAGGACTACCACTCCATTTGCTTCTATAGGACTGTAGGAACAGCACTCAGCTATCGCCAACATCACCTATCTTGTTAGAAATGTGGCTGCATGACGCTACCACTAGAGGGAGCCAACAGCATGTGGATTTATACCACTAGTATTGAATTGGAACAGAATAACTCGGTATGCAGAGAACTCCCCCTAGTGGTGGCTGCAGGTAGTCACTAAGACAATGTCGCATCAAGCAGGAAAAACAGGTCACTTTATCACGGGCCGCTGTTCAGTAAGTACATGTAATGCATTTTCTTTATTTCTTTGGCCACTTCGAGAAGGTTTTATTGGTCGCTCCACTACTGGAGAAAAGTCAGGAAGGGAAGGAACAGTAACTTGGAAAAAGTAAGTCTGGGGGATAATTAGCAAGCACAATCCATAGCTAGCTTCTTCTGTGTTAAAGAAGTGGGGAATGATAATTCATTGTGATGGGCGCACTTTAAGGCAGAATTACCATGCCCCGTGTACAATGACCTGCGGGCATATGCAAATCCTTGTTTTTTAAACTCTCATTCGAGGATTGGCGGCTGAGTCTCGGAGCGCGTTATTGAATATTCATAGCCAGGAGAAAAAAAAATAAAAAAATCGCCGGCGTCTTTAAGGTTCAGGTGTGCGGAGTCTCTTCCTCTCTGCTCAGATCACAAAGTGTTAAGGGAATTTCAGATGAAAGTGCGGAAGAAAGCCGAGGAGACGCCGTCCACAAAGACCATTTTAGTGTCAAGTTAAATGCTGGCAAATAACAGATGATGATCTTCTTCATTGGCCTAACATTTATCCAGTAATATCCGCACGCGCGCGGCGCGGTGGAGACGTCCTCTTCAGGTGTTCATTTGAATAGAAATCGCTGAGCGAGTGTTTTTATAATTGATCCCCTGAGTACTTGTGTCTACCTCCACCGCCGCACCGCCATCATCTCCCCAACGCTGGTGGAAATTTTTTTTTTAACATCGCTGCAAAATCCGTTTTCTACATTTAAAAAATATATATTTTTGATGATTAACCCCTTGTGGTACAAATGGTCATGCTGGAGGTTGTAGTATTCTATGTATGGAGTATAATGAAATTATACTTTGGTCATGTCCAATGGTTGGATCATGCTGGGAGTTATAGTGTTCGATGTGTAGAGGATAATAGTACTGTATTATCATCATGTCCAGTAGTCAGGTCACGTTGGGGGTTGTAGTGTTCTATGTAGGGAGGATAATAGTACTGTATTATGATCATGTCCAGTAGTCTGGTCACGTTGGGGGTTGTAGTGTTCTATGTAGGGAGGATAATAGTACTGTATTATGATCATGTCCAGTGGTCGGGTCACGTTGGGGGTTGTAGTGTTCTATGTAGGGAGAATAACAGTACTGTATTATGATCATGTCCAGTGGTCGGGTCATGTTGGGGGTTGTAGTGTTCTATGTAGGGAGGATAATAGTACTGTATTATGATCATGTCCAGTGGTCGGGTCATGTTGGGGGTTGTAGTGTTCTATGTAGGGAGGATAATAGTACTGTATTATGATCATCTCCAGTGGTCGGGTCATGTTGGGGGTTGTAGTGTTCTATGTAGGGAGGATAATAGTACTGTATTATGATCATGTATAGAGGTCCGGTCATGTTGGGGGTTGTAGTGTTCTATGTAGGGAGGATAATAGTACTGTATTATGATCATGTATAGAGGTCCGGTCATGTTGGGGGTTGTAGTGTTCTATGTATCGAGGATAATAGTACTGTATTATGATCATGTCCAGTGGTCGGGTCATGTTGGGGGTTGTAGTGTTCTATGCATCGAGGATAATAGTACTGTATTATGATCATCTCCAGTGGTCGGGTCATGTTGGGGGTTGTAGTGTTCTATGCATCGAGGATAATAGTACTGTATTATGATCATGTATAGAGGTCCGGTCATGTTGGGGATTGTAGTGTTCTATGCATCGAGGATAATAGTACTGTATTATGATCATGTCCAGTGGTCGGGTCATGTTGGGGGTTGTAATGTAGCAGAACATTATTTGATAGATTACATAGCCTTTGTTAAAAGCATTAATAAGATAATACATTCTTCAACACTAAAATTTCAGCACCAAGAAGGACAAGCCGTACGTTTATGTAAATCAAGGAAGAAGCAGGGGTCGCTCAGATCTGCAGATAATACAATTTTAAGCACCTAGCTCCAATCCTTGGCAGCGGCATAAAAGCCAGAATAAAAACCTTTTTTAGCCACATATAACCTGTAAGTCTTATGGGAGGATTGTGCTATGCCTCCTGTTTGTCGATGTGCCAGTTATCGCCACTTGTCTCAAACTGAGAGGACAGAATCCTAGAACTGAAGCCGTTGGTTTATCTCTCCGGCAGATCATTATGCGCCTAGGCTGAGATGTCAGCGCTGGTCAATGCTGCGTGTTCTAGTGGTTGGGAGAACAATGATGAACTGGAAGAGGTGCAGAGAGGCAAACCTCTGCCCGGACGGATCGTCTGATTAGAAGAATGACGTGTAGTGATCCATTCTGTACTGCAAGTGAAATTGTCACATCCCAGGCCTAGGGTGGCAATCAGCATCTAAACGAACCATCAGAAGGCATCCGCACGACATTGGGCTACGAGACAGACGTCCAGATACAGCTGGTCCATTCACCTCACGCCATCGCTCTCAAAGGCCATCATGATGACAGTAATGGAGGCTGGAATGGAGGTCTGTCCTCTTTTGTCACGGACGCAATGACAGCCAGAGATTGGTCTGGAGACCACATGGGAAAGGGAACGTCACAAAGGTCCTACTCCTGGGATTAAGGTGATGGGTGGAATAATGTACGGTAGCCGGACTTCTCTAGTTTTTGTTTCACGTACTAACAGCTCAGCATCACATTGATTTGGTCGTGGAACCATTTCTATAAAGTGTCCTAGGACAAAGCCAGCCTGTGCCACAAGCCCTGGAGCAGCGGAGGATGGTAGTGGTAGTGAATCTAACTGCAATAAACATTCACAAGGCAATCCTCACATCAATGTTCCCTAGGGCCAGGGTAGTGATAAAAGGGCACACCCTCATGCTGGGGCTCCTGCCTCATGGTAGGTAGGGTATCCTAGGAAGATATAGGTGCTGTAGTCGGTGGATGGTGGTGGAGTCAGTAACCAGGCCAGTTGTAGAAAACAGGGAACTCTCTCTTTACTAAAGTACAGAATGGGGATTGTAGTACATCCAATGGTATCAAGCACAATTCCAAACAATTCACCTTGCAAACCTTCCCAGATAGCAATGTATAGTTATAGGCCAGGATGAGGATTGTAGTACTCCTTTCCCCTATCTCTCCGAAGTCTCTCTCTATAGGATCTTGTCTGTAATTCCCAGGCTGACTTGTACAGGGTTAAGATACGGCTGGCCAAACCGTGTTCAAGCATGAAATGTGTTGCATCAATGTTACTCTCACTGCAGTAAAGTCTCTATCAGCCTTAAACAGTGAATACCTTACTGACTGACTCCCGTGCTCTTGGTTCTTTCTCTCTCTTTGTAGAGTATTGTGAAGTAGACATGGTTTTCTCAACGCAAGGCTCGGAGGAGAGAGCACATGTAGCACCACCTCCTCAGCTAACACTAACTCTGTTAACCTCGACTATCGATCCCTTGGTTTTCATAGTGCCATGACTTTTCCTTCTAGGTGTTGTAATTTAAACGTTGAGGAGTGTAAAATAAAGGGATACAGCAAGAAGCAGGTAGACGGCGCTTTTCTAGTGAGGTATGAACGGCTGCACTCTCGGGCACTGGCTCTGGATGACATGACGATGAAGGCGGTGATGTCGGGTGACTTCAGTGATACACTGTCAGGAAGTTGCGGGGAAATGTGCTTCGGCATCAGATGCGGCCCACTGGGCCATGTCATCACATCTGCATTTGCTACAATTCGATTTTCTGAGACGGTGGAGCACGGATTATATCAAGACAGATCAGTTGGTGTTTCTCAGGCACAAGGCCTGATCCCGTCTGAATCAGTTGTTTTCTAAGAACACAGAAAGTCTGAGAATACGGCACGTGTCAGCAGGCGATGAAAGATGGGTTTAGGTTAGGTGGCTGAATGCAACTGCATAAAAAAACTGACTGCAGGCTCCCTGATACATTGTAACGCAGCTCCATACAATGTGCATAATGATGAAGAGAGAAACCTAAGCTGCATGTGATCAGAGCCACTTAGTAGAAATGAGGAAATGTATTAAATATTATCGGGGAAGCCTCTCAGGGGCCACACAATGATGAGGTCTAGGACCCTCTCTGAAGGCGTCAGTGAGTGTGACCACATTATCCAGAGTACAGGGTGTTACCTACCCCCCACACTGCACTGCCATGGCCCTGGTGCCCCTGTTGCAATTGCAGTGGCAGCCTGGAAGGTACAAGAGGAGGATGGGAGTGGTAGTGGCTCTCACACGAATGAGTGTACACATGGATCACAATGGCAATCCTCACACCGATACCCTTCTAGGGCCGTGCAGTGAGAGGAGAGAAGATCCTCTTTAGTCTCGCTTTACTTAAGCGCATAATAGGAGTAGTAGTACGTTGAACTGTATTGACAGGGCCGGCGCTACCATAGGGGCAAGGGGGGCAATTGCCCCCGGGCCCCCGAGTCCTTAGGGGCCCCCGCACAACACATTACACTTAGCTGTCGAGTGTCCACTCGGCACTCGGCAGGCTTTGCGCAGCAGCGGCGCAGGCAGCAGCAGTCTGCAGAGTGCAGACTCAGAGACTATGAAGGCCGGGCCCGCCTCCCGGCCTGAACGAACGAGAAGGGGGCGGGGCCTGCGGCTGCTCTGAGCTCTGCTGCGTGCGCAGTCCGTCTCCCTCACAGTCCCAGTCTCCCAGAACTTCAGAAGACTAGAGAAGTACCGCAGGTATTTATGCCATGAGGGCCATGGGGGCCATGGGGGGATGGGGTGTGCTGCTGCCATGTGTCACTGGCCCATGCCATGGAGGGGAGAAATGTGCCATTGGGGGTGGGGGCCACAGAAGGAGAGATGGGGAGGGGATGGAGGGAGGGAGAAATGTGCCATGAGGGCCATGGGGGGAGATGTGTTGCTGCCATGTGGCCATGGCACATGGAGGGAGAAATGTGCCATGGGAGCTGGGGGAGAGATGTGCCATGGGGGAGAGATGTGCCATGGGAGGGGGAAAGGAGAGATGTGCTGCTGCCAGCCCAATGGCGCAAGGATTGGAGTGGGAGAAATGTTCCATGGGGGTGGTGATGTGCTGCTGCCACTGACCCATACAGGGGGAGAAATGTGCCATTCGAGGGGGGAGTATGCTGCTATGGAGGGGTGGGAAGAAATAATGTGACATGAAGGGGTGATGTAAAAAGGAGAAGGTGATGACGTGACATGGATGGAGCTGGGGGTGACATTGAGGAGGTTAAATGTGACATTGAGGGGAGAAATGTGACATGGAGGCTGGGGGCATCATTGGAAGCAGCACTTTTACTGGCACATTATTGGGGGCACTATGGGGGCTTCTACTGAGGCCACAAAGAAGGGGTATTTTATATTGGGGGCTCTGTGTGGTACTAGTATTATCAGGGGTATTATCTGTTTCTGCAGAATAGTATTGGGGAGCACAGCGGCACAGTATTGGGGGTAGTAGGATGATTCGTCCAGACGATGGGAGGATGATGGAAAAGTAGTAAACTAAGATTATTTTTTTTGTTGTCTAACTGCAGAGATGGAAAATGGCGGTCTGGTCTGAAAGGAGAAGACGGGGTCAAAGAACATCTACATTAAAGGTGATGTCACTGGATGTAAGAGGTATGGGGCGCTGTATTTCTGTATGCTGCCATAGAGAGGGGGAGAAATAATGTGACGCGAAGGGGGTGATTGATGACGTGACATGGAGGGGGGCCCCTTATTGTTTTTCGCCCCCGGGCCCCATTTCACCTAGAACCGGCCCTGTGTATTGAGGCACAGTTCTAAGCAAATCACATTGCAATTCTTTGTCAACAGCAATGTACAGATAGCGGCCATGATGGGGGTGGTGGTACTCCTTGCCTCTGTCTTTCCAAAGTCTCTCTGCAGAACCTGAGGCTAGCAGTGAGGTTCTTAGTAGAAGTTCTGTAATTCCTGGACTAAGGGGCACAGAGTAAAGATACAGCTGGCCAAACCGTCTTAAAGTGTGGAAGGGTGCGCTGGCAATATCCCCTCCCACAGCGGCAATTATCAAAAGACAAACTGGCGAGAGTGGGAGGTTCTGGGAATGCCCTGCTGAAAACCTTGGCTCCTGGCATCATGTGGATGTGATACGTACCACCTACCTAACCACTGTACAGACAAGTACCCCCTTCACACAACTGTCATGGGCCCCAGAGGGAGGTGGGCCTACGCTGAACTCATAATGCATTTTCATGCAGCCTCCACTAGGGGGAGCTCAGTGCAAAGACAGTATTATAGCTTCCATTGCACTGTGTAAGCTCCTATGCACTGAGCTCCCCCTAGTGGTAGCTGCAGGCAGACATCTTTGTAAAATGCAAAGTTAAACAGGAGAGTTTATCAATGTACTCGTATGCCGGTCGACTCGTCTCAATACATTGAGAAATACGGTGTTCCCGTGAAGCATCTGTTCCACTTTTTCAGACACAGAAGTCGGATAAAGTGGGTAAGGAAGAGGCAGAGGGGGGCATTTAAAAAAAAAAAAAATTGTAAATTTGTCAAAAATCTGGGGAGTTGTGCTGCTCAGAGGTCTTGTGGAGTCCATGCCAGGTCTTGTGGAGTCCATGCCTTAATCGGTCAGAGCCGTTTTGTCAGAACGAGAGTTTTAATGTTATGGCTGATCAGAGTATAGCATTACATGGCATATAGAATAACCGTACACTGTGTACAGCCGGCATATTCGTTATTAAGCAGCAGATAAGCGGTATTTGGTTTTTGGAAGCAGACAGCCATGTGAATTGCTATTATGGATGCTCTGAAATTCACTTAGTAGCTCATTAACAATCACGCTGACATCCCTAACATGACGCCGGTTGTTAAACAATACCCCGTGTGAAACACTTTACACATTTCTTGAAATTTACAGTGAAGCCGTTTCCGAGAAACAAGCTTTTGCATTACACATTCATCTCACTGCTTTGCAGGCTGATAATTGTCCCCGCTACATGGGGTGCATATCACTTGACCCCTTATAAATAGCAAAAGGATTAAACGCAATATTAGTATATAGTGGACCGTAATGGGTACGACAGGATGAGCGGATTCACTCTTTGTGGCCTTAATTGGAATCCCTGCCAATCAATAGCACTTCCCTACGGCTGGGTTCTCACCTGGTGCAGATGTTTGCAGATAAATAGCCGTTTTAGCCATGCACTTAAAAGGAATCCAATCATTTGCATCGACACGACATGCCAGCGTAGTTTTTGCCCGCTAAGTTTGATCCTCGCCTACTGTACAGCTGAAGGTTTTACGGTCACGCACCTGCAGACTGATGCTGGGACTTCCTGCTGCGGTAGAGTCAGATAGAGATGCATCATCCAGTTTCTGGTCTGGATAGAGAGCTTCTTAGAAGGCCGTAGCTCCATAGAAAAAGTCCATGGCCACCACTAGATGAAGACAGGGGCGGACTGGGAACTTAAAGTGGACCTGGAAAAATACTAAAGGTGGCCCTGTTTTGTAGTCGGGTCCAAATTGATGGAAGGCAGGGCCAGCAATACCATGTTGTGGCACATTATACCACCTCCACTGAGCCACATACCACAGTCCATTACATAATACTGCCAGCAGCACAAAATACATCCCCAAAAACTTTCACTGGCCGGCCATGAGGCAGCCCCCTGGCCTGGGCATCGGCCCACCGAGAAATTTCCCTGTAAGGTCTATGGCCGATCCGCCCCTGGATGAAGAGAAGTAAGAGAGGTAAGTGGGTGGTTTTTAACTAAATGCATTTTGAGCAGGCTGAAAAGAAAGGCCTCCCTCAGATGCTGAAAGTAGTACTTGAGCCCTTGACCACCTACTCTTTTAGTGGTTTGGAGATAGAGCCCACCCCAAAGCTTCATGGTCCTGATTTTCAGGCTGATGAAAAATAATGAAGTCTCCCTTCGGCGCAAAAGAACCCGGTCGGTACCGCAGGAATGTGGTGGATCAAGGTTTATTTAAGTCATAAATACAACGCGTTTCGGGGGTAATAGACCCCCTATATCAGATAAAAAGGACTGTCATTTTACCTGATGAAGGGGGTCTATTACCCCCGAAACGCGTTGTATTTATGACTTAAATAAACCTTGATCCACAACATTCCTGCGGTACCGACCGGGTTCTTTTGCGCTGAAGGGAGACGTCATTATTTTACTGCAGACTTCTAATTCCACGTGGAGACCTAGGCATCTCTAACGGAGGCATTCCACTCCCTGGCTGCAGACCACTGGACGCAGATGTGCTACCAGCTTTGACTGGTACCAAGTCTTCAATAGAGTTGTGCCTATCCAATAGCGCAACTCTCTAAGGTGAGCCTCTCCTTGACAGCACTGTCTCTCAATTCCATCGCTGGTTTTACCCTATGGTGCGCCCTTGCCTCTTCTTTTCCTCTAGATAAGAAGTACTTGCCTAGTTCATCTCCAGGCTGATGAAAAAGGCATTTAGGGCTGTAATAGACTGCATGGTGCATGGCCTATAAGACTCCTCAAGACGATTAAGGTGCTCTACATAAGGAGATATCGTCTCCCCAAAGACCACAGTATTATAAGTGTTATCCCATAAAAAGTATTTATCAACTATCGACAGAAGAGGCGATAAATATCATATTGTGATGGGATACGACCACTGGAACAGCCATCAATCCCGAGAACAAGGGGAGTCTGAGTCCACTCTCTGAATGCATGGGGTGTATAGGCGATGCTTTATATTTACTGCTAAGAAAGGGATTGGCTCCTATCACATCAGATATCTGGCTCCACATCATTATACAGCAGTGTGCATCGACTTTTTCTAAAAATCTCCTTACAAGGGATTGTCCGCTTAAGGCCTCTTTCACACGAACATTTTTTTTGCGAGTGTATGGACCGTTTTTTGGCATTCTGTATATGGTCCGTATATGGAACCATTCATTTCAATAGTTCCACAAAAAAAACGGAAGTGTTTCCGTGTGCATTCTGTTTCCGTATTTCCGTTCCGTGCAAAGATAGAACATGTCCTATTATTGCCCGCAAATCACAATCCGTGGCTCCATTCAAGTCAATGGGTCCGCAAAAAATGGAACGCATACGGAATGCATCCGTATGTCTTCCGTATCCATTCTGTTTTTTGGAGAACCATCTATTGAAAATTTTCAGTCCAGCCCAATTTTTTCTATGTTATTAGTGTATACTGTATATGCCATACGGAAAAACGGAAACACAACAGAAACAAAAAACGGATCTGATAAAAACGGCACACAAAACACTGAAAAAGCCATACGGTCGTGTGAAAGGGGCCTAAAAGGGTTTTCCAGTCCAGTAAATATCTGTCCACAGCACCCCAAACACTGCATACTTTGCCCCATATACCTGTTTTCCCGTCAGCACTTTCCTTCCCCTGCTGGTACATGCAGAACTTCCTGGTTTCATCCACTTCCTGCTCGGTTTTCTAATCAATCCCAGCATGCTCTGCCCTATAATTTTTCACAGGGCTTGCTGCACTTACCACACTGTTCCCTCTTCAGTGGTCACCTTCTCTTTGCCTCCCCTCTTCGGAGCAAGCCCTGAGAAACATGAGAAAGCAGGCTGGGATTGGTCAAAAACCCAAAAGGATGAAAACAGGAAGTCCTGCTTGTAAACATCACTCCGGGATGCAGTGATGCTGAGAACAGGGGGAAGGAAAGTGCCGACATGGAAAACAGCTGTATCAGGGCAAAAATATGCAGTGTTTGGGGTACTCTGGGCAGATAAAAAAAATTATAACTATGGGACGGAAGAACCCTTATATGGGATTCTCATTCTTTAGGTGATCATGTCCACAGTTTAGGATATTATTATCTACTAAACAGGGCTATGCTTTGATAATTTGGTGTGATATTTTTCCGTACACATATGAAATAGCAGTTGGGTAACAAGGGGTTAACCCAGACCTTTTATTAAGGCAGCCTCAATATTTCACACTGATTGAGCTGTCCAGTTGACTGGAAAGGGCTGACAGCCGTGAGGGTCCTGGTCAGAGAAGACGAGGTCCCAGGCCAGCTGGTAAGGGAACGGTTCGGAGCCAGGTAATTATTGCTCGGTGCATAGGACTAAAGCCTCAGAGAAAACGCTATACTAATGAAACACAAATGGGACATCTGTGTTCAGGAGTTCATTTAAGCATTGAAAAGAGAACTTTGCCAAGACTTTAAGCACTTGTGTAAGCAAACAGACGTCTTTAAGGGAGGCCGGTCACACAGTAGGTAAACTCCATTGACATTACACAACATATTTTCCCTTCTCGTCGGCGCTTTTTGTCTTTTATTTAAGCTGCAGCTTCGGAACAATGAAGCAGCTTTGCGAGATTGGTCTCCGGCTTGGTGTGGAGTATCTCACATTGGGAATGGGCACCTGTTGCAAACACAACTGGGGTCTACTATTTTCAAGGGAAAAAGCAGCGTGGGTTCCACATTTTGTGGAATGAAACGTCCGGCCCATAATAGAACAGTCCCATCCTTGTCCATAATTATGTGGACGGCATGGAACGCATACATCTTTTGCGACCCCATTAAAGCGAATGGGTCTGCATCTGACTCGCAAAAAATGCGGACCCAAACTGCGGTCGTGTGCGTCAGCCCTAAATCAGAAATCTGCTACTTGTGGTCCACATTGGTGGACCCCCACCAGTTTGATATTGATGACCTGTCCTGAGGATAAGTCTTCAATAACTAAGCAGTGCACGAGACCACTTAAAATAAATAGTGTCCTCATTGATCCTATCAGCCATTGATCCGTCACACCGCTTCCTTCCCTCTTCCAGATACACCGAAATGCTGCTCAAGATTACACACAGAGCCTACAGGGATACAGAATGGGATTATATGCCTCTTCCCAATGCTTCAAACGTGGCAGACCTGAAGCCTCTCTTTATCATTGCATGTGGAAGTGTCCGAAATACAAGATTTCTGGACCAAAACTCATGCTTTCGCTACTAAATACCTCATACCAAGTGCTCCATTTGATTTCCCATGGGCTATAGTTAGCCCAAACATAAACCTAATATCCCGAGGGAATATCATAACATCCCACACTCAGTAGCAGTAGCTGCCTGCAAAGATATCTTGCAAGTTTAGAAGCAACCTCTACCCCCTCATCAACACTATTCTTAAGGGTATATTAGACACCCCGATGCTGCAAGCCATTGTCAGGAGGGAAGCGTTTCCTCCCAGCAGTCGCTATTACATGCAGCGATGTCCTCCGCAGCATGGGGAGGAGCCATCACTATGCCGTCGCTGGTCCCCATGCAGGAGAGCGGTGTGGCGGCGGCAGATCGGGATTACACAGCACAATCTTCTGCTGGCAAATCCAGATCTTTCAGTATGCTGAAAGATCTGAATTGCCTGATCAACAAGCGTTTGCTCGTTCACCGGGCAATCGGAGGCGGTATTAGGCCTCTTGCCCACGAACTGGCCGTGTGCTGGCCGTGCCCGTGCCGCGGACTGCAAATTGTGGTCCACAATGCCTGGGCACTGACCTTGGGCCAGCCGCATGCGGATCGCGGACCCATTCACTTGATCCGTCAGTTCTGCAAAAAGATAGGACAAGTTCTATTTTTTTGCAGAACGGAAGCACGGAAGCACTCTGTAGTGCTTCCGTTCCGTGGTTCCATTCCGCACCACATCTCAGGATTTGCGTACCCATTCAAGTCCGCAATACGGCCACGTGGGATACAAGGGCGTGTGCAAGAGGCCTTAGACTGCCATATGATCGCTAACGAGCATTACTACGACCGTTCATTAGCGATTATCGGGCCCATCTAATATACCCTTCAGATAAGCTCTCCTATCTTATGAAAGTGGATGGGGTTGGAGGCAGCTCACCATAAAGAGCACAAAGTAAAACATTTCTTTGCAGTAAGGGAAAAATTCATGACTATTACCCGACACTCAGATCCAAACTCCATACCACCTGGTACCAAGACAGGATCCTTTTGGGAGCTCCCCCCATCCTACTACTTATATGACGCGATACCGGGAGGCTGCCTTCATGATATACCACTCAAATTTGCGACTGGTGCTCATACGTGTACCCCTAAACATCAAAGGGTACAGTTTGTCCCTTGAGGCAACAGGAGGCAGGTGACTATTAAATCGTTTGTTGCTTTACTAAATTATAGTTATAATAATTATAGTTATAAAAATATTTATTTATTTTTAAATAGAAATGATGCTGTATGTATCTCCTATATATAAATAAATGCTGCAATACCGGACACAGCCTGTGGATGATCACATACTGATGATCTATCCGGAGGATCAGTCATCAATATCTAAGGACTTTTAAATGGGGCCAGGCTGCAATACCACAGCCAGCCACGGAGAAAAGTGGCGCTGTTACATAATCCCTTCAATGCAGGGGTCGAGTCCGTCATTTGTTGAACACAAACTCCATTTCCCACAAACACATTTTTGCCGACTATTTCTGTTTATTTTCATCCCTCGCTCGGGGGCTGCCCCGCCACGGCCGCCATATGTTTCTTTGTTTAGGAAGCCGCTAAGATCCGTGTCCTGCCTGTAATCTGAAGAGGGACGAGGACACTCACCGAAGACGGTTCCCGGTAATTAAACCAAACTCCCAGAGCAAAAAGGTCTGTTTATGTCACCCGCCATCGGGCTGGGAGAATAATTAGTTGTTGAATTTAAGCCAGAAAAACTGTGAGGTTTCATGATTAAGAATTCATTTTAATAAATAAAAAAATAAGTTGCCTAAAGACGTCTCCAGCGGAAAGTTCAGCGTTTTACTTATTTTGCTATTTCTACAATTCTGAGAAAGCAAAAAAAAATCGATTAAGTCGTCACAAGTACTGAAGGAAATTACCTGCATGTGAAGTAGGAGCTCGCCCCGAACGAGCCGCTTATGGTGGGACCGGCGGCCATCTAATGCAGTGATCTCTAACCTCTGGCTCACTAGCTGTTGCCAAACTACAACTCCTGTCATCCCCTGAGGCTTTGAAGGCATGACGGGAGTCGTATCTGGGCAACAGCTAGAATGCCACAGGTTGGGGCACACTGATCCAATATGTATCGGGGGGGGGGGGGGAGACGACTCCTGAATCCTGACTCTTCGTCGACAGCAATTGTCGGAGGGGATAGGGATCGGGCTGTTGGATTTTAACATGCCCGATTTGTTCGCTCTCAGGGAAGATAAGCCGATGCCAGTGGAGTCCCATTCAGATACGCACACTGCTGACCCGAGATTGCACGTGAATGGTGGTGTCTAAATCATATGGCCGGTCTTTTACCTCCAGTCCTTTTCAAGCATTTGTAATAAATGGCATGCATTATTTTAACAAGCATTTTTGGGAGTGTCCTCTGTACTTGTAATGTGAATGGGAGCTGAACATTCCTCCGTTCCACTGCCAGGTGTGCTACAGAATCCACTTACAGGGTGGCGCATGCGCAGTGAGCATTCTTCTTCATCGGAGCTCCAGAGCACTCAGGTGAGCAATGCTCACAGAACATCAATTACACCAGTACAGGGGCCGCTCCCACAGTCTCAGAAGACTGGAAGATACAGCTGCAGTTCTGGACGTGACGTCGGTGGAAGTAGGGGGTTTGCAGAGGGGACAAGGTCATGTGACCAACATGAGAATTGGCTAAACAGAACCAAAATGGTAACTGTTGTAAATTGCAGAATGTCTTATCATCCCAGCTGTAGTTGATTTTTAGCAACTTGTTCAATTCCTGGAAAAATTCCCTGGGAATCATTCCATGAAAAATATTTTATTATTTTTCAAACCAGCACCTGGATCTGAATTCTATTGTAAATGCATGTAATTAAAAATTTATTATAACCACTGAGTTATTCAGTAAAATCTTTTTGTATCGCGCCACCTGCTGTTTGTTCTGTTGTCTGTCGCGCATGCTCAGTTCCATGCTTCAACCGCCACCAACCGTATCTACTGTTAGCAGCTATGACAGTTACATGGAGGAAGTTCCAGCAGAAAGGAAATGCCCCCTTAGAATGGATAAATTTCCTGAGAAAGGACATGTCACTAGCTGTGATATGAGAGTGCTGCAGCAGAAAGGAAGCTGCCGCCAAGCTATAATAGGGAGAGAGCTGCAGCACAAAAGACACATCCCCTGAGCTGCAACAGAAAGGACACACCTCTGGAACTGTGATAGGAAGAGAGCTGAAACAATGAGGGCACGGTCTTTGAGCTGTGATAGGGAGAGAGCTGCAGGAAAGGACACACCCCCTAAGGAGTGTGTGTGAGAGAGAGAGAGAGAGAGAGCTGCTACCTTAAAATAAATAAATCTAGCAGGGCAATTCAAGGAAGGAATGTGGAGCTCTCTTGATCCATGTGAAGTACAGGGCTGGTTCTAGCTTTGTTACATTAATTACCGGATAACCCCTTTTAGTGTCTAGGGCCTTAGGGACTCTGCGCACGGGGCTCAGACCTTGATCTAATGTTACATGAACATAAAAGTTAAAGAAACTTTTAAAAGTTTGTAAAACTTTTCTGAAAATACACAACGAGAGAAAACTTCCAGAAGTGTTTGGAGTCAAGGATAATCCCCCTAGTCCTGGAGATATATCTGCGTTTGGAAGGTTTTTCTTCACGCAGGCGGCATTAGACAGGCTGCAGCCATGTCTGAGCGGTAACGGCGGAGAATTGGGTCAGGGCTAATGACAGCACGCGGCTCACAGGGTTTACAAATTATCAGACTTCTTTCTTTTTTTTTTTTTACCTTTACATACATTTTTTTTCCTCCGGTCCGATGGTCCTTGAGCTAAAATGAAAAAAGAATTGACAATTTCACTTTCTAAATCCCGAACTCTTTGCAGGTTTAAAAGGGAGGGGGATGCGCAGATGTATTTAACGCGGCCATTGCTTTTTCGATAATGATAAGAGAATGAGAAAACAATTAAAAGAAGGAACTGGAATGATTGCCGAAAATGTAAAAAAATAATTTCCTCACCAGATCCCATTGCATTTAACCACCTTTCTAACCTCAGAGGCGATTCTACAGGTAATAGGATTCATCTGTAATGACATAGTTAAGTGAAATTTATGTAGAAAAGAATTACCGTAAGTATCTTCCCTCTGAGTAAAATGAGCGTAGGAGGAAAAATCGCCACTTAACCCTTTAGGGGTGCGGCCATGTATTTTGGTGCACAAAATCCACCGGTGATAATGCCGTGGTTCCTGGCAGAAACCAGAGCAGTTACATGTGGATTGCGGAATGAAATGTACGGCTGGCTGTGACTTCCCCGAGGATTGGGGCATTCAGGTCGGCTTCGTTTTAAGAATGGCATTCTCATGAGATCAACACTTTTAAGGAGGGGTTCCAGGATTAGCAAAATGTGACGTCTTTCCTCCAAAAACATTGTGACCCCTGTCCACAGGCTGTGTGCGGTATTGCAGCTCTGCCCCTTTCATGCCAATGAAGCTGAGCTGCAATACCATACACAACCCATGGGCAGGGGTGGCAGCTATGCTTTCTAATGCGGGACAACAGGCTTGTGACTAATTACTAATGACCAATTCTCAGGACAGGGCATTCATATCTGATTGTTGGGGGCATGACACCCCTGTTTGAAAGTAGCTCTTGATGTCAGCGCCGGAACCACAGTAACCAGTTGTGTCCAATATACAATGGGCCGAGCTGTGTAATCCCAGCGCCACCTTCGGACCTGGAGCTTCTCTGAAACAGCTGATCATTAGGGGTGCCAGGAGTCAGGCCCCCCAATCAGATATTGATGGCCTACTTAAACCTACTTTAAAGGGGTATTCCAGTGGTTACAAGTTATCCCTTATCCATAGGATACGGGATAGCTATTAGATTGGTGGAAAAGAATGGGGGCCCTGTACCCCTCAGGCCCCCAAAATGCTGCTCCATTCATCTCTTCGGAAGTTCCAGAGACCTGCAGCTTCATTCATTTTGAAGGTGAGGGGTCCCTGCTCTCATGATCAGTGAGAGGTCCCAGCAGTAGGACCACCACCGATCTAATAGTTAGCCCCTAACCTGTGAATAGCGGACAACTTGTTACAATCAGAACACCCCTTTAAAGACAGAGTGAAAACTTGTCTAAAGAGCTTCGACATATTTTTTAATCTCTATGGGGCAGAGATGCAGATTTATTCACGGGTGGCTCAGTGGTTAGCATGGTTACCTTGCAGGTCCTGGGTTCGAATCCGACCAAGTGCAACCATCTGCGTGCAGTTTGCATATCCCCCACCCCCCCCTCTGAGTCTGAATGGGTGTCCTTCAGGGACAGAGATTATTTTAGAATTTGGATTGCGAGCCCCAATGGGGGAAGTGACCAACGTGAGTGATGACATCATGTACAGCGCTGAGAATATAAATAAATAGAAATCATCGAGTCTCTGACCAATTGCAATGTTTCTCTCCATCAGTTGCTCTTTTTCTGGGTAGATTCACATGCACTTGTTTATTGCTAAATTTCTACGACTTCCCATTTATCTGAATGGGGTTTGCAGAAATCCATAAACTCGCTGCCAAAACAATCCCAGTCAGATGTATGGAGCTGATTTTTAGTCTGTAACAAATACCGTACCAGGGGTGGATGTGATATGTTGGCGGTTGTTGGGTTGGTATTTTCCTGCAGCACGCATTAGAACAATGGGCGTATTTCCCCTTCACTATATCTTGGCTGAGAACATAAAACCCAGGAGACGCGTTCCCTTTGGAACCAGTTGTGTTCCTTTTGCTGCTTTTTGGATATTGTGAACAGATTTAAAGTCAGATTTCTGCCTACCAAATTACTTCCAGTTGGCAAGTGCCAGGCGGTCCCCCTGATCCTGGCAAGAGCTCGGAGTCTCTCTTGCAAACCTTGCTGAAACAGGAGTGAACGACACTGGCATCCACATAAAAATCTTGCGCTTGCACGGTTTGTGCCTGGCGCATGTGCAGTACGTTACCTGCTGTGGGCAATGGCCTTATAGATGCCTACTGGTCGCCCCAATCTTGGCAACTTCCCTGCGGCTTACATGTACTTACTGCCCAGCCATGATGGAGAGCCCCAGCCTGGTATGCACCTAGAAATCTCGCACATGCAGCGCTTGTGCCTGGTGCATGCACAGTATGCTATGTGCTGTAGGCAATGGCCAGAGCTTACCCCAATCCTGGCAAGTGTTCTGGGTCTTTCTGACAAACCTACCCACCTCTAACCCACAGCCATGAATGACAGCCCCAACCTGGTAACCACAACACTGACATCTATACAGAAACCTCAGAAATGCACTGTTTGTGTCGGGCGCATGCGCATTATGTCACCTGCTGTAGGCAATGGCCTCACAGATGTGCCCAGAGGTTGTCCCAATCCTGGCATCTGCTCTGGGTCTTGCTTGCAAACCCTGCGCAACCCCTCATTCTTTGCCATGACTGACAGTCCCAGCTTGGTATCCACATAGAAATCTTGAACATGCACAGTTTGTTCCTGTGCATGCGCAGAACATCATCTGTCATGGGCAATGTCCTCATAGACCTGCCTGGAGGTCAAATTATTCCTCTGGTCTTACAAATACTGCCCAGCCAGGGGCATAGCTAAAGGCTCATGGGCCCTGGTGCAAGAGTTCAGCTTGGGCCCCCCTTCCCTCAGTGCTTTGTGTGGCTTCTTATGCAGCACAAGTGTCTTTGGGCCCCCTCAGGCTCCTGGACCCGGTAGCGACCGCTACCTCTGTACGCCCCTGTGCCCAGCTCTTTCCCCTTTGCCTTGGTGGATGGCTCCAGCTTGGTATCCACACACTGGCATCTACCTAGAAATCTTGCACATGCATCGTTTGTTCCTGCTGTGGGCAATGTCCTCACACGCCTGCTGCGCATGCACTGGGCACGAAATGAACGACGGTAACACCAGGCTGGAGCTGTCAATCAGGGCAAATCGGGAGTCGCTGGCCAAGGCTTGAAAGCAAGATCCGAAGCACTTGTGAGGACTGCTAGCTAATTTGCATACCGGATTATACTTCTTTCTCTGCCATAAAAAAGCAGAGAACAGCCACAAAGATGTGTGTGTGCAAGCGCTGAGGAGAGTTTTATATAGGCGGAAGTTTTCTGCCATCCTTTAAAAGAATAAAAAAGTGAAAAAAGTACAACTATTTTCATGATAGCTACCAAAGCCACGACCGAAATTAGTAATAATAATAAAAAATTATAAAAAAATAAAATAGTAATAGCAATAAGATCATAATAAACTAAGCCATAATAACAACCAAATTTATATTTTTAATTTGAAATAATCATTAGAAATGACTTCTTAAACGCGATCTCGCTCGCCTGCCCAGTGCCCATTAGTATCGCCCCAGGAATTGGGACTCACTTCAAATCGTGTTGGGTGGTATATTGATCCGGTGACAATTAGAGGAGGTTCAAGTCACAGAAGTTTATTTACTGATCCGCAACTCCCCGTCGCCTATCGCCTCTTCCTTTGGAATCAAAAACCTCGAACAGCTTGCCTGTACCTCTCCGCTCGGACATTAAATCAACATGGCTCTATTAGTGGCCCTAGGACGCCAGCTGAGCCATCTCTAAGCCTGTCACCGTGATGTCTTCATCAGTAACCAAAGCAGACGTGAGCTCCTGGCAGCTTCAGGAGGTGACAACAAATCCAATTAGCTCCTCTCCATGATGCCACAATACTAGTGAGAAACGGCCTGACAGGGAGGGTGATTCGAATACCCAGCACAGTAGGGCACATCCTTCTATATAAAAAAATAAATAAAAAGTAAAAAAATAAATTAAATAAAATAAAAACA
Organism: Bufotes viridis; assembly: GCA_033119425.1. Lineage (NCBI taxonomy): Eukaryota > Metazoa > Chordata > Amphibia > Anura > Bufonidae > Bufotes > Bufotes viridis. The sequence continues at coordinate 8,057,511 of CM065599.1, read as the reverse complement.
AAAAAAAAATTCCAGCTCTTAATTGCCAAAGTAACAATTCGGAACAAATGTTCAAACCCCATGATCGGTATATAGACGAATCTGATTAAAGACGTGGAGGGTGAGGTAGAAGAGCGGGGATAGCAATCCAAAATCCGACATTTATATACAAACAAAAGAAAGCATTCTAAATGATAGCAAGCGCTCTTTAATAAAGCGGCAATAATGATGGGTCTTTGGTGCCCGTAGGTGGTAAACGCAGCATGTTTCTTTTGGCAGCCAGCGAAGCCAAAACAGCCGCGAAACAGACTTTTTCACTTGGATCGTGGAACAAGAAAAAGTTGCTGGATCCAAGCAGTCTAGAGATTCACATGATGCAGATTATCACAAGAAAAGAAAATCTAAAATCTCTCTTGTTATTTTGCATTTGCATTTTTTCTGCCATATGACATACGAGACGTGTGAGATGGGTAACCATACATCACCATATCTTGCTGTACAATGGCATATTTTAACCTTTTTTAAAAGACAATGGATATCAGCGTAAATTAAAAAAAAAAGTATCAAAGTCAACACGATACAAATGTGTCATCAGACTGCGCAAAATAGGACGCAGGGTCACACAGCGGACAAGGTCACAGCCGCCCTCCACAGCAATGCAAATAGTATTAATGCAAATAAAAAAAATATATATATTTTTAAAAAGTGTTCTCAGATACCCGTGGGTGAAAATCAATGATGGACAACTCCCATCGGTATCCTGATGAATATGACACCTAGAGTCAGGTTTTGGTGCAGGGAGCCTCTGGGAAAAATATGCAAATTAGCTCTCATCACCAATAAAAACCTTCTACCGTCCCGTGTATACAGCTCATATGCAGAGCCATGTGTCTCCATGGTTACAGACAACAAGCAAACCCTGGTGTAGTCCGATCCTGCAATCACGTCTGACTCTCCTCCATCAGTTGTAGCTTCTGTAGATAAGCAGGAATAAAGGGGCAGAGGGTTAGTCACTGCAGGATCCGGCCACAAAGGATTTGCTTGTAGTCGGGATACTTATCGTTCGGCATCCAAGCTGCATACACAAAACGGCAGGAGGCTTTTCATTAAGGTTATTGGCAAGGTGGATTCATTTTTCTTTTTTCTGGATGCATCAGAGTATTAAAAAAAACAGTTGCAAAAGTCTACATACCCTTTTATTTCATCAGAGACTCTGCTCTTAGCATCTTCCATCCAAGTCACATCATCAATAAGGACCCATATAGTCTATAAAAAAGTGATCGACTGCCGGCAGCAAGGGACCAACTCTCAGCTTCACATAGGAATGCCCAATGCTGGGACCTCTACAGAAGGGTTAGCAACCCCCAAATGGTGCAAAACTACGACTCCCAGCATGCACACTTGTTTGGCTCCTCCTGAACCTCCCATAGAAGTGAATAGAGCATTCTGGTAGTTGTAGTTTCACAGCAGCTAGAGCGCTGAAGGTTGCTTACGCCTGCGCTAGTGGATACCCTATTCTTTCTTGTGGGACAGTCCACCCCTGCATTGTAGCATTAAAATACAGCAGTGGGAAATCTGCAGAGATCTGTAAGGCTACATGCTCACGACTGAATGTATTTTGCAGTCTGCAAACTGTGGATCCACAAGATATGGATACAGGCTGTGTGCATGCCACCCTTTCCGTGGACCCCATTGTCAATATGCCTATTCCTGTCTGCAAAAAGGGCGAAAATAGGACACGTTTTATACCAGGGATCAGCAACCTTCAGCATTCCAGCTGCTCTGAAACTACAACTCCCAACATGCAAACAGGCTCGGCTGCTCTTCTAACTCCCATAGAAGTGAAGGAGGCATTCTGGGAGTTGTCTTTCCTGAACAGCCGGAGGTTGCTGACCCCTGTTCTATACTTTACGGCACGGTCGGACGGATGGGGCAGCGCACACATGACATCCGTGTGCTGTCTGCATATTTTGCAGACCCATAGAAATGAATGGGTCAACGTGCGATCTGCATAAAACGCGGATGAGACGCGGATGAAAATACGTGAATGAGACCTAAATGGAACTGACATTTTTGACCTCATTTTCAAGTGCAGGCCCTTCTGCAATAAATCCTGCTCCATCTGTGCCAGCCATGAACACATTGATATCCAGAGCTCATACCATTGAACTGCGTCCTGTAGAAAAAGGGGTTAACCTCTGCGGCTCGAGATCTTATTTATAAAGCCCTGAACACCCACTCGGAGGAGCGCAGATAGCTGCGAACCGCATTCCGGGTGATTTTCCTGTAGTGCGGATGAAGACAATATGCTGTGTAATCTAGAGGCATTTCAGCATATTCTTGTGTCCCATTGCACTGAAGTGGGAGGTTGCTCTGAATCATACACCCATCACTCCAGTCAATGGATAATAGGCGGCATTGTATAATTAAGCTGTCAGGAAGCCAATGGCAGTATTGTCTGCAGCTATGTCCTGGTGGTACATTGTGGGCACTAACAGCGTCGCAGGAAGAAGGGTTGGGATTGAAGAGATAATGACTGGGATCATTTTCACTGAAGCAGGTTGTGTATGTGGATGCACGGCGTTAGCGGCCAACTCATTCCAGGCTAATTGGGCACACCATCTAGGCATGTGGCGGCTTTAGCTTACCGTCCCAAAAATCTGATTTATACCAGTCTGGACCTACTGGACTGCCTTTGGCCGAAGCCTCTCGATGATGCCATGCCCAATTATTTTCGACAGAGCTTGCAGTCTGTTTGATGTGAGTCAATGTTACAGTCTGAGCCCAGCCTGTACACAAAATAGAGGCAGCAAAGTGAGGTTTTTTTTTTTTTCCGTTCCCTTTCTTCCAAACGATGTGGTTTACAGAGTAATTAATTAAGCGAATAAGGGCAAATCTGCATCGGTTATTCATTCTAATGAATATCTATAGTCAGAGTCCTTTTGGCCTACAGGACAGGGGATGGCGGTTTTATTATTCAGGTCCCGCCCCCAGGTTTAATTTTACATGGCGATATACCGTACTCACAGTCTGCTCATGTACACTCGATTCCTAAATTGTATTCATCCTACATACATAAAGAGACTTTCATATGTTCGTCCAGCTGACAGCTATTTTTCCTGACTCCTCTGTACACATGCATGCTCGGCTCCCTGAGCTTGCATGTATTCTCAATAGGGGAATAAGCTGCTGTCAGACACCTCTAGTGACGGCTTATTTACCATGAGGACATGGGATCTGATATGTAGAAAACAGCCTGAGCCCTCTGTCATCAAGTGAGAATTGGGACCCCCCCACCATGCACATTATATGGTCAGCTGGCCCCAGGAAAAAAAAACGGCCTTGATGGATATTAGTCTAATCTATATGGCCGCCTTAATTCTGGAAACTTCAGGGATGCAGATGAGTGAATGTTGGATTTTAACATGTCCGATCTTTATCCATGAGGGGGGGAAAGTCGGAGTGCACTGCATAGTATGGTCCAGCCGAAATGGTCAGATTTGGCTGACTTTACTCCTGTGTCTAGGCCTCTTAAAGGTTAACTTCCTAATTAAAAGGTCTTTACTTATAGTTTTTAATCTTTTATTGACTATACGGATTTTTAGTTGTTGGGCGAGATGTAAAGTGGTTCTCCGCTTCGGACAATCCCTTTTAGTTCGGAGGGTTCCCTGATAAGTAGATCGCAATGCACCAGAGAGCCCCAGTGATCAGCTCTGTGTGTCATCAGGTGCTCAATGTCTCTACAGTGCCGCCACAGGATGAAAAAAGTATTACATAACCCACATTGAAACGAATGGTTAGATGTGTCAGGTCCTCCAGAGCAAGAAAGGCTCATTGTAGCCACTTAAAGGGGAACCCGGAGGTGTCAGACCCTCGCTGAGCATTTATCCTGAGGCCATCAATATTAAAATCCTGGAATAACCCTTGTCGCTGCAATTTCGGACAAGTCCCAAAGCAGGGAACTACAACCCTCTTGTCTGTGGGATTCAAACTGGTTAATAAGTTCTCCCCAGGGACTGCGGCTGAATCAAAGACCTGAAAAAGATTGAAAATAAAGGGGTTGTCCCACGAAAAATATTCTACATTCCTCAAACCGGCACCTGGATCTGAATATTTTTGTAATTGCATGTCATTAAAAATTTTGTATAAGCACTGAGTTATTTACTGACATTTATCTGTATAGCGCCACCTGCTGTTTTCACTTCTTCTAATTTCTCTGTCCTGCTCACTGAGATGGAAACACATGCTCAGTTCCATCTTTCAACTGCCAATGGCTGCAGTAAAAAAGACAGGACCCCTGAGAAAGGACACGCCCCAGGCTGCCAGCTTGAAATAAATCTAGCAGAGCAATGAATGGGGAGATCTTTGGATGCATGTGAGGTACAGGGCTGGTTTGTTACAAAGAGACTGTCACATACTACATATCAGATTTTTTTGCATTAGTTATGGGATAACCCTTTTGAGGTGCCCATACACATGAGATTAATGATGGGCAAACCTGCCAATTCTGGGAGGATCGGGTGGTTGGCTTGAAACATGCCCGATCCTTTGTTCTCAATGGAGATGGCACATGATGGGAAATGGGAGGGAGTGGCGCCTGGCAGTGCCTAATTCCCCCCTCCCATTGAGAACACATGCACACTCAGCTGAGCCGAGTGTGCATTTCTCTAGTGGATGGAGAGAAAATCTGTCAGAAGAAAAAGCATGCGGCCGCTGGCTATCCAGGGTGTATGGCAACCCTTAGTGTACTGATGTACAGGCGCCAAGCACATGGCTTTGCAGCGTGCATGAGGCCTTATAGTCAGGCATGTTACCCCTGGACAAGCACCTAAGGGGCAGATCAGTCAACAGCAATGGTGTTATGGTCTGGAACCTGTCAATGTATAGAAGAAGAGACAAGACAGGAAACAAAAAAGCAGCGACAAGACGGCAGATCAAACACGACACTTCCAAGCGAAGGGAATACAAGTAAGAAGCAATCCAGAGCAACGGTCCCACAATGCACCGAAACAAAGCAGACATCTCTCCATACATGCCTGTGACCGCATGTAGCAGATCTCATAAGTGCACTGGGTAGCGGTCTCTGGTGGTTACATGACCAGTTATAGTACTCTCCGTGCTCGAGCACTCTAAGGGGCTAATTAGTGCTTTTAATATGCAAATCAGATCCTGAGCAGATAAAATCTGAAGAAAAAAAACAGCTGGTGAATATGTTATTTAAATTATTAAGCCAATGAAATATGAATGTTGTTTAACGTGATGACAGAATGGGCCTGGTATATAAATAGTTATCTTCATGGAAAACGGCATCAGTGCTGCGACATATAATATATAAATCCCATTAGCCTTTGTCAAAGAGTGCCCACGGATTAAACTACTGCAGTGGGAGGGGGCTATAGGGGCTTCCTGGAGCATAGGTTGGGGGAGTCTAGCATTCAGCTGGAAAGGACATATTGGGAGGCGTGCTGGCAGCAGCTCTTGGCCAATCAGCATCAGAGGGATTGTTCTCTGTAATGCTGATAGGCTGAGGTGCCAGGCCAGGTTCTCCTAACAACAATCCTCCCAAATGTCCTTTTCAGCAGGATGTGTCTGATCTCAAAAATGTGAAAATAATCATACAGTTCGATTATATCCATGAGCCGAAGCATCGGTAGAAAGGGAGCAGAGCATAGATAGGAGGGGCGCAGAGCATCGGTAGGAGGGGCGCAGAGCATCGATAGGAGGGGCGCAGAGCATCGATAGGAGGGGCGCAGAGCATCGATAGGAGGGGCGCAGAGCATCGGTAGGAGGGGCGCAGAGCATCGATAGGAGGGGCGCAGAGCATCGATAGGAGGGCGCAGAGCATCGATAGGAGGCGCAGAGCATCGATAGGAGGGCGCAGAGCATCGATAGGAGGCGCAGAGCATCGATAGGAGGCGCAGAGCATCGATAGGAGGGCGCAGAGCATCGATAGGGAGGGCGCAGAGCATCGATAGGAGGCGCAGAGCATCGATAGGAGGGCGCAGAGCATCGATAGGAGGGGCGCAGAGCATCGATAGGAGGGGCGCAGAGCATCGATAGGAGGGGCGCAGAGCATCGATAGGAGGGGGCAGAGCATCGATAGGAGGGGCGCAGAGCATCGGTAGGAGGGGCGCAGAGCATCGGTAGGAAGGGCGCAGAGCATCGATAGGAGGGGAGCAAAGCAAACGATAGGAGGGGAGCAAAGCATCGATAGGAGGGGCGCAGAGCATCGATAGGAGGGGGCAGAGCATCGATAGGAGGAGCAGAGCATCGATAGGAAGGGCGCAGAGCATCGATAGGAGGCAGGCATCGTAGGAGGGCATCGAGTAGGAGGGGGCAGAGCATCGATAGGAGGGGCGCAGAGCATCGATAGGAGGGGCGCAGAGCATCGATAGGAGGGGCGCAGAGCATCGGTAGGAGGGGCGCAAAGCATCGATAGGAGGGGCGCAGAGCATCGATAGGAGGGGGCAGAGCATCGGTAGGAGGGGCGCAAAGCATCGGTAGGAGGGGCGCAGAGCATCGATAGGAGGGGAGCAAAGCAAACGATAGGAGGGGAGCAAAGCATCGATAGGAGGGGCGCAGAGAATCGGTAGGAGGGGCGCAGAGCATCGATAGGAGGGGAGCAAAGCAAACGATAGGAGGGGAGCAAAGCATCAATAGGAGGGGCGCAGAGCATCGGTAGGAGGGGGCAGAGCATCGGTAGGAGGGGAGAAAGGCATTTGGAATTTCCCTTTTAAAAAAAAATTCTCCATGAATAAAGCTTGAAATTCAACAAGCAGATTTATTTTTTAGTGTGGTTGGTTTTTCAGAAGATTTTTATTTTATTTTTTTAAGATAGGACATATGTATTGTCACTGGAGTGCCGGGCTCTTCAGTATATGCAGCCTTCCAGCCACCCTGGAGGAAATAAACAGACGTTTCCTTCATACCCAATGTGCTGCCATGCGCTTCCAATAAAAGCAGGACAATTTAATGAATCATTTTTGCATTTTTTTCCCACTTTCCCTTCTCCCCCCCCCCCCTTTATCTACACCATGTAATATTCCAAACTGCAAAATAAATTATGACTGTATATTATTTTCTTGCACACATGCCATGACTACGAGTGTAACACAGTGCACCTTCATAGAAGCCGACATGCCCTGCTGTGTTAATGGATCGTGTCCCCTCCATAGAGGAGCTGCGCTGACATTTATATATATGGGGGGAAGGTCTACACTGGGGCTGTTAAAGGGGCGATCTCACCTTCGCTAAATCAGCTGATTGATTTGGGTACCAACAACCAAACCTTTGCAATCAGCTGATGTTGCTGGCAGAAATTCTGCAGAACCGTCTAATATGTGAAATATCCAAACTGAACTGGGGCAAAATCCTTGATGAATCAGTTCAATTTCCACAACACAGAATTATCCTATATGTTGCAAAATCTCACCCTTTTTACTTCAACTGTAAAATTTTCTGTGTATCTGACCTGTACCCTAATGGGGAACTTTATCTTTTTCCAGAAACAGTGCCACGCCTGTAAATGACAGTGTCCGGTATTACAGCTTAAAGGGGTTGTGTCCCATGAAAAATATTCTTCATTTATTAACTCATGCTGAGCTAATAAATAAAGAATATTTTTATTTTCATAGATCTGAATAGTTTTGTAATTGCAAGTAATTAAAAAACGTAATAACGTCATGGAGAAATTCAATAAAATTCATCTATATAGCGCCACCAGGTGTTTGTTCTTTTTCTTATTTCACCATCCCTCTCAGTGACATCACTGAGGTGGTCGCACATGCTCAGTTCCAACCATCAACTGCCGCTAGCCGTATCTACTATTAGAATCCGAGTTATAGGGAGAAAGCAGCAGCAAAAAAGGACATGCCCCCTGAGAATAGACATACCCTCTAAGCTGTGATAGAAAGGGAGCTGCAAACAAGAGGACACGCCGTCTGAGCTGTGACAGGGATAAGGTTGCAGCAGAAGGGATACTCCCTCTGAGCTGCCAGCTTGAAAAAATTTCACAGAGCAATTGAAGCAATGAATGGAGAGATCTCTGGATCCATGTGAGGCCCAGGGCTGGTTCTGGCTTTGTAAGGGTCCATTCACACGTCCGCATCCGCAAAACACGGACAACGGCAATGTGCGTTCCACATTTTGCGGACCGCACATCGCCGGCACTATAAATCGAGAATGCCTTTTCTTGTCCGCAATTGCAGGACATCGTGTGCCCCCATGGAAATGAATGGGGACAGAATTGCGGACGTGTGAATGGACCCTTAGAGAGAGATTTTCACTTTTTTTACATCAGTGATGGGCATGCGTGCAGCCGCTCCATTTATTTCTATAGGAATGCACTGTACTTGGTGATCTCCGGAACTCCCATAAAAAATGAATGGTTCGGCCACGTGCATGTGTGACCAGCCTCTCCGTTCATTTCAGGGGGCTGCAGGGGGTACGGTGCCCCCATTTTCACGCTCAGCGGTAGGAACCAGAGCGATCTAATAATCTGTGGGTAGGTGATAACGTCTAACAACCGGAACACCCCTTTAAATAGGTTCCATTATCCTGTCCTAGCCATCACTTGTCATTTCTAGGGGATCCTGGCAGTAACTGTTCTGTTTCTCTGCAGCGCCACCACAGGAGAAATGGAGCATTACACCATGTCCATTCACATCTATGGGCTATCTGGGTAATGCAGGACAGGACTGGTCCTCCAGAGCGAGAGATGCTATTTGTAACCTCTCTCCGCTCAGAAGATGAGGACCCTGAACAGAAGACCCCCCTCAGAACTTACTACAATAATATAGAACTCCCCTATAACATTACATAGCTATTGCGATTGCAGAGCTCCCTAGACCCTGGCGCTTCATGGGGCCCATAGGCTCTATCACCATATAAGTGCCAAGTGACTAAGGGGAAAGGCGGGCAAGGCATACATTTCACATAGGGGCCAAAGAGCTTGAAGCCTCTGTGGGTAAATATTTCTCGTGTCACATAGTGGGTTTGGATGGTGAGCACAGTAATGGGGCAGCCGCTGGTCAGTAATAGCCATTAGTCGGTAAGTATGGTCTGATACCATTGTAAGTGACAGCTCTGGCCGCAGCGCAAGCGCTCACACCCAGGTTTATGTCTGCATCTCCTGGGATAGGCTCAGGCTCATGAATATTTCCGAGGGAGCAGAGGTCTTTGATACATCACTTTCCAGGATATCACTGAAGTGCTCAATTATTGCAAGGCACATTAAAAGCCATCAAGTGGTGCTTCCAAGCCCATAATCCCTATTTTTTGTAAATGACATAAAAATGTAATTACCGTTATTTTACTTGAAAACAGACTGACAAGCTGACATTGGCTGCTATATATATTAAACCTATCAGTATTGGATACCTTTGAAGTAATGGAGCATCATGAAGAAGCTGACACCGATGTGCAGAGCAAATGAAAGGTGTGGAGAAGACAGGAGTCAGACTGAGACATGTAGACTCACGTTCTTAAAGGGAACACGGCTTCACGGTACATTATTTATGTATCTAAAATATGGTCACTTTGTACATACATTATTATTATACTCCAGAGCTGCACTCACTATTCTGCTGGTGCAGTCACTGTGTACATACATTACTTATCCTGTACTGATCCTGAGTTACATCCTGTATTATACTCCAGAGCTGCACTCACTATTCTGCTGGTGAAGTCACTGTGTACATACATTACTTATCCTGTACTGATCCTGAGTTACATCCTGTATTATACTCCAGAGCTGCACTCACTATTCTGCTGGTGCAGTCACTGTGTACATACATTACTTATCCTGTACTGATATTGAGTTACATCCTGTATTATACCCCAGAGCTGCACTCACTATTCTGCTGGTGCAGTCACTGTGTACATACATTACTTATCCTGTACTGATCCTGAGTTACATCCTGTATTATACCCCAGAGCTGCACTCACTATTCTGCTGGTGCAGTCATTGTGTACATACATTACTTATCCTGTACTGATCCTGAGTAATATCCTGTATTATACTCCAGAGCTGCACTCACTATTCTGCTGGTGGAGTCACTGAGTACATACATTACTTATCCTGTACTGATATTGAGTTACATCCTGTATTATACTCCAGAGCTGCACTCACTATTCTGCTGGTGCAGTCACTGTGTACATACATTACTTATCCTGTACTGATCCTGAGTTACATCCTGTATTATACTCCAGAGCTGCACTCACTATTCTGCTGGTGGAGTCACTGTGCACATACATTACTTATCCTGTACTGATCCTGAGTTATATCCTGTATTATACTCTAGAGCTGCACTCACTATTCTGCTGGTGCAGTCACTGTGTACATACATTACTTATCCTGTACTGATCCTGAGTTACATCCTGTATTATACTCCAGAGCTGCACTCACTATTCTGCTGGTGCAGTCACTGTGTACATACATTACTTATCCTGTACTCATCCTGAGTTACATCCTGTATTATACTCCAGAGCTGCACTCACTATTCTGCTGGTGCAGTCACTGTGTACATACATTACTTATCCTGTACTGATCCTGAGTTACATCCTGTATTATACTCCAGAGCTGCACTCACTATTCTGCTGGTGCAGTCACTGTGTACATACATTACTTATCCTATACTGATCCTGAGTTACATCCTGTATTATACTCGAAAGCTGCACTCACTAAGAGAAATAAAGTAAAGTAATGTATGTACACAGTGACTGCACCAGCAGAATAGTGAGTGCAGCTCTGGAGTGTAATACAGGATGTAACTCAGGATCAGTACAGAATAAGTAATGTATCTACACAGTGACTGCACCAGCAGAATAGTGAGTGCAGCTCTGGAGTATAATACAGGATGTAACTCAGGATCAGTACATAATAAGTAATGTATGTACACAGTGACTGCACTAGCAGAATAGTGAGTGCAGCTCTGGAGTATAATACAGGATGTAACTCAGGATCAGTATAGGATAAGTAATGTATGTACACAGTGACTGCACCAGCAGAATAGTGAGTGCAGCTCTGGAGTATAATACAGGGTGTAACTCTGGATCAGTACAGGATAAGTAATGTATGTACACAGTGACTGCACCAGCAGAATAGTGAGTGCAGCTCTGGAGTATAATACAGGATGTAACTCAGGATCAGTACAGGATAAGAAATGTATGTACACAGTGACTGCACCAGCAGAATAGTGAGTGCAGCTCTGGAGTATAATACAGGATATAACTCAGGATCAGTACAGGATAAGTAATGTAATGTACACAATGACTTCACCAGCAGAATAGTGAGTGCAGCTCTGGAGTATAATACAGGATGTAACTCAGGATCAGTACAGGATAAGTAATGTATGTACACAGTGACTGCACCAGCAGAATAGTGAATATATATATCTGAGCTGCAGTAGATTTGACCTATAATTTACAGCAAAGATATACATTTTTTACTGTTTAAACTATAGTAAATGTGTGAGGAAGGCCGGCGCCTCTACATAAATCCGGCGGATCCACCACTAGCTATAGGGGATATTAAAGCCTGCATCTAAAATGCCAGTCTTAATAAATGATCCCTTTGTTTCTAATGTGGCAAGAGCGGCATAAAATTAAAGTTTAGGCGAAAATGCTGCTGGCTGAAAAGAACATAGAAGAGGATTCTTTACGGTAAAAGCAGTGAGACTATGGACTCTCTGCCTGAGGAGGTGGTGATGGTGAGTAGAATAAAGGAATTCAGGAGGGGCCTGGATGTATTTCTGGAGTGTAATAATATTACAGGCTACAGCTACTAGAGAGGGGTCGTTGATCCAGGGAGTTATTCTGATGCCTGATTGGAGTCGGGAAGGAATTTTTTAATTTTTTTCCCCTAAAGTGAGGAAAATTGGCTTCTACCTCAGTTTTTTTTTTGCCTTCCTCTGGATCAACTTGCAGGATGACAGGCCGAACTGGATGGACAGATGTCTTTTTTCAGCGTTATAAACTATGTTACTATGAATGTGACCTTTGTATGGTCCGGCGTCCAGCCTTTGATCTATCCCCCCCTTCATATTTAATATAATGATCTGCCAATTACAGGAGTGATAAACAGATCCAAACTGTGGATCTCCGCCGTCGCTGAGGATGAGGTGCCCATGCACCCGACCCCATATGAACAGTTAGTTGCACATGCACGCCCATTACACCCACCAAAATGACTAATGACACATAGTCTCTCATGCTAATGTATCCAGATGTAGCGGGCTAGATTTTACCTGCATAGTATTGTTGAGTTTGTCACTTGTTACAAATAATTCCATCTGCTTTTGATTTACTGTATATCTTAGCTCGTTTAGGAACAGCCAGCTGACCAGTTCATCTCTGCTCCACCTGTTTATACGGTATAATTTGGCCATCGTCTATGGTTCCATTTCTGCCTCCTACAAGACGCGAACCCAAATTTTGCACGAATGGGATTTTAACCACACGTGTTAATATCAAAGTTTCATTTAAAGGCACCAGCTGCCATCCTGCACAGGTTTATTCATCTGGGACTTTTACTAGGTCAACTTAATACTTGACTACTGCTTATTATCCCATCAGTCATCGGGGACAACCCGGGATCTAATTGCCAAGCATTTATGTTGCTCAGCAACCATAAATACCGAGTCATAATCCTTAAAGGGATAGTGTAGAAATCCGTGCCCCCGTAGTGAAGCAGGGCTTTATTTCCCTCAGCGCCCGATGCTTTTTAATTCAGAGAATAAAATGCGTAATGAATAATTAATTATCCGCTCGGAGGCACAATAGCGGCCTACTTCTGAATATTCATCACTGACATTATTAATTCACTAGAAATCCCAAAGAGCGCCAGGATAGGCTGATAGCTTAGCTGGAAGATGCGCGGATCAGGCGCCCACAGTCGCTCGGCTAGACTTGAAAAGCAGAGACAAAAGTTTGGGACTGGTCTGATCGATGACCCCCTCCACGCCGATGCATTAGGAGATGCACCGACGAGGCGCAGCGGCCTGCTGCTAAATCTGATGTGCGGAGATCAGTTCAAGCAGACCCGTCACCGTTCTAGTTTTTGCACAGAATCTGAGCGCCTTTAAGAAAAGTTTCCCAGTGTGCACCTACAGCTGGGTCAGGGTTATGGCGCTGCCGCACACAGACTTGTGCTGCGGGTTCTATGGTTTTTGTGGCAGGTTTACCATTTGGTGTTGCTTCATCATGTTTTTTGTATGCCTTGCGTTTTAAAAAAAATCTTCATACAAACAGCATGTGTCCCCCTGTATTGTCACTTCCGTTGTAGAACAGTATGGGGAGCATACATTGGTAGATAAAATAATTGTATTAGGGGTTGGCCCATCTGGGACATTGTTGGCATATCCAGAGTCCCTTAGTGGTGAATGGAGGCTGCACCATGGAAGCGCGGCCGGCCACCTCTCCACTCACTGATGTGGGACTGCCGGAAAGGGCTGAGCCAGTGCTCGCCTATTTTCGGAACTCCCAGAGCAGTGAATGGAGGGTGGCCACGCTTGCAGGCTGCTCTCTATTCACTTTGGGGGCCCCAAGCATACGACCCACAACTATCTGACATCGATGGCTTATCCTAGTGATATGCCATCAATCTCCCAGATGGGAATATCCCTTTAAAAAAAGCCAAATCTCTTTATACATGCGATTTTATTTAAAGCTACAAAATAAATAAATAAAGTGGAGGTCTAAGGCCTTATTCACACGTCCGTAGTGTGTTTTGCGGAAACACGGATCCGCAAAACACAGACGGCTGCAATGTGCATTCCGCATTTTGCGGACCGCACATTGCTGGCATTATATAGAGAATGCCTTTTCTTGTCCGCAATTGCGGACAAGAATAGGACATGTTCTATTTTTTTGCAGAAACGGAAACACGGATGCGGACATCACAGTCCGTGGGAATCATAAAGTGCTGTAGAAACGTGAATTTGTTTGTAGTGATTTTTGTTCCTGCTTCATGAAACTGATGGTGCTGGTTTTTTATGGTGTTTTGGGGCATTGCTTTATTTTTTTATGTTTTTACTTTTTTTTTTGGTAGAGATGTTTACAGAGGAATTGACACTAGATGGGGTACATACTTTTCCATATAAAGGGCACCTAAACCTTGATTTAAAGCTCAGAAGGAGCACTCTGTCCCTTCGGCTTGTATCTGCTCCACTTTTGCAGGATGCGGAGTACGGATCTCTGGAAAGGGCATATATAGGATCCGTACTCCGCACGCTGGAAAAGCACAGTAGAGCCAATGTAAGCCAAAGGTGTGGAGCTCTCTGAGAAACACTGCTGCACCTTTCAAGCTTTGAGTAAAAGTTTAGGTGCCCTTTAAAACCACATGGTTTGCAAAAAAAAATGTAAAAAAATGGCCACAAAAACACCTCACAGATTGCTCTAAATATACATAGAACATGAAAAAAGACCAGGAATTTATGTCTGAAGAAAGCCTAGAAAAAACCCTTTCCTCACATATTTAGAGGTCCAGTTCTCTCAGACATGCAAGCTTTGAGCTCAGTGGGTGCTCCGTGTAATGGTGCTCCTTCTGCTCCCCTCAGTACCTGTGTCTTTACTCCTTTCCTCTGGCTCTACCAGCTGTGAGTTTTGGGAAAAGTGTAGCTGATAAGCCTCTCAGGATATATAACATGGGGCTAGTAACGATTAGTGTTGATCGCGAATAATTTAATCACAATTTTTTATTGCAAATATCGACACTTTGAGAATTTGTGAAGATCTAGAATACAGTGCTATATCTTCGTAATCGTGAATATTCTAGTTTTTTTTTTATCAGTACCCTCACTGCTTCCTGCTTATGGGCCAATGAGAAGGCTGCAATATCTTTGTCTGCGCTTAGCAACATCCCTAGCAACCAATAGGAAAGTTGCCGACCCCCCTCACTATATAAGAACCTCCCAGCAGCCATTGTCTGCAGTTTTTTGCAGTTCTGAGAGAGAGAAGCAGTGTCATTGCTGTGCTCTGTGCTTTCCTGTGTCATTACATTAGATAGTTAGTTATCTTATATATATAATACAGATAGTTAGTGGGGGATAGTCAGTGTAGGTTAGATACTGATATAGTGTAGTTGATAGGTTCCAGTGCAGGGTGTTAGGTAGTGTGATAGGTTCTGCTGTCCATACATACAGGCTACAGACATAGTGCTGTGATGTCACATTACATTAGATAGTTAGTTATCTTCTATATATAATACAGATAGTTAGTGGTAGATAGTCGGTGTAGGTTAGATAGTGATATAGTGTAGCTGATAGGCTCCAGTGCAGGGTGTTAGGTAGTGTGATCGGTTCTGCTGTCCATACATACAGGCTACAGACATAGTGCTGTGATGTCACATTACATTAGATAGTTAGTTATCTTATATATATAATACAGATAGTTAGTGGGAGATAGTCAGTGTAGGTTAGATAGTGATATAGTGTAGCTGATAGGTCCAGTGCAGGGTGTTAGGTAGGTGATAGGTTCTGCTGTCCATACATACATGCTACAGACATAGTGCTGTGATGTCACATTACATTAGATAGTTAGTTATCTTATATATATAATACAGATAGTTAGTGGGAGATAGTCAGTGTAGGTTAGATAGTGATATAGTGTAGCTGATAGGTTCCAGTGCAGGGTGTTAGGTAGTGTGATAGGTTCTGCTGTCCATACATACATGCTACAGACATAGTGCTGTGATGTCACATTACATTAGATAGTTAGTTATCTTCTATATATAATACAGATAGTTAGTGGGAGATAGTCAGTGTAGGTTAGATAGTGATATAGTGTAGCTGATAGGTTCCAGTGCAGGGTGTTAGGTAGTGTGATAGGTTCTGCTGTCCATACATACATGCTACAGACATAGTGCTGTGATGTCACATTACATTAGATAGTTAGTTATCTTATATATATAATACAGATAGTTAGTGGGAGATAGTCAGTGTAGGTTAGATAGTGATATAGTGTAGCTGATAGGTTCCAGTGCAGGGTGTTAGGTAGTGTGATAGGTTCTGCTGTCCATACATACATGCTACAGACATAGTGCTGTGATGTCACATTACATTAGATAGTTAGTTATCTTATATATATATATATATAATACAGATAGTTAGTGGAGATAGTCAGTGTAGGTTAGATAGTGATATAGTGTAGCTGATAGGTTCCAGTGCAGGGTGTTAGGTAGTGTGATAGGTTCTGCTGTCCATACATACAGGCTACAGACATAGTGCTGTGATGTCACATTACATTAGATAGTTAGTTATCTTCTATATATAATACAGATAGTTAGTGGTAGATAGTCAGTGTAGGTTAGATAGTGATATAGTGTAGCTGATAGGCTCCAGTGCAGGGTGTTAGGTAGTGTGATAGGTTCTGCTGTCCATACACACATGCTACAGACATAGTGCTGTGATGTCACATTAGTTAGTTAGTTAGTTATCTTATATATATAATACAGATAGTTAGTGGGAGATAGTCAGTGTAGGTTAGATAGTGATATAGTGTAGCTGATAGGTTCCAGTGCAGGGTGTTAGGCAGTGTGATAGGAATTGCTGTGCCGTGATAGGGATTAGTGGCTAGCAGCTTGAAAAATATAGCAAAAGTGACCCACGCCTGTATAATGACTGGAGATCATGAATTCTAGAATTTGAGAATTTATGGCGAATATTAGGCCAAAAGTTCGCAAAATATCACGAAAACAAATATTGCCTATGCTGCTCATCACTAGTAATGAAAACATATGCTCTGTGCACACAGCAATCAGAGATGTGCATATGCCATGATAGGCATACAGGGGTATACCTCCTCCACAGAGTCCTGTTGTCCTGTTTTTTTTTTTTTTTTCTTTTTTGCAGTGACCTCCTGCATGGGAATGTGCAATCTGCTGCACTTTTCTATGCCGTTAAAAAGGAGAATTCTGAAGAAAACCAGCGTCTGTCAGGTGAACAGAGGACTATAGATACGTTTAATGTGTACATTGGATGCATCACCTGTTATACGAGTGTTAATTGTAGCACATTGGAAAAAAACAGACACACCGACCTTCTGACTGTCTGGTTTAGCTCTGTTGTTTATGTCTGGAAAAACTGCTTATTCACTCCCATAGACTTGAATTGGAGCTCCATATAAGTCTATGACAGACTGAAATTGTAACCATGTTTCTGTTTAGGCTGTGTTTCTCCACTCCACCCCTCCCCCTAGAAGATTCTAGTTCAGCAAGAAACTGTATATAAGATGAGCAGTCAGAGCCCTGAGTTGTTTGCACTTAGGGATCAGTGCATAGACTCTGACAGACTGCATAAGTGACCAGAAGAAGACGCTGAGATGGGGATACCGGGTCACCAGCGCTGTGACTAGGGAGCTGGACAACTGAGCCACAGACCATGGGCCACCACCAGCCTTATGTCCAGGGTACCTTCCTTGGATACATTGTACCTGATTGTCCTTCACTTATAGCAGGTACTAACCACTACATACTGGGAACACCCCATAAGACCGGCTATTTTGGAGATGTTCTGCTTGGTCGTCTATACAATTTAGCCCTTGACAGTCATTTTCCTGCTTTAACACATCACCTTCAATAGCTGACTGCTCACTTGCCTCCTGATACATCCCCCTGACAGGCGCCATTGTCACCAGATAATTGATGCCATTTTCTTCACCTGTAAGTGGTTTTATTGTTACAGCTCTTCGGTCTGTGTTGCAGCTATAATGTCATTTGCAGGGTTTGCTTGTGTGGACATTTGGGAAATCCTCCATGTAGTCCCATGGCTTGTGACCTGTCTGAGCCTCCTCAGCAGAAATCAGACTGCACCCTATAATTCTCCGGAGCATGGTAAAGGATTAAGGTGATCTTCTCCGTCTACTCTCCCTCAGATTACATGTGATTAATGAGCCTGCCATTATGGATTATACAATTAGATAATAACACAGGGGCAAGTGAAAGCAGACGCTCTAAGTCATATTCCTGACGATGCTAATAAGCCTCTAGACCTCCGTCACCACGACGGTGAATGGTGACAGTGCTGAAGAAAGCAAACGTTATATTCTTCAGCTGCGTGGACTTTTCTCATAAATGGGATGAACGTAGAAGTCAACAAAACAAACGCATTTTGTGCCATTTCTTCTTCTTACGCCATCTTCTGGCTGGAATGCATGTATAGCAGTTTAAACACTTTTAGTACAGCTGCATCTGGGGGCGAGAATGTCACTGGGGAGCACCCAGGGGACGCTTCTGCAAAAATGATATTTTCTCTAAACTGCACATTTGGGCATCTATCATTTAATCATCAGCATGTTTTTGCTGAAAGATTTTATATAAAGTCGACCAGTCACCCCTCCTGATGTATTTATTTTAGTAACTACTTGCATGACCCATGTAATAACCCTGGAGCATCTATTATGAATATGTTGCATAATTCCTCTTTCATTCCTACCAGAATGACAGCCCAGCTGTGTTTCACCAGTCAGGGGTGTGTCCCTGTACTGTCTGACACTATCCCATCAGTGCTGCCAGTATCAGACTGTGCAGGTAACACTCAGCTGGACCTTTTATTGCAAACTGTTAGAAATGTATTCATTACTTTCTAATTAATTAATAAAAATTAACTATTAATTTCTAAGGGGATGGGCAGCACTTTCAGACCCCTGGGGGGGGGGGCGGCTTTAGATCTCCAGGGGGCAGACTGCGTTTCTAGACTTGTTCAATGGAATTTCATAGTTTGGGAGTGTCACCACGAGACTTAGCCTTTTTGTATGAACTGGTGCAGTCTTGCAGGGGCAAACGCCTTCTTCTCTTCCTGCTCCCACACCACAGTCAGCAGGGAGCGAGCACAATTAGTGACCGAAAGGGATAAGCAAATATTGCCCTGGGTGACAAACTCATGTCATTCACATGGTACAGTTCTATGTGAACTCCAGAGGCAGTCCAAATCCGTCACCCCAATTGCGGACCATTATCTACATTAAAACATGAGCAGTCCTGCAGATATAGAGTCCAGATCACTATTTTTTATAGTCCTACTGCAGTCGTATGCGCTGAAATACATTGTCAGGACTGCTGCACATGCGTGTCCTCCCATTATGCCAGAACAGCGCAGCAGTCCAGATTGTGTATTTCAGTGCAGCTTTGAGGGCTGACAGTGGGGAACAGGGGGCATTAGAAAAATAAAAAGTAGTGATCGGTGGTCCTTATCTGCAGCACTGCACATGTATGTCCAAAGTAGCCCTGGAAAAAACCCTCAAAGTGGCCCCATGTTGTAGGCAGGCCCGCTATAAGTAGGTGGGACCAGCAATACTGTAGTGCAGCACAGAATACTGTGGCCCCTGCTGCAGCATTCAACACTATCACCATCCTGAGGATAGCAATACAGTTGAATGCAGGAGGGCATGTTCTTTTGCCAGCCAGGAGCATAGGTAACAGATGCTCCTAGAATTAATGCTAAGTGCAACCATTCCTATGTACCCAACTGGTGGCCGTGAGAAGGGTTTGGGTGGCCCGTGTGCATCGGCCTACCAGGAAATTTCCTTGTAGGGTCTATGACTAGTCCGCCCTGTCCAAAGGTGAGGATGCTTGTGATGAGTGGGACTATTTAAACAATGAGGAGTATGTAGAGGCCGCCACAGGTGTATGTAGGTGTCTACACTGGGGGAGTATGGTCAAGCCAACTAGGTTGGACTATTTGGGCAAATCAAAAACTGGAGATCTCCGACAGACGCAAGTGGCTGCACTGCTAGATGGCGGTCAAGCTTCAGACAATTGGAATGACTGCTGGGGCTGGTGTGATGTAAGGGAGCATTAGGGCAGGCAATGGCAGATGGGTGAGCTCTTAGTCCGCATCTGCCATTGGCGGTCCATTGCTCCCTAATGTCGCGTGAGCCCCAGTGGTCATTCCCACTACTGGTGGCTAGCCTCACACAGGGAAGGAGCTTTATATAGAGCCGAAGTTTCAATGACAACCAATGTGACTTGTCTGCCTTTTGAGATTGTGGGTGGTATGGGCACCCGTGAAGACCTGGGCCCCCACGGCCATTGAAATGGCCCATTTTATAATCCACCACAGACCACAAATGGAAAGGTTTCCAACTCATAGTGAAAATCTCACTGCTACATACCCAAATGTTACTTCCTTCGCACTATCAATATATCAATCACATAAATGACACTGAAATAATAAAAAAAAAAAAAGAGGAAAAAAAAAAAAGGTCAGCCGTATCCATTATTAATCTGTCCAGTGTGACAACTCTGAAACATGCAGACCTCTCGGCCGGACCCTCTCCCACAGATATCCCCACTCCGAGCCCTTTCGTCTTTTATCAAAGTCTTGGTGTACGATCATAAATAATGAATATGTAGATAAGAGAATCTGGGAAATCAATTTACTGAAAAATATTTGCATATTTTATTAAAAGAAACTGTGAATAAATCCCTCAACAGGGCGGAATAATTCATGATGTGATTTGATTTGTATACATTAGACCCATGGGGAAAATAAGGTAACGGAGTCACCGCGGCAAGTCTCATTTTATTAATGAGATGTGCGTTGTTTTTTTTGTAAATATAATAAAGTATGGCGTTACAAGGAAATACGTTGTTATATTAGCTCTGTAGGTGCAGTGAGAAAAAATGAGCATCAGATCGTAGGCCGACCATGTATGTGTGCTTTCTGAGCACTTCTACAGGCTAGGGCCCAGTAAATGAAGTATCGCGACAGTCCCTCCATTGGATAGCCTAAGGAAAATGAGCCAGTACCTCTCCTAAAAAAAAAATTCCCTACATGTACATGGCACGAGTTTCTTACAGAGGTGCCAAGAATAACGCCACGTCGCCCCCCTCGACAATCAGAGGAGAGCATTGTGTTATTTACATACAGGGCACACCGTCCTTTATATCTCTGTAGGTGCTAATGGGACATACGACCAAGGGTTGCTTACAGGGGACAGCTGAAGCAGGGGAAGCTGTGAGGTAGAGAGGAAGAGGATGGGGGAGGTAGTAGTGACACATGGTGCACACCTCCCAACCATCCCGGATCCGGCGGGTCAGTTCTGTAGTCCTGGACGGCTGTGGGATGTCCCTCTTCCCGAGAACGCAGAGACAGTTGAGTGCAATGGTAAAGCAGAGAGCCGTCCGCTCCGTGTCACCCATTCAACTGTCGGCAGGGGGAACGGGGAGAGGTGTGCGTTACTTTGTTTAATTTTATACAGGGGCCAAGGGATTTTCTGGGATTTTAATATTGATGACCTATCCTCACCTATCATAACGATTGAGGTCCAGCATCTGACACCCCCACCAATCAGCTGGTTGAAGGGAAGGTCGCTCTCCAAGCGAGCGCAGCCTTCCTTTGTTTGCAGTGAGCAGATGTAACTACAAGCTGGCCCATTCACTTCTATAGAACTGCTCATTCCTGTTCAAGTGTAAAGGAACAAGTCGTCCCATTGAAATAAATGGTCATCAATATTAAAATCTCGGAAAACCCCTTTAATATAGGGGCCAGCACTTAAGGGGGCACTCTACTGTGTGGGGGCACTAACGTGGCATAACTAAAATGAAGGGGAGAACAGGGCATCATAATATTGTGTGGGGGCATAAAGCGGACTGGTTGGAATTAGGGAGTGTATAGAAAGAGATTGGGGCATGGCCTAGCATCATAAAAATCTGCACTATGTGCACCGCTGATACTGTCCCCCCCTTGGGCTTTTTTTTTTTTAAAGTTGGGAGGTATGAATGATGGGGGCTACTCACGGTGGCGATAGTACCACTCCAGCGCTCCTCTGAGCATGGAGGGACATTTAATTCCCCGGGGGAACACCTTGGTTTCGGGATCTCCTGCCTGTTGGAAGATGGGTTGCCCGTGATGATACAAACTGGTGATGTGCAAGGCAGGGGCCGTATAGGAAAAATGGTAACTTAGGCAATTGCTGCAGTTCAACACATATCCAGCTTTTTGGGGTTTCCACATTTACTTTTAAATGTAGGCACAGTTCTTGAACAGACTTAATAAAATCCCCGCTGAATCAGAAAGGTTGCCTCCATGTACCTTATCCAGATTTGCTTTTTTATATTGGGTTATGCTACACTCTGTAGTCCGGCCTTAGGATGAAATTGCTTAAAAAACTTCTCTATAATGGCCACTGCGGGTCCTAAAACAGACCTGTAATTTGGCTCTCTGGAATGACTGGGGACCTGAGGCCTTTGAAACCCGACAAGGGGCTGTGGAGTCCAGTAGCAAACACAGGAGCGTTACCTCCACAGTCTGTCACCTCGCATCCTCTGGTTTGGCTGCTCAACCATCTGAATAATATTCCTTTTCCTCAGTCTGGTAAATTTCTGGAGTTCCTCTCTGGACTCCAAAATATGACTGTAGATGGTTGCAGGCGGCTCACATCCATCGACTCCCTGCTTACACACAGGAGATTGGGCCTGCCTCTGCTAAGCGAAAAAACAAAGGGGGTCATTTATAAGAACTGGGATTAGTGTTGAGCGCTAATATTCAAATTTAGAATTTTTTATCGCGAATATAGGCACATCGAAAATTCATGAATATTTCGAATATAGTGATATATATTCGGAAAAACGAATATTTGTTTTTTTTTTGTCATCTGAACCCATTACCTAGTATAGCTACCTGCTTCTTCTTTGTGGGCGAATGTGAGAAGGCTGTGATATCGTAGTCTGTAGTGAATTAGAATATTCTTCATTATTAAATTTTTTTTTCTCTTATGCGAAAAATCGGCAATGTAATATTCGCGTAATGAGAATATTCTAACACCCGAAATATTATATATATATATATATATTTGTTTTTTAGAATATTCGTAATTTTTTTTCATCTGAAGTCATGATTCCTCCCTGCTTAAGTTGCTTTTGGGCCAATGACTGTTTACATTAAATTGGAAAAAATTACGAATATTCTAAAAAAAGAACATATTCTAGTGCTATATATTTGTGTTTCAGAATATTCGCATTACGCGAATATTACACTGCTGATTTTTCGCATAAGAGAAAATTATTTTTCCTCTTATGCAAAAAATCGCCAATGTAATATTCACGTAATGCGAATATTCTAAAACACGAATATATAGCACTATAGAATATAGTGCTATAGATTAGTTTTTTACAATATTCGTCATTTTTTCCAGTTGAATGTGAACAGTCATTGGCCCAAAAGTAACTTACGCAGGGAGGAATCATGACTTCAGATGGAAAAAATGCCGAATATTCTAAAAAAAAAATATATAGCACTTTATTCCACAGGGTTTTAGAATATTCGCATTACGCGAATATTACATTGCTGATTTTTCACAATCAATAGAATAATCTTAAAGACGAAAATTCACGAATATATGACGAAAATTTTAATGAATATTCGTGAAATGTCGCAAATTCAAATATTGCCCCTGCCGCTCATCACTAACTGCCATTATAGACCCGGTCTTAATAACCCCTGTATCTGGCGGTGGACTGCCGAGGTTATGGAGAGGCGCCGGCCTCTACATGTCTTTGGGGTATCCAGCGCCAATTCTAAATGTAAGACAGATTCCGAGCTGTTTTACATTTAGCCAGGGGCGTAGCTAACGGCTCATGGGCCCTGGTGCAAGAGTTCAGCTTGGGCCCCCCTTCCCTCAGAGCTTTGTGTGTCTTCTTATGAGGCACAAGGGTCTTTGGGCCCCCTCAGTCTCCTGGGCCCGGTAGCGACTGCTACCTCTGCACCCCCTACAGCTACGCCCATGCATTTAGCCCTTTATCTACGCCTAAAACAGGCATAGAAAATGAATGTGACAGGCCTGCTGGCTGCCCCTTCTCTGCCCACGTCACGTCCACTTTTTGAGTGGATATTATTACATTCAGCTGAGCTAGCCCTGCAAAGCATGGTGCCTGGGAATTTCTAGGTGACACTCCCTTTAAGTCATGCTTAAAGTTCTCAGTCTCATTTTTTGCATTTGTGACCTTGTATTAGTTATTATAACCTGATACATGCAAGGAGAGAACACTGAGCTTATACTGATCACAAGAAGACTAGAAAGAAAGGAGAACAAGTGACAACCATCACAATGAGCGCCAGCACAAGCGCCTCGGTGTAATTAAGTCAGTCCGATGCTTATTTGTTAAAGGATTGCTACCCCGGAGTGTAAAGTATACAGGCCAGCACCGTGTAATAACAGATATTAGCAGTCTCGGATATTAATAGTTACAGATGTCACCCGATATGACAGTAATTCGCACAACTACGGACCGGGGTCTCTCTTTCTTTTTGGGAGGACCTGCTCTCCCGTACAAATAGAAAATAAACACAGTCTTCGGGGGCGCAAGTGGCAATGAATGTTAAATTTTGATTAAATAATAGATATGTGTTGAGAGGCCCTTCTTCGTAATGTGTCATTAAGAGAGATAGCTAGACGTTCGTACAGCCATAATGATAATAATTAGCGCAACACATAAAGTGCGCGATATGACACTAGGCCATTATTAACCCTCCGTGGCTTGTAGTTTTTGGACAAGCGGGCAACGTTGGTGGAGAACAGAGATTATTATAGTCGTGGTGAGCGAACTAACAATACACCCCGGAAACAAAGGCTCGCTCAAACTTTCTCGTGTTCCATTCAGAGAGAACAATGGACAGTTCAGTGCGAAGAGCGCGAGTCAGGAGGGCGAGAGTCTAACAAGAGGGGGCCACAGTTATTTTACAAGGAATGTGTCACCTACAGTTTGTACCAGATAGAGATACATAATCGTTTTTTTTATTTTCATTGTATTAGTCTATTTTCTGTGTAAGGTTACGGGGGCGGCCATCTTTCCGGAGCTGCTGATAACAGCATTTACAGATATGCTTTACAGCAGCCAAATAGACCACAGGCACAGCAGACTGGAGACATTCATTGACATCTATGGGAGCATGTTGGGGGCATGCTCTGTGACCAGTGCAGGGAAGTAAGCTGTAACATCTCCCATTGTGAATGATGGATCCTATGTTTATCTATCTATCTATCTATCTATCTATCTATCTATCTATCTATCTATCTATCTATCTATCACCCCTCATTGTAATCCTGCCTGTGATGATAATGAGATGACTACTAAGAAGTGATCTGAACAGGAAGTGTCAGTCTTTTATGAGGTATAAAACACCTATATTAACCCCTTCCCAACAACTGATGTCCATGTATGCCACAGAATGGCATACATGTTTATAGGATCACAGGAGCCGTACCCACACAATTATTGCAGGAGTCCAAACGTGACCCACAGTCAGGATTAGCACTCTAATCCTGGTCATTTACCCCTGGGATGCCAGGTAATGGTCATCACAACAATCTCATTTGTTTACAGAGGGAAGGTGGCTCATCGGCCCATAACATCACAATCATATGGTGCCGATGGTTGCTCTGGCAACCAGGGGCCCAACAATGGCCTCCAGTAGGGGTGGGACGATATGGCGATATAGACGATATGCGATATGAATTTGTGCCACGATATCGATTTTGTCTATATCGCCATATCGCGGTAGAACATGGTATGCGCCGCTCTCGGCACATACCATGTTCTCCTGAGCCGGCACAGTGGAGAAGGAGGGAGTCCCTCCCTCCCCACTGAGAGCCGCCAATGAGAGAGGAGGAGGGGAGGGACTGTAGCCACTGCTACCAATGAGAGCGGAGGAGGGGAGGGACTGTGGCCTGTGGCAGAACGTCACAGGCAGGGAGAAGGAACGCCCAGGGAGAGAAGCTGATGTCTCCTCCCTGGTGTTCCCACCATGTGACGGGGGCCAGAGCGGGCGAACGGAGCCCCGCATACATACATAATAAGTGCCCCTATGTGCCCCCTAATTAAAGGTCCTAGAGTGCCAGATGTGCCGGCCATATATCATACTCGCTTCTATGATTGCCTGCTGTGATCCGCCGCAATTAACCCCTCAGAACCTGAGGGGTTAATTGCGGTGAATCGCAGAGTGCAGTCACAGAGGCCCAGTATGGTATATGGCCGGCACATGCAGGCTATGTTTCTATTCACTTATTGTTGGCACAGTGGCCCCCCCATCATTGGTGGCAGTGGTAGTTGTGATCGGAGCCCCAGCAGTGTAATCCTGGGGCTCCGATTGGTTACCATGGCAGCCAGGACACTACTGATGTCCTGGCTGCTATGGTCAGCTCCCTGCTGCTGTGTGCACAGAGCACAGGGCAGCAGGGACAGTGTCAAGTCCTATTTACCCTAATAGAGTTCTATCAGGGTGAATAGCACAAGAGTCCTAGCCCCTAAAGGAGGCTAAATAGTTATTAAATAAAAAGTTGAAGGAAAAAAAAAACAAAAAAGTTTAACAACCCCCCCTCCAATATAGAAAATTTATATCGCAATATATATCGCACATGCTTCATATTATATCGCAATATAAATTTTAGGCCATATCGCCCACCCCTAGCCTCCAGGTCCACCATCTTACCCCAACCCTTCTACAGACAGGGTCTAAGGCCTCTTTCACAAGGGAGTCACGGATTCTGTCCAGATGCGCTGCGGGTGCTTTGCGGGAAACCTGCGCGAGTAGGCACGCAATTTCAGTCAGTTTTGTCTGCGTTTGCGTTGTTCAGTTTTTATTCCACACGAGTGCGATGCGTTTTGCACGCGCGTGATAAAAAACTGAATGTGGTACCCAGACCCAAACCCGGACTTCTTCACTGAAGTTCGGGTTTGGGTTCAGTGTTCTGTAGATTTTATTATTTTCCCTTATAACATGGCTATAAGGGAAAATAATAGCATTCCTAATACAGAATGCTAACTGAAATGTCCAATGAGGAGTTAAAATAAAATAAATAAACTCAACTCTTCCACTTGATCGCGCAGCCGGCCTCGTCTTCTTCCTTCTTCCTGCAGGACCTGCAAAAGGACTTTCGATGACGTCATCTCGCTCACCACGTGAAAACCATGCATGAAAATCACACCACATCCGCACTTGCTTGCAGATGCTATGCGATTTTCACGCAGCTCCATTCATTTCTAAGGGCCTGTGTTGCGTGAAAAACGCAGAATATAGAACCTGCTGCGATTTTCACACAACGAACAAGTGCTGCGTGTAAAACAACGCTCATGTACACAGCCCCTTTAAAAGAATGGGTCAGGATTCAGTTCACATCACGCATTGCACCCGTGCAGAAAACTCGCCCGTGTGAAAGAGGACTAATAGGATACATGTCAGCATTGTGGTGACAGGCATAGCATACAATACAGTATTGCAAGTGACTGCATGCAAGTCCTCTAGTGGGACTAAGAAAACAATCACGTTTAATAAAATATTATATATATATATATAAAGAAAAACCACTCTTACTACCCTTTTATATAAAAAACATAAAAGCAGATCCCTCCCCAATTGGTAAGTGGTATTGCTGTTGCATGTTTAACCCTGACAGGAATCCCAAAAAATATAGAATAAAAAGTGATTAAAAAGGTGCATCTACCCCAACAATGTTATCAATACAAACTCAAAACCATCCTGCAAAAAATGAACCCTCACAAATTGTGCAAAAGTAATAAAACAAAAAAGAAATATATAAATAAATTTAGTGCCGCCGTAAATGACCTGCAGAATAAAGGTAACCTCATGTATACCACACGGCATAAAAATGTCATATGTGCCCCATAATGATGCCAATGAAAACGACAGCGCATCTTACAAAAAAGCTCTGACACTGCTCCCTCTCCGGAAAAAAATATGGCCTTCAGAATATGGTGACACATACACACACAGAAAAAAATGAATCATACTGACCAGCAGGGTAACCACATGGTAAACCCAGTATTAAGAAAATATATATATAAAAATAAAAGATATTTGTGGAATTCGCAAATTTGTGAAAGTGATATTTAATGTACTCCAAAATCACGCCATTGAAAAGCAAAAAATATGCCACTGTACAACTATGTTGAAGGGAAAAAAAAGTAAAAAAGTTGGAGAGCTGTGATGAAATAAATAAAAATAAATAAATCAGTCACATTATAAAGGCTGGCAGGAAAGGGTTAAGGAAGATCATCTTGATCAAGCATCAAACAGACCATAGACACAACAAGCAGGAGATGTTGATTGGAGTCTATGGGAGTGTTAAAGGAGATGCTCCGTGGCCCTTGAAGGTCATTGTGCAGGGAGGGGGATGAGGTGAGCTGCGACATTACCTGTTGTGAATGATGGGTCATGTATCTATCTATCTATGTTACGTGTCATTTTAAGGGTTAAGGAAGACCATCTTGATCAACCAGAAAATTGATCCTTGTGGTGCATGGAATAATGTGCCTCCGATTGTAAAATGAAATCTACAAGGCACCGCGGGGGTTATATTATCCCTATTCCACGTTTCACGTCCAAATATCCAAAGTTTATGTCACTGCAATTACAATGTAGTAATACCAGCATGAACTGAGAGGAAAGTTATTAGGAAATAATTGATCTGCTTCATCTAATCTCTGCTGCATTGCATGAGCGCAGTGAAGAACAACAGTGTAACAGGGACCCCTGAATTTATGGAGTCCCCCACATTGCAAACTGCTACCCCTTTCTCGCGCCTTACCCAATAGTTGCCATTTTCCATCCCGATTGCAAACATATTTATATTGTAAATTATTCCGCTTTGTTTCCTTGGTAACAAATTATTGTCCCTACATGGCAGGGATCCAAGAGTACAAGTCAAGAATAATTTAGAGTGACACGAACATTCTCCCGTCACAGTGTTAACCATTAAAACACCAGGCGGATCCTCTAGCGGCCGCTGGTGGAGGGAATATCCATGGCTGTCTAGAGGGACCAGACGGAAAGAACAAAGGACAATATGCTCTGCAAAATCCCATGTCTTCAGTGAGCGGGAGATGATAATCTGCCACTTTTTATTAAAAAATACAGTAAAATTCCTTTAATCTGGAAAGTCTGATAATACATACAGCGATCTAGACTCCGCTGCAGGGGAACCACTGGGTCGCTACCTCCTGGAGTAGTCTATGTTCAGTAGACTGCTAATCCACGGGGGTCAGGAGACACTGATGTGGAGCACCAAGGGGTTCAGGCAAACCTGTAGTCAGGGACAAACCGAGATCAGGGCAGAGTTTGTGCAATCCAAAGACAGTCTGAGAGTCAGTGAGGGCAGCTCAGAGTCAGAGCGGAGATCAGGCAGAGATGAGGAAAGACAGTGAAGGGTCAAGAGCGAAAAAAGATACGTTTTGCAGCTTTGCGGGAAACTAAATAATTAGAACCTATTGCTCAGGCACCTTCAGCAGGGGACGATGTCTTAAATACCCTGTGGTGGCCAGATATAATCTGGGATATACTTAGGTGCCTCAACCTGCATAGAGTGGACAGGGTAGTGCTACTCGGGAGAAAGCAGAGGGACGCCGGACTGCAGGAGAACCAGAGCAGCAGGACAGGTGAGCATTCCGCCGGCCGTAGCTGCCGGGGAGAAGGAGATGGCGGCAAGTAGGGACACCGCCAGTGTAAAAGTCCTGATCTAAAAAAATAGGCAGGCTTATGTAAACCTTGCACAATGGAAAGTTGATTCAGCACTCCAATGGTTAAAATAAAATGTAACTTTTATTCCAACATGGTAAAAAAATTGTTACACTGTGTCCATGTACAGGAAAATAGCGCCAAACTGACGCGTTTCCGAGCCTTTAGGGCCTTTAATCATAGAAAGGTACAGACCCCAGTGTCAGTAATATAAGCTCCTGGACACACCTCCTGATCACAAGCTGAATTAAAAAAGACAAACAGGAGTACAAATGCCCAAATTTGCTTGTAAGTGGGCATTCCGGATAGGTTTGGGGTTTGCCCTTGGGTCAGTTAACCTCAATTTTTTGTTATTTTCATCTCTGCATTTAGAAACTGATCACTTTATCTTATTTGTGTCTTGCAGCTGTGTCAGGACACATTTAGGTTCATGTGATTTTTTTTGCTCATTTTTTCCTTTTGTAGGTGTGCAAAGTAGAAGAAAACAATAATTCTTGTGAATTTTTTTTTCAGTGGTTTTTTACAATCAATATGAAGATACCGAAATCTACCCTAAAAGTGTGTGCTGCATTAAATGAAGGCTATGTACACCTTCTGAGGCTATTTTTTATGATTGCATTTTACTCAATTTGGACTAAAAATCAATTTTTTAATTGGTCTTTATTAAAAATATTGAGCCATTCTGTCACAAAGGGTTAACTGTTTTCTTGCTGTGTGACTGGTACTTTCACTTTTCGACAGTCTTCTAATAACCCTTATCTCTAATTTACTGAGAGGTCATAAACACTTACTGTATTTTTCGCCCCTATAAGATGCACCTAGTAAAATAAGGAAAATAAGAAAAAAAACATTTTGAACCAAAAGGTGTGCTTTTGGTGGGTTTTGAACTAATGGTGGTCTGTGGATGGCACTGTTATGGGGGGATCTGTGGATGGCACTGTTATGGGGGATCTGTGGATGACACTATTATGGGGGATCTGGGGATGACACAGTTATGGGGGATCTGTGGATGACACTGTTATGGGGGATCTGTGGATAACACAGTTATGGGGGATCTGTGGATAACACAGTTATGGGGGATCTGTGGGTGACACTGTTATGGGGAATCTGTGGGTGACACTGTTATGGGGAATCTGTGGATGACACAGTTATGGGGGATCTGTGGATGACACAGTTATGGGGGATCTGTGGGTGACACTGTTATGGGGGATCTGTGGGTGACACTGCTATGGGGGATCTGTGGATGACACAGTTATGGGGGATCTGTGGATGACACAGTTATGGGGGATCTGTGGATGACACAGTTATGAGGGATCTGTGGATGGCACTGTTATGGGGGATCTGGGGATGACACAGTTATGGGGGATCTGTGGATGACACTGTTATGGGGGATCTGTGGATGACACAGTTATGGGGGATCTGTGGATGGTTCTATTATGGGGGGGATCTGTGGATGGCACTGTTATGGGGGGATTTGTGGATGACACTGTTATGGGGGATCTGTAGATGACGCACAGTTATGGGGGGGGGGTATCTGTGGATGACACTGTTATAGGGGGGGGGGGAATCTGTGGATGACACTGTTATAGGGGGGGGATCTGTGGATGACACTGTTATGGGGGAATCTGTGGATGACACTGTAATGGGGGGGATCTGTGGATGACACTGTAATGGGGGGGATCTGTGGATGTTACACATATAGCATCTTATGCTATATATGTTTCTTCCACAGGTCCCCCCCATAACACTGTCCTTGTGTAAATAGTGACCTCCCAATACAGGGAGTGGAGGCCGGCAACTTGTGTTGGAATCGTGACCGGGGTGCAGTCACTGTTCTCTATTACACCGGGCCCCGCTCATAGCAGTATTTATTAAGTGAAGTCATGGGTAAAGCTCTGTTAAGTTATAGCAATCCTCTGCAGAAGTAGCGCACATAGTACTCACTATGAAACTACCATAGCAGGCAGGGCGGCCGGCAGCGTAACGTCACTCACTCCGTCACGCTCCTGCTCTGCCTGCTTCATTCATAAAGTGGGAGGAGCATGCATGTGAGGAAGTGAGTGACCGGCCAACCTGCCTGCTATGGGAGTTTCATAGTGAGTACTACGTGCACTACTGCTGCAGAGGATTGCTATACCTAACAAAGCTTTACCCATGACTTCACTTAATAAATACTGCTGTGAGCGGGGCCCCGTGTAAAAGAATACAGTGACTGCACCAGGCCCTGCTGCGATTCCAACACAAGTTGCCAGCCTCCAGCCCCTCCTCCCTCCCGCTGATACATCGCAGGCCGCGAAGTGCAGCATCGCGACCGGCGATGTATCAGTGTTAGCAAAGTAAAAATGGCAGCATTCGACCTCATAAGACGTACTGCCATTTTCCCCACTTTGGATCTTATAGGGCAAAAAATACGGCATTTAAGCCACATTCTTATGAGTAAGATAAGACCTGAGCTATAATGCGTGTTTATAGGGTCAGAGAGCAGAGATAAGGAGCCTGTCAGATTAGCTGGCTGATGAAAGAGAGAAAATTCAGAAGTTACCACTAGAGCATCTCAGCACTGTTCAGAGAAAAGGAATCCATATTTGTAATAAAGGCCAATAAAAAAAATTTTTTGCTGAAAATAAGTACAATGCAATAATAAAAAGGTGTACTAAATCTTTAAAGGAACCTGTCGGGAGATTCATGCTGCCAGAACCACGGGCAGCCTGAAATCCTGACAGGCTCCCACATTAAACAGGCTGTCCAGGGTTATTTTTTTACCGCTCCCCCCCCATCCTACCCTTCCCCAACATTCAGCAGGACCTGTGAGGAGAAGCATACTGTTCCTCGCAATTCCTTTCTGGCTGTATTGCTCCCGGGCTGTCATCACTCAACTTCTGGCATCCACCTGTAAATTTCCACCACAGATGAGGTCACGTGCACTGCTGCAGGAAATGAATGCCTTCAGTGTCACCTGTCCCCCTGAAATTATGTGCTGCTTGGGGACATGTCACCGCCGAGGACAGTTATTGACTGTGGTGGCACACGTGTCCCTGTCTGTGCAGGAAGTCCAGCAAATACAGCCTGGAGGAAGCCACAGACAGCAGAGAAGAATACTTCTTTTTACAGATCCTGCTGGGTGGGTGGGGACTGGGGAATTAAAAATAATAATAATCCTGGTCAACCCCTTTAAAGGGTGCTACACATTTCAGAAAAAGCATTGTTTCATAAGGAGCCGGGAACGGAGAGAAGGGTCATGGGGTTGGCTACCCACTGTCTTCTCCCCACCTGGCTGGGTGTGACTGACAAGTCTCTCCCTCTTTGTGTATAGGGAGAAGTCTGTCAATTCATTACAGCCGTGGAAAGCAGGGAGAACTCAGCGGGCGGCCACCTGGATGACCAGTTTCTGGGTCCTTACCATGGTTTCTCCAAAATGCTGCAACGTTTCAGAAAAAAAACACAACTGTCTCTAATGAGGGAGCCTCTTGGGAATTCACACTGCTCATGGTTGGGATATCATGCCCTTCCTGACAGGCTCCCTTTACTCCTCAGGACTATTTGCACAACCCTGAGGCTTGAGGAAAATGGCATTCATGCTTGTGTATACTCATAGGTCCTAGCCAGGTACCACACCCTCTGTTTAAAATACAACCACCAGCAAGCACATTGCACCTACCTGCAAAAGTGGCCAGGACAGAGAGATCAGCTTAGGTCAGCGGTGACAGACATATAATCAGCACTCGGGGTTTTGTTAGACGCTCTATACTTCCATAAACATCTTGTTTTTCCCAATCATTATATTTAATGGCACACGTGGTCACTGGCTCGGCTCCTATGCACAAAGCGGAGTAATTAATTAGGTATTAAATGTTCTGGTCAGTTGCCAGCTACAAAGTAGAAAAGTAGACAGATCTGGAAAGAGGGAGAGAATGAGGGGGGGAGAGACAGCTCCAGTAATAAGGATAATTCTGCCCCATTGTGGTTATCAAGAGAATGTGATGATACACGTAGCACATTGGGTTGGAGGGGGGCACTTACATATGACAGGGAGGCGACGAGCTGCCGCATATATTCTCTTGTATCTTGCCATGACTTTAACTTTTAACATAAAGATATCCGGGCTCGTAGGCTAAATTCCGAGAGTAAAGAATTGATGATGATTGACCTTTCCTGAGGATGGGTCATCTCATCACTATCTGATTGGTTGGGGTCCGACTCCCGGCACCCCTGGCGATCAGCTGTTTGAAGAGGCCGCAGGGCTCCGTGAGCATGTGTCCTCTTCCTAGGCCAGTGGCATAATGTTCATGCCATGGCCTATTTGTAGCTCAGTCCCATTCAAGTGAATGGCCCTGGACTGCAATACCAGGCACGTCCACTATACCAGTGTTTCCCAACCAGTGTGCCTCCAGCTGTTGCAAAACTACAACTCCCAGCATGCCCGCACAGCAAAAGGCTGTCCGGGCATGCTGGGAGTTGTAGTTTTGCAACAGCTGGAGGCACACTGGTTGGGAAACAGTGCACTATACAATTGATGGCGCTGTATGTTTTTGGAGCGTAGGAGGAGACAAGGGTATAACATACAAATTTCATGCAGATGTTACCCCGGACCCCAGCGCTGCAGGGCAACAGTACTAACCACTAAGCGACTGTGCTGCCATCATCTGTCTACATGCTAGGGCTCCAAGTCGAAAGAGCCACCACAGTGATTGCAATAGTTACTGTATTACTGCAACCTGTGAGTGACTTCTGTGTTTTCCTATGGCAAATTAAAGGTGCAGACGAATTTACAAAAAATATAAAAATATTAAAAATCACAAATAATCCAATGTGGTTCTTTGCAGTTTTTTTTTACATAAGGAAACAATTTTCAGCAGTTTAGAGAAGGGGACCATCTTTTTGAAGGTATAAATGAAGCAGGCCGCCCCAGAGTTTGGGGGAGTACCCAGTGTAGCAATGGCCGAGTGGTATAGGGTGGCCTAAAATGTCCCTTTATATGAGGTGTGAGTGTCACGGTGCTCCTACCTGGATACGGCTGGATCCCAGGCGTTGGCTCCGAAGCAGACAAATAGGGGTTAATAATTGAGGATTCAAGAATAACTTGAGTCCAGACCTTAAGGCCTAATTCAACCGTCCGTAGTGTGTTTTATGGAAACACGGATCCGCAAAACACAGACGGCTGCAATGTGCATTCTGCGGACCGCACATTGCTGGCACTATATAGAAAATGCCTTTTGCGGAAACAGAAACACGGATGCGGAAACACGGATGCGGACATCACATAGTGTGCTGTCCACATCCATTCCTGCCCCTTTGAAATGAATGGGTCTGCAACCTTTCCGCAAAATTGCGGATGGGATGCGGATCCATTTTGCGGACATGTGAATTAGGCCTAAGATGCAGATTGAAAAGCAGGTTTACTTAGGTAAACTTTCATCAGAAACAATCTTCCAGCTCTATCTTTGTCCCAGCAGGCTTTAGCATTAAAACTCTAGAAGGCAAACTCATCTCTACTACATCTGTTGCTCTCTGGCTCTGCTGTACTGACAGGCTGACTGTATAACTTTGCTGCTTCTATATGCTGCACTACACTCTGTAGTCTGGCTCTAGGTTATGCCAGGGAGCTTTCCTCCTGGCTCCTGAGGCTTCAAGCTTTGGCCTCCATGTCCAGCAGAGCTGAGGGTACTCTGGCTGGCTTGGCTTGGGCACGTCCAGCGGAGACATGCCAGGCACACCCTCCCTTGGCAAGGGGTAAGCTACACTTCTCCCCTAGCTTGGGGTAAGCTAGACTAACTAGAAACTGGTCCCCACCCTTCCCGCAGGAAGTGGGAGGCGTCCACCTCTCCACAAAGGGGGGTTAGAATGGAAAGCTGCATTCTATCTAGGATAGCTCTGCCATATTTGCTGCCCCCTGCTGGTGAACCAGGCACATTACATTTAAACATACCAGTTGCAAACATTATTAGGAATGCACAGTGTAGTGGACCTGAAATAAATACACAAAATGACATGTATTAGTATAGACAGATAGAAGCAGGGTGCAGGAGTGGTAATGCCACTCTGGGGGTTACAGAAAGATAAAAATGGCATCGTAATATGATGTAAAACCTCTGTCATATACTATCGAATGGAATGTACAATTATGTCAAAGAGTGATCCTCCTCAATCCTAATATCATAATGTGATCTAACGTGATTGCGTTCATGAGATAATCAGGTGGGATGTATCATGGTGGAGCTCTGTTTTAGTTGGTTTAATTAGGAAATAATGATATCTACAATAATGATACACATAATGTCCAGATTATCAGGTTTCTCGAAACAGGATTCTGATCTTCCAGAACCTAGTGGTCCAACCCCATTGATTCATATTTACTACTGATGGATTACGACAGCTCTGTTCACACTTGCTTTGTGGCCACAGTGCTCTGACGACTACCACTGACACCCAATGGAGCCCGTGGGACTTATAATGGGGTATACAGCATGGTGTTTGCTGCATTAATAGGAAGCATAGTGTTATTCTTCCCAAAATCTATGTCAAATCTGTGACAGAGTAACACATATAATAGCTACAATGTTATGTAATAGTATATATACATTGACCAGCCATCAGATCTGGTGACAAGGGCGCCAGTCAGGGGGTGGGATGTATTATGCAAGTGAGTCAAATCATCTCCAAAACGGCCGGTCTTGTGGGGTTCTCCTGGTATGTAGCGGTCAGTACCTACCAAAAGTGGTCCAAGGACAGGGTCATGTGCACTCAACGCTCACTGATGCACGTGGGGGTGAAGGCTAGTCCGTCTGGTCCAACCCCACCGAAGAGCTACTGTACAACAAACTGCTGAAAAGGTCACTGCCAAAGTGTCTGAACATAATTCCCATTGGAATCAGTGGGTCGCCCATGTAATGGTTGGACTTGATGGGTCTTCTGATGGGAGAGATGCTCTGTATCCACTCCATACCCCAGAATAAGAGCCTCAAAGATAATGAACCCCAAGTACCAAACTGCCCTCCTCCCACCCGCCAGAAATGATGCCAGTGTATACAAGCCCGGAGGATGAACAGAAGGCTATAGGGATAAGATGTTGGCTAAAATATAATGATTGAAACCGCCAGAAAATTTAGCTGTAGTAGGAAAGTAAAAAACTAGCGTTTACGACGGTGCGGTGCTTCTCTAGAGCCAGGCGGACAAGATTCAGGAGGGATCACACAACATGAGATGCTCTGCATTTTAAAGAGAAGTCGAGCACGGATACCCACGGAGATAATCGGCATTGTTTAATTGCTGAGCGTTTCTGGGTAGAGGCAGGTGTAGATATTTTTAATTTGGCATGAAGCACATTGTCAGTCCATTTGTTCAGATACTGCAGACCAGGAATATACTTGCTTTTTTTTACTTATATAAACCTTCCTATATGTCCCGTATGAGGCAAGTAAAGCAGCTTAAATCCTGGGGTAAATGGAGATTTGGGGATGAAGGTTCAGAAAAATACCAGAGTTATAGTGCAAAAGGGGCGATGAGCGGTAAACACGACCCTCTCGGGAGCAGCGCTGCGCGTCTTTCCAAAAAATGCTCCCTGCAGATATAGCAGGTGCCAGCTGATCAACTGGCAATTTCTACCGATGCCGGTAACACGCTGGCATTGCCTTGTGAGGGACGGCTTCTAAAGGGGAATTTCACTTGTGAAATGTTGGCCAAAGTCCACAGATGGATTGTGGATTTTAGTTTTTTTTTCTTAAATCACCTCCATAATTTAAAGGGGTTGTCTCATATCACACAAGGATGGCATATAGCTACGATAGTCCATCAATGTCAAGTAAGTGCAGCTCCTACTTCTGTGACCCCATCCTATCTTCAGAAGGGGGCCCCCAAATAGAACAAAGAACAGCCACACATGCAGGACCACCCTCCATTCACCACTATGGGAGTTCCAAAAATAGCCATGCGCCGGCTCGTTTATTTCCAGTAGTCCCATAGCAGTGACTGGAGTGGTGGCTGCAGAGCGCTCTCCATTCACTGCTATGGACCTTCTGAAAAAAAGCCAAGCATCCGTAGTGTGCTGTCCATCAATTCATGGGCCCCATTTTTGGGTCCCAGAGGAGGGACACGCACCTATCTAGCATCGGTGGGATATCCTAGCAATATGTCATCAATGTGTAAGATAAATCAACCCCTTTAAGCTACCGTCAAAATCCGTGTCCAATCTGCAATCCATGAATGTTTTAATGCTACTGTGGAAAACAAATAGCATGCTACCTCTTTCAGGAGGAAACGCCGAGGATTAGCCCCAGTAACAATCCTTATGTGGATCTGCTGCAAACCTGCAACACACGGGTTGGCCAATCATTTAACGAGTATGGGCACCTCACAATTCTCCTCCGCTGGCAGATCTCTTCACTGGCAGATCCCTCTGCTGGTAGATTTTAGAGAAAGGAAGGAATGAACAGTTGGGTTTACTTGGGAAAATAAGCTCCACATTCAGAACACATGCATGCTTGGTCAAACCAAGTTCACATGTATACAGGCAAGGTGGGGAGAAATAGCTGGCGAAAGAACGAGCATTCAGCTGACTGTTATTTGACTTTGGATTTATGCAAAATACCAACATAGCCTAATACACCCCAACAACTATGAGCCGATCGTGGGGCCACCACCCAGGAGAAGCCACTGGGAAACCTCCTTTTGGACTGGAGAAAGGCAAGAAGGAAAATGAAGAATGATCTGCCGTCCCTTGAAGTCAGTGGGATGTCCATGTAATGCAGACACACAGCGGTTCCTCAGAGCCACAGTTTGCAGCAGGTCGTCATTCTGAGTAATAAGTTGTCTAAAACACACATCTATATGTTGGCGATACCAGTGCAATTTCAGTGACTGACTTCACAATGACTGGAAATTCAGCACCTTTAACCCCCTGAATAGAGGAAGAAGAAAAGTTGACCAGTAGAGTTAGAGATAGGTTGCTTTCAGGCCGTGATTTACGTGCAGTGTTTTTGCATTATTCTTCCCCTCGCTGACTCACTATGGATAGCTGCAGTAGAGATAACTACAAGGGTACATTCACACATGGAAGACTTGTTGCAAAAATATATGAGAGTGAAAAATCCATAGCATACACGTGGCTGGTGTTTCTGCAGCATGTGCATGGATTTCTGCTAGCCTCATTCAGATATGAGACCCTTCACTTACTGGTTTACCTGACAGCGCCATTCTTTTAGTAGTGGCCGTGCCTGGTATTGCACCACAATCCCATTCACTACTAAAAATACAGCGCAGTGCCTGTCTTACTATAAGGGACATTTATCGAATATTCACCTGCTCCTATCCTATGAACAGGACCCCATCTCAAAGCCAGAGTGAATGTGAGGTGGCTGCGCATGTTTGGCTCTCTCCATTCACGACAGAGGCGAGATGGGGTACCAATCTGAAGGTAAGAGGATAGGCCAGATGGTTATACCCCTTTAAGAAGAGGCTGGGGTCACCAGAAAGCACTGTAGCCCTTTCAAACAGCTGGATAACCCTTTTAAATGAAATACGTCATGCTTAAGTTGTTCGGCTTCATATACAGCGGTGACGTTACCCCAAGCGGCTCGTAACCCAGCAATGACGCGCTGCTTGGGGACACGGATGGGCACACGTGTCCCTGTCCGTGGCAGAGGTTTATGTGCAGGGATTGAAGTGCAGTGAAGACAGCGATGGACCCATGGAGCCGGAAGGGAATGTCAGGGAGCAGGCAAGTTAGACAACCCCTTTAAAGGTCTATGCCATATTTTTGGTCTGTCTATTTGCCGACTTAGCATAAGCCTGGAGTTTCTATTTAAACCCCCCTCCACCCCGAATAGCAATCATCCGATTGGCTGCGACAGATAAGACCACGTGAATCTATTGAGCCTTTCTACATCAAACCGTGACAAAGGTAAGCAACACGACGCCGCCTCCTTAAATGTTTTCCTCTCGGAAGGCTCCCGGTTACAAAGGGTTAAACCATTTCATCTTAGTGCATTTCATGCAATAGAGCATAAATTATTTAAAATAACACGACCTTTTATCCTGCACCTTTTGAAGGAAGCAAATTAAAAATGTAAATTGGGAGCTAATTAATATGCAAATGTATTCATTTGCAGTTAACAATTAGCAATTAAACCTGCAGTGTCTACAAAGAGCACGGACAAAATTAGTAACTTAATTTATCATTAAAAACTGAAAACGTACACAAAATTTTAATTGACTTTCAAAATATTTCTCCAGCATCTACCGATTCATGTTCTGATGTAAAAAAATATCATGTTCTGGATCCATAGGGAGGGATTTTTCGAGATGTAAACATGGCATAATGGATGGTTGATGGGTATTTATATTATTTTTTGATTGGATGGCATCTGCTTAATGCCCGGTAATTTGTGTTTATAATGTTTTCTTATTATATATAAGTGTTACATCCCGTGGTCAGAACATTATTCTCATTATAACATCTACAGCAACAGCCAATTTATAGCGCATCTGTCTCCATGAATTACCAATCTCTGAGTTGTTGCCACTCATATCAAAGACTAGAGGTTGGTAACCTGCGCCTTGCCAGCTGTGGCGGGAACTACAAGGTCTGAAAATGTTAGCAAAATGTTGGATTGAGGTTTGCAGACTGTTTTTTGCAAGTCGTGGTGGTATCGACAAAGTCCAAACAGGTTTATAGCGAGAGATAGGTAGCAGAGATGAGCAAATCCATTCAGAATTTTTCCAGAATCTCCCCCCCCCCCCCCCCACTTCTGAAAATCAGTGAAAGAAAGAGACGCAAGCATAATGCTTCTCTAAGTGACACAAGCAAGCATGTCCTCCTTCCCAAAGGACAAGAGTACCGAGTGTCTCAAGAGAAAATTGCCCTGGTTAGCTCATTAGGGAGACCACCATCATTAG
This sequence comes from Bufotes viridis, assembly GCA_033119425.1. Lineage (NCBI taxonomy): Eukaryota > Metazoa > Chordata > Amphibia > Anura > Bufonidae > Bufotes > Bufotes viridis. Next base: position 8,017,177 of record CM065599.1, on the reverse strand, counting down.
GCATCAGAAAGGGCTTGGTGCGATTGTCTTTTTGGATGGAAAGCTAATTTAAATACCTTTCTCAGAAACTCAAAGGTATGCTTTCCTTCCAAAATGGAAGTTTATCTTATGCCAGCAAATGTAAAGTATGCTCATTTGCAAATGTTTCCAAGAAACATAGAGCAGAACGGTCTGGACTACAATACTCCCCATGCATACTACGTGGTCTCCCTAATTATAGAGAGCACTCAGCTAACCAGGGCAATTTTCTCTTGAGACTCTCAGTACCCTTGCTCTTTTGGAAGAACTGGCTTGCACATTTCACTCAGAGAAGCAATACTTGAACATTCAGTATTCCTGTTTTTTTGGAAGGAGAACTGAGAAGTATTATGAGTGGTTCTCTCCCTCGCCAGACTTAGATTTTTCTCTGGTATTGGACAGAACAAATGAGTCCTAGGACACCATAGAGCAGGGATCAGCAACCTTCCGCACGCCAGGTGCTGTGAAACAACAATTGGCTCTTCTTCTAACACCCATAGAAGTGAATGGAGCATTATGGGAGCTGAAGTTTCAGGACACCTGGAGGGCCAGAGGTTGCCGATCCCTGCCATAGAGTGTTATATACCGATTTTCAAATTGGTAATTGGAGCATAGTTAACTTGGTTAGAATTGATTCAGACATCACATTTTTTTAAAAATTCGGGGAATGAGAGTCTAAATTAATTTCAAGAAGGCGATTCGCTCATCTCTAATAGGTAGAGGTTGGTAGTCCATATCTTTGCAGCAGTGGTGGCATCTACAAGGTTCAAACATTTACTTCAAGATGTGGTTAGAGGTTGGTATCTCATATCTTGCAGACTGTGGTGGCACCTACAAAGTCGGGATATCATCTTAGCAAAAGGTGGCTAGAGGTTGGTAGCATAGGTCTTGGAAGCTGGGGTGAGAGCATTAAGGTCCTGATCTTCTTAGTTTGAGTCTTGCCAGCAGCAAAGTAATCTAGCATATCCAGAAAATATTTTAGAAACATGTGGGTACAGGTTGGTAGCCTGTGTCTCTTGGCAAAGAGGTGATTAGAGGTTGGTAACCTTTGCCTTGTCAGCTGTGATGAGATCCACAAGGTCCAGACATCCTCTTAGCCAGAGGAGGGTAGAGGTTACTAGTTCTCGGCTTGCCAACTGCGGTGAGAGCTTTAAAGTCTAGACATCTTCTTAGCCAGCGGTTGGTAGCTTTCATCTTGCCAACTGTACTCACATCTTTAAAGTCCGGACACCTTCTTAGACAGAGGTTGGTAGAGGTTGTTAGCCTGTGTCTTACCAGTAGTCATGGGAGCTTCAAAGTTCCAGACGTCTTAGAGTCAAGGTGGGTAGTGGATGGCAGATGGAGCCAAGTGTGGTAACAACTACAAGGATTGTAAGTCTTCTTAGCAAGAGGTAGTAAGAAGTGGTTTGTTTGTCTCTTGCAAGCTGTGCCGAGAGCTAAAGATGGGTAGAGGTGTCTGCCGCAAAGAGATCTACAAGGATCAGAAGTAGCTAGAGGTTGTCACCCTGTCTCTTGCCAGCTGTGGTGAGAGAGTCAAGATCCAGATATCATCTTGGCAAAGGTTGGGTAGAAGTGGTAGCATGTGTCCTGTGGTGGAGTTACAAGGCACATACATCTTCTAAGGAGCAGATGGGCATAAAATGGTAACCTGTTATGCCCGCTGTAGAATCGCACAACTCAGATAATCTCTTTGCAACGAGTGAGTGGACACTGAAAATCCCACCTTATCTGGAAGACACTGGTTATCAAAGCCTGGAGGTTGTCTTAGCTGGAGGTGGGTAGAAGTCAGGCACCCGTGACTTGCCTACTTTATGAAGACCTTTATGGAATGGGAAGGAAATCTAATGAAAACCCTGGTCATCCTGTACAAGCAAAGGGGGAATCTTCATCATGATCATTTTGTGCCACCCTCACCTACCTCTCTTATCGTACGTTCCTAAAAGATAAACATTTGCTAGGTGGGTACACCTCTTCTTTGCTGGACAAACATCAATCTTGTATTTTGCATCCTACACTCGGGTTTTCTCTCACTGTTAATCAAGCCTACGTGATGATCACCTATGTCGTGTCAGCTGAGGATGTGTCACAGTTGGAAACTTTAATGTAGCAAAACTCCAATGGCAAAAATTCTGCTACAAAAAAAAAAAGAAAAAGAAAAAAAATAAAGAAAGAAAGATGTCTCTCTGGAAACAGCTGTGATCCTGAAGTGTAGTGCCAGTTGGCAAAGACAAAGCTGATTGCCAATTGTAGCATATTGAACTCAAACTTCTCTTGAGCAGCAAGAGTTTTCGAGAAGAAATAAGAAACTTCACAGAATGTTATCAGATTGTTACTTTAAAATAGAACGTGCCAAATGGTTATTAAAATTCATATACGGGTTTGTGAGTGAATTTCAATGACTTTCTGCATTTAATAATTCGATTGTGAGCCTAAAGTTCCCATTGTGATAAACTGATGGAAACCGTTTGATTGTGAAGTGCAGCGTGACCTGACATAAGGAAAGTCTCATACCCACAGCGGCCATGATGCCCAGAGCAGTCAAAGGCCAGTCCTTATCCCTCAAAGAGCATGTGTTGTGCAGTTCTATTGCCCCCCAAGCCTGAGATGCACACTACGAGGGGCTACAGGGGCAGATTTTAGTTGCCCAGCAATCATGCTGGATACTATCCACGTGCATTTTATGGTCCAATCCCCATGGAGAGGATTGGGAATGAACGTTCATACAAATGTGTGCTTGCCGTGTAAACGTGCCAGAGATCACCCGACAAACGATCAAACATCTACGCAGAATAATAAAATTCTTGCTTGTAGACAGCACATTGCCCAGTGTAAACAGGAACGTGCCGACAAACGAAAACTGCATGGGGACAAAGGGTGCTCGTTATGGCACCACACTGGGCCATCTAAAGGACCAGCGGCGGCTATGATAAACTCACCCTGCGGTCCAGACCAGGTTCTTGGGCCATCTCTTGGGTCTGCTCTGTCACTCCACACAACCTGAGTTCTGCTTGCCTGGGAAACCTCTTTACCTCTGTCCATAGGGCTGGAGAGCACCTACTGGCATCGTGCACAGACCAGAGATACACAGAATCAACACCAGGTGTCATGGGGTGGGGCCCCATTAGGTCCCATGGCCATTCCGGTCTGGTATTTGTGGAGGGAAGATTAAGTAGCCTTCAGTATGTCCGGGACATCATGGAACCAGTCCTACTGCCCTTTTTGACTGAGGAGACATGGTGTTCCAACAACGACGCCCACCACACACTGCCCGCACTACACCACATGCTCTTCAGGGTCTTCACAAGCTGTCCTGGCCAGCTTGATCACCAGATCTCTACCCCCTCAAGGATGTCTGGGACTTGATGGGACAAACGGATCTCCCATGCACAGGAGATCCGGTTATGAGTAAGAACCATACTGGTTCGAAACATGTTAACCAAGCGGCGGAGGGAGTTGATGTCTCTATAATAGTTTTTTAACCGAAGATCAATAAAGAAGTTGGCAACATTTTTCCTGGACCCTGGAACTCTCTTATGTTTATGCAACAAGGACTTGTCCGGTCTGTTCCATGCAGATGAAACGTACGGTCAGCTGGAGGATTACATTGCGGGTCGTCTCCCTTGCAGCGGCGGGACAGTGTAATGACACTGTACTTCTGAGGCGACGGGCAGTGTAATGAAGAGCAAGCAGCGCCACAGTGGAGTGCTGGGTGTCGAACCCCCGCCGATCAGATATCGATGACCTATCCGGAGGATAGATCATCACTATATACTGCCTGCACAAGCTCTTTAATTTCTCCATGTGTTCCTTGTTCATTTTCCATTAGTCTGTCTATTTATCTCATATCATCTCATCTCTCTCTGTCTCTCTCTCTCTCTCTCTCTCTCTCTGTCTCTCCCTCTCTCTCTGTCTCTCTCTCTCTCTCTGTCTCTCCCTCTCTGCGTCTCTCTCTCTCTCTCTGTGTCTCTCTCTCTGTCTCTCCCTCTCTCTCTGTCTAATACCGTCACAGGTGATGTTCTGAATACTCCCCTCTTATAGGAAAGCTATTAGCATTCAGGAACACGCTGACTTTGTTTAACTTTATGAAGTTAATATGTTTTTTCCTACAGGTAAATTGCTTCACAATAGTTGGGCTAATAGGAGAAAATTTCTGGTTAATCATAAAACACTAGATTACGTTAATACAGCCATCAAATGGAACAGGTGGCGAAACAATGGCGCATTCTAATTTCATTTATATTGAGGAGGCTGTGGAGAGTCGTCTCCTCGTACAGTGACAACACTGATGGAGATTTCTTTCTATTTTTTTCATTTGTTGGCTTAACCCTGCGATTGCCATTAGCCAAATGGTGAGATAACGCCAGGCCCATTATAGACTGTGCATCGGGCGCAAGCGTCAAGTCTTGAGGTAGGTGACAGCTAGGCCCCCCATCATGGCAGGGGTGGTTATCAACCCCTAATTCACAAGGAGTACTTCTAATTTTAGGAAGTAAAGTAAGTAAAACACATCTACAGGACAATTCCTTTAATCTGGCACTATTATAAGAGACAGTTCTAAACTATCGGACACAGAACGTTATATTTCCTACCTTAAAAGTCCAGGATGTCAAATAAAATCTGCAGCCACCACTTTGCTTTTCTCCTCACTGGAGGCTTCCAATCTGCTAGGTGCTCTTCAGTCTGGAAACAAAAGCCAGATTATCAGAATTTCTGTACTATTGGATGTCGGATGGAAGCAATTTTATGCAATATTTACATTTTTTTTTAAATTTGCTTTTAAAGGAGCAGTGTATACTGTAGTATTGGGAAACTCACACCAAGAAATTCAAGTTAATCTCTAAAAAAGCTATACACCTTTAGGCTTCTTTCACACGTCAGTGAATCATGGACGAGTGCTGTCCGTGATCTGCACCCACTGACTTTAAAGGGGTTTTCACGGCACCCCCGCCAATCAGCTGAATGAAGAGAAGGCATGTGCCGTCTCCTGTCTCTCTTCTTGCTCGCTGCTGCAATGTCTATGGCAAGCAGTGCCTTCTCTTCATACAGCTGATCGGCGGGGGTCCGACACCCAGCACCCCCGCCGATCTGATATTGATGACCTATCCTAAGGAATAGATCATCAATAGTGAAAGCCTGGAGACCCCCTTTTATGTGTGTATTCACACATCAGCGGTGACACCGAGTAACGCGTTCTGTTTTGTCCACGCTTACGGATCCCTCTTGCACATTATAATCTGTGGGTTCACGGAAAGCACGGACACAACATGAATGCCGTATGTGTTTGGTCTGCAGGTTTCACTGACCATTGCTAAGAGATGCTCTGGAAACCAATTTTCAGCCTGGCTGTGTCCATGGAACACGAATGATACACGGACAGCGAAAGAAGGACACACGGACCAAACAAGGATTTGTCACAGATATCTTCACCAATGACTTGTCACGGATGTCATCATGGATATGTATAAGAGGTCTAAGGCATTGGCTGTGGAAAGGTAAAGCAACTTGGAATCAAAAATCCCAACATGAAAATACATTTAATATCCCAACTAATGAAATTGCAGTATGGTATTGTGTGAGTGGTGGCCATGTGTAGAAGTGTGTCTGAAAGGTTTTTAGATAATCGCTTCACCAGGGTGAATGTTCGGCATCGCCAATCTACATAAAGAGGAGGTATCGGTGAACAGCATACAGCGCTAAAGGCTCGGGGGTCGCCCGTATAATCCTATAGCAATGTGTTCATGGTCACTTCTTGACTGCAGCCTTATTCATGGAGAGCTGGGAAAGGCTCCTACTCCCTCTAGTGGCTGTCGGCTGCAAATGCAGCAGTAAGGCAAAGGGTTACATTATAGTACAGCCGGTATAATACTAGGTTTTCCTTAAAGGGGTATCCCCATGTCAGAAGTCGCCCCGTCCCACCTTATCATGTCTTCACGCAGCGGCCATAAGTAGTTGGGACTACGGAGATAGACCAGCGAGCTGTGCTATGTGATTTCCATAGCTCCCCCAAAGGTGAACGCTACATGTGCGCAATCCCCATAAAATAATCCCAACCACAATTTTCTAATACACTTTGTATGTAAATTCATTAAGTTTTCTCAAGATCTCTTCTTGCTGTCAGTGTACGGGTACCTTCGTTGGTCTGTGTGACCCCCACAAGACCAGGGCAGGTAAACCAAGTCATGTGTTCACTGACAGCAAGCAGAGATTTTGCCAACTGCGAGGAATAATTGTACAAAGTATAACAGAAATTCTCAATGAATAAGGTTCATACACGTATGACTGGAAACCCCCCATAAGGCCTCACGCACACGACCGTATTTCGTTTCCTTGTCCGTTCCGTTTTTTTGCGGATATGATGCAGACCTATTCATTTCAATGGGTCCGCAAAAAATGTGGACAGCACACCATGTGCTATCCGCATCAGTATGTCCGTTCCGTAGCTCCGCAAAAAAAATAGAGCATGTCCTATTTTTTCTAGTTTGCGGACAAGGATAGGCATTATTACAATGGATCCGCAAAAAAAAGGGATTCCATACGGAACGTTATCCTTTTTTTTGGGCGAATCGGCAATTTGCAGACTGCAAAACAGATACGGTCGTGTGCATGTAGCCTAATTCTAATGTAACGTTATTATACCGGATCAGTGGCCTCCAACCTGTGACTCGTCAGTTTATGGCAGAGCTACAACTCCCAGCATGCATTAGTTGTAAGACCGCAGGTTGGAGACCGCAGCATTAGAGGACTATACAGCATTCTGTACAGATTTTATCTCACCTCTGTGTTCTGTGTCCTAGAATGACAACTTATCCCGTCCACTGGACAGGTGAGGGCCAACTACCAGAACCACCACTGACCATGAGAACTAGGGGGTCCTGTTACCGCCATTTGAATGGAGAGGCAGTCGAATGTGTGAACTTCCACTCCATTACGCGGTATGGCAGAATGTATTATTCAGTGCCGTTTTGCACCGAAATTCCCAACATTTTACACTTTTTTGCAACCCGTGCCACTTTTGCAAGTAGTGGGCAAAGTGTGGGTTGGAGAAAGCAGGCTGACACAGTAAGGCTACTTTCACACTCGCGCTTTGTGCGTATCCGTCATGAACGGATCCATACAGATAATACAACTATCTGCATCCGTTCAGAACGGATCCGTTTGTATTATCTTTAACATAGCCAAGACGGATCCGTTTTCTACTGTGCCAGATTGTGTCAGTGAAAACGGAGCCGTCCCCATTGACTTACATTCTGTGCCAGGACAGAACCTGTTTGGCTCCGCATCCCAGGACGGACAGAAAAGCGCTGCAGGCGGCCTCCAGACCGGAATGGTGACTGAACTGATGCATTCTGAGCGGATTCTTTTCCATTCAGAATGCATAAGGGCAAAACTGATCAGTTTTTGAGAGCCCTAAACAGATCTCACAAACGGAAAGCTAAAACGCGAGTGTGAACGTAGCCTTACATGTGCTCCAGATAACTGATGCATGTCACACCTGACATCTATACCAGCGTCCTTGCTGGAGTCGATTTCATTTTCTGGCACACGGACCTCAATAATTGTGGAGCATCGTATGCCGGCGGGGTGTAGGAAAATCTGAGCGACAGACTAAAGCTCCTTGGGCGCAGCAGAGAAAATGATTCTGAGGGCCCACCCTCTGTGTATAGAGGACCTTAAAGGCCCTGTTTCACTAGGGGTTTATTGTTGTCAGAGCTTGGGCCCAATGGCGGATCCTCCGACTCATACCGATGCTCCAATAAAACAGGAACACAAGACTCCCATTCCGATCAACAGTGGGGGGCTCAAAGGCTGGACCTTCACCAATCAAGCACCCATGACCTATCCTGCACGGGTGATATGCGGTCATTGTAGGAAACCCCTTTAAACGCATAAGAGATGCAGGTACAAGCCATACGGCACTGGGGGCAGCAGAGGTCACTGCTTATTCACACTGTCAATCTGTCGTTTGTATCATCAGAGGCTCGTCTGTGTCAGTAACGAGGGGTTCACCGCCCACCGCTCAGAACACCAGAAGAGAGCCCCTCACACAGAAGAGAGCAGCTCTCACCACATGATACTTACCTCATGCTGTGATCACTTACCTACAGGTGTGGTGAATGTATAGGGCTACTGTCATGCTATTGCTGTCAGTCACATCTGTTCCTCAAAGCTTATTATTAAATGCCTAAAGAGCGGGTGCTGCGGAAAGAGGGAGTAGTAGTATTCTACATCCGTATGTCATGCAATAGAATAGAATGTAGAATAGATAGATAGGGGGTTCTAGTGTCCTATGTATAGAGTATAATAGGATTGTATTATGCTCATGTTGGGGGTTGTAGTGCTCTATATGGAGTATAATAGAATTGTATTATGGTCCTGTCCTCTCGTCTGATTCTGTTGGGGGTTGTAGTGCTCTATATGGAGTATAATAGAATTGTATTATGGTCATGTCCTTTGGTCTGATTCTGTTGGGGGTTGTAGTGTTCTATGTATAGAATATAATAATGTGTTTTATGGTTGCCATGTGGTCAGGTCATGTCTGGGGTTGTAGTGTTCTATAGAGCATAAGAGGACATGTGCATCTCTCTCAATTTACTGGTGTGGGACGTCTAAAAATAGCTGAATAGCTGGGGAAGTGCACGCCGCTATTTTTCGAAGAAGGCTTAGATGAATTCTTAAAATTAAATGAACAAATTACTGTATTTTTCACCCTATAAGACGCACCTGCCCATAAGAACCAGGATGAAAATAAGAATTTTTTTTTTCCATCAGACCTCAGATCAGACCCCCAATGTTAATTAATCCTTAGCGCAAGACCCCCAATGTTAAACAGATCAGACCCCACTATGACATCAATGGCAACACTGCTGGACGGAAGCCTCCACCTAGCAGTCCCTATGGAGTTACCAGATCTCCATAAAATGCCTTTGCCCTGCGACATTCAGCACAGGGCAAAGAAAAGAATATGCTGATACCAGGGGGCTGCCTGGGTGAATATGTAGGTAAGTCCGGGTTCAGCTCTGAATCCGGACAACCCCTTTAAGGATGTTACTTGAGGTATTTACACCAGTGGCACCACCCTCATGAGATGCCCTCTCTTCTTTTCTATATAAAGTTCTAAAAAACTAATTTAGGAGCTCTGCCTTGATCTGCTCTCCGGTGACCAACACCCCGTTACCATCATTTAGGGGTCCTACATGTTCTGACCTTGTTTTTTTTGCATTTATGTATTTGATGAATGTTTTGGGGTTGGTGTTATTTTCTTTGGCCACCTATATTTCATTGTGTATTTTTGCTGATTTTATTAGCGCCTTACATAATTTATTTAGTTCTTTAGACTTTTTAAAGGCTACAGCTGACCCTTCAGATTTGTATTTCTTAAAGACCCTCTTTTTGTCAAAATTTATTGCCCTTTTTACACTCTTTGTTGTAAGCTACGTGGGGTTTAATTTTCTTCGCTTGTACTTCTTCCCTCTAGGAATGTATTTAACAGTATGCTTCTCCACAGTAGTATGCTGCTCCACAGCAGCGCTCCCATTTAGCATTAGTGTCCTCATGTGACAATAGTTGCTCCCAGTCTATGTCCTGAATTGCAGCCCTCAACCCTGGGAAATTCACCATTTTTGGTGTTTTTGCCCTACTTACCAGAGTTTGTTTTAAAGTTTAGTTGAAATATAATTATATTGTGGTCACCAAGGTTTTCGTGGACAGTGACATATCCCACAAGCTCTGCATTGTAGATCCAGAAGAGCATCGCCTCTAGTAGGATCTTCTACAAACTGGCCCAGAAAATGATCCTGCAAAAAGCTGAGGAATTTTCTCGCTTTTGCAGCAGAGGCATGTTCCCAATCTATGTTTGGAAAGTTAAATTCTCCCATTATCACCACAGTGCCGCCCGAGCCATTTGTGCATACAGCTGATCTTCTATCTCCTCAGTGATATTGAATGCTGGGCGCCGCTGTTCCCCTGCTTACCGCTGCGGTTTCGGGCGCCGTGTTCAGCGGTGATCTGCGGCCAGTGCTTCCCATTTCACCGATGCAGTCCTGGGCTCTGTCTAGGGTTCACCCAATTCACCCAAGAAAGCTGGACCTCACTGGCCACGCCCCCAAACAGTTACACCACGCCCGCCTTCGTGAAGCCACGACCCTGCCTCAGTGAAGCTACGCCCCAAATCGCCGCCAGGGAAAAAATGGGGGAGAAGAGGGAAGAAGTTTTTGAGGGGAAGGTGAGCTGGGGGCAGCCGGGGTGCTTCTCATCCCCCTCAGTAAGCCATGTCTGCGGCTCTAGTGACTGACTGGGGGTGAGAGAAGCCTCAGTCAGTTGCTGCAGCTCACACCCATAGAGCACAGCAATGCTGCTGTCTGAGCGTGAGCTACTGAAAGGGTGGACATCCCTGTGCCCGTCCAGGCCCTGTGCCGGACGGAGGACAGGGAGCCTGAAAACCGGACGTCTGGCGTAAACCGGACGTCTGGCCGCCCACCTCTGTCTGTGTGGGTGCTGTTGTTCTGGATCCACTCCACAGTTTGTTCTCAGCCCTGGCCACAGCATGCTTGTTCCTGCTGCATTTCAAGGCCGGCGCGTGTCAAATTTCTGTGCTTTGTGGCTTAGGTCATGTGACCTCGCTGACCAATCCTAGCCCTCCTGTGCATATATAAGTGGCTCAGCCCCCCTTCCCAGATGCCTCAGTGTCAAGGTCCTTGTGCTCTGCTAACGCTCGTGTTCCTGACTGGATTCTGCTACCCGTCTGATCCCTGCCTGTTTTGCCTTGACTCTCCTGTTGCCGACCTGGATTGCCTGATCTGGACCTGTGCTGCCTGCCCTGAACTTTTACCCTTCTGACTTTGCCTCTGCCTCATCCTTCGGTCCTGCACTGTTTCTCCTGGTAACGACTCTGCCTGCTGACATCGCCTGTACCTCTGGTACCTCCTGGTCCGCCTGGACCAGCTGCCTTGTGTGCCTATCCTTCTCAAGAGGTAGCGACCTGGTGTTCTCCTTGGGAACCTCTATCCCCACCATCAGGGGTACTGTGAATATCAAGAGGTTCACTTAGACAACGCCCTTAGAGGAGGTAGGACACGTGGTACAGTAGGTTCACACCAACTGGTTTGTGACATTGGGGGGGGTCTATTACATCACACCAAGAATTATTTTTTTCATTATTTCTTCCCTCTGTAATTCCACCCACATCCTCACAACCGCCATCTACAATTGTTTCTCCTAGTAAGTGCCTCATATTAACTTTGCCTACATGATAAATGCCAATAGCTGAAGTACGACACCCGCTTTGATGCACATCCCACCTATCCCTTGGCTATGCATGCGCGGCCTTGTCATAGTGCAGCCCCTTTAAGCGAAGATTCACCTCTGAACACCTTCTATCATCACCAGTCATTGCAGGTAAAGTATCATCTGGAGAAATCGTGACAACCCGAGAGCAATGAATGACTTGCATTTATGCGTTTCGATATTATGTGCTAGAAATATATTTATTTTATATGTGAACTTCTGAGGGTAGAAGGAGCTACTTGCAACATCCTCAATCCCGACACAGCTCTTATGGTGATTTCTAACGTCCAAATAACAGTTCACACAGAACTTAAGTGCAAAATAAACCCCCCCATAATCGCTGTGGTGTGAGAGAACGTGCCCATTTAACTGCAGAGAAGTTTGCCGTTTTAGGGAAAAGTGGTTTTATGAAAAGAAATGCGTTTGGTAGGTGAGATAATTCCATCTTTATACCAGTAACTGCATCCCGTACAGTCCTCACTGAGCTCCGCCAGCACTAATAGGGGGCTCTGACGATAAATGACAGACTAGAAAACACCGCCACTTCTTTTATGATCGCTGTGAAATCTGAAGCTAAGTTGGTAGAGGTCAGAGGAAAAGCGGGATGAAATGGCAGCTACAATTCTCCGAATAGATAAAGGGCTTTGATTATTTGCTCGTACATGGGTAATAATTAATAATTTGTAATTAATATTTATGGCGTGAGCTCTTTTTTGCCTTAGGTGAATATCAGGGAACTATACATAGAGTAATTTCCTAATATGTAAAATCTGAATATCTCTCTTTATGACCTGGAGTGATCCAGCGGAGAGTATAGGCTGCTGTCTGTGGCAGTCTGTATTCTGGCAGCTTCAGGGGCGGGACACATTTGACCGTAGTCAGGGGAAGACTGGCCATAGACCATACAGGGAAACTTCTCAGTGGGCCAATGCCAAGGGGCTGCCTGAGCCCTCCTCAAGCTCAATAGCCCAGTACATACCGACCTGATACTCTCAGCAATAAAGGGGTTGTATCATCATAGACATTGGGGGCATATCACTAGGATATGCCCCCAATGTCTGACAGCTGTAGGTCCTGGGTGCCTGCTCTTTAAAACCCTGCAGAGACCCTTATCACATGCAGGAAGACAGAGGTGTGAATTGCACTGTTGACTTCTATGGGTTCGCATGCGGTTTGCGCACACAGTTGCAAATGAAGGCAGTCTGAACTGGGCCTAATGCTAGGGCTAACAGTGACTTGTGGCCACACAACATAGCATCACAGGTAGTTTGGGTGATGGCGCTATAATTCAGCAGGCCCGGTTTTTTGACGACTATCACAGTAACTTGTGGGTTCAATTCAACATCATTAATTGTTTGTGACACTGGGATCCGATGTTGCGCGGCCACAAGTCACTGTGTAGCCCTAGCCTAAATGATTTAGGACCTAACCATGGCCAGATGTGCTAGAACCGACCACCTATACCAGTGATGGCGATTCAGGAAGAGATGATGGAGGCAGCATGTCCGGTTGAAAAATCCCTTTATTTGGGAACTGCTCACATGAAATACGGGAATATAAAAAGTTGCTACGTTTCGGCTATCACATAGCCTTTGTCAAGCACAATGTGAATTATACATACAAGTGTTTATAAAGTGATGGCGAACCTTTTAGAGGCCGAGTGCCCAAACTGCAACCCAAAACCCACTTATCTATCGCAGAGGGTCAACATGGCAACCTGGATACTACAGTCCAATATAGTATATCTTCCATGTACAGTATCATTTAGCTATAACAGCTTAATAGCCTACATTCAGTGCGCTGCCTGTGCTGTCCATAGCGCGCCCTGCGCTGATGAATGGCAGGAAAGGTCTAAGGCATATTGGTACACCATAGACTTTTTCCGGGGTGCGAGTGCCCACAGAGAGGGCTCCGAGTGCCGCCTCTGCCACCCGTGCCACCACTGTCCTATACTATCAGTATGTGGGGACCTATGCCTATTTGTGCATAGCGTTTACTGTACGAAGCTTTTTCCCTTATGTACAGGATTCGGTATTAAGAGCGTCTCAGTGTGTTCTTAGATCAGGCCTGGAGAAAAATTGTGGCCTTACCACTGTACAGGCATTTATCTCCAGATTTAATGGCATCCTTAGACTGGAACAGGGCGAAGCGGAACTGAACTCTAAATGGGGTCAATGGATCAATGCCAAGACAGGAAATGGTTAAAAGCCGATTAACTTAAATGAGTTTTCCAAGTAAAAAAAAAAAAAAATATATATATATATAGGGAAAAAGCAAGGAATGTGCTATAATGATAAAAGAAGTGGTACTCGCTGGTTCAAACCCCTGTTCTCCAGCAGTGCAGCTCCTGTGCCCCCAGCTGGGAATACGTGGCTGCCTGCAAAGGTGATGTGACTGCTGCAGCCAGTCACTGCCTTCAGCTGTATACCACAGGGGCCAGTGACTGGCTGCAGCGATCAGGTGCTGTATACTGGTATATCATTGCTGCAGCCAAGAACATGATGTCCTGGCAGCAGCACTGGAGCAAAGGGGGTTTATAACGTCTTTTATTTGTCATGGTTTTTGCTGTGGATTTGCCATAAATTTCACCTTATATATTCCAAACGTGAACACAGCATTGAAATCAGTTCTATACATTGACCTACTGAGCATTTGAAATGCACCCCACAGATCCATTAATGCAGCGGATTTGTTTCCGCAACCTGTACATGAGATTTGCTAAAACCTCATCCTCTTGGTACTGCATGCAGCAACTTCTCAGTGTATCCACTATCCTCAGGGTACCTTAAGACAACTAGGAGGTGGCTCCCTATGAAATTAAATCTGACTTTCCAAAAAGCCTTGGGATTTGACGAGGAAATACAGCAAAGCCAGATACCCATCTGAAGACAGCCGTTTCGGGGTGCTTACCCTTCATTAGTATGGAGAAGGATTCTGGCTGACTGGGTGCACTGCCTTGAATATGGCTTAGGCAGGGTGCTGAATCTTAAAGAGACAAGTCCTGTATGGAGACTTACTGAAAACACTACAGGGAAGAAAAAATGCATGGGTATATCTCCCAAGGAAGACAACCATCTCTCTAGCGCCACCCCTTGGAAGTGGCTTCCTGCGAGTCAAAATTTAACTTTCCAACAAACCTTGGGATTTGACTAGGCAATACGATCAAACCATATATTCCCTTGGCTTGTTACAAGGTCGGATTTTGACTTAGGCCCCTTTCACACGGGCGAGTTTTCCGCGCGGGTGCAATGCGTGAGGAGGATGCATTGCACCTGCACTGAATCCGGACCCATTAATTTCTATGTGGCTGTGCACATGAGCGGTGATTTTCACGCATCACTTCTGCGTTGCGTGAAAATCGCAGCATGCACTATATTGTGCGTTTTTCACGCAACGCAGGCCCCATAGAAGTGAATGGGGCTGCGGGAAAATCGCAAGCATCCACAAGCAAGTGCGGATGCGTTGCGATTTTCCCGCAAGGTTGCTTAGCAAGGGGACCCGATCTTTATTATTTTCCCTTATAACATGGTTATAAGGGAAATAATAGCATTCTCAATAAAGAATGCATAGTAAAATGAAGTGGAAGGGGTTAAAAATAATAAAAGTTAACTTACCTTAGCCACTTGATCGCGTAGTTGCGATCTGTTTTCTTTTTCCCAGCATCAGCTAAGATCTAAAGGACCTGTGATGACGTCACATCACATGGTCCAATCACATGGTCCATCTTACTATGGTGATGTGAAGTCATCACAGGTCCTTTGGTTCTTAGTTGATGCTGGAAAAGAGAGGAGAGATCACAACTATGTGATCAAGTGGCTAAGGTAAGTTAACTTTTATTATTTTTAACCCCTTCCACTTCATTTTACTATGCATTCTTTATTAAGAATGCTATTATTTCCCCTTATAACCATGTTATAAGGGAAAATAATCAATTCTCCAGAAGACCCGAAACCGGACTTCAGTGATAAAGTCCGGCTTCGGGTCTGGGTACCAAACATGGCGATTTTTCTCACGCGCGTGCAAAACGCATTACAAACGTTTGCACCCGCGTGGGAAAAACACGCATATTCCCGCAACGCACCCGCCTCTTATCCGTGTGAAAGAGGCCTTAGGAATTATTCACACGTCCGTAGTGTTTATGGACTGGGGCTGGCAGCCTCATGGAAATGTCTATTCTTGTCCGCAATTGCGGGCAAGAATAGGACATGCTCTACTTTTTTGCGGAGCTGCGGCCGTAAGATCGGCGGCGCGCTCCGCAAAAACTGATGCGAAGAGCACAGTGTGTGCTCTCAGCATCGTTCCGTGCCCCATTCAGAGTCAATGGGTCCGCATGTATTCCGGAGAATTGCCGAATACATGCGGACATATATGCGGACGTGGGGCCTTATAGGAAGCTACTTCCAAGAGGTGCTGCTAAAGAGATGGTTCTCATCCATGGGAGATACCTCTTTGCTTGTCCATATCCTTATCTCATAGAACACTGACCCGGAGACCATTAGAGACACCTGCCCTATGCGGACCTCACTCCTTATTAAAACTAGCAACATGGAGGATTTATAATATGGCCGTCACTCTGAAAATCCAAAGAAAATAAGCCAAGAGATTAGTAATGAGCTCCGCACCTGCGTCAGCTGGATGGTTAGTGGATGTCCAGCCTCTGGATATTAACAAGAATGTTCCTATTCCATGACAGCCAGCAGAGATCTTGCAGAGAAGCGATGGTGAACTGAAACACAAAGTATGAAAAAAAAGCAACAGATTACAATAGGCCCAATTAAAAGTTTTACATACCGGCATACGAGCGCAGAGAGACGAGGCGATTTCTCAGTGACGCGCCTATGGGAAAGCCAGCCGTACTAATGAATTCACCTCTGTCCGCCGAGCTCCATTACTCAGTGATGTAAATAAACAGGTGTAACTTTGTGATCTCCCTCTGTAAATGCTTCCTATTAGGGGGAAAAAGAAGCCTCGGCTGCATTCATCACAGAACTGTTTTAGGGGTATGCTAATGGGCACAAGAATATTTCTAACTTCCATCATGTGGTTTAATCACCAGCTGGAGATCAAAAGCCACCATGCGATTTTATATGCTATGGGCTGCTTCCAAAATACCCTGACATGGAATGAGATCAATGTCAAAATTGGTACATACAGCAAAGCGCTTGCAATATAAAGCTTTTTATGTGTCTTGTTCAAAGCATTTAAGTGCCTTTCAGATCACTGATTGAACCGTACTCACTAGAAAGTGGAACCTTATAATACCGAAATACATTTCCAAAGCAGAATTCCATTAGAGGAGAACGGAAACAGAGTTTTTTTTTATTTATTTTTTTGCTATTTTTATTTTTATTTTGCTGCAACAGGAGAGATAATAATTCCGTGTAATGGGATAAATGAAATGTTTGGTGATAAACAGAGAACGTTTGCATTGTTGCAGGAACACTCCATATAGTTTATGGGCGCCCGCGTGTGCTTACAAATTATAGACAAGATAATATGTGGACCGCAGCTCATTAGAAAGCGATAAGTCTATTGAAGGGACTCCGATGAGCACAACACGCTGCTCCGCACACTCGCTTATTTTCTCCAGAGTCGTTACGCTGTAATCTTACAGCCCTGGATTTATGGCTGCTGAATGGGCTTAGACTGAGAGTCTGTGCTGGATGAGGTTTCCCCAGTTACTATTATAACAGGCACGGCTCCAATAGTGGTCGATGTCAATATGAAAATAAAAACCTTACCCCGGCAGCCACAATCTCAGCGGCCATGTGGCACCCCGATTTCTGCTTGTAGTATCGGTTATATAAAAGAAAACTTTATATAAAAAAAACTTTATTAAACTATTCTAAATGGCATCATTTTTGTATCATTTCCATATGAAATTGACATCTAAATTTCAAGTGTGTTTAGTCGTTTTGAATCCGTACCCATCAGCAGTATCCAGATTCCACTGTGTACACGCAGAAAACATCGCTGATCCTGCCCGTGCTGCCCCACTCAAGGCTGGCATAGCAAACACGGCCATTATAATCTACGGGGCACATTTATTAACACTGGCGTTCTAGGCGCTGGTCTTAATAATCACCTAAGCTGGTGGTGGATCGCCGAAGTTATGAAGAGGCGCTGGCCGCCAGTTCCTTTTTGCCGCAGATCTTACCCAAGGGTGAAATCTGCAGAAAAGAACCGCGCTAAGAATTGACACGCTGTGGAATTCCAAATCCACATGGCAGGTTAATATCGGCATGCACTGAAAAAGCAAGGTGTACATGAGGGTTGTCTCGTCTCATACACTTTGCTGGTTCTGTATTATGCGGTGGCTTTTCCACACGAGAATCTGCATGGAAAAACCATGTATAATCCGCAACGTGTGCAGGCAGCATAAAGGACTCGATCACATAGTTAGGGCTCATTCAGACGGCCGTATGCTGTCCACAAAAATGCGGATCCGTTTTTTTGCGGATTAGATGCTGTCCTATTCACTTCTATGGGGCCCTTTTCTTCCACTGCACGGCTCAGCAAAAAGAATTAAACATGTCCTATACTTGTCAGCGAAAATCAGAACATGGCCCCACTGAGGTCTATGGATCAGCAAAAAAAACGGAATGCATGCAGACATGCTGAACTGTCCGCAAAAAAATGAATCCGCATTCTTGCATACAGCATACAGCCGTCTGAATGAGCCCTTATGTGTAGTGCACCATGTAGGCCTACATCAGGCAGACTTGACCAGCGTCTTCTAAGTGCACCCCACCGCCGATACCTCATTTTTCTGCATCAGAAGGCCAGACTGTATCCTGTAAAATAAGGCATCAGTGGATTTTTGGACCAATAGCTGCAAACTTGCATCGAGGATTCTCATTGTCTTGTCACTAATGGTACTTTCACACTTACGTTGAAGGATTTCGTCAGGCAGTTTCGTCAACGGAACTGCCCGATGGATCTGTTAAAACGTTTGCAAACGGATCCGTTTGACAATTGTATTGAAATAACGGATCCGTCTTTCCGTTGTCATCCGTAAAAACGGATCAGTTATTTATTATTTTACCATTTTCAAAGGTCTTTGCATGCGCAGAGTGGAAGAACGGATCCGTTAAGGCCTTATTCACACATCCGCAATGTAGTCCGCATGTATTCCGCAATTTTGCGGAATACATGCGGACCCATTGACTGTGAATGGGGCCGGGAAAGATGCGGAGAGCACACACTGTGCTCTCCGCATCCGATTTTGCGGAGCGCGCCGCCGATTTTCCGGTCCGCGGCTCCGCAAAAAAAATAGAGCATGTCCTATTCTTGTCCGCAATTGCGGACAAGAAGAGGCATTTTCTATGGAGTCCGGGCAATGTGCGGTCCGCAAAAATGCGGAATGCACATTGCCGGTGTGTCCGTGTTTTGCGGATCCGCGGCTCCGTGGATCCGCAAAACACAACGGATGTGTGAATAAGGCCTAATGCACCAATTTTCAATGACGGATCCGCCCTTAATACATTTCAATAAAAATTAATGGCGGATACGTCATTCCGTCAAGTGTTTCCACTTTTTTGAACGGACATAAAAATACAACATGCTGCGCTTTTATCTGCGTCCAAAAAACGTGAAAGGACTGAACTGAAGACAAACTGAACGGATTGCTTTCCATTCAGAATGCATTAGGATAAAACTGATCAGTTTATTTCCATTATTGAGCCCCGAGGACGGAACTCAAGGACGGAAAAGAATAACGCTAGTGTGAAAGTACCCTAACATTACAGAAAACGGGAACACATCTGCTTAAAAATCACAAAAAAACCATACTTACTGATAGAAGGACAGGACAGCCATTGCCTGCAGCACATAGAGAGGCAGCAGTGCGGTGAGGGAGAGGATGCACAGGTGCAAACACTGATGAAAGGCACCCAGCATTCATGGGGGAGCGTCTGCTTAGTGTTAGGATAGGGCTGCAGAGATTTGTAGTTCTGTGACATAAGATCACAATTACATCCTACTACATTGCACCTTAGGTTAGTGATTGTGACCTACATGGTGTCTGTATGTGACCGCTGCTGGATTTCTGTGACTGCAATCTCTATACTTAGAAGTGGCTAGAAGTGACATTTGTGATATTAATGTCACACCACAAAAAGGCCGTGCAGAGCTCTGGTCTCATACTCGTAATAATAAGTGTGTCTGGGGCATTATCCTGCTGTGGGAGTCCACTGCCATTAGGGGGCACTTGTGTGCACACTGTTCAGGTAAGGGTGCTTTCACACTAGCGTTTTTACTTTCCGTCCTAGAGTTCCGTCCTCGGGGCTCTAGGACGGAAAGATACTGATCAGGATTATCCCCATGCATCCTGAATGGAGAGAAATCCGTTCAGGATGCATCAGGATGTCTTCAGTTCAGTCTTTTTGACTTTTCAGGACGGAGATAAAACCGCAGCATGCTGCGGTTTTATCTCCGTCCTGAAAAGCCTGAACACATGACTGAACGCCTGATCAGGCCTTAAGTCCCATTGACTTACATTGGGGCCGGATCCGGCATTAAAAAAAGACTGAAGGACGGATCCGTCCTTCAGGTGTGCGCATGCGCAGGCCTTTAAAACAGTGAAAAAAAATACAAGACGGATACGTCTCTCCGCATGGCAAACGGAGAGACGGATCTGCACTTGCAATGCATTTGTAGACGGATCCGTCTACAAATGCTTTCAGTTGTCATGCGTTGTGACAGATCCGGCGGAACGGAAGTGCACGCCGGATCCACACAACGCAAGTGTGAAAGGGGCCTAAGCCGTAAATATCCCAACTACAGAAGGCCGGGACCCAAGGTTTCCAGCAGACCACCACACTGCCTCCACTGGCCTGTCTTCTTCCCATGGTGCAATCTCTTCCTTAGGTCTCACGCACACAGACGTATTTTCTTTCAATTTTTTTTTGCGGATCGTATATGGAACCATTCATTTCAAAGGGTCCACAAATAAAACGGAAGTTACTCCGTGTGCATGTCAGTATTTCCGTTCCACAAAAAAATAGAACATGTCCTATTATTGTCCGTATTACAGACAAGGATAGCACTGCTCTATTAGGGGGCAGCTGTTCCGTTACGCAAAATACGGAATGCACACGGACGTCATCCATATTTTTTGCGGATCCGTTTTTTGCGCACCGCAAAATACATACGGTAGTGTGCATGAGGCCTTAAAGTACTATGACACTAGATGTCCTACAGATCACGATAACAATCGAAGATGTAGCAACTCATTTGCGACAAAACTTCTGCTTTAATATAAGCATTGATGATTGTTCGTACCTGCTATCGTCCCTCGTTCGCTTTAAAATCAATCGTTGTTATTACATGTAAAGATGGTGGACAGATGCTTGGTCTTCAGGTGGAATAAAAGGTGTGACAATGGATGACGTTGTGGTGATGGGCGTACACCACCTGATAACCACGTACAGTACCACCCAGTGTATGTCCCATTCCCCATCTGGTAAAGTATTTCCGTTTCAAGGTAGCCAATGGAAAAAACATGTATATTTCAAGGACTCCGCCGAGCCATGCAGTGGATCGTTAGCGATAGACGACTACATATTATATGAACGGATCTATTAATGACGAACAATAACTTTTTAGCATGTTGAAAGATCACGATGGACGAGAAACGAGTGATTTAGCGCTAATAGTGTTAAGTGAACTTCTGTTTTCAAGTTTGGCGTACAAGGTTCGGGTGATCTAAGAATTCCAATACGGATTTCACTACCAGGGACCATAACTTATGGTCCGTGGTCGCGGAATCCATAACGGAATTCTTAGATCACCCGAACCTTGTACACCGAACTTGAAAACAGAAGCTCGCTCATCCCAACTTCTGACCTGTACACGGGCCCTTGGTGGGTCTCAGCTCCTGGCCTGTACACGGGCCCTTGGTGGGTCTCAGCTCCTGGCCTGTACACGGGCCCTTGGTGGGTCTCAGCTCCTGGCCTGTACACGGGCCCTTGGCGGTTATCACCTCCTCGCCTGTACATGGGCCCTTATCGGTTATCAGCTCCTGGCCTGTACACGGGCCCTTGGTGGGTCTTAGTTCCTGGCCTGTACACAGGCCCTTGGCGGGTATCAGCTCCTGGCCTGTACACGGGCCCTTGGCGGTTATCAGCTCCTGGCCTGTACACAGGCCCTTGGTGGGTCTTAGTTCCTGGCCTGTACACGGACCCTTGGTGGGTCTCAGCTCCTGACCTGTACACAGGCCCTTGGTGGGTCTCAGCTCCTGGCCTGTACACGGGCCCTTGGTGGTTATCAGCTCCTGGCCTGTACACAGGCCCTTGGCGGTTATCAGCTCCTAGCCTGTACACGGGCCCTTGGTGGGTCTTAGTTCCTGGCCTGTACACGGACCCTTGGTGGGTCTCAGCTCCTGACCTGTACACAGGCCCTTGGTGGGTCTCAGCTCCTGGCCTGTACACGGGCCCTTGGCGGTTATCAGCTCCTGGCCTGTACACGGGCCCTTGGTGGGTCTCAGCTCCTGGCCTGTACACAGGCCCTTGGTGGGTCTCAGCTCCTGGCCTGTACACAGGCCCTTGGTGGGTCTCAGCTCCTGGCCTGTACACGGGCCCTTGGTGGGTCTCAGCTCCTGGCCTGTACACAGGCCCTTGGTGGGTCTCGGCTCCTGGCCTGTACACAGGCCCTTGGTGGGTCTTGGCTCCTGGCCTGTACACAGGCCCTTGGTGGGTCTTGGCTCCTGGCCTGTACACAGGCCCTTGGTGGGTCTCGGCTCCTGGCCTGTACACAGGCCCTTGGTGGGTCTTGGCTCCTGGCCTGTACACAGGCCCTTGGTGGGTCTCAGCTCCTGGCCTGTACACGGGCCCTTGGCGGTTATCAGCGCCATGCCTGTACACAGTTTTTTTTAGCTCTTTGCCTTTTTTCTCTGGATAATTGCAACGACTTTTTGTTTGGCGGGCACTGCAATTGATCGGCCTTCTTCCTTTGCCAGCTTGTCGTCTTTATGCCACCCCCATCTAGAAATCTTCTGGCTCCAGAGCTTTTCCCTATGTGTTGGCTCTCCGTCCCGCGTCCTGCTTTTTATAGACCTGTGGAAGGGATATAACGTCATGTACTAACATGCCCATGACTTGGCACCACTAAATTGGTCAGAGAACAGTCTTTTTAACTAGAAATACAATATCGCCCACTATAAAGCGATGGCCGCCACCATATACACAGCTCCGTTCTATCAGCTGCTAAACTCCCAAAGTCCCAATCTGTCCTGCTGACCGGACTGTACCCGTGTGGATCCTGGGGCTCACCACCTAATTGTGGCCGGCACTTCCCGTAGCTGCCGTAGATCTGGCACTGATCGCACTTTCTAGCGTCCCTACCACTTACTGCTGCAGTGGGATCTAGCACTGGTACTGAGGACTTACACCATACCACCCAAGGCTGTGCTTTTGTCCAGTCCCTGCCCGTTCCCTGGGGGCACGGCTTGTGGTCTCTTGCTCATTGCTAAGGGTCACTCATTATTCTAAGGCCCCAGAAAGGGAATCACTCACCAGTTTTATGCTTCTCTGACAGAGACCCTCATTATAAGGCTGAATCACTTACTTCCCCCAGGAGTCCGATCACTACACGGGAGTCCCTAATTCATGATCTCCTAATGGTCCCCACAACCACAGTCAATAAAGACTGACAGCTCTCTCCCTATACTGTGTATGACTGACAGCTCTCTCCCTATACTGTGTATGACTGACAGCTCTCTCCCTATACTGTGTATGACTGACAGCTCTCTCCCTATACTGTGTATGACTGACAGCTCTCTCCCTATACTGTGTATGACTGACGGCTCTCTCTCTATACTGTGTATGACTGACAGCTCTCTCCTATACTGTGTATGACTGACAGCTCTCTCTCTATACTGTGTATGACTGACAGCTCTCTCCTATACTGTGTATGACTGACAGCTCTCTCCCTATACTGTGTATGACTGACAGCTCTCTCCTCTATACTGTGTATGACTGACAGCTCTCTCTCTATACTGTGTATGACTGACAGCTCTCTCCCTATACTGTGTATGACTGACAGCTCTCTCCCTATACTGTGTATGACTGACAGCTCTCTCCCTATACTGTGTATGACTGACGGCTCTCTCTCTATACTGTGTATGACTGACAGCTCTCTCCCTATACTGTGTATGACTGACAGCTCTCTCCTCCTATACTGTGTATGACTGACAGCTCTCTCCCTATACTGTGTATGACTGACAGCTCTCTCCTATACTGTGTATGACTGACAGCTCTCTCCTATACTGTGTATGACTGACAGCTCTCTCCTATACTGTGTATGACTGACAGCTCTCTCCCTATACTGTGTATGACTGACAGCTCTCTCCCTATACTGTGTATGACTGACAGCTCTCTCCCTATACTGTGTATGACTGACAGCTCTCTCCCTATACTGTGTATGACTGACAGCTCTCTCCCTATACTGTGTATGACTGACAGCTCTCTCCCTATACTGTGTATGACTGACAGCTCTCTCCCTATACTGTGTATGACTGACAGCTCTCTCCCTATACTGTGTATGACTGACAGCTCTCTCCCTATACTGTGTATGACTGACAGCTCTCTCCTATACTGTGTATGACTGACAGCTCTCTCCTATACTGTGTATGACTGACAGCTCTCTCCTATACTGTGTATGACTGACAGCTCTCTCCCTATACTGTGTATGACTGACAGCTCTCTCCCTATACTGTGTATGACTGACAGCTCTCTCCTATACTGTGTATGACTGACAGCTCTCTCCCTATACTGTGTATGACTGACAGCTCTCTCCCTATACTGTGTATGACTGACAGCTCTCTCCCTATACTGTGTATGACTGACAGCTCTCTCCTATACTGTGTATGACTGACAGCTCTCTCCCTATACTGTGTATGACTGACAGCTCTCTCCTTATACTGTGTATGACTGACAGCTCTCTCCCTATACTGTGTATGACTGACAGCTCTCTCCTATACTGTGTATGACTGACAGCTCTCTCCCTATACTGTGTATGACTGACAGCTCTCTCCCTATACTGTGTATGACTGACAGCTCTCTCCTATACTGTGTATGACTGACAGCTCTCTCCCTATACTGTGTATGACTGACAGCTCTCTCCCTATACTGTGTATGACTGACAGCTCTCCTATACTGTGTATGACTGACAGCTCTCTCCCTATACTGTGTATGACTGACAGCTCTCTCCCTATACTGTGTATGACTGACAGCTCTCTCCCTATACTGTGTATGACTGACAGCTCTCTCCCTATACTGTGTATGACTGACAGCTCTCTCCTATACTGTGTATGACTGACAGCTCTCTCTCTATACTGTGTATGACTGACAGCTCTCTCCTATACTGTGTATGACTGACAGCTCTCTCCTATACTGTGTATGACTGACAGCTCTCTCCCTATACTGTGTATGACTGACAGCTCTCTCCTATACTGTGTATGACTGACAGCTCTCTCCTTATACTGTGTATGACTGACAGCTTCTCTCTATACTGTGTATGACTGACAGCTCTCTCCTATACTGTGTATGACTGACAGCTCTCTCCCTATACTGTGTATGACTGACAGCTCTCTCCCTATACTGTGTATGACTGACAGCTCTCTCCCTATACTGTGTATGACTGACAGCTCTCTCCCTATACTGTGTATGACTGACAGCTCTCTCCCTATACTGTGTATGACTGACAGCTCTCTCTCTATACTGTGTATGACTGACAGCTCTCTCCTTATACTGTGTATGACTGACAGCTCTCTCCTATACTGTGTATGACTGACAGCTCTCTCCTATACTGTGTATGACTGACAGCTCTCTCCTATACTGTGTATGACTGACAGCTCTCTCCCTATACTGTGTATGACTGACAGCTCTCTCCTTATACTGTGTATGACTGACAGCTCTCCTCTATACTGTGTATGACTGACAGCTCTCTCCCTATACTGTGTATGACTGACAGCTCTCTCCCTATACTGTGTATGACTGACAGCTCTCTCCCTATACTGTGTATGACTGACAGCTCTCTCCCTATACTGTGTATGACTGACAGCTCTCTCCCTATACTGTGTATGACTGACAGCTCTCTCCTTATACTGTGTATGACTGACAGCTCTCTCCCTATACTGTGTATGACTGACAGCTCTCTCTCTATACTGTGTATGACTGACAGCTCTCTCCCTATACTGTGTATGACTGACAGCTCTCTCCCTATACTGTGTATGACTGACAGCTCTCTCCCTATACTGTGTATGACTGACAGCTCTCTCCCTATACTGTGTATGACTGACAGCTCTCTCCTATACTGTGTATGACTGACAGCTCTCTCCCTATACTGTGTATGACTGACAGCTCTCTCCTATACTGTGTATGACTGACAGCTCTCTCCCTATACTGTGTATGACTGACAGCTCTCTCCCTATACTGTGTATGACTGACAACTCTCTCCTTGTACTGTGTATGACTGACAGCTCTCTCCCTATACTGTGTATGACTGACAGCTCTCTCCCTATACTGTGTATGACTGACAGCTCTCTCCCTATACTGTGTATGACTGACAGCTCTCTCCCTATACTGTGTATGACTGACAGCTCTCTCCCTATACTGTGTATGACTGACAGCTCTCTCCCTATACTGTGTATGACTGACAGCTCTCTCCCTATACTGTGTATGACTGACAGCTCTCTCCCTATACTGTGTATGACTGACAGCTCTCTCCCTATACTGTGTATGACTGACAGCTCTCTCCCTATACTGTGTATGACTGACACCCCTTTCAATCACCTGTCAGTGTAAACTGTGACTTTTTTTTTCCCACTAGTATTGACTGCTAGGTTTAGGTTAGTTTATGTCCCTTTGGTAGGTAGTTAGCTTCTGTTAGCGCCCAGCCCACCACACCGCAGTCACCGATTCGCTGATTAGTATCTGTAAGTGATCAGAACCGATCACGGTCAGATCTATAATAGTACTAGTGTCACTTTAGTTCGCCCTCCACCCCAAACGCAGTGTTTGCCTGATCAGGCCTGATCGGTTGCCCACACCTGCGTTCACCCACGCCCGCCCCGCCGCAGTGACAAAAAAAATTGTTTTTAGTAATTACTGCACAATCACTTCATAAGCGCTGCGGCGATAAAAAAAAAATCAGTTTTGATATTTTTTATCAATCGCAGCTGCTTCTGTACTTCGCTACCCTCCCATTTGTAAGACAGGCTTGCTTTTTTTCTTGGGTAGTCTCAGGGAATACCCCCTAAGTTAAGTCGTCCAAACGTCAAATAAGGGGTATTCTCCTGAAGAGGCCTACAGGATTCTGACCCAGTCGGATGAGGAATGGGAACCCTCATCTGACGAATCTAGCGGGTCAGAATACGATCCAGTAGAAAGCAGTGGCAGTCTGACCCACAGTTTGGACGAGGAGGTTGAGGTCCCTGATACCACCAGGCGTACCCGGCCCCATGTTGCTAGACCACAGGTAGCGCAGGATCCATTTCAGGGGCAGCAGAGTGGGGCTGGCGCTGCCGGATTACGTGGTGAGGCATACACCAGCAGCGCAGCCCGTACCTGGACCTAGTACCAGCACTGCCGTACAACATGGTGAAGTGGCGAGCACCAGAAGGGCAGTTGAAGCTGGTACGATGGCACGTGCAGTAGTTTCCCCGTCGCAGCCACCGCGCAGACAGGCCCGTAGAGCCCCTAGAGTCCCTGAGGTGCTGGCAAACCCTGATTGGCAGCCCCCAACTTCAGCCGCACCAGTAGTTCCCCCTTTCACCGCCCAGTAAGGAGTTTGGGTGGAGACAGCTCAGATCGGATCGTCACTGGGGTTTTTTGAGCTGTTCTTCACTGCGGAGCTCTCTGACTTAGTCGTGGCAGAAACAAATCGGTATGCCACTCAATTTATTACCGCCAACCCGGGAAGCCTCTATGCCCAGTCTTTCCGGTGGAAACCAGTCCAAGTTTCCGAATTTAAAACTTTTCTGGGCCTTCTCCTCAACATGGGCCTGACAAAAAAAACATGAATTGCGGTCATATTGGTCCACGAACCCAATTCATCACATGCCCATGTTCTCTGCTGCCATGTCCAGGACACGTTTTGAGACCATCCTGCGTTTCCTGCACTTTAGCGACAACACCACCTCCCGTCCCAGAGGCCACCCAGCTTTTGATCGGACCCTCATAGACCACTTCAACCTGAAATTTGCAGATTTGTATACCCCCGCACAAAACATCTGCGTAGACGAGTCCCTAGTACATTTCACCGGGCGCCTTGGCTTCAAACAGTACATCCCAAGCAAGCGCGCCCGGTATGGGGTCAAATTGTATAAGCTCTGTGAAAGGGCCACAGGCTATATGCACAAATTTCGGGATCTATGAGGGAAAAGATCAGACCCTGGAGCCGGTCGGTTGCCCTGACTACCTGGGGAGCAGTGGGAAGATAGTCTGGGACTTGGTGTCACCCTTATTCGGCAAGGGGTACCATCTTTATGTGGACAATTTCTACACAAGTGTGGCCCCTCTTCAGGCATTTGTTCCTAGAACAGATTGGCTGCTGTGGCACCGTGCGACCTAGTCGCCGGGGCTTCCCCCAATGGCTCCTTACCATCAGTCTTGCAAGGGGGGAGAGGGCTGCATTGTGTAACGAAGAACTGCTCGCGGTGAAATGGAGAGACAAGCGTGACGTTTACATGCTCTCCTCCATTCACGCAGACACGACAGTCCAAATTGAACGGGCAACCAGTGTCGTTGAAAAGCCCCTCTTAGTCCACGACTATAACCTCCACATGGACATGGTGGACTTCAATGACCAGATGTTGGCCCCGTATTTGATTTCCCGACGCACCAGACGCTGGTATAAGAAGGTGTCTGTATATCTAATTCAATTGGCTCTATATAATAGTTTCGTTCTCTACAGTAAGGCTGGGAGAACAGGATCCTTCCTCAAATTTCAGGAAGAGATCATTTCGGAACTCCTGTATCCAGGAGGTTCCGTGGCCCCAACCACCAGTGTAGTTAGCCGTCTACACGAGCGACATTTCCCCAATGTCGTTGCTGGTACCTCAACCCAACCGCCACCCCGAAAAAGATGTCGTGTCTGTAGCAGGAGTGGAATAAGGCGTGAAACCCGCTATTTCTGTCCTGACCACCCTGCCCTATGCCTAGGGGAGTGTTTCCGGAAGTACCACACTCAGGTACACTTAGGAACATAGGGACCGCAGGACACAGGCAGAGTTAACACAAGGGTCTCTCAGGATACTAGGTTTTGAGAGACCCTAACACATAGGGGATGGTGCTGCTGTGCTACAGCAGAAATGTGAAACGGTAGAAACCTCTCCTTTGACTTGGGATAAAGTGCATAATGTACTTCTCACCATCTCTGTGTGATTTACACTTTACACATTGTCCCATGGGAAAGGAGAGGTTTCTGCTAGGAAAATAAAGAGTGAAATGGTTAAAAAAAAAAAATTATTAAACAGGTAGCAAGAAAAAGAAATCCTGTAGCAAGAAAAAGAAATCCTGAGTTAGTTCAGGTTTTAAAAGTTTTGATGTTCAGGTTTTATAAAGTTTGTAACGTTCAAGTTTATGTGCCTGCTGCCTGTTTTTTTTTTTTTTTTTCCCCCCAACCACCCTTTATTTTCCAGGTAGATCAACGGACCAACCGACGAAAACGCCGCAGCACTGATGCACATTCTGAGAGAAGCATTGCGCTGCTGTCAGAAGACACGTGAAGTCGGTGTATGCGGCGCTGCAGGACAGGTACGTTTGCCCAGGCATATGAGCTGAGGAGAGGTGTTGGAGTTCATATGCTTTGGCAAACACTTTGTATCAAAAATCTGGCAAAGAAACGATCGATTGATCAATGTGAATGGAGAAATCACGTTGCCAGGACATAGGAGCTGAGTGGGTATGGATGTTTGGGCAGAGCCCCTATGTCCTGGCAATCACCAGGCCCCTCTTTTTTTTCTTGCATATTTTTTGGCAGAGATTTTTTCATCCACATCGATCAATGTGAATGAAGAAATCTGTGCCGTTCATTTTTTCTTTTAGCCCAACGGAAAAAAAATCTCATTACCCGTCTGCTCAATATAAGGAGAATAGCAGAAACTCCTAATGCGGGCCATACGGGTAATGATTGCGGAGACCCTCAAATGCCAGGGCAGTACAAACACCCCACATGTGACCCCATTTTGGAAAGAAGACACCCCAAGGTATTTGCTGAGGGGCATATTGAGTCCATGAAAGATTAAACTTTTTGTCACAAGTTAGCGGAAAGGGAGACTTTGTGAGAAAAAAAAAAATATCAAATTCCGCTAACTTGTGCCAAAAAAAAAAAATCTATGAACTCGCCATGCCCCTCACAGAATACCTTGGGGTGTCTTCTTTCTAAAATGGGGTCACATGTGGGGTATTTATACTGCCCTGGCATTTTAGGGGCCCTAAAGCGTGAGAAGAAAAATGCGTAAAAATGTCCTGTGAAATCCTAAAGGTACTCATTGGTTTTAGGGCCCCTTTGCGCACCCAGGCTGCAATAAAACTGTCACACATGTGGTATCGCCGTACTCAGGAGAAGTAGGGCAATGTGTTTTGGGGTGTATTTTTACATATACCCATGCTGGGTGAGAGAAATATCTCTGTAAATTGTCAATTTTGTATAAAAAAATGGAAAAAGTTGTTGTTTACAGAGATATTTCTCTCACCCAACATGGGTATATGTAAAAATACACCCCAAAACACATTGCCCTACTTCTCCTGAGTACGGCGATACCACATGAGTGACACTTTTTTGCAGCCAAGATCCGCAAAGGGCCCCAAATTCTAATGAGTACATTTAGGATTTCACAGGACATTTCTACTCATTTGGATTCCAAACCGCTTCTCACGCTTTAGGGGCCCCTAAAATGCCAGGGCAGTAAAAATACCACACAAGTGACCCCATTTCGGAAAGTAGACACCCTAAGGTATTCGCTGATGGGCATAGTGAGTTCATGGAAGTTTTTATTTTTTGTCACAAGTTAGAAAAAAAAAAAAAAAAAAATTTCCGCTAACTTGTGACAAAAAATAAAAACTTCCATGAACTCACTATGCCCCTCAGTGAATATCTTAGGGTGTCTACTTTCCGAAATGGGGTCATTTATGGGGTGTTTCTACTGTCTGGGCATTGTAGTGCCTCCGGAAACAGGACAGGTGCTCAGAAAGTCAAAATGCGGAAATTCACTTTTTTTGCACCATAGTTTGTAAACGCTATAACTTTTACCCAAACCAATACATATACACTTAGTGCATTTTTTTTTTTTTTATCAAAGACATGTAGAACAATACATTTTGAGAAAAATGTATAGAGAAATGTAGTTTTATTTGGCAAATTTTCCAACAGAAAGTGAAAAATTTCATTTTTTTGCAAAAATTTTGTCAAAAAAAGTAAAAATGTCAGTGGGGTTTAAGCTACGGGGCTGAGGGGGTTGAATGGGTATTGCGGTTGTTTGTATCGTGTATAGGGGATAACTATTAGATCAGGGGAGGTAATACCGCCATGACACCCACTGATCACGAGAATGGGGGCCCCATACCCCGCTCCGTTCCTTTCAGAGGGGCTGCAGAGGGCCCATTCTAGAGATGATGGGAGTAACCCCCTTTTCTTCACACAGCAGATCTTTACCGGTTTCTCAATGTGTATGTGTCAGACCTGTGCGCCAAACCACCAGCGGACGGTCGTTTCCACGAACGTCTATGCAGACACGTCCTCTCGTGGCATGGTTGAGCGTGGACTTCCACTGAAAACAATGGGGAGCAGTGTCCTGACGCCAGACATTTATTTCTGGGTCTGAATCCCACGTGTGAACTAGCCCCTATGTGTGGCACGTTAAAGGGGACATATCATACAGTTACACACCGGCTGTAAGAGACGCATACAAGGCGTCTACTGAGGAAAACCCCGGTGCTCAGGCGTCCTCCCCCAGCTCTGCAGGCCGCGGTCGCTTCCTCACACCACACGATTATTGGCGGGAAACCCCCCCTCCCGTCTCGAGCTTGAAGGGAGGTCACGTGACGCCGACGTAATCACGCTCTCTACGTCCGGAGATAGAAGCGACGACTCGGAGGCTGAGCCGCTGCTGAATTGAGTTTCCCGCGTAGGACAAGTGAGCGGCTCTGAGGTACTGTAGTCCCCCGGGCCCCGCCGCCGCCTGCTGCTGCTGCTGCTGCTGCTGTCTGCGTGTGTGTGCGGGGATGCGGAGAGTCCTGGAGCCGCCATGGTGTACGTGTGAGGAGTCTGCGCTGTCAGCGTGTGGTCCTGACCCAGTCTCTGGGGGAGCAGCTACATATTACCGGGGTGGGGGTGTTACCCTAAAAACCAAACGTAATGAAGTTTCTGCGCCCCTCCTCTGTTCTTGGTTGGTTCCGCCTGGGCCCCTCTGGGCGTCCATACTGGTGACAGGACCTGATTGGATGCTACAGTCATGTGATCCACCCGATCAGTGCCCTCTGGGGTCAGGTGCTGCACTACTGGCATCATGGCTCCCATCAGCAGCTCTGCCAGTAGTGCATCACATGACCCCCGGAGGTACTGATTGGCTGCAGCCTGTACGGTGGGCTGACGTGAGATCGCGGAGGTGCGTGTTGTCTTTTTCGATTATTTTTTTTTTGCTCCTGTTTATTTAATTTTGGCTGACCCCCCCCCCCCCCTTCCTTTAAAGGCGATGTATTCCTTTAGGGCAATTGTTATTACAGTGTATTGTTTTCAATTGGTATTTATTAAAGATTTGGAGCCCTTTCCTCTGTACAGCTTTATCATTCTTCTGATCTCACTGCGTCCCGTCAGGCAGCTCAGCTGACGGCCGTACATCTCATCTCCTAAATGCTCTTTATAGCTCAGTTTTTATTTTACAGATAAGAATGTGGCTTAAAGGGGTTGTCTCTACTTGCCGTTACCACGGACCATACCGCCGTTCTATGACGGAATGCCTTTAGAGGGATTCCATTATTCATTCCGTCATAATAAAAGTCTATGGCCTGCATAACGGATCCGTCCCGTTTCCGTTACGCAGGGGAGGGCGCCCCTCAGGGGTCCTATGGCTTCTCCACGTGCGGTTATCTGATACCTCAGCCTAAAGGAGGGCCCCGAAACCTCGCACTAAGCGCTAATCTGTACTACTGGTGTAGAAACTAATGAATTGGATAAAAAAAAGGCATTTTTGAAGAACACGTCACTGGCGTGCGGTCTCCAATGCTTCCTGCAGTACATACCTTCACGTCTCCAAGGTGGAGAGAGACCGACTTAGAGGCGTGCACCCGCTAAAAGCCTCACAGGGCACCCAGTAGGGTGCCATGCATGGGTACTATTAACCCCTTCAGGACTGGGCCTTTTAATTTTTTTCATTCCCTGCTTTCCCAAAGCCATACCTGTTTTCATTTTTCTATTCACATGGCCGTATGGGGGCTTGTTTTTTATGGGACAAGTGGTAAACTGGAAATACTTTTCAAATGGGGTGGAATTATAAAAAACAAACAAAAAAAAACCAATTCTGCCACATTTCTATGGGTTTTGTTTTTACAGCGTTCCCTATGTGGTAACACGGACCTGTTAACTTCATTCTAAGGCTCAGTAAGATGACAACGATACCAAATTTGTGTTTTTTTTTTTTTATTGCATTTTTCTTTGCATCGCCTTATTCTGACCCCCATAACTTTTTTATTTTTATGTGTACGGAACTGGGGGGCTCGTTCCTGGGACGATCTGTAGTTTTTATTGATGCCATTTTTGGATGTTGTGACTTTTTGTTGGCGATCTTGATGTTTTAAATATATATTTTAATGGTATGGTTGTTTTTACATGCGGCAATGATGGGTGTTTTTTTTTTTGTTTGTTTTTAATTTGGGGATAGGCGGATATTTGATTTATTATTTTTTTTAAATAATAACAAACATGGCTTATTTAATTTGTCTGAATTACTCTACAGATTCAGTACAATGCCTCGTAAAAAAGCAGGGGCAGCGCCGGCGGCCAAGAGGGCCCCACCTAAACGCAAGCTGGCGGAGGAGTTCCCAGAAGGAGAAGTTCTCACGGATTCGGCAAAAAAGCAGTGGAAATTGGGAGTGCCCATCGGTCAGGGTGGATTTGGACGTCTTTACCTTGGTAAGATAAGTGGTTGTCCAGTTTCGGATATTGGTGACCTTTCCTCGGCACTGACAACCGCCTCTTCATTCACCGTTGTGGGGCGTTACGGGAAAGCCTGCCCTCGGGTGTTTTAAGAACTCCCACAGTGGTGAACGGAGGGTGGCACGCCCCTATCCGGGGGCTGGTTCTGTTGATATTTATTATTTATTTTCCTCACTCGTAAAGTGCTGACATATTCCGCAGCGCAGTTCAGACATTATCATCACGCGGAGGAAACTCATGCAAACATGGGGAGAACATACAAACTCCATGCAGCCCTTGGTCGGGTTCGAACCCAGGACCCCGACACTGCTAACCGCTGATCCGCCATGCTGCCCGGGGTGGGACCTGCTCCGATCTCACATGGATAGCATTGATGGGAGTTCCCCCTTAAGGTTTCCATACGTGTTAGAAGTGTCTGCCAATTTAGGTGGGACCGGTCAGCCGTCTAATGTATGCGAATGCCCCAACAATCCCCTGACGGCAGACCTGTGGGGTGCAGTGGAGGATCAGGCTGTGGGAGTTCAGCATGTGCAATCCTTTGTCCCTACTGAAGATAAGCAGCTGTGGTCTACCAGTGGCTTATGCCTCTTTCCCATTGGGATTGTGGGCAGTGGAATAAAGATCGGATGTGCTGACATTTTAGATGTTGCCGCTGGGGGACAATCCGGATAGCCCATAAATCAGAGCGTGTTGGCAGTAGCTGGTCAGTATATTGAGCCCTGTAATGATCAGCAGGCTCACGGTAGCACTGCGCTGCTTACTTGTAGTTTCTAATGTCTGTTCTCTTTCTGCCCCCCAGCGGACCAAAATTCTTCCAAAACAGTTGGACCCGATGCTCCTTATGTCATTAAAGTGGTGAGTCTGCTTTTACTATTTACTGTGCTGTCAGCTCGCCTCATCTAGTGCCCAAACCATATGATAATATATACATTTAAAAGCTGGAAACGCATAAGCCACATTACAGAAACAGCACCCTCTATATAAGGGCCCTTATGGGCCAGAAACGCGTCAGAAGCCTGTGCTGTTTCTATACTGTGAATTACATCTTAGAGTCATTTAAAAGCAGCAAAGACCAAGTTTTGATCAATTATCTACATGTATGTGCTGTTTTGTACTTAAAAAAAAAACAAAGGGGTGAATTCATGATCCCCCTATGCCTTTTTTTTTTTTTGTGTGTTAAAACATTGCAAAACCCCAGATTTGCAACTTTTTAAATGCCATTGCGACTTTTTTTGGCGTAATCTATGACCAGGTCTGCTCCTCAGCTTAGATGACATGCCTCCTCCGGCAGTGCAGGGCCAGCAGCATGTCCTGGTCTTCATATGTCAGGGCCACAATCTCCTTGTACAGATGGATACTGGGTTGTTATTTGGGGAAGGAGTTGTCCTTTGCCGTTCAGTCTTGTGGCCATACACAGAAGTGTAGTAGGGTGTATGCGGGCAGTCCAGTTATCTCTTTAGATTTGCCTTTGGGGATTGGGAAGGGAAGAATCTGAACATATCAATAAAAAGGGGTTGTCCAAGATAATTAAAAATCTTGGATAATACCTTTATTTGCTGAAAAAAAACATGTTAAATTCGCCCTTTCTCCAGCACAGTTTTTTGCAGCGCTAGCCCTGTCCTGCCACTGCTTGTTTAGACTGCAGCGGTGAGGTGCCAGTATGTGGCATGTGACGGCTGTAGCCAATCACTGTCCTCAGAGTTAGGCTAGATGCAGATGTCCGTTAAACCCGGATGTAAGCAGTCCGTGGTAATGTGGGCTGGATTTGTTCTTTACAGCCGGCGCGCACGGCATCATAGCAACCAATGACGCCATGTGCTCCGGCTGTAAAGAACAAATCCAGCCCGCATTACCACGGACTGCTTACGTCCGGGTTTAACGGACATCTGCATCTAGCCTAACTCTGAGGACAGTGATTGGCTTCAGCGATGTCGTGCCGTTGACTTCACGTCACTGACTCTGTGACGTGTATAGAGAAATGCATGTGACGACTGCAACCCATGACTGTCCTCAGAGTTAGACCACTGAGGGCAGTGGTTGGCTGCAGCAGTCACGTGCCGCGTACTGGCACCTCACCGCTGCACTCTGGAAACAAGCCATGGCAGGAGGACAGGACCAGCACCGCAGAGAACACAGCTGGAGTAATACTTTTATGGATCCCTACTCCACATACTTAAAGTAGCGCCGAGGATGGGGCAGAGCGTTCAGAGCTGCGCTTCTGCCGCCTTGTTTTTTTAGCACAGGTTTCGTTACCCATTAAACCCATCTATTCACAGCTTTCAGTATAAAAATGATTCCTGAAACCCTTCAAGGGCTCCAGAGGCGCTTTGTAGCATGTTTCCGCTTCTCTCTATGCCACATGTGGTGTGTTTGTACTATGGATATTGCCCCCCCTTCAGTTTAATGTTTTGCTGTGGAATTTTGGCACGTGTGTACCCCGACTTACATGGGGGAAAAAGTGGTTTTCACGTTGGATGATGCTCCATTCGTGACCAGCACTTACTCCATACAGATCACTCCGAGTGATTCTGGAGAAAGACTCTAGGATACGTATGAGGAAGCCGCGTTAAATATTATATATATTTTTTAAGGAACCAAGTGACAACGGACCCCTCTTCTCTGAACTCAAATTTTACATGCGAGCCGCCAAACCCGAGATGAGTGAGTGTTTAGAAATGTGTATAGAAATATCAGTCGACTCCTTTCTTATTCTACAGCTGAACATGGACGTGTTTTTTTTTTTTTTTCTCCTAGTTCAAAAGTGGACCAGCAGTCATAAATTAAAATACCTAGGTGTACCCAGGTATTGGGGATCTGGGCTGCATGACAAAAATGCCAACAGGTAAGTACCAGTATTTTTATTAAAACAATTAAGCTATAACAAAGGTATAGTTAGAGCCCTGCCTAGGCCCTGTTCACACTGCCGTCTAGTTTTCTCTTCTCCTTACGGTTTACCTGCTCGCCTTCGACATCGCAGCGGTGAGCAGGTGTAATTGCACCTCTTCCATCTCAATCACTTCGGTTTTCTGCTCCTTCCCATTGAAGTGGATGGGGACAGAGGAGCTGCAATTACACGGCTCACTGCTGTGATGTTGACAGCCAGCAGGTAAACAGTGAAGAGAGCACCCCGCTCGTACGAGCTGATCAGTGGGGGTGCTGGGAGTCAGACCCCTATCAATATAGGAAACCGGCCAATTCCTTTAAAGGGGTTGCCTCCCTTCAGCAAATAACATTTATCATGTAGAGAAAGTTAATACAAGGCACTTACTAATGCATTGTGATTCTCCATATTGTCTCCTTTGCTGGCTAGATTCATTTTTCCATCACATTACACACTGCTCGCTTCCATGTTTAGGACCTCTTTGCAATCCATCCGTCTGCTTGTAGAAAATACACTTCGGGGCACACTTATTTAGACCGGCGTTTTAGACGCCATTCTTAATAAACCCCATCGCTGACGGTGGATCCTTCGGAGTTATAAAGAGGCGCCGGCCACTTGTAACTGTAAGTCAGTTTCCTTGCTGTCTTACATTTAGACCTTTTTCTACGCCCAAAACTGATGTAGAAAATGGTAAATCAGACGGGCCTGCCTCTCCGTCCCCTTCCCTGCCCACCCCGCACCCACTCTTGCGGGGAGAAGTCACAGATTGGTTAGTTGCGCCACAATCTATATTAGGTGTATTTCATATTGATAAATGACCCCCTATGTGTACATGAGATTTGGCTCATTCACTTTGCTGGTACTTTATCACGCTGCAGTTGTTCTGCACTAAAATCCACGTGGAAAAAAGCATGCACTCAAACCGCAAGGTGTGCAGGAAGCCTAACATGTACCAGTTTAGTGCGCATGATGATAGTTGGGACTGGAGACCAGGTTTAATGGGTCTGTACAGATTCTCTCTGGTGTAAACAAGAATGTTCAAATTCACTGACAGCATACAGAGATTTTGAAAACAAGGATAGTTTGAAACACATTTCAGAAAGATTTCTGAAGATTGCACTGGGGTTGATCGGATTTCTACGGGTAACGGCCAGGTTTTTCATTCGGTCCACTTTCTATAAACGGCGATCCCACTTACTCACCATCTGCCTTCATGTGTTTGTGACATTCGTCTGACCAAAGGAAACATTTAAAAAAAATTGGAACGGATTTGTCTTTCGTTCTATTGATCCCTAAGCTTTGAAATTACTAAGTTAAACAATTTCAGCTTATTTTCAATTGAAATGCCTCTACGAGGGATCACTGAAACCGCACACGTTTGCTTCCGGCGCTCTGCAGCCCTAATGATATCTCAGATCTAGGCTGCACCTTTTAGTAGTTTGGGAGAAGCAAAGATTTTTCTTGATGCATATGATTAACTGTAGTGCAATGTATTCCCCTCTGGAGGTGAACGCGGGCGCTCCTTCGCTCTTCTCCATGTATTAGTTAATCAGTCTGGAACGCTCACTCTTTCATCT
The DNA here is from genome assembly GCA_033119425.1 of Bufotes viridis. NCBI lineage: Eukaryota > Metazoa > Chordata > Amphibia > Anura > Bufonidae > Bufotes > Bufotes viridis. The sequence continues at coordinate 7,979,263 of CM065599.1, read as the reverse complement.
GGCTTTCAGGTACAGGTTTATGGTCATGGATCGTTTTGGAAAGGACCTACAGAAAATATTTGACGAGACTTCCAAGCGATTCTCTCACAAAACTGTGCTGCAGTTAGGACTGAGACTGGTAAGTACTGCGTTACTTAAAAGGGTTTTCCGACATTTTACTACTGATGAGGTCATCGGTATCTGATCGGTGGGGTCCCACACCCAGGACCCCCGCCAATCAGCTGTTTGAGAAGGCACTGGCTCTCCTGTGAGCGCCACAGCCTTCTTGCAGCTTACCAGGCACAGCGCCATGCATTGTATAGTGGCTGTGCTTGGTATTGCGCTCAGCCCCATTCACTTCAGGGGCTGAGCTGCTCTTAGGTATGTGACCGATGACCGTGTCGTCACTGGCCTAGGAAAGGCTGAGAGAAGGTTGCAGCACTACTTTCTTCTCGAACAGCTGATAGCAGGGTCCCGGGTGTCGGATCCCCACTGATCAGATACTAATGACCTATCTAGAGGATATGTCATGAATATTTAAATTTCAGAATGCCCCTTTAATATATTAGCACATGCTGCAATATGTTACCGTTTTCTGTCATTTTCCTATATGACTTCTAGTTAAACTTGTCATCTGTGTCTTATAGATTGATATTCTGGAGTATATACATGAGCATGAATATGTACATGGAGATATCAAAGCCTCCAATCTTCTACTGCATCATAAGCATCCTGATCAGGTAAGTAATAGCAATTAGTTCTCATGCACACATCCATATACGTTTTACAAACCGCGGATCTGCACAAGACAGATACCGTCCGTGTTCCATTTGCATTTTTTACAGGCCCATTGACTTCAATGGGTCTGTGTACCTCATGTTCTATAATTTACTGAATGAACATATGTGACATCACATGGCCTAGACTAATCTGCGAGCGCCCGCGCTGGTCAAACAGCTGATGAGAAGGATAGGTCATCAGTGTAAGTCTTGGAAAACCCTCTTAAGGCCAGTTTCAGATGAGTTTAGTGCATTATGTAAGTACAATTCATTACAGCTGATGTTGGGCAGAGACAGAATTATAAATCATTATGGAGCTGTGAGGTTCTGTGCGGCTAGTTTTACACTAGCGGCAGCCTGCCGGATCCGTGCTGCCGCTAGTGCACGCGTGCCGCCAGAGGTCCGCTCCGGCCCCATTGACTATAATGAGGGCTGACCGGACTTCCGGCGGCAGCACGGCAAACATGCCTAGAGGCGGCCGGAATAAAGCTATACATGTCAATGGTGCCGGAGCGGACCTCAGGCGGCACGCATGCACTAGCGGCAGCACGGATCAGGCAGGCTGTTCACCTGCCGGAGAAGGCTGCTGCTAGTGTGAAACTAGCCTTAGGAGCACAGTTCAGGCCGGGAAATTACACTACCACACGGGGCTTGTTTTCTGCAGTCAACCCGCTCGTCTGAAACTGGCCTAAGACTAGCCTTGGTTTCTGTATGTATTACAATCCTATTCTTGCTGATCTCTTCAGGTGTTCTTGGTGGATTATGGCCTCGCTTACAGATACTGTCCAGAAGGTGTGCACAAGGAATATAAAGAAGATCCCAGGAAATGTCACGATGGCACAATAGAGTTTACAAGTGTCGATGCTCACTTAGGAGTCAGTAAGTATATTGGAATGATCTGTGGCAGTGGATCTCTGCTCCGGAGTAAAGACTACATTCTCAAGGGAGATGTTTTGTAATGTTCTCCAATCTTGGTGGAAGTTTAGAAGGCCTCGCGGCGGCGCCATACGATGCCCCCAGAATTATTATTATTAAAGCGCCATTCATTCCATGGTGCTGTACATATGAAAAGGGAGTATACATAATACAAAACAATTGCAATAAGCATGAACAAGACAGTTACAAACTGGTAGAGAGGGAGAGAAGACCCTGCCGCAAGGGCTTACAATCTACAAGGGATAGGGGAAGCATACAATACAGAGTGCGAGGTTCCGTAAAACTGACCGGTAGGATTTCCCACAGTACAGGGACTGTTACGCAACACTACATCTTCAGAAAGCCAGAATACCATTGCATTTTGTGCGTTTTTGGAAGCACTTTTCAGGACTTTGGGGGGGGGGGGAATTTCAGGGGAGAAGAACAAAACAAAAAAAAACACCTCCAACTAAACTGCATTGTATGAAGGTCACTTAATATTTCACCATAGCCCTTTATGTAACTTCTTGCCGCATCGTTTTTGGCGAATAAATAAATCTATAGAATGTGTGTGGTGCCTGGTTGGAAGCCACTTTTATGCAGTCAGTGTTTTGCACCATTAGAGGTCATGCACACGAGCGTAATGGCTCAGTATATACAGGCACTGGCCGTGTGTACTCTGTGGTGACTTGAATGGGTCCGCGACCCGCAAGATGCAACTGTAGATGGAACGTCACCCATCTTGCAAAGTGAAGGCACAGATCAGAAGCGCTACCTTGATCTTTTGGGTCCGTGCCTCTGCACAGCAAAAAGATAGAATATGTTCTATGGCCGTATCTTGCGGATGGCAGACCTATTCGAGTCAGTGCATCCACAGATGGAGTGCCCACGGCCAGTGCCCATGCATTGCGGACTTCTGTTTGCACTCTGCAGCACAAGGCTGACCGAATACGGATTGCAGGGCACGTGGCTTAACTCTGAATTTCCCGGTGACAGATTCCCTTCGGTTTCTGGATCGGTTCCAGCCGCCGGCATATCAGTGTTCTTTTTGTTGCCTCACTACTGTTTAAAAGAACTTAAAGTTCAGAAACCAAATATTGAGCAAGTGACACTTTTTCCTTTCTAACTTATGAAGTCTGCAACTGGTTCTTCACAAACATCATATTGAAGCCTTTGGCTCAGCTGTTCATTTACTGTACTAAGGGGGTGCTGTTATTGCAGAAGTAATTTGTATTTCTGTCCAAACAACTTGCTAGGCCTCCTACATACAGTATGCAAATTTCTTTGGCACGGCACGTGTATGTGACATCCTTTGAATTCTTAGAAATTAGATTCTGCAGACAGATGAAGAAAATAGTTTATTTTTCTGGCCATTATCTGACTGCAGAAAAACACCACCCAAACAAGTCACATGCAGAATTAACTGAGCTCAAATGTGTTGAAGCCCTGATAAAATATATATTTATTTTTATTATTCCCGACGGTGGGAAAGACTCCCCGAATTTTGCAAAAAATAATGGGATCCAGAAGGACGGCCTCGGTAACGTTTTCCAGAAGCATACAGATTTTGCTGCAGCTTTACCACCATTGCAGACGAGGAAGTTTTCCAAGACGGCCCCAAAAAAGTCTGGTTTCCATGTTCTGTCTCAAAAAAATTTTTTTTTGTGAATGGGATTTTGTAAAAGACAACTTGCAATGTTGTAATTTTTTTAGAAAAGCAAAACTCTTTTCTTCCAAAAAAACAGCTCACACTTGCCTGTAGGTGTTATGCATAGTATTGCAGATCAGCTCCATCCACTGTAATGGAGCCGAGTTGCAGTACCGTATGCAACCCATGATCTGTTGTGGCGCTGTTTCCTAATGCTGTACAACCCTTTTCATGCTGTAGCAAAAGTATGCCCAGTGTGCACGCACCCCTACCTGCTGAAAACCGGGCTATCACAAATATAAGCAAGGAGTATCCCCATCTTTATAAGGCTACCTTCACCTGACGGTATGTGTTTTGCGGTCCGCAAAAAATATGGATGACGTCTTTGTGACATCCTTGTTGCCGATCCATTGTAACAGTGCCTGTCCTTGTCTGCAAAACAGGCAAGAATAGGACATTGAAATGAATTTGGTCCTTATCCAATCTGCAAAAAACAACAACACACGGAAATAAAATACGTCAGTGTGAATGTAGCCTAAAGTGATGTAGTGTCGGTAGGGTATGGCAACGATTGATTGGTGAGGTCCGACAGCCGGCCTTGAGAATGATGGTGCCTCAGCGCTTCATGCCCTGTACTGCCCCCCAGCCTCCTGCCCCATTAATTTCATTGTCAAGATCTGTTGGGGGTCTCGGGTGAGACCAACATGGCCTATAGGGCAGAAATACCCCTTTAGCCTGCCAAGGTACTCTTATCCTTAAATGTTTTCTGCCCGCTGTATGTCAGGTACTAAATGTCACTTCATGATGTTTAATTTTTGATTTCAGGTCCATCAAGAAGAGGAGACTTAGAAATCCTTGGCTATTGTATGATTCAGTGGCTGTGCGGGAAACTTCCATGGGAAGACAAACTGACGGATCCAAATTATGTCGCAGGCTCAAAAAGAAGGTATCTGCTCCTCAGTAGTGTCACTACTGCGTTTTAAAGGGGTTTGTCCTCTTTTAGGAGAAATCCGGACAGCACATGTGGTCTGTAGTAAAGAATAGATCATTGCTTGCCTTATAGATCCTCTGTGAACCCGGCTGTAGCAGTGATATAGTGTCGACAACTTGCGACCACCGCAGCCAATCCATTGCTGCTTTGGTGCACTGCTGAGGCCAGTACTAGGCTGCAGCAGTCACATGTTATTGACATGATTTCACCACTGCAGCCAGGTGAACGGCGCCCTGCCAGGGGAACCTGAGCACCAGCGTGCGAGCTATCGGGAAGTAAGGATCTGTTTATTGCAGGTGGTTCACATGTGTTGTACACTTCCTCCTGAAACCAGACAACCCCTTTAACTCTTGTGGTCTTTTTTTAAGTTTCTGAACTAAAACCTTAAAACTCTATTTTATTTATAAAAGATGCTTGTTGTAAATAAAAATGGACGATTTGTGGGGGCCACGTCTCGCACTGGCCACGAGACCCAACAGTAACTTTTCCAGTGGTCAATGGACGGCAGCCATTATGCCTTAGCACGTTTAGCACGTTTGCAGTAGTGCATTTCGGTTTTCAGAAATTGCCTATGGTCACTTGTACTCGTTTGCCTGTTATTTGTATGAAATTTATATTCATTATATATTTTTTTTTTTTTTGTTTCCAGTTATCATTCTGACATACCAGCGCTTATAGACACGTGTTTCCCAGGGAAAAAAAAGCCAGGTGGGTCCTTTGTATAGAAGAAGTTTGACTGAAACATAAGCATGGGAACATTTGCTGTATCTTACTGTATACAGCAGGCTTTTATCACATACACACACCTTGATATCCAACCATATGGCCCCTGTAAGGCGGGGGGCTGCTGTCCATGGTGGCTGTTGCGAGCAGAATAGCAATGAGGTCTTGAAAGTCTACAGGCAGAGAGAGACCTGCAGGCTGCCCGATAGACCTCATATCAGCCTACACATCTTTTTGTATATATAAGTAGACATCATCTCTGTCTCATAATCTGCACCCAATTAAAGGGCGTCTGTCAGCAGTTCTGTCCCTATGACCTGTTACATGTGCTCTTGGCAGCTGAAGGCATCTGTGCTGATCCCATGTTCCTATGTGCCCGCATTAGTGAAAAAAATGATGTTTTAATATATGCAAATGCGCCTCTAGGAGCAACGGGGGCGTTACCATTACACCTAGAGGCTCTGCTCTCTCTGCAACTGCTGCGCAGTCTGCACTTTGATAGGGCCAGGCATTATGTTTTCACTGCCTGGCCATTTTAAAATACCTGTCCGCTAATGCAGTCTTCATCCGCTCTTCACTGCAAGCCTGCTTAGATTTTTCATTTGGCCACCCATTGACCGTTTAGCTGGAAATGTCTATTTTCTTGCATATTTTGAGTAATTATTGACACCTTTCTGCTGTTCTTAAAGCTTCCAATTTGATTTTTACAGATGAGATTACGAAGTACATGGAGGCTGTTGCAGCGCTCGATTATACAGCTAAACCTCAGTACCAGAAGTTAAGAGACTTACTTCTACAAGGTCTGAAATCTCTGGGGGCCAAGGACGATGGGAAGCTGGACTTCTCCTCAGCTCCGAATGGAGATGTTCCTGTAAAGGCCCAGAAGGTACTGTTTATGTCTGCAGTCTGCCTTATTCTACCAGTTTCTTCCCGGTCACTGCCGGAGTATAAAGCTTTCTGATCTGTTATCTTCTATACGTCCGTGCACAGGCAGAATATACTGACACATGCAAGTGTCAGAAATGGTGATTTAGAAAAACCCTGTGTGCGTGCTGCAAAAGCCCCATTCAGTTGAATAGAAAAGCTTCCACCCTTTCTGCAACAAATCTGCACCCTTAAAGGGGTTGTTCAGGGTTTTACTATTGATGGCTTATTGGGATAAGCCATGAATATGTGATCGGTGGGGGTCCTGAACTACACAGTGCTGGTTACTGCAGCGCTGCTCTCATTGAAGTGAATGAAAAGAGCACTGCAGGCTCCAGCTCCGGCCACTACACAAAATTCTCAGAGCTCTGTAATTTGGCATTGGAGTTGCCACAAAATAGCCGATTAGCAGAGTCCGACACTGCACCCCCGGCGATCAGATACTGATGACCTGTCCTGAGGAAAGGCCATCCAATAGTTAAGGGGGTTGTTAGCCTAGTGTCGCCTCCTAGTGGCAGCAGCTATACCCACGGTTCTGTGCGCCCCCAATGAACTCGGCGAGAAAGAGATTTTACAGGCGAGTCCACAAAAATCTTTTACTATCAGACATCATATGGTACTTGAAAATCTTTTTCAGGGGGCATTCACACAATAGTATTTTCAGTCTGCATCCAAGCCGCAAGTTGCCAAACGCACACGGTCAGTACCTGTGTTTTGCAGACCGCAAGACTGATACGGTCATATTTACGCCCCCTAATAAGGTTAGAACCAGCCCTGTACCTCATATAGATCCAGAGATTTCCCCATTCATTGCTCTGCTAGATTTATTTCAAGCTGATGGCTCAGTGGGCGTGTCCTTGCTCAGTGGGCATGTCCTGTAACTGTCACAGCTTCTATTAGTAGATATGGCAGTTGAAGGATGGAACTGAGCATGTGCGTCCACTTTAACGAGGTGGACACAGATGAGAAAAAACAACCAGCAGGCGGCGCTGTACAGATACATTTTATTGAATAGCTCAACAGCTTTACTACATTTTTAATTACCTGCAATTCCACATTCAGGTGCTGGTTTGAAAAATATAGGGACAATCCGTTTTAAACTATAGCTTTATTCCAAAGTTGGACAGAGACTTCTTAGCAGATCTCACCCGCAAATCTGTGCCGTAGCGAGAATAGAGGAAATGACATTGTCCACCTTACTTGAACCTTATGCGTTCCTCGGCAGTGGCCACAAAATGTCACATTTATTGCTCAGGTAAGAAACCTTCTGTGCAAACTACTTGCAGAGCGGAGAAATATTCTAATTTCTAGCCTTTCCATTTGGCCTGTGCATAGCGGCGGCATAAGCAGTGCAATAATGAGATCTTCTCTCTGTAGTCTTGGTCAGAATGAGAAGTGTCTGTGCGTATTCCTGACTAATGCATCACAAATCTGCTGACATGCTAACCTTGAAGTCCTAGCTGGCGATAATCAGGCCTGTGCAGCGGCAGTGGAGATGGACCTAATGCACTCCATCAATGCAGTTTGCATATGGGAGTTCCCACGGGGGAGCTGCTCTGTGCCAGCTGAGGGGTTACCTGCCCATTGCAGTTATTGTATGTAATTATCAAACCAATCTGTTCAGCCCAGCAGGGTTTAGATGGTAATCTGAAAGCGCTGCTCCTTCCATGAGAGATGGATTGCACTATCCACCCCCTCACCTTCCATCCCCATCAGCATTGTATCCATACAGCTGCCTCCAGACCGTTGTGATTGTGCGATTGTCAGACTCGTGCAATTGCATATAATTGTCCGGCGAGAGCAAACCTGTAAATGTGCCCACAGGGTATGAACTGCCCGAATTATCTAGATGCTAATGATGGCGCGTGCTAATAATTAACGTGCAAAGCGCCACTGCCAAACAATACACCAAAAGGGTTTGGGGTTATATATTTGCATAGTAAAGGGGTGATCTGATGGCGTCTGCGTGTGGACCTTGTATTTGATGGGAAGCCTATGGTAGGTATGATGAGAAATGGATGATATGCTGCAGAAATCGTCTGCGCTTGGATTGCTTTGGTTTCCTCCGTCAATGCAGTCATTTGAGCCGAGCAAAAGAATTTAGTGTTGTCTGGAGAAAATACGTTTTTTATTTTATTTTTTTGTCAAGTTTTTAATAACTCGACCGTAATGATGCATCAAAAAGCATTAGCACAACCCCAGAACTGCACAGAAATGTCCATGCAGATCAGTCGGTGCCGCTATTTTCTCTATTGAAGTGAATGGAGAAAATGAAACTGGCTCTACTAATTTCGGAATCCTATAGGAGTGTGCAATGTGCTCTCCGTTCACTTCAGGGGCCCTGTGCCGGAGATGGGTGCGGGTCGCACTCCTGGGACCACCCCTTTTTGATGGTATTTCTAGTGATATGCCAGATGGGACATCCCTTAATCGCTTTGCTGTGCCGTTCCCCTAGCCGGGGGGGGGGGACATTATTGATTGGATAATGTCATACTGTGCAGGGACAAACCCCCCCAAATCGTAACACCCAAAGGTTAATATAATTTTATATATATAACCTACAATAAGAACAAAGTGGCTGGAGGACCCCGGATTTCCTGGGGTCTGTCCACCACCAAGCGCTGCTCCCATGGAAGTGAATGGGAGAGCACCGCGCATGCGCGGCCCATGCTCCCATTCACTTCTATGGGGCAGACGGAAATAGCCGAGCCTGCTCTCGGCTGTTTTCGGCGGCCCCATAGAAATGAATAAAGGGTGGTTGCGCATGCGCAGTGCGCCCTCCGTTCATTTCTGTGCTCCGTTCTCATTGTAGGTGTGGGTCCCAGCAGTGGAACCCGCACCTATCAGACAATGAGGGAATATCCTAGCGATATGCCCCCATTGTCTGAGATGGGAAAACCCCTTTTAAGTACAGATCCAGTACTTATACTTTCTTATGTCGGGGTTCAGCCTTCGGGAGAGCTAATGAGGGAGTTGACGGGTTCAGGAGGGGCTTCTTGTCCGATATGTCGGCAGCCATTGCATTGTGGGTGTTAATGCAGCCAGTGTCATTGTTTTCCAGCGAAAGTTGCCAAAGACATTTGATGAAGAGGAGGCTGGACAAAGCGAAGTGAAGAAGAAGGCTCCCAGAGGTGAGTCCTATTCTGCTGAAAACTCTTAGTATAATTAAAGGAGGGGTCCTCTCACCTCAGCAAATGGCCTTTATAATGTAGACAAAGTTTAATACAAGGCACTTACTAATGTATTGGGATTCTCCATGTTGCCTCCTTTGCTGGCTGGATTCATTTTTCCATCACATTATACACGGCTCATTTCCAAGGGTTACGACTGGAGCTGCTGTGCATGCGTGCCTATGAGAACTTCTGCGGTCCTGGTCACCAGAGAGGCCGGTTCTTATTCCTGTGGTGTGTGCCAGCACGACCACCGCTGCTGCATTGCCGGGTGGTCGTAACCCCTGGAAACGAGCAGTGTATAATGTGATGGGAAAATGAATCAAACCAGTAAAGAAAGCACTATGGACAATTGGAATACATTAGTAATTGGCTTGTATTAACTTTCTACATGATAGATGCCATTTTGCTGAAGTGAGAGAACCCCTTTAGGGGAAGAGGTAACCAGTGTTTTTAAACATCAGTGCACAAGCCCCATAGAAGTTGCCGCCACTAATCCGGTTGTATCACCTTCTGAACATTCGTACTCGATGTGTTTCCGTACAGGTCGCCCTCGAAAAGCTGCTGCAACTTCACCAAAACCACCACCAAAAGGAAGAGGACGCGGAAGAGCGAAGCAGCAGTGATGTCTGTCCTATTTTACATGTGTTTTTATGTTTTGTATGGAGAACAAGTATAGATGTCCATAGTCTTTTGAGAATAAAGTTTTATCCTCAGTTCTGTACGTCTCGGCCTGTAGCGGTAGACTTCATTTATGCCACTGCTGTTTTATTTTATTCTTTTGTGGAAAATGTAAGACCTTAAGTTTTTTTATTTTACCCCTTTGTTACAGCACTTTGAAATTCTGGCTGCAGAAAGAACACATTTACAGATGCAGTATAGGTCAAGTTATAGACCGGAGGAGACCGTCTGTGGACCGAGCTGCGGTGGTGCTCCTACGGTTTACACTGCTCACTGCACTTATAGCTGTATAATGGTGTATGATAGAACTAAGGTTTGTGTTACGATACTGGTGCAGCGGATCCTCTAAGCCAGCCATCAGCAACTTCTGGCGCTGTGAAACTACAACTCCCAGCATTCTCAGCTATTTTTGTAACTCCCATAGAAGTGAAAGTAGGATTCTGGGAGTTGTAGTTTCAGAACAGCTGGAGTGCCGGAGGTTACTGATCCCTGCCCTAAGCCATAATCTTGCTAGACTGAGGCATTCAGTCGTAAGGTGGCGTTCACGTGACCTTGGGGCCACCATGCCCGTGTTGCAGACTGCAAACCACGATGGCATAGGCCGAGATGGCTTCTGTGTGTTTCGGTGGACTTCCAAGTGCCTGCCTCTTTGCCACAAAAGATAGAACATGTCCTATCTTGCGGATCGCGGGCCGAAGTCATTGGGTCCGCACTGCCATGCTGAGTGCACGGTGGCCCCACATGGTCCCTGAGGGGTTTTGCGTTCTTCAGCTCCTTGTAACTTGCTGTTCAAATCTAGGGATTGCTTAGCGTCCCAAGAGTCAGAACCTCCTCCATGATGAAAAATGGTGACCACCTTGCGTGCAGCCATATTTGCAGGAGTGACCTCTTTTTCTCATCACTGTGCCTTACCATGTACGCCCCTCCGCCTAGCACTATTGGAGGTTGAGCTTGGCCATACACTTTCCTGTACATTGCCTACTGACTACTCTTATTAAAATATTGAATTCCAAAAAGTTTTTTTTGTTGTGGTGTTTTTTTGTTTTCTTCTTCTGGTGCGTTCCTGCGCGTGCGCAGCGTCTCACCGCAATGGAGGAGAACTGCCTTTAGACTGCATTTACAGCTCTTGATGACTCCAGTTGTGTGTAAATATTAGAAAACAGCAGGGTAATACATTCCAAGAATCACTTGAGTAGTGCCGCGAAGACGAGTGTCCTTACTGGTATTGTAGTCATACTCCCAAGATCCCCTGCTGTTTCTAATCAGTGCGCACAGCCGTGAAAAAACCGGACTGACATTTACAGGCGCAGCGGGGAGATACTTGACTACTGAATGTTAAAGATTCCTCTACCTGTGTTTCAAAGTGGCCAGTGCATATGATAAATCTTCACAGGGGAACTAGTCCGCTCTTCATCTGATGGCTTAATGAGGATATCGATAATGAAGCAGATCCCTCGCCCTCCCACACAACCCTACAGTGTAAACTCGCCTTCTGTGTATATCCTTCCTTGCACTAATTGGAAATCTTTAGCCTGCCCTGTGTTTATCGCAGCAGCGGCGATGGAGGAGAAGAAGAATATCCCGAGCTGGTGCCTCGCCATTAACTGTCAGTTGTGAATTGTCCATCTGATCCTCCAGATTTGGAGGCCGTAAATACCGATAGGTTTTCTCCATACCGCCTGGATCACTCGTCTTCCGCTCCCTGGGGAGTCGGACCAGACAGGCTGCCATTTGCTACTGCTAATTCTGCTTAGCTCCGTCGCTAGTGGAGATGGTGTGTAATTAGCTATCTAACTTGGCTCTTACATTTTAATAGCCAATTCGAGCAACGTTTTAGCCAAGTCCTATCTCTAATTTGTGTTCACTCTATTAACGAAGTTAGTATTAGGCCTCTTTCACACAAACGTCTTTTTTGCGAGTGTACGGATGTTTTTTTTTGCGTTCCGTACACAGAACCATTCATTTCAATGGTTCCTCGAAGAAAAAAACTGAAGTGTTTCCGTGTGCATTCCGTTTCTGTTTTTCCGTTCCGTGCAAAGATAGAACATGTCCTATTATTGCCCGCAAATCACGATCCGTGGCTCCATTCAAGTCAACGGGGCTGTAAAAAAAACGGAATGCATACGGAAACGCATCTGTATGTCTTCTGTGTTCGGCAAAAAGCGGGACAGATATGGAAGACATACAGATGCATTTCCATATGCGCTCCGTGTTCGGCAAAAAACGGAATGGATATGGAACGCATACGGAAATGCATCTGTATGTCTTCCATATCCGTTCCGTTTTTTGCCGAACCATCTATTGAAAATTTTAAGCCCAGCCCAATTTTGTCTATGAAATTACTGTATATGTCATACGGAAAAACTGAACTGAAACGGATCCAATTAAAATGGCCCGCAAAACACTGAAAAAGCCATATGGTCGCTCTCTCTAAAAGAGAGAGGAGGAAACCTGTGCCGAGATGTTCCTGTTTATTAAAGGGAGTGTCTTGTTTCTTTAAGTATGTGAAAGTCTGTATAACAATATATATATTGCATTTATTTATTCTTTCTTAAAGGGGCTTTCTGAGCATGTAATACTGACAACTTATCCTCAGGATTGGTCATCAGTATCTGATCGGTGGGGGTCCGACATTCAAGCCCTTAGCCAATCAACTGTGTGAGGAGGCCGCGAGCTTGCCAAGTACAACGCCGTCCATTGGATAGTCCCTGTGCTACCCCATTCACTTGAATTGGACTGAGCTGGGCCTAGGTCATGTGACCAGTTTTTGGAGAAGAAAATGACTTAAATCTACACCAGTAAGGGAGCTGGTGTAGATTTTAGCTTGTCGCGCGGCCTGCTGGAGGAAGTGCCAAAGTTAAGTAGACCCCCTTCCCCTCCAACTTTGGCACTTTCTCCAGCATCACAGGCACAATTCAGACCGGCGTCTAAATTGCTGGTCCTTATAAATGCGCCCCAATGGTCAGAAAAGTGTCTACAGCCTAATAGATGAAATAGACCAGTGAATAATGGAGGAGCTGCGTACAGAGCCTGGTGTGCCTCTTCAGGTCTTGCCTTGGCGCCACAGATTGGCGTTTGGTATCTGACATCACCTGTCCTGATTTCCCCCCCCCATCCTATAAGGATGAGTCTGCTGATGCAGTCCTCTAATGAGAAGGAGATGGCTGTGCTGACTCTGCCTCAGGCTACACAGCAAAGTTGAAAAGCGGGCTGTAAGGCCTAATTCACACACCCGTAGTGCGTTTTGCGGAAACACAGATCCGCAAAACCGGACGGCTGCAATGTGCATTCCGCATTTTGCAGACCGCACATTGCTGGCAGAATAGGACATGTTCTATTTTTTTGCGGAAATGCGGATACGGACATCTCATAGTGTGCTGTCCACATTCTTTCCTGCCCCTTTGAAATGAATGGGTCTGCAACTCTTCCGCAAAATTGCGGATGGGATGCGGATCCAATTTGCAGACGTGTGAATTAGGCCTACCATAGTTTATGAGGCTAAAAAAGAAATCAGTCCATCCAGCTCGGCCTGTTATTCAGAAAGTTGATCCAGAGGACGTCAAACCCGCCCCCACCAACCCCTGTGAGGTGGAAGCCAATTTTCCTGCTGTAAAGAAAAGGTAATTATATAAACCATTTTTAAAATAAGCTTTTATATAATATGCAGTTTAAATTGTCATATTTAATGACCCTTTTCCGTTGTATCCTGCTGATCGCTCGCTTGTGAAGAGTCATGCCCAAACCTCAATTAAAGGGCGTCAGCAGATTTGTCCCTATGACCCCGGCTGACCTGTTACATGGCACTTGGCCGCTGAAGGCGTCCGTGTTGGTCCCATGTTCATATGTGCCCGCATTACTGAGAAAACTTGTTTTTATATATGCAAATGAGCCTCTAGGAGCAATGGGGGCATTGCAGTTGCACTTAGAGGCTCTGCTCTCTCTGCAACTTCCACGCCCCCTGCAGGACCAAGTTTGATTATGTTTTAACTGTCTGGCCCTGTCAATCAAAGTGCAGGGGGCGCTGCAGTTGCAGAGAGAGCGGAGCCTCTAGTTGTAAGGGCAACGCACCCTTTGCTCATGTGTGGCTGCTGCTCCAAACGGGGGACTTTTGCCCATTTCTTGTGATATGTGGGGGCCTCAGTAGACGGACCCCCTCCAATCAGACATTCATCCCTTATCCTCTGAATAGGGAATAAGTTGTTTTAATGGGACAACCCTTTAATTAGCGTAATAGGTAAATCATTTCTGCCGCAGCAAGCTGCCTCCCAGTCCGAGGCCCAGCAGCCTAAAGATCTGTGCAGGAGCCAAATGACAAAGATGGGATTTTGTATGAGATTGGAGATCAGCTGTTTTGCATAGATACAGCGCCACCCTTGCTTTCAGGCTGGCTCTGGTATTGCAGCTCAGCAGTATTCAGATGGATGGGACTAAGCAGTACCAGACGCAGCCCAAGCCCAAGGGGGGCACTGCTTGTAGGGAAAAAAGCCCGCCATCTACTCTAATCCCTCTCGACTGGATTTTCTTCCGCTGTACAGTCATGTAGAAATAACTCTCTTCGTCTTTCTTAACACCGAGTTGCTGCTTTGTGTTAGGAAGAATATGAGGTCCATAAAACTGAGCACAAGAGACGGGCCCTATACGGGAGAGGTAATGCGCGGAGCGTGTGTTTCTGCGGCTCCCTGCCGACATTGGACACGCAGCAGTTGAACATATCTTTAATTGAATTTTCCTTTTAACACATTGAGAAGTGGCTTTTGTGCCAGCCCGTGTCAGCTGTCGTAGAAATTCTCAATGTTTCTGTGTAAAAGTACACAAACTGGCACCACGCAGAATATTCCGGCCTTACCCCCGTATCTGTGCAGACAGAACAGATTCCCATATACAATCGCCGTGTCACTGACAATTATTTCTGGTATCCCTGAGGTGACTTAGAGGGTATGGGAATCTGTCTGTCTGTCTATTTTATGTAATCTAATCTATCATAACTAGAGATGAGCGAATTTCCGGTTATGAAATTCGTTTGCAATTTGTTTACTGGTAAAAGGTGAATTGCGTTATGGATTCCATTACCACGGATCATAATGCAGTTCTATGATGGAATGCCTTTAGAGGCATTCCGTTATTCATTCCGTCATAATGGAAGTCTATGGCCTGCTAAACGGATCAGTCTCGTTTCCGTTATGCAGGAGAGGAAACATGCAGGGGCGTCCTCTCCTGATCCTAACAGAAACGGGACAGATCCTTTTTGCAGGCCACAGACCTCTATTCTGACGGAATGCCTCTAAAGGCATTCCATTAGGCATTCCGTCATAGAATTGCACTTCTGCAATTGCAGAAGTGCACCGTGGAGCTTTCTATGGGCGCATCATCTGCTTGATGTGTTATTTTTAGAAATCATTCCAACTTGGGGCTCATGCACACGACCGTTGGCTGTTTTGCGGTCCACGAATTGTGGATCTGCAAAACACGCATACCAGCCATGTGCATTCCTCATTTTGCGTACTGGAACCTCCAGGCCATATAGAACAGCCCTATCATTGTCCATAATGCAGACAATAATAGGACATGTTCTATTTTTTTGCGGAGCGGCAGTGCGGAGATACAGACACGGAATGCTCACAGTCATTTCAGCGAAAAAAAAAAAATTAACGGACACGAAAAAAAATACATTTGTGTGCATAAGCCCTAAGGGGGTATTTAAAAAAAAGTCCACTTTGCACCTTTTCATATGAACGTTGCGCTGACAATGACCCGATCCCAGGAACAGAACCCCTGCGATCCACTGGAATAACCTACAAGAGACCAAATACTTTACTTCTGCAATAGGTTCCTCCAAAGTAGGAGACGCTCCGTGCAGCAGAGATCGCAGTGTGTAGGCCGGGTATGGAGAGTCTGATAATCCAGTACAGATCTGAGACATCATCATTTCACAAGATTAGATGGAGAAGAGTTAAAGATGAAACTGTAGGCCTCTGCCCTAACATCACTGCACATGAAGAACCTATGATTGATCTACAGACCTGACACCTTCATCTTCAATATCCGCTCTTAGTATGTACACTGATGACCAGATTCTCAGACTGCCCTGTGCCCTCTCGGGTGGACAAGCCCTCATTCCCCCAGCGCTGTGTCCATCCTCTATCTTCTCCTGCAGGTCCTTTGCCCCAAGAGCAGGGCAGGAGAGGTGCCTCGGACCAGCGAAGCACACTGTGCATAGATCAGTCTGAAATCTGGTGGCTAGTTTGCATACATGAAGAGGGAACTTGGAATGGGACGAACCGAACTGCGGCATCTACAAGGCCTGCAGAAACATTCCTGAAAAAAACAGGTGGGATCTTAAAGCATCGGTAGATAATTTCAGACATGGCTGGGTTCAGAAGGTCACAAGCAACGTAAAGGATATGAACACCTTCCAGGGCAATTTTAATTTATTTTGCAATTTATTTTATTATTGCATTCTATTCATTTTGGAATAAAATAATTTTTGCCGTTGGTCAGCAGTTTTTGTGATACAGGGGTTTTAATTTCAGTCCATTTGCAGACAGAACAGAACAGAGCCCCATCAGATAAGGGCTCATGGAGAGTTCTTATCTCTGATCTCCTGACAGCTCATAAACACTCATTTAACTCATATTCTTATTAGTTTTGATAATACCAGCTGCAGAACCCCTTTAAAGCCCCTTTAAGTCATTTGTATGAACCCTCGTTAGCGATCATCTTGCCGACAATTACCCGTTCATTCGGCAATTGTGATTTTTAAGCACGCTTAAAAATCATCGTTTGCCGGCGGTAGATCGTGCTGTCTAATTATGATCTGCCACCGGCAAACCACTAGACAGTATGGGGACGAGCGATTACATAGCGATCATTCCTCCCCATGCTGCAGAGGAGATCGCTGCATGTAATAGCAGCAGTCTCCTCCGCTAGCTAACAGGCGATTGCCGGGAGGGAACGCTTAACTCCCGACAATCGCTTACTGATCTACCTGTCTAATACAGGCTTTAGAATAAGTAGAAAGTGACAGTCTGCAAATAGTCTGAAGTTCAACCCCTGTATCACAAAAACTGCTGAAGATTTTTAATACAGACCAATTGAAAAAAGATTTTTAGCCCAAAATGAGTAAAATGCAATTATAAAAAGTTTGCTCAAAGATGTGCATAGCCTTTAATACATTAGAAAAGAAAATGTCCATAAAGGAAAGGTTCTCTTTTGCCCAAGAAACAGTCGGACCACTGGGTCTGCCATCTACTTGTACGCCCACATTGCATCCAAAAGTGAGGATTTACAGAGGTTGCTCTCCGGCCCATATGTGAACCAGTATTTAAAGGGATTGTCCTATTTAGAAAATCCATTGTCACAGTAGTTCCTTGTCACATTGCTGGCCCACTTGAAACCATTTGTTCTTGGAAAGTCATTGGTCATCTGTGGTTTTGAATGGATCTGCTAGATCTCAGCCCCATGGTATAAGGGAGGGTCCCGATTGCATCCCTCTATTTGCTCAATTTGCAGTTATTAGCCACTTCACAATGGTTGATTTTTGGAAGACAACCCAGAGCGTGCACAGGGCCGTCTTCCTTTGTGTCTGCGCAGTGCAGAATGAAGCTGGATGGTGTTCTGCAAGGAGTTAACAGCTAACAGAAAGGCTTTGTGAATCTCCTGCCAAGATGCATCCAGCACGTGTCCTTAAGAATAGCTTCTGTCAGCCAAAGAGACCCATTCGACCTACGTAAACGCCTACAACAATTCTGTGTATCCTGTCCTCCTGTTCTTTGGTACTTCTTAGGTTAAGTGGAAAAAGAACGGGGTAATAACAACACGACAAAAACATCATTAATGACTGGGACCAAGAACGCCACTTAGTACAAGAAAATCCCATCTAAGTATGGTGCTAGTCACAGAGCGTTGTCCCTAGTCGTAGAGAACCCATGTTCTGACCTAGGACTGATGGAAGAGGGACCCCCAGTACAATGCTAAATGTTCTTGTATGTCTCGGTGAGAGTCACAGAGCGTTGTCCCTAGTCGTAGAGAACCCATGTTCTGACCTAGGACTGATGGAAGAGGGACCCCCAGTACAATGCTAAATGTTCTTGTATGTCTCGGTGAGAGTCACAGAGCGTTGGCCCTGGTTTTGGAGAATCCATGCTCTGACCTAGGACTGATGGAAGAGGGACGCCCAGTACAATGCTATATGTTCTTGTATGTCTCGGTGAGAGTCACAGAGCGTTGGCCCTGGTTATGGAGAACCCATGTCCTGACCTAGGACTGATGGAAGAGGGACGCCCAGTACAATGCTATATATTCTTGTATGTCTCGGTGAGAGTCACAGAGCGTTGGCCCTGGTTATGGAGAACCCATGCTCTGACCTAGGACTGATGGAAGAGGGACGCCCAGTACAATGCTATATGTTCTTGTATGTCTCGGTGAGAGTCACAGAGCGTTGGCCCTGGTTATGGAGAACCCATGTCCTGACCTAGGACTGATGGAAGAGGGACGCCCAGTACAATGCTATATATTCTTGTATGTGTCAGTGAGAGTCACAGAGCTTTGGCCCTAGTCGTAGAGAACCCATGTTCCGACCTAGGACTGATGGAAGAGGGACGCCCAGTACAATGCTATATGTTCTTGTATGTCTCGGTTAGAGTCACATAGCGTTGTCCCTAGTCGTAGAGATACCATGTCCTGACCTAGGACTGATGGAAGAGGGACGCCCAGTACAATGCTATATATTCTTGTATGTCTCAGTGAGAGTCACAGAGCGTTGGCCCTGGTTATGGAGAACCCATGTCCTGACCTAGGACTGATGGAAGAGGGACGCCCAGTACAATGCTATATGTTCTTGCATGTCTCGGTGAGAGTCACAGAGCATTGGCCCTGGTTATGGAGAACCCATGTTCTGACCCTGGACTGATGGAAGAGGGACGCCCAGTACAATGCTATATGTTCTTGTATGTCTCGGTGAGAGTCACAGAGCGTTGGCCCTGGTCATGGAGAACCCATGTCCTGACCTAGGACTCAATGAAGAGGGACGCCCAGTACAATGCTATATGTTCTTGTATGTCTCAGGGTGCAGACACTTTCATTTTCTTTCTCGCAGGCTCTGACATTCAACGTCTCCATGGAGTATTTTGGTGAAGGAGGGAGGCGTCAGACCTTGAGGAACACAACAGTGTCAGGTAAGGTAAAGAAGCAAGGTAAGGGACAAGGCCGAAACCAAATTCAGGACCACAAGTGAATAAAGGAGGAGGACTGGAAAAAGACGAGGTCAGGGGGCTATATCAGGGTAGTAGAATCCATAAAATCAAATGGACAGGAGCAAAGATTCTGAGGCCCATAAAGGTTTAACTAGAAAGCCCTGATGACATCATAGAAGCCGCCCAGCAAATTTAACCTGATGAAGGGGGCTTTTTGACCCCCTAAACGCGTTGTTTTTATGCATATACGCTTTACTTCTGTGAAATAAAAGAAGAAGCTGCTTTATTCAGCTGCGACCTCCTCTACCAGTGATTTTGCGCCTGAACAGAACACATATTCCCACCAGCAAGCCAGCAGATGTGACAGTGATGACATTTTCACTGCCTGGTCCTGTCAATCAAAGTGCAGAGGGTGCGGCAGTTGCAGAGAGAGCAGAGCCTCTAGGTGTAATGGTAACGCCCCCGTTGCTCCTAGAGGCTCATTTGCATATAATAGAACATCATTTTTCTCAGCAATGCGGGCACATATGAACATGGGACGGACACAGACGCCTTCAGCTGCCGAGCGCACGTGTAACAGGTCAGCCGGGGTCATAGGGACAGATCCGCTGACAGACGCCCTTTAAGGGATTATCTGAGGCATTTAGCCCCCATCGATCCCCAGAATGCATGCTGTGCATGGAACGTCAATACACCACCCTTTTCTTTTAGTGACTGGCAGGGGTCCTGGAGGTCACACCCCCACCAGCGATGATTTGGTATGTCCTACCGTTATGTCATCACTCTATAGTGGGAATACCCCTTGAACACTTTTTGCTTTTGCTTGTTTCAGAATTCACTTCCATTTACATATTTTAACCTAATTATGAAGAATAAATGTACCCGCTATCTTTCCCGGTCCTGATGTGATCCCCTTACCCGGCATCATGTAAAATAACACGAAAAAAACCCACAGTTAGTGAAATCTGCCCTTCGCTTTACCATGTGTTTAATTAAAAAACCCAACATGCCGCTTGTGAGGCTTTAACAAATGGCTCGGCACATGGGCAGCGACGCTCCGCGCAATCACCCAGTGCCGAAAATCATCTTTATTTCATGTCTTTCTCAAAATGTAAATTGGGAGAGAAAATATTTGTGCTAGACGGCCGAGAACATCAGGGAGTGGAGGCACCGGGACCGGAAATGTGTCCGTCTATCCGTCTGAACCATCAGACAGAAAATAATAAGGGGGCGCCACTGAGAGCCTGGCACTGCAGCCACTGACCAGCAGCAATGCTGTTAGTTAGACCTTGTATAACACTGTTACTCATGTGCTGTACAGTATGTGGCACTGTATGGAGCGATTATTTGAGTACTGTATGATAGTATTATTTCTGCAATATACAGAGCTATCATTTGAGCACTGGATGGTGGTATTATTTGGTCACTGCAATTATTTAAGCACTGTATGAGGGTATTATTTAGCCTCTATCGTGAGCTATTATTTGAGCACTGTACGGCGCTATCATTTCAGCATAGTACTAAGCTATTGTGTCAATGAATCATTGTATTATTTGAGCAATGTATAGAGCTAGAGCAATATGAGCGCTGTATGGTGGTATTAGCATTGCAGTGAGCTATTATTTGAGCACTGTATTGAGCTGCCATTATGTCATTGTATGGTGGTAAAAACTATCATGGTGGTTTTATTTAACACTATATAGAGTAATCATTTGAGCACTGTATGAAGCTATTATTTGGTCATTATATGCCAGTATTATTTGGGCACTATATGGACTTATCATTTGAACCCTTTATTAAGCTTTTGTTTGGTCACTGTATGCCGGTATTATTTGAGCACTGTGTGATGGTTTTATTTCAGCTCAGTATCAAGCTATTATTTGTCATTGAAAAAATTGTATTATTTGAGCATTGTTTTGAGCTATTATTTGGTCATTGTATGCCGGTATTATTTAGCACTATATGGAACTATCATTTGAGCACTATATGGTGTTATTACTTGAGCTCTGAATCAAGCTATTATTTGGTCATTGTACGGTGGTATTATTTGGTCATTGTACGGTGGTATTATTTGAGCACTGTTTGGAGATATTATTTGGTCATTGTACTGTGGTATTATTTGAGCACTCTTTGGAGCTAATATTTGGTTACTGTTTGGAGGTATGAGGCACTATATGGCACTGCTACCATGTGATGGACACACAGGTTCAGAGCTCTGTCTTCAGCCAAGCGCCTGTGTGACCAATCACATCACCAGGAAATATTCTTCCGCCTTAATAGTGAACAATATCTGTTTTCATTCACTGACAGCAAGCAGAGATCTTAAACCGCACGCAAGAAATATGGAACTTTTCATTATACAGTGAACCAGAATTCTTTTTTAAGCTGTCCCCAAATACAGACCAAAACGATGGCACCAACCCTACCGCCCACCGGCGACACTGCTGATGTATCTGCCGCAGCGTCTCCTCTTCACAAGCAGCAGGGTTTTGTATGTTTGTTATTTAAAATTACTTCTCCTGTGCATGGAGCATCCGGCGCTGACAACCCCGCAGTCTGCCAGCCTTGGCTCCTCTCCCCTTATTATGCTAAAACTGTAATAGGCAGAGGACGGCAGAACCTGCACCAATGTATTAGGAAACTGCATGAATAGCAATTCCCTGATGACTGCAGCTGGGGATTGAGATGGAAAATGTCTGCAAAACTCCAACGAAACTGAAAAGTTCTGGTAATCTGGAATCCAGTGATCCATAGTTCCTCATAATCTGTGTTGTCTTATTATGATCTCCCCAGCTTCTGGACTCCGTGACCTATGCAGCGGCCATGTAATATATGGAGGAGCCGGGTCCCCCATGGCCAGTACCAATCTTACAGGCTTCTGACTCCTCCTATATGTGCGGCACTTAGGGGTTAACTGCCACGGATTGCAGCTCCCTGTCATAGAGGTCGGGTGCTGGCTATATGATTCTGGAGCCCACGTTCTATCAAAAAACCTTACCCCTCGTGACTTCCGGTGACGCGAGGGGGTGTGCGCCTCCGCGCAAGAGCACTTTCACGGGTGCGGAGGTGGTGTGCACTTAAGTGAAAATTACAGGGAGAATCGGCCACCAACTGCGCATGCACGCAAGGACGCGCGGCAATGTAGGCCAGCACAGCCTGAGTGTGTGCCCTCAGGGGTAAGGAGATCCGATGCTCTGACACAGCCAGTGCTTCAGATGCATTGCTGTGTCTGCGCGTGTGCGGTGTGAGGGTAAGAAGATTTCACAAGATAAAAGAGCATCAGATCTCCTTACCCCTGAGGGTGCACGCGACTCTGGTCGTGCTAGCTTACATTGCCGTGTGTCCTCGCGCATATGCGCAGTTGGTGGCCGATTCTCCCTGTAATTTTCCCTTAAGCGCACCTGTGGTAGTGCGCTTGCGCCGAGGCGCACACCCCCTCCTCGGTGTCACCGGAAGTCACAATGGTAAAGGTTTTTTGATAGAACACCAGCACCCGCCACCTGTATTTGAATTAATGGGTGAGTTATGTTCATTGGTAGCACAGTGGCCACAGCCCCTCCTCTTCCCCTCTCTCTTCACAGTGGCCACAGCCCCTCCTCTTCCCCTCTCTCTTCACATTGGTAGCACAGTGGCCACAGCCCCTCCTCTTCCCCTCTCTCTTCACAGCGGCCACAGCCCCTCCTCTTCCCCTCTCTCTTCACATTGGTGGCACAGTGGCCACAGCCCCTCCTCTTCCCCTCTCTCTTCACATTGGTAGCACAGTGGCCACAGCCCCTCCTCTTCCCCTCTCTCTTCACAGTGGCCACAGCCCCTCCTCTTCCCCTCTCTCTTCACATTGGTGGCACAGTGGCCACAGCCCCTCCTCTTCCCTTCTCTCTTCACATTGGTGGCACAGTGGCCACAGCCCCTCCCTTCCTCTTCCCCTCTCTCTTCACATTGGTGGCACAGTGGCCACAGCCCCTCCCCTCCTCCTTCCCTCTCTTCACATTGGTGGCAGCGGCACAGGGTGAGGGAGAGAGAGACCCCTTCTCTCCTGCGCCGCTGAGCGAACATGGCGCGCGCTGTGAGCAGCGCTCGCCATGTTCTCTGATACTACGCTGTGCAAATCTCGGTATAGAATTGATACCGGTACAAAAGTATTGATTGGGTATCAATAATTCAATACGCGGTGCAACCCTACTTTGTTCTATAGTCTCTGCCTTGTTCCTTCACATCACCTTGTTCATGGCACCGAACCCCACACTGAGATACCATAACATCTCCTCCGGGCCACTACCACCCCTATCCTCTGCACTGCGCCATCACTTTGTAAGATGAGAATACCCCTTTAAGAATGACCAGTATTACCACCACTTCCATAGTCTGAGCAGTGGCAGATGGGGGTTAAAGCTGCAATC
Source organism: Bufotes viridis (assembly GCA_033119425.1). Taxonomy (NCBI): domain Eukaryota; kingdom Metazoa; phylum Chordata; class Amphibia; order Anura; family Bufonidae; genus Bufotes; species Bufotes viridis. The sequence goes on along the minus strand of CM065599.1, from coordinate 7,955,865 downwards.
GGACCCTCGGCTTCCATCTGCTAAAGCAGGACAATAAATACGCTGTAACGAGGAGCAGATCCAGCGCGGACGCCGAGCGTATACCATGAAATGTCGTCTTTGAAGTTCTCCGCTGGTCTGGCTGTGACCAGATGGTAAACTCATCATCTGATATGGGACTGGGTCAAGTCGAAGTTCAGAGCGAAAGGTAAAACAGTAACTGTTTCTCCAGACTCCGCAGCAAGGCCCAGTCCGCCGCGGCCGATGATTTATAGACTCATCTGTCCATGTAAAAAAATACAGAGAGTTCTGATTTAGGTTTACATTGTATCAAGGCATCCAGTGTCCATCCAGCTGTTACATAGTGACAGGGCCCCAGGGGCCCCCTGACCTCCACGTTGATGGATGTCTGGATGGTAAATGCTGTAAGACTAAGGTTATGTGCACACATCGAAAAACTCTGCTACGGAATTCGCGACAGAAATGCGAGGTCGACTCTGAGATTTCTGCAGTGGAACTGAAATAAGAGCTGCCGCGGCTCCACTCATCGGGGCCAGTTCACATGCAGCTAAACCACCAAGGTTTCTGCGTGAAAACTGCGTCAAGATGAAATCCGCGGCTGCGCGGTCTATAACAAAAAATCTCATTGCAAGCAATAGAGCACAGTTATGGCGCGGTATATTACTGCAGAGTGAACAAGTGACAGTCAGCAACCTGCATGGTAATGTGTTCTGCTATATTCAAAGACTAGCCAGCTATTGTCAAGCGACCAGCAGAATAGTGAGTGCAGCTCTGGGGTATAATACAGGATTTAACTCAGGATGAGTACAGGATAAGTAATGTATGTACACAGTGACTGCACCAGCAGAATAGTGAGTGCAGCTCTGGAGTATAATACAGGATGTAACTCAGGATCAGTACAGGATAAGTAATGTATGTACACAGTGACTGCACCAGCAGAATAGTGAGTGCAGCTCTGGAGTATAATACAGGATGTAACTCAGGATCAGTACAGGATAAGTAATGTATGTACACAGTGACTCCACCAGCAGAATAGTGAGTGCAGCTCTGGAGTATAATACAGGATGTAACTCAGGATCAGTACAGGATAAGTAATGTGTGTACACAGTGACTGCACCAGCAGAATAGTGAGTGCAGCTCTGGAGTATAATACAGGATGTAACTCAGGATCAGTACAGGATAAGTAATGTCCGTACACAGTGACTGCACCAGGACAATAGTGAGTGCAGCTCTGGAGTATGATACAGGATGTAATTCAGGATTAATACGGGATAAGTAATGTATGTACACTGTGACTGCACCAGCAGAATAGAGTGCAGCTCTGGAGTATAATGCAGGATGTAACTCAGGATCAGTACAGGATAAGTAATGTATGTACACAGTGACTGCACCAGCAGAATAGTGAGTGCAGCTCTGGAGTATAATACAGGATGTAACTCAGGATCAGTACAGGATAAGTAATGTATGTACACAGCGACTGCACCAGCAGAATAGTGAGTGCAGCTCTGGAGTATAATACAGGATGTAACTGGGGATCCGTACAGGATAAGTAATGTATGTACACAGTGACTGCACCAGCAGAATAGTGAGTGCAGCTCTGGAGTATGATACAGGATGTAACTCAGGATCAGTACAGGATAAGTAATGTATGTACACAGTGACTGCACCAGCAGAACAGTGAGTGCAGCTCTGGAGTATAATACAGAATAAGTAAATTAATGTGCATATATATATAATCCTCAGTTTTTTATGTTCATCTATAACTATTGATTTCTGTTGTAATTCTTAAAAGGTTTGTCTCACTTCAGTATATGACATTTATCATGTAGAAGAAGTCAATACAAGCCACCTACTAATGTATTGGGATTTTCCATGTTGCCTCCTTTGCTGGCTGAACTCATTTTTCCATCACATTATACACTGCTAGTTTCCACGCTTACGACCACCCTGCAATCCAGCAACGGTGGTCGTGCTTGCGCATTATCAGAAAAAGTGCTCTGGTGGCCGGGACCCAGGAGTGTGCATCGGCTGGTGCTGTTTCCTATAGTGTGCAGGCACGACCACTGCTGATGGATTATAGGGTGGTCGTAACCATGGAAACGAGCCTTGTATAATCTGATGGGAAAATGAATCCGGCCAGCAAAGGAGGCAACATGGAGAATCACAATACATTAGTAAGTGCCTGGTATTAACTTTCTCTACATGATGAATGCTTTTTGCTGAAGTGAGACACGACCCCTTTGACCTCATTCTAGTTCACCTTTTCTGTAACAATATCTAGGTGAAAGGGTTAATGGGTCGCACGGAGGTTCCGCGCTTGCGCAGCATTGGCTGGTGGTGACAGTAAAGTCTGCAGACACTTTCTGCGCTGATCATTGTTCGTGTGGCCCCAATATCTTGTCTTTTTGCCAGAAGTCTTTGTAATTTAGTGACAATTTGTCACTGTCAGCGCGGACATGGCGCTTCACCGCCGAACGACTCGACTCTAGAGCAAAGCCTGACACGCAGGCGAGCGCCCCCTGTGATCCTGATTCACATAAGCCGTTCAAAGAGGCTTATTTTATTCTTACATAGATTCCGCACATTATAGGTCCGTGTTTGGCGGCTCTCGCGGCCGGCAAGATTGCGTTTCCTAGTATTTATTCTACGAGTTTCCACCATTTGAGGACAATATAGATACTTACTGTATACACCGACCTCATTGTCAGTGCACCTTTAAGTTTTCTGCCGCCGCCGTCACATGTCCTTCATGGCTGCACGGCTCTATCGTCCATAGGGAACATGGAGGCGGTGTGGTGATCGTGGTACCTGCGATCTTAGCTCAACCAAAAGCGTTAAATTGTTTTTTTTCAGGTTATCAAAGGGTTAAAGTCTTAAATAAACCACGGATTCCCGCCGCTGCTGATTCTGCGCTGGTCCAGTCCCCGCTGTTCTCCACCCTCTGCTCCGCCGTTGATGCCAGCCAATCACTGACATAGTGGTGACCTGCGCCGACCAGAGATTGGCTGAATGGGACTATCTTGGAGTCTCCGCCATGATGGGACCAGACCAGAGATTTTTTTTTTTTTTGAATTTTTATCGAAGTTATACAGTAATTTCCCCTAAAATACTCCTCTCCATGCCTTTAATTGCTTTATGATTTTTCTCAAATTGAGGACTGTGGGAAAGCTGGGCGACACCTCCTGTACTGGATTCCGTTTTTCTTAACATTGCCCCCTCATGGAGGACTTAAAGGGGCCGAGCGCTTGTACTCGACTAGCTTCGGTGGTCCCATAGGGTTGAAAGGAGCAACAGGGACCATCTGTGACCTCTGCTCCATTCCTATGGGGGAACACATTCTTATGATCGGTCGGAGCCCCACCAGTCAGACACATCCCCTGTCCATGACTGATTAGCTCGTCTTGAATTCTTGCAGATTCAAGCAAAATTGGCAATCAGTTTTTCGGAAAGCTGGGTGCCAGCTCCGTTGACCATTCTTTTAGGGACATGACTGATGCATCACCTGACCTGTGCCGTTCAGGACTCGGGAAAGCTGGGTGATGCATCCATTTATTACATTACCACTTTATGAAATCCGATGCCGGTGCCTTCCTTAACATTTTAATGATTGCCGTTCAGGGCTGTGGGAAAGCTGGGTGATAATTCCTTGTACAACGTCCGTCTAAGGAGGACGCAGGGTGCACGTGATGCATCTCCGCCGGTTTCCTATTTTCGTGTCTAACTAGTCAGGATTCTGGGAAAGTTACATGACTGCCCCCTTCATCAGATCTTTAACATTACCCCTCTATGGAGAATTGAAGGCATCCCCGGCCGTGATACTGCTGTATAACCGGACCATTCAGGACTATGGGAAAGCAAAGGAAGAAGGGACTCACAACGTGTCAGGAGGGGGCTGCGCAAGGGCCTGCATTTATTAGGAATTGGATTTCCACTAAAATTAGGGGTCGCTCTAAGCAATAACCCTACATTCCGGAAGAGGAACGTGACGGCGGACAGAGCTGAGCCATGATTACCGTATTATCTGCCGGCCTCATATATTCCGTAGATAGTTCCGTGCAGGACACTTTGCAGAATTTTAAATGAGGGAAGAAACATACTGCGAGAACGATACCATCAGGTTCAATTTCACGTGTCCTAATGCCTTGAAAGCGATCCTCGCCAACATCTGAATGGAGCGGATGCTCAGCCAATGACCTGTTTTATGTATGCGGAGAGACTCAGACAACCATCTTTTTCAATTTAGGCTCCGGGAGTCGAGAGAACCTTTAAATTCACGGCGCCGGGGTTATTATGTTTTTTTCTAAACTCCAGGCTAATTGACGAGCGCTGTACGTTTAATAGGGAACCACTGGGACTGGAAGACAAAAGTTCTTTGTTGTAGTGTAGTCCATTAAGCGGGAAGACAACGGCAGTGCTAAAATGGTCATAGGACCCTCTGGAGATAGCGTCAATAATGGGACACGGAGCTCAAATTAAGGGCACGGCCCTGAAGATCGAGGTGGAGAACGCGGGCCGCCGGACGTTTCCCGCAGGAGCACGCGATCCAGATGCTTTGATTGCGTAATTGACATGTGATGACAGAATATAGTAACGAGGGCTTAAAAAAAGGACAGAAGGCATAAAAAGGGCAAAAGGTGTAAAAAAAAAAAGACAAAATGCTTAAAAAATGGGCAAAATGGATAAAAAGGAGCAAAATAAATAAATAGGACAAACATAAAAATAACTAAATGCACAATAAACAACAGAATACATAACAAATGACAAAATTCATTAAAAAGGACAACGTGTATAAAAAAGGACAAGATACATAAAAAAAAGGAAAATGCATAAAAATGATAAGATACATAAAAAAGGACAAAATGCATAAAAGGGAGTCAATACATAAAATAGGTCAAAATACATAAAAAGGACAAAATACATAAAATAGGTCAAAATTAATAAAAAGGAAAAAATGCATAAAAATAGTCAAAATACCTAAAAAGGACAAATAGATAAAAAGCATGAAATAGAACAAAAATACATAAAAGAGACAATAAATCCCTCTCCATAATCCTAACCCTCTTCCATCATGCCTCTGGATAAAGCACAGATTTTCTATTTTCTTAAGGCTACATGCACACGACAGTTGTTTTTTTCTGTCCGCAAATCGCGGATCCGTCTTCCTTTTTTTTTCACATCCACATCCTTTCCGTTTGTCCGCAAATTTTGTAGGTTGTGTTTCCGTGTGTCTTATGTTTTTTTTTTTGCGGATCCGCAAAAAAAACGGAAGACTTGAACCAGTTTCTTAAAGTACCTGTACAAGTACCCGGGTAGTGATGTCACTAATTCTAGTTCCCACCTGTCTCAGTTCATGCCCTACCCTTATGAATAGATTGACTGACCGTTCCCTATGAAGTGATGTCACTGTGCCCTGGCTTTGGTAGTGATGTCACCATTTCCAGTTCCTGTCTCTCTGTCCATGTCCCGCCTCGGTGAATGGACTGACTGACCACTTGTTACTAAGTGATGTCACTGTACCCAGGGTAGTGATGTCACCATTTCCAGTTCCCATCTGTCTCTGCGAATGGATTGACTGACTGTATCCTATCCAGTGATATCAGTGGGCCCAGGTAGTGATGTCATTCATTCCAGTTCCTGTCTGTCTCATTTCAATGGACTGCTTCTTATGAAGTGATGTCACTGTGCCCGGGTCGTGATGTCACCATTTCCCATCGATTTCTCTTCATCTCCTGGCCCTGCAAATAGATTGACTGACCGCTTCCTATGAAGTGATGTCACTGTACCCGGGTAGTGATGTCACTAATTCTAGTTCCCACCTGTCTCAGTTCATGCCCTACCCTTATGAATAGATTGACTGACCGTTCCCTATGAAGTGATGTCACTGTGCCCTGGCTTTGGTAGTGATGTCACCATTTCCAGTTCCTGTCTCTCTGTCCATGTCCCGCCTCGGTGAATGGACTGACTGACCACTTGTTACTAAGTGATGTCACTGTACCCAGGGTAGTGATGTCACTAATTCCAGTTCCCGCCTGTCTCAGTTCATGTTCCGCCATGGTGAATAGATTGACTAAACAGGATGGTAAAGGCATGTACTCCACCCCCCATAGACATCCAAAAACTAGGATATTGACACCATCTATATGCTTCCTAAACCCCTTCTTTTCCAACCAAAAAAAACAACGACAAATCCCAGCTTTATCCCAGCTGCCTGGCATTGGGACAGATTTCTTCCTGTGCTATGTATCATCACGAGCCCATGACACACTCGGCGGTGAGCTGTGCCCGCTCCGTCTCACCGTAGGCTCAGTTGGCACAAGGATGGCATCCTGATCTAATCTCTTTGAAAAATGTTCCACTTAGTACCCGGCCCACACGCCAAGGACTACGTGGAGTCGTGTCTTAGCAGAAAAGGTTAAATGTATGATTCATTAAAGCCTCGGAATAACTCCTCGGGATTTTTTTTCTCCGCCGTGAGGTCACTGGATATTAGACGGGGTCAGCAGGTACCGCCGCCCTTTACTAATGCCCCGAGAAAGCGATCAAAGGCTCGTTAACATTAGGGTAATACTTCTGAAATTAGGCGCCACCATGAAGAAGAATAGAAGTTCTGCTCGCAAGTTCCATTTCTTGCCGTCTCGAAAGCTTCTAATGTCTGCCATCTGGCAAGCAGAGTGCAACCTTTGAAAAAGTTAAGTGACTGTGAATTTTAATGTATGAGATAAATATCAGCAGTTGGAGACATTTCAGTAGAATTCTTCTGAACCCGGAGCCTCATGTCTCTTAATTCAGCAATATGTGCTGAGAACTGGAGAGAGGCAGATAGTACGCCTGACGGCGAGACCGCCGCGCGTGACTGCGCCATTCCTGTCAAAGGCCGCAGATCATAATGGCCCCGGCAAGGTAATTAAAAGGAAGAAAGGTTAAATAAATGAATGATAGATCAGGAGGAGGCGGCGGCGGCCATCACAGCGAGAGCGCTGCCAGCAACTCCAGAGGAGGCGACCGAGGAACAACGAGCGCCATCTATCCGCACTGATAGAAAAATCCCGAGGAAACAGCCATCAATGAATCGTTCTCTGCCAATAAGTTGATATGAAGTATCTATCTATCTATCTCATATCTATCTATCTATCTCATATCTATCTATCTATCTATCTATCTCATATCTATCTATCTATCTATCTATCTCATATCTATCTATCTATCTATCTATCTATCTATCCGTCTATCTATCTATCTATCTCATATCTATCTATCTATCTATCTATCTATCTATCCGTCTATCTATCTATCTATCTCATATCTATCTATCTATCTATCTATCTCATATCTATCTATCTATCTATCTATCTCATATCTATCTATCTATCCGTCTATCTATCTATCTATCTATCTCATATCTATCTATCTATCTCCTATCTATCTATCTATCTCATATCTATCTATCCATCCATATCACATCTATTTTTTTATTTCTTTCTTTTCTTTGTTCTATTTCTTTCTCTTTCTTTTCTTTGTTCTATTTCTTTCTCTCTCTCTATCCCTTTCTTTCTTTCTTTCTCGTTCTTTTGTTTGTTCTATTTCTTTCTCTATCTCTTTCTTTCTCTCTTTCTTTCTCGTTATTTTCTTTGTTCTATTTCTTTCTTTCTTTCTTTCTCGTTCTTTTCTTTGTTCTATTTCTTTCTTTCTTTCTTTCTTTCTCTCTTTCTTTCTCGTTCTTTTCTTTGTTTTCTTTCTCTCTTTCTTTCTCGTTCTTTTTTTTGTTCTATTTCTTTCTCTCTCTATCTCTTTCTTTTTCTTTCTTTCTATCTTTCTTTTTTTCTTTCTTTCTTTTTCTCTCTTCCAGTCTTCCGCCCTCTCTTCCATGCTGTCAGCAGTGAAGTGCGATGTTAAACACTTTCCTAGTTCTGCACTTTACACGACACTAGAATTAATTTGCTGACCAGAACTCTTTACGTTCCATTGTCGGAATCACTTATGTTTAAAAGTCCCTTATCATCACTTGGGTAAATACGGAAATATGGTGTCTATTTTATTATACGAGCGCGGTAATAATTGCAATTTCAATTATGACTGATTCAGAGCTTGAAAGGCGATATAATGGCTTCCACTATTAAAAGCTGAATTACTGTCATTATTCTCAAGGTGCACTTTATCAGTTAGCTTTCTCACTCCCTCATGAGAGCTCATAAATACAACTAGTTCCTCCACCGCTAAAGAGGCCATTATAATTAAAGTTATTTTAAACTTTAGTACTGACGAGATTGTACATGACAAAAGTCTACTTACTGTAATATCTACCTATTATCCATTATCTATCTATCTATCTATCTATCTATCTATCTATCTATCTCATATCTATCTATCTATCCATCCATCTACTATCTATCATCATCTTTGTCGTCTGTATCCCTCCCTACATTACACACTGACAGATACTTTTAATAGATGGGGAATCATTTAGAGTAGTTCTATATACTGCTGAGAGTTGTAGTTCTCCAGCATTGAGAAGAACAGATGTCCGTGTCTGTGTTACGATGTAATTCACGGTTCAGATTATTTTTATGTTTCCCATGTTGGATCTGAACATATATTTTTCCTGTTAATAATTGATTGGAGGTAATTAGTGCGGATTAAATAAAAATCAAGGGGGACAGAATTGAGAGAGAGATTCACGTGTCACACACTGGTAGGAGCCACACGTGGAATATTAAGCCTCCATTATGAGGAATTAAAGTGAGTAATAAACATGTTGTGTCTGGGAGGCGATCGCTGTGCGGAGTGGAGGTCCTGGATGAGGTGTGTGTTCCCTGCTGGTACCACCCAGGCTTGTAGTGCTAGACAGGGTCCAGATAGGGTGTAGGCAGAGCAGGCAGCTGCCTAGGGCTCCATGGAGGGAAAAGGGATGCAAATTATGGTTAAAAAAAAAAAGAGATACAAAGAGAGCTGGTTTGTTTGGAGTTTGGTGGGGGAATAAAACAATGACAGGATGAAAACTCTGACACTTGGGGTACAGGATTATGACACTGACACTCGGGGTACAGGATAATGACACTGACACTCGGGGTACAGGATAAGGATGCTGACACTCGGGGTGCAGGATGATGACGCTGACACTCGGGGTACAGGATAATGACACTGACACTCGGGGTACAGGATAATGACGCTGACACTCGGGGTACAGGATAATGACGCTGACACTCGGGGTACAGGATAATGACGCTGACACTCGGGGTACAGGATAATGACACTGACACTCGGGTACAGGATAATGACACTGACACTTGGGGTACAGGATTATGACACTGACACTCGGGGTACAGGATAATGACACTGACACTCGGGGTACAGGATAAGGATACTGACACTTGGGGTACAGGATAAGGATACTGACACTCGGGGTACAGGATAATGACACTGACACTCGGGGTACAGGATAATGACGCTGACACTCGGGGTACAGGATAATGACACTGACACTCGGGGTACAGGGTAATGACACTGACACTCGGGGTACAGGATAATGACGCTGACACTCGGGGTACAGGATAATGACGCTGACACTCGGGGTACAGGATAATGACGCTGACACTCGGGTACAGGATAATGGCGCTGACACTCGGGGTACAGGATAATGACACTGACACTCGGGGTACAGGATAATGACACTGACACTCGGGTACAGGATAATGACACTGACACTCGGGTACAGGATAATGACACTGACACTCGGGGTACAGGATAATGACACTGACACTCGGGGTACAGGATAATGACACTGACACTCGGGTACAGGATATTGACACTGACACTCGGGTACAGGATAATGACACTGACACTTGGGGTACAGGATAATGACACTGACACTCGGGGTACAGGATAATGACACTGACACTTGGGGTACAGGATAATGACACTGACACTTGGGGTACAGGATAATGACACTGACACTTGGGGTACAGGATAATGACACTGACACTCGGGGTACAGGATAATGACACTGACACTCGGGGTACAGGATAATGACACTGACACTTGGGGTACAGGATAATGACGCTGACACTTGGGGTACAGGATAATGACACTGACACTTGGGGTACAGGATAATGACGCTGACACTTGGGGTACAGGATAATGACACTGACACTTGGGGTACAGGATAATGACACTGACACTTGGGGTACAGGATGTGACATTTGGGGTACAGGATGATGACGCTAACACTTGGGGTACAGACCCTGACATTTGGGGTACAGAATGTGACATTAGGGGTACAGGATGATGACGCTGACACTTGGGGTGCAGGATACTGACACTGACACTTGGGGTACAGAATGTGACATTAGGGGTACACCTCCTCCTCTCTCTACATTCTGCTAGTTCAGAGCCTCCATTGTGTTATTATTACTCGGCTACATTGTATCAGGTTTGTAGCTCCGCCCCCTGCGGCTCATGGACTCCACACTGTGTCACTGCTCCTGTCTGGTAGAAGTGCCCCTTGAAATTGAATCTTGAGATTTCGGAGTCTCCTCCAGAGGCCAGTCATGCAGAAGATGTGATCTTCTCCTCGGTGCACTTGTGATGGAACATATGGAAGGTGCATTAAGTTCACAATTATTAACAATCTATATTTAGACAATTGTTTTTTTCCCTTTTTGAAGGTAGGATATTCACGGGACGGCGGAGCGATGCCCTTCAGACAGGATAATTATCTACCATAGCAACATGCAAATTGTGGTACAACCCGCACAAAAATAAGAACAGCCATGTTTTAACTTCTGAAAGGGAAAACAGGATTTATTAGGAGAAGATTTCCAACAAGCTCACTTTGCCCCAGATATCAGTGACGGGTGGGGCCCTACCCGAAAGGACGGAGGAAGATGGTGGCGGGTGGGGCCCTATCCGAAAGGACAGAGGAAGATGGTGGTGGGTGGGGCCCTACCCAAAAGGACGGAGGAAGATGGTGGTGGGTGGGGCCCATACCCGAAAGGACGGAGGAAGATGGTGGTGGGTGGGGCCTTACCCGAAAGGACTGAGGAAGATGGTGGTGGGTGGGGCCCTACCCAAAAGGACGGCGGAAGATGGTGGTGGGTGGGGCCCATACCCGAAAGGACGGAGGAAGATGGTGGTGGGTGGGGCCCTACCCGAAAGGACGGAGGAAGATGGTGGTGGGTGGGGCCATACCCGAAAGGACGGAGGAAGATGGTGGTGGGTGGGGCCCTACCCAAAAGGACGGCGGAAGATGGTGGCGGGTGGGGCCCTACCCGAAAGGACGGAGGAAGATGGTGGTGGGTGGGGCCATACCCGAAAGGACGGCAGAAGATGGTGGGGCCCTACCCGAAAGTACGGAGGAAGATGGTGGCGGGTGGGGCCCTACCCGAAAGGACGGAGGAAGATGGTGGCGGGTGGGGCCCTACTCGAAAGGACGGAGGAAGATGGTGGCTGCAAAGCATCATGGCTCTGAATCTGAGATCTTAGAAAAAGCATTTGTGGGACGTCTTCGTATATTCTGAATTTACCAAAATGCCCCCGGACCCTAATTTATCAGGAGAACAGGGCCCACCTTTTCTCCCATCTCCAGTGAGGGCTGCAGTGTATCTCATATCTATCTATCTGTCTATCTATCTCATATCTATCTATCTATATCTATATCTTGTAGAGCCGCATCTGCCATGAGGCGAGATGAGCGTCCTGCCTCGGGGCTGACTTTAAAGCAGTGGCAGTTTGCTTTTATGGCTCCCATCCCCTCTGTTTGTCCTCGTCGGTTGCCGTCCATTAGACTTGCAGATTATGAGGCAGTGCAACGGTCGTGATAGTATCATCTCGCACTCCTGTGCCGGGTCTCAGGCGGTGCCGCCACATGGTCATGACACAGGCATTCGTGATTATGTGATCATGCCGCCTGAAGTCACCGCGACCTCTTGCACCATTGTACTGGTCTAATGGACGGAAGCCTATAAGGTTAAACAGCGAGGACGTGGCAACTCAGGCCACAGACTGGGGGGCACTATAGGAGGTCCTTATTTGTACTGGGGGCACAGTGGGGCATTATTACTACTGGGGCATTATTTTTGGGCACAATATGGAGGGCACTACTACTAATGGGGGCACTCTTGGGGAGCACCATTGGTATTGGGAGTACTGTAGGGGTACTATTACTATTTAGGGCAGTCTGGGAGCACTATTACTATGGGGGACTAGCTGTATGGCACTATTATTTCTGCAGTACAGTATTTTGGGGCATTGGGGAGCACAGTGGTCACAGTATTAGGGATGGCAGCAGAAGGGTGAGGATGACGGACAATAAAGAAATCTAATATGTCTGTGTGGTAAACTCTGCAGAGATGAGATGCAGCTGAAAAAAATCATCATGGAGGTCTGGGCCAAAAGGAGAAGAGGAGGACAGAGAACATCTACATCAGAGGAGACGTCACTGGATGTAAGAGGTATGAGGAGCTGTATTCTGTATGTTTTGTAGCGCTGTATGTATTTCTCTCTATCTACCAGTATCTATCTATCTATCTATCTATCTACCAGTATCTATCTATCTATTATCTATCTATCTCCTATCTATCTATCTATCTATCTATCTATCTATCATCTATCTATCTACCTCATATCTATCTATCTATCTATCTATCTATCATCTCCTATCTATCTCCTATCTATCTATCTATCTATCTATCTATCTATCTATCTATCTATCTATCTATTATCTGTCTCATATCTATCTATCTCCTATCTATCTATCTATCGATCTATCTATCTCATATCTATCTATATATCTATCTATCTATCTATCTAGATTTTATGTATTTTTTTCAATCATGTCACTTTGGATTCATTTTGCTATATTATATATGAATTTTATATCATGGATATGATCAGTTCACGTGGAGATCATACACAATGAAATATAGTCACTGTATATATACACTATTTCTATTTTATACTGTTTTTTTAATGCACTTTATCATGTTTTTTGTTTCAATTAGGGCCAATCATGGATTATTGTTAATTGCACGTGATGTATCTATATATCTGCATTCAGTACCAGTTTCCCATGTCACTGCTTGAGAAAGACTCTAGTGTGAAGATCGTAACGTCGCACTGGTGATTAAAGGACATCATTTTTAACTACAACCAAGGTAGTGCCGTGGTAATTTTTGTTTTTCTATATGACTGTGGATTCGTGATTGTCTCCACTGCACACCATCATTATGCTTTTTTCTGCTGTGCTGCTTTCATTTTTGCTTTATCTATCTATCTATCTATCTCTTCTATCTATCTATGTCCTATTTATCCCAGATCTATCTATCTATCTATCTATCTATCTATCTATCTCAGATCTATCTATTTATCTATCTATCTATCTATCTATCTATCTCAGATCTATCTATCTCAGATCTATCTATCTCAGATCTATCTATCTATCTATCTATCTCAGATCTATCTATCTATCTATCTATATATCTATCTCAGATCTATCTATTTATCTATCTATCTATCTATCTATCTATCTCAGATCTATCTATCTCAGATCTATCTATCTATCTATCTATCTATCTATCTATCTATCTATCTCAGATCTATCTATCTCAGATCTATCTATCTATCTATCTATCTATCTATCTCATATCTATCTATCTATGTCCTATTTATCCCAGATCTATCTATCTATCTATCTATCTATCTATCTGTCTCAGATCTATCTATCAGGATTCTCCTAGTAAAGGATTTGGAGCCCAGTTTCCCCGGAGAAGATGCGACTTTAGTCTTTCCGCACATTTCTATCACTTTCTCTCGGCTTCTGTTGGCACCGCTGGGTATGAACACGACTGATCAAGTGGCGATCTCTTGGAGCTGAATTGAGGCAACAAATCAACCATGTAACCAACAGATGTTTTATTGTCTGGAAGCCACTGGGAATATTCTGCCCAGATTTCCTCTCAATGGCGCAGTTAGGTTCCATAAGCTCACAATTTAAGGAATGTTTGCAGTTTAACCTTTGCACGGCTAGGAGCATCAGCAGCGAGTCTCAATACACAGGCCTGAGCTGCGTTAACTAAAGACGATCACCGCGGAAAAGGCGGCTTGTAATCTCCCCGGAATGATCCCCCGCTACCTGCACTCTCTCACAAACGACAGCTATCAAACTACAAAGTGGCCAGACCTGAAGGAAAAGAGGACGCCTCGCCGCCGCTAATCCCCCCACTCTCAACAGGGATTTTTTTTCTCAAAGAGGTCACGTTATTAGGAAGCTTAATATAATATTACATGAAGCATCCAGTGTCGTAATACGTATGCGCGCCCGACGCCTGCCAATAGTCGCTGACAGCAAATATATATCTAAAAAATAAAATAAAAAAGCTACAGGCTGGTTTCAGTCAATTTATTTAAAGGGCACTTATACTTTGGCAATGAATTTCCATAGAACTAAAATGCATCTAAAATAAAAAGTGAAGCAGTTTTGAAAATTCTGAATCTCCTGTTGTGTATGCAGCCCTTATGCAGATTGATGTGTCTCCATGGTTCCAGACTACAAACAGCCCCAGTGTGTAGTCGGATCCTGCAATTATTTGGGTGCACTTTAGAGTGTAAAGTTGCACTTTTAGAAGGAAATGGGCATGCCATTCTGTAAGGGACCCTGCAACCCTGAACAGCGCCCCCTTACCACGGTTGCATCTGAACTCTATTTGCTGAGCATTGGATTATTGTTAGCTAGTGTAACTCCTTTACAGGTACTGTACCTTTAAGGGTGCACTGCTGGTTGCGTTACATCACGTATTAATGCACCCTGGCACCTGGGCTGCACTGGTTCTGGTCATGGGTGGGTATGCTGGAACATGGCGCTGCATGGGCTCTGTGGTGGGCACAGTTGGGTGGTTGGTGTGTACTGAGCAGGGTACAGTACAGGGCGTCAGGGGTATCTCTGCCAGACTGGGGAGCTGTAGCGGCACACTGACCTGGTCTTTGAAGGTGGAGTTGGGTACGGCCAGCAAGCCATGTTAGAGCAGTTGATCCTGTGGTCATGATGGGTGGGGGTTCGCCTCCCATTTGGTCTTGACTAGCACCGGCTGTAGCCTTGCTTAGGACTGCTGCATGTGAGAAGGGTACTTATTGAGAGATTGCAACCAATAGGCTGTGTGCCCTCCTTTATAGACCACAACCAATAGGCTGTGTGCCCTCCTTTATAGATCACAACCAATAGGCTGTGTGCCTTTAAGAGAATCTGTAACCAATATGTGATGTGCCCTCAAAAGAGCCTGCAACCAATAGGCTGTGTGCCCTCCTTTATAGATCACAACCAATAGGCTGTGTGCCTTCAAGAGAATCTGTAACCAATATGTGATGTGCCCTCGAAAGAGCTTGCAACCAATGTGCTGTGAGTCCTCATTGAGATATTGCAACCAATAGGCTGTGTGCCCTCCTTTATAGATCACAACCAATAGGCTGTGTGCCTTCAAGAGAATCTGTAACCAATATGTGATGTGCCCTCGAAAGAGCTTGCAACCAATGTGCTGTGTGTCCTCATTGAGATATTGCAACCAATGGGCTGTGTGCCCTCCTTTATAGACCACAACCAATATGCTATTTGCCCTCAAGAGAGACTGCAACCAGTAAGCTGTGTGCTCACATTGACAGACTGCAAACGATTTGCTGTGTGCCCTCAAGGGAGGCTGTAACCAATACACCATGAGCTCTAAATGCAGTCTGTTCTGTTGCTTCCAGTAACCGCCAAACTCGGTGTCAACAGACTCTGTAACCAGCACACCCTGTACTGAATGTGACTGTAACCATCAAGGGTGGTGCAACATGTCTGCTTCTTCACTGCACCGTCTTCAAGTTGGGCCCTGTAATAGGGTCAAGGGACACACTCAACTGACCCCCTAATACGGTCCTTCCTTTCTGTAAGGTCTTGGCAGGGGTGCACCACCAATGAGGCCAGGTGGGGCAATTGCCTCAGGCAACACCAGGTAGGGGCAAGAGAGGGGCAGCGGAAGGACCAGGGGCAATGAGCGCTTTCATTGTTGCACAGAGGTTAGGTTAAGAAATTGGCATTTGGTGGGGGGGGGGCGCCGTTTCAGTTTTTGCCTCAGGTAGCAGAAAGGCTAGGTGCACCCCTGGGTCTTGGGATAGGTTTGCAATGGTGGTCATGAACACCCTAGAGTGGGATGAGAAGATGACCCTAGAGGAGCTCTTGGTTTGATTTTGGGGCCTCGTTTCCTGTATAAACCCCCTTGAAGCCCTGGTACCTGAGGGATCCTGAGGGCACCTCTGCCACATAAGAAGACTCCAGCATTATAGATGTTACATGGTCGGTGGGGGCCTTGTTACAGATTCTGCACTGGGGCCCAGTAGCTTCCATTTACCCCGGAAAAGATCACGTTGCCCATCTGTTATTTCTAGTTTTCCGTCTCTTCAGAAGTCACGGTTCAAACTCAAATTGAGCGACTCAGATGAAAGTCAATGAATCAATCAGCTCCTTATTGATTGATGAAGGCGCCGGATGTGCGCGGAGAGCGCGCCATTAATTACCACAACCACTGATGAAGCTTTTGTGCTCTGAAAATTTCCATTCCGTACAGACGGAACAAACGGCGTTCATTACGCAAAAGAGCACTCACTTAACGGAATTATCTGACAAGACGAGGAAAGTCTGCAGGGGGAGGGATTAACGGGCGCCCGAAAACAAGCCGACCCCCGGACTCATTTATTCTCAGAACTAATAACTAACGTTAATCAATTAACTAATGAACATTGTGTGGCGGGCGTGCTCGGAAATTACAGCAAAGCCGCCGAAAAGGAGAGTTGTTCATTGTGAGCATTCCTTAAAGGGGATGTTTCATTTCATACATTCGGGGCATATCGCTAGGATTTGTCCCCAATGTCTGATAGGTGTAGGTCCCAGAGGTGGGACCCTCTCCTATCTCTAAATAAGAGGAGAGCAGACCGGCTATTTTCGGAAGCCCCATAGGAATGAATGGAAAGTGCACTGTGCAAGCGCAGGCACAGCTCCATTCCTTCTCTCGTACACTGAGGAAGCGTTGCTCACGTGAGGCCTCATCACCTGCGAGGTGTAAATGGTGTAAATTTGCTGTGAACCTGTGAAAACACCTCCAGCGCGTAAAGATCGGGTGACGATCAGTGGGAGCCGAGGCCTCGACTCGAAGCGTCGTCACTGACACCTCACCGGGCCGGCTGCTGCATGACACTGCTAGAAGTGGGGGCGTTCACCAGGTGATTGACAAGAAATGTGGAGATGATGCAGAAGCAACATTACAGTCATGTGATGGAGCCTGAACTGACCGAAAGTGGGCTTCATGGTTATTCCTCCTGAAAATGTCTTAATTCAATCGGTTTCTTTGTTATTCCTCCTGTAGATGTCTTATTTCAATGGGTTAATTTGTTATTCCCTCTGGAAATGTTTTTATTCAATCGGTTTCTTTGTTACTCCTCCTGTAAATGTCTTATTTCAATGGGTTAATTTGTTATTCCTCCTGGAAATGTTTTTATTCAATCGGTTTCTCTTTTACTCCTCCTGTAAATGTCTTATTTCAATGGGTTAATTTGTTATTCCTCCTGGAAATGTTTTTATTCAATCGGTTTCTTTGTTACTCCTCCTGTAAATGTCTTATTTGAATGGGTTAATTTGTTATTACTTCTGTAAATGTCTTAATTCAATCGGTTTCTTTGTTATTCCTCCTGTAAATGTCTTATTTCAATGGGTTAATTTGTTTTTCCTCCTGGGAATGTCTTTATTCAATCGTTTCTTTGTTATTCCTCCTGTAAATGTCTTATTTCAATGGGTTAATTTGTTATTCCTCCTGTAAATGTCTTATTTCAATGGGTTAATTTGTTATTCCTCCTATAAATGCCTTAATTCAGTAAGACTAGTTTCACACATGCAGTGCAGCAATCCGGACGGCTGTTCCTGTTGGCATTCCCTAGATCCGGCTTAGCCGGATCGCACCGCTTGCCGGCTGCACCCCAGTAACTATAATGGGAACCAACAGGGATCCAACCGCTCCCCGGCATAAATGCGTTGCATGGAACTGTTTTGGACCTGCTGAATCCCGGCATTTATGGGCTGGTTCCCATTATAGGTAATGGGTAGGGCGCCACAATCCGCCTATGCCGGATCCAGAGAACTCTGCAGCCGTTTTTTCTGCCGGATTGCTTTGCAGAATGTGATATATATATGTTTTGTGGTTCAGTTCTTTGTTAGATTTAAGACCTCTGCTTGCTGAACAGAACCACTGTTTCTTTACGTTCAGAGGCCAGACGCTGGAAATGCGTAGGCACGCTGATCATTTTAAGGATACGTGTGGGTGAAAATCATGGTGTTTGCATTGTGACTAATGGAGGATTTCCTGACGCTAAGGAGACAACATGACCCGGCCCACTTTCATTATCTGTGATGCATCCAGCCCTTCGACACACCTCACGGGCAAGGTCACCGTAGCTTTAAAATGAGCTGCGCACCTACATGGATTGGCCTCTGAATGAATAGATATAATAGTTCTGCTCATGGCCAGCAAGCAGAGATCTTAAAACTGGTGGACAATGGAACCACAAGATAGAGCAGCCTACCGACGTCACACACATGCCATCTGTTTTTTTTGCGGAGCACAAAATACATACGGTCATGTGCATGAGCCCTATGGAGAACTCTGACACACTGTCACGACCACTGCACCTGTGTGAGCTGACAGCGATCAGGGTTTTCAGAAGCTAGAATGATCCCATTCAGTGACAGCAAGCAGCCAATTTGAAAAACACAATTCATTTGCCAGTGTAGGAGAGCACTGTGTGACTTCTTCATGCTGAGCCTTTGGAGCGGAGTCACACCTTAAGCTGAGGGACAGATCCACAGCAATCAGTTTTATAGACTTTATAGGAAAGGACAGGAAGAGCAGCGGCAATAAAAACAATACCCGGGTTTATTTACGGTGTTTCCTCGGAGTGAGAATTCACCTGCCGCAATGTGAGAGAAGTAAATCTAATTTAAGATGAAAAGAGGAAAAAACCCGATGGGAGTCTCCAAATTATACCGCGGCCCCTCTGCTTCATTTAAAGGGGCTCTGCAGAATTAGAAACCAGGATCCACTTTTTTCCCCCAGAAACACCGGCAGCCATGTTTTTCTAACCTCATAAACCCCTGCAGCTTTCAGCTTCATTTTAGTGAACATTCGGGGCCCCTTTGCACTTTTTTTTTGCACTGTTCTCTATCAAGGTAATGCAGTACGTTTACCTGCAGTCCCATGCAAAAATGACGGATGAAACACTGTGACGACCACTCACCTCTCTGCGCTGTGCGACTGCAAGACCATAGAATGAGCATACAGCAAAAACTATCCAAAACAAAAACAATTTTTCTTAAAGGGATTGTCCATATGCTCTATTAATGGGGTGCCTGCTCAGGATCGCCCTCTGTGAGCCATAACAGACCCGGTCCGTCTAGTCAATCCACCCAATATTACGTGGACGGCCATTCACGCCAGTGGACGCTGCGGTGGAAATATTGTGACTTTTGGTGAGACGTACATGTCAACTTTGTATTAATGTTTTAGATATGTTTCCAGGCTCTGACACACCCCTTTTCATTGCCACGCCCCCTTTTGTGACTCATGCCCCACCTATGCATATTTGGGTGACGATGCCGCACCCCAGACATAGTTACCTACACTGTAGTAGATAAGTTTGGGGCATATAAGCTCCACCCTCAGCACGTCCTATAAATCTACTGGAACCACCCACCTATAGGCGGGTCTTATACATGCCCCACCCATTTTCAGCATGGAGCAGCCCAGATTTGTCAGAACTGTCTCTGAAATTTAGGGAAATTCGGGACTGTTCTAGACAGGAGACTTGCCAACTCTTAGTCGAGGGCTCCTGTGGTTTTTGGAGTTGGACCTGCAGCGAGTTTGTGTCCACGAGACAACCGCTTTAAATGAAAGCCGCCTTCTGACCGGTTGCCGTAGGCAACGAGGCCCGTTTTAATAAGTGAGGCCTAGTTTCAGGATGCACCGAGTGACGAGCTCCGGAGAAAGTGTCTAGCTCCTTGTCCTGACACAAATACACAAGACTTGGCACGGCGGCCATTGTTTTTGACCATTCCCATGGACACCAAATAGCGAGGGCCAGTGAAACCCCCCTGATGCTGCATCAGTTGTCAGTGTCAGGGGGTGCAGGATGGCGCGTCGTCAGCGCCTCGTAAATTCCTCTCACGGCTCGTCTGCGGAGGGACATGGGTGCTGTTTTTTTGTTTTTTTTTTGAGGCCTGAGGAAGCGCAGGGAGCGCGAAACGGCTGTAGCCTTCCAACTGTGCTGTGCCCGCCTCCATCTTGTTTTTGCCTACCAATAAAGCTGTGAAGATTGTTGGGGAGGGCCGTTTGTCTTTCTTCTTGCATTGGATTGAAGTCTGTGTATTCATCACATACTGAGCCCCACCAGATGTCACAAGTGTCCGCGTGGTTGGATCTAGCCACGCCACGCCGTGCCGACCACAACTCTCTTCACTTTACATGGTTTTTCCCCCTCCACCCCTAGCACCCCCCGGTGACTGCGATCTTTCTGAAGATTCAGGGCACGTGTACTTCATTACGGTTTGGGCACAGGGGATTTGTTGTTTTTTTTTTATTTATTTTTTTTACATTTTTTATTTTTATTTTTTATTTTGCAAGATTAATGAGCGCCACAGAAATTCTCCTGCGCATCTCGATAATTAAGTCTTTGTTTATCAAAAAACAAGTTATATTAGGAGCAGAAAATTCGCAGTAATTATTCATAATCCTAACAATTCAAGTGTAGCTACCTCATTTGCCTGTGTAATTCTGCTTTTTAATTTCTTGCATATATTTGCATATTAATTTCGCCCGTCGGCTGCGGCAGGCTTTGACAGTTACTGTGTGATGCTCCTCGCAAGGGTGAGGCTCAGTTGGGTGGCATTTCGACTGGGTGCAATGATAAATTATGAATTTTTTTTTTAATTTGCTGCCTGGAGAATTAACTCTCCATTAGCCAAAGGGGTAGACAATTAAAGGGCCGGCGCTCCATTTTTTTTTTTCTCCTTCAGTTTTTTGTTTTCAGGTGCCGCATCTGTCAGGATTTAAGAAGGTTTAAAGAAAAGCGATCATCAGTGAACTAAGGAGACTGCATTTTCATCTCCTCAGAATAAATGGGGTTTGGCAGACATCAATCATGAATTTGAGACAGCGGACTGGGCTGAGAGGTCACTTTCTACATTGACCACTCCTCGACCCCAGGTGGAAATGAGGTTAGGCGAAAATGAGGGCAGGCAGAGATTAAGGCATACAGAGCTGAGGGCAGGCAAAGATCAAGATAGGCGGAGATAAGGGCAGGCAGAGATCAAGATAGGTGGAGATGCGTGTAGGCAGAGAAGAGGGCAGGCAGAGACGAAGGCAGGCGGAGCTGAGGGCAGGCAAAGATCAAGATAGGCGGAGATAAGGGCAGGCAGAGATCAAGATAGGCGGAGAAGAGGGCAGGCGGAGAAGAGGGCAGGCAGAGATGAGGGCAGGCAGACATCAAGATAGGCGAAGAAGAGGGCAGGCGGAGAAGAGGGCAGGCAGAGACGAAGGCAGGCGGAGATGAGGGCAGGCAGACATCAAGATAGGCGGAGATGAGGGCAGGTGGAGATGAGGGCAGGCGGAGATGAGGGCAGGCGGAAATGAGAGCAGGCAGAGACGAGGGCAGGCGGAGATGAGGGCAGGTGGAGATGAAGGAAGCTGGAGATGAGGGCAGGTGGAGATGAGAGCAGGCGGAGATCAAGGTAGTTGGAGATGAAGGCAGGTGGAAATGAAGCCAGGCGGAAATGAGGGTAGGCGGAAATAAGGCAGGTGGAGATGAAGGCAAGTGGAGATAAGGGCAGGCGGAGATGAAGGCAGGCGGAGATGAAGGCAGGCACAGATGAAGGCAGGCACAGATGAAGGCAGGAGGAGATGAAGGCAGGCGCAGATGAAGGCAGGCACAGATGAAGTTAGGTGGAGATAAAGGTAGGTGCGCTCAGAAGCATTTTGCTAAAGTTCACACACTGCAGCAAAGCTTCTCAAGAGGAGGATGTGTGCGAGTCTATCTATCTATCTATCTATCTATCTATCTATCTATCTATCCTCTCAACAGTGTCTGTTTACCAGACTGCTCATAGTTTTCTCACTGGTCTTATCTTTATCATCTGATAACCCTCTTTTTGGCTTTTTTTCTGTTCTTGATCTCATCTATAGGCACCCACTAATATGGCATCTTCACCCCATGTGTTCTTAATGTCTCCCCAAAGGACAAGACCCCCAACAACATGTTGCCCAGGGCCGTACCCTTGACTTTAACTTGTTGTCCCCAGTCAAACATTCGAAGCCCTGATACATCAAAATTGAAGAATGGAAAGAAACGGCCCAGGGAGGTTTCACCATCTTACATTTCTAGGACCTGGGTGGGTTCTAGACAGCGTGGACAGGATGAAGGAGTTGGTGGCTACATGATCCACCCTTGGCATTAGCCTCATTGGGGTCTACAGAAGTTTATGGGTATGCCTTCTTCCATCAAGAACGTTCTCTAGTTTTCTAAGAACCAGAAACAATCAGAACGGCAATGGAGATGACGACCCTCAGATACGTTCTCCTACATAAGGCATGGATTTGCATGCAACATCCACAAGGGCCGGTGCATGGAGTTATCATCCCCGGGGCCCGAGTGGCTGTGCTCGAGTAGCATTTCCCCGGAGGCCACGGAGGATACTGTAACTCTGTTTTCAGGATTGAAGCAATCAGTGATAAGAATCTAAAGAAGGCGGCGAGCAGGGAACGCCGCCGCTTTTCTCCACTTTATGTAAATTTGTCTCTTGCTTTGATCAGATAGAATATTTCCCCTCCAGCTCAGTGAACTGATATAGGCGCTATCATCTTATTGTTCAAAACCAAAAAACAGAGCAACAGAGCCGTGCTCCTTAAAGGGGAACCTTAGGACAGCAGAAAAACAAAGTGTATTCTACTTTACAGGCCCCAGCTCTTTCAAAAATCAATGTGGGGTGGTGGGACTGTGACTGAGCAGCCAAGTGCACGACGGGATCTTAAACATCCTATGCATGGACCCAGGATGGACTCAATCATGGTGAGTTAAAGGGTTATTTTTCAGGATCAGAAAATGCTGGTCCCAAAAAAGCGCCATCCCAGTCCACAGGTTGCGTGTGGTGTTGCAGCTCAGCCCCAATCACTTGGATGGAGGTGAGCTGATGATGATGATAACTTTTTATTCACTGGCATTAAAGGGGTTGTCCAGAAATAATAAAACATGACCTCTTTGTTCCAAAAACGGTGCCATCCCTGTCCATGGGTGGTGTCTGGATATTGAAAAAAGTGAGAAATTGCACCATACTGGTCATGAATGTTAAATGTTATGTGAGGAGTTTCCAGATGACCCAATTCATCAAAGAAAGTCCTCTCACACAGCGCCTGGTATAAGTCTCATTGAAATGAGTGGCACTCTACATCAAATATTGTGGGGAGATTTCTAATGATTGATCTCTCAATAGAGTGTCCAAATGGCTTGACATGTCACATTTTTTCCATGAGTTGGTATATTATATTTGGGATTGGTCCAAAATAAATGACTGGTTTGCCAGCTACTCAATCAAAAGCCCATAAATGAGATTTTAATGGTCTTTGATCAGATTGTGAACTGACCATACACTGGAATTACAGCACTAGCCTATACATTAAACTAAAGGGGCGCATGGGCAACTGTAAATAAAGGCAATAGCCATGGGAGCTCAGAGGACTCATGGAAACTGTAGTCTTTTACATGGTAATTCCATTCCCAGGAAGCCCTGGCAGCATCAAAACAAAGGTTCTGCACAGAGCTGAGCAACATAACGAAAACCAAAGATAACTTCTTCTGTTCTATGAAGGCATCACCTGGTGAGAAATTAGACACAGGTAGGTACTTTTCAGTGAGTTTTGTATGCTTCAAAAATCCTTTAGCGTCTTAAGTCATCTTTAACGTTTTAAGTCTTGTTCGGATGATTCTGATTGTGATCACGTCTCATTTCCTAAAGGTGATAGTAGCCTATCTGTTATGCCTTAACTTTGAGGTGTGCAGTTCTGTACTAATCATGGTTTAGGCTGTTGCTTTTGTGTCACCAGCTAATTCCAGGGCTCCTTCATCTTTTATGGTCTTTGATCGGGTTATAAACTGACCATACACAAGAATTACTGCAGTACCTTATAGTTTGCAGTGAAGGTGCATGCAAGCAGCTGTAAATATAGGCAATGCCCATGGGGGTTCAGATGACTCACTGAAACTGTAGTCCTTTACATGGTGATTTCACTCATAGGAAGCCCTTGCAGCATCATAACAAAGGTGCTGCATGTCACGGATCAGTGGGTATGAACCCACAGTGCCACTGACTGGCTATACTCTGGAGGGGCGTGTCTAAGCAACTACCTGGTTTTCACTAGAGCCTCTGATGGTGAGGATAAACTTGAGCCCTTAGGGTAGTTGCCAGGGGCTACTTCAGAGCAATCCCCGAGTCAGTGGCAGCTGGTCCGGGCGGACCAGGAGGTACCTGAATAGGTACCTGAGGTACAAGCGTAGTCAGGTGGGCAGAGACGTTCCTAGGAGCAACAGTGCAGGACCGAAGGATGAGGCAGAGACGTGGTCAGAGAGGCAATAGGTCAAAGCAGGCGGCACAGGTACAGGTCAGCTAATCCGGGTCGGCAACAGGAGAGTCAAAGCAAGCAGGCAGGGATCAGACGATAAGCAGAGTCCAGTAACAAAGTATAGAGCAGGAGCACACGTGAGTATCAGGAACCAGCAAACACAAGGACCTTGACACTGTGGCAACTAGGAAGGGGGCTGAGCCACTTAAGTATATGCAGGAGAGCCAGGGTTGGTCAGCGAGGTCAAATGACCCAACCCACACAGCCCAGGGAGTGATGCGCTCCACCCCTAGAGCAGTGTAACACGGAGCCGGCTGAACTCATGCTGTGTCCAGGGCTGAGCGGAAGCTGTGGAGTGGAATCCTCAGAAGCAATTACACCTATACAAACAGAGCCCAGGACCGCAGCAGTGAAATGTGAAGCACCGGCCACAGGTCACCGCTGAACGCGGAGTCCGGGACCGCGGTGATAAGCGGGGGACCAGCGGTGTACTACAGCCACGGTTACACTGCACAAAGCTTGGCAAGATGATGAAAACCATAGATAACTTCTTCTGAGCTATGAAGGCATCACCTGGTGAGCATTCAAAGACAGATAGGTACTTCTCCGTGTTTTCCATAAGCTTGGAAAACCCTTTAAGGAAGTTGGTGCCTTACTCTTCCCCATATCTTGAGCCATCTGACCTAATGTCTCTCATCTTGTTTGGATGATTCTGATGGTGACCATGGTTTGTTTCTGCATTGTGATTGTCTGTTCTGCCTTGACCATGGATTAGGTTGTAGCTTCTGAGCCATGGTTAATCCCAGGGCTCCTCATGGTTTTGGTCTTCTATCCTCATTCTTGGTTGAGTGGTTGTCTATCATTCCAGGTAGTTCATCACTACTTATGGACCAGGACCATCTTCTAGCAGGAGTAAGTCTGCTACTGAAGCCAGGAGGTTTCTCTTCTTTTTCATATCCAGGAGGCAGATAATGTCTTCTATGGGCGGCATGAGTTGGCACCAAACATTGCCTTATTTGTAGCCCCTCATGCTGCAGTTGCCATTGGGGTACATTCTGCAGCCTGATCTGGAGCCCTGGTAGGAACCATCCATACAATTCCCTTTTTCTTTCTTTTTTAGACTTGATTTGTCTTTTCCACACTTTTAATTATTTGACTTGACAGATGACAAACCTCTCTCTCACCTGCCGCAGCCCGGTAATACCGAGACGTACTCTCCCAGCATGTTCCTTGGCAGCGTCACAGTTAAGATCTTCCAAGACGATGCAGTAAGGTGGTTGTAGAAGAGAGACGCCATCTGACATGATAAATAATGCAGTATAATTCACACTTCAACAATCTAATGTTCCTTCTGTTAGGAGACCTGGAAAACATCGCTACATTCACAGGTAATTACAGGTGCTAATCCCCAGTGAGCGAATGGTTAAAATTTAATTCTTTGAAGGTTTTGCGGAGCTGTCCTGTCACAGATGAAAACTTCTCACCTCTCTCTTGTCTCACAGACATACCGTGCTGATGTTTTGCATTCAGTGACCTACATTACAGACGTAGATAAATTGTTTTTATTGGTTGGTAATTAGAAGAAACTTTGCCCTTTAAGCACCCCCCCCCCCTTAGGTTGTCTTATTGTGTAATGTGTAGGAGTGGTCATCAGCTGATCACAGAGTTTAAACAGCATAGAGATTGACCCATCCCAAACTCCTTTTGTCTTATTGCTTTGCCTGTCATTCTTTATCCTAGTTTTGGAATTCTATTCTTGAGTCAGGACATAGAGATAGCAATGATAGAAGAGAGTCAGATACTGCACCTGACAGACTGGTGGAAGAACAGATATAAAAATGAGAGCTGCACTCACTATTCTGCTGGTGCAGTCACTGTGTACATACATTACTTATCCTGTACTGCTCCTGAGTTACATCCTGTATTATACTCCAGAGCTGCACTCACTCTTCTGCTGGTGCAGTCACTGTGTACATACATTACTTATCCTGTACTGATCCTGAGTTACATCCTATATTATACTCCAGAGCTGCACTCACTATTCTGCTGGTGGAGTCACTGTGTACATACATTACTTATCCTGTACTGATCCTGAGTTATATCCTATATTATACTCCAGAGCTGCACTCACTATTCTGCTGGTGCAGTCACTGTGTACATACATTACTTATCCTGTACTGATCCTGAGTTACATCCTATATTATACTCCAGAGCTGCACTCACTATTCTGCTGGTGGAGTCACTGTGTACATACATTACTTATCCTGCACTGATCCTGAGTTACATCCTGTATTATACTCCAGAGCTGCACTCACTATTCTGCTGGTGCAGTCACTGTGTACATACATTACTTATCCTGTACTGATCCTGAGTTACATCCTGTATTATACTCCAGAGCTGCACTCACTATTCTGCTGGTGCAGTCACTGTGTACATACATTACTTATCCTGTACTGATCCTGAGTTACATCCTGTATTATACTCCAGAGCTGCACTCACTATTCTGCTGGTGCAGTCACTGTGTACATACATTACTTATCCTGTACTGATCCTGAGTTACATCCTATATTATACTCCAGAGCTGCACTCACTATTCTGCTGGTGGAGTCACTGTGTACATACATTACTTATCCTGCACTGATCCT
Organism: Bufotes viridis; assembly: GCA_033119425.1. Classification (NCBI taxonomy): domain Eukaryota; kingdom Metazoa; phylum Chordata; class Amphibia; order Anura; family Bufonidae; genus Bufotes; species Bufotes viridis. The sequence continues at coordinate 7,928,546 of CM065599.1, read as the reverse complement.
GAGTTATATCCTGTATTATACTCCAGAGCTGCACTCACTATTCTGCTGGTGCAGTCACTGTGTACATACATTACTGATCCTGTACTGATCCTGAGTTACATCCTGTATCATACTCCAGAGCTGCACTCACTATTCTGCTGGTGCAGTCACTGTGTACATACATTACTTATCCTGTACTGATCCTGAGTTACATCCTGTATTATACTCCAGAGCTGCACTCACTATTCTGCTGGTGCAGTCACTGTGTACATACATTACTTATCCTGTACTGATCCTGAGTTACATCCTGTATTATACTCCAGAGCTGCACTCACTATTCTGCTGGTGGAGTCACTGTGTACATACATTACTTATCCTGTACTGATCCTGAGTTACATCCTGTATTATATTCCAGAGCTGCACTCACTATTCTGCTTGTGGATTCGCTGTGTACATACATTACTTATCCTGTACTGATCCTGAGTTACATCCTGTATTATACTCCAGAGCTGCACTCACTATTCTGCTGGTGCAGTCACTCTGTACATACATTACTTATCCTGTACTGATCCTGAGTTACATCCTGTATTATACTCCAGAGCTGCACTCACTATTCTGCTTGTGGATTCGCTGTGTACTCCTGTACTGGAGTATATTACAGGGTGTATCTCATGCAGCATTTTTTACCAGTGGAGGAGATCTCCTTTGTAGATCTAGAAGGAAGATGATGGCGTTCTTCATCCTTCCGTCCTGTGTTGTTTTGTTCATGTTCATTATAAGATGAAGCCCTGAGTAGAATTGGTGGATTAATTGTTCTACAGAACTCAGGTTCAAGATTTCTCCTGCAAATTGCCTCATTTAAAATAATATTACAGGTTAATTAAAATAAAGTGTAGCAATCTGTTCCCGAGAATTTATTACCAGTTTAAAAGATGTTTGACAGAATGAAATTAATTTGCAGGTAGAAAGTTACAAGTTATAATTCTCCATTGTTACCGGTTAATGCATCATATAGATATTTCTATGGATAAATAAAGTAAGATCTTAATGAGGACCTGTTCATATCTATCTATCTATCTATCTATCTATCTATCTATCTCATAACTATCTATTTATCTATCTATCTCTCATATCTATCTATCTCTCTATCTATTTAACTATCTATCTATCTCTCATATCTATCTATCTCATATCTATCTATCTATTATCTATCATCTATCTATCTATCTCCTATCTATCTATCTCCTATCTATCTATCTATCTATCTATCTATCTATCTCATATCTATCTATCTATCTATCTCATAATCTATCTATCTATCTATCTATCTATCTATCTATCTATCTATCTATTTATATCTCATATCTATCTATCTATCTATCTATTTATCTATCTATCTCATATCTATCTATCTCTCTATCTATTTATCTATCTATCTCATATCTATCTATCTACTATCTATCTATCTCTCATATCTATCTATCTATCTCATATCTATCTATCTATCTATCTCATATCTATCTATCTATCTATCTATCCATCTCCTATCTATCCATCTTTCTCACCATAAATTACAGCCTTTACATTTCCATACTCCATTATAAGAATGTTCCTTCATATGAGATATTTGTTGATTCTAGAAAGTTCCCTCACCGCTCGGAGAGAACGCACTTTCTATTTGCAGAATAAATCTAAATCACTTCTTCTGTTATGCGTTACAGTTTCTTCATCTGCAAAAATAATTATTTTCTAAATCGTGCCAACGTGCGAATGTTAATGGAGCTCGATGGACGCTAACATCACGAAATTAGATATTCTGATGAAGATACGAGGGCACGGAACAAAGTTCTGATTCCTGGACGGCTTCCAGCTCGACTTTCCTATTTACTTCTAAACAGCTGCCCTCCTAATTGTGTTCTGCACTGCACCGGGGAGCACACAGCTGACGACACGCTCCCGAATAACGAAGAAATGGCGGCTGCGGACATGCATACTATCCGTCATCGGCAGAACATTATACTATCTATAGCCCAGAGGATTCCAGTGCATTCACTGTATAGTCCAGTGTGACATCATCCGTATAGTCTGGTACCAAGAAGAGGCTCCAAATTTAATGAAAGGCGCTCGTTTCTACATAATTGGACTCATCCTGGGGTCCCATGCACCAAAAGGTGAAATCTACGCCCCCGAGGAGGCTGGAATTTCAGGTATAATTTACACCAGTTTCCTACTGACAGTACCCCTGCCCCCCCACCTAAAAATGTGATCATTGTGCTAGCTAAAGTCCCTATTATTTGGCTTATTGGTCATTTTTAGCTACTTTTTTTGTTGCAATTTTTGAAACTTGCAATTAAAAAAATATTTCTCATGACATTTTTAAATTGCATATGTGCATTTTTATCTTTTTTTTTTCTTTTTTTACAACAGCATCATGCTTAATTTGAATTAAATAGCATTATTTTCCTGTATTTACTTCTTGCCCTTGGATATCTTCGTAGAAGAAAAAAATGGCTTTTTATATTATTACAATAAAAAAGATGCAAAAACAAACAATAAAAACTGCACAGTTTACGTAAAAAGAAGTTGTTTGAAGGAAACCTAAACATCCTAGGAGAGCAGGGACCCTTCCCCTCATGTGATGTCGCTATACTGGTACAAGAGGCAAGACTGGAGAGGAGCCGAAACATCCATGATCAAAGCAGCACAGAGTATTTCAGGAGATGACGTGCTGATGGTGCAGGAGGCAGTTTTTACCTAATGTGTATGTCCAGCTTTAGGGCTCATGCATAGGAACTGCTGCCCATTGCCGTATTGCGGACCGGATTTGCGGATCCGCAATACACGGGGAACCATTCCGTGTGCATTCCCTTCAACGGGTCCGCAAATCCGGAGATAAGGAACGGAACACTACAGAAGCACTACGGAGTGTTTCCGTGGGGTTCTGTTCCGTACTTCCGTTCCACAAAGAGATAGAACTTGCTCTATCTTTTTGCGGAACTGACGAATGCAGACCCATTGAAGTTGAATGGGTCTGGATTCACCCCGGCGGCCGTATGGAGGTTGCCCGTGCCGGTCCCCAATGCACGGAACGGCCCACCTATGGCGGTGTGAATGAGCCCTCAGTCTTTGTGAATGAGCCCTCAGTCTGTGTAGTGCCATGTAGAGCAGGGATCTCCAACCTGTGGCTTTCCAGTTGCTGCAAAACTACAACTCCCATCACTCTTGCTCAGGCTGTCAGGACATGATGGGAGTTGATGTTCAGGTTGGAAGCCATTTTAAAGGGGTTATCCCATGAGTAATGCAAAAAAGTGGAAATCATACAGTACATGAATCTTTTCCAAACAAAGCTAGAACCAGCCCTGTACTTCACATGGATCCAGAGGTCTCTACTTGACCGCTCAGGGGGTGTGCTTTTTCTGCTTTAGCTCTCTCCCTATCACAGCATAGGGGGTGTCCTTTCTGCTGAGGCTCTCTCTCTATCACAGATAAGGAGGTGTGTTCTTTCTGCTGCAGCTGCATCTCTTTATCACAGGCTCAAGGTGCATATCCTCTCTGTTGCAGCTCTCTCCTTATCAAAGCTCAGGGGGTGTGTCCTGCCTGCTGAAGCTCTCTCTATCACAAGTCAGGGGGTGTGTTCTTTCTGCTGAAGCTCTCTATCACAGCTCAATGGATGTTGGATGTGTCCTTTCTGCTGCAAAACTCTTCCTGTAACTGTCTCAGCTTCTAACTGATAACAGTTGAAGGATGGAACTGAGCATGAGCGTCCACCCCATGAATGTGAGGTGGACAGGGAAATAAGGAAAAGAGCAAACAGCAGGTGGCGCCACAGCAGGTTTGAAAAATATAGAATAATTTTAGCGGGACAAACCAGTTAAAGGGGAGCTCCAGCCATCAAAATAAATCATCACCACACTTTCCCAGCCTATATTATAACCAGGGGTGTTACTGGAAGTTCCTGGGCCCCAGGGTATAATCTGTATAAGGGCCCCAACTACCATGAGCCTTTATATGGTGTCTACTTCTGCGAGATCTCTGAGCCCAGCGGCATACATACAGGGGGGGGGGGGGGAGTGTCCGTCCATAGTGACATCACCAATTACAATAAACACGGAAAAACATAAAGGAACCGTTCTGAGCCCAAATGTTAAAATCCTGAAAGAAATCCCTTAAACATACTCAGCTCTGCTACATTTATGTGCAATTAAATTCGCCATTTCCAATCATAGGTATAACTGGTAACCGAACCTCCCAGGTACCATGCGCCTCTGATACTAGTGTCTTTGGGCCCCTTTGGTCACCGGGGCCCGGGTGTCGCTACCCCTATAGCGACACCACCCATTCCAGTGATACTGGGATGATAGCCAGTACCCTGCCATGACAGGCAGACTCCACTGGTTAACCCTTTGTGGCGCTCAGTCCTGCCGCCCTCCCACTCGGAGTGGCCCCCGCCGCCTGCTTTATCGACACTCGATCATTTACATCCAGTTGACATTCTGCGGTTTACTCGGGGGTCTGTAATTGTATTCTTTCACCGGTTCTGCATTACCAACCATGAAAATGGAATCCTATCATCCCTGACCAATTTTTAATGTACAAAATGATTTGGCCGAGGTTCAAAGCGACGTACAATTGAAATCAGGTGAATGATACGTGGCGCGGTTTTTCCGGCGGCCTCAGATTTGACTGTTTTTTCTTTTTTCATATGAAATTTGCAACGTCTGAGCAGAGTCTGAGTTATGTGAATGTCTAATGAGGGAATCTTCATAAACATGTTCATAATGGCGAGGAGCACGATGGGCGAGGACGGGGAGCGTGCCCAAGAAGGAGACGCGGCCTCAGTACGGTGCTATATACCATATATACTGCATCCATCATGATATACTACAGATCAGCGGAGACCTCGTCCACATCCCTGTACATAATATGTCTATAATCCTCAACAGGCGCCGCTGATCTCTGCATGCTGAAGCAGCAACCACTGGTTGACTGGCATTTAGTGCATCCTGTCTCTTTAAGGCAGAAATCTGTCACGTTGCTGCAGAACATAGTAATACAGACCCCATCTGCTGCAGATCATCATAATACACACATCAGCTGCTGCAGAACCTCCTAATACACACCTCAGATGCTGCAGAACAGCCTAATACACACCTCAGATGCTGCAGAACATCATAATACACACCTGAGCTGCTGCAGAACCTCCTAATACACACCTCAGCTGCTGCAGAACCTCATAATACACACCTCAGCTGCTGCAGAACATCATAATACACACCTCAGCTGCTGCAGAACCTCATAATACACACCTCAGCTGCTGCAGAACCTCATAATACACCTGAGCTGCTGCAGAACATTATAATACACACCTCAGCTGCTGCAGAACCTCATAATACACACCTCAGCTGCTGCAGAACATCATAATACACACCTCAGATGCTGCAGAACCTCCTAATACACATCAAAGAAGCTGCAGAACCTCCTAATACACACCTAAGCTGCTGCAGAACCTCATAATGCATGCCTCAGCTGCTGCAGAACCTCATAATACACACCTCAGCTGCTGCAGAACCTCATAATACACACCTAAGATGCTGCAGAACCTCATAATACACACCTCAGATGCTGCAGAACATCATAATACACACCTCAGCTGCTGCAGAACATTATAATACACACCTCAGCTGCTGCAGAACCTCATAATACACACCTCAGCTGCTGCAGAACATCATAATACACCTCAGCTGCTGCAGAACATCATAATACACACCTCAGCTGCTGCAGAACCTCCTAATACACACCTCAGATGCTGCAGAACCTCCTAATACACACCTCAGCTGCTGCAGAACATCATAATACACACCTCAGCTGCTGCAGAACCTCCTAATACACACCTCAGCTGCTGCAGAACCTTGTAATACACACCTGAGCTGCTACAGAACCTCATAATACACACCTCAGCGGCTACAGAACCTAATACACACCTCAGCTGCTGCAGAACCTCATAATACACACCTCAGCTGCTGCAAAACCTCCTAATACACACCTCAGCTGCTGCAGAGCCTCCTAATACACACCTCAGGTGCTGCAGAACCTCATAATACACACCTAAGCTGCTACGGAACCTAATACACACCTCAGCTGCTGCAGAACCTCATTATACACACCTCAGCTGCTGCAGAACCTAATACACACCTCAGCTGCTGCAGAACATCATAATACACACCTCAGCTGCTGCAGAACCTCATAATACACACCTCAGCTGCTGCAGAACCTTGTAATACACACCTTAGATGCTGCAGAACATCATAATACACCTCTCAGCTTCTGCAGAACCTCCTAACACACACCTCAGCTGCTGCAGAACCTCACACTGTACTTTTCCTTTCTTTTGAGTTCTTCATCAGTGTAATCTTTTGACAGATATTCTCCCACAACCGTTGGAGTTACTTTGTGGCAGTAAAGACATCACTATCTTGGAAAAAGTTGGAGATGCATGTTGCCACCATTGTACACCTTCCTGCTAAAATTTCTGACAACCGCTATTCACCCTGGAGACGACAACATTTTATTTCCAGTAATGATTGGTTCCAAGTCCCTGAGATTCAGACATTTAGGACAAGTGGCGATTTCTATTCTCCGAAGATAAAAGAAACATCTCGTGTCAAGTGCTTCTCCGGGTCAGAATGTCTGTGTGGGGCTATAGACAAAGGAAACGTCAAATTACCGCTGACGCTGCGAGGAATGGCTGCACCTAACAGAGGAGATTAGAAAGCCACCGGAGGACGTTTCATCCTCAGATGCGTCTTGTTGCGCTGGACCTGTCATCTAACTTCCCACTGACAGAATAACCGCCTTGTCGACTTTACGCCAGGAGATGATGATGGCTTTATTCATCGCTTGGTCCCAGGTTTTGGTATTCATCGTCTTGTCCACGCTGCTCAATGTCAGGCTGCTGCCTTTCAGGCCCTCCAGTGGAGGCGATCCCAAGGGCTGACTGTCATCACTGACACCCTAAAGCTGGCCATTGTCACTGTGTAGGAGTCATATCACTGGTACGTTCTAGTTTAATTCTTATTGGAAGGATCCACAAGTCTGTGGTGAGAGAGGAGGCAGTCTCATATAAAGCAGATGATTGTATTTGGTGGTCACTCAGAAGAGAAATCCCACGGCCTTTCCTTTCTTATGATCTATTAACTCTGTTTTCGAGGGAAAGCTTCTCCTGACTTCCCTCCCTCTTGATGAGGTGACCGTCATCCCACCAGATGTAAAGCTGTACATTGGGGCATCTCTCTACATTCATTTGAGATGAGCAAGCGAGGCCACCTCGCCATTTTACTCCTCATGGATGTGGTGACCACATGGAAGGCAGGACATGGGCCCACCTGTAGAATGCAGTAAAGATGGCCATAGACATAGTAGACTCTACAGCTATCACGTGCAAACTCTGCCTTTTTCCTTTAATGATCTGAGAAGGTCTGAGCAGCAGATGTGGTGGCCATTGATAGTCAGATGTGTCATTGACACCAATGGTCAAGCCTTTAGATGATGACTACAAAGATCACGTTCTTTAGAAGTCCACATTTATCATACGTAGATGACATATCCTGTGGTTACCATGAATTGTCTAAAATGAGATTACCCCTTTAAGCAAACTGAGAATGCACTAAAGATGGTCTTAGACATATACTCTTCAGCTACCGCATATGACCTCCTTACTATGTACAGAGCACTCCATTCCTGAGGATCTGGGAAGCTGCTATGGTGGCGATTGAAAGGCAGATGTGTCATTAACACCAAGTATCTGCTCATCTTCAGAGCCCTAAGATGGTGACCACCAATATCATGCTCATTAGAAGCTCTTAGCATCTTCCCACAATAAGCAGATACTTGTTGGGGGGCTTTGTACAGACAGCTTTAGACAACCTTATATAGGTCGCATTAAACAGATTGGATTGGCCCACCAGCCGTCAGGAGGATCCTCCGATGTATCTGCCCTTGACATGTTGATGGAGACCCTAGATGGTGACCACCAAGATCATGCTCATTGAAGGTTCTCAGAGTCTTTCCACAATAAGCAGGTCCTCGTCTGGAAGTTTTGTACACATAGCTTTAGACAACCTTATATAGGTAGCGTTAAATAGGATGGATTGGCCCACCAGTGGTCTGTAGGGTCCTCTGATGGACCTGACCTGGACATGTTGATGGAGCCCCTAGATGGTGACACCCAAGATCATGCTCATTGGAAGTTGTCAGTGTCTTATCATAATGGCCAGTCGTGCCCCATCTATCAGACATTTATAACATATCCTGCTGTTACCATGAATGGCTGAGATGGGAATACCCCTTTAAGCAAATTGTGGCACCACCACCTGAGAATGCACTAAAGATGGCCTTAGACATAAACCCTTTAGATATTACATGTGACCTCTACCTTTTCTCACTCCATTCCTAAAGAGCAGCTGCTATGGTGGCCACTGATTGGAAGATGTGTCGTTAACACCAAGTATCTGGTCATCCTTGGGGCCTAGATGGTGACCATCAAGATCATGTTCGTTGAAAGTTCTTAGAGTCTTACCACAATGAGACGATCCTTGCCTGGAGGCTTTCTATAGACAGCTTTAGACACTCTTAGATATATATAGCTTTAGACAGGAGGAATTGGCCCCCTGGTCAGGAGGATCATCTGATGAACCTGATGGTGGACCTCAATGAAAGGGGCTTGTAACAGGACGGAGGGCCTTCACCAGGATGGTGGTCAGAAGGATTCCCATGATGATGGACCCTAGTTACAACAGTTCCCATGAGGTCTACCAGAGATTAGAACCCAATGAAAAGGGCTTCTACCTGGATGGAGGGCCTTCACCAGGATGGTGGTCAGAAGGATTCCCTGATGGACCTGACCTTGACATGATGATGGACCCAAGTTACAACAGTTCCCATGAGGTCTACCAGAGATTAGAACCCAATGAAAGGGGCCTACACTTGTATACAGGTCCTTCCCTCTGGTGGGCACTAGGTAGTCCTGTGTGACCTTGCCTTTGCCCCCTATTTCTGTTACCAGCTGTCACCTGAGATTCCTTATACCTTTAGCCCATTATCTCCATAGCATACTTTGTACAAATCTAAAAGTTTATAAAGTTACATAAAACAAAATGATTGAAAATCATAAAAAGTACAGAAACAATAATCAGAATTGCAGATTTAATTTGTGTCATTACATCAAGGAGAGTGAAATGTACTTAGCCTAAAAGTCTGACTCTTAATATACGCGGAGTCCTTCACGGTGATACATTAGAATCGAGCAATCTATCATAACAGCACATGTGCCGGAAACTAATGAAATGACAGTAAAACGTTTAGTAAAGTGGAGCCATTAGTACGAGCTTGTTTTTATGGGGCGAGCAGTAATTGTAGAAAACTATCATCACGTAAAAGTGGAGTGTAACACACTGAGAGGATTGGGCTACAAAGGAGAAGAGTAGATACAGAGAACTTTCCGACTATTGCATGTCACCACAAGGTCCCGTGCAGTCTTACCTTTATACCTATTGTCTAAAACAAGTCTGTGCTGCCTGGAGAAGCAGCCTGTTGTACTGCACATGGCTCTATACAGGAATTTGAGAGATTACAGGGCAATCTGAAATGCTCCAGCCTCAGTTTACGTATGAGATTAGATAGGTGATGATGCCAAACTGTTACAATGTTTAGTTACAACCTAAAACAAGTCTATGCTGCATGGAGGTGCAGCCTGTTATACAGCACATGGCTTAATATGGGAATTGAAGAGGTTGCTGGGCAATCTCAGGTACACCAGCCTCAATTACATGCAACGTTAGATAGGCACAACTCTTTGGTGGCGGAGCTAAGATGTTGCAATTTTTTAAAAATTTCCATTAGATTGGACCTAAAACAAGTCTGTGCTGCATGGACAGGCAGCCTGTTGTACAGGAATTCGAGAAGCTGTTGGGCAAACTGAAGTACCTCAGCTTACGTATGACATTAGATAGACAAAACTCTTTGGTGATGATGTCAAGCTGTTAGAACTGGTAACAGCCAGCTGGACCTTTATTGCAGACTTCTGGCAATTCATTCATAAACTTCTAGTAGGAATAATTGTGGAATGACATAACATAGAGGCATGAAGAAGAGATGCTGCAGAATTGTTATTACAGGGGGAATGCGTGTAGTTAGTTAAACAGGAGTGTTGGGGAGGTGACAGCTCGTCTTTAAGGAGGGTGGGTTCGCATCCCATTTTTGCCATCCGTTTAACGTATACAAAAAACGTTTACGTTAAAGGATGCCTGAGAAGGATGCCGTACAGTGCCATCCACCACCATAGAGTTCCAAAGTTTAAAAAAAGTATATGTTAACGTATCCGTTTTTTTACCGGACACTGAGGGTACAAAAGCGTGGTGTGCTATGCTTATGTATCCTTTTTTCCCCAATGTATCCATTAAACGGATAGCAAAAATGTGACGTGAACCCACCCTGAGACTAGAAAAAAACGTAGGCTACATGCACATGTTAAAAACGTCTCACTGTCAGATTTTTATGGCCCTTTTTCAACCATTTGTGTATCCGTTTTCATTGCTGTTAAGTATTGTCATGAAAAACGGATGAATTTCATTGGCTTTTTCTTTTTTTTTTTAAAAGATCCCGACCCCTGCAGTGCCCTCAGTGCACATAATGTTCCCAATAATGACCCCCAGCAGTAATAATGTACCCCATAGCGGCCCCCATTTGTAATAATGTCCCCATAGTAGCCCCCATTTGTAATAATGCCCCCCATAGTAGCCCCCATTTGTAATAATGCCCCCCATGGTGGTCTCATCTGTAATAATGCCCCCCATGGGGGTCTCATCTGTAATAATGCCCCCCATGGTGGTCTCATCTGTACTAATGCCCCCCATGGTGGTCTCATCTGTACTAATGCCCCCCATGGTGGTCTCATCTGTACTAATGCCCCCCATGGTGGTCTCATCTGTAATAATGCCCCCCATAGTGCTCTCATCTGTAATAATGCCCCCGATTGTGGCCCCCCAAGATGTAATGTTTCATTTTAGCAAAAAATACAATAAAAAAAATATTCACCTCATCCTCATGAGCGGGTGGTGACGACACGTGGTGAGTGCAGATCCTTGGGCAGGTTCTTTTCAATGAAGAGAGGAGCGAGGTATTTTTTTTAACCCCTAAATGGACACATTGTCCTAGTGTATCCGTTTTTAATGGTCACTAGACGAGTGCACTCCTGTCTAAGCGGCCGTTAAAAACGGTTCCATGGATTTGAATGGGTTTAGTCTGGCCTTGAAAACTGACAAAAATAGGACTTGTCCTATTTTTTGATGGCCCCTTTAAAAAAACAGGAGTTAATAGAGGGGTCTCCCCATTCAGGACCCTCATCTATCAGCCAGAGTGGACAGCAGCTTCAATGACCATCTCTAGCTCTGAAGGACCCAGTCCATGCATTACATAGACGGTCCGTTCATTTCTATGGACACCATGTAATGCTTCATTTCTCCTGTGGTGGCGCTGCAGAGAATCTAAACACTCACTTCTAGGTTCCAACAAAGATCGCAGCCAATCACTGGGGATTTAAGCTGAGAGACGGGTGATCAACTGATCATCGGGGAACCCTCCTAACGAAATGGGAGCACAAACCCTTAATTGTGTGTTTTTTAAGCAAAACTGCAGAATTTCCAAATTTTGCAAATTAAAATTCAATTTTTTGGATAAAATAAATAAATAATAGAACCCCGGGTGTAATAACTGATATTTCTTCATCTCCTGGGGTCGGTAATGATCCATTCCACCCCCGGTATGTCATATTCGTGATGAGCCCGGCGGTGGCCGTTGCCTGGTGACACGTGCAGGGCTTTATCAAACCTTGTAAACATTAACTTGGGCGTCCTCCCAGATGAACACGGGCCATGCTTCCTCTGCGGGAGCCATTGATCATGCCAAGTCATCTGGCCGGGTGCCACGACGGCCTGCACATGTACTGAGGAGGGGCCGTGAAGCCGCTCTCCTTCCAGAGGAATTAGTAAGATCGCTCATAAATCTCTACCAGTCACCTTTCGCTGTAGGCGAGTGAGTGGCTTCAACGGGGCCTGAGGCTCCTCGTGCCTCGCGCCTTAGGGATGTTGTGCATTCCAAGCGGATCGATCGGCTGAATTCTCATAGGTCTTTGTGGGACGAGATGGTCACCGAAACACCAGTGATCTAGCTTCTAGAACAGGGGTCAGCAGCTGTTCCGAAACTACAATTCCTAGCGTGCACACTTGCTCCGTTGGTCTAGGAACTCTCATAGAAGTGCATGGAGCATGCTGGGAGTTGTAGTTTCATAGCAGCTGGAGTGCCGGAGGTTACTAACCCCTGTTCTAGAAGATGATCAAGCTGCGGAAACCCCGGGTCGAAGGACCCCTAAAATATACAACTTTACTTCCCATAAGCGAGACCCATATTATGATGAACCTGCCATTGTCTGGATCGGTAGGAGCCCCCCACCATTTAGATACTGATCCCCTATCCCAGGGATCAGCAACCTCTGACGACTCCAGCTGTTCCTAAACTACAACTCCCAGAATCCTCCTTTCACTTCTATGGGAGTTACAAAAACAGCCGAGTAAGTGTGCATGCTGGGAGTTGTAGTTTCACAGCAGCTGGCGTGCCGAAGGTTGCTGATTCGCCCCTAGCCTATGGAAGAGCTCAGAACTTGGATCATTCCCTTTAAAGAAACATTGTCCTGTCCATCTGTTATTCTGCCTGGAAAATGTATGACTACTGGATTTTACCACTCCCCTTGTAAATCGGGCGTGTCCCTTTACCGTTTGACATTGTCAGGGCTGATTGCACAGTGTAGGGAAACACCCACTTGACAAGGGGAATGCAAACACCCAGTTGTCAATAAAGTCATACATTTTGCAGGAGGAATAACAGAGGGACATCATCTTGGTAAAGAAGCTCCAGAATAGTTTTTTTATGGGAGTATGCAAGTATTTACTAGAATAGCCATGTCAGGAGAGATGACAGGAGAACCTAACATAGGTGATCTGTCTGTTTTAAGCGGGGGTGCGGTGAAGGAGGGGCTTTTTTTTTCAGGTCCCCAAAACTCCTGTAGTGACGCTGCAACTTCCAGAAGGTCCAGTTGTCAATGACAGAGTCCAAGGGGTGATGAGTTCTCTGCACCTTCGGTCACTCTTGGACCAGGAATTGTCTCATGCCTCAAAAACAAAGTCTCATTTTGAGCGTGCGCGGACCGTTCCTGCTCGTTACAGTCTTTCTCAAAATTTAGCAGCTGTAAAAAAAAAAAGAAAAAGTGAGGAATAAATTAGGAAAACACGGGTAATCTATTCGTCACAATCTGTCGGAGTCAGACCTGCATCAATGCCGCATCGCTACTTGCTGTAGGGAAAATCTGTTTTAATATTGTGTCTGGAGTTGCTCTTTAGACATGGAAGGTATCCCCGTACGCGCATCAATCTTTAATAACCCCCGTTTATGAATTGCAAATTAATTCCAAGTGCCGCTAGAGCGAGAGACTTCCGTAAGTGGAGGCGGTGAGGGATGGAGAGACTGCATGTTCTAAGCAAGATCTGCTATATGATGCATACAAGGGCCACATATCATGGACGGGGCCCAGTCTTGACACCCATCCCCTTTGTCAGGACTTAATTTACTAGAGGAACTGATAGGTGAGGAATTGGCTCAAGGGTCATGATCGGTGGAAGGAGCAAGACCCTTCTGTCCCTGATTTTTGCTATGAGGTCCCCATTTTTCTGACTGAAGATTCGGTAAAACTCCTACAGCTCAAAATGTTCCAAATGTTTAAAAATTTCAAAAAGTAGATGAAGATGCAAATCAAGTTCTTCTGCACATTTTGGGCTTTGTTCAATTTCAGAGCACTACTTACCCAGACTAAGGGGTAGCTGCAAAGGGTTTGCTATTTACTGTTATGTTATGTATTGCAACCAGCATAGCTGTGTATGGATGGCACAGCCAGGGTTAATAATCCTGCTTCAGCTCCCTGCAGGAGGTTTGGTGGAGATACAGGATCTGCCCCCAGCTCATTTAGGGAGTGCTTAGACAGGGTTCAGAGAGGAAGAAAGCTGTGCCTTATGCTCCCTCTTCTTAAAGAGGTTGTGCAGCCAGTACATGTTGATGACCTATACTCAGAGTCAGGATAGGTCATCATTATCTGATCGGTGGGAGCCCAAGTCCCAGCACCCCGAGCCAATCAGCTGTTCAGAGAGGAGGCAGCACCCGTGTGAATACTACTTCCTCTTCAAGATTACACTCTGCACTGTCTCGCATGTCTCGGCAGTGCAGTGTAATTATGAATACCCTCTCCATTTACTTGAATGGGATGAGAATTAGAAAGACTAGGAAATTGAGGGGCACTCAGTCATCTGGTAGTATATGGATATAGACGGATTATATTTAAAAACAATTATTGCCCATATACAATATTAGGAATGTCAATGAAAGAGTATATCAATAAAAGGGTAATGGCAACCAAATCAAGTATAGACGTGTACTAAGGCTCAATATCCTCTAATTTGCTATATCATCGCATGTTAGCAGGACAATAATAAATATTGTTCATATAAGCAGCCTTTTGTTTTACTTTACCCCTCCTATTGTTACTCTGGTTCGGTCCGTGTGTAAGTCTCTGTGTGTGGCTCTCTCCGCTGCCAGGACCTGCCGCGGCGTCCCACGTGGTCCAGCCGTCTCTTACATGGCGTTACACGTGCCGGGGCAGGGGAGGCTATTGGCTGGTACTCTGGTCACTGTTTAACTGCTTTGTGTGCTACAGTTATACACCCGCATTCTTCCTTTGCTTTATTATCCTTGCAAGCCCGGTTGTTTCTGACATTCAACTCTCACTGACAACTGACAAATGCCAAACACGTTTCGGGGCTTGTGACTGCCCCTTCCTCAGTGGCTTACATGGTATGAAAATTACACTGCGTCGCCACTGCAAATCACGACCAGCAGTGTAATGTTGACTCCTCTCCAAATAGCTGGGGTCAGACCCCACAGATCAGATATTATTGACCTCTACTGAGGATAGGTCATCAATATGTACTATCTGCACAACCTCTTTAAGCCAAGAAAGCTTCAGAGACTAACAGATCTCTGTGTGAATTACAGCACAATCAATAGAAAGAGAGAGAAAGAGTAGACTACAGCTATTCAGACTTTGCTGCTGTGAGGGAAACTGTTAAAACACCCTTCACACCTGGAAATGTTAAAACCCTGATTCACGCAGTGGACGCTACAGACACCATTGCCAAGGTACTGTTTCCGGAGAGAGATTCTACTGAGAGAGACTTTAGAAAGATAATGTACAAAGAGGGACATAACTCTCCTCCTTGCATAACTCCATCCACCATTATCTAGGAGAGAACTGCACTGTGTATAGTTGGAACTGTGACTGCTATAGTTGGATTTACTACAACTCCCATTTTGCACTTGAGTAAAGGAAAACGTTTATTCTTCTACCACTGGCCTGATTACTGACTCCTACACTATACGTCGGCCATTGCACTCTACGTTTCCTGCCTTTAACCCATCTAAACACCTAACATCAAGGGCACCCCAACCACCATCAGGCAGGCTTCAGCCAAAGGTGTACAGTACTTAGCATAGTGGCAGACCTACGGAGCCCCTGGAGAGAGGGGGCCCACTCTGGTTGGTCCGATCCTTTCTTCTAATGGGTGGCGAGAACCTGTGGAGGACTCCTCTCTCCAGAGCAACTGCATTGTTCCAAAAAAGGAAGTGAGGACTTGGCCCAATTTTTTATACCCGATGCCTTCTCTCCTGGGTATAAAAAATGTTAAATATTGATGATCTATCCTCATCGATTGGTGGGGGTCTGACCCCTGGGGTCAGCACCGATTGGCTGCTTGAAGAGCATGGTGCTCCATTGAGCTAGCCAAGCACAGCGCCATTCATTACATAGTGGCTGCACATGGTATTGCAGTCTGGGCGCATTCTCTTAAATGGCAATATGACTAATGAACGTGATCCAGGGTCATGAAGGTTGGACCCCCACCGATCAGATATTGATGACCTACCTTGAGGATAGAACATCAATATTTCAGTCCCCATTAAAATGGGGCCAATTTTGATCATTTCTTTCAGGCCCCCTAACTTCAATGTACAAAAACCACTGCTACACTGGGTACATAACACCATGATATATTTATGCAGCTTTACAGCAGCCACAGGGGACTAAAGCAGCCTTTGCTACTGTCCCTTTGTATATGATGCACATTTTGATACATTTCGATATTTTTCAATGCTCTTTTTTTACCATCTTCTTTCATTTTTCTCCACGCAACTTCGTCAGCACGAAACGAGTTAACTTTCCATGCATGGTTACTGGCTTCTGCTGCCTAAGATACTCGCAATGAATTTCACCCCCTACCGAGTAAGAGGCACGAGGGTGTGTTTGATTACGCTATTGTTCCAAAAGACCCCGTTACCGCCACTTAGAATTGATACCATTACCATTTCGAATCAATAGCATTATCACCTGAACAATGGCGTCCCTCGATGCCGTTCTTACATCTAGTGCCTTATAATTTTGGCGTATCTATATATTACAATGAAATAATAGCACCGGGGCGTCGTGCTGTTATCATATCAAGCCTGTTTATGTCTTTTAGAGCTGTATTTTTATGTGTCTATAAAGGACAAAAAGTTTTTTTGTTTTGTTTCTCCCCGATAGTCTCCAACCTTCCATGTTTCATGTGGATTTAAATAAGCCCCCTGATTATTTTGATACTTTGTATTTTTTTATTTGTTTTTTGCTTCTTTTTTTAAATAATACTAATAAAAACAGATTCTATAAAAAGACAAAACGCCAGAATTTTGTCACAATAAACAGATGGCCTCGCCATCTACTGCCATCTTCCTCCCTGCAAATAAAATCAATGGGTTCGTATTGAACAGAGGGTGATTTGTTTTGTTGAGAGTTATCTCTATTTTCGGCTCCGAATGATACCAGGATCAGCCCAATCGTCGAGCGCTCGTCGCACCAGAACGCCGTTTGGGTAACGGTAAATATTTGCTTAAAACGAAGTCTATTGCTTGGCATCAGCCACGCAGGATCACATTGCAACTGTAAGATCCTAATTTGATGCTTTGTTAGGAACAGATAGTCCCTTTATCCCCGGTGGTAACGCTTGCCTCGGAAAGATGACCTATTTTGTGTTTTGCCGTTCCCGCGGGTAAACAGCAAATTAATATTCTTCATAAGAGGGGGGGAAAAAATCATCCATTTATCTGAAGGATTTTCCAGTGACATTTTTAAAGTTTTGTTTTCCAGGAAAGAACAAAAAAGAAACATTTTTCAAAAATATTGGTTTCTCAAACTCAATAGTAAATGATGAATGATGTAGAATTGGAAGGAATTTGTCGAGAAGAAAGAGGAAGATTAACCCCAATGAAGGTCGTAGCGGAGACAATAAAGGGGTCGTGTTAATGAAGGCTTCGGATAATAGGCGGCTTATTATACTGGGATCGCAGGATCGGTCTTTACAATGGTATTTGTGGTCGTCTCTGGAGGTTATTTATGTAAACCAATCGATGCACGTAGATCGTGGAGGAGAATGATCCATTTCTTGTCTTTTAAAGGGGTATTCCCATCTGAGACATTGGAGGCATATCGCTAGGATATATCCATTGTCTGGTAGGTGCAGGTCCCACCTCTGGGGAAGGTGGTGGCTGGAGAAACCTGGGTTTCCCCAGGTCCGACCACCACCAAGCGCTCTCCCCATAGAAGTGAATGGGAGCGCACCGCGCTTGTGCGGCCACTGCTTCCATTAATTTCTATGGGGCTGATGGAGATTGCTCAGCCACAGCCCAACTATTTTCGGCTGCCCCATAGAAATGAATGGAAGGTGGCCGCCGAAGCACGGTGCACCCTCCAGGACTTTGCCGGCTGCCTTTATGAGATAGCTGGGACCTGCAGCTATCAGACAATGGGGACATATCCTAGCAATATGCCCTCATTTTCGGAGATGGGAATACCCCTTTAAGATAGTCTACAGGATAGGGGATAACTATAAGACTGGTGGAGGTCCGATTGTTGGGACTGCCACCATTCACAGGGATGGGAACCCTGTACCCCAAAATGAATAGCAGTTTGAGCACGCCTTCTGCCCCTCTAATGACTTCTATGGGACTGATGGAAATTAGCCTGTAATCGCCTATCACCCGCAGTCCCAAAGAGAATGAATGGAGTGGCACACATGCTTAGACTGCCATTCATTCTGGAGTATGGGCCCCCCATTCTTGTGATTGGTGGGGGTCCCAGGAATCGTACTCCTACCAATCTAATAGTTATCCCCTAGCTTCTTATAACCGGGATTCCCCTTTAAGGAGGCATTAGGATGACAGTCATATGTGTAATCAGGTAAGGCTACAATCTGCTCCAAAAGTAATCCAGTAGCAGAGGAACAGACTATCGGAGTATCTTATCCAGCAACTCCGGACAGGGCCCAATCCCCATGGACTATAATGGGATCCGAAGGGGATCTGGCAGCCTTCCGGCATAAATATCAGCTTTTAGCCCCACAGATACCACTTCATGCAGCAGAACAGTGAGTGCAGCTCTGGAGTATAATACAGGAACTAAGGGCTGTATTACACCAAAAGATTATCTGACAGATTTCTGACCAATCATTGGTCAAATGGCCAATTGCACACACAGATCTTTTGTTATGCACAATAACTATTGGTCTGATTGGACAGATATTGGCCAGATAATCTGCTGGTGTAATACAGTCCTAACCGGCAGAACAGTGAGTGCAGCTCTGGAGTATAATACAGCATGTAATTCAAGATCAGTACAGGATAAGTAATGTAATATATGTACACAGTGACTGCACCAGCAGAATAGTGAGTGCAGCTCTGGAGTATAACACAGGATGTAACTCAGGATCAGTACAGGATAAGTAATGTATGTACACAGTGACTCCACCAGCAAAATAGTGAGTGCAGCTCTGGAGTATAATACAGGATGTAACTCAGGATCAGTACAGGATAAGTAATGTATGTACACAGTGACTGCACCAGCAGAATAGTGAGTACGACTCTGGAGTATAATACAGGATGTAACTCAGGATCAGTACAGGATAAGTAATGTATGTACACAGTGACTGCACCAGCAGAATAGTGAGTGCAGCTCTGGAGTATAATACAGGATGTAACTCGGGATCAGTACAGGATAAGTAATGTATGTACATCAGTGACTCCACCAGCAGAATAGTGAGTGCAGCTCTGGAGTATTATACAGGATGTAACTCAGGATCAGTACAGGATAAGTAATGTATGTACACAGTGACTGCACCAGCAGAATAGTGAGTGCAGCTCTGGAGTATAATACAGGATGTAACTCAGGATCAGTACAGGATAAGTAATGTATGTACACAGTGACTGCACCAGCAGAATAGTGAGTGCAGCTCTGGAGTATAATACAGGATGTAACTCAGGATCAGTACAGGATAAGTAATGTATGTACACAGTGACTGCACCAGCAGAATAGTGAATGCAGCTCTGGAGTATAATCCAGAATGTAACTCAGGATCAGTCCAGGATAAGTAATGTATGTACACAGTGACTCCACTAGCAGAATAGTGAGTACAGCTCTGGAGTATAATACAGGATGTAACTCAGGATCAGTATAGGATAAGTAATGTAATGTACACAGTGACTCCACTAGCAGAATAGTGAGTGCAGCTCTGGAGCATAACACAGGATGTAACTCAGGATCATTACAGGATAAGTAATGTGATGTATGTACACAGTGACTGCACCAGCAGAATAGTGATTGCAGCTCTGGAGTATAATACAGGATGTAACTCAGGATCAGTACAGGATAAGTAATGTAATGTACACAGTGACTCCACCAGCAGAATAGTGAGTGCAGCTCTGGAGTATAATACAGGATGTTACTCGGGATCTGTATAGGATAAGTAATGTATGTACACAGTGACTCCACCAGCAGAATAGTGAGTGCAGCTCTGGAGTGTAATACAGGATGTAACTCGGGATCAGTACAGGATAAGTAATGTATGTACACAGTGACTGCACCAGCAGAATAGCGATTGCAGCTCTGGAGTATAATACAGGATGTAACTCAGGATCAGTGCAGAATAAGTAATGTATGTACATAGTGACTGCACCAGTAGAATAGTGAGTGCTGCTCTGGGGTATAATACAGGATGTAACTCAGAATCAGTACAGAATAAGTAATGTAATGTATGTACACAGTGACTGCACCAGCAGAATAGTGAGTGCAGCTCTGGAGTATAATACAGGATGTAACTCAGGATCAGTACAGGATAAGTAATGTATGTACACAGTTACTGCACCAGCAGAAGAGTGAGTACAGCTCTGGAGTGTTATTCAGGATCAGTTAAGAATAATGGATAAAAAGCATTAGGTCCTTATTATCCACTATGGACAACACTCTCCTTGGACAAGGATTGTCTCCTCCATAGTTATTCAGGATGTAGCACAGATATTTGATGAGATTTTTCCCGCGCTCACTGCCACCATCTGCTGAGTATTGCACTATTTGTACTGTGAATGTGACCCAGCTGTAATACCGAACATGGCCTATAGAGAAGAGTGGCGCTGTTTCTAGAAGAAAGCAACCATGTTTTCCAATCTCACCCAACCCAGTGAACTGGTTGTCAGACACATAAGTGTTATGGCCACTTTATAATGGGGTTCTGCCCGTCCTCTCATTGTCTGTGTGGAGTCCCACTCTCAGTCTGGCAGAATATCAAAGTGCAAATTACTGTCCGCACTGGTATATTGCTGAGATGTTACTATGGAGCGGAGCGAAAGCGTACATATGTTAAACTCACATCAGTAATAAAGATTAAGTAGAAGTTAATGGCGTCCCAGTCATGCTTGTGAAGGTAATCTCTTTTCTGAAAATTCAAAATTAGATTTGGAGGATCGAAGCAAACAGGGGGCGAGACTTTGGCGTAATATTTTAATCAAATTGTCATGAATGAGTGGATACAATTAAGAATTCTGTCAGTCACAGAGCTGAGCCCCTTTTGGTAGTCAGATGTTGTGAAGGATGCACTGGGGCATCGTGGGTACAGATTAAACCTGACCTTTCTCAGGACCTCCATTTTTGACCCTCTGGCGAAGACTCTGCCTGTCAGATGGCCACTTCGGGCAAACAAAGGGCTTTATTTTCGCCAAGCAGGCCACGTTAACCACCCTCCTATGGTCATTTAGAGTAATAAATAAAAAATGAGTGCCCTGTCAATAAAATGTATGATAGTCATGTAGAGAGTACAACTGGAGCGATAAAAAACAGCATAAAGTGCTGCTAATAATAATAATAATAATATTTGTATTAATAATAATGACGCAATAAATACAATAAAGCAAAATATTATTAAAAATATAATAATGATACTAATAGTTATATTTATCATATTTTTTGCGTTTTTATAATTTTTTTATACCATTATTTATAAAATAATAATTAATATTTTTATTATTTATTTTTGATCGATTTATTTATATTCATAGATTTATTTTTTAATGTGTTTTTTTTAATTGTATGTCATTATATCATTATTTATAAAAATAATGATTCCTATTTGGTATTATTTATTTATCAATTGATTTTTTTTGTTATTTATTTTTATTGATCTATTTATGTTTTTTAACTTATGTTTGTTTTACCCTGTGGGTAACATGAATGAAAGCCTCAAAGTGAAACATAAAAATAAAAAAATAAATAAAAGAATGATTATATATATATATGTAAATATACAGTTTCGTCCAACGTCAGGCGAACGATCTCTAAAATCCCAGTGATTTGCATTTAACAATATCCAGAAACGCGGCGGGCTGTGGCACGGGGATGAATCGTATAGGTAGAGAAATTTTTAGTGTGGCAGAAAATATTATATATGAATATTAATAGCCTGGATGTTACGCGCAGACGTATTTTTGTGTCACTTCATTACTTGTACACGCCGGAATCTCTCTTATATCCCTGTGATTTCAAAAGGCCCCCTTTTTTTTTCCATGACAGCGATCACAGATATCTTGTTTTAATATTTCTTTTAATACGATGAAAGTGGGAGCAAGTTATACAAATGCAGCGCTCGGCAGAAGTGCACCGTGGGTGCCCTTTACAGTACAGAAAGACCTAATTATATTTTAACACTGCGTTTATCCACTTGCCTGGGGAATTATTTTAAATGCACCGACGGACCTTTGGAGACGTGACATCACAGATTATTCCTCTGAATGCAAAAAAAAAAGTAAAATATTAAATAAAAAAAGTAAAAAAATAATGTTAATTCTGCAGTACAAAAAAATTGTATTAACAACATCGAACCAAAGTGTTAAACATGTACAGAAAAAAAAAAAAAAAAACTATTGCACTCCAGGGGTTGAAACGAATATGCATCAAAATGCTTGGCATTTAATTTTTTTTTTCTTTGGGAATTTAGCCAGTGAAATATAGCTGCCAGTGTCTCAGGCCTGCGTGTGTTCTTCTGCAATATGCTCTCGATCAATCAGATTTGCATAACTAAACTGTCTACAATCCTGCTCGGCTGCCCAGGTGCAGAGACATTTGCATATAGAACAGCGAGGAGGTCCCTAGAGTCCCCTCAGACTCCAGTGACTGCTGAGCCCGCAGTCCACACAGCCCTAGAAATGAAATTGGAATGACAAAAAAAATGGTAGCACTAGTCTGCGAGGGAGAAAAATGTTCACACTTTTCGTACGTTTCATTAATGGTCAGATACAGGCTGTGTCTCCCAGACAAGGAAGGAAACACAGGACACCAAAACAAAATTCCAAAATATTTTCGCCACTTTTCACACAAGGCCTCACGCACTGCATAGAACAGTCAGAAAGGATACATTGTATTCAATGTTACAGTATGGTTTCCACATTGTAGCACATATTCCTCTATGATGAATGTGTCAGACTCCACCCTTTTATGATATTTCCTTAGGACACTGGATAAAAGCCCCCCCCCCCCCCCCATTGGGACCGGACAATCATCTAATGTGTATGAGGGGCCTTACTCCTCCTCTGATATCCACAGAAAAAGGAGCAGGCTTTTCTTGGTTTACTTAGAGAAATAAGCAGCCACCAGAGGAGTCTGGCCGTAACATTCTGCCCTCTTCCTGTTGAGGACACACGCATGCTCAGCCGAGCATGCACATGTATGGGGGAGTCAGCCACCTTATAGATATGTCTGGCAGGTAGTCAGTGTAATTTGCCTGGACCAGAAGAGCCATGGGACATTATTTCAATAAAAAGTAAGGTGTGTATATGTCTCCAATTGTGTGACTGATCGGGGTTCAACCTCTGGGACCTGAACCCAGGGGCGAACTGGGAACTTAAAGTGGCCCTGGAAAAAAAAAACTACCAATTAAAATGTGGAGCAGCGGGCTTACAAAGTAAGATGTGGGCCACACACCAAGCCAGACCAACTTTTACATTTTCCTAGACTTCCTCTTATAATGACCCCTATAGTGCCCCTAGTAGTATGTACCTAGCCAGCGGCAGTGAATAGGGCTCAGGTGGCCCCGTGGGGCATCGGCCCACTGGGAATATTCCCTATAGGGTCTATGGCCAGTCCGCCCCTGCCTGAAGCATCCCAAAACCTCATGCCCAGTGGTTGGATCATGTTGGTGGTTGTAGTGCTCTACATATAGAGGGTAACAGAATTGCATTATGGTTATGTCCAGTGGTCGGATCATGCTAGGGGTTGTAGTGTTGCATGAGTTTAATAGACATACTATAGTCATGTCCAGTGGTCAGGTCTTGTGGGGGTTGCAATTCTCTCTGTGTATACAGTATAATAGACCTGTATTATAGTCATGTCCAGTGGCCACTGGCCACATTATGTTTGGGGGTTGTAGTGCTCTATGTGTAGTGCCCTGGAGCAGGGTTAGTTTGAAGTCTAGATAGTTTCCCCTATGGAGAATTACAAACTCCCTATATTATTGAAAGTGTTAACTTGCACTGTTTAATACTGTGTAACTGTATTTTATATGTATGCTGTGATATATATCTTGTTCATTTGCACTGTATTTGCGCGACTCTGTGGAAAGGGTTAATGAATACTGAGAGACTTTTGGGACTTTGAATGAGAAGCTGGTAATTTTTCCCAGCTGCCATAGGGTCTAAAGAAGAGCATGGTTTAGAGGGAAAAAGCAAGACACTATTTACCACCAACACCAGACAGACTGATTTTTGGAATGCCTGGTTTTAGCTCTGTTGTTATGTCTGGAAACTTGTTTTTGTCTGGAAACTGCTGTGTCATGGCCATTGAGTATCACTGAAGCTCTGTAAGTCTATGAGAGACAGAAAGTGTAACATTGTATCTGTTTGTGCTGAGCTTCTCCACTCCACCCCTCCCACTAGAAGGTTCTAATTTAGCTTAAACTGTATATAGGAAAGCAGTCAGAGCCCCTAGTGTGCTGCAGTTAGGGAACAGTGCTTGGAAGAGGAGACTCTGCCAGACTACTGACTGACCAGAAGAAGACGCTGAGATGGGAATACTCTGCCACAGATCCTGGACCTCCAGCCTTTGACCAGGGTACCAGCTTTCTGAGAGAGAGAGAGAGGGGAGAAAGGGACAGTTAGCTCAGTCCATTCCTCAGCATCAAACCCTTCTTCTGCCAAGGAGGAGACTAGAGAAGCTAGCCCTATGCCTCGCCTGTATTGCTTTGTATTGGTTTACTGCAGACCCTGACTTTCTGGACTTATTTCCCATTGGGGGGGAACCACGCCTTACCATCCCTTCCAGAGAGCAGCAACAGGTGGTGACACCTCGATGGCGTCCGGGGGACCCAGCGTTGCTTGGGGCCACCGCAAACCCAGCCACTGTATATCTACAGAGGACAACAGAGTTGCATTATGATCATGTCCAGTGGTCAGGTCATGTTGGGGGTTGTATTGCTCTACATATAGAGGATGACAGAATTGCATTATGGTTATGTCCAATGGTCATTTCATGTTGGGGGTTTTAGTGTTCTATGTATAGTTTAAAAGACTTATTATGTGGTCATGTCTAGTGGTCAGGTCTTGTAAGGGGTTGTGATGCTCTCTGTTTAGAGTATAATAGAACTGTGGTATAGTCATGTCCAGTGGTCGCATCATGTTGGGGGTTGTAATGTTCTATATATAGAGAGTGTAATATAACTGTATTTTGGTCATGTCCAGTGGTCAAATCATGTTGGGGGTTATAGTGCTCTCTGCTTACAATTTAATAGAATTGTATTATGATCTTTTCCAATGGTCAGGTCATGTTGGGGGTTCTAGTGCTCTCTGTATAGAGCATAATAGAACTGTATTATGGTCATGTTCAGTGGTTGATCATATTGGGAGTTGTGGTGTTTTATGTGTATATTATAATAGAATTATATTATGGTCATGTCCAGTGGTTGGGTCATGCTGAGGGTTGTAGTGTTCTATGTATAGAGTGTGTTAGAAGTGTATTATAGTCATGTCCTGTTGGGGGATGTAGTGTTCTATGCATAGATATTAGTAGATGGTTATGTTCAGTGGTCAGGTCATGTTGGGGGTTGCATAGAGTATGATAGAATTGTAGGTCCTGCATAGAGTAGAATAGAATTGTAGGTCCAGTGGCTGGGTCATATTGGAGGTTTTAGTGTTCTATGTATAGTCCACACCATGTCTGCAGCTTGATCTAACATTAGAGAAGCCAGAAGCAGCTTTAGGAGCCGGCAGAACATAAACACATAATTCCTCTACTTATTTAATAATCCATAATACAAGCTGGAAATAAAAGGTGTCGGTGACTCTCTGCAATCCACACTGTGTTTTCCAACAAAGATATTATATTTTTCTCATCAATCTTTGTGGCCTTCATGATACTTTCCAATGCCGCAGGTATCATTAAAATCCATATATGTCATTGTGTTGTAAAAATTATTTAATACTTTTTGCAGAAATCTCTTTTAAGTGAAAGTCACGGATAGATTTCCTGTCGTCGGCTCGCAGGAATACTCATCTCTGCTCGTCTAATGAAAACTGTCAGTCTTACATCCACAGCCCATTATTACTAATGCAGGAGCACTAGACAAATCTCTCTTTAAGTGGCTGATTTTCTATGTAATTACAGGTACAAGCAGATTTTAAAATCCTCCTTTACTGTACAGATCAAAGCAAAGTCCGGAGTATTTTCCGTGGATGTTATCCGATCGCCTTGGACTTCGGTGATGATATTATATTGTGATGCGGGAGGCGCAGGAGGAATGTGGACGGAGATGAAGGGGAAATGTTAGGTCCCAATTGTGACTGCGAGGGAAGACGTCACCGTGAGACCTGCCCCAGGCCTAGTACTTACAGGGGACCTAGGACTTACTGCCACACGGCCTCCAATCCTGGGCGCAACTACAACTCTCAGCATGACTAGGGGTTGCCCTACAATGCTAGGGGTTACTTCTATACTTCTTTATATAGGGGCAACCCCTCCACATACCCAACTGGAGTCCGTTATGAGCCACAAGAGCTAACGGGATCAGGCCTAATCTATCTATCTATCTATCTATCTATCTATCTATCTATCCCATATCTAGCTATCGATCTATTATCTCTCCCATATCTATCTATCTATCTATCTATCCCATATCTAGCTATCGATCTATTATCTCTATCCTATCTATCTATCTATCTATCTATCCCATATCTAGCTATCGATCTATTATCTCTCCCATATCTATCTATCTATCTATCTATCCCATATCTAGCTATCGATCTATTATCTCTTTCCTATCTATCTATCTATCTATCTATCCCATATCTATCTATCTATCTATCTATCTATCTATCTATCTATCTATCTATCTATCTATCATCTATCTATCTATCATCTATCCCATGTCTATCTATCTATCTATCTATCTATCTATCTATCTATCTATCTATCTATCCCATATCTATCTATCTATCTATCTATCTATCTATCCCATATCTATCTATCTATCTTCTATCTATCTATCCATCTCATATCTATCTATCTATCTATCTATCTTTCTGTCCCACTGTTGCTGGTATGAGAAACCCCTCTCTTCCGCTCCTCCACCGCTCGTTAGTGGGGGTGTAGATGCCCCCTGCCCCTCCATACATCTCTATGGCCATCTAGAAGCGGCTGTGATTGGATATTACATCTGGCGGCCTCATACAGGGAGGAGGTATGGAGGGCCCCCTCGCTTACATTGCCTCTTTACTGTATGTGATAAATACTTTCAACTTAGATTCAAAGCCTCAGCAAAGCCCTACAACTAGATAACAAATTCAGCTCTGCTACATCTGCAACCATTGCATCGGAGGATCATCACTGCAGTCAGCTCCTGGGAACTGGAAGTTGTGATACAGGCCGCCATGTATCGCTTCTAACCCTGACATAAGCAGCTGACTGCGACCCTGCTACCCGGGTCAGGTGCGCCCGCTCACGCAGGGGTTAAGCGGTGCACACTTCAGCCGCTAGGTTTCACGTTGCAGATCTGAATGTTATTTTTTGCATGTCTAATTAGGGGACAGAACAGATGGTAATATGTTTGCAGTTTTCTGTCCATTAATATGACCTACGCTGCCAAAGGATTGTTCACTATATCAAGGATATTTTATGGCGGAGTTTGTACACTCCTCGCATTTGTTCGGAATAATGAACCTCGGCAAATGTGTTCCATGTTTCCGCACATTATCCTACCCGTCATAAATTTACCGAATCGGTAACGCCGTGAAATAATAAGATGGCAGGCTATTTATTGCTCATTTATTGCCGGTAGTAAAAGGGCTGCAGCATGCCGTCGTGTCTGTGATAATACCGACGAGCACTGCCATTTTTGAATCAACAAAGTGGTTAATTGATGAAATGACTGACACTAAACACGCAGAACGCCCGATATCTCCTGGCGGTGTGAGGTCAGCCGGCGGCTGCGAACGAGAAGCGGCCGCTCATACAGTAAGGCCTTTCTACAGCCAGATAGAAGAAGAAGAAAACCCCCAACAAACAGTGATACATTGTAGCAAAAATGTTTCCTCCTTCGGTTCCCTGTCTCAATTCTTCGCCATTGTGCGCACATCTTGCGTCCTGCAGGTGGTATTGTTTTTGGCTGCAGCAGAAAAAACACAAACTAAAAGCAAGAGATGCTGCGAGGATCATTTTTCTCCACATGATTCTGGACGGGATCCCAGACGAGGCCTTTTCCGTGTGTCTCTCTTTAAATAACTGCACCCGGCTTTATGGGGAGTGAGCGGCAGACACGATTCTCCCGGAAGCCGGAGACAATGGAGGAAAATAAATTACTAAAATCATTCACACCTTTTCTGTAGTCAGATGGTCAATGGGGGGAGGGGCGGGCGCAGAATAAAGAGAGGGGCGACAAAGTTACACGGAAAGTTTGTTTTGTGTAACAGAACTACTAAATATTGCATCTATCTATCTATCTATCTATCTATCTATCGAATCTATCTGTCAGTCTATCTATCATGTCTATCATCTATTTATCTTATATCTATCTATCTGTCTATTTATCTGTCTGTCTGTACGTTTGTATTTCTATCATATCTATCTATTTGTATATCTATCTATCTATCTATCTATCTATCTATCTATCTACCTATCTAATCTATCTCTCAGTCTATCTATCATGTCTATCATCTATCTATCTATCTATCTATCTATCTACCAGCGGCTGTGGAGGTGGTCCTCCCGTCAAACCATAAATGAAAAAGGAAATTCCATGGCACTTCCCAAAAATAGATACGTTTATTTCACGGCATGCAACTTTTGGGTTCTCCCTTTGGAACTGCTTGAAAAAGGTTTCAAAGGGAGAACCGAAACGTTGCATCTGGTGAAATAAACACGTATCTATTTTTGGGAAGTGCTGTGGAATTTCCTTTTTATCTATCTATCTATCTATCTATCTATCTATCTATCTATCTATCCACCCCTTTAAGAACATATCACTTAAGTTCTTGAGTCAAGAAGATCATAGACCAGACAGAGCTCCATAGTCGGCCTCCAGTGACACCATCCTCAGTTTGACAAGGGTTGAAAAAGCTCCTGCCCCCTCCTCATGGGTCCTTCGTGCCCTGCAGGCCCTGGCATCTTCCCTCGCACACCTCCTATAAAGAGGATGATGAGAGGTGCACATATGCCGCCTTCTCTCCATCCTCAATGGTGACCCTTTTCTTTTGCAGATCCTAGAGAGGGGACCCGCATTATCAGACCTTCATGTGATGAAGAAACCCCTTTAAGAGGTTGTACCATTTTGTACGTTACTCAATATTTTTTATTCCTGCCTCATTTTCGTCTCCTGTGATCAGGGCTCTTGTTGGGGACCTTGGATGGATAGTCAGATATGAGCCCCTATACTAACTCGAATATGTTGATTGCAATTACCCATAATCCCCAGGACTTTCCGAATCGTCTTATTCAGTGTTTTATTTCCCTCCTCAGCACTTCTCTTTGCTGATTATTACAGCCTCCTCCCCGGCTCCTATGTGTGTTAGCGCGAACACCTTTCACCTTGTGTACTATATCTTACCCTAAAGCAAAGCCTAACAATATCATTGATTTTTTTTACACTTCAATAAGCCGGTTCTAGAGCACCCTGCTGATTTATCCCCAACCATCCCTGTTCCCGCGGGGCACACTGCTGCTATTCATCGCACCTCCCTTGGCTCATTGGACATTCTGAAATATGCTCATTGCGACACCACAACTTCTGCAGGAAATCATTATGTAGAGTGTTAACTTTGTAAAAAAAAAAAGTTTAGCTAAAGGTTCCCGAATGCAGAATGATAGGATTCAATTCTTCCATCTTGTCCGTCTGCCGCCGCACATGAGGCTCCATTTCATTTCATACGTCAATATATATGGCGGGAGGTCTAGGTCCTCAACACGTGATCCAATGTATGTTTATGGTGCGGGTTTAGGCCAAAGCATACCAGAAAAATAAAAGTTAAAAAGTTGAAAAAGTTAAAAAAAAGCAACATAACGTTGAAGAAATACACATAAATTACTCTCCAAAAGACCCCGTTATTGCCGCGTGCTAGCCGTGACCTACCTACTTAATAGCATTTGAGTACCATAAAAAATTACTATAATAGTAAAATAGAAAATAGAATTTTTAGGCTTATATTTTGAAACAATTATAAAAAATATAAGAAAAATCCAAAAATTACAGACATAAAAAGAAACCTGTATTCATTTAAAAAAAGGCCGCAAAAAATTGCAACTACAAAAATTTTAGCTGGCTAATATTTGTCTGGTCCTGAAGACCCAAAATACCCTGAACTTAAACAGGTTAGAAATTGGGTATAAAATACTTAAATTGTGTCTGGTTCTGAAGACCCAAAATACCCTGGGCTTGGACCGGTTAAAAATTCGGTCTAAACAGAGGAGCGCCAGTCTGTCTTGTCTCTCTAAGTGAGAACTGGACAAAAGCCTAATCTAAAAAGAATGGATGCCCAACTATTGATTGTCTTTTGCCCAATGGAGGTCAATACCCACCGTCAACCAGATAATATAGTGAGATATTTTCCATGCTTGGCCGTACATTCCACATTGTTCCACAGTCTTTTTTGACCAGATGACCTTCTCATTTCATAAATGGGAAGTGTGGCTTTTAAAGCGGTTTGTCACAATCGAAATGGTGAGGAACCAACCTGAAGGTCGCAGCACAAGACAAGATGTTGAGGAACCAGAATCAAGTTACAAGATGATCCAGCCTGAGGGTCATGGTACAAGATTATGGGCAACCAGCCCAAGAGTTATGTTAACAGATGATGGCGAATCCCGATCAAGCCTGAGGGTCATTTCAGAAGATGATGGGGAACCAGCCTGAGGGTCATGGTACAAGATTATGGGCAACCAGCCCAAGAGTTATGTTAACAGATGATGGCGATCAAGCCTGAGAGTCAATTTAGAAGATGATGGGGAACCAGCCTGAGGGTCATATTATAAGATGATGAGTAGTGTTGAGAGAACTTGTGTTTTAAGTTCTGCGTCCAAAGTTAGGCTACCACGGACCATAACGGAATTTGGAATCCATAATGGGATTCTTCAATAACCCAAACCCGAACTTTGTACGCAGAACTTAAAAAACAAGTTCGCTCAACACTAATGATGAGGAACGGACCCAAGGATCACAATATAAGATGATGGGGAACCATCCCGAAGATCATGCTACAAGATGATGGGGGAACTAGCCCAAGAGTTACGATGCCCTCCTATCCTACAAGCCAAATAAGGAAGAAATCTAAGCAAGGACTCCGATCTTCAATTGAGCAGGGCGGTGTCCATTGCTTTTTTCATTGGATCTTCCCAAGTTATCTTCATCCTGAATCAGGAATTATAGAATGTTACTTCCCTTATAATCTATTTTCAATGATCCTTGTTTGGGGTCCCTCGAATGTCATACAAGAAGAGGCACTTTTTACTGGGGAGAGGTTGTGACAACCTTTCATTCATTAGCACTTAAAGCACTATAAAGGTTTGGAAATGCATGGCTTCTTCTATAAAACAGCTCCCCACCGGTCCATAAGTTGGATCTGGTATTGCAGTGAATTGGGCAGAGAAAACCTGGCACATGTGAGGCGCTGTTTTTGGAAGAAACCAGGTATGTCTTTTTATTAAAGCCTGTACAACACCATTCAAACGAAAGTGGTCTTCTCACTCTAAAGCCTCAGTCACACGTCAGTGTTCGGTCAGTGATTTTGAGCCAAAACCAGGTTCGGCTCTAAACACAGAACAGGAGCAGATCTTTCTCTTATACCTTATGTCTGTGGAGGCTCCAATCCTGGTTTTGGCTCACGATCACTGATGGAAATCACTGACGGAACACTGACGTGTGATTGAGGCTTTAGTGGTATAAGGCTAAGTTCAAATCTCCGGTAAGCTGATCTGGCAGGCTGTTCCGGCAGAGAACAGCCTGCTAGAGTTCACCGGATACTGTCGTTCTCCACCAGACCCGTAGGCTACTATGTGATCTGGTTGGGATCTGACCACTTTCTGGCACCCGTGCTGGTTTTCGGCCGGACAAAAACAGTTGTATGCAACCTGAAACCCTCCCCCGAATCCTATTATAGTCAATGGGGTTCAGTGGTGAATCGAAGGAAGCAATGCCAGATCTGGTAAACTCTGGCAGGCTGTTGTCTGCCGGAACAGCCTGCCGGATATGCTTGCCGGAGATGTGAACGTAGCCTAAGGAGTGTATTAAAATGTTTGAATTTCCCAAATACCTGCACAGGGGGACGTAATAGGGGAATGATTGTATTTTGGGCGTTCTTATCTTTTTAATAACTGGAATCACATAAAATAGGAATAAAATAGATCATTTGAAGGCTTGGTTTCTGAAGCAGAAGCTTCTTTGTGTGAATACATTTCTCCGATGCATAGACATATGGGCCCGACTGTAGTGAAATGTTATACACAAGTCTCCTGCCATATGAACATCTTTGTCTACCCTCCGTTTTGCTCGAGCATGGCATACTGCTAGAACTGTCTATTTTTATGCACTTAACATATATTAAACTATAAAATTACTAGTCTGAGCTTGGCTTATTTCAAGGCTCCTAAATCTTGGCAGATTCCGTGCAGTCTGTTGCAGTTTTTCATTGCCAGGGAAAGTTTTCTCAGAGAAAATTGAAGCGGCTCGGCAATTCCTAATGGACAACTGTAAGGAGTATGGAGGCTCCGCGGTTAGGAGCACTGGGGTTCTGGGCTTGAATTCCATCGTGTCAACATCTTCTGGAGATTGGGATGTTCTCCCCATGTTTCTGTTTGGTTTCCTCCAGGTTGTTATGACTCTATTATTGACTTCTGATGAATTTGGGATAGGCAATCTAGAATGTGAGCACCACACATGGTCGGCGACCTGGAAGGATTGAGTGCATCCGCTATCAATGCTATGAAGAAAGAGTCCTAAATACCTAAATGTGATGGGAACACATGGTTATGGAGCTAGAAGAAGGTGGACTGAGACAGAGGGGCCTTAAGCATGAACCATATAATGCTCCCATTCCAGAGGAGCTTGGATGGAGTAGTGGTCGCACATGTGCACTTCTGCACTTCTGCTTCATTCAAAGTCTATGTGAGACAGCCAAGAGCAGAGCCATTAGAGCAGTCAGTGTGCATGTGCGGCCATCGATCTGTTCAGACTTCTCTGGAATGGGGAGGGGTTTGGACACCTGTGCTGGTGATCATGGAGGTCTGAGTGGTGGGGCTTCCAGCGAATATACCTGGCATAATCCTTTTCAAGGAGTTCTCTGGGACTATAATATTGATGGTCTAATGATAGCATGAAACATTTGAGCCCCGAGGGACCCCATTATAAGTCAATGCCAGGGGCGTAGCTATAGGGGGTGCAGAGGTAGCAGTCGCTACCGGGCCCAGGAGCCGGAGGGGGCCCAAAGACCCTTGTGCCGCATGAGAAGACACACAAACCACTGAGGGAAGGGGGGCCCAAGCTGAACTCTTGCACCAAGGGCCCATGAGCCGTTAGCTACGCCCCTGGTCAGTGCTGAAATATTAGCACCATACACTGCCCCAAAACATTGCTGAGGCCGCATGGATTCGTACATTCTCCTTCCATTGACAGAATTTTTTTTATTACTCCAAACTGAATAGACATATTAGTGAAAGAACTGTCTATGTTTGGCTTTCTTATCTGTGTAGTCAGATCCCCCGTTTTCTACGTCTAGTGGTCTCTTCCACAACACACACATTGCATCAATCCATGACTGACTGCTGCTTAGTGGATCAAACCACTGTATGCAAACAATTGAGGGGGTTCTGACTACACTATATAACAATTATGAAAGAGCGTCAACCATTGTATCAAGTGCTTTTTTAAAGTTACTTTTTTTTTATCAAGCAGGACTTTTATAATAAAGCAATATGTCATTTTGGACAATGTACCGAGGTATGGTCTTCCCACAATGTATCACACAGGAAATATATGTAGGCATCTGTAATTCTTCTGTCCAACAACCCTGTAATATGATAATATGGGGGGGTGGGGGGGATATTATAAAGCTGAGTTCATGACTAATTGGTTAAGCGCAGTCCCTCTATAGAGCCGTGGCCGCAATAAATCATTGCTATTAAATGCCCGAGTGTCTTCCTGATTGTTTGGGAGTGCTACGAGGTATCACAAGACCTGACGAAGGTCAAGGGTCTGCCATTTTGAGTTGAGATTACTTGGCTTATTAACGTTCCTTTACACTAATTAGATGAGAGATCCTTAACGCGTCTTTCTGTATCTTAACATAAATGCCATGGTGGGCCCATGGCGTGTCACAGGAATGCTACAATAATGAGGTGATACAGATTCTATGGCATTTGCGTTGTATCTGTGACTGCACAAGGACGCACAGCATGTGATATATAGCACTGCACCTCGCACATAGGTCACATAGTGTGATGTGACTTCCAAACATCTTGAGATATGAACTTTGTGTTTCTGAAGCCACCACTAGAGGGAGCTCCCTGCATGTAAATTTGTATAGCCCCCTATCGAATAATAAATGTGTCTTCAGTGAGCTCCCTCTGGTGGTGGATTCAGGCAGTCCCAGTTTTATTGTGTAACTTTATGGATGTGGGATTTGGAGCTGTATATCAGTAAAGGGGTTCTGACCCTTATAAATATAAATGATAGAACATATGTTACATAAATATATTGCTCATATGTGTTATAGGTATAGGGCAGTGATGGAGATTGGAGAACCTTTTAGAGGCCGAGTGCCCAAACTGCAACCCAAAACCCACTTATTTATCACAAAGCGCCAACACAGCAATGTAACCTGAATACCAATATGGTATATCCTCCATGTACTTTATCATTTAGCTCTAATAGCCGGCCTACATTCAGTGCGCTGCCTGCGCTGGTCATAGTGCGCCCTGCGCTGATGAATGGCAGGGAAAGTCTAAGGCATATTGGTACACCATAGATGTATTCCAGGGTGCGGGTGCCCACAGAGAGGGCTCTGAGTGCCGCCTCTGGTATAGGTTATATATGCTATAGGTATACATACAACATAGATAACATACCGTAAGTACGGCATGTGGTACACTGTATACATGGGATAGGATATTATATATGTAGGTATATCAATATATGTATGTATGGGATATAGGTATATTATAGGTAACATAAGTGTGTATAATACTGTATACATTTACAGCCTGATGAAGGTGGTGGCCGCCACTGAAACGCGTAGCTACCCTTTTATTTATAGGGTTTTATGTATGTTTTTAATAAATAATCTTATAGATGGCAGCGCACTTTTGTTTTTCTTTTTCTGCTCCTTGTTGGGGGAACATGTTCCTATGTGTATTCCGGACTCTATCTGGAGAATCCCGGGGAACAAGCACAGCAGCCCGACCTATCCTCCCACCAGGAGAGACCGCGCCATTTCCTAGTGTTGTGCCTGGATTATTCGGTAAGGTATGTCCTTATCTGGGAATACTAAGGTATTTCACAAGGGAGCTGAT
This sequence comes from Bufotes viridis, assembly GCA_033119425.1. NCBI lineage: Eukaryota > Metazoa > Chordata > Amphibia > Anura > Bufonidae > Bufotes > Bufotes viridis. The sequence goes on along the minus strand of CM065599.1, from coordinate 7,893,025 downwards.
ACTGTGTACATGATATAGGTATGGGATATATGTTCTATATGTAGGTACAGATATATATGTATAGGTAAGTATATGTATAGGTAACTTACCTAAACTCCTACCGCCTTCCACAGAACCTGTCCTATAGGTGGTAGAAAATATGAGTAAAACCAATATGCCCACTGTTACAGGTGCTGTACCCCAGCTTTCACAGACGCCAGAATGGCAAAGCTGCCTACAGATAGGTATGCACTACAGATCGGTATGCACCGCAGGGCGGTATGCACCACAGGGCAGTATGCACTACAGCTAGGTTTGTACTACAGATAGGTATGCACCACAGGGCAGTATGCACTACAGCTAGGTTTGTACTACAGCTAGGTATGCACCACAGGTAGGTATGCACTACAGCTAGGTATGCACCGCAGGGCAGTATGCACTACAGCTAGGTATGCACCACAGGGCGGTTTGCACCACAGGTAGGTATACACTACAGCTAGGTATGCACCGCAGGGCAGCATGCACTACAGCTAGGTATGCACCACAGGGCGGTATGCACCGCAGGGCAGTATGCACTACAGCTAGGTATGCACCACAGGGCGGTATTCACTACAGCTAGGTATGCACCACAGGGCGGTATGCACCGCAGGGCAGTATGCACTACAGCTAGGTATGCACCACAGGGCGGTATTCACTACAGCTAGGTATGCACCGCAGGGCAGTATGCACTACAGCTAGGTATGCACCGCAGGGCAGTATGCACTACAGCTAGGTATGCACCGCAGGGCAGTATGCACTACAGCTAGGTATGCACCACAGGGCGGTATGCACTGTAGCTACGTATGCACCACAGGGCGGTATGCACTGTAGCTACGTATGCACCACAGGGCAGTATGCACTACAGCTAGGCATGCACCACAGGGCGGTATGCACTACAGCTAGGTTTGCACCGCAGGGCAGTATGCACTAGTACTCAGACCAACCTCCTATTCCTGCATATCTTGGCAGGTCTGTTTTCCATGACGCAAGGAAAGCTGTGTTAGGCCTCTTGCACACAAACGTATTCGTTCTGTTCCGTACATTGGGGACCGCAAATTGCCATGCGGCGGGCAGGATGGATCCAGACCCATTCAACTTGAATGGGTCCGCGATCCGTCCGTTCCACAAAAAGATAGAACAAGTTCTATTTTTCTGCGGAACGCAAGCACAGAGCAGAACCACATGGGAGCACTCTGTACTGCTTCCGTGGGGTTCCCTTCCGTGCTTCCATTCCGTACCGCATCTCCACATTTGCGGACCCATTCAAGGGAATGCACACGGCTGGTGCTCTGTGTATTACGGAACCGCCGTATGTGGGCCGCAATACGGCCACAGAACCAATACGTTCGTGGGAAAGAGGCCTTATAGGAAGCCATACTGGGGCTGTAACTGCAAACCTGCTAGTGGTCACCCAGCTTTCCAAGATTTAAGAATGGTAAATATGCTAATAATACTAATAATAATATTAATAATAACAAATTATATTTCTGCATACCTAGATCCTCCAGATACAGCGCTTGTCACCCAGCTTTCCAAGACTACAGAATGGCAAATGAATTTGCTTCTTCAGACACTGTCTAGGCATCTGCTCAGTGAACACTAAGTTATAAGCCAGACAGGAGCAGTGACACCTGGGTGTCACCCAGCTTTCCCAGACTCCAGAATAGCGATTTTGCATTGTTGTACATTGATCCAACAGTTCTTACATATCTGCACCTCAAAGAAAGCTGAGTTATATCTGCATAGTTCCTATCACTCAGCTTTTCCAAACTCCAGAATGGCAGCTTCGCCTTGTGTACTGTACACCAAGTTCTGTCTGTATAGACCCTTCAGAATCCAATGAAAGCTGTGTTATATCCACATAGGTGTTATTACGGTGGACATATCGGTGTCACTCAGCTTTCCTAGACTCCAGATTGGCTAATTCGCCTTGGAATATATATCCCCAATATCCCAATTTTGCATAAGCCCTTCAGAACCCAGGGAAAGCAGAGTTATATCCTCCCAGGCTGTGTCATGGCAGACCGATTGCTTGTCACACAGCTTTCCCAGGCTCAAGAATGGCAAATTTGCCTTGTTGCACACGGATACCAAAATCTCTGCCTATGTAGACCTTCCAGAACCCAAGGAAAGCTGAGTTGTGTCCACATCATTTCTGTAATGGCAGACATGATGTTTGTCACCCAGCTTTTCCAGACTCCATATAAGAGCTCAAGTTCATGACTATTGTTAAGCGGATTTAGTGGACTTCAATTCGAATTTCAGGGAAAATGAGATTCGCCACAAATCCAAATTTCCTCATACTTCGTGGTAGCAAGTCGACTTTCCCTGAATGGCGGTAAAAAAAAAAAAAAAATCATACCTCCTCCGTTTGATCGTGAAGAGCCGGCCGCCACCATCTTGATTAAAAATCTTGCACGAAATACCGTGCGCGGTGACGTATGAGCTCATCATGGGCCATGCAACATTTCACGCTAGATCTTCAATCCAGCCGGCTCTTCACGATCAAACCGAGGATGTATGATTTTTAAAAAATTTAAAAAATTTTTACACTGTAATATTGATGTCTGATGCTGCGATCAGCTATGAACGCGGCATCTGAGGGTTACAATGACGGGGGGCCGCACAATGGCCACTCCCTGCCATTGCGTCCACTACTGACCAAGAAATACACTTTGTGACAAATTAATTTGTTATTTTTGCAAAATTTTTAGTAAAATTCTCCGAATTTTTCAGTACGTCGCTCATCTCAATTTATGACGATGTGGGCGAAAAGTTCAGCTTCTTGTGTTGCTCCTCATCCCAAGGGATCCTTCGCCCGCATCCCCTGCGCTTGCAGCTATTCTCACGACGTTGCCTTCAATAAGAGGATACATTAATGGAACTTGTCCGATCTCCTCCGATCCCGCTGCGCGCTCCCCAGACTGACGGCGCCGGCCGCCGAACAACTTCCTCTAATGAAAGGATGTCTAGTGGAGCATAAAAAAGCATCTAAGTCCTAGCACCAAACATGCATCAGGTGGAGAGATTTCATTGTGCTAAGAAAAATATTAAGAAAAATAAAATCTCGTCTGACTGGTTGGTTGGGGGGGGGGCGACGAGGCCTGACATAGCCGGCGCCGAGCAGCCCCCTTTGCTTCCCTGATTGATACTTTTCAATTATATAGCCCCTATTGCTTTGACATTTGAAATGCTATTTTGCGGCGGTGATAACTTCAGCGGCTCAAGTTCCAACAGTGGCAGTCACCCTGTTTAGCTGTACTAGTAAATTGCTTCCTTGTACTACATAATGCCTGTGACAGCTTTATGCTAAGAAAATGAATTCTCCAATGGGGCATACCTACAGTACGATAAGGCGGCCCGCTCTCAAATTGTATTTTTCTGTATCGGAATTAAATCAGGATTTTATACGTCTCTACCTGCAATGCGCTCCAGCCGGTCCATATAGAGCGCTGACAAATAAGAATAACACAGGATCTCTTTCACTTAAATTGGATTTCAGGCTATTATGTTTTTTTTTTATTTTTTTTATTTGCTCGCCCCTATTAAAATCGCTTTAAAAAAATATAATATTGATATGGTTTTCCGAATCAGGATTGATCTTGAAATTGTAAGAGAAGGAAGGATTGGAGCAGATAGGGGAAGCGGAGGGACAGTAGAGGTGGGAATCGACCAGAAGATGACATATCATTTAAAACAGGTTTTAATTATAGATTTATTTATTTACATATTTATTTATACATTTATTGAAATATTTATGTTTTAAAGGGGTTATCTGAGAGAATATAAAGCACCCCCAATGGCACCCACGATGCTAGAAAGGCTCGTCCCCATCCCTGCCTGCCATTGGCTGCTCCCCACCGACACCGGATGTTTTCATCCGCGCATGGGGAGAAGCAGCAGCGGCGGTGCGGGGACCAGGAGCGGCGCCGGGAGCTGGGAGTGGGGTAAGTATATTCAGGGGGGCGGCATATTGGGGGTCTTTTTATACTCTCGAATAACCCTTTTTAATTTATTTATTATGTGGCTATATATATCATAATTTTTGAACCTAGGTTTTAGAGAAGAAGAATAAGAAAAAAATATTTTTCATCAGACCTCAGGTCAGATCCCCATATTAGACTTCAAATTAGACCCTCATATCAGACCTTAGATCAGATCCTCAGATCAGACCCCAATTTCAGATTCTCAGATCAGACCCCCATATGAGATCCTCAGATCAATCCCCCATATTAGATCCTTGGATCAGACCCCTATATCAGACTACAGATCAGACCCCCATGTCATATACTCAGATCAGACCCCATGTCAGATCCTCAAATCAGACCCCCATATCAGATCCTCAGATCAGACCCCCATATCAGATCCTCAAATAAGAGCCCCATATCAGATCCTCAGATCAATCCCCCATATTAAATCCTTGGATCAGACCCCCATATCAGACCCCTATATCAGACTACAGATCAGACCCCCATATCAGATAATCAGATCAGACCCCCATATCAGATCCTCAGATCAGACTCACATATGAAATCTAAGATCAGTCCCCCCATCATACCTCCACATCGGACCCCAATCAGACCTAAAATAATTGAATTTACTTCTCCTGTTCTGTCACTACTCTGCAGGCCTGGCAGTCTTTCCTGCAGTCACACTCCATGATCTTCCGCGCTGCGCTGTAACCTGACTGCATAGCGTGCGCACTACATTCTGATGCAGTATGCAGTCAGAACAGTCCAGCGCGAGTCTGGATGAAAACCAGAGAGCGATGAATACAGCTAGCACTATCAGTGTTTCACTCACCGCTCCCTGAGCCTCCTGCATACTAATTAGTGCTTCCATCATTTTTGGGGGAAAAAGCAGTGTCTTGTAAAGCAAAAAAAATACACTATATAGATTATTTATTCTACATTTTGCAGTTCTCACCGTGGCCACTAGAGCACACAACAGGGTAGCACTTCCTGTTTTCTGCAGCTCACTTGCTATCTTTGCTGTGTAGCCTGGGACAGAGTCAACAGAGATTTAAAAGGGTCTTCTGACACTGTAATATTGATAGCATAGAGGACGGACTTCCCCCCTCAATAAACATCCCTAAACAAAAACAGACCACCTAAACAAATACATACACTGGGCCAGACCTAAAACCCAACCCCTAAATCAATACAAACTCCAGACCATGTCCCCAAAATAAATATAGACCCCTAAATTAATACAAACACCAGAACAGAACCCTTAATAATTAACCTCTAAACAAATACAGACCAGACCCACTAAACAAATGCAGACCTCAGACCAGACCCAAGACCAGACTCCTAACTAAATACAAACTCGAGACCAGGCCTCGTAAATTATTATAGACTTTCCTAAACAAATACAGACTCCAGATCAGACTCCTAAACTAATACAGACTCTAGATCAGACCCCTAAACTAATACAGACTCTAGATCAGACCCCTAAACTAATACAGACTCTAGACCAGACCGCCTAAACTAATACAGACTCCAGACCAGACCCCCAAAACTAAAACAGACTCCAGACCAGACACCCTAAACTAATACTAACTCCATACCAGACCCCTAGACTAATACAGACTCCAGACCAGACCCCCTAAACTAATATAGACTCCAGACCAGACCCCCTAAACAAATACAGACTCCAGATCAGACTCCTCAACTAATACAGACTCCAGACAAGAAGCCCTAAACTAATACAGACTCCAGACCAGAAGCCCTAAACGAATACAGACTCCAGAGCAGACCCCCTTAACAAACACAGGCCTTGAACCAGACCTGTTAGATAAGCTCACACCCAAGACCGAAATTAATACAGACCCCAGACCAGAATATCCCTAGCTAAATATAGAGTCCAGACCCCCTAAATAAATACAGCCCTCAGACCGGTCTCTACAGATACTCAACCATCCTCGTTCCTTGCAGTCCTCTTCTCTCCCCGGCAGTTCTGCATACAATGTCCTGACCACACACATGTCGGGGGGCACCTCACAGACTTGACAGTTACAGACTCCAGACCAGACATCCTAAACTAATACAAATTCCAGACCAAACTCCCTAAAGGACAGACTCCAGACCAGACCCCCTAAACTAATACAGATTACAGAGCAGACCCCCAAACAAATACAGACTCCAGATCAGACTCCTCAACTAATACAGACTCTATAGCAGACCCCCTAAACTAATACAGACTCCAGACAAGAAGCCCTAAATTAATACAGACTCCAGACCAGACACCCTAAACTAATACCGACTCTAGACCAGACACCCTTAACTTATACAAACTCCATACCAGACCCCTAGACTAATACAGAGGCCAGACCCCTAAATAAATACAGCCCTCAGACCGGTCTCTACAGATACTCACCCATCCTCGTTCCTTGCAGTCCTCTTCTCTCCCGGGCAGTTCTGCATACAACGTCCTGACCACACACATGTCGGAGGGCACCTCACAGACTTGACAGTTCTTCGAGGCGCCCTTCTTCACGTGCATTAACCCCTATTTTAGCCTTTTCAGCCTCACAATAGAATACAACCCCCCCCCCCCTTACACCTGTCACCTCTTTATATAGATATGCATCGAAGCCATATGCTCAGCGCCATCCTACCACTTGATTACAAAAATAAAGCAAGAAAAAAAGGGGATTTTCCCCTCCCCCACCCTTCCCCCATCAAGCGGACTCTACTTAGTTTATATCCCTTGACATGCAAAAAAAAAAAACTGCTTTGAAAACCCGATTTTGCCACTTTATACTAAAACGTTCTCTCTCTGTGTTCTTGAAATGTCATTATCTGTGAAAAATGTTGAATACAGAAGGGCAAGTTAAATCCTGCCACTGAGACTGAAAACAGCTTTAGCCAAACGTATTGGCGGAGGATTAAAAATGCATCAAGCATGTATTTGTCTTCGCAGTGGAAAGCCCTTATTAATAGTTTAAAAAGTGAAAAGCTTAGTCATAGACTATAGGAACGCGAGCCGATTCGAAAGGCGTTTAATGTGTCAAAATTGCAGGACGCCAACGTTCTCATTAAATCTCTTTGGTGGAACGGTTCTCCAGTTATTTTCCCATAAGTGGCCTATAAAAACACTCAGTGATACTAATAAGACCGCAACCCTCCGAGGTGCATCAGTCTAATAAGATTAAGGACCCGGTTTTCCGGAGGGGCCTGTCCTATGGGTCCGTTTCCCTTTGTCTTGAAGGTCAGCTGCTTTTTTCGGATGCAGGCTGTGTTGGGAACTTAAACCGAACCCAGTACAAATAATTGTCAAAGCGGCAGGAGTGCGCAGCCGGGAAATGTATGTACACAGCCGCGTATGCTAATGCCTTCCTATCTCCTCTCGCTATCCTAACAGAGCGGAGCTTGCAATCACTTAGAATTGCTTTCCATTAGGAAAATACAGAAGCAAAATGGAGTTGATTTCTGCTATCAGTGCGGCGGTAATCCCATCCGAGGGCTCGGGACGTACCGCCGAAATTATCCGAGATTAAAAACCGGGGTGGTTATGATAACTGGAAGGGGAAAAAATAAGTCTCACCACCTGGCGTCCTTTATTTTATTCTTAATTTTTTTTCCCCGATGAACGCACCGCATGTCAGTTTTTCTGTATACAGCGGAGGCAGTAGATACTCATTAAAGGGGTCCTGTCACCCCTCCAGACGTGTCGGTTCTAGTAAACAATTGTAGCAAATTTGGAGCAATTGTTTTTAGAATTTTGTACCGTTCCCCTGTTATTCCTCCTGGAAATGTATGTCTAGTTTGATCATTGAGCGTTACTATTTCCTTCATCAGTGAGGGGTGTGCCTACACAGTCTAAGGGCTCATGCACACGAACGTATTTTCCTTCCGTGTCCGTATTTTTTTTTTTGTTGCGGATTCTATGCGGAACCATTCATATTAATGGGTCCACAAAAAAAAACGGAAGTTACTCTGTGTGGATTCTGTTTCCATACATCCGTATGTGCGTTCCACACAAAATTTGAACATGTCTTATTATTGTGCGCTTTACGGACAAGGATAATACTGTTCTATTAGGAGCCGGCTGTTCCGTTCCGCAAAATACGGAATGCGCACGGACGTCATCCGTATTTTCTGCGGATCCGTTTTTTTGCGAACCGCAAAATACATACAGTCGTGTACATGAGCTCTAATTGGTCCGAATGGTCTCAGACACCCTCTAAGAGTATGGCCGCATGGTCAGGTTTGCCGATACAGTGTTGGAAGCCAAAACCAGGAGTGAATTCACAAAAGAGGAGAAGTCGTATCTGTCCTTTAGGCTACATGCACACGAACATTGTTTGTTTCCGTGTCCGTTCTGTTTTTGTTTGCGGATAGTAATCGGACCCATTCATTTTAATAGGTCTGTCTATCTGCATCAGTATGTCAGTTCCATAGCCCCGCAATAACATGTCCTATTTTTTTCCATTTTGCAGACAAGGATGGGCATTATTACAATGGATCCACAAAAAAAAAACGGATTTGCAAAAAACGGATTTGCAAAAAAACGGATGCCATACGGAATGTCAAAACACATACGGTTGTGTGCATGTAGCCTTATACGTTCTCTCCTTTCATGATTCACTTCTTATTAAGCTTTCAAAACTGTGTACAGAAATCTGATCATGGTATGGTAACATCCAGATATCAATTAAGGCCTCATGCACACGACCGTTGTTTGATTCCGTGTCCGTTGTTCCGTTTTTCGTGATTTTCTGCGGACCCATTGGTTTTCAATAGGTTCGTGGAAAACTCGGCAAATGCACCGTTTGTCCTCCGCGTCCGTGGTCCGTGATTCTAGTCCGTATAGAATCTATAAAAAAATATAACCTGTCCTATTCTTGTCCGTGAAAAACGGTTCACGGACCCATTCAAGTCAATGGGACCGTGAAAAAATGTGGATGGCCATCCGTGTGTCATCCGCGTCCGTTTTTATTGCGGATCCCTTGGCAGGCACTTGGCAAAAATTGTCAGCCTGTCTTTTGGCAAAATCTTTTGGGTCATGTCTGCTAAAAAAAACGGAAAGACACACGGAAACACAACGGAAGCAAAAACTGACACGGATCACGGAACAACGGAACCCCGTTTTGCGGACCGCAAAAAAATACTGTCGTGTGCATGAGGCCTTAGTCATACATTTCTAGGAGGAATAACAGAGGGACAGTGAAATGCAAATTTCTAAGAAAAAATGCTATTTCATGGGGAATGCAAGGATGTACCAAAACAGACATGTCAGGAGAGGCGATAGGTCATCTTTAAAGGGGTTGTCTGGATTAGAACTATTTTTTTTTCCATTCAGGACCCGCAGGTATTAGTCAGAGGGGTAATTGGCTGCAAAGAGTTTGTCTGTCTCTCTGGAGGACCCATGCATTACATGGACAGCTTTTTGATTTCAGGGAAAACCGTGCAATGCTTAATCCCTCCTGCGGTGGCGCTGCAGGGAAACTCAACACTTGCGGCTAAGTTCTCCCACCGATCACAACTGATTGCCGGGGATTCGTTTAACATCGGGGGCCTCTTATAACTTCTAAAAAGAAAACCCTAAGGAATTAAATGGTTTATAATTCAGGCCCATACGTCCCAATCCTAACAAAACCTCCTAGAAACGCCCTGAATTAAAGAAATATTTTTTTTTTTAATGGAAACTCCCTTCAAGACGACACGATGTGGTCATAAACGGGGAATGAATGATCGTAGTAATGATCGCTTGTCCTCATTCGATTTAAAGGGCACTTTCTTGTCCGGCGGGAACGCGCCTCACCTCGTCTGGATACACAGAGGTTAACGCTGCGTTTATCCCGGCCTCCCCGCGGCGCGCTCGCGTTGGGGATCCTGAGGAGTAATCAGTGAAGCTGTTCCTTATAGTCTATTAAAGCGCAGCTGTTCATCAATTACAACGGTAGAAGCAATCTCGCCGCCTCGCACGCCCTCGCCTCTTATTGTGGCATTATCAGACAAAACGTTTAAATGGCGATGCAATGTCGCCGCGTCGTAAAGTCAGTTCGCCATCGCTGCCTCAGAACTTATCCCAATATGTAAGTAATCAGTATTAAGTGCTGCTCACGGGGGCGTCCTGCCTCAGACTTTACTCCCTATTTCATTTTATTTTTCACCCTTTTGTGCTTCAAGGTGGCACAAGATACAAACTTAAAGGGGAACTCCAGCTTTAGTAATTTAGTAATATGTCATTGCGGAAGGTCAGAGAAGGGAACATTTGTGGGGGCCTTGAATAGGACTCTGAACTGGTGCAGCCGACCTGAGGAAGGGCGCAGCCCGGACCTGAAAGGAGTTTCCAATGGTGACCTGCAGTAAAGTCTACGTAGAACTCTACACCCCTGTGACCGTCGCACATTTTTTACTCCAGGGGCACTGAAGACAGAGATGTTGCAGTATCCGGGGACCCTGTGCCTGGCATCAGAATCTATAGGTTATGCAGGTTTGTACAGTAAAGGGGTTCCCCGATTTGGACAATCCCTACATGTAGGAAGGGTTCCTGGACAAGAAACTGATCACAAAGTGTCCTCCTGCTGGGACCCCTAGCGATCAGTAGTTATCTGGAAATCTAGCCGTAAGGGTTCAGTTTCCCTGCAGCGCCACCTCAGGGGAAAGGAAGTATTACACAGTGTCCATTGATAATAATGGGTTGTCTGTGCTATGAAGGACAGGATAGGTCCTCCAGAGCCAGAGATGCTCTTTGTAAGTGTCCTCCACCCTGGTCAAGATTCTGAACTGAGGACCCTTCAATATTAAAGGGGTTATCCAAGTGTTTAATACTGATGTGATGTCTAAATAGGGTTTCGAAGATGAGCTTTCTAAACTAAAAATCCCCTTTAAATCTGAAATACCGAGAGGCTGGGCCATCAGGCTTCCTCTCATATATCTCTCCGTCCTGGGTGGTGCTTCTCAATTCAGAAGAAACCTCATATCGTTCACCTCCTTTGAAAGGTGTTCTGCAGCAGCAGGGACGAAGTCCCACATTGAGTGACAGGCAGCCATCCTCTCCTCGTTCTGCAGCAGCAGGGACGAAGTGCTGCATAAAGCATATCCCAAGCACCGAATATCAGTCCCACATTGAGTGACAGGCAGCCATCCTCTCCTTGTTCTGCAGCAGCTGATCTAGAATCCCCAGCTGTTTGAGAACCTTATAACGGGTGCATGCTGATTGAGAACATTATAATGCATTTAACTGCTCATCTAGAACCCCCAACACCTGACCCAGCTGTTCTAGAACACATACATGCTGATATAGAACATGTTATTATACATTGACAACTGGTCGAGAACAGAATATGTTAGGTTGATTTAGAATTGCACACTTGTATGTTGATCTAGAACCCACACACACACAAAAAAAAATCTACCATCTGATCAGGCACGTAATAAAACACTTCCTATTACTGCAGAAATTACACCTATCGGTTTTTGAACATTATTCTTCACCTCATTGCTTTTCTGGAACATCATATTATGTAATACAATTGTTCTAGAAACTCATAGCAGACAGTCTCTGCTCTAGAACCCATAACACACCTAGTGGTTCACAATAAGAGAATACGTACAACTTCTGTCCCATAACCTCATAATACATACTATACCAGAACTGCTCTAGAATCTCACAAAACGCAAGACATCCTAATAGGTACGCCAGCTGCTCCAGAACATCATAGTACACCCCTGCTACCCTAGAACCTAGTCATAGACTCCACATAAAACTCCATACTATCAACAGCTGCTCTACAAAATCACAACACACACCTCAACTGCTCAAGAACCTCAGAACAGAACTACATGGCAGGGCATACATCTAGAATGCTATGCAGGGCAATCTTCTTGAGACAACCACCCAAAATTGTATTGAAGGTGAGGATGGTCTTCTCAAAATCTGCCACTAGAAATCTGGTCCTGATATGGGGTGGTCTTTAGATGTACAGAAGATCATCTCACCTGCTTAAGAACTCCACAACAGGCATCCACCAAGTGCTCTGGAACCTTATCATACGCCACCATGAATCTAGAACAGGGATCAGCAACCTCCAGCGCTCCATATCATCTAAAACTACGACTCCCATAATGCTCCATTCACTTCTATGGGAGTTGTGAGAACAGCTGAGCATGTTTGCATGGTGGGCATGGCCGTAGCTATAGGGGGTGCAGAGGTAGCAGTCGCTACCAGGCCCAGGAGCCTGAGGGGGCCCAAAGACCCTTGTGCCGCATAAGAAGACACACAAAGCACTGAGGGAAGGGGGGCCCAAGCTGAACTCTTGCACCAGGGCCCATGAGCTGTTAGCTACGCCCCTGATGGTGGGAGTTGTCGTTTCGAAGCAGCTGGAGGGCCGAAGGTTGCTGATCCCTGATCTAGAACTTGATACTCTACATCCAAATGCTTCACGCCTCACCTGCCACATAACCTCTTTGAGAAGGGAGTCAGTAATCAATGGGTGATTGATCGAAAGCTCTGGGACGTCCCCTATACCAGGGATGAGCAACCTCCGGCACTCCAGCTGTTCTGGAACTACAACTCCTAGAATCTTCCTTTCACTTCTTTGGGAGTTGCAAGAACAGCCAAGAGAGTGTGCATGCTGGGAATTGTAGTTTCACAGCAGATGGAGTGACCCCTGCCCTATACTTCGGGTACAGAATAATTTTTAGAAAAGCATAAACCCCCCAAAAAACACTGTAACAGAAGTGAGAAGCGGAGCCCGGCGCATCATTATAAGGCACAAGAAGCAGCCGTCCCCGGCGGGAGCCTCTTCTAAAGCCTCGATTCAGTGTTTTCCCCTCTGCAGAATAAACCCCATCACATAGCATTTATTGCTACAGGGATTTAATATATTTTTGCATCTCATTGAATGTAACGCGCACATCTATCTATTCCTTTCTCCGGTCACCTGGGTCTCTTCAACACTCGAGGTAAATGATATTACTCATCATTCAATAACATCAGGTAAAAGCAAGGAGCTCAGCAGAAGAACCGTGTCAATTATAAGTGATATCTGCAGAAAGTAATAAACTATATCAGCCCGGCCACGGAAATGAACGCTGAGGAGTCAATCACGGCAAAACATTTCAAATGAAATTTTAGGTGTATTCCGCTATTCATTATTGTTCCCCGTCATTAAAACACGGGAGGCCTGTATTACTACAGGGGATATACACAGTCGTGTCATTGCAGTCCCTAGGCTGGGCGGTGGGATACGCACATGTCCTACATGGATCTACATCAAATAGGTCAGTGGTTTCTGCATCGTTCCATGGGAGGGCTTTTCCAGACCTAATATATATGTATGCATATATTCATGAATAAAAGGTCACTTCTTCAGCAGATGCAGCCCCGTAAGCAAAGAAGAGTCAGCTCTGATACTTAATTGGTCTACAATATATATCTTTATAAGGGTTGCAGCCCCACTTTTCGGATTCTGAGTTCTAAATCCCCTGAGAGAGAGAAATGATAGGGTTCTGGCTGCCTTCAGCCGCCACTAGGGGGAGCTCACTGCATGCAGATTTACACAGCCGCCACTAGGGGGAGCTCACTGCATGCAGATTTACACAGCCGCCACTAGGGGGAGCTCACTGCATGCAGATTTACACAGCCGCCACTGGGGGGAGCTCACTGCATGCAGATTTACACAGCCGCCACTGGGGGAGCTCACTGCATGCAGATTTACACAGCCGCCACTAGGGGAGCTCACTGCATGCAGATTTACACAGCTGCCATTGAATTCACTGCAAGGCACAGAAACGCATAGGCGGTGAGCTACGCTTAGTGGAAGCTGAAGTTAGCATTTAAAGGGCTACTCCGTTCTCAGACCGTAGATTCTGGTCCCCTAGGTACATGTGGCCTTGTACAGGACAAAATCTGAAAGAGCTGCTACGCATGGTGTGATTTCATATATACAATACATACGAGTCCAAAGAGGATTGTGATTCACAATACTAGGTTAACATTACTGATATTCTCCAACTGCTGCAAGACTAATACTCCCATCATGGACAGGTTGGGCAACACTGCCATAGACTATTTTGAAAAAAGAAAGATCCTTAGGCCTCTTTCACACGACAGGATGCGTTCAGGGAAAAACGCACCATTTTGCAAACAAGTTCAGTCAGTTTTGCCTGCGATTGCGTTCAGTTGTTCAGTTTTTTTCCGCGCAGGTGCAATGCGCTTTGATGCGTTTTTCACGCGCGTGATAAAAAACTGCAGGTTTACAAACAACATCTCTTAGCAACCATCCGTGAAAAACGCATCTCACCTGCACTTGCTTCTGGATGCAATGCATTTTTCACTGAAGCCCCATTCACTTCTATGGGGCCAGGGCTGCATAAAAAACGCAGAATATAGAACATGCTGCGTTTTTCACGCAACGCAGAACTGATGCGTGAAAAAAAACGGTCCTGTACACAGACACATTGAAATGATCGGGTCAGGATTCAGTGCGAGTGCATTTCACGTCATGCATCGCGTGGAAAAATCGCTCGTGTGAAAGGGGCCTTAATCGGGTCGGCCAAGCATGCATGTTGCTGCCAACACCAGTGGGATTCTGTACCATCCCAGAACCAGCCATATCCTGGAGGGAAACAAAGGACGATCCAGCACAGCAGATCATTACTCTCCCCCCGAGTCTCTGATGTTCCCTTAGGCTAGGTTCACACAACGACATTTGTCGTACGACATTTTGTTGCACCAATGTCGCGCTACAATTTTCATAATGGTAGTCTATGGTGTTGCGCTGCGACATGCAACATGCTGCGACTGCAACACGACAGTCGCAAAAAATCCATTCAAGATGGATTTTTCCGCGATTGTTGCATCGCAGTCGCAGCATGTTGCATGTCGCAGTTCAACACCATAGACTACCATTATGAAAATTGTAGCGCGACATTAGTGCAACAAAATGTTGCGCAAGAAATGTTGCAGTGTAGTTGTGCCCTATTAGTTGCGCGACAAATGTCATCGAGTGAACCTAGCCTTAGAACATGACGGAGCTGAAATCAAATGCACTGGACAACAGACAAATCGTCTTAGTATTCATGGGGTCAGACTAATATTCTAAGGCAGGGGTCAGCAACCTTCGGCACTTCATCTGCTGTGAAACTACAACTCCCAGCATGCACACTTGCTCGTCTGTTCTTGTAACTCCCATAGAAGTGAATGGAAAATTCTGGGAGTTGTAGTTTCAGAACAGCCGGGGGTTGCTGATCCCTGTTCTGCTATAATTCTCTCACCACCAGTCATAACATCACATTACAGAATTGCTACTTAAAGGGGTTTTCCAATTTTGGGTAAATGACTGGTTGGTAATAGATAAAGAAAAGTTTGCAACTTGCTAATATACTTTGTATTTTAATTCTTCACCATGTTCATGACCTCTCCAGTTGCTGTCAGTGAATGGTTTGCTAGTTTGCTACCATTGTATCCAGTCTAGACAATCCCCTTATACAGACTGATACATTTTATCTGCATTGAAACATTGTATCAGGACAGTGAAGGGATTGGTGCTGCTGATACACTGAGGATTACCCAGACTGGGTACAATTGTGGCAAACCCTCAGCTTTAATATGTTAGTGTCAGGACACCCTAGATTCAAAGCAGGAAGTTCTCGTTCACTGACAGCAAGCTCTTAAAAATGATGAGAGTTACAAAGTATGTAAGAAGGCCACTGAGTATACAGATGTAATAAACTCCCAGCTGCGAGATATATTGGGTGTATGACGCCTTTGTATGTAAATGGGTGTGTTCCCAGGCACTGACAGCAAACAGAGATCTTGAAAATGTAGATAAATGGAAGCATAAGTTACATTAATTGTCTCTATATACTAATACCGGGAAGTCGAAATGTCAAGGAACAAAGGATGAAATCTAACATGCCCAACGCTGTGTCCCCTGGGCCATAGTGGTGTCTGGGAGCAGCTTCCTCCCTTCTCCCCACTGAAAATTGGGTGGGTGCCCATACATGGGGGGGGATCTGGTGGGATTGCTTTACAGGCAGTCACCTATAGGTGGCACTAGAGAGACAGTTTTCTACCTTCTAGATCAGGGGTCAGCAACCTCCGGCACGCCATGTGTTGTGAAACTACATCTCCCATCATGCACACTTGCTTGGCTGTTCTCTGAACTCCCACAGAAGTGAAAGGAGCATGCTGGGAGTTGTAGTTCTCACAACAGCTGGAGTGTCGAAGGTTGCTGATCCCTGTTCTAGAGAGTTATTTTGCATATTTCCCAGGATGCTTTGCCTGCAACACTCCTTACCTTTTGCTGGATCTCCTCAAGGGAAGCAATGCCATTTGTGAATACTTGGTTACTGACTTAACATTATAGAAATGGCTCCAGAAGCCTAAAGTAGGTATTTACAACCAGGGGCATAGCTAACGGCTCATGGGCCCTGGTGCAAGAGTTCATCTTGGGCCCCCTTCCCTCTGGGCTTTGTGTGTCTTCTTATGCGGCACAAGGGTCTTTGGGCCCCCTCAGGCTCCTGCGCCCAGTAGCGACTGCTACCTCTGCACCCCCTATAGCTACGCCCATGTAATTACAACATGATCCTGCTTTCTGTACGTCATGTGTAGCTACAGGGGTAGCACCAGGTTCTCTGGGGGCCAAGCAAGAGAAGTTATAAATGACACATGGCAATCAGGTGGCCCCTCAGATAGATTTTGCATCGGGGCCCAGACTTTCAGCAGGGTCCGGGAGGTCAGATCAGCAGTGGGGACTTGTGAAGAACCCCAAGGGCTCCATCAGCAGGTTCATATTGGGTTGTCCTCTTCTGGACCTTATAGATTTGGTTTGTGGATGGTCCTATTACTGGGCCTGGACCTGGCGGATGGTCCAGTTCAGCCCAACCGATGTTGACCATGGTATGCAATGAGATAATGGCAGGTTAATGACAGTGACTCCCCAGTATCCACCTCCCCGGGGTCCATTCACCCCCCCAGAAATTCCATGTGGCTGCAGCTGGGTTTTCTGAATCGTGCTGATAACCCTGCAGCATTAGCACATTACTGTGATTCCTGCTCTGAAGCGTTAATGTGGATGCACACACACAAACACGCGCACAGGTCATGATTACAAATCAGCTTCCCCCGAGGACCGCCATTTAGTCAGTAAAAATTTTAAGTAAGAAAAGTTGAAGAAGGCATGGAGCTCGTGAATATTCATCATATCCAGACTTCTATGTTCTCCCTCTGTTCGGGGACAGAATCCCGGCCCTCGAGCACCTGCAGATGAACTTTCTGCTTTGTATTCTCGCAATGAGGGATTGTGCGCTGCTTTACAGACAATATAAAGTCAGGCGGCGTGGAGGGAAATAACAAACAGACGCATTTATATCCCGCCATCAACCGGGCTGTCCACCTACAGGAGGATGGAGTACCTACTCAGCCCCCGGCAATGAATGGCTGTCACCGCTCATCTCTGCTGCCCCCTGCTGCCTGCTCCAGGAACATACCCCACAGGATTCATCTGGTTTCTCCAGTTGTATCTGTTGCAAAGCATTTGGGGCAAAAATGTGCAACTTTTCTCGACACGCGTCAGTTTCGATGACTAGGAGTGGTTTACCTGGTGGAGCGCGGTCTACAGCATTTACATCTATACAGGAAGCAATGGTGCTGCTGGCTCCAGACAAGTTACATACTGACACTTGGGGTGCAGGACTATGATATACTGACACTTGGGGTGCAGGACTATGATATACTGACTCTTGGGGTCCAGGACTATGATATACTGACACTTGGGTACAGGACTATGATATACTGACACTTGTGGTCCAGGATTATGATATACTGACACTTGGGGTCCAGGACTATGATATACTGACACGTGTGGTACAGGACTATGATATACTGAGACTTGGGGTCCAGGACTATGATATACTGACACTTGGGGACCAGGACTATGATATACTGACACTTGGGGTCCAGGACTATGATATACTGATACTTAGGGTACAGGACTATGATATAATGACACTTGGGGTACAGGACTATGATATACTGATACTTGGGGTCCAGGACTATAATATACTGACACGTGGGGTGCAGGACTATGATATACTGACACGTGTGGTACAGGACTATGATATACTGACACTTGGGGGTCCAGGACTATGATACACTGACACTTGGGGGTCCAGGACTATGATACACTGACACTTGGGGTCCAGGACTATGATATAGTCACACTTGGGGTCCAGGACTATGATATACTGACACTTGGGGTCCAGGACTATGATATAAGGACACTTGGGGTCCAGGACTATGATATACTGACACTTGGGGTCCAGGACTATGATATACTGAGACTTGGGGTCCAGGACTATGGTATACTGAGACTTGGGGTCCAGGACTATGATATACTGACACTTGGGGTCCAGGACTATGATATACTGACACTTGGGGGTCCAGGAATATGATATAGTGACACTTGGGGTCCAGGACTATGATATACTGACACTTGGGGTGCAGGACTATGATATACAGACACTTGTGGTCCAGGATTATGATATACTGACTCTTGTGGTCCAGGACTATGATATACTGACACTTGGGGTGCAGGAGTATGTTATACTGACACTTGTGGTCCAGGATTATGATATACTGACTCTTGTGGTCCAGGACTATGATATACTGACACTTGGGGTGCAGGACTATGATATAATGACACTTGGGGGTCCAGGACTATGATACACTGACACTTGGGGACCAGGACTATAATATACTGACACTTGGGGTCCAGGACTATGATATACTGAGACTTGGTGTCCAGGACTATGATATACTGACACTTGGGGTCCAGGACTATGATATACTGACAGTTGGGGTCCAGGACTATGATATAAGGACACTTGGGGTACAGGACTATGATATACTGACACTTGTGGTCCAGGACTATGATATACTGACACTTGGGGTCCAGGACTATGATATACTGACTCTTGGGGTCCAGGACTATGATATACTGACACTTGGGGTCCAGGACTATGATATACTGACACTTGGGGTCCAGGACTATGATATACTGACACTTGGGGTCCAGGACTATGATATACTGACACTTGGGGTCCAGGACTATGATATACTGACACTTGGGGTCCAGGACTATGATATACTGACAGTTGGGGTCCAGGACTATGATATACTGACACTTGGGGTCCAGGACTATGATATACTGACACTTGGGGTCAGGACTATGATATACT
Source organism: Bufotes viridis (assembly GCA_033119425.1). Taxonomy (NCBI): domain Eukaryota; kingdom Metazoa; phylum Chordata; class Amphibia; order Anura; family Bufonidae; genus Bufotes; species Bufotes viridis. The sequence goes on along the minus strand of CM065599.1, from coordinate 7,873,811 downwards.
GACCTTGGGTCAGGACTATGATATACTGACACTTGGGGTCCAGGACTATGATATACTGACACTTGGGGTCCAGGACCATGATATACTGACACTTGGGGTCCAGGACTATGATATACAGACACTTGGGGTCCAGGACTATGATATACTGACACTTGGGTTATAGGTATATGATATACTGACACGTGGGGTCCAGGACTATGATATACTGACACGTGGGGTCCAGGACTATGATATACTGACACTTGGGGTCCAGGACTATGATATACAGACACTTGGGGTCCAGGACTATGGTATACTGAGACTTGGGGTCCAGGACTATGATATACTGACACTTGTGGTACAGGACTATGATATACTGACACTTGGGGTACAGGACTATGATATACTGACACTTGGGGTCCAGGACTATGATATACTGACACTTGGGGTCCAGGACTATGATATACTGACACGTGGGGTCCAGGACTATGATATACTGAGACTTGGGGTCCAGGACTATGATATACTGACTCTTGTGGTACAGGACTATGATATACTGACTCTTGTGGTACAGGACTATGATATACTGACACTTGGGGTCCAGGACTATGATATACTGATACGTGGGGTCCAGGACTATGGTATACTGAGACTTGGGGTACAGGACTATGGTATACTGACACTTGGGGTCCAGGACTATGATACTTGGGGTCCCTATGACACACCCTGGTATACAATGGTGCCCAGACTTTCGAGGTGACCGTCCATGCCCTCCAGCTCCATAGCGCATTGAGCCTGTAAGTGTCTCGTCTCCGGACTCACCTGCAGAAGAAGCAGTAATGATCTCCTCATTAGCCCTTGAGCGCTACAGATGTCAGTGTCTGGATCCGGTCCAACTAGTAGGAGAAGCCATTATAAATATTCATGAGGCAACAAGTTGACAAGTTGGATGAATATTAGTGATTTCATATAAAACGAGCTTCACTTTTTCTGTGGCAGTGGAATGGACAAATGCATAACGTGGACATGTTCGTGGCATGGACACATTCATGCAGGGGCGCTCCCCGAATGAGGCTATGGGAGGCGTTTGCCTCAGGCGGCAGCAGGGTAGGGTGGCAGCAGCTGTGGGGAATGAGCTCTTCCATTGTGTAAACTTCATCTCTATATTAAACTGAGAAGATGGTGATACAATTAAATATGGCGACAGAGCATAGGCCGGGGCCCACACCAGAGCGCTGACAGCCACATGGAGGGATTTCTTTTATTTGGCAGCATGCTGCTGGGCCTCTATGGGGGCATTATTATAACTGGGAGGGCACTATTGGGACATTGGCTCTACTGGGGGCACTAAGAATAATTTAAAGGGCATTTTTGTACTGGCACACATCATATGGGTAATTATTACTTCTGGGACACAATGGGGACATTATTACTATTGGGGGTAGTCTTAACGCTAAGGGGGAGAATTATCATGTGTGGGTCACCCTGGCATAATATCAGCTTAGCACAATTATTTTTGGGGGACATTATGTTTACGACACTATTACTGTAGTATTAGGGACACTATTTGCTGGGCATAGCTATTTTTTAGGGCACTGAAGGGGGCACTATGTGTGTGGTACTAGTATTTTCAGGGGGACTATCTTTCCTTTCTTTCACCCAGAAGGTGTCAGGATGATAAAAAAGTCAAACTCTGCAGTTTGTTGAAAAAGTCATCATGGCGGTCTGGTCTGAATGGAGAAGATGAGGAAACAGAACGTCTAGATCAGCGCAGACATCACTGGATGTAAGAGGTACATATGTGGCGCTGTATTACCCTGTATGTTTTTGTAGCGCTGTATGTAATGTCTTCCAAGTATGTCTTTTACAGTAGAGCTGGAGGGGAGGCGTTAGGTTGAGAATATGGCATGGGGGGGGGGGGGGGGTCGAAGTGTTGCGACTTTCACCTCTGGCAGCATTCATGGCGTGGACACGTTCAAAGTGGTACCATTTTGGAGCTGGGTAAGACTTCCACTTTGCCCAGAGAACTTTCTGAATTCTTTAGGGCATGGATGTAACAATCCAGAGAGTCCGGTCCTTGTCCTGAGCTCCTTGTCATGTCCGTGGTCTTTAGAAGAACATGGCCTGTGGTCACTCAGGTGGACTGCAGCACATGGACAATACAACAAGCACCCGTCACCGCTCCGGACCGGTCTTTTATTGCAAATACTGGTTGCAACTTTTCTTACAACTCTGTGCCGTTCCTCTGTTATTCCTCCTAGACATTTAAAAATACAATGACGGCTGGGTGTTACCAGTTG